>BSBN01000463.1:4800000-6162594 GCA_027924645.1 Cunninghamia lanceolata | reverse complement strand
CCTAAACCCTAAATCCAAGCAACTCTAAACCTCCATCTCCCTATCTCTATCATCCCTCTACCTCTCAATCTCTCTCCCTATGTCCCTGGCCATGTGCATGTGCCTCACTCTCTATCTCCCTATCATTCCTCTCTCTCTATAAACCCTAAATCCTAAATAATGCCCCTAAACCCTAACCCCTAACCCCTAAACCCTAAACCTATATCTCCCTATCTCTCCCCTCGATCTCCTCTATATCTCCCTATTGGTCCTCTATCTCTCTCTAAACCCTAAACCCTAAACCTCTAAACCTTAACCCCTAATCCCAAAAGCATAAACCCTAAACCCTAAATAATACTCCTAAACCCAAGTAACCATAAATTAGGTGCTCAATTAGGTGCTAAAACAGGCGCTACATCAGGCGTTAAATTTAGGTGCTACATAAGGCACTAAATAAGACGTTAACATAGGCGCTAAATCAGGTGCTAAATCAAGCGCTAAACTAGGCATTAAATGTGACGCTAAATTAAGTGCTACAGTAGGAGCTAAAGTAGGCAATATAGTAGGTGCTAAGTTAGGCGCTAACTGGCACCTAATTTACCGTCAACTTGTTCTGGTCGGTGCAAAAAATACCAAAAACAATGCCATCCTAATAAATAGCACCAACGTTTTCAAAAAAATGGAGAAAAATACATTAAAACAGTGGGTGGAAGCAAAAAATGGAGCAAAAAAGGGAGCTAATCACAGGGATTTGTTGTAGTGAATGTTGGTCACATACAAAGAAACTGTAGAATGTACAGAAGAATAGCATCACCTAGTTTGAAAGGTTGGAAAAGGAAAAAGGTTGAAAAGGTTTGGAAGAAGAAACCTGAATAGAAGAAAGAGCCTATGAAAGTTTGGAGACTGAAACAAAGCCAAGAGAAGATAGATCCTAAACTTGTGCATCTTGGACAAGTCATATTATCAATTGCATAAGGAATAGCATAATGCTAGGGGGAGTTGTTCAATGATCCTTCTCTTATCCCCAAGGTGAAAGTCAGGATGAAGAGCAATCTGAGAAGTATTATCAAGGCATGTTTGATACATTTTGAGTATGGTGAATATTGGTCTCTAGTGTTGATTTCCTTACCATAAAGATGGTCCTGCTAGTGTGACATTTGTGTACCTCACATGGGATCAGGATATCAAGATGTTATGCTTTCCTCATGATGTTCATGCAATGAGTGTAATGAGTCATGTTTGGTGTTGAGCCTATTTCAGAAAAGTATCTAGTGTGGTCTTGGTCTTCATTTGTTGATCTCATACAATGCAGACAAAGGTTGCTCATAATGACCTCAAACTAACAGGTCTTCATCAAAGGGAATGTTTGGCTGAAGTTGTATTGGTCATTTATGCTTCATCTCTCATCTATCATTAGTTATCATTATTTTGGATATCTTATCTTCATCATATTTTATTGGAGTTGCAAAGCATCCTGATAACATTTAGTCTTGATAGAGATTCAGTGGTAGTACTCAAGGGACAGTATCTCTGTGTTTTGAAGGTGACATTGTTCATATAGTGACAGTGTTTAGTACTCTCAAGATGTCTTCATGATTATCTCAAAGATACATTCTTCATCATAAAATATAGTGGTTTAGTGCCTTACATTGTGGGTTTCTATCTATCCTATTGTTATAGACCCCAGTTGTATGATTTTGATGTAACATCAGAAAATGTCCCCTTGGGGGCTTTTCCCTCATAAGGTTTAGCCCCGGGTCTTTAGTGTGCATTTAGGACATATTACATCATATTTCAACATCCCGATGAGAAAACCCCTAAGTGTCTTGACAAATAAGACCTAGGGGGACCACTTGAGATAACCCTTGCCCAAAATAGGGGGGAGACTTAGGCGCCCATTGCCTAGTCCTACCCTATTTTGGGGTAGTCCCAAATTTTAGGTGTCAACTTGTGACCATTATTTGGGTCCTATGCCGACACGGTAATTTTGAATTAAGAAATTCTTGTCAGGAGTGTTTGTAGTTGCATATAAAAGCACGTTTAGGCATTCATTTGAAAACTAGATTGTTAATGTGAACTTTATGCATCCTAAAGGTGATCCAAGGCTTTCATTGTGTTGCAAGAGCAGATTTGTGTTGTTTATGTGTTTGTGTTTGCAGATTTGAGCAATCATCTCCTCATGGCATGAAGAGCTTCTTCCTCCATGAGATCTTCACTACAAGGTGATATTATTTGTCTTTGTAAGCATTTATCATTTGGTTTTTGCCTTTGCCTCCCAAGGGCACACACTCTCTATCTGACAATAGTGTTCGGAAGGCTTAAATGTCTCCCCGGAGCTTGACTGAGGCAAGCCTCTAAACACCACAACCCCCTCCAAAAATTTTCATGATTACAGGTTAACAGGTTGGAGTTGCAGATAAAGAGAAGTTGCAGGAGGGTACAACAGAGTGTCCGAATTGCAAATCAGAGAAGAAAACAACTCCTTGGACTAGGGCACCCACTCATTAGTCCTTAAAGTTTCATGACAGGAAAATCTTCAGTACAGTAGGAACAAGTTGTAGGTCTTGTTTGCAGATCCCAACAAAAAGTAGGGCATTGGACTTGGGCACCTGCTCTTTAGTCCCTGACTATTCCACTTTGGAACCCTGAAAATAGGTGCACAGTTATTTGTCATTTTACATCTTTCTGTAGCAGCATTTTTTGTTATTCGTTTGTTTGTTGTTGTATTTGCATAATTAGGGTTTTAAGGTGTAATTGAGCATAAGAGAAGATAATTTTCAATCAAATCATAAACATCCAAGTTTCCCTACATCTCACAGTGACCTAGGGTAGGATAGTACATTGCAACTCGACCCTAGGTCCTTGAATGAAAGGGTGAAAGGAGGATACACATACAAAAATACCAAAAACCTCAACTATCCAAATTTTACCCTTTACATTTTGGTGAACCCATGTTATTGGACTTGTTTGCACCTTGCTGAGTATTTTTCTTCAGATTTACATTGATTTTCATTCATTCATATAGTCATTCATCTTATTGCATTGGAAAATTTACAAAAAAAATTGAAAAATTAGAAAAAAAATGGCATTTAAGGGCTTCTATTTTACATCAATTAATTTGAATTTCATTAAATTTATGATTTTTGCATTATATCTGATTTATATTACAGAAAATTACAAAAAATTCAATAGCTTACATTGCATTTTCATCGTAAAATTGCTAGGGTTTTGTTGAAAATTGTGAATTTTGCATATAACCTAGTAATTCCAAAATCTAGGATTTGTAGGTAAAATCTTGTTTCAGATTTTTCTACTGATTTTAGAGACTCATTCAAAATTGTATTTGGCTTTAGTCTTGCATTTTGGTACAAATTTACATTTATATTTCAAAAATTTGCATTTTTGCAAAGCAAAATTCAACAAAAACTAGCATTTTCATTAATTTTTCTTTAGATTTGCACTTGCATTTTGTATTTTAGAGCTTGGAAATCATTTTCAGATCTGAGAAAAATTAATTTTCATCATACATCAGCTTATAAAACATTCATATAGCTTTTTTACATCAAGATCTCAAACCTAGGCCTTTAAAACAATTGATTTTCACTAAATTTGGCCTTACCGACTCTCTAAATTTGCACCATATGCATGTTGTGAAGAGTATTTTTTCACTAATTGGTTTTTATCAAGGTAATTATTTTCTTCCCCTCTTAAAAATCTTCACAACACCTTTTTATTGGCCTCTTGTATTGAAAATTTGGTGAAAATTGCACATTTTTGCTATTTTTGCCCTAGGGTTTGGCCTTGTTTGCACTCCAAGCATGTTGTGACAAATTTTATGGATTGAGTTGAATGATATAATTGCTATTATTTTCTTCACCTCCTAAAATTCTTTACAACATCCTTTTTTCTAGGTCTTGGAATTGAAAAATTGTGAAAATTTGCATATTTTGCTATATTTTCACTAGGGTTTGACCTTGAGTGGCACTATAAGTGTGTTGTGACAAATATTTTTGCACTAAGTGGATGTTATTACTGATATACTTTGTTTTCCATCATCATTTTCCTCATAACACCCTTTGTCATGCTCTCTTGCATTGAGATTTGGTGAAAAAATCGCATATTTTAGCATATTTTCACTATATTTTGACTTATCATCACCTTAGATTTGCATCAAGAGTGTGTTGTGAAGGATCTTATTGCTGCATTGGATTGATATTAGACATATAATTTTCTGTGCCTGATCAAAATCCTTACAACACCTTTGCTTTCACTTATTTGCATTGAAAAAGTACAAAAAATCAAGCATTTAGGTCATTGTTGCATGTAACTTTGCACTTGTCTTTTGCATCAATTTTGACAAGCTTTCAAAATCTGATTTTTCATTGATTTGAGTATATACACATGGCCTCTAATCACAACAACAACAATAGGTTCCCTCCTAGACCTTACATGAAAAGAAAGGTCCCTGAACTTGAAATTGTGTTTACATCTCATGATAGAACAACTGGAGACACTAGCGGACCTCTTTACATCACTATGAAAATAATGGGAAACCCCATGGATATAACACTTATTGATCCTAATTGCATGACTAATGTTTCCACGGAAGAGTTCCTCTATTTACATAATTTGATGCAAGGATCTTATGACCCTTCCGACATGATGATTAAAACACATAAGGGAACCTTTATAAATCCTTTGGGTAAGATATCATTGTTGGTAACTATATTTGAGAAACATGTAGAAAAATGGTTTGATGTTGTCCCCATTTCTGACCACTTTAACATAAATTTGGGACACCCTTGGTTAAAGGAAATGAATGTTGTCCCTTCAAGAATTCATAATTGTCTAAAATTTCCTTTTGAGGGACATGTGATTACCATCCCCCGAAATAAATATAAACCTTTGGTTGAAAGAAAACATTGCACAATGGATTACTTTTGGGACAAATCTGAAGAGAAACCTAAACCATAAACAAACTTTAACCTCTTGAGCTATAGAAATTACAAAGCAAAACTATTACATCCAATGATCGGTCCTTCTAGACAAGAAACAACAAAAGACAAGCAACCCGCATTTGAAGAGAACCATGGACCCAAAGGACAAGGTCCCTATGCTGAGGTGCCTCCCCCGCCATCCTTACGAGGATTGGGAGCTTATTATCGACAGAAAAACATTCCACCTAGACAAATGAGATTTGATCTTAGTGCTTCCTCTTCTAAAATGCAAAAACATATGAAAGAGCAAAGACCTATCTTACAAGAGATAAGTGGTAAAATAAAGTGAAATAGAAAAGAAAGAGAAAGAAGATGAAGAAGACAAGCTTATGCCATAAATCTTGTCTCTCAACAAGAAAACATTGATCCAAACATTGAACAAAACAAAGATGACCCTAACAATGATGAGAATTAGGCTATGGTACCTTATGTCCCACTTTCCTCTAAAATTCGGGAGTGGGAGGATGATGATGATTTACTTGATGATGGATAGCCCGGGAGATCCTACAGGTAAGTATCTCTAACCCTTTATCTCTCTCGTGATGTGCTTCCCTTGTGATGTGTTATGTGTTGTTTAGGCTTCCTAGGATGAACCCTGATTCTCTTGTAAGGTATGGGATACCAGGAGACTGCCTCTGTTGTGACCTTCTTCTATTTGTATCATCATTCTTCTATATTGCCTCTCTCTCTGATTTCATTGTTGTGTGCTGTGTCTTACAGACATAGTGTTGCGGTTGGTGACTTGGGGGCACCCTCCTACGTGACTGTCCCTACGACACTTGTTTCTCCTCTCTTAATTATTGTTTCCCTTTCTCTAGTGTTTCTATCAAGCGGGCAGATGACAACAAACATTTATATTGATGCAGACCTAGCGTCCCTTTCACGAGAAATCAAAAATTGGACTTAGTTCCTAATATGATGATGGGGTTGTATATTTTATCCGACGCTTGGCTAGTGGAAGCACTCATGCTTTCCGCGTAGTGATTTTGATGATGTTTTTATCTCATTTACAAATCATAACAATACTGATACTCTGCGCACTTTGTTTGTCTTTGAATCTAGCATTGGTGGTACTTGATTCAAAGATCTTCGTGATATAGCACCATGATTATCCTTGAACTCTGAATTCATAGTATAACCTTGGCTCTTTGTGTGGTTAATCATATGCATTGATGTTGTTGTTTATCATGATTTTGTAGACACTGACAAGGGTCGTTGTACTTCATCATTTAATCATATTTCAGATGTCAGAATCCAGGGCTGTGTCCTAGGCTCTCTGCAATTAGGGATTCTATAGTTACCAGTTTTCTCAAGCTAATTCTAATGACTTTTACTATTTTAAAAGATATTGATCTATCTACTTACTAAATGAATTCAAAGAATGCTGGAAACTGAATTGAACAATAAATTACAAAAAGCAAATCTATAACTATAACATGCATCTCTCTATCAAAATCAGTAAGTATTCTATAAAGCAAAATCTGAAACAACAAAATAGTGGTACTAGCCTTCTGCCTTGGTGGTGAGAGTGGGCCCTTGCTCCACACCCTTTGTTGGCAGTGATCTACCCCCTTGTCAATGAGGCGTTCAACGCTGACCTTGGGATTCGTGACATAGAAGTGAGGGGTAAGTGCAAAAAGATGGGGGGCCAAAAAGGGGTCTTAAGTGGCCACTTTTTTCCTGAAATCAGGAAATGCTGGCCTTGGATGAGAAATTGAGCATAGTTACACTCAAAATTTGGAGATGCAACCAAAACAATGTTCATAGTACTCCGAGTCTACTTTCTAAACTACTATTTTTTTTTTAAAATGGTATAGATTAAGGGGTTCAAAACAGGGAGCCACAGAAATTGGTGTTATTTCTATCAAAAAAATATAACAGAGCATGTTTTGTGGCTCCCTCAAAAGGTCAACTTTTTTTTGGTATTTTTAAAATCGTTTCAGTGAGAAATTAGCTAACAACATGTAGTTTATGCTCGATTTTTCTAATAATTTTTTGATGAATAGTGGACACATCTTAAAAAATAGAATTTTGGTCGTGCTACCCCTATAAAATTTGAAAACTAATTGAAAATCATTTTTTTCTTTTTTTAATATGTGTAGAATGGAGTCTAGTTTCTAAATATGTTTTTTTTTGAAATTTCAATGAATAGTTAATTTATAATGAAAAAAAGACCAAACAGTGGTTTTTGCCCAAAAACAGACACAAACAAAAGAAATTAAAGATGAAAGGCTTAACATTGTCAAAATATGAAAAAAATCACATCGTCAAATAGCTAAGAGAAAGCCTAACATTACCCAAGTGTTTTATTTGTTCGACCTTGAAACACATGCAAATTTGAGGGTTAGCACGAATGAAATCATGTGAAATCCTGTAGAATATGGAAAAACACGTCTTTGGACATTGGGAAGGCACTCCAAGCCTTTGGGTTGGAAATCCAATGCAAATCCCAAGCCCAAGGTTTGGGATTCCAGAAGAATAACATAACATGAGCGCATTATAACGCGCTCGCGTTATGTTTTACTTTGCGTTTTTCCTTTTCCGCAAAAGTTTGTGCACTGTTTGTCATGTTTGCAATAACGCGAGCGCATTATAACGCACTTGCGTTATGTGCCCCTTGAATTTTTTTATGTTCAAGGTTATTAATCATGTATGTATGTATGTATGTATGCCTATATGTATGTATATATGCATGTATGTATGCATAAATGTATGTATTGTTGCAAGGTGTGACCCTTGGTCTTCTTGTTCAGCGCTACGCTGCGGTGGTTTGTGACAAGGGCTTAACCGCCTCCCATGCTTGTTAAGTCAAGTGGTTGTATCAGGCATTAATAGGTCAATCTTTTGGTGGAACGCTAACTAACAGTTGGTATCAGAGCCGAGGTCACAGGTTCAAACCCCGCGCTTGCGCTGGGGGGATTGTTGCAAGGTGTGACCCTTGGTCTTCTTGTTCAGTGCTGTGCTGTGGTAGTTTGTGACAAGTGCTTAACCACCTCCCGTGCTTGTTAAGTCAAGTGGTTGTATCAGGCATTAATAGGTCGATCTTTTGGTGCAACAGCAACTAACATGTATGTATCAATGTATGCCTATATGTATGTATGTATAGTGTCGAGGGTAGAGGAGGGTAGAGATGGGGGTGAGCCAGATAGGGGAGGAGAGGGGTGGATAAGGATTGAGTGATTAAGGTTTAAGGTTGATGGTTTAGGGTTTAGGGATAGGATTTAGAGTTTAGGGATAAGGGATTAGAGTTTAGGACCTTGAGGGATTAGGGTTTAGGGTTGAGACTTTAGGGATAGCGTTTAGGGTTGAGGGTCAAGGGATTAGGGTTAAGGTAGAGTGTTGAGGGTAGAAGGATTACAGATAGGGTTAGGGTTGAAAGTTTAGGGTTGAGGGATAAGGTATAGTTTTGAGGGTTGAGGGTTTAGGGATAGGGTTTAGGATTTAAGGTTTAAGTGTTGAGGGTTGAGGATTTAGGGATAGGGTTTATGGTTTAGGGATAAGGGATTAGGATTTAGGGTTTAGGGTTTAGGGATTAGGGTACCATAAATTATAATTAGGGATTAGGGTTTATGGTTTAGGGACTAGGGATTAGGGTTTAGGGTTAAGGGATTAGGGTTTAGGGTTTAGGGTTTAGGGATGTACAACTAAGGGGTACCATAAATAAACTAGAATTTAGGAAGGGTTGGGAAAATTTTGTGAATCATCATGGGCTGGAGATTAGAGATTTTGTTGTGTTCAAGTACATATCCAAGTCATATTTTAAGGTTAAGATATTTCAAAGAACAAGGTGTGTGAAAAATATCAATGCTCTTTAGCTTATGAATACCAACATTGATATAGATAAAAGATGCCCTTCTTCTAACAGAGTATGCAGTTCAAGTCAACCAATGGACAACAAGTTGTCGAATGAGTTGGTTTAATGGGTGTGCCTCCTTCATCAAGGCCCAGGTGGGCAGGAGTGGGATGTATAATTAAGGGGTACCATATAAATAAACTAGAATTTAGGCAGGGTTGGGAAAATTTTGTGAATCATCATGGGCTGGAGATTGGAGATTTCGTTGTGTTCAAGTACATATCCAAGTCATATTTTAAGGTTAAGATATTTCAAAGAACAGGGTGTATGAAAAATATCAATGCTCTTCAGCTTATGAATACCAACATTGATATAGATAGAAGATGCCCTTCTTCTAACAGAGTATGTAGTTCAAGTCAACCGATGGGCATCAAGTTGTCGAATGAGTTAGTTTAATGGGTGTGCCTCCTTCTTCAAGGCCCAGGTGGGTAGGAGTGGGATGAAGAACCCTGGACATTATGGACCCTATCATCTAGAAAAGCACATGACAGTGAACTCTGCCCCACTTTTCAAATCAGATATTTACCTTTTTATTTAATGAAAATGAAGTCACGAAATGTAAACCGACCATGCATACTAGTAAGATCAAATTCTCTGCCTTCTATTCTTATTACTCTTACTTTATTAAGAGAAGAGTGTCAAAAATAATGGGTTTAATTGTAAGCTAACATAAGGTAAAGCAGTTTTGTTATTACATTTTTCTAAGGGATCTCTAATAGTCTAATATAATGTAGTCTTCTATAATATGAACATCTGCATTTGTGTGAATGCTAAGCTTTAATATAGTAGAGTATTAAATCAATGCAATCAACTATTTATTGGGTTAAAATAACTTAGTTTTTGTAATGGTTTGGGAATGTAGGAGTTGCCAAAAATAGGTGAATGTCCTCTACAATTACCAAGAGAAACAAGTTTAGTAGTTCTCGTGGATAGAGCCAGTAAACAATGGGAGATTATTTGCCTGTTTCATAACAATATACCTCCCCTAAGTGTGGGGTGGATAGCAAGAAACATAGATGTACCCCAATGCAATTTTTTTCTCATAATGATCATCCTTCTGATTTCAACTGTTAATTACTCATTGTGGATGTACCATATGCAAAGCTTTTCTCATAGTGTGTACACCTATTGGCATAATGAACCCCAGATGGGCTAGAAAAACATGCCATATAACATTACTAACATTAAAAAAGTTCATAGCCATTTTTTTGACATATTCTTGCAACTCAAATATCTTTAAGAGAAGAGTGTCAAAAATGATGGGTTTAACAACCTAACATAAGGCAAAGCAATTTTGTTGGGTTTAGGGATAGGGTTTAGGGTTTAGGGTTGAGGGATTAGGGTTTAGGGTTGAGGGATTATGGTTTAAGTTATAGTGTTGAGGGTTAAGGGTTTAGGGATAGGGTTTAGGGTTGACGGATTAGGGTTTAGGGTTGACGGATTAGGGTTTAATGTTGAGAGTTGAGGGTTGAGGGTTGAGGGTTTAGGAATAGGGTTGATGGTCAAGGGATTAGGGTTAAAGTAGAGTGTTGAGGGTAGAGGGATTAGGGATAGGGTTTAGGGTTGAAGGTTTAACGATTGAGGGTTGAGGCTTTAGGGCCGAGGGTTAAGGGATTGGGGTTTAAAATATAGTGTTGAGCATCGAGGGTTTATGGATAGGTTTTAGGGTTTAATTTTTAAGGGTTAAGGGTTGAGGGATCTAGGGTTTAAGGTTTAGGGATAAGGGATTAGGGTTTAAGGTATAGTGTCGAGGGTTGAGGGTTTAGGAATAGGGATAGTGTTTAAGGTTTAGGGATGAGGGATTAGGGTTGAGGGTTGAGGGTTGAGGGATTAGGGTTTAAGGTATAGTGTCGAGGGTTGAGGGTTTATTGATAGTGTTTAGGGTTGAGGGTTGAGGGTTTAGGGATAGGGTTTAGGGTTGACGGATTCAAGTTTAGGGTTGACGGATTAGAGTTTAATGTAAAGGTTAGGGCTAGAGTGTCAAGGGTAGAGAGATTAGGGATAGGATTTAGGGTTGAAGGTTTAAGGATTGAGGGTTGAGGCTTTAGGGATGAGGGTTTAAGGCTTAAGATATAGTGTCGAGTGTTGAGGGTGTAGGGATAGGGTTTAAGTTTTAGGGGTTAAGGGTTGAGGGATAGGGATTAGGGTTTAAGGTATAGTGTTGAGGGTTTAGGGATAGAGTTTAGGGCTGAGGGATTAGAGTGAAGGGTTGAGGGATTAGGATTTGACATTGAGGGTTGAGGATTAAGGCTTTAGGGTTTAGGGTTTAGGGATAGGATTGAGGGTCGAGGGATTAGAATTAAGGGTTGAGGGATTAGGGTTGGACGTTGAGGGTTGAGGGTTGAGGGTCAAGGGTTTAGGGATAGGGTTGGGTCTAGGGATTAGGGTTGAAGTAGAGTGTCAAGGGTATAAGGATTAGGGATAGGGTTGGAGGGTTTAGGGATACGAGATTAGGGTTTAAGGTATAGTATCAAGCCCGTTGAAGGTTTAGGAATAGGGATAGTGTTTAGGGTTTAGGGATAGGGTTTAGGGTTGAGGGATTAGAGTTAAGGGTTGAGGGATTAGGATTTGACATTGAGGGTTGAGGGTTGAGGCTTTAGGGTTTAGGGTTTAGGGATACGGTTGAGGGTTGAGGGATTAGAGTTAAGGGTTGAGGGATTAGGGTTTGAATTTGAGGGTTGAGGGTTGAGGGTTGAGGTTTGAGGGTTGAGGGTTTAGGGATAGGGTTGAGGGTTGAGGGATTAGGGTTAAAGTAGAGTGTCGAGGGTATAAGGATTAGGGATAGGGTTGGAGGGTTTAGGTATAAGGGATTAGGGTTTAAGGTATAATATCGAACCCATTGAGGGTTTAGGAATAGGGATAGTGTTTAGGGTTTAGGGATAGGGTTTAGGGTTGAGGGATTAGAGTTAAGGGTTGAGGGATTAGGATTTGGTGTTGAGGGTTGAGGGTTGAGGCTTTAGGGTTTAGGGTTTAGGGATAGGGTTGAGGGTCGAGGGATTAGAGTTAAGGGTTGAGGGATTAGGGTTTGACATTGAGGGTTGAGGGTTGAGGGTTGAGGTTTGAGGGTCAAGGGTTTAGGGATAGGGTTGAGGATCGAGGGATTAGGGTTAAAGTAGAGTGTCGAGGGTACAAGGATTAGGGTTAAAGTAGAGTGTCGAGGGTACAAGGATTAGGGATAGGTCTGGAGGGTTTAGGGATAAGGGATTAGGGTTTAAGTTATAGTATCGAGCCTATTGAGGGATTAGGAATAGGGATAGTGTTTAGGGTTTAGGGTTGAGGGATTAGAGTTAAGGGTTGAGGGATTAGGATTTGACATTGAGGGTTGAGGGTTGAGGCTTTAGGGTTTAGGGTTTAGGGTTTAGGGATAGGGTTGAGGGTCAACGGATTAGAGTTAATGGTTGAGGGATTAGGGTTTGACGTTGAGGGTTGAGGGTTGAGGGTTGAGGTTTGAGGTTCAAGGGTTTAGGGATAGGGTTGAGGGTCGAGGGATTAGGGTTAAAGTAGAGTGTCGAGGGTATAAGGATTAGGGATAGGATTGGAGGGTTTAGGGATAAGGGATTAGGGTTTAAGGTGTAGTATCAAGCCCGTTGAGGGTTTAGGAATAGGGATAGTGTTTAGGGTTTAGGGATAGGGTTTAGGGTTGAGGGATTAGAGTTAAGGGTTGAGGGATTAGGATTTGACGTTGAGGGTTAAGGGTTGAGGCTTTAGGGTTTAGGGTTTAGGGATAGGGTTGAGGGTTGAGGGATTAGAGTTAAGGGTTGAGGGATTAGGGTTTGACGTTGAGGGTTGAGGTTTGAGGGTCGAGGGTTTAGGGATAGGGTTGAGGGTCGAGGGATTAGGGTTAAAGTAGGGTGTCGAGGGTATAAGGATTAGGGATAGGGTTGGAGGGTTTAGGGATAAGGGATTAGGGTTTAAGGTATAGTATTGAGCCCGTTGAGGGTTTAGGAATAGGGATAGTGTTTGCGGTTTAGGGATAGGGTTTAGGGTTGAGGGATTAGAGTTAAGGATTGAGGGATTAGGATTTGACTTTAAGGGTTGAGGCTTTAGGCTTTAGGGTTTAGGGATAGGGTTAAGGGTCGAGGAATTAGAGTTAAGGGTTGAGGGATTAGGGTTTGATGTTGAGGGTTGAGGGTTGAGGTTCGAGGGTTGAGGGTTTGGGGATAGGGTTGAGGGTTGAGGGATTAGGTTTAAATTAGAGTATCAAAGGTATAAGGATTAGGGATAGGGTTGGAGGGTTTAGGGATAAGGGATTAGGGTTTAAGGTATAGTATCGAGCCCACTGAGGGTTTAGGAATAGGGATAGTGTTTAGGGTTTAGGGATAGGGTTTAGGGTTGAGGGATTAGAGTTAAGGGTTGAGGGATTAGGATTTAGCGTTGAGGGTTGAGGGTTGAGGCTTTAAGATTTAGGGTTTAGGGATAGGGTTGAGGGTTGAGGGATTAGAGTTAAGGGTTGAGGGATTAGGGTTTGACGTTGAGTGTTGAGGGTTGAGGGTTGAGGGTTGAGGTTCAAGGGTCAAGGATTTAGCGATAGGGTTGAGGGTCAAGGGATTAGGGTTAAAGTAGAGTGTCGAGGGTATAAGGATTAGGGATAGGGTTGGAGGGTTTAGGGATAAGAGATTAGGGTTTCAGGTATAGTATCGAGCCTGTTGAGGGTTTAGGAATAGGGATAGTGTTTAGGGTTTAGGGATAGGGTTTAGGGTTGAGGGATTAGAGTTAAGGGTTGAGGGGTTAGGATTTGACGTTAAGGATTGAGGGTTGAGCCTTTAGGGTTTAGGGTTTAGGGATAGGGTTGAGGGATTAGGGTTTGACATTGAGGGTTGATGTTCGAGGGTCAAGGGTTTAGGGATAGGGTTGAGGGTCGAGGGATTAGGGTTAAAGTAGAGTGTCAAGGGTATAAGGATTAGGGATAGGGTTGGAGGGTTTAGGGATAAAGGATTAGGGTTTAAAGTATAGTATCGAGCCTGTTGAGGGTTTAGGAATAGGGATAGTGTTTAGGGTTTAGGGTTGAGGGATTAGAGTTAAGGGTTGAGGGATTAGGATTTGACGTTGAGGGTTGAGGCTTTACAGTTTAGGGTTTACGGATAGGGTTGAGGGTCTAGGGATTAGAGTTAAGGGTTGAGGGATTAGGGTTTAATGTTGAGGGTTGAGGGTTGAGGTTCAAGGGTCGAGGGTTTAAGGATAGGGTTGAGGGTTGAGGGATTAGGGTTAAAGTAGAGTGTCAAGGGTATAAGGATTAGGGATAGGGTTGGACTATTTAGGGATAAGGGAATAGGGTTTAAGGCATAGTATCGAGCCCATTGAGCATTTAGGAATAGGGATAGTGTTTAGGGTTTAGGGATGAGGGATTAGGGTTTAGGGATAAGGTTTAGGGTTGAGGTAGACAAGGAGAGACTAAGAGACATAGAGAGGGGAGAGGTAGAGAGGTAGAGAGGTGAGGGGGAGAGACAAGTGAGATATAGAACATGAGCTAATGGAACTAGAGGTGAGATATTGTAAAGGTGCTATCAAAGGTGAGATAGGCACAAATATTTATGGATCAATCTATAGCAGGACAAAATGTGAGTGCGTTATTACATAAGAGCGTTATAACGCACTTCCATTTTGTCCTGCTATAGAAACAGTAAAAAAGTGTTGACCCCTATGGTCCAAGCTCACATGCTTTTTTTTCATGCTGATTATGCACGTGCTCCAACAAAAAAGAAGTGCTTTCATGTTGTTGGGAAGTTCACATGCAGATTTTACACATTCTACCACCTTTGCATGATCTTTCCACCACCTTTTTTGCTTTGCCAACTTGAGAAGGAGGAAATAACATAGTTTTCACACCAAGTTTAATATATATCTATTCAAGTTTCAATTTTTGTAGTGTTGCAATGTTAATTGTGATTCAATTTTAGGAATTTAACATTATAGATTAGTTAATAGTATTGTTGTTAGTAATTATATTTGAGTGTTATTCAATTTAACATTGAAAAGGAAGCAAGTGGTGAAAAACTCAAATTGTTGAGGAGTTTGATGCAAGAAGAAAAAAACACTACATAATTGGGTACTCTCTCCATTCGAATCTTCATTTTTTAGGTATGTCAAGTCTTTACATGCATGTTCTTTACATTTTCCTTAATTCTATTTGAATTACTTTATCATACATGTTTAAAATAGACACATTCCTAATCAAGAAAGCAGCCTACAATCTCACATGATGCCATGTATATTTTCTACACTTGGGCTCTTTAATAATTATGTGTAATAAACAGACCTTAACATACCATGATGTCAAACTATACAAGAATAAATCCTTACAACATAAAACAAATACAATCCCACTATTATCTTGTCATATTAACAAGTTAAAATACAAATGAATAGGTGCCAAGATCATACAAGTATGCACATGACATGATGATTTGTATGCACATATCTTAGGCTAGGACATTCCTTATGCACCTATTCATAATGATTTCTACATGCACATGACACAACAATTGTTGTCTATTCCTTCACAAGCCACCCAAATCCTAGTATCCCTAGTACCAACAAAACACCTTCTCAATTCCAAATCCTAGTAGCCCTAGTAACAACAAACATGTCAAATTAGGTCTGCCTCAACCTTTTCAAGCATGAAGTCCCCTGTACTCTTTTCATGGCTGCAATAATTTGCTTTTTATGCTTTGTACCTATTTTGGTTGAGTGACATTTACTCTTTTACATGATGATTGTATGTACATTTACTATGAAGGGTTGAATGACATATATTTTAGTTATTTGTATGGATTCATTTCTTAGGAACTAATATTGGTCTCTTTATCATGCTACAGACAAATTCTTCATCATGCCAAGGAAACAATCAAGAATTAAACCAACACAGGAAGAGATAGAAGCTAAGAATGCAAAGAAAGCAGTGGCTATGAGGGAACTTCGTAAGAAGAGGAAATTGGACACGATAAATAAAGACATGTCAATTAAAGAGGAATGACAACCATCACAAAGTGATATGGTATTGGTGGCACAAAGAGAATGAATGCAAAAAATTTGTGCTACGAGAGATTCAAATACCATAGTTGGAGACACGTCCTCTACCGCAAGTCGACATGTAGGGACACCATCTACCACATCTCAAGTTGAGAGTACATCATCACTCACATGTGATGTGTTGCGTGTTTCTCTTCGGATCGGCAAAGGGTTTGCCAGTTCCAATGCACAGGTAGATCTGGCCAACAAATACAGGAGGTTGTGTGAGTTGCCTCCCCTTCACTTCTGGTTCTACCGCACCAAGGGGGTATCCCTATAGCTAAAGATTTAACTTTGACTCACCCAATGACAAAAACATTTAGCTTTACAACAATAGGCAGAATACTCTCATTTTAGGACCAACATTTGGGTGGTAAATCACAAGGTTGGCAACTTTCTTGGACATATCTGGCTAGTTATGGATGAGAGTATGCAGGGGTCCTAATTCTACTCCTACAACTAACGGGTTGGAGTAATGAAGGGATTTGAATTTGATGTTTGGATGCAAGACAAGGGGTTTTGGATCATAACTACTACACAAGGGCAGACCAATGCCTATCTCAAGGCAAGGAGTCAACTAGACGTATACAAGAGAATGGTTTGCAACTGGCATTTGAGTTTCAAGGGGTTAGGAATGGTATTTGCCTTACAAACACCACCCAAGGATAAGTATTTAACTATCTCTACTTACAAATATCCTTACTAAAATACAACCTTCTCCATACTTGACCTAAAACAGTTTAATCCACTCCTTGAATGGAAGTTAGAGATCAAGCATGTGATACGGAAATCTATATCCTAGAATCTGAGAAACCCTTAGCAACCAGATTCAAAAGAAGAAAATGCATACAACAAATGGAGATAGACATATAAGCACATGTAATAATACATTTTTCATATAAAATGACATGAAACTGAACATATGTGCAACCTACATTCAAAATGCAACACATCAACTCCAAAAGAGATAGAGCAACCAAGAAAATGCTCTATCTTTTGTTATTTTTCCCCCAAAAATGCCCAAGTCTTCAACAACCAGAAATGAGTAACACAGTTTGCTTTTTATAGCAAGACTGTGTACTCAGCAATAATTACATGGCAATTTCAAAATCCTGCCAAATACATTGCACCATCAGAATGGCACCCAAAAATATTTAATTCAGTCGGCAGAAAGAGAAAGAAAAGCAAGTGAGATTAGGAAATGAGCCGCTGACTGAGGGTTTTCTTCATTAATCAGGTAGTTGGCTTGTCAACTCCATCAACCCATACCTCTACAAATTGCCATTAATGTCAACCTGCTCGCGGCCTTCTTGGAAATGCAGCAACAAATGCATAAAAGATTTTCCCGCTTGAAAGACCAGCTGCAGATACAAAGAAATTGCCCTTTGTAAAACATTTGAATCATGGCCATCAATTTCCCTTCCTATCGCCAAGATCTGCGGCCTGAATTTGAACGGGCAAGTTGTTGGCCAATCGGATCGCGTCACGTAGGCACCCCTTTCTATCGCTAAATTTTCCACAGTGAACATACATTTACCTTTTCACCCCTTTAAAACCTTTGTATATGCATCTGCATATACATACAACAATTCTGGACATGTGGCAGCCTCTGAATTATTCTCCATCTCTGTGCAGTTGTATCTCCATCAGCCATCAGAATGACCCAAGAAGTATTACCGATGTATCGAGTCCTACCGACAGAACCTTTGTATCTTCCTCACCTTTGAAAGTGCATGCGTGATTGTATATACATACAATTAGCAAAGACAAGGTAGACCCCAAACCATTGTGAATCAGTTTGAAAATGCACTTGGGTCTGGGCCTTGTATGTGCCCTTTGTACATATGCATATACATGCACCTAACATACAAACTGTGGACTTCAACACCTTATCAGCTAAATTACATCCCCCTTCACGTCCGGGCCTTGTATATGTGCACTTGTATGTTCACTTTGTATATAACACATACAAACAACCCGGGACATACAAGCTGCGGCCCCACCATACTCTTGAAAACTGTTGACTTTTTGACCACTCTCGCTTGTATGTTTCACTTGCATCTTTTCATTGTATGTCCAACTACATACGCAAACATACAATTGTATATGTATACAATCGGTGGGCCCCACCCCTTGTATCTTACCTTTGCATGTGCGCTTGCATGTTTCCTTGTATCATCGGCCATCGGAATAACAATTAATTGAGCTGCCAATACCCATTGTTTCACCGATGATCTTCCCATCAGGAAGACACCAACCATCGCTGAGACCACACAATACTCCGCCGATAAGAATTAGTTGCACTGAAGACCCACCGAGCATATCTCATCGGCCATCGGAGAGACTCATAACTCGGCTGCCGATACACCAAGTCTCAGCGATGATCCCCTTCACTGTTCACCTTGTATGTGCATCAGCCATTGGGGAGACCCCAGAATGGGTTGCCGATGGATGCTATTACGCCGATGTATGTCCCCCTTGTATGTCTCCTCATTGTATATCAACCCTTGCACACTGCACATACAAACCTTTTTACATACAAGTAAGGAATCTTTCCTAGAATCTGCGATGTACATACAAACCCGATATGCATACAACCATTTTTTCTTCATTTTCAAAAGGTCAATTGAACATTTTTCATGCCCTTCAATGCACATTTGAACTTGCATGTACATAAAAATGACCATGCACATACAATGACACATGCATGAAGCCGAGGGACTTAGAATTTTTGGTTTTTCATGAAAGTGCCTGCAAATGAATACTTGAAACCCAAATGTTGAAGCAGGCACCAACATGACGAAGGAGGTATGCCATCATTCCCAGCTCAACCTCAAGGTATGTCATCTATTCCATCTTCGATCGAAGGTATGCCATCTAGCCCATCTCATTTAAATATTGATGAAATTCCTAATGTTGAGATGAATTTACCTAACTTAACACCACCTAGAATTTTGCATAGAAAGCCAAAGTATTTGATTGATATTGATGAGAATATTTTGCAGCCAATGGAAGGTAAGATTCTAAAACACACTTGTAGAAGATATGCTCATAAGATTTGGAGATTGTTCTTTGAAAAGTTAAATGAGACTGCAAGATGTCAACTATTCGTTGAAATGATGCGAAGTATAAAGTATAGGTCCATCATGAAGATTCTTGAGTTGAGAACATCAGAGACTTCAAGTGAAAAATCTATTGTCAAGGATCTAATGAGTGCGTATGAGAGTGTTGGTAACACCTCACATACAAAAGATAGTACCGAGCTACATTATACTGACGATATCCCTGAAGAGTCCAAAGTGCAAAAAGGTAGCAATCTTTGACGAGATGTTACTTGAAAACCATGTGACTTAGAAATATTTCATCTGAGGCAACATGATCATGTAGAGTGCCTCTACAATAATCTCTCTTGGTTTTTTATATCTCTGAGGTATTTGCCTGTGGTGAAAGGTTTTCTGCTGCCCCAAAAATTGTTAGGAGGCAGTGTAAAGTTGCAAAGGGGGGTAACTTTCATCCTGCTCCTGATACGACCAAACTGACTATTCCAACGCATCTAAATGGGTACATTTACGCTAGGCATGGTCCTATTTTTCACCCAAACATGTCGAAACAGTCTGAGCTACATTGTACCAACGATATCCTTGAAGAGTCCAAAGTGCAAAAAGGCAACAATCTTTGACAAGATGTTACTCAAAAAATATGTCACTTAGAAACATTCTATCTGAGGCAACACAATCACATAGAGTGCCTCTACAATAACCTCTCTCAGTTTTTTATATCTCTGAGGGATTTGCCTGTGGTGAAAGGTTTTCTGCTGCCCCAAAAATTGTCAAAAGGAGGCAGTGTAAAGTTCCAAAGGGGTGTAACTTTCGTCCTATTCCTGATATGACCAAAATGACTATTCCAACACATCCAGATGGGTACATTTACGCTAGGCATGGTCCTATTTTTCACCCAAACATGTTGAAACAGTCCGAGCTACATTGTACCAACGATATCCTTGAAGAGTCCAAAGTGCAAAAAGGCAGCAATCTTTGACGAGATGTTACTTTAAAACTATGTCACTTAGAAACATTCTGTCTAAGGCAACACGATCATGTAGAGTGCCTCTACAATAACCTCTCTCAGTTTTTTATATCTCTAAGGCATTTGCCCGTGGTGAAAGGTTTTCTACTGCCCCAAAAATCATCAGAAGGAGGCAGTGTAAAGTTGCAAAGGGAGGTAACTTTCATCCTGCTCCTGATGCGACCAAACTGACTATTCCAACACATCCGGATGGGTACATTTACACTAGGTATGGTCCTGTGTTTCACCCAAACATGTTGAAATAGTCCGAGCTGCATTGTACCGACGATATCCCTAAAGAGTCCAAAGTGCAAAAAGGCAGCAATCTTTGATGAGATGTTACTCAAAAACTGTGTCACTTAGAAACATTTCGTCTAAGGAAACACGATCATGTAGAGTGCCTCTACAATAACCTCTCTCAGTTTTTTATATCTCTGAGGCATTTGCCCATGGTGAAAGGTTTTCTGCTTCCCCAAAAATCGTCAGAAGGAGGCAGTGTAAAGTTACAAAGGGAGGTAACTTTTGTCCTGCTCCTGATACGACCAAACTGACCATTCCAACGCATCCGGATGGGTACATTTATGCTATGTATGGTCCTATTTTGTACCCAAACATGTCAAAACAGTCTGAGCTACATTGTACCGACGATATCCCTGAAGAGTCCAAAGTGCAAAAAGGCAGCAATCTTTGATGAGATGTTACTTGAAAACCATGTCACTTAGAAACATTCTGTCTGAGGAAACGCGATCACGTAGAGTGCCTCTACAATAACCTCTCTCAGTTTTTTATATCTCTGAGGTATTTGCCTGTGGTGAAAGGTTTTTTGCTGCCCCAAAAATTGTCAGAAGGAGGCAGTGTAAAGTTGCAAAGGGGGGTAACTTTTGTTCTTCTCCTCATGTGGCCAAACTGATAGTTCTAACGTGTCTAGATGGGTATATTTAGGCTAGGTATGGTCCTATTTTACACACAAACATGCTGAAACAGTCCGAGCTACATTGTACCGGCATATTAATTTCTTCATGGGTGCTCATTTAGGTGTGCAAGGAGTCAAAGTGCGCCTAGATGAACTTCCCCCATTCCTTAGCCTTTCAAGACTTTCAAATAAGGTGAGGTCTTTTATCCCTAATTCTTGCCTCCTTCACAAGACTAGGCGCTAGTTGAAGGTTGCTCAAGTGACAATATGCGCCTAGATTCTTTGGCTTATTTTCTTCATTTTTGAATCAAAGTAACATTAGATTTAATAGTTTAAGCTTCCTCATGTTTAGGCACTGATATGTGATGTTTTGAGCATGAAATAGCGCCTTGATGCTAATATGTGTTCTCTCCAAGTTAAACGCTCATCAAAGGTAAAATGAGTTGAAAATTGCGCCTAAGGTTTTCATGTTTGTTAATCAATGCTTAAATATTCAAGAAAGTCCCCTTCCTCTTAGGTGCAAATGTAAGGTTGTTCAGAGTTGAATGGGTGCCTAAGTTAGATGAAGACTTTTTACCCACCTCATCCTTCAATCATTATAATTATTCTCAAAAGACATCATCAAAACATGAAAAAACTCCAAGACTTGTAGTTTTAAGTTGATTTCCTCCAAGGTGCCAATGTGAGGTTGTTTTGATGGCAAAGGGTGCCTTGATTCATGATGTTGAATCTCCTTCCTCCTAGGCGCCAAAATGGATAGTTTAGACAAGAAAAGGCGCCTTAGTATACTTAGCTCTTTTCTTGGCAATTTGATGGCTTCAATCACTTGCTCAAACCTATAGGAGACCATTTTACACTTAGGCGCTACATCTTAGGATTTAGAACATCTTCCTTCAAGGCACCAAAATGAGGTTATTTAGACGCAAAAGTGCACCTCCATACAAGATGCTTATTCTCCTTCCACTTAGGCGCTCATTCATGATGATCCAAGTGACAATAGGTGCCTAGACTTCCTTTGGTAAGATTTAGTCATTTTGAAGGTTCTAACACTAGGTGCTATAGTTGGAAGTGATTTGAAGTTCATTTTCCTCTAGGCACCCAAAATGGATGGTGGAGACAAGAAAAGGTGCCTAGGCTTCTTTTGACAATTTTTAAAGTCTTCCTAAGTTATATAATGTTATATTGACCCTTAGGCACAAATGGATGATCTAGGATGACTCTAGGCGCATATCCAAGGTGATATCTTTCTAGGTGCAATCTTCACTAAGTTTAAACTTCACTTTACATCAAGGCGCCAAAATGGATAGTTTAGAGAGAGGCAAAAATGCGCCTAGAGGTATGATGCTCAGTTTGATGTGTTTGATCCAATCCTTTTTCGCGCCCTCATATCAATTAAATATGACCTTCGATTATGATATGGCGCTCAAGCTTATGAGAGTTTACCAGAGATGCTGGTTGAGTTAGGTTGAAGGGCCAGTGAACTAATGACTTAAAGACCCTTTAGTAGGTTGATTTAAGTGATAGTAACTTCTGATTATAAGTCAATATTAAATTAAAACAAAAGTGCACTTTTCACACGACAAGCAATTGAGGGTTTTAAAGTCTTAAGAAAAGTAGATTCTTTTTAGGGTTTAATGCCCAATATGCAAACCCTAACTATCAATAAGATTATGATTATGAAAGCTTGTGTCTTCTCTAACTTCTTATTGCAAGAAAAAAACCACATCCACCATGAATATGAACCTTGCATCATATCAACCTTTCAAGATAGACCTTATCATGAAAACCATATTCACAACAAAACCTTGCATGAACAAAACCACATCCACCATTAACATGAACTTTGCATCATATGAACCATGTTTGCATCCCAATATGGTATAATAACAAGAAATTAAGAAATATTTTCAATTGACCAACTCATACAATTGGACTTTAAATATTTGAAATAGCCATCTACAAATATCCATTCAAACGTGGATTTATAATGCAAGTATGGATGCCATCAATAAAAATGATTTGTATTAACCAAATATCCATATAGGCATACATCAATATCTGTTGATATAAGTATAACATATATACAAAATAGTCATATAGGCTTACAAGAATGCCATCTAGGCCTACAATGTCAACTATATGCAATACAAAATATATGTCCACAAATGCCATATAGGCATACAACAAAGGAACACAATAAAAAGTCATTCCCCTCTGGCTAGTGAAGAGAATAGATCACGGGTAGCCTTTGATCTTCTAGGGGATGGAGATGGATATGTGGGTGATCTACTACGAACCTGAGGGTTGTTCCTCCTATTTAGTTCTTCCTACATCTTTAGCTGTTACAATAAAAAGTATAGACATTAATATATAGCAATTACATGTTATAAAAAATGAAACATTTAACAAAATAATCACTTACCACTACCATATAATCTGTCTCCTCACTTGCCTCAGTAGCAGGAATAGGTTGTGGTGATGTCATGTCCTATAGAAACCATCCAGATAGAAATTAAACTTAAAATCAATAATCTTTTGATTTTTCAAAAATAAACAACTATAACAATGAATGTAAATTAAAATTTACTAATCTGCCTCATACCCCTATCAATTCCATGGAGCTATGAATCACAGAGGTCACACCATGCTCCATTGCCCTATGAACATCGGGAGGTGTCTCTGCAGCCTACATCATCTAGAAATAAAACAACATTATTCAATTACGAAAACTATAATAGTGATGCAAATCATCTCTCCTAACATACACACATGTTCATCTAAACATGGAAGTACACACAATAAAGCACGTAAGTCACATATAAAAATCTAGTAAGTACAATTCATTCATTAAACTATTTATTTTATTACCTCCGTGAAACTTTGAAGTCCACCGCCACTGGCAGGTGTTGCCATGAAATCTCCAATATTAACCTATTCAACATCCAAAATCAGATATTAGAATACCATTCATATAACGATGCTATTCACATGTAATATTTATAATTGTTTACTAGTTACATACCCCGACAGTAGATGATGTAGTGTAATATGCAGGTGGAGAACCACTGAAAACTACATCAATGCTATGACCCTGAAATTTCATTAAAATCATCAAAGTAAATTAGTTAATCTTGCATTTCAAAAATGAAATTTAATAAATTAAATTCAATAAACTTGCTAATATTTACCTGAGTATCAAGGCCGAAAGTCTCACTCAGGAGGGTATCTGTCATCACCATCTGCTCAGTTGCAGATGTAGCCTGTGCACCTACATCCTGACTATCCATGAGGTCATAACCATAGGCTGACCCGCAAGCCTGACAAGCATGGGGTGGGACCCTACTCCTTGCACTATCTCCCAACCCACGTTGTGCTGCAGGACTGGCATGCTCTATGATGCTCTGGGTCAAGGCACTAATGGACTGAAGTGTATCAACCTCAACACTCTCCTTCACAATGGAAGGGATAGAAACATGCTCATGGGCTGGTCTGCTGATTACTCGTCTCACTACCCGATGTGGGTCAACACGTGCCCTTGGTCTATCTTGTGTTGACCCCCCACCTTTACTCTGGAAGTCCCGCATATCAAAATAGTTTGGCACTTTCTTGAGGATAAACTCACAATAGAGTTTCCTCAAAAAGTATTGCGGGACCTCATTATTATTGCATGGAGGATGGTCAAAAACCATCCACCACCTCTACCCAAAATTGTCCCTTATCGCTTGGTTGTTGGACCAATTGATAGGGAACCTCTTGCATGTAATGGGTGGAGGTTGATTTGTTTGTGGATTTGTGAAAATGGAACACAAGTCTAATTTTGTAATTTGTAATTTTTTCACATCTTCATATGACAGCTTGTCTGCATAATAGTCTCTAAACTCTCTCCTCTTATCTGTCTAACTAGATATTTGCTCGCTAATTGAATCTACATTTGATAACATAGATTCAAGAGATTCAGCAAGTGTGGACCTATGCAAGGTTGAAGTGGAAGGATCTTTCAACCTTGCAATTATGTCTTCAATTTCTTTTTTATTGTTTTCAATTTGTCTCATTAGATTTTCTTGTGTTCCAGGGGCATGTCAAGGAATGGATGGAGGAGTTTGTTGTTCGGCAGGTATTTCCTCTTCAGCATTTTGTGGATTTTGAGGAGGAGGAGGAGGAGGTGCATTAACATTTCCTGATAATTAATGAAATTTACATCAAAAATCAACTCAAACCTACCTATTTAAAAACAAATTCAAACAAAACAACAAATAAAACTCACTCCTTTGGCCTGCTTGACGTCGTGGCGGCATTTTGGCGACGAATCGGTAAGATTTTGGTGTTGAATTGACTTTTCCAAAATGCGAGCACGCTTCTTAGGGTTTGTAGGCAACGGGTGTAGAGGAAAACAAAGAAATGAAATGAGCACAAATTCTCCTTTTTTTTATTTATAGTTAGTCATAACGCACTCGCGTTATGTATTAAATTTTTTTGAAAAAAAATTAAACACTTTTTGGCCCCCCATCTTTTTGCACTTACCTTTGAGCATCTCGTGGATCTGGGTTAAGTTTGGTGTTTGTAGTGAGCATTGATAGCTCAAGCTTTTGGCACAACAGCAAACGATTCCAACAATTGGTATCAGAGCCATGGGTCATGGGTTCGAATCCCTCAGGTTGCGTTAAGGGGAGATTGTTGGCAGTGAGCTGCCCCCTTGTCAGTGAGGTGTTCAATGCTGACCTTGGGATTTGTGACATGGCAATGAGCCTCCCGTGGATCTGGGTTAAGTCTGGTGTTTGTAGCAAGCGTTGATAGCTTGAGCTTTTGGCGCAATGGCAAACAATTCCAACAGCCTTAGGGCTAAAGGCTACAATAAGGAATTAACACAAAAGAATAAGATCACAACTTAATTCGGTCCAATTCCATTCACTTTGCATTTAGAGATATATTGATATCCAAATTGAGATTACAAAAAATTAGAATAATAAAAAGTCACTTTTTCTGTTGCTTCTGTAAGTATATATAAAATGAGTGATGACATATCACTTATCTTATCTACCAATTCTTCTATGAAATGCCATCCATCTCTTTATTATACTAGCTGTCTAACTACTGAAAATAACCATGCAATAAAAATAGATTGAGTGGAACAGAAGTCCACTCTGAATCTAAGTTTGAGTCTTAATACATTTGGGCAACGAGGCCCTGAAAATATGGATATTAAATCAGTTTCATCAGTAACTCATGCAAAAACTAAAAAGAGATAAAAACTCTCAGCAGTTAACTAGAGATGGCCCTTAATCACTCAGGTGATGATTTGAGTAAGATCAGGGGTATTACGATCATTGTTGAAAGTGCCTGACCGATAGCTGTACTAGAAATATGCTCTGTTCTAAAGAGGCAATAGAAACGTATGTCTCTGTCTGCAGCTCCGGAGATGTATTGTCTGTAGCTCCAGAGATATAATTGTGGCCTTCTTGCTCAACTCTGGAGATGCTCCAGACTTCAATCCAGCTCCGAAGATGCTTTTCCTCTTTACTTCAAAACTTTTGATGTCGTGGTATTTTGGTATGGTCTCTGGAGATTATTAGGACTATCTCCGGAGATGCACAAAATTGCCATCTCGAACATCTACACCTGTTGAATAAAAAAGATAAGTTTTTCTACATATTTCTATCAATTCCATGCACATTAGTCCTTTAATCAAAAATCATGATCTTAAGTAATTTATCTTCAATTAATCATTATCTAGAACAATCTTGCTAGCCTATTCGAGTGCAGACATCAAGAAAGATGGGATCAAAAAGGAGAAAAAGAGAGGTAAAAAGATGTATTTTATGGGTGCTACTTGGCACTCATCATCCCCCCCATACCTAAGGTTTAGCAGGTCCTCCTGCTTCTCACAATCTGGACTTATTCTAGTGGAGTAGCCTGTCAGTCAAGCTGTAGTCTTGTGCATAGGTAGACCAGGTGGCACGGTTGGTATTACTATTTCCTCTATACTGATCAACCTGCTTCAACCACTCTTGCAATTTCTCATCTTCTATCTACTCAACCCAGACAAGGAGTGGTTCAATTATGAGAGGGGGCCTGAAACACCCACCTATCCACTCCTGTTTATGCTTATCCATCATTTTAGATATTAACCTTGCCTTCCTCATAAATAACCCTAAGTTTGCAGGGGTTACCACGTCTCTCATTTTCTGCTCTGAGGTCAAAATATTCCACCTTGTCAAAATATTCCACCTTTTCTTTGTTATTGCAAGCACTGGATTAGCTAAGCTACTCATAAAAAGACCAAAATCAATGGAACACTCTTGCAGATTTTTCAGGTATAATGGTAAAATTTTGTTCTAACTTTCAGGGTGATAGACATATGCCCTAAATTGGACCTCAAAAGCATGAGGGTTTGGACACTCCTTCCTGAAGAAAAGATTTGTTTCTATATCCTTCTTGAGATGAGCCTCCATTCGCTCATTCCAAATATGATGATTCTTCATCATGGACATGAATGCTTTGAGTTGGCAGTCCCCTACAAAATAGTTAAGGATGGTCATATCCTCAACACAGAATCCATGCAAATATAATTCACACAGAAATTTTTTGTCTTCATTAGAGCTCCTTGTATAGGCTTCCATGAACCCTTCTATTGTTTCTATGTTTTCAGGTAGATCAGACAGAACTGAAGATAGCTTTTTTTGCAGAACCCTTTCTTGTAAAAACATAGCATAACTAGCACTTGGAGGTCTACAAGACAAAATCTCAGAAGAAATGGAGGCTATCTGAATGACTCTTTCCTCCAGGATTTCCACTCTTTTTTGTCATGGCAATAACTGCCCTCTATAATTGCAGCATAGGCTTAAAAGCCTCATATTCTCTACATCTCCTTTCCCAATGAAACAGGGCCTTAGGAATATCAATGGGGATCAGTCCCACATATGGATCTATTTGTACCTCCTGTTCACTAGTTGCCCTTGGGCCAGCCAACTCTTGAATATACTCCTCTTGATCATCTATTTTGTTGTTGGCCCAAGTCAATTGTTTATCTTGGCTCTGTACTTTCTCAATTAATGTTGTAATTACTATGAGACTATTGTCTCTAGCCTTGGTAAGATCAGAGATACTTTGTACTACCTCTATCTCCTTTTCCTTCATGATTTTAACTGTCTCTGTCTTCTGGGCTTCCAGTTCTACTTCCCTCTCTTGACTTATTTGTCTTTACTCTGGAGCTTTGTTTGCAGTTTTTCAATTACTTGCTTTTGCTCCATCTCTATTTCCACTCTGACCTTCTTGAGGTCTGATTTTTCCCCCAAAGTAATCTTTTTAGATTATCAATTTATTCTAACAGTTGCTACTCTTTTGAAATCTCAATATCCTCTTGATCAGAGGGGTGAAAGAAAGTTCATGTTTCTTCTTCTGTTTGATGTACATCAGGATCTTCCATAGCCATCTGTCCTGTACTATCAGCTACACCCAATTTCTCTATTTCATCTTTCCCTGTAGCCTCCCTGTCCTGAGGTTCTCCTTGGGTTTTCTCTATTTGTGCTGGCACTAATGAAGGCCCAGCTTTCTCCTCAGAAGTTATAAAACCCAGAAGCACTTCAGCTAGGAGAGCAGTATCTTTCTCAATTTGGGAGAGCTGCCTTTTTCTTTTGCTTCTCCATAGCATAGGTGGGACAGGTGCCTCTGGAGCAGGTGTCTCATCCTCAGAATCTGAGGAAATAGTTAAAATTTGCTTGTATTCTGTCTCCGGAGCAGGAGATTGTTCTGAAGTTGGACTTGAACCTAAATGGACAGAGGTTTCTAGGGAAACTTCTCTCAGTCTTTTCTTTCTCACTAGAGGGATCCCATCAGAATCATGGGATGCTTCTTCAGCCCAATAGTGTATTCTAGAGTTAGTTTTCTTTGGGGTTTTCTTTGCTTTTTGTCCTGACCTCTCCCCTGTTAGTTCCTTAGGGAAAGATTCCTCAGCCAGAGTCATCTTCCTCCCAGCTGAGCAATTCATGTATGGAGTTTGCTCAAGAGAAAGCTCTTTAATTTCTTTGCCTTTCTTCTTTGTGTCAAAAATAGGGGCTGCAGATGAGGTTGCCTCCAATGAGGACTTCTTTCCTTTTTGAACAGCTATAAAGGAGGTTGAAGGTTCTATCTCTTCTTCTTGTTGGGTAGAGGAACCCTTACCCTCTGCCTGTGCCCTCTCTGGCTCCCTGCCCTGGGGATTTTATTCAAGAAATGTTTTTCATAATTCTCCCCCATCAATTTGAGATAGAAAGTGGTGTTTAACTATTAGAAAAATGAGGCCATGATGTTTCATAGGACCTTTCTTTTGCTGATATCTTTTTGCAGTTACCCTAATGGCAGAGTACAAGAAGTTGGGAATGTTTATGTTGAATCCAGGATGTCCATTCCCATGCCTCAGAAAAATCAACATTTTCATTATTGGTCCTAAAACTAAGGAAAATTAACCATCACATGTGAAATATTTCATCAACCATATAGCTACAGATTGCCAAGGGTTTGAAAGTGAGGACCTAAGAATTCCTTTAACCTCATTTTTATTTAAATGCAATTGTATTGCAGGTTCACCTTCAACAGAGAAATTCCTAATCAAATCAGCATATAAGGTTTTTAGATGATAGAACCTCTCACCTTGTTCAGGCAACCCAGAAATATGACTGATAGTGGTTGTAGAGAGATTGATTTGGACTCCCCTTACAGCTGTCTGATTGTCCCTCAGGTTTCTTAGGAACTCATCAACAATATCTTCTTTAAACCCCTCAATTTTTTCTAGAAATTCCAACCATCCTGCATTCCTCAGAATGTCTGTTGCAACTTCATCCTGCAAAAGGCCTGTAACATTCTCTGGTTCTGATTTCTTCTTAACCCCCATTTCTAAAATCTTTTCCTATCCTCTGTGCTTACAACCCTTCCTCACTCCGTAGGCTCCGGAGAACTATTTCAGTTCACTCTGTTCTTCAAGGTATGTTACAGTTTAAATGAGGATTGTTATGTCAATTTGCTTAATGGCTTAGGCTTACGGAGAAAGAACTAAAAATTAGTTAAAGTGTTTATGTGGTCATAAATGAAGCAAAGGGATGGGACACTCCGTAGGCAAGGTGACAGCACAACAAAGCTGGCAGCATGCATGAATTTGAAAAGGAAAATGATGGCAGGCAGACGTGTCATAATGACGGCACCCAAAAATGGAATGACAAGACAGTTGCTAATTAATGCTTAATTAAGATAGAATTACTTGAACCTGTTTTAATGATGAGGTGCGATGTGCTTGGCTGAGATGCTACGGCGTTGATGAGATTAGACGTGATGTGGCACCTGAGCAAGTTTTTATGGCTTGAGATGACGTCAATCACCTTCACTGTCACGCAACCTGCAATCATTCCCATTGAGTTCTTTGAGAATCCATGTATCCAGGGTGACGTCAGCATAGTCTTTGTAAGTACCCATGCAAATGAGAGTAATGATTTCTCTCGACATGCGTGTTCACTTTTAATTTTTCTGTTTGTTCCTGCCATAAAGTAGAGGATGAGTCAGGATGACCTCATCAAATGACGTTTCTACTTTACAACCTGGAGAGGTGGGTCTCCCCCACTTATTATGGTTGTAAACAACCCTTTATTGGTGGAGTGTCGGATGTGCTCCTAGTGTGTGAAGCACCGAAGGTGCTCCTAATCTGCGAAGCGCCAGAGGTGTATTTGAGTAACTCCCGGCACCTGATCAGCTCTGTAGCTTGATTATTCTCATCTGGCATTAAGAAGGGAACTGCCATTTGCTAGTTTTCAATTCCCTTGGTCGAGAAAGATAGCCATTTACTCATTTTCCATCTTCCTCTTTTTTTTTCTTTCTTTTTTTTAGAAGGCCACAATTTGCTGGTTTTCAACCTTCTTCTCTTTTTTCTTTTTTTTTCAAAAGGCCGCCATTTGCTAGTTTTCAACCTTCTTCTCTCTTTTTTTTTTAATTCAAAACTGTGATAGAGGAGGTGTCCCATGTATCAAAGCACAAATCATTAAGGAACTCTTCTTTAGTGGATGGCCTTTTATAGATTCTGATTCGATGGCCATTCACTAAGAATGTGTCTGTGCTTCCATCAATAGGTTCCAACAGTACTATTCCATTTTTAAAAACTTCCTTTATCTGATAAGGACCCATCCAATGAGTTTGTAATTTCCCTTTGAACTCCTTGAATTTAGAGTCATAAAGAAGAACCCAGTCACCTTGTTGAAATGTCCTCCTCTTGATGTGTTGGTCATGCCATTGCTTCCTTTGATACTGAACCATTTCTGTTTGTTGAATGACCTCTATTCAGATTTCATCCAACTCATTGAGCTGAAGAATTCTATTTGTTGGGCTATGGACAATGGTAGACCAATATCCAATGCAATTTTAAGTGTCTAGAGTTCAAATTCTATAGACAGAATAGGCTTTTTCCCATAAATTAATTCATATGGTGAGAACTTTGTTGTGGACTTCCAAGTGGTATTGTAAGCCCAAACTGCTTCAGGTAATCTGTTAGCCCAATCTTTTTTGTTCATTACTACTGTCCTTGTCAGAAAATTTTCAAGTTCCCTATTAGTTACTTCTACCTGCCCATTAGCTTGAGGATGGTAAGGTGAAGATTTTATGTGCTTGACTTGATATAAGTCTGTGAATGCTCTAATTACCTGGGATGTAAAATGAGGTCCCTTGTCTAAAACTATGGATTTTGGGGCTCCAAACCTCAAGAAAATCTTATTATAAAGGAAATCAACAACTTTTTCTTCTCGTGCAAATTGTAATGCTTGAACCTCAACCCATTTAGTCACATAGTCTGTGCATACTAAAATATACTCCTTGTCTGATGATGGTGGAGAAATTGGTCCCACAAAGTCTAGACCCCACTGTTCAAACGGTTCCATCATGACTTGAGGATGTAGTAGCATCTCCTGGGTGAAGGTTGGTTGTCCCATCCTTTGGTACTGATCACACTGCTGCACATACTTCTTAGTATCCTTGTGAAGAGAGGGCCAGTAGTAACCAGCTCCTAGGATCTTGTGGATAGTTCCATGGGAAGAGTAATGCCCACCAGATGGTTCATCATGGCATGCTCTTAATGCATAAAAAATTTCATCAGTTTTCAAACACCTGCGTAAAATGAAATCAAGACCACATTTAAACAACAATCCATTTAACCATTTGTAAGATAAGCTTTCCTTAACTAAATATTTTTTATGTTTTGAGGTAAAATGGGATGGATACAATCCTGTAGCTAACAAATTATCTATGTCAGCGAACCAAGGTATAGTAGAGGAGATAGCAAAAAGGTGTTCATCTGGGAACCTGTCCTCCACTGGTTGATTTTCTCCTCCTGTATGCAATCTTGACAGAAAATCAGCAACCAAATTAAACTTGCCTAGATTATCAACTATGGTAATATCAAATTCCTGCAATAGCAATAACCACCTAATGATCCTTGTACCTACTACTAGCTTATTCATTAGGTACTTGATGGCTGCATGATTAGTGTGTACAAATATTTTATATCCAGTGATATAATGCCTAAATTTGTTTATAGCATAGATGACTGCCAAGAATTCTTTTTCAGTTGTGGTGTAATTTTTTTCTGCAGAGGTAAGGTTTTTGCTTATGTAATAAATGGCATGCATACTCTCTCCTTCCTCCTTTTGTCCTAAGACTGCCCCAATGGACTCATTTGAAGCATCAGTTTGAATGTGAAATGGTAAAGTCCAATTAGGTCCTCTCAAAACTAGTGTGACAATAAGCTTCTCTTTCAAGGTTTCAAATGCTGATTGATAGTCTTTTGTCCATAGAAATTCTATGTCTTTGTTGAGCAGGGTAAATAGGGGGGCAACTATTCTACTAAAATTTTCTATGAATCTCCTATAGTAGCCTGTATGACCCAGAAAACTTTTAACATCTATCTGATTTTTGGGTGAAGGCAACTGTGTGATCACTTCTATCTTGTTTTAATCCACTTTGATCCCATTTGCTAAAATGTGGTGTCCCAATACGATTCCTTCTTCTACCATCATGAAGCACTTTTCATGGCTAAGGGATAATTGATTTTTCTCACAACATTTCAGTACTTTCTCAAGGTTTGTGAGAGCTTCTTCAAAATTATCCCCATACACAGTAAAGTCATCCATATAGACCTCCATGCATTCATTAGCTAGTTCAACAAAAACAACTAAAACAAGTCTCTGAAATGTAGTTGGGGCATTACATAGTCCAAATGGAAGAACTTTGTAAACAAAAGTTCCCCAAGAGCAGGTGAAAGTGGTTTTGTCCTAGCCTTCAGGTGCTACTTGAATTTGGTTATACCCACTGAATCCATCTAGAAAAGAAAAATACTTTCTCCCAGCAAGGTTATCCAGTACTTGGTCAATTAATGGTAAGGGAAAGTAGTCCTTTTTTGTAGCTTTGTTTATCTCCCTATAGTCAATACATACCCTCCATTTCCCATTCTTTTTAGGCACTATGACTAGGGGTGAGACCCATTGACTGTCTGAGATTGGATATATAAACCCTGCTTGCAGTAATTTTTCTATTTTAGTCTTAACAATGTCTTTTAAAGCAGGATTCAATCTTCTCTGGGGTTGTCTGACAGGTTTAATTTCTTCAGTGTATATATGATGGGTACATATCTTAGGAGGGATTCCCTTCATATCTTGGTATTCCGAAGAAAAAGCTGTTGAATGGGAAATCAAAAGTTGGATAAGTTTTTTTTCCTAATTTGTTGTTAACTAAGTATTGATATTAAGTGTTTTTCCTGGTAAAATCATGACCTATTTTTTTATTTGATCCATGGATGTAGTTAATCCATACACTGGAGTCATGGTATTGAGGGGACAAGAATGTGGAAGCAACATGTGGAACATGGCTAAGTCTCTGTAAAAAGTCTCCCCACAAGGAATGATATTTGCTAGGGCACAATGAGTAGAAGTAAGAAGTTCTCTCCTAGAATCTTGGGCAAGTTCCATCACATCCTCATTAATTAGGATGTGGGTAATGTCTTCTGTTGTATCATAGTAGATTTCTTTTTCCAACTCTCTCAAATGTTCCTTGATGGTTACCATAGCTACTGAGGCACTGTTTTCATTGTTATCTGGTTCATCCACCCATACTCTTCCTGTATAATGTATTGAAGGTTTAGTTGGAGGATACAAAGATATTTTCTTCAAATATTTCCCATTAGAAATCACCATATCCCCAGTTCGAGAATCAATAGATGTTGCTGTTGTAGCCAGTCATGGTCTTACTAAAATCAGTGGATAAGCATTTCTCTGATTTCTTGGTTCTAATATCAGGAAGTCTATTCAAAATTCCCATGATTCTATCACAACTGGTACATCAGTAATTACTCCTTTTGGAATAGCTACTGACTAGTCAGCAAGTTGAAGGATTGTAGTTGTGGATTGGATACCTGTTAGAGCTAATTTGTCCATTGTATGAACCGTCATCACATTAATTGATGCTCCCAAGTCAACCAAAACATTTGAAATTTCTACCCCTGAGATGAAAATAGTTATGACAGGATTTCCAGTGTCTCCATATTTTGGGAGGAGCATTTCTCCCATCAATAGATCTACTACTTTCCCTTCCACCTGGATTGTAGAAGGAAAGTTTTTCTTCCTGCCCTGTGTTTTGACACAATGTTGTTTAATGAATTGGTTCAGTTCTGGTACATCTCTGATTTCTTGAAGGAGAGATATTTCAATGTTTAGTTGCCTAATTTCTTGTAAAAGTTCTGATTCCAGGTTGGATTGGACTTGTTTTTGCAAGATCTTTTTTTGGGGAACATGTTGTTTGAGCCGTTCTAGGTATGATGCTAGTTTTTCCATCTCCGGAGCATCTCCAGAGCTTTTATCAGACGTGTGTCCAAGAATATTCTCTGAAGTCAGTCTTCTAGGAGCAACTCTGGAGTTATCCAAGGATGATTCTTTTAGCACTTTTTCAGTAGTAATCTCCTCTAGAAGTTGAGTGGATGAATTTTCAGGTTCCTCATCATTGGTTATTTCAACTATAGTTGGAGGAGATGGTCTTGGGAATGCTTTCCCAGAATGCAACTAAAGATTGTTTGGATATATGGCATTAATACCATCCATGTTTTCTTTCTCTGTCATGTAAACAACTGCTCCCTGTTTATATCATGGGTTTGGTATAGGCTGAGCTGGTAAGGGTGGTTAGCTAGCTGGCTCATTTTGTGATTGTCCTTGTGTGTTGGAGGGTCCAGTTAGTAAATCTTGTTGTTGAGGTTGGAAACGTCTAGGTTGTCCCTGATATTGTTGATTATATCCCTGTTGAGGATCCCATTGAGGTTGCATGTTTTGTGATCCAAACTGTGGTGGCCACTGTTGATTTCTCCAGTGCTGATTTTGCCAATTTTGGTTTTGCCAATGTTGATTTGGCCAATCCTACTTTCCCCAAGGAGGATTATTCTGAGGCCCATGCCAAGTTGGATTCCATTGATTATTTCCCCAATTAGAAGGACCCCTATAGGAAGGCTAGTTTGGATACTGCTTATAAGGAAAATTTCTAGTCTATTTTTGTCCTACATAGTTCAATTCTTCTTCTATGACGACATTCTTCTTACTCAACCTTTTTAGGGCTGGAAGCTGACTACATTGACTGGTAGGATGTTCCATGTCACAGATCTGACAAATCTTTGATTTGTCTAAAGGGTATTCTCTCAACAGATGCTTGTTTCTACACCTAGGACAATAAATGGAGAGTGGTTCAGTTATTCTATTTTGATCAGTTGTTCTAGATTTTGCCTGAATTCCATCCAATGTTGTATTTAGTTGGACCAAAATATATGTTTTTAGATTTGTAATCTCTTCCATTAACTGTCTTATTTCATTCTTCCCTTTGAAGGTTTTGGATGATCTCACTCCATCTTGGGTTCTAGAATAGTTCCTGTAGAGTTCTTCTATAGCAGGTATATCCATTTTGTTGATATTCCCCTTTCCCATTAGATCCAATGCTTGTTTTGATTCTTTATCTAATCCTTTTACAAACAGGGTTCTAGCCAAGGAGTGATTTACTAGGTTTCCATACCTTCTCAAGGCGAAATTAAACCTATCCACATAGTCCTCTAAGGTTTCTTCCTCTCCTTGCTTAATTTTGAACAATTCCTCATTTTTATTACTGATTCTACAGTAATCTTGGTATTTTCCTAAAAACTCTGTTTCCATATGATCCCAAGAATGAATAGAGTTTTGGGGTAAACCCATAAACCATCTCATCGCAAAATCTTTCAGGGTTGAAGGGAACAGTTTGAGTTTTTGGTTATCTAATCCATAATCATAAGTTTGGCATACCACTTTGAATTCAAATAAAAACTAATCTGGATCCTCAGAAGAAAGACCTCTAAAATTTGGCAAGTGTACTGGTGAAATATTTTTCATAGGAGCATTTTCTCCAACAGCCAGAACAATGGGATATGAGAAGGTTCTTGTAGCCTGATTTTCCTCCTCTTCATGATTATCATTATTATCTTCCATGTCTAGTACTAGTTCTTCTCTCTGAGGTTCTAGGAAATTAGGTTCTATCAAAGGATCCGCCTGAAACTTTTGTTGTAATTCTTGGATATAATCAATGAGTGGAAGATTTGGAGGATCTAAGGGATTATTGATTTGAGGTGCAGCTTCCAAGGTAGGTTCTAGGTTTCTTTCTTCAACAAGATAGTATGCCACCCCACTGCTTTCTCCTATAGTTTGTTGATGGGGTGTCTGTTTTATGTATCTTCCCTTTGAATCTCTAGCTCTAACCATACATATATAACCTGAAAACTATTTAGCTAAGTTTCCCTAATTAACACAATATCCCCAGCAACGGCGCCAAAAATGACAAGGGTCGTTGTACCTCATCATTTAATCATATTTCAGATTTCAGAATCCAAGGTTGTGTCCTAGGCTATCTACAATTAGGGATTCTACAGTTACTAGTTTTCTCAAGCTAATTCTAATGACTTTTACTAGTTTAAAAGATATTGATCTATCTACTTACTAAATGAATTCAAAGAATGCTAGAAACTGAATTGAACAGTAAATTACTTAAAGAAAATCTATAACTACAACATGCATATGTCTATCAAAATCAGTAAGTATTCTATAAAGCAAAATCTAAAACAACAAAATAGTGGTACTAGCCTTCTGCCTTGGTGGTGAGAGTGGGCCCTTGCTCCAGACCCTTAGGGCTGAAGGCTACAGTAAGGAATTAGCACAAAAGAATAAGATCACAACTTAATTCAGTCCAATTCCATTCGCTTTGCATTCAGAGAAATATTGATATCCAAATTGAGATTATAGAAAATCAGAATAATAAAAAGTCACTTTTTCTGCTACTTGTATAAGTATATATAAAATGAGTGATGACATATCACTTATCTTGTCTACCAGTTCTTCTATGAGATGCCATCCATCTCTTTATTATACTACCTATCTAACTACCGAAAATAACCATGCAATAAAAATAGATTGAGTGGAACAGAATTCCACTCTGAATCTAAGTTTAAGTCTTAATACATTTGGGCAGCGAGGCCTTGAAAATATGGATATTAAATCAGTTTCATCAGTAACTCATGCAAAAACTAAAAAGAGATAAAAACTCTCAGTAGTTAACTAGAGATGGCCCTTAATCACTTTGGTGATGATTTGAGTAATATCAAGGGTATTACGATCATTGTTGAAAGTGCCTAACTGACAGTTGTCCTAGAAATCTGCTATGTTCTAAAGAGGCGCTGGAAACGTATCTCTCGTCTGCAGCTCCGGAGATGTATTATCTGTAGCTCCAGAGATATAATTGTGGCCTTCTTGCTCAGCTCTGGAGATGCTCCAGACTTCAGTCCAGCTCTGGAGATGCTTTTCCTCTTTACTTCAAAACTTCCGATGTCGTGGTATTCTGGTATGGTCTCTGGAGATTATTAGGACTATCTCTGGAGATGGACAAAATTGCCATCTCAAACATCTACACCTGTTGAATAAAAAAGAGAAGTTTTTCGACATATTTCCATCAATTCCATGCACATTAGTCCTTTAATCAAAAATCATGATCTTAAGTAATTTATCTTCAATTAATCATTATTTAGAACAATCTTGCTAGCCTATTCGGGTGCAGACATCAAGAAAGATGGGATCAAAAAAGAGAAAAAGAGAGGTAAAAAGATGTATTTTATGGGTGCTACTTGGCACTCATCAGACACTAACATGTTTCTTGCAGGGATGTGTTTGTGGGAACATTTGGCCATCATAAAATACATGTCACCTCCGGGGGGCATGGGCTTTACGAAGTTCCATGTTCCCTTGTGTGTTTTCTTCCTACCTTAACGTGCTTGATATCGATGCTGATATCAACCACCTTAAGGTGGGGGCATATATAAGGTAAGATGTTTGTTGTAGATGTTAGCAATGTGCTTGTCCTCAGGTGTAGTTTAAAGACTTGTGCAATGAGTACATCCTACACTCTGAGTTTGTTTACAATCAATCAATCAATCAATCATTTAATCCCTCTGCGGAGGCAGGATATCACGTATATCCTTTTTATCTTAAGCCCTCTACGAAGGCAGGGGTGGTGTATCTCTTGCGGAGAGTGCCCATCCTGTCATTTTTAAAAGTCCTCTGCAGAGGCGGGGAGTGGTTCTGTGACTAACTCAACCCTTAAGCATGTCTTTGGTGATTGTTATGGCGAAGCCCAATCATCGATGTGTGCCTGTAATGTGCCTGAGATGGTGATGAACCTAGAAATAGGAACACTCCATCGCTTGTCTGTCGTGTTTTCTCTGTGTCTTCAAAGTTTGTGTTCGGTGTGATTGCTTTGTTTGGTGTGTCTGTTGCCCCATATGCAATCTAAAGACTTGTGTGATGAGTACATCCTACATTTTGGGAGGTTTTGCATGTCTTACATGTGTGTTGCCCCATATACAGTTTAAAGACATGTGCGATGAGTACATCCTCCATTATCAGAGGTTTGTTTACTTTCCTGTACTTGCATCTGCATTTCATATATATGAGAAAAAGAAAAGAAAAGAAATCATTCCTGTCTTCTTTGCATTAATGTGTCTTCTTTGCATTTAATGTATTCTCCATATTTTGCATGACTGTAACTGTCTTCTCTATGTTTTGTGTGCCTGTCATTGTCTTCAATGTGTCTAGCGTGTCTTCTCCGTGCTTGGTGTGTTTGTTGTGTTTGTTGACTGTACTTTAATGCATGTATTGGCCTTGTGTTTATACATACATTAAAGTGGGGGCTAAATGTAACATCAGAAAATGTCCCCTTGGGGGCTTTTCCCTCATAAGGTTTAGCTCCCGGGTCTTTAGTGTGCATTTAGGACATATTACATCATATTTCAACATCCTGATGAGAAAACCCCTAAGTGTCTTGACAAATAAGACCTAGGGGGACCACTTGAGATAACCCCTGCCTAAAATAGGGGGGCAAGACTTGGGCGCCCACGCCCTAGTCCTGCCCTATTTTGGGGCAGTTCCAATTTTTACGTATCAGCTTGTGATCGTTATTTGGGTCCTATGCCGACACAGTAAGTTTGAATTATGAAATTCTTGGTGGGAGTGTTTGTAGTTGCATATAAAAGCATGTTTAGGAATTCATTTGAAAACTAGATTATTATTGTGAACTTTATGCATCCTAAAGGTGATCCAAGGCTTTCATTGTGTTGCAAGAGTAGATTTGTGTTGTTTATGTGTTTGTGTTTGTAGATTTGAGAAATCATCTCCTCATGGCATGAAGAGCTTCTTCCTCCATGAGATCTTCACTACAAGGTGGTATTATTTGTGTTTGTAAGAATTTATCATTTGGTTTCTGCCTCTACCTCCCAAGGGCATGCACTCTCTATCTGACAGCAGTGTTCGAAAGGCTTGAATGTCTCTCTGAGGCTTGACTGAGGTAAGCCTCTAAACACAACAACCCCCTCCCAAATTTTTCATGATTATAGGTTAATAGGTTGGAGTTGCAGACAAAGTGAAGTTGCAGGAGGGTACAATAGAGTGTCAGAATTGCAGATCAGAGAAGAAAACAACTCCCTGGACTAGGGCGCCTACTCATTAGTCCTCAAAGTTTCATGACGGGAAAATCTTTAGTACAACAGGAACATGTTGCGGGTCTTGTTTGCAGATCTCAACCAAAAGCAGGGCATTGGACTTGGGCGCCCACTCTTTAGTCCCTGATTGTTTCGCTTCGGAACCCCAAAAATAGGTGCATAGTTATTTGTCATTTTACATCTTTCTGTAGCAGCATTTTCTGTTATTCGTCTATTTACTATCGTATTTGCATAATTATGGTTTTAAGGTGTAATTGAGCATAAGAGAAGATAATTGTCAATAAAATCATAAACATCTAAGTTTCCCTACATCTCACAGTGACCTAGGGTAGGATAGTACATTGCAACTCAACCCTAGGTCCTTGAATGAAAGGGTGAAAGGAGGATACACATACAAAACTACCAAAAACCTCAACTATCCAAATTTTACCCTTTACAGTTGTATTATGGAGTAGAGAAGTCATGATGTAGCCCTTTGATATTTGGTAGCAGACCTTGTTCTCCCTTGTAGTTTTTTGGCATCTTGCTTTTGTAGCAGATATTGTTAGCAGCCTTACCTTATATCTCAGGTCTTGTATCTTGCAGAAGACCTTGTATTTTTGTAGCAGCCAGACCTCAGATCTTGTTTGGTATTAGACTTGTTGCAGATCAAATATTACTTTTTGTTTCTAATGGTAGGTGCAGAGGTTAGTCAAGTTGACATAAGAACAGTGATCTTTGTTTCCTTGCATTCTTGTTTCAAACATTGATAGAAGTTGAGGTTCTTGGCAGACAGTTGTTCATGATGATGATGATCAGTGACGCAGCAAATCAGACATTTTATCCTCATTGGCAAGTGCAGATTTTTATGCAATAGTTCTTCAATTGAATCCATCTATGCTAATATAGTCTCTGATAGGCTATGGAAATACAGGTTATGTTATCTTTGTGCAAGGCAATGAATATCTACATTGACTATAATATGTTTTTAAAAGTGCCAATAATATGTGAATTATTTGAAAGGTAAAAAGGGAACAGCAGAAGGATGTTTTGCATAACACGGTGAAAGTAAACATAGTGACAGTCATGGTGCAGCAGTTGTATTGAGATGTTTTGAGCATATTGTTCAGTCATGGTATGCTGCAATAATTTTTTGATAGAAAAAGGATGTGTTTGCAGAGTTTAAGACAGCCTTGATCAAGTTAAAGCATCATGTCTTTAATGAATTTAGTAGTATATGTGTTCTTTAATATCATTTTCATGACATGAGCATAACTTTTTCAGTCAGGGGGAGCAAATAGATTTTAGCCTTTGTCATCCAATGTCAAAAAGGGGGAGAGAGAGAGAGAGAGAGAGAGTGCATCATGTAGTTTTTCCATCAATGACAAAGGGGGAGATTGATGGAAGTTGATTGTCATTGATGTCAAAAAGGTGTTTCAGAGATCATATGATGATGTTGCAAAGGTGTTGAGTTGTTGATGCATATCATTTGGAGAAGGTTTTGGTAGTATTGAGTGAGTAGTCTTGCACATTATAAGGAGTTGTGAATCATCAGTTGATGATGAGGACATTCATGTTGGCATACTTCATGTTTCAAGACCGGGATGTTCATATTGGTTGGTTATGTCAATCAGGATCATCTCAAGCCATGCTCAAGATTAGGGTGTTGAGGATCATTTGATGTTGCTGCAAACAGATGACTCAAAATAAGACAATGTTGCTTACTTCATGAAAAAAATGTCTCAGCTTAATAAAGATCTCAAAGCTTATCTACATTGCATGGTGTTTGGTGAGGTTGTGCTCTATTGTCTTTGTCATCTCCATATGCTGCTATGTCCTCATGCATAAGTTGTCTTGAGTTTTCATATGATTTGATGTAGAAAAATGATGATGTTGTCTCATGGTCATCAAGAAGAGTTCTTGGTAATATCTTAGTCATGCATTGATGTTTGTCATCAAGGTACAGTATATTTTGGTCATGAAATATGTATTTGAGTTGTAGAGTTGGACTGCCTATCATCTTTGTCATAAGACTCCCTGTATGCTTGAAGTTGAGGAAGTGCAGATTGTGTATGTCATCAATCAAGGAGTGTTGATTTTGGGGTTTGTCATATCATTTTAGGTCAGTTTTTATGTCATGATAAGTGGGATTTGCTTCATTTTCCCATCCATTTATTAATCCCATATATTAGAAACTTTGTAACCTTAAATCCTAGTTTGTTGCAGGTCATGGTCTTATCTCTACACATTGTCTATAGATCTCTGCATACTTTGTTAGGATTACCATATTATATTGAAGAATGGTCTTAATAAAATCCTAAAGTTTAATTTTAAGCCTAAGTCTAATTCTTTTATACCCGTCATATACTTAGGTTGCTTTTTGTTTTGATTTTTTGTTGACCTGAGATAGCAAGTCAAAGGGCACTTTAGTTATAACCTATGGGTATCGGCATCGTGGCCTAACCGGCCCTTCTACCTAGCACTACCACCTACGCCGGTCTCCACAATATGTGCTCAAGCGAGAAAAGGAAATCAATGACTAATATTTAAAACATGGTGGGCGCGTAGGCCAAAATCAATGGTTGTGGTTTAAATTTTGACCCCTCTTTCACGAGCATACACTTTGACATGCAATGGAACGTGTTTCTCTATGACTGCATGAAAAGTGGCTTCTATAAGGCTATTTTTAGCTCTTTAAAAGGCAGATTGGTTTGGGGTTTTAATGCTAAATGCTTTAAGAAGTTTCTTTTATTGTTTTAGTGGACCTCTCGAGACATTGAAAAAAAGGAGAAAGTTATTTTTTTTTTCTAAAAATGGGTAGAGTGATTTAAGGAGTTTTTACGATTTCTTTTTGTCCTCATGCAGATGAGTGAGTAGGTCTGAATATGGAAGATATGAAAGAAATTTTTTTATTTCTGACAAGGGCTGAATGAATTAATTTTATTGAAGACTATTTTTTACAGATTGAAGAATATTGAAGAGTTTTTTAAGGGGAGAAGGAATATAGAGAAAAAGGGAAAATGAATGTAGAGAAAAAAGAGGAATATGAAAAGTATTTCTTATTTGCAGGTGATTGGATTTTTTTTAAATGATTTATGCAGAGAAAATGAAAATACAAGGAGGCTCTGAAAATCGAAGATTAAGGGCTTAATGTTCATTGAGAACTAATATATATGCAGGTTGTGAAAATGAGGGTATGTGGATGTAGTTTTAAATGGCTCAAATTGAAATGAGACTTTCAGTGTATGAGAGGTGATTGAAGAGAAGTAAGAAATGAAAGGTCATTTTTATTGTAGGTTTATTGTGATTTTGATTTGAGGACTAAATGCAGGATTGAAGACATTTTTTTGTGAAGTTTTTGAAGAGAAAATGTAGGTGAATCAGGTTATTCAGAAGGTGAATATTTTGTCTAAGATTTGAGAGATGAATCAAACACAGGATGAAGACATTATGCAGCAAATTTACAGATTGAACCATGTCAAGTATGAAGACAATATGTAATTGATTGTGCAGAGATAATGAGAATGAAATGCAAATTGAGTTGAGTGTCATTGCAAAGGGATATACAAATTCAGGGGTTTGTATTGAAATAGAGAAACCCTTTGTATTCTTTGTATTGTTCTGAGATTCTATTTTGTAGTCACTAAGGCTTGTATGGACAGTGAGACCTCTTGTAGCCAATGAGGCTTGTATGGTTAGTGAGACCTATTTGTAGCTAGTGAGGCTTGAATGTAACCAGTGAGGTTTTGATTTGCTAGTGAGGTGCAATAAAGTGGAAGGATTCAAGGGTGGTTTTTTATCCCTATGAGGGTTTTCCACTCATCAAAACTTGTGCCATGTCTTCTCTTTATGGCTGATTATGTTGTACCTATTTGATCATCTTTATTTAAGTTTTGCATATCATGATGACTATGTTTTCAATGAATTCCTTTGCACAACATTTTTGAGTCAAGTTTTGAAATATTAAAAATTATACAACACTGATTCACCCCCCCTCTCAGTGTTGTCCTGTACTCCAACAATCTAGACACTCTTGCACTCTTCCTTCTCTCTCATGCTCTCTACTCTTCTCTAAAGCTCTCTATTGGGGATTATTATTACGACACTAACTTATTGCAGTTCTTGTGAAGATCTTTCTATTTCTTTGGGCTACACCAACTTCTTGAGTCAAGTTGTGATGTCACTTCAGGCATGCTAGGGTTTCCATGCTCATACACCTGATTTCTTTCCTTCATGATTTGTTCTAGCATTCCATTCTACTTTAGATTTACCTCTGGTCTCCTAGGGTACACACTCTTTATCTATCATCTTTGCTAATATGGAGGTGGAAACAACATTCACAAATCTTGACTTAGGAAAGCTCCTAAATAACACCCAACCATCTTCCTTCTTGTGTGTGTGCAGGTTAGATCTGGAGGGATTTGTAGAAGATAAGTTGCAAAGAGAAGGAACACATGAAGGTAAAGACATTGGAGTTATCACAATCTGCAAACCCTAATCAAGGTCTAGGGTGCCCAAGCACCCTGGTCCTGGGTATTTTTGCCTGGATCCAAGTTTTGAATTGTTCCCTAATCGTTGTTGTTCATTCAGTTTTTAGGTTTCTACTTCCGACGGTCTATTATGCTTTGATCTTGCTCAATTAGGGTCTCTTGTCTTGCCCTAGTTTGATTGGTTGGTTTTGGGTTGATTCTCCTCTAATACGACAAAAGGACAAAGCATATGTAGTTTGGCTCTCCTTCTCGGGTAGAATCTAAGGTCGGCTTGTGTCCTAATGTTGGATAGAAGAGGGTTTAACCTAGTTTGATCTATTGAGCTAGTCTCTCTTTTCTACCTAACAACTTCCTCAACCATAGTCTCATGTTTCTATAGAGTGTGGTGTTAAGGAGGTTTTCCCTTCATTAATTTCTAGTCTTTCTAATGGTGTTGGTCATGTGTCTGATGACTGGACTTAAACCAAAGCAATATATTGAGTGAAGGTTCACATGAATCATCTTGGGTTGTCTTGGTTTGAGAAGCTTGTCGGGGGATAAGGAATTCCTATCCTCTTTCCCTTTGACCCCTTCTGATTTGTTCTTGGCTCCTAATCTTGGAACTTTTGTAAGATAATATTCTTGCAAGAATTTAGGAAGGGATGGTGTTCATGTTTTGAACTCATTGGAGTAATTTGACTTCTTACTGCTTTGAGTTAGTTAGCCTTTTGTGTGTTCAGGTAGCTACCTAGATTGGCTTGTGTCTTACTATGTGATGTTAATGGTTTTATTTTAGAGTTCTATTTTATTGTTGTTTGTCTCTTCTTGTTCTTTTTGCTACGTTGTTTAGAGATTCTATCTTTGTGTAAAAGGGTTTGCACCCTTTGAAAAACCCACCTTTACCAATATTAAAAAAATATTTGAATTTGGATCGTAAAAGAAACTCATTTAATCAAAATTTGCATATAGGCCTCTTGCACACTTGTATGTGCTATCTTCAATCATTCACTTAGAATTGTAAAGTCGATGCATCTATGGGTTTGAGCTAAGAGAACTTGACCATAACAATCCACCAATCTTCCTAAAAGTGTTACTAAAAGTGCACATGATTCAAGTATGTTGCAAATGGAACTACTACAACTATTGCAAATCAAGAATAACTCAACAGACTATGACCTTACAATAGCAACCATAACAAAAAAATAAATACCTACTTTTTTCTTCCCACTTTTTTGAATAACTATATTGTTAATACATTACAAGATCCAATTATCACTTTCATTTCATAATTTATGCTAAAAATACCTGAGGTTAACTTACATTCTAACTTTTCCTTAACTTAAATAATAATAAATTTTAATCTTAAAGTCTTTAATTTCTTAATAATTAATTCAATCAACTATATTATTGAATATGTCTATAGTTTAATTAAACTAATAACAAATAATTTTATAAAATTATCTCATTTTTAAACATTTTATAGGCTTTTATATGTGAGCATTATAGTGCTCGGAATTGTCTCACGCCATAAAAAAAATTCACACCAGTAGATTTTCTAAAATTCGTCAGTTATATGTGAGTATTAGAGTGCTTAGAATTATCTCATGCCATAAAAAAAATTCATGCCAGCAAATTTTCTAAAACTCGTTGGTTATATGTGAGCATTATAGTGCTCAGAATTGTCTCACGCCATAAAAAAATTCATGCCGGCAGGTTTTCTAAAACTTGTCGGTTATATGTGAGCATTAGAGTGCTTAGAATTGTCTCATGTCGTAAAAAAATTCACGCCGGCAGATTTTCTAAAACTCGTTGGTTATATGTGAGCATTGTAATGCTCGGAAAATTGTCTCATGTTGTTTTTCCCCCTCGATTAAAAAATGATGCCGGTAAATTTTATAAACTCGTTTTCACCTAGAAAAAAATCATGCCAAAAAAAGTCTCATGTCGTTTAAATGCCTCCATCGAAATTTTTGTTTTTCCAAAGGAAAAGGAAAGGGAAAATGGTTGAAAGTAAATAACTCGGATGAGCATATCCAATTGCAAGATTTGAGGTGAGTTGAAAGGAGCGTGAATTAACACCAAATTTTTTATCAAATCTAGGGAGTTTTTATATTGATTTGCATTAATTTCTAGGATGCCTAGCCTCCATTCTCCTCTTCACCAATACAGCTTCCACACACCATTCCCACACATTAATTTCTCTACAGGTAAATTTCATTCTTTGATGTCTCACGCTATGAAACTAGAAATTATCACCTGAAAATAGGTCATGTCATGTCATTTCATTTCATCTTTTCACTATCATTTGGGGTTGTTCATTTAAGTTAATTAGATTTGGTTGCTTGATGCATTTAAGTGGATTAAAGGGAAGTTTGAGGCCATCCATCCATCGCATGCATGTATAAGATGAAATCTCTAGTTTTACATCCCTTTCACATGACATGAATCTAGAAGGCAACGCAAATAAGCTGTTTACCACGCTCACGGTGCAGGCATTACGCAATACTAACCAAATTTTGTCGCAGTTAATTAGATTCTCTTGAAGGACAATAGAAGGTAAGTTTCATATTCTAATATTGTTGCTCTCTTCATTTGTTGTGGTGTTCCAGAGAAAGGAGTGTCAATGGAAGCATATGTGTTTTTGTTTTTCTTCTTGCTTTGGATTTCAACCTCATCATTGTCTACACAATTTCCTACTAGTTTTTTTATTGGATATTTGGGGTTTTAATAGGGGTAACACTTAAGTTGCACAAATTTCTAGTTTAGGGTGTGGATTCCCTCTAAATCTACACCATTTAAAGACACTTCATTTGAACAAGAGTTAGGAGTTGAAATTAGATGGTTGACCCTGCCCACTAGGTAATTTTTAATGGATGCTAGAACATATCATGGTAAAAGAAAGAATGGTAAAAGTTTAACTATATATTTAATACAATCTATTGTGACTGTCTGTGCAAAATTTTAGCTTCCAACTAATGTACGCTTAAAATTTAGGCCAAAAGTGGTGCAAATTCCCTGTGAATGGAATGGTGTAGTTTAGTGTAATGAAGATTGTTTTTTAATTCACCCATGTGCTTGAGCTGGCTCAAATAATTGTTATATGTTATGTGTAGATTCATTGTAACATGTAAATAGAATGTACACCTTTTGCACTACTTTAATTGTATGTCCTAATATATTTATATTTCTAAATTGATCTGAATCCATTATTTAGGTTCATCCCAGACTATTTTGAGGGGTTTAAATTTTAGGGCCACCTATGGCTATCAATGATACAATAATACTCCACCTGATGCAGTGGTATAATGCGGTTCCACTCAGGGTTGTTAAATGTGGTTTGTTCAATGGAAATAACATGGTCTACTTAATGGTTATGATGTGGTCTTCTTGAGGGTTGTAACATCCCAACTAGAATATTAGAAAAACTCAAACAAAATTAAGCAAATATTCACACATTATTTTTTTTAAGAGAAGAGAAAAATATATCCATAAACAATATATTCACAATATCCAAGAATAATATACATATTTCAAGATGGTCACTTCACATGTGACTAACAATTGCACAAATTAAAATGGTCGTATTTCTTACGACTTTCAATCTTATCAATATCATTTACAAAATAAGCAATGTATTCTTGTTCACAAGTCTTTGGCAGTCAATTGCAGGAGAGAGAGCATCACCCTAGTGCTTTTCCTCCAACCACAGATCGATGGTCCCCTGCTCACCTTCCTTCCTAGAAGTGGCCCTTCCCTTCACAAGGGTAATACATAATAAGAATCGACTAATTCCATATGCCCTCTGAGAATTAGTGATGTGTCCTAGCTAAAGACAATCAGGTTTACAACTCTAGTCTATCTCTAGTTATGTAAGACCCATTCTGATTGTTCAACTATCCGGTACACCGTGAACCGACAATGCAAGCAATGACTTTTGTAATATCAACATAATGTTTACTGTCCAGTAGCCTTTCCAATATATATTTATAGATGTACTGTGTATACTTTGAAGCCTTCCTTTCTTTCTTATATTCTCTGGAGTAGTTCTACTAAATTGTGTATGTTTTCATATACTTCTTCTATATGTTGTATGTGGCCTCCTTCCTTTTGTTTCATTTCATTTGATGGTTTTAATATTAGGGTAGAGTGATTGTGTACTCCTCTTATTGCTTGGGGGGCGGTTTTGTACATATCATTTTTTATTTTCAGAGACATTTGTCAACAAAGTTTAAAGGTACCTTGCAAATATGAAATTCTCCCGCTATAAAAAACTTAAGGAACTTTCAAGCAATTGCAAGAGGTAGGTGTATAACTAGATTCCACATTCTATGTCAGCATCCTCCCTACTACGTGGGAAAAGGAAAATGAAAATCATGGAATGCATGGTTTGCAAGATTCACATTTTCAATGTAAGCCAAAAGCACTATCTGGCCACAGCCTACCTGCTTGAGTTAAATGGAAGTTTAGAATCAGAAGGACATCCACCGACACATTTAGAGGATATTTTATCAGATATTATAGTTGGAAATACAAAAATGTGGAAGCACTGAATCACATGACACCTCCCAAGCAACCCACTAAATATAATAAATGATAATTAAGTGTACATGTTATTTTTGCTATAAATAGGAACCGTTTATGCTTGCAGAGAGTTACACAAACACAATCCAACTCAAAAAATATTACAAATTCTGTGGTTTTCCTTCTACGAATTCTCAGGCCTCAAATAGTGGCGAGTCTGAGTCATCAATAAATAGAGGTGGTGGCCAAAATTTTCCATTTTGTATTTGCAGTTTAGGTGCTTTATCAGACATATTAGTTTTTAAGCATTATTTTGTAGTATTAGAGAATTTTTTTCTCTCTATGCTTGTAAATCAAGACTTATATGCAGAGTTGACATTTTTAATAGGGCTATTTAAATTTAATTTATGGTTCTCTAACCTATCATTACAACTATGCCTCACGTGTTAGCTCTCACCTGAAACACATGTGCTTAGAGGGCTCGGTACAATCATTTGGGTATGTATTTTGCTTCCTCCATGATTATCTAAAATAGAAAGAATACTTTGAACTAAATAGATGAATACTCAGAACTAAAAAGACGATGTGCTAAAAAAATTTAAAGAAAGACATCATGAACTTGTGCTATTTTCTATTTCTTCTAGGTTTTACTCAAGTTCTCCAACTCCCATATTTATTTAAATCTAGTATAAATTCTTCAAATCTCAATGTTCCAAATGTTTTCCACTCAAAATAGCACCACTTGGGTGTTGAGGGTTTGGTTTTGACAGATCATTTAATTTTCTACTTTAAAAATGGTGTATCTTTGAATCTGCTTCAAGGACTAAAAATCTTTCAAACTGTTTACAAATAAAATTATAAATAAATGATGTGTAACCATTTAACTTATAGATTAAATATATAAATAAAATATTAAAAAGTGTTTAATAGTGACTTTGACTTATAAACAACATTTAATTCTCTATTTACAACAACCCATCAAAAAATATACATCTATTCTTAGTTTGTGAATGGGTGACATTAGAAGTGGAAAATAATATCATAAATATTTTATTTATTCTTTATATTTTGATAATAGAACATAGAGTATGATTTGAAATGTTGATGTAATTTATTTTACATAGTTAACATCTAGAAGTATTCTTGATCATTTATAAAGAACATGTAAATATTATGTCTATAAATGTTCTATTCATCTTTGTGCTATAATAATAAGCTATAAAAAATCTCTATAATTTTAATGATTAAATTTCCATATTCATATCATTTATCATTTATGTATTATTAAAACATTGATTCTTACCACAAATTTCCTGTCGGCCTATCCCTTGAACCTCCAAAAGGTACAAGTGCTATTTTATAACCTTTTTTCCTTAAAAATTTGCCTTTCACCGGAAGAAGGGAAAAAAAAAAAAGAAAAGAAAAGGAAAGGAAAGGAAAGGTGATCATTGTAAATAAAAGTTTGTCCAAAATGAAATGGTACCGTGTCTTTTTCATTTGTGTCGGTGATAGAACTTGTTTGTGTTTCTTCTACAACGTGCGGTTGGTGAAGAATAGTTTTACGTCACATAACATCCTTTCAGCATGGATAAAAACAGAAGTATTGTACGTCATGTAACATCACATTACTATGGGCGACCTTGTACGTCACATAGCGACCTTTGTAAATGTTCAAATAAGGCAGCTTTGACTTTTATTTAGTCTAGAAATTACGACGTTTTAAGGTGATAAGAGTTCTAATATATGTTAGACTCGGTCTTGGATATTTTTATAATTTATATATTAATAAAAAAATATAGAGATGAAATTGCAAGGGTAAAAATATTTTATATGGATTAATTGAGGTTAATTATGTGTGAATAATAAATTATAATTAAAGTTAGAAATTGATAAATTGAAATGTTATTTTAAAAATTAAATGTGAATAGATAAGGTATTTGATTTTGTAAACAATGATAAAGAATAACGTTGTTGCGTAGAAGCTCCCTAATTGGGTAGCAAAAACTAATGTGTGGATGATCTCCATCATAAAAATATTTACAAAATAATGTTTCAATAAGTTTATTATTTTGGAATTAAAATAGACTTTGAATTCCTTGCATAATAATGTTTCAGTAAGTTTGTTATTTTGGAATTAAAATAGACTTTGAATTCCTTGCATATCAATCCCAAGTAGCTCAAGGTCAATCCCAAGCAATGTAGATTTATCCTTTGATACACAGATTTGATCTATGAGACAACAAACTTCTGCAGCTTAATTCGTGGTGATCATTGGTATTTTTATGTGTGTAAGGATGGTGATATTTAGGAATACCTTGGGGGAAGTTGTTAGATCACTAGGGTCAAGTTCTCCAAGGTCAACCCCTTAGACATACCAAGCTTACGACTTTGCACAAAGATTTGAAGACATCATTCTCAAGCATGCAAATGCATTCTTTTTTCCTTAGTAAATAAAAGTGTGTTATAATGCTTTTTCCTTGTAATCCCATATGAATTAATTGCACATTGAATTTCTAAATAAAGAACATAACAACATGTCGCACAAACTTGATTGACAATGGCTAGTAGAGGAGAGGAGGAAATTGAGAATTTAAATTTGAAAGTTTAAATTTTGACGTCAAACCCAAGCCACTCAAGATTGAGTCAAAGAAAGGAAATGTAAAAAATCTTGAGGTAGGGAACATATGTATGGAAGTACGTGCTAGTAATAGGACAAATATCTAGAATATGTGGAAATAGGAATAGGATAATCTTGAATGCATCGGGATAATTGTAAGTGAATGTAAATGGGGAAGGAAAAAGATTAGGGAATGAGGCACACTTAGCATAAGAATGCATCATTTTTTGATGTGTAATTGTATTAAATCACTCCATAAAAATAGGACCAAAACTAAATGGGAATTGGCATGGGAAAGCAAATTTCATTATTACATTTTGTCCCCACTTTGAGGTGTATGTGAATCAAGCATGAACATGTACTTCAAAGTATATGGACATTCTCAGCTAACATGAAAAATTAAATATTCAAACATTTCAAAAGGATATCCAGTCCAAGTAAAGTAATGGACCATTCTTGAATTATTTATGCATTCCTCTCCTTGATGAGCGCTCCATAGGCACCTAGAAAATAGAAGAAGATATGCAATGTGTAGCTTCTATTATGGAAGTATAAGTAGGCACAAAGTATAAGTTAATTCTTGAACGTTTACAAAAATAGAGAGAGAGGTTAGGAATTTCAACAGTACAAAAATGATACAATAATACTCCACCTGATGCAGTGGTATAATGCGGTTCCACTCAGGGTTGTTAAATGTGGTTTGTTCAATGGAAATAACGTGGTCTACTTGATGGTCATGATGTGGTCTTCTTGAGGCTTGTAACATCCCAACTGGAATATTAGAAAAACTCAAACAAAATTAAGCAAATATTCACACATTTTTTTTAAGAGAACAGAAAAATATATCCATAAACAATATATTCACAATATCGAAGAATAATAGACATATTTCAAGATGGTCACTTCACATTCAACTGACAATTGCACAAATTCCAATGGTCGTATTTCTTACGACTTTCAATCTTATCAATATCATTTACAAAATAAGCAATGTATTCTTGTTCACAAGTCTTTGGCAGTCAATTGCAAGAGAGAGAGCATCACCTTGGTGCTTTTCCTCCAACCACAGATCGATGGTCCCCCGCTCACCTTCCTTCCTAGAAGTGGCCCTTCCCTTCACAAGGGTAATAGATAATGAGAATCAACTGATTCCATATGCCCTCTAAAGACAATCAGGTTTACAACTCTAGTCTATCTCTAGTTATGTATGATCCATTCTGATTGTTCATCTATCCGATACACTGTGAACCGACAATGCAAGCAGTGACTTTTGCATTACTTTGGCCAAAGTTTCATATATATATATATATATATATATATATATATATATATATATATATATATATATATATATATATCTTCACTCACTATTTTCTCGACTTCAAGACAACATTCTTATTATTCATTTATTTTATTTATACATAACAACTCTCTCTTGGCGGGTATGTGTAGGATCATCATGGGCCAAACAGTGGCAATAGGAAAAAAATCGCATTTTTACTTAGCCAAATTCGCGACTTGGCAAAGTTTGACTTTGAAAAGGATATCTGTTTTGGATATCCATTTTGAGAATGGATATCCGTTCTCAAAACGGATATCCGTTTTCTAAAAAAATTTGGGAAAAAAACTTTTTACTCTTTTTAAAAATATACCTCTTAAATCTTGGATCTCCCATCAATATATGAACCTCCTTAAAGACTGTTTCTAGTGAAGGAGGAGGGCAAATTAACATTAGTAGCTTCTTTACACATTGATCCATAAGGATTTGTTAAACACTAAGAATCATCACTAATGAATTACTCAAATAATCAATAATAAAATATTCAATTTTGTTCATCATGTGAAATAATCACTTTTAGACTATGTTCCAATATTTCGAGGATAGGAATGGTGGGGCAGTAGGGGATGTGTTTCGGGGCGTTTTGGATTTCATGCCCTAAATTGCTTTACCTAATCCTTCATATGATTTGATTCATGATAAATGGTTTGAGAAGGATACACATGATATACCCTTACCCTCTAGTGATAAAATTATGAATGATACTTTATGTGGTGAAGCTACACCTTCGTTAATCCTTCATGACATTGTTATTCCTTGTGATGATGATGTCCTTCATGTGATACGTTAGGACATAATGTAAAGTTAACATGGCATGAACTCTCTTGGAAGGGTAAGCATGGACTATAAGAGCATTGAACTAGTTGGATCTATTAAGCTCACCATTTATGAAAGAACCTTAAAGGTTAACCTTAATTAGGTAAGGTTATGTTTCAGTGTGGTTGTTTGTGCAACAATGTGTAAATTAATGTTACCGAAGGATAAATCTAACTATACTAACATTTTAATAACCATGAGAGCTGGGACTAACAATTAGACTAAAAACTTGACAAACAATACAACTTGGACACATGTAGGACTTGGAAAATGGAAAACAATATAATTAAATGTGGAAAACAATGAAAAAGTGGTATTAGTTGCACCTATATAGAGAAGTGGTTTAGATGTTGGTTAGGGGAATTATTTAGGGTTTAGAGGTTTAGGGTTGCTCGAGTTTAGGGGTTTAGGATTTATAGTTTAAAGAGAGATAGAGAGAGGGGACTGATAGAGTTTGGGAGAGATAGAGGAGACAGAGGGGAGAGATAGAGGAGACAGAGGGGAGAGATAGAGAGATAGAGAGTGAGAGACATGTCCAGAGACATAGAGAGAGAGAGATTGAGAGGTAGAGGGATGATAGAGATAGGGAGATAGAGGTTTAGGGTTGCTTGGGTTTAGGGGCATTATTTAGGGTTTAGGGTTTTGGGGTTAGGGGTTAAGGTTTAGAGGTTTAGGGTTTAGGGTTTAGAGAGAAATAAAGGACCAATAGGGAGAAATAGAGGAGTCTGAGGGGAGAGATAGGGAGATAAAGAGTGAGGGACATGGCAAGAGACATAGCGAGAGAGATTGAGAGGTAGAGGGACAAAGGTGGTAGGGAAATAGGGGAGAGATAGGGAGATAGTGGTTTAGGGTTACTTGGGTTTAGGGTTTAGGGGTTTGGGGTTTAGGGTTTAGGGGTTTAGGGTTTCTCAGGTTTAGTGGTTAGGGGTTAGTGTTTAGGGGCATTATTTAGGGTTTAGGATTTAAATTGTTTAGGGGTTAGGGGTTAGGTTTAGAGGTTTAGGGTTTTGGATTTAGAGTTTATAGAGAGAGAGGAATGATAGGGAGATAGAGAGAGGAGACCGAGGAGAGAGATAAGGAGATAGAGAGTGAGGCGCATGACCAGGGACATAGGGAGAGAGATCAAGAGAGGTAGAGGGATGATAGAAATAGGGAGATAGGGGAGAGATAGGGAGATATAGGTTTAGAGTTGATTGGATTTAGGGTGTTCCTGGGTTTAGGGTTTCTCAGTTTTGGAGATAGCTAGATAGAAAGAGAGAGAAGGCAGATAGGGAGAGATAGAGGTGACAAAGGGGAGAGATAGGGAGATAGAGAGTGAGTGAGATGTCCAGAGAAATAGGGAGAAGGATTGAGAGGTAGAGGGATGATAGAGATAGGGAGATAAGGGAGAGATAGGAGATAGGGTTTAGGGTTGCTCGCGTTTAGGGTTTAGGGGTTAGGGGTTAAGTTTAGGGGCATTATTCAGGGTTTAGGGTTTATGGTTTAGGGGTTAAGGTTTAGGGGATATATGTCACAGTGAAAGGTTCAAAGGCTCGTCAAAAGTGGAGTGATCGGAGCATCAGTATAAGAATTTCTGAGTCAGCTGATAGTGTTTATCTTGCCGATAGGAAGAATGTATATGATTTGATGTTATTTGGGACTTTGAGAAGGTTTCTTAAAGCTGATTAAGCTTTAATCTATTTGAACTATGGGTTTTGATGGGTATTTCACTGTGTTTTGAGAGCTTCCACTATGTACTCTGCATTAGACCAATAGGGAGATATAGAGGAGTCCGAGGGGAGAGATAGGGAGATAAAGAGTGAGGGACATGGCAAGAGACATAGCGAGAGAGATTGAGAGGTAGAGGGACAAAGGTGATAGGGAGATAGGGGAGAGATAGGGAGATAGTGGTTTATGGTTACTTGGGTTTAGGGTTTAGGGGTTTGGGGTTCAGGGTTTCTCAGGTTTAGGGGTTAGGGGTTAGGGTTTAGAGGCATTATAATTAAGGGTTTAGGATTTATTATTTAGGGGTTAGGGGTTAGGTTTAGAGGTTTAGGATTTTGGATTTAGGGTTTATAGAGAGAGGAATGATAGGGAGATATAGAGGAGTCTGAGGGGAGAGATAGGAGATAAAGAGGGAGGGACATGGCCAGAGACATAGGGAGAGAGATTGAGAGGTAGAGGGACAAAGGTGGTAGGGAGATAGGGGAGAGATAGGGAGATAGTGGTTTAGGGTTACTTGGGTTTAGGGTTTAGGGGTTTGGGGTTTAGGGTTTAGGGGTTTAGGGTTTCTCTGGTTTAGGGGTTAGGGGTTAGGGTTTAGGGGCATTATTTAGGGTTTAGGATTTAAATTGTTTAGGGGTTAGGAGTTAGGTTTAGAGGTTTAGGGTTTTGGATTTAGGGTTTATAGAGAGAGAGGAATGATAGGGAGATAGAGAGAGGAGACTGAGGAGAGAGATAAGGAGATAGAGAGTGAGGTGCATGGCCAGGGACATAGGGAGAGAGATCAAGAGAGGTAGAGGGATGATAGAGATAGGGAGATAGGGGAGAGATAGGGAGATATAGGTTTAGAGTTGATTGGATATAGGGTGTACTTGGGTTTAGGGTTTCTCAGTTTTGGAGATAGCTAGATAGAAAGAGAGAGGAGACAGATAGGGAGAGATAGAGGTGACAAAGGGGAGAGATAGGGAGATAGAGAGTGAGCGAGATGTCCAGAGAAATAGGGAGAAGGATTGAGAGGTAGAGCCTGATGATAGAGATAGGGAGATAAGGGAGAGATAGGAGATAGGGTTTAGGGTTGCTCGCGTTTAGGGTTTAGGGTTTAGGGGTTAGGGGTTAAGGTTTAGGGGCATTATTTAGGGTTTAGGGTTTATGGTTTAGGGGTTAAGGTTTAGAGGTTTAGGGTTTAGTGTTTACAATTTTTTTATGACAATTATCTATTCAAAAGTGCTTTTGAAATACTATGAGATACCTTAGTATAAGTAAATCATATAAAAATCAAATATATATATCATCATAATCCTATATAAATTTTGATAGTTTGTCCAAAATCTCTCCTTTCATATGATACAACCTTTCTAAAATTTGGATTGTATTTTATAGCTAAAATGCCTAAATACTAACATAAAAAGCAATGAAAATAATTGAGAAAAAGAAAACGGATATCCGTTTTGAAAAACATAAAAAGCGAAAAAGGCACTATGTTTTTGCAAACCCGTGGCTTGCAAAACGAAGTGGAATCTTTGAAAAATGGATATTAGAGGTGAACGGATATCTGATCCTAAAAGGTAAGATCTTTAGCATTTTTTTTGTTTTCTTTGTATATTCAAGCAAATTTTTTGGTTTTTTATGCTAAGTGGGTATGTTTTTCTTTTTTAATTAGGTAAAATGGATGCACAAAATGAAAACCCAAACCCTCCACCACCAAACCCTCACCCTCCAACAATAGAAGAGAATATTCAAGGAAATATTGATCATATAAGTAGGATCATAGAAATGTATCACCGCCACCCTCGATTGTCTACAATGACATCAAATTTAGAGGGAATCATTAATCATGTTCAAACCTTGTCAACCCAACACGAATCATTTAGGCAATGGCGAGAAGCCAAGAAGGCCGAATATGCTAACGGTTTGTCATATGATGAAGTCAAAGAATTAGAGATTACAAAAACTATGTTAGCCCAACACTTTGTCAATCCTAAAACTGGATTGCATGTTGATGTCCCTAAGCCCAAGTTTTCAATCAAATGGTGTATTCATGAGGGCATTAGTCAGAACTTTTGGGATTGTTGGTGGATGGTTTTTGATAAACCACCCAACAATAATTTAGATGTACCTTTGTATTTCCTTCGTAAACTCTATGCAGAGTTCGTCATGGGTCAACATGTTAATTATTTTGATTTTAGAGAGTTTCAAGGAGTGGGCAAAGGAATGCCTCAAGATAGACCTGGGGCAATTAGACAAGTACAAGGTCCCTATATTCCCCCTCCTGCTATCCCTTCTCCACCCCCAATGCAACACCCAAATGTTGTTGCAAATGCAACACAACAGGGCCTTAGTACCATACACTCTTTGACCGAGCATTTGATTATATAGACATCTCAGTTTGCACAAGCACATGATGAAGGCGATGATATTGGATCACCTGGTTCTACTAGACCGTCGTCGTCCACACATGTATGTGTGCCCCATCATTGCATTTCTTGCAATCATTTATGCTTAGGTCCTATTATGGACAGTAGTGATCCACCGTTGAACACATCAGAGTATGATCTCCATTCACGAGATGAGGCAATGGGGTCCAGAACTCAAGCTGAGAGGTTAGGGACAAGAGTAGAAGTTACCGAATCAGTGAACCATAGAGGAGAAATGCATGAGCAATCTTTTGTGCAGATAAAATTTAAAGTTAAATTTTATGGTCTATTCCATTTGAATATATAAACAAATTTATTAGTACTAATGTATCTAAGTGGGATAACAGTTGATGACAGAGGAGGAGTTGACAGAAGTTCATCATGGAACTTTGTCTGCCATCCAATTTGGCTTGGACTTGCCGGTATAATTTGTTCTACACATCAACTTTTTTTTATGCATTTATTTCTTTGTGAGTAATTATATATTAATTTATATCTTGATGTTAATTTTATTTTATAGTCAATCAAAAATGTGAATGATGTGGCATCTTTGCCAATAGTCTTTTCTCGAACTCCTGATCGAGCCAAGGGACTATCATTTGCAGAACGGCTTTCTCAATGCCAACAAAGGGTGGAGGTAATTTGATTGAATTGTACTTTAATTGATAATTTAGAAAACTTAAATATTTGATTATAGTCATTTAGAGTCTTACATTCTTGTCATTTTGATAATTCAAAGTCCTTCTCAATTGATGCAGGAGGCCTCGAGGGTGGTATGTGCTTGTTTTCTAGTAGATAAGTTTTTGTCTAGTGCACTCTAGATTGTTTGTGTGTAACACATCTAACCTTTTTAAATGTATGCATTTCCTATTTTGTTTAATAATTATATATTAATTTATTTCAATGTTACTTTGCTTTTATGTAGTCTCTTGAGAATGTGAGTGATGTGCCACCTTTGCCATCATGCTTCACTAGGACACCTGATCGTCTTAAGAGAAAATCATTTGCAGAACGATTGTCTGAACAACAACATAGAGTCGAGGTAATTGAATTGAATTTTTCTAAATAATTGATAGTTTATCTAGCGGTCTTATAGTTGATTTTAGTGATTTAGATGTATGTTAATAAATGAAAGTTCTTAATTGTAGTAGATAAGAATCTATTTACTAACTTTAAATTATTTTTATTTACCATTGAAGAGATTAATCAAATTTGTGTTTTGACTTGTTAATGTAGGAAACTTCGCCTCCATCAATTACTAGACATTTTGGTACAAAGAGGACACTTTTTCAGGATCCATCACAGATTGAGGGTCAAGTGGACTTGTAATATTTGATGTAGCTATTTGGCATGTAGATTGTATATAGATTTTGAGACATGGCATATGCCACATTTTGTAAAAAATGTTTTGAGTTGGCATATTTGCCAAATTTTTGTATATGTCTACCATTATGGACTAGATTTTAATATATATACACCTTGATATACAATATAATTTAAATTCCTTATGTGCATGTCATGATACTTCCCATGATGTCATACATTATGATGATAGTTCTTTAGTCCATTGATGATATGTTTAGCATTGAGAATGGTTTTAGATCAATAGAATCAATATGACAAAATTCCTTATATGCCCTAATTTTCATGACATTATGCATATATGTATATATAAGATCCTAATTTGGCACAAGTAGGGAGAATGCTTGCAAAGGTTATGGAATTTAGTTTTAAATGTTCCAATTGTATTTGCTTCAAAGTTTCTAAAGCCTTTTCAAAAAATCCATTTTGTGCATATCTTGCAATCATTGCATTCCATGAGATAGCATCTCTTTGAGGTGTCATGCCAAACTATTCACATGCCTTGTCTATGCTTCCACACTTTGGATTTACACCCGCTAATTGCATTTTCTTAACATTTCCTTTCAATCCTTATCAAAAATTATGTTTTGTGCACATATTGCAATCATTGCATTCCTTCATTTACAACACATGATTAAATAAGAAGATGCATATTTACAACACCTAAGAATATGTAGTAGTGTTGCTCATGTCACCAATACTATGTTTACATCTTCACATACATGGCTTACAACATGTGACAATATGAATGATAGAGAATGTTTGCATCAACATGATGGCACAACATGAACAAATTGCATGTTTGCATCAATTTTATTGGTTCAATGATTGAGAATGTGTCAACTTGAACAATATTTTTTATTCTTCTCATCAAGACCTTCATGAAATGATACATTGGTTTCTTGATATTCAATCATGCATTGGAGATCTTCAAAGTGTTAAAGATGTTTGATGTGATGAAGAAACTTGTTATTTTGATGTATTTTAACTCCAAACTTTCGCTTAGAAGTGAAGGCGCTAATCCTTGATCAAACTAACCTAAAAGTGCACCTTGGTACTTAGGGCGCTAGATTATGATTGATCAACCTAAAATGTGCACCTAAGGCTAGATAGTGAATTGGAAGGATAAAATGCATCATCAAAGGAGTTTATAGTTATTGAAGGCATCAAATGATGACTTGGGCACACATCTACCTCTCTACACCATCAAATGTGCACCTAGATTAGTGAGGTGCCACTTCATATCTCTATGACTTTGGATATGCGCCTTGATAATGAATACAAGGTGCCAATTATTGAATAAACAACCTAGAATGAGTGCCTTACTATTTGAGGTGCTAGTTCATGCTTCTAGAACACCAAAAGTGCACCTAGATGTTGAGGCGCTAGCTCTTGCTCAAGCAACCTTGAAAGTGCGCTTTCACAAGGAGGTTAAAATGTATTATCAAAGGATTAAGCTAAATCAAGGAATCATCATTGAAGACAAGTAAAACATGATTGTGAATGACGCACACTTTTCATCATCTCTAACCTCACAATTGTGCCTTCCATTGGAAGCTCATATTGTTCCTAAAGAAATGGTACTGAGATATCATCCATGTCAATGATTGAGAATGTGTCAACTGGAACAATATTTTTTGTTCAGCTCATTGTGGGGCCGAATGAACTGCACCAACACGTCAGGGTGGGCAAGTAAATACCAAGGGAGGTCTCATTTTGTGCGCCAAGCATCCCAGTGATTCCAGGCAAGAGGCTACTGACAAAGTCCCTTAAGATCCCTGAGACCAAAAAACTACCAAACTTTGACAGAGCAGTTCTCAGAATTTGTGATAGCTGGGAATGTTGTGTTTGGACCTACAAGTGCACATGGGGTCCATCCACAATAACCTCTTTCATTTTTGGTCAACTCCATTGCGTTTGCCCGTGCCGAAATCAAACGCATTGTTTCAAAATGCTTCAATTTGATGCAGTGGAAAGGTGCTAGGTGTGACATTTTTCATTCCATAGCTCGTGGGGTCGAACAGACTACGCCAACGCATCAGGGTGGGCGGGTAAATACCATGAGAGGTCTCGTTTGGTGTGCCAAGCATCCCAGTGATTCCGGGCAAGAGGCTACCGGTAAAGTCCCTTAAGATCCCTAAGACCAAAAAATTGCCAAACTTTGACGGAGAAGTTCTCAGAATTTGTGATAGTTGGGAATGTTTTGTTTGGACCTACAGGTGCACATGGGGTCCATCCACAATAACCTCTCTCATTTTTGGTCAACTCCATTTTGTTTGCCTGTGCCGAAATCAAATGCATTGTTTCAAAATGCTTCAATTTGATGCAGTGGAAAGGTGCTAGGTGTGACATTTCTCATTCCATAGCTCGTGGGGTTGAATGGACTGCGCCAACACGTCGGGGTGGGCGGGTAAATGCCATTGGAAGTCTTGTTTGGTGTGCCAAGCGTCCCAGTGATTCCGGGCAAGAGGCTACCGGCAAAGTCCCTTAAGATCCCTGAGACCAAAAAACTGCCAAACTTTGACGGAGCAGTTCTTGAATTCGTGATAGCTAGGAATGTTTTGTTTGGACCTACAGGTGCACATCGAGTCCGTCCACAATAATCTCTCTCATTTTTGGTTAGCTCCATTCCGTTTGACCGTGTCGAAATCAAACGCATTATTGCAAAATGCTTTAATTTGATGCAGTGGAAAGGTGCTAGGTGTGACATTGTTCATTCCATAGCTCATGGGGTCGAATGGACTGCGCCAACATGTCGGGGTGGATGCTTAAATGCCATTGGAGGTCTCGTTTCCTGCGCCAAGCGTCCCAGTCGTTCTGAGCTGTAAGCTACCGACAAAGTCAAAAGTTGCTAGGATTGAAATTTTGCATTCTACAGGTCCTGGGGCCAAATAGATTGTGCCAACACATCAGGGTGGGTGAGTAAATGCTAGGGGAGGTCTCGTTTTGTGTGCAAAGCATCTGAGTCCTTCCGAGCTGTAAGCTACTGGCAAAGTCACACTTTGCTAGTAGCTTACAGCTCGAAAGGACTCAGATGCTTTGCACACAAAATGAGACCTCCCCTAGTATTTACTCGCCCACCCTGACGTGTTACAATCTGTTCAGCCCTAGGACCTGTAGAATGCAAAATTTCAATCCTAGCAACTTTTGACTTTATCAGTAGCTTACAGCTCGGAACGACTGGGATGCTTGGCGCACGAAACAAGACCTCCAATGGCATTTACCTATCCACCCTGATGCGTTGGCGTAGTTCGTTCGACCCCACGAGCTATGGAATGAAAAATGTCACACCTAGCACCTTTCCACTGCATCAAATTGAAGTATTTTGCAACAATACGTTTGATTTCGGCATGGTCAAATGGAATGGAATTGACCAAAAATGAGAGAGGTTATTGTGGAAGGACTCCACGTGCACCTGTAGGTCCAAACAGAACATTCCCAGCTATCACGAATTCTGAGAACTGCTTCGTCAAAGTTTGGCAATTTTTTGGTCTCAGGGATCTTAAGGGACTTTGCTGGTAGCCTCTTGCCTGGAATCACTGGGACGCTTGGCACACCAAACGAGACCTCCAATGACATTGACCCACCCACCCTGATGCGTTGGCACAGTCCGTTTGACCCCACAAGTTATGGAATGAAAAATGTCACACCTAGCACCTTTCCACTGCATCAAATTGAAGCATTTTGAAACAATGCGTTGGATTTCAGCATGGGCAAACGGAGTGGAGTTGACCAAAAATGAGAGAGGTTATTGTGGACGGACTTGACGTGCACCTGTAGGTCCAAACAAAACATTCCCAGCTATCACAAATTCTAAGAACTGCTCCGTCAAAGTTTGGCAGTTTTTTGGTCTCAGGGATCTTAAGGGACTTTGTCGGTAGCCTCTTGCCCAGAATCACTGGGATGCTTGGCGCACCAAACAAGACCTCCAATGGCATTTAACCGCCCACCCCGACGCATTGGCGTAGTCCGTTCGACCCCACAAGCTATGAAATGAAAAATGTCACACCTAGAACCTTTCCACTACATCAAATTGAAGTATTTTGTAACAATGCGTTTGATTTCAGCACAGTCAAACAGAATGGAGTTGACCAAAAAATGAGAGAGGTTATTGTAAAAGGACTCCATGTACACCTGTAGGTCCAAACAGAACATTCCCAGCTATCACGAATTCTAAGAACTACTCTGTCAAAGTTTGGCAGTTTTTTGGTCTCAGGGATCTTAAGGGACTTTGCCGGTAGCCTCTTGCCCGGAATCATTGGGACACTTGGTGCACCAAATGAGACCTCTAATGGCATTTACCTACCCACCCCGATGCATTGGCGCAGTCCGTTCAACCCCACAAGCTATGGAATGAAAAATGTCACACCTAGCACCTTTCCACTACATCAAATTGAAGCATTTTGCAACAATGCATTTGATTTCGGCATGGTCAAATGGAATGGAGTTGACCAAAAATGAGAGAGGTTATTGTGGAAGGACTCCACATGCACCTATAGGTCTAAACAGAACATTCCCAGCTATCACGAATTCTGAGAACTGCTCTGTCAAAGTTTGGCAGTTTTTTTGTCTCAGAGATCTTAAGGGACTTTACCGATAGCTTCTTGCCCGGAATCACTGGGATGCTTGGCGCACCAAACGAGACCTCTAATGGCATTTACCTGCCCACCCCAATGCGTTGGTGTAGTCCGTTCGACCCCACGTGTTATGGAATGAAAAATGTCACACCTAGCACCTTTCCACTGCATCAAATTGAAGCATTTTAAAACAATGCGTTTGATTTCGACACGGGTAAACGGAATGGAGTTGACCAAAATGAGAGAGGTTATTGTGGACGGACTCCATGTACATCTGTAGGTCCAAACACAACATTCCCAGCTATCACAAATTCTGAGAACTGCTCCGTCAAAGTTTGGTAGTTTTTTGGTCTCAGGGATCTTACAGGACTTTGCCAGTAGCCTCTTGCCTGGAATCACTGGGATGCTTGGTGCACCAAATGAGACCTCCAATGGTATTTACTCGCCCACCCCGACGTGTTGGCGTAGTCCATTCGACCCCACGAGCTATGGAATCAAAAATGTCACACCTAGCACCTTTCCACTGCATCAAATTGAAGCATTTTGCAACAATGCATTTGATTTTGGCACGGTCAAATGGAATGGAGTTGACCAAAAATGAGAGAGGTTATTGTGGACGGACTCCACGTACACCTGTAGGTCTAAACAGAACATTCCTAGCTATTACGAATTCTGAGAACTGCTCCATCAAAGTTTGGCAGTTTTTTAGTCTCAGAGATCTTAAGGGACTTTGCCGGTAGCCTCTTGCATGAACTAGCACCTCAAATAGTAAGGCACTCATTCTAGGTTGTTTATTCAATAATTGGCACCTTGTATCCATTATCAAGGCACATATCCAAAGTCATAGAGATATGAAGTGGCACCTCACTAATCTAGGTGCACATTTGATGGTGTAGAGAGGTAGATGTGCGCCCAAGTCATCATTTGATGCCTTCAATAACTATAAACTCCTTTGATGATGCATTTTATCCTTCCAATTCACTATCTAGCCTTAGGCGCACATTTTAGGTTGATCAATCATAATCTAGCACCCTAAGTACCGAGGCACACTTTTAGGTTAGTTTGATCAAGGATTAGCGCCTTCACTTCTAGGCAGAAGTTTGGAGTTGAAATACATCAAAATAACAAGTTTCTTCATCACATCAAACATCTTTAACACTTTGAAGATCTCCAATGCATGATTGAATATCAAGAAACCAATGTATCATTTCATGAAGGTCTTGATGAGAAGGACAAAAAATATTGTTCAAGTTGACACATTCTCAATCATTGAACCAATGAAATTGATGCAAACATGCAATTTGTTCATGTTGTGCCATCATGTATGCAAACATTCTCTATCATTCATATTGTCACATGTTGTAAGCCATGTATGTGAAGATGTAAACATAGTATTGGTGACATGAGCAACACTACTACATATTCTTAAGTGTTGTAAATATGCATCTTCTTATTTAATCATGTGTTGAGAATGAAGGAATGCAATGATTGCAATATGTGCACAAAACATAATTTTTGATAAGGATTGAAAGGAAATGTTAAGAAAATGCAATTGGCGGGTGTAAATCCAAAGTGTAGAAGCATAGACAAGGCATGTGAACAATTTGGCATGACACCTCAAAGAGATGCTATCTCATGGATTGCAATGATTGCAAGATATGCACAAAATGGATTTTTTGAAAAGGCTTTAGAAACTTTGAAGCAAATACAATTGGAACATTTAAAACCAAATTCCATAACCTTTGCAAGCATTCTCCCTACTTGTGCCAAATTAGGATCTTATATATACATATATGCATAATGTCATGAAAATAATGTATAGTGTATATATCAAGCCATATAGGCATAGACAAATAAAACCATATGGGTATATACAACGATATACATCGATAACATACAAAAGTATGTTTACAAAGCCAAATAGGCATATGTAACAAAATGTCCCAAAATCAAATCTCCTATCCAGATTGCTATCAAATAATCTATGGCTCTTTCTAGGCCATGAAGATGGTGAACCAGTCAATGACTCATCCTCTATCGCTCATCGACTAGACCTCCTTGATAAAGATTTTTGAATTTCCACCTATTAATACAATCAAACAATGTGCACATTAATATAGAATTTAATATTCAAAATATATAACATGACATTAGTAATCAATCACTTACCGCCAATTGGTGATCCCTCTTGATCATTTCTTGTCTCTCTTCTTCTGTAGAGCTGGATGGGTAGGGGAGGTGACGTCCTGTGAGAAGCATGAACAAACAAATTTAAGTAAACATGAATATCATAAATATGTACATTAAATGTTGCGCTTATTATAGGACTGTTGTAGGACTATTGTAGTTAAAACTATCCTAGTAGACATGTATAGGACTGTTATACGACTGTCATCTCATGGAATACAATGATGGCAAGATTACTATCAAGATTAGTATGAAGATTAATTATGACTGTTATAAGACTTTTATAAGAATGCAAAGTAAGGAAGCATAGGCAAGGCACATGAACTGTTTGGTGGAATACCTCAAAGAAATGAGAATTTGGTCAGATGTTGTAGTTGCAATTGCCATGTGACACATGTATGTAATATGTGAAAGCATAGACAAGGCACATGAACTATTCGGCAAAAGACATCAAATACATGTCATCTCATGGAATGCCTTATGTAGAAAAAGGTACAAATGTGCAATATTAAGAAATACAAATGAGAACTAAAAATCATACCTCGAGTATAGTCAAAATAACCTACGATGCCATACAAAATAATTTATGATACCTTGCAAAATAATCTACGATACCATGTAAAATAACTTTATTCGCAGCCCTGTATAGTCAAAAGCATGCATTATAGTTAAAGTAACAAGATTTTTAATAAAACAATTCTAAAAAATAGAAAAAACAAGAACAAGTTAAGATAAAAAATATCATACCTGTCCATCTGGAAGTTTAAATGCTAGTCAAGCATACCTGAGGGGTCATCTCTTACCTTCAAAGTATCCAATATTGCTTCATGATCAGCATTAGTAATTGTCCATATTTCTTTTAATTTTGGTTTTCCACGATGCTTTAGTAACTTGACATTTGTTGCTACAGCTAGGTGAGAATACATCAATATGGTTTTATGCTTCTCAAAGTCTTCAAAGGCTGGGATGCCATTCTTTTTAATCATATATGTTCGTAACCAAGTCCCAGCAATAACAACTGATCCTATAGGATATGTGAACCCATCATCATCTGTCACAGGTTGTGTTAGCTTTTGTTTTCCCTATACACATCGTGCCAACCAATAGTCTGACCTCTCTTCATTTCCATGCAGTGCAACAACTGCATAAACATGACCTGGCTGTACAAGGTCTGAAAGATGTTCATAGTCAAATGAGCTCTCCATGTCATTGACGGAAGATGATTGACCTTCATATAAAGGGATTAAATATTGTGGAATCCATGCATCTACCCACTCACTTGACTCACAATTGTTCCAATCACATTTAATACAACTCTGACAAAAACAAGCTAATTCTCATGTCCAAATAGTCCATGTACTTGCATCTGAGCTTTGAAATGAATGCATCTTTGATGATTCACTGATTCTCTGACATTCCAAATTCTCTATTGCTATCCCATCATCAACCAACCAAAAGAACTTGCGCACTTTAGAATCAAGAGCCACTCCTCATGACAATGCATAGTTACACCACTTAACAATGGAATCTGCATCACTGAATGTAGCACCACCTCTAATCCTTAGTTGTTCTTTAAAAAGAGCTCTCTTCACGCATGCACCTGCTCCATCATGTTCACCTTTTCCATGCCCAGCTTCAAAAAAATTCAAAATATGAGGTATACCCTTCTCTACATGCATTTTGCTCAACCAATAGAAATTACGAGCATTCTTGAATTGACCAGTGCAATTATCTGACCAAATGAGATGTTGATCCATTCTAATATCTTTTTCTTGCAAGAACCCATAAAATTGTTGAAAACAATATTGCACAAACTCTACTGAATGAGATCGATCATCACTCATGTAAAAATGGTATTCTCTGACAATCTTCCTGTTCTCTTCTGTACTCTCGGGGGCATGTCTGTATGTGATGTGAACAAAAATAGCAATCTGAATAGAATTGTAGTACTAGGATTGAACTTCATTTTGGGGTTGCAATGTATAGTTTTCTGCAAAATCAACTACAGAGACAATAGTTCCAATTGGGAAAGAGTCTTTACACATCCTGAACTGTTGATCTAACCATCGAGACCTGTGGCTATGTCTGACATACTTGTAGAAAAGATTTTTCTTAAAATCATCAATAAAATCAGCAATACTTACCTCTCTTACAATCAACTCACATATAGAACCTTCACCTCCACTTTTCAAATTGTATTTCACTGTCTCATATCTCTTTTTCTCAACCATTCTCTTTCCAAAATCATGCCCATTGCCCTCATGAAAACATGATACAAACTTTGATAACCCACCACATTGTAAACACTTTTCATTTAAACAATCATTCTTGTAGAACATGCAACCATCATCTCTAATACATAGAAATAAATCCAACAAGTCCCTAGATGACTTTGGTAGTTGAATTGCACCACACTCCTGTAACATTTCGTTAGTGTGCAAAGTAGAACAAATATTGCATAATAATTCATGGTACATAGAAAACTCTACATGATATTTGCAACAACATGTATTACGAACTTTAAGAGGAACACAATAAAATGGCTTAAGAGATTCAAATGCTCTTTGTGAGATTGTCATACCTGGGTGAGTTTCACAATATTGTTTGTACAATGTTGTTTGGCTACATTCCAAGTAATGTTTAGGATGTGGTGTGCGGTCTTTATCACCAATTCTTAACTTTACAACATCTTTTGCATTTGGTGATACCCTAGAGTTAGTGTGCCAAAATCATTTAATTTCTTCCTTTGTGCTATCAATTAGCTTCTTGTCAACTCATGGAAGCCTACCACTGAAAGCCCAAGTATCATTGGCAAGAGGACTATCTAGCCTTGATCTTAATGCTAGTGCTTTTGACAATGTTTTACGATTCAATCTTAAGTCAACACAAGTTTGCCTCATTAATCAAGCATTTCTTAATTGTTTGCTTACTATTGAGGTTGTTATTACTCTATGGGTAGCTCTTTTATCTTTCTCCTTGCTAGTCTTTCCAATAGAATTGAGTGCATTGAAAAGGCTTCTAACAATAATTTTATTCCGATCGGACACTTTGTTTTACCGAATCTTTAATTTCTTTAGTAAAGGTCTCATTTTGTACATCTTTAATAATTGCACAAAAAGTTGGCATTGTTCGGTTAATGTTATCTTCTCAAAGTATTCATTGAAGAGTTTTGTAGCCCACAACCGAACCATTCATGATGACCTCTTGCCTTCAAGTTTTTCCATTATGTTCTCATCAATTTCAAGTAACCATTTTGGGGTTCTTGGGTGTTTTCCAATTTCATCACGGTTATTCTCTTCTTGACAAATGTTCTCTCTTCTTATGAAATTTGGAGATTCATTGATTGTTCTTGTTTCATCCATGTTATCAACCTCATCAATTTTATCAACAAATGGATTATGGAGTGCAATTTCAACATCATGATGTTCATATCTACTTTCTTCAAGTGCACGTCTTCATTTTTCTTCTTCTTCTTTGTCCATGGTATTGCTATTATGAATAGGTGTTTCATAACATTTTTCAATATTTTCATTTGCAATATCATGGTGAATTTCATTCTTATCTACCATTTCATTATAATCAAAATTAACATCTTCAATTTGCATGTCATTAGATGGTAAAGAAGAAGATTCACCTTGATGAGCATCCGCCAAACCCACTCTTCCAATCCTCTTCCTTTCCCTATCTTTTTCCCTAGATTTTTCAATTTCCTCCAATGTAACTTTCCTCCTCCTTTTTGCTTTACGACGACTATTGCTCCCCATTAGGGGAACAAAAATATCACCCTTATGATTGTAACAAGAAAATTGTCTCCAAAAGTGCATAAAAATATTCCTTTCACTGTCATAGCCAGAAATCACAAGTATTTTGACAGCAGAGGGTCTCTGGTTGTGGATGTCGGGCCCAACAATATTCCTTTTATCTTTTTTCTGCATTTACAAAATGGATATCCATTTTCAAAATGGATATCCATTTCTTAAATCCCAATTCTTTGCCAACGGACACTCTGCAATGTCCATATCGCTACTACAAAATAGATATTCATTTTATTATGTACATTTGGATTCTAGACTAGGGATTCATTTTATTATTCTATAAACTTCTGAATTACCATCTAATATGAATGTTTACACACTAATCCACCTAGGTATCTGTTGGTTTTTTCCCAGACTGGATGCTTATTCCCAGATTTCCCTACAAGGTAGCCATCAGTGATCAACAGGATCTCTGGGCCAGGGGCCAACAGTGTAGGAGATAGACTCTATATTTTATCTCCTCTTCTTCTTCAAGCTCTGCAAGACCTAGGGGGGTATTCCCTACTCAACATCCATGAGATACGCATACAAGGATTGGGATGCTGTCAAAAAGCAGATAAGTCCTCCTGTAAGTAGACCAAAACTGAAAGATAAGAGCAAAGGGGCTAGCTTTGGGCCTATTTGCAGTTGTAGACAGAGGATTGAGGATCCTAAAACTAATTCTAATGTCCTAATGGTTGTTTTAGAGTTTGATTATGATTTTAAGTTTGGATGCAAAGCTAGACATGGTTGTAACACAAGCACAAAGCAAGATTGGTGCCTATCCAGGGCCTAGAGTCAGTAGACATACACCTGTGAATGATCAGCATGAACAGCTAAAATTGGATTTCAGGGGGATATATATGATACCTGTCTTACAGATATCTCCCAACACAGAGTGTTAAGTTATCTCTACTTATGGCATCCCTACTGCAGTATACCCTTCCCAATGTTTAATCTGAAAACAGTTTAATCTACCTTTGAGCAGAAGTTAACAGATCATACATTCAACACAGGAATTCTATGTTCTAGGGTCTCAAATATTGCTTAAATATCCAGACTCAGAAGAAAGATACATGCAATACTGGAGACAGAATTAACAAAACACATGCCAAGATAGCATTTCTCATATAAGATTAATCATGAAATCAGTGGGTTCATGCCAAAACATACAACAAGAGATACATAGACTCACAGGTTTAGCTGTACAGAGCAACCAGATCAGCTTGTTTTGAATTACAGAGCCAAAAATCTTCAACTTTCAACAACCTCTAAAATGGTAACACAGTCTGCTTATAATAGCCAGAGAGTGTACCACAGCAATTAATTACATGACAAAATATCAAAATCAGCTAGATACAGACCCTTCAAAGGAATGGCGCTCAAAATTTACTACAGCAATAGACAGAGGAACCTTGAGCCACGCGCCACTATCTGGAAGTCTTCATTCATGATCAGGCAGCTTCACCGTTTGTATCATCGCCCATACCGCTGCACGACAGTCATTGATGGCTCAACCACCTGCACTTCACTTGGAAACTGTCGCTATAGTCAACATGAGGCTTCCCGCCAAAACGACTCCTTCGCAGGTTCAAAAATAATGCAAGGGGAAAAATCCCACATGCATGGTGTGGAGAGCCTTCCACTACTTTAAAAACAGGGCCGCATGTATAATAGGTGTCAAGCGTTTTGCCGCGCTTGACACACGACCCTTCGCCCACAGCCCATTGCCATGACATACACTATCGGCCTACCCGACAGATCTCCTGCCGACCACAGTGGTCTCGCCGATCGCAACATCTCCACAAGTCACCAACATCCCCATCGGCCAGAGGAGAACCATCGGCCAGCTCCACAAAACTCCTGCCGACCTCAAAGGTTATGCCGACGCCTATTTCACATTCCTTGTCTGTCGGTGAGACCAAAACCATCGGCGAGCAACAAAAAACCTACGCCGATGTCAAAGGTCACGCCGATGGCCATCCAAAACATTGCCAAGTCGTTCCCTCGGCGAGACATTACCCATTGGAGCAACGAGAAACTCCCTGGCCAACCACACTGCTCACCCCGATACACACATCCTCTGTCGGTGAGACCCTCAACCATCGGCCAAGCAGAAACATCCTCTGTCGATGATACCATTCACACCGATGACCATTCCATGCTCCCCTCTCGGTGTGACCTACGCCGATGACACCCTCGTCGGCCAAACACTTTCCATCAGCGGACCCTCCAACGGCTAGCCCGATAGCCAAAGTCTTCCCGATGCTCACCTTCGCATCCCTCCATCAGCGAGACCTACGCCGATGACATCGCATCGACCAAGCCTCCCACCGTCGGCACAATTCAAAATACCTAGGCCGACAATACAACTCTCACCGATGAACCATGGCTTTATCCCTCCGTCGGCCAAACACATGCCGATGATTCTTCATCGGCCAAGCTCCTCACATCGGCAGATCAAAACAATGCTAGCCCGATACACCAAATCTTGCCGATGAACACTTGACTTACCCCCATCGGCATGACCAACACCGTTGGCAGAAACACAATATCCTTCGCCGATAGACCAAGCTCTTGCCGATGAACAGGAACACCTAGGGTTTGAAGGAAGAAACCCTCCAACAAACAGGCCCATCCTCCAGGCCAAAATGAGCACCAACAGTATCAACTTAATAAAGCTATGGATATAAGCCATTATTTGATTTGAGTAATCTTACTTTGGACACATTTGTGAAGACTCCCAAAGAGCCTGGACATACAATTGTAAAGATGATATAGCCTCCATATAAGCATAAAGATGATATGTAATTTTAGTTTGTTGAAGGCCATGTAAATCAATCATTGATGAGGACTCTGCTACACCTAAAGTTGAGTCCTTTGTTTAGAACTTTGAAGCATGCAAAGAGGCAAGTGACTTGTAATGCTTAAGTAAACACAAGTCTCAACATGATGTAGTTCAACTTGATGACATGTCTAAATATGACACATTTTAGTTTGTATTGCATGAGGACTTCCTTATTCATGCATATCAAATTTATAATTAGGTATATTTTTCTGAAGTGTATGAGTTTGAGGCTTTCAATTTTTGTATTGACTCACTTGAAGATGCTAGCAGCCATGTGAACATGATTAATATGGGATCCAAGAGTTGTCCTTTTCCCATGCATTTGGAGTGGATTGTTGGCCCTTATGATTGTTTAAATCATGTTGGCCTAGCATTTGAATAGTTGCTTCGTGACATGGATGGGAATAGATAATGTATAGACTTTATCACACTTTAGGGTTTTCCCATTATATGCTAAAATGTTATGACTATCCACTTATTCTATTTTAGGCTATCATCAAATGAGGAGCTTCTAAAGGCAAAAATGTTGTCCCAAAAGAAGGCTCAATGTTATTCGTAAAGACATTAGATTGTTAAAATACAAATTCAAGGGTAGATATTCCTTGGGCTATTTTAGTATACAGAAGAAAAATTGCAATATATGACTATCCTAGGAATTAGAATGGTTGATCTTAGGATATTCATGGCATTTTGATATTAATGGATGGATTGATGGATGTTTAGGGAGTTTAAGTTTAAATGTAATGTATGAGAATTCTTATTTATGAAGGATCTAATAGGTCTTATGTCTTATTTGTAGGCCATTCAAGAAAGAAATGAAAAGATACCAAGGACTATCATAACACCTATTACAATTAGGTGCATCAAAGGATTGTCATCCAGGACCTTACCAATATGGGAAGTTATCAAAACCATGTCATGTTTAAAATTAAAGGCTTTATCACCTCTTTGTCCCTATAGGCCTATTAGAACAATAGGTCACATTTTATTCATATACCGAGGTTGAGAATAAACACTAAGCATTTGTAGTTATGGCAAGTGTAAATGGAAATAGATTACAACTTTAGACAATCTATCCTCTCCTAGATTGCACTGACTGAGTGGAAATTAAAAATTCCCTATCAAAGTCCTTTATATACTAAAGGTATGGGTGAGAAAGGTAAACTTTGTATGTTGTAGACAAGGCCTCAAATGTAAAATATATAATGACAATAACGATAAGGACTGTTAGGCATGAATGCTATCACTATTATAGATTGTCAAACCAACCATAGGCTGCCATAATAGTATATTGCTGACTATCATACCTTTAGGCATGGTGTCATGAACCTTATGAGTAGAATGCATTGGTATTTGTGAGAAATGTATTGCTTATGTTAAGAATAAGTATTTATATTGTTTGAACATCATCAAAAGGTGGACTACAAATATGACTTTGTCAAAGGAAAACTTTAGTGGCAAAAATCTAACTATGAACTATTGTACCATCCAAGCACAATCATGACCAACATCAAGGGATAGTCAAGGCATGGGTGTCTTAAGAAACACAATTGAAATTATCCATGGATATCTGAAGTAATTCACAATATTCATGATCAAGAATCAAATCTGACTGTCTCAACAGTGGTAAATTTAGCTTCAAGACAATCCAAAATTAGGGATTCATTATCACCAAGTAATAAAGAAGAGTAACCGTAAGTGTCGACCTTCAATTTCATTATACAAGAGGATGAAGAAGGGGCCATAATATTTTCATACCATAATACAACATACAAAAGGAAAATCATGAAGTCAAAACATGTGCAAAGGGTATCTATGTTAAAGAGGAGACTTGTGAATGGACGATGACTATCACTGTCAAAATAAGATATAGTCTCACTAAGGACAATTAGGTGATTTGTGGATTGTCATGACTACAAGGCACGAGAATCTTGTGTATGAAGAGGAAAGAAATATAAATAAAAGAAGATTGAAGGATTGTCGCACCTAGGTACAATGATCCTAAAGGATTGTCATGCTAAAAGGATAATCAACAGTACAAAGATTCATATTTCAAGGCTATCCTTAATCTCATTCACATGGTCCTAATGTTGGTTTGATTTGCATGGAGTGAGATGACACTATCAGGATTAATTGAAAAGGTGAAAGGGTTTGGTACCAAATTTGGTCACAAGTGTAAAAATTGCAATAAGCTTGAGAATATTGTTCACTAAACCTAGAACTATCACCAAGCAACATCCTATTCATAAGATGTGATTAACAAACATGTAACAAAAATGGATATCAACCTTCTTGGTTATGCGTGCTTGATAAGAGACCATACATTTTACAAGGAGCCACCAATTTTTAACTAAATATTTCTATTAGAAATGGATAAAAAAATGTTCCCCCAAATGAGGAAATTAGATTGTTAATTAGAATTCTATGTGTAATGTGATATGAAACAATAGATACACCTATAAATGACCAACTAACTTTAACTTCTTATATTATTGCCTTGATGTTTCAAGTATGTTGCTTCTCTTCATCCAAAACCAATGGTACAAAATTTTTCATAGATCAAGGAAATGGATATCTGTTTCCAGAACAGATATCTGTTTTAGAAATGGATATCCATTTTGAGTTGCTTTTACCGAAGCAAAACGGATATCCATCTTGCTTTGGTACAAAGCAAGATGGATATCCATTTTGGTTGTTGACTTTTCATGGATTCTAACGTGTTTTCATGTTTTAGTCTCTTCTTCAAACTTCACCCTTCGTGCTGACGACTTTTTTTTATGCAAAATTGATAAAACAAAAAGGGTTTATAGAAAAAATTGTTAGCTTTCTAAAAATATAATATTTGTTTGGTTATCATTTTATTAAATAATTATTAATAATTTTCTATATATTGTGTCTCTGAAATCCTGATGGACACACTAATTGAAAAACATCCATAACTTTCAAACCATTTCACCTTTTTGAGATCCGAAACCCGCGTCACACTCTATGCTTTTCTAGCTATAGGTTAAAAAAAATTTGAATTTCGATTTTTTTTATCGAGTTAGGTTGGCTGGAAAATTACTTTTTAGTTTTTAAAAAAAGTCAGTAAAAAAATCATAGCTAATTATTTTATTAGAAAAAAATTTCAAATAAATATGCGTCACATCCGGACATGAATCCTCTACTTATTTTGAAAGTTTCAAAAAAAAAAAATTTTACTCATAGTTAGGTTGGCTGGACAGACACCCACTTTTTATTTTTTTTCTGAAAAATTTAAAAGCTGTTCATTGAAATATTCAATTTTCACTAAATAAATTTAGTTTAAAAAAAAAAAAAAAGTAGCCTATAAACTAGATTCAATTCTCTACAAATTTTGTTTTTACATCTTTTTCAAATTGTGTAGATAATCCATTCAAATTTTCACATGAACTTGATAAAGTCTGATTTTTTGTATTTTCATTGCCACTTAGAGGTATAGTTTGGCCCATCATGATCCTGCACATACCCTGGCCTTACTTATACCACATTAATCATAAAGACATATACCCTTATATACTAGTCATTCTTGACAAGTCTAGGGCAAGAGCTCAGATGACTGGTGTATATTGAGTCCCTCTTTGCATCCTTGCAATCATGAGTCTATGACATCCTACCATTTACTCAATGACTTATTTGCCTGCTTCCAGGCTCATCCATAGTCATCTACACATACAAGGTTTACATTTAAGCCATATAAATTATCAAATAAAGACTCTATCTGTCTCAACAAATATGTAACTCATAATCTGTCGATATTAAGCAATAATACATAAGCATACAAATTAAATACTTCTCTTTATGTATATCTAAGAGAGAATTCCAAACATAACAATAGTCTAAATCTTGACTTGTTGTTGGCATAAAGAATGTTTCTTAAGTCATTCTTGTGGCTATATTTGGCCTAAGATAGGTAATAGAGTAGATCTAATGTCAAGTGTCTCTACACTATGACTTTATCTTTTATATCAACTCTTCAAGATTTTGAAAACACATTCTCAATCCTCTTAAACCACTACTGGTAAGGAAAATATACTTCACAAATGATCTTCTCTTAGATCCTTCTATAGACTTGCTATCGACCCTTTTTGGTTACTAAACCTAAGCTTAGTTTTCAATATCAATCAATCTCATAAAATATTTGGGTTAAACTTTCCACCCACAACCTTCATGTTGTAACACATTTGTCCTACATAAAAACACAGTCCTCTTGAATTTATTTACTTAGTCAACCTTTCTATAATATCATAGTCGACCAATTACTTAATCGTTAAAGTCAACCTCCTATAATATGATCCTAGTCGGCCTCTGATATTAAGACCACAGTCAACCTCTAATATTTAATCACAGTCTGCCTCTAATTTTATGATCCATGACATGAATATAGTTTCACAGTCGACCTAAGGTATTTCATAGCACTTGGCCTCAATATGGTTTTACTATTGGCCTAAGATATTTCATAACACTCAACCTCAATATGGTTTTACTGTTAGCCTGAGATATTTCATAACACTATTGGCCTAATATATGGTTTTACTATTGGCCTGAGACATTTCATAACACTCGACCTTAATATGTTTTTACTATTGGCCTAAGATATTTCATAACACTCGGCCTCAATATGTATATCATAATATAATCGGCCATTAAGCATAATGCATGGCCTTGTTATACACTTGGTCAACCATCATAATGCATGGCCTTGGCCTTATGACAACTTGGCTTACTCACATAGTCACATGACTGATACTATCCTTCTATTATATATACTACAATCTATAAAGAATTCACTATTTTATAATAGAGATATGCAACTCTCTTAACCTGGGTATCGTTATCATAACATTCTCTAACGAGATATGATACTTACACATGCAGATGTAAACCTCAAATCAGAACGATCAATAATAGATTTTCTTCATAAGTCTACTTACAATTTCAATGAATGTAAAGCAATAACAAACATACATATTATCACTTCCAATGGTGTAATAAAAGACTTGCCTGTTATCTTCTATAGGCAGCACACTAACACAGTTTCGTTGCGTCCTTCATTCCTTTCCCCGCTCCCATTTTTCCTTCACACTTTTTACCAATTGTTCCCTCTCAAAACACTCACCTCCCTTTCTAAAGGGGGTGCCACTCCAAGTTATGGCGCATCATTAAAAGCACCATTACACCACACTATCGTTATCCCGCAGCTTTCTCTCACTCTCTACATGCAGAAGATAGTGGAGAGTATGGAGCTATTGCTCCCTCCACTCCCAAGCATCTAGGGAGTTTTCTAGAAACTTAAGGAGACTTCCCTGACTAACATAATTATTAACTATAATAATAGTAGTATAAACAATAATATTAATAATAATAATAATAATAATAATAATATTATTATTATTATTATTATTATTATTATTATTATTAATATTATTATTATTAATATTATTATTAATATTATTATTATTATTATTATTATTATTATTATTAATAATATTATTATTAATAATAATATTATTATTATTATTAATAACTTTATAAAAAGAAATAACATACATATCTATTAGATGTTGATATTACATACTTTAGAACACTAAATGTGTTCATCTGACGCACAATTATCGACGAATAATTTTCATCCATCGGCTAAGATCTTGACAACAAAACTAATCATGTTTAGTCAATTTACACACGTCGACTTATTTTCAAAAAGCATACACCAAATTTCTATCAGACAATGAAAAGGGATTTAATAACCTTCATCTTAACGATGACATAGCTGACAAGAATAAACATACTCTCTACTAAGTATATGTGTGTGTGTGTGTTTCCAAATGGCATAAGGATCGTTGCTTTCACGCAATCTATCATCCTCTCCATGGTGATACTCTCTCTCCTCATATCGGAGGGAAAACAACATTGTTCCAGCATCCACCTCAATTACATAATGGTAGTTTGTCCATTTCATCATTTAACCACATGTTCAATAATGACATCATATACAATTATCTCTTGCATATAAATTAATATGAACAAATGCATTTCCCATCATTACTATAATCATAATATTTTCTCTGACTAACTATCTGTCTCATCAAAAATAATGAAAATAAATACATTAGTTTAAAAATGGGGTGTGACATATCTCCCCCTAGAGATCATCGTCCTCGATGATTATGTCCAACCCAAAAATAAATATTTCAAACATATACTTATACATCATGTTATATAAAAGATGTGGAAACTTTTGATAGATATCATTATAATCTTCCTAGGTAGCATTTTCCTCCGAATACTAGTCCCACTGGACCTTGCACTAGGTAACCTCTCTATTACATAGGTGGAGCTTGCATACCTCGAGCACTTTGAGAGGCTCGATCATAACCACCCATGTGTCATGTACCTGTACATCATTCCAATCAAGTATATGATTAGATCCTAATATATATTTCTTCAAATATGACACATGGAAAACATCATGCATTCTAGCAAGGGCTGGTGGTAGAGCTATCCTGTAATCAACTAGATTAACCACTTCTAGGACTTCAAAAGGTCCAACATATCTGGGTGCTAGTTTGGAAGACTTTCCAAACTAATTGGCCTCTTAGGTGGTTTAACTCTTAAGAGAACTTTATCTCCTACTGAAAATTGTTGGGGTATTCGCTTGGCATCAGCATAGCTTTTCTATCTATCATTTGCTTCTGCCAATCTTTTCATGATCAGCTTTACTTGCTCTTCCATTTCTTAAAGCATTTCTGACCCAACGAAAATCCTATCCTCTATCTTATCCTAGCTTATAGGAGTTTGATACTTCCTGCCATACAATGCTTCAAATGGAGCCATATTAATTGCATAATGATAAGAGTTATTATATGCAAATTCAACTAGTGGAAAATACTCTTCCCACTTATACTATTGATCCATGCAATACACCCTCAACAAATCCTCTAGTATTTGATTTACTCTCTTAGTCTGTCCATCTGTTTTTGGATGATAGGCTGAGCTTATATTCAGTTGTGTTCCCAAAGTTGAGAACAAAGTTTGCCAAAACCTTGACGTTATCCGAGCATCTCTATTCGAAATTAGCTTTTCCAGCATTTCATGCAATCTGAAAACTTCTTGCATGGATTTCTTGGCTAAGATGGGTACTCCATCTATAAGATTACCAGGTATAAAATGAGCTACCTTAGTAAGCTTATCCACTACTACCAGAATAACATCATGCTTGTAGCGGGACATAGGTAATCCTTGGACAAAATCCATACTAATAACCTGCTATTTCCATTCAAGTATGTCATGAGGATACAAAAGTCCTGTTGGGTGTTGGTGTTCAGCCTTAACTCATTGACACTCTAGGCATCCTACCACAAATATTCCAGCATCATTTTTTATTCCCTTCAAAAAATATAAGGGTTTCACGTCAACTAACAACTTTGTCACTCTAGGATGACCTAAATATGGTGCAGAATGCACTTCTTTCCACATAGTTTTTCTTAAATCTCCCTGATTTGAAACATATATTCTGTTATTGAATCACAATAACCCATCAGGTTCAAAATAAAAACCATCATACCTTGTATCTTGAGGATTTTCTGATAAAGCTTTCAAAATTTTCTCATAATATTCATCTCTGGTTAAATAATCAATATTTGAGCTCTGAAATCAAAGTGCACTGATACTATTGTAGATATGTGCCTTCTTTGACTCAAGGCATTAGCCACTCGGTTTTCTTTACCCTTAATATAATTAACCTCAAAATCATAATCAGAGATGAGCTCTAACCATCTTCTTTGCCGAGCATTAATGTTAGGTTGTGTGAAGATATACTTCAAACCTTGATTATTAGATTTCAATTCAAATTGCTTCCCCAACAAATAATGCCTCCATACTTGGAGAGTATGCACAATTGCAGCTAATTCCAAGTCATAAGGGGCATAATTCTGCTCATAAGGTTGCAACTTCCTAGACTCATAGGCCACAACTTGGTCTTCTCTCATGAGCACTCCTCCTAACCCTTCTCCTGAAGCATCAGTCACAACAACAAAACAACCCTCTGGGTCTGACACTTTAAGAATTGGTGTTGAAGTCAATTTATTTTTAAGAATATTAAATGCTTCTTCACACTTATCAAACCACTCAAATTTCTTTCCTTTTCTCTGCAAGGAAGTGATAGGATGGGCAATTCTAGAAAAGTTCAAAACAAACTTCCTATAATACCCTGCTAATCCCATAAAACTACGCACTTCATACATGTTTTTAGGAGTAGGCCATTCTAAAATAGCCTTTATCTTCAATGGATATATAGCAATTCCTTTAGCTGATATGATATGACCAAAGTGATGCACCTTTTTTTGAAAGAAAGTACATTGGGATAACTTTCCATAAAGTTTATGCTTCCTGAATCATTGCAAAACTATCCGCAAGTGTTGATGGTGTTCCTCCTCATTACGAGAGTATATTAAAATATCATCTAAAAACACCAGAACAAATTTGTCTAGACAAACTCTAAAAGTTCAATGTTAATCAAATTCATAAATGTTGCTGGAGCATTAGTCAAACCAAAAGGTAAGATTGTGAGCTCATAATGCCCATACCCACTTTTCGAAAGGTTGTCTTGTGAATATCTTCTTCCTTCAATCTCAACTAATGATATCCTGATCTAAGGTCAATCTTGGAAAATATAGCGGCATCACGCATTTGATCAAAACTATCATCTATGCGTGGAAGAGGATACTTGTTCTTGATCATTGCTTTGTTAAGCATACGATAATCTATACATAGACGCAGTGTGCCATCTTTCTTCTTAACAAAGATCATTGGCACTCCCAAGGTGATACATTAGGTCTAATCAACCCTTTTTGCAATAATTCCTAGAGTTGAGCTTTTAACTCCATCAACTTAGTAGTAGTCATCTAATAAGGCGCTTTGGACATCGAGTTGGAACCAGGAATAATATCTATTGTAAAATTAAAAACTCTCTTCGGGGGTAGACCTAGAAGGTTTTCTGGAAACACATCGCAAAAATCTTGAAGAAAAGGGTACTCTTCAAAAGTATTTTCCTTTAATCCCTTCTCCTCTTCATCTTTTACCTCCTCCATTTTCACTACAAACATGTGGCATCCTTTTCATTTTTCTATTTTCAATTGCATCATGGAAATTTGCCTAATTTTCATTTCTCGCTAAAAACTTTGGATGAGGAAAACATTTCCATCATCATCAATGCATTCTACTATTTTAAAAAGACAATCAACTTTTGCCTTATGTTGAGATAGCCATTTCATCCCTAAGATGATATCATAGGATCTTAGAGGTGCTACATATAGGTTGACCTCTGTGGGAAAAAGTAGGTAGGGTTAATCTGGCTTCAAACAAGCATTGCTCTACCTGAGCTCTTGACTGGTTTGCAAACTCTATTATCCATGAATTAGCCATGAAACCAACTTTCCTAGACATTTTATCGAGTATTCTAGGATTCACAAAATTTTCATTTGCTCCAATATCTATAAGAATAGAAATTGGGTTTCCAAAAAGAGTACCTATGATTTCAACAAGAGTAACCTAATACTCAACTTGATGACTATCAAGAGTAGCATGAATCCTTTGCTGAAAAGTCATTTGCGCTGAATGTAAAGGCTTTCCTCCATAAGAATTTCCTTGGCTCTTCATGGTGTAGTGATTAGCATAATGATCTCCTCCACACGTGAAACACCCTCTAGGAGGACCTCTCTTTCCTGAAGATCGGTTGGCATTATCATCATTCCTTTTATGATTAGACTCCATTTTTCCATCCATGGATTCATTTTTGTTATATCTGGAACTTTTACCACGGTTCCTTTCTTTGGATTCCTGATTCTTATTTATCTTTTTGAAGGATGTCAAAGGATGACTCTAGTTAAATTTCCTTCAAGATCTTTATCGAAACACAAAGATAGATTTGAGCTTCTGCTCTTGCTTGATGGCTTTCTAAAAAACTTGATCCATGGTTGTGGGTCCATGACCATCCACTTCTCCACCAATCTGAGCATTCAAACCCATGATAAAATTCATTATTCTAAATCTCTTGTCCTTCTAATATTGTGGCACATACTTCAATAACCTGGTAAATTTTTGCTGGTATTTAGTGACAGTCATATCTCCTTGACGCTGATTTTGAAAATCCGTTAATTTCTGGTCAAAGTACAGTTGGAGCAACCACCTTTTCCTAAATATGACTACAAATTGATCCCAAGTTAGACTTAAAGAACTCAATCCTAATTTCATTTTCTTGTTCATCCACCACATGGATGCTTCTCCAGCTAACTGGTATGCTCCCCATATAGCCCTGGTGATCTCAAAATAATTTCTTACCTCAAAATATTTTTCCATCTCTATCAGCTAAGCCTCAACTGCATCTCCACTCACTGTTCCATCAAACTTATGAGGTATAACTTTCTTCATATCTCGAGCTAACTCGCTGGTAAGATGGGTTTTTGCCTCATTTTGTATTAGTGAGTCCTTGTTATTTACTGTTGGTTCTCCCTAAAAACCAGATTCTTCTCTTCCTTCGGAATTGTGTTCTTGAGTGGTTTCTCCCCCTCTAACTTCCTATTCCAGGGCTTCCAATCTTCCTTTTGTTTCATCTAAGACTGACAAAATTTGATCTAATTTTTCCATAGGGTTTTTCTCAAGATCTAGGCCACCCTGGTTCCCTCTTGGTTGGTTTTCAGGATGTTCCATTACAATACCACACCTAATCATTGCATAGAAATTTATCAAAACATGTAAATTTTTGATACACTATCATAAAAGTACAAGTTCATAAATACAGAAACTCAGAGATTCTTTGCAAAAACATTTGCGTACTCAAAAAGTCAATTTTTTTTACTTTATCACTTTCTGGATCTTTACATTCTTGTTCAACTACAAAAATTTTTGTGAAAAGGAAATGTCTACATATCACTTTCTGATAGAGGAAAATCCTCTGGTTCCTCTTCTCTGTCAGAATCAAATAACACAAACTTAGTTGGTGAATGTACTCGTGAGTACTCCTTCAACACCTCTAGACTCATAATAGGTGCATCCCGACCACACCCAAAAGGCATGTCATGATGTGCAGATGGTTTACTAATCTTAACAATAATAGAGGTTGACAATCTTTTTGCCTCCTCAAGTCATTTCCTCCTTTCCAGGTAGATACATTTGAGTGCATTAGCTAGTGTTTCAAAATCAGTGAGCCAATCTTCCTTCGCATAACTCACTATATATTTAGTCTTTGGTTCAGGAGATGTCTCTTTCTTAATAGTGATCTTAGGCATTTTACTAAGTTTTGTTTTCTTGGCTCGCTTTCTTGTCCTTCTATTTCCTTACATTTTGGCATGAGAACAAATGTTTTAACCTTAGCATATCTTGCCAATCTTGCGAAACCTCGCAATGAGCTCCAAGGTCCAAGTGTTGAACCTGGTAGCTCTAATACCATGTGTAACATCCCGACTGGAATATTAGAAAAACTCAAACAAAAATAAACAAATATTCACACATTATTTTTTTTAAAGAGAAGAGAAAAATATATCCATAAACAATATATTCACAATATCCAAGAATAATATACATATTTCAAGATGGTCGCTTCACATGAGACTAACAATTGCACAAATTACAATGGTCATATTTCTTACGTCTTTCAATCTTATCAATATCATTTACAAAATAAGCAATGTATTCTTGTTTAAAAGTCTTTGGTAGTCAACTATAAGAGAGAGAACATCACCCTGGTGCTTTTCCTCCAACCACAAACCGGCAGTCCCCCACTCACCTTCCTTCCTAGAGGTGGCCCTTCCCTTCACGAGGGTAATATATAATGAGAATCAACTGATTCCATATGCTATCTGAGAACTAGTGATGTGTCCTAGCTAAAGACAATCGGGTTTACAACTCTAGTCTAGCTTTAGCTATGTATGACCCATTCAGATTGTTCAACTATCTGGTACACCATGAACTGACAATACAAGTAGTGATTTTGCATTACTTTGGCCAAAGTTTCATATATATATATATATATATATATATATATATATATATATATATATATATATATATATATATATATATATAATTCATATTTTCACTCACTCTTCTCTTGACTTGGAGACAACATTCTTATTATTCATTTATTTTATTTATACATAGCAACTCTCTCTTGGTCTTACTTATACCACATTAGTCATAAAGACATATACCCTTATCTACTAGTCATTCTTGACAAGTCTAGGGAGAGAGCTTAGATGACTGCATATATTGGGTCCCTCTTTGCATCCTTGAAATCATGGGTCTATGACATCTTGTCATTTACTCAATGACTTATTTATCTGCTCCTAGGCTCATCCATAGTCATCTACACATACAAGGTTTACATTTAATCCATATAAATTATCAAATAAAAACTCTATCTATCTTAACAAATATTTGACTCATAATATGTCGATATTAAGCTATAAATACATAATCATACAAATTAAATACTTCTCTTTATGTATATCTAAGAGAGAATTCCAAACATCACAATAGTCTAAATCTTGACTTATCATTGGCATAAAGAATGTTTCTCAAGACATTCTTGTGGCTACATTTGGCCTAAGATAGGTAATAGAGTAGATCTAATGTCAAGTGTCTCTACACTATGACTTTCTCTTTTATACTAACTCTTCAAGCTTTCAAAAACACATTCTCAATCCTCTTAAACCACTATTGGTAAGGGAAATATAATCACAAATGATCTTCTCTTAGATCCAAGTCTATAGACTTGCTATCGACCCTTTTTGGTTACTAAACCTAAGCTTAGTTTTCAATATCAATCAATCTCATAAAAGATTTGGGTTAAACTTTCCACCCACGACCTTCATGTTGTAGCACATTTGGCCTAAGTAAAAATGCATTTGTCTTGACTTTATTTACTTAGTTGACCTTTATATAATATCACAGTCGACTAATTACTGAATCATTAAAGTCAACCTCCTATAATATGATCCCAGTCGGCCTCTGATATTAAGATCATAGTCGACCTCTAATATTTAATCACAGTTGGCCTCTGATTTTATGATCCATGGCCTAAATATAGTTTCATAATCGGCCTGAGGTATTTCATAACACTTAGCCTCAATATGGTTATATTATTGGCATGAGATATTTCATAACACTTGGCCTCAATATGGTTTTACTATTGGCCTGAGATATTTCATAACACTCGACCTCAATATGGTTTTACTGTCGGCTTGAGATATTTCATAACACTTGGCCTCAATATGGTTTTACTATTGGCCTGAGATATTTCATAACGCTCGGCCTCAATATGGTTTTACTATTGGCCAGAGATATTTCATAACACTTGGCCTCAATATGTATATCATAATATAATTGGCCATTAAGCATAATGTATGGCCTTGTTATATACTCGTCCGACCATCATAATGCATAGCCTTGTTATATACTCGATCAGCCATAATAATGCATGGCCTTGGCCTTATGACAACTTGGTTTACTCACACAGTCACATGGTTGATATTATCCTTCTATTAGATATACTACAATGTATAAAGAATTCGCTATTGTCTAACAGAGATATGCAACTCTCTTAACCTAGGTAACATTCTCTAATGAGATACGATACTTATAGATGCAGATGTAAACCTCAGATGAGAACGATAAACAATAGATTTTCTTCATAATTCTACTTACAATTTCAACGAATGTAAAGCAATAACAAACATACATATTATCACTCCCAATGGTGTAATAAAGGACTTGCCTGTTATTTGCTACAGGCAGCACACTAACACAGTTTTACTGCGTCCTTCGTTCCTTTCCCCGCTCTCGTTTTTCCTTCCCACTTCTTACCGAGTGTTCCCTCTCAAAACACTCACCTCCTTTTCTAAAGGGGCTGCCACTCCAATTTATTGTGCATCATTAAAAGTACCATTACACCACACTCTCCTTATCCCCACGGCTTTCTCTCACTCTCTACATGCAAAAGATAGTGGAGAGTATGGAGCTATTGCTCCCTCTTCCACTCCCAAGCATCTAGGGAGTTCGCTAGAAGATTAAGGAGACTTCCCTGACTAACATAATTATTAACTATAATAATAGTAGTATAAACAATAAAAATAATAATTATAATTATAATTATAATAATATTAATAACAATAATAATAACTTTATAAAAAGACATAACATACATATCTATTGGATGTCGATATTATGTACTTTTGAACACTAAATGTGTTCATTTGAAGCACAATTATCGACGAAGAATTCTCATCTGTCAAGATCTTGACAACAAAACTACTCATGTTTAGTTGATTTACACATGTCAAATTGTCCTCGAAAAGCATACACCAAATTTCTATCAGACAATGAAAAAGGATTTAATAACCTTCATCTTAAAATGATGACATAGTTGACAAGAACACACATACAATCTGTACTAAGTATATGTGTGTGTGTTTCCAGATGGCATAAGGATGGTTGCTTTCATGCAATCTATCATCCTCTCCATGGTGATACTCTCTCTCCTTGTATCGAAGGGAAAACAACACTGATCCTGCATCCACCTTAATTACATAATGGTAGTTAGTCCATTTCATCATTTAACCACATGTTCAATAGTGAAATCATATACAATTATCTTTTGCATATAAATTAATATGAAACAAATGCATTTCCCATCATTACTATAATCATAATATTTTATCTGACTAACTATCTATCTCCCCGAAAATAATGAAAATAAATACATTAGTTTAAAAATGGGGTGTGACAAGGGTAGTGATACATGGTCTACTTGATGACAATTATATGGTTTTCTCTACAGTAGTAATGTGTAATAGGACTCTACTCATGTGTGGGTGTGTAAGTACAATCAAGATCCATCAAGGTACAATGATTAGCCTCTACATAGGCACAAGTCATTATTTTAAATCTCAACATCAGAACATTAGTGATAGTATATGTGTTGCCTCCAATTGGTTGCATATAAAGTGTGTAAGGAATTGGAGAAGAAGAAAAATAATACGTGAAAAGTAAAGGTGATCTAGTAAGATGTAATCATGAAAGCACATAGATCATGTAAAGTAATAAATGTCACATACATAATTGTGTGACAAGAAAGTAATAAAATATTAAATGATAGGCATGTAAATCACATCAAGGTATAATGTTGTCCCTAATATAGGCAAATCATAAAGTAAAGATGGCCCAAAGGTGAGATACGGATCAAGTAAATTTGGCATGAGGAAGGTATGGTGCCCCAGATGTAAGAATATATAGCCCTAGGAACATGATAAGGCATGTGAGAACAACTTATCATGGAGAAGGCATGGTTCTCCAAACATAATAGGACAACTCTAAGAGCGTGATAAAGCATATGAGCACAAAATATGATGGGGAGAAAATTGTGCTACCAATGTAGTAAGATAGCTCTAGAAGCATGATAAGGAAATGAAAGAACGATATAACAATATGATAAATAAGTAATGTTTAGTGGTAAAAAGAGGCTTGGGTTGGTGTTGGTTTCAAGGGTTTATGTGGAATCCTCCTTTCACACCAAACATTCCAAGGACATATTAACTGCGTTGAACCTCCAATTTGTGCAAGAGGATTCACCTATCAGGTTGGGCTACCACTTGGGAAGATGCGTAATCTTGGATGTGTCAAACAATATCTCAATGTAATGCTCAATTTTACTTAAAACCCTAAATATGCAAAACAGTAAGCAAATTATTGAATCACAGCAAATCCTTTCAGACTGAGATGAGGGACAAAGATATTTAACTCATTGTTTTTCGAAGTTTAGAAGGTAGAGAAGTCAGGAACACGGGGATTGGTGCCCAAGTCCAAGGTGTGCTTTTTGTCATAGAATCTGGAACTCCTCCACGCCCTAGTCCAGGAAAAGCTCCAATGTCTAGCTTCTTTTTAGATCCTGAATCCTTGATGTCTGCTAACCTTTCTTGCAACTCCACTTCTTCCAGATGTGACACCTGTAACCTGCAATCACAAGGAGTATGGGAGGGGGTTGTGGTGTTTAGAGGCTGGCCTCGGTCAAGCCTCAGAGAGACATTCAAGTCTTCCAAACACCGTTGTCAGATAAGAGTGCGTATCCCAACAGGATAGAGGCAAAAATCTAAATGATAAACGATTGAAAACACAATAGATATCACCTTGAAGTGTAGATATCATGGAAGGAAGATGCTCTTCATGCCATGAGGAGATGGATGTCAAATTTGCAAACACAAACACAATAACAATGCTCTACTATTCAACACAATGAATATTTTGAATGCTCTATGATCACAAGTATACATCAAATCCACCTAATTTCCATCTACTTTGCAAATGAAACGTAATCATGCTTATATATGCAACTACAAAGATTCCGGCTAAGAATTCCGTAATTCAATCTTTAGATGTCGGCATAGTACCTAAATAATAGTTACTAAATTGACATTTGAAATTAGGGCAGACCCAAAATAGGGCAAGACTAGGGCGCTAGCACCCAAGTCCACCTTGCCATTTTTGTTCAAGATTCATCAAAATGCAATCCCCTAGGTCCTATTTGCCATAAGACTTCAGAATTTTCTCATTAGGAGTTAGAAATAACACACAAAATGCTCTAAATGCAATAAAAGGACTCAAGAACTAAACCTTAAGAGGGAAAAGTCCCCAAGGGGACATTTTTCTGACATAGCATTTAGCCCCCAGTATTTTAATGTATGTATAAACGCAAGGCCAATACATGCATTAAAGTACGGTCAACAAACAGTAAACACACCAAGCATGGTGAAGACACGCCAAACACATTGAAGACAGTAACAGGCATGCAAAACACGGAGAAGATAGTTACAGTCACACAAAACATAGAGAAGATAGAATTGAAGACATGCAAAACATAGTGAATACAGTGAATGTAGTGATTATTTTCTTTTTCTTTTTCTCATATATGAAATGCAGATGCAAGTACAAGGAAAGTAAACACACAACCCATAGTGTAAGAGGGACTCATTGCCACCAGTCTTTAAGACTGCACACATGGGGGAACATGCACACAAAACAAATCTCAAAGTACCGGAGGGACTCATCGCCACTAGTCTTTAAGACTGCACTTGAGAACAAATATGCCATACAAATCAAGTACACCATACAAATCCCAAAGCATAGGAGGGACTCATTGCCACCAGTCTTTAAGACTATGCTTGGGAACAAATACACAATACACACACATTGAATACATGGAGAAAACATAGCAGACAAGCAATGGAAGAAACCTATTGCTAGGTTCGCAGCCATCTCATGCACATTACAGGCACACACCGATGATTAGGCTTCGCCACAACAATCGCTGAAGGCACACTTAAGGGTTAGGATAGTCTTAGATCTGCTCCCCGCCTACTCAGAGGACTTTTGAAAATGCAACCTCACCTGCATCACGGAGACGCCTTATGGTGAAAAGGAGGTATGCACTCAAAAGTATACAACCCCACCCACATCATAGAGATTCATTACGGTGAAAAGGAGGTATACGAAGTAGATTTCAAGATTATTCAAACACACTTTACTAGCATCTAGAATAGACAACTTACCTTATATATGCCCCCACCTTAAGGTGGTTGATGTCATGTACTGATATCAAGCATGTTAAGGTAGGAAGAAAACACACAAGGGAACATGAGCTCTCACAAAGCCCATGCCCCCAGAAGTGACATGTACTTTACGATCGCCAAATGTTCCCACAAACACACAACTCCCTGCAAGAAAAGGTGTTAGCATCCATATAACCATGATAATCAACAATGCATATGATCATTCACATAAAGAACTGAGGAATGCAAGATTTAAGATAGACAAAGTGCACAGAGTAGCAGTATTGTTATGTTCTGCAAGTGCGATAAGACAACATCAAGATCACATAGAGTGATTCTACTAGCCAAGCGTCAGATAATATATATCAACCCCGTCATCATGTATGGACTAGGTCCATTTTTTGATTTCTTGCTAAAGGGACACTAGGTCCGCATCAGTATAATATGTTTTTCGTCATCTGCCCACTAGATAGAACCACTAGAAGAAGGGAAACAATAAATCAAGAGAGGAGAAACAAGTGCCTTAGGGACAGTCACGTAGGAGGGTGCCCCTAAGTCAGCAACTAAAACGCTATGTCTGTAAGACACAACACACAACAATGAAAGTAGAGGAGAAGCAATATATAAGAATGATGATACAAATAGAAGAAGGGTTACAACAGAGACAGTCTCCTAGTATCCCTGACCTTATGAGAGTATCAAGGGTCATCCTAGGAGACCTAAACAACACATAATACATCACGAGGGAAACACAACACAGAGGTAAAGGGTTAGAAATACTTACCTGAAGGGGCAACCAAACTAAGGGTTGTCATCGAGCAAATCATCCTCTTCCCAATCTCGAATGCTAGAGGAAAGAGGTGTGTAAGGTACCATAGCTGAACTGTTGTTCTTATCTTCCAATTGTTCAGTGTTGAGGTTTTCTATGTTTGATTCAATATTAAGTTGAATGTTTTCTTGTTGAGCGGCAAGTTGTTGGGCAAAAGCATGTCTTCTCCTCCTTTCTTTTGCTTGTCTATTCCTTCTTGTTTTACTACTTATTTTTTCAAAGGCATTGTCATGTTTTTCCATAGGGTTTCGTACATTAGAGGAGGAAGCACCATGTTCAAATTTCATTAGTCTCGGTGGAATATTTTGTTGTCAATGAAAACCTCCCGATCCTTGCAAGGATAACAGGGGAGGGACCTCAGCATAGATACCATCTCTCCGTGGACAAGGTGAGTTATGAAAATTTTCTTCATCCACATCTATCATGCCAATTATCTCATCATATTCATAGTAGTCTTGCGTAATTCTTATGTCACTTTGTCGTTTTCCTTTTGCTCTAAGGGGATCTTCAAACACATGTTGTTCTTCCCTCATTGTTTGTAAAGGAGGCCTGGCCACTTTAGCTAGTTGTTTTGCTTTGTATCGTCTGTAGTTTAGGAAGGATTGGTCTCTTCGTGGCTCAGGTTATATTTTAGGTTGCGGCCAAAAGTAATAAAGGGTGAAATTCATGCTCTTAGCCAGAGGTTGGTATGTATTATGACGGACAATATGGATCTCTCCATGCAAAGGGAATTTTAGGCATTTGTGAATAGTTGAAGGAATGACATTCATAGCCTTAAGCCAAGGATGTCCTAGTTTTACATGAAAGAGGTCAAATAAGGGGATGACATCAAATAACTAATCTACGGCTTTGTCATAAACTGAGACTAATAGTTTTATCAGTCCAAATGTTTTCATCAAAGATCCATTATGTGTTTTAATTCTCAAATTTGACGGGTCATAATAGTGTTGTGCCAAATCATGTTTAAGAAGGAAATCTTTCGTAAACACATTAGTCATGCAATTAGGGTCTATGAGTGTTCCATCCATAGGTATTTCCATTACTTTCACTATAATATAAAGAGGCCCTTCAATATCTACCATTTCCTTGTCATGAGGTGTAAATGTTATTTCAAGTTCAAGAGCTCTTCTTTTCAAATGAGGCCTAGGAGGAAGCCTAGCATTATTGTTGTAGTGAGAAGCCATGTGGATGTGTTCAAATGAGTGCTAAATCAGATTTTAAATATTTTCAAAGCTTATGCAAGAACAAGTGCAAAAGTAGGTATGAAAATGACCTAAAATGCTTGATTTTCAACTTGTTTCAATGCAAATCACTAGGAGAAAAGGTGTTGTGAAAAATTTCAAGAGGGACAGTGAATAATATGCCTAATAAAAGCCTAATGATGCAACAATATCTTTCACAAGTCAAAACCTAGTGAAAATGTGCTAAAATATGCAATTTTCCATGCAAAGGCCTAGTAAAAAGGGTGTTGTAAGGAATATGAGGAAGGGCAAAAGATAATAACCCTAATAATAGCTAATTAATGTAGTAAAATTCCTTACAACATGCTTGGAGTGCACATCTAGAGAGACGATAAGGCCAAATCTAGTGAAAATGCAAGGTTTTCAAACCCTAGACATGAACTTTTGCAAGAAGACCACTATGATGCAACACTACTATTAGAAATCAGTCCTGATGAATGTTTGAAAAGGGTAGTAAAATCTGAAACAAGATTTTGACTACAACCCCTAGTTAATGGAAAACTAAGTTTTTATGAAAAATACACAATTTCAACCAATTTTTATCAATTTAAGCACAAAAATGCAATGCAGGTGAATTCTAAATGATGAATTTCTGTAATTTAAATTATATCTAATGAAAATGATAGAAATTTAATGAAATTGAATGCCAAATAATTCAAATTATGCTACAATGCAAGCCAAAGATGCCATTTTTTTTCAAATTTTTCAAATTTTTGTAATGCAATAAGATGAATGAATGCAAATCTATCAAACAACACTCATCAAGGTGCCAAAAAGTCCAAAAACATGGGTTCAAAAAAATGTTTAGTGGTAAAAAGAGGTTTGGATTGGTGTTGGTTTCAAGGGTTTATGTGGAATCCTCCTTTCACACCAAACATTCCAAGGGCATATTAATCGAGTTGAACCTCCAATTTGTGCAAGAGGATTCACCTATCAGGTTGGGTTGCCACTTGGGAAGATGTGTACTCTTGGATGTGTCAAACAATATCTCAATACAGTAATGCTCAATTTTACTTAAAACCCTAAATATGCAAAACAGTAAGCAAATTATCGAATCACAGCAAATCCTTTCAAACTAAGATGAGGGATAGAGATATTTAACTCACTATTTTTTGAAGTTCGGAAGGCAGAGAAGTCAGGGACACAGGGACTAGCGCCCAAGTCCAAGGTGTGCTTTTCATCACAGAATCTAGAACTCCTCCCGATACTGATCTATACTGCAACTTTTGTTTCTACTTCAAAAAAATTAGAGGACACGGGGACTAGAGCCCTAGTCCAGGAAAAGCTCCAATGTCCAGCTTCTTTTTAGATCATGAATCCTTGATGTCTGATAACCTTCCCTGCAACTCCACTTCTTCTAGATGTGACACCTATAACCTGCAATTAGGAGTGTGGGAGGGGGTTGTGGTGTTTAGAGGCTTGCCTCAGTCAAGCCCCGAAGAGACATTTAAGTCTTCCGAACACCGTTGTCAGATAAGAGTGCGTATCATGATGGGATAGAGGCAAAAATCTAAATGATAACTGATTGAAAACACAATAGATATCACCTTGAAGTGTAGATCTCATGGAAGGAAGATTCTCTTCATGCCATGAGGAGATGGATGTCAAATCTACAAACACAAACACAATAACAATACTCTGCTCTGCAACATAATGAATATTTTGAATGCTCTATGATCACAAGTATACATCAAATCCACCTAATTTCCATCTAGTTTGCAAATGAAACCTAATCATGCTTATATATATGCAACTACAAAGATTCTCGCTAAGAATTTTGTAATTCAATCTTTAGATGTTGGCATAGGACCTAAATAATAGTCACTAAACCAACATTTGAAATTAGGGTAAACCCAAAATAGGGCAGGACTAGGGCGCTAGCACCCAAGTCCACCCTACCATTTTTGTTCAAGATTCATCGAAATGCAATCCCCTAGGTCCTATTTGCCATAAGACTTCAGGGTTTTCTCATCGGGAGTTAGAAATAACACACAAGATGCTCTAAATGGAATAATAGGACCTGGGAGCTAAACCTTAAGAGGCAAAAGCCCCCAAGGGGACTTTTTTCTAACATAACAAGTAATAAGAATGTGAGCATTAGATAAAAAATTGGATAAACATAAGTGATGCAAGAACATCCTTGGGTTGGCACAATCCTGCATCACATAAACATAGATGTTTATCTTACCAAATGTAGGGTTACCTTGTGCTTGTCTTATGTTGTGGTAGTTTTTCATGCACTAGCTTAACTGCACATGTTGTGTTGTGTTGGGTGACTTTTGGTGTCATTTGCATTCTATTTCTTGTTGGCACATATGTGCATCTTTGTTGAGCACGAGTTCTTGTGCATTGAAGACTCACCATTGATCTTTCACATGACTTGTTACAGCGTGTATACTTCATTGTTATCAACCAATGTCATATATTAGCGAGTTGTTCATTCCACCAAAGTGCTTCTCTCAAACAATGCAATTATATCTTCTAACAACATCAATTCTTGAGTTAGAGAATGTTAGTTCAAATTTATTAAGGAATTATTGAATTGTTCTTTGTTAGATGACACCCTACTAGTTAAACTACCTTTTATTCACACTTTTATTTTAACAACCAACTTCTAGATCTAATATGGTAACACAAATGACATGTACTATATATAGGGGAGCTCTGGTCTTTTGAATGGGTTGGTCATCTGAGAGAAACATATTGGGTTTTTGGTAGATCTTGAGCTTGTTTGTAGTTGTAGAGGGTCTCAACACATATATCTCTAGGGTTGGGTAGCATAGCACAATCAAGGTTTCACATATTAGTTTCCATTTTTATTATTTCCATTATTTTTACATTTTTTTTTGTTTTTATTATTTTCTCCCTTTCTTTGCTTCCATTTATGTGCTCTATGTGTTTTTCAATGGTTTTTTATTCAACCCCCAGCCAATTGTTGCACCAATTTAGTACCAAAGCTTGAGCATTATGATTCTTAGACATGAGCACATGAGAGTTCCATTAAAAAATCTTTATGTGAAGTGTTGTCACATTACAAGTGAACTAGTTAAGATGGAAAAAAAATTAGGAAGAAGAGGTGCAAGAAATTGGCAAGCAACCCACATTATAGATCTGGCTTTAATGTGTTGGGATCTATACATGCTTAGCTCAATGCCATCAAAACTATGTAATGAAGAGCTCTTATGGAAATGGAGGACATCAACAATGATGAGAGAGCATATTGTGATGCATAGGGAGGTGTTGTAAATGTAGATGGTGATGAGGAAAATATCATAGTAGAGGAAATATTATCTAGCACTTTGTTGAAGGTTAAGAGGAAATTGAGGTTTGATCTCCCTACCTACTTAAGAAGCTTAAAATTATAAGAGTTGATTGACTGGATCAATGAGATGGAGAGATAATTTGATTTCAAAAAACATTAAGGACCTAAGAAGAGTCAAGCACACTATAACAAAGTTGAAAGGGCATGCTACCTTGTGGTGGGAATCAATCCAAAAAACTCATGTGCAAGAGGAGAAGCATAAGATCTCATAGTGGGACTGCATGGTGTCCAAGCTTAAAGGAAGTTTATCCTGACAAGTTATGCTTTGGATCTACACAAGAAGCCCCAAAATCTATTCCAATAAGAGACATCCATGAAGAAGTACATGGAGTAGTTCTACATGTAGTATGAATTCATGTTGGTCATGTGGAAGATGACATTGAAAAAGTTTCAAGGTATGTGAATGGATTGCACATCTCCATCTAGGATGAGATGTGTTTGCTTACCATTTGGTCTATTAAGGAGGCCTACCAACTTGTGCTTAAGGTGGAAGAGAAGTTTTCCCATATAAAATAGGATTGTAATAACCACTCTTGGTTACTCGTAATCTTTTCTTCATACAGATTATAGTTTTTTATTAAATCATAATGCATCCCATACCTTAGTAACCTATAGATACTTCATCGAACATGAATAAAATGAACAAACTAATTAAGATGTTATAGTTCTTGACTTGCCTATTGATATTTGTGCACATTAAATTAAGGCACCAAATAATTCTATATATTTATATAATTTATTCCAATTTAGAAGTGTTAACTCTATAACCTTACTAATCCATTGTGATGCCAACAACACTATGTCACAAACTTACATTCTTGCACTAAATAGGGTAAGCTCTCTATATCATGACATATCCCTAGATCTAGACCTATTCCTTAGGGATCCAAATCTTTGGCCCTTCCTATGTATCTCATTAAAGGAATAAGAAGATATGTAGTTTGTACGCACATGTTTGCAACACATCACTAATGTCCCATTAAACCAACATTAGTGAAAATTTGATTTAAACGAGTTTACTCACTCATTGAATAATACAACACAAGACTCTACATTCTATATAAGTTATTATTTACCATGACTTCATATCTAGTGCTATTTATAGTGCAAGCTCATTTCCCAACTCCTAGCATGTTGGTTTACAAATATCAGGTATGTCAAATAATGCAAAACAATCATGATTGACCCCTTTGTTCCTTAACGATGTATCTTCATACATATATTGTCTCATTTATTATTTTCATATTGTATTATCTTTAATTATTTAATCTCACTTCCTTTACTTACTACTGTATTAACTTTAATTATGCAACATTTTTAGATTCTAGACTCAATTCTATACACATGAAAAAAAATGTTTTTTTAATTAGTTTTCAAAACAATTAGGGGGAGCATGCTCAAATTTTTATTTTTTAGGATGTGTCCACTTTGAAAAATCATATATTCATAAAAAATTAACAAAAAAAATAGGCATAAACTACATGGTGTTAGCTAATTTTCCACTATTGTGATTTGTCTAATACTTAAAAAAATTGACATTATAGGGGGAGCACACCAGACACTATGTTATATTGTTTTGACAAAAACAGGAGCACTTTGTGTGCTCCCCTTATTTGAACCTCTTAATCTCCACCATTTTTAGAAAAAAATAGTATTTTTGGAACTAGACTCGGGGCACTACAAAACTTGTTCTTATCACATCTTCTAATTTTGAGCGTGGATATCTTCAATTTCTCATGCAAGATCAATTTTTTCTGATTTCAGAAGAAAGTGCCCACTTTTGACCCCCTTTTGGTCCCCCATTTCCATGCACTTGTACCCCCTTATACCATCTCACATCAAACCGCCCATAATAATTTTTCCCTTTTTCAATAAAAAAAGATATCATTTTTTTATTTTTTACAAAATAATGTCTTACTTTCACTTTATTTTTTTATTTTCTTAAATAATAATGTCTTTCTTTTCCAAAATAATTTTCTTCTTTTCAAACGACATCCATAATAATTAATCAAAACAAAACCATAATACAAAAACAAGTGCCACGAAGTGGCTGGTACCTACCTTGTGTTTTAGTTTCTATTTGTATTGTAGACATGAATGCATTGGAACAAGAAATTATAAAGTTTAAATATGGAATGCATTTAGTTAGAACTTTAGTATAAATGGTAAGTTACAGTTTGTAAACATGAAACATTGTCTTGTATTAAATTATCATGATGCAAAATGTCATATATTTGTGCTTCCAATGTACAAATATTGAGAAATAAAATTGAAATAGATGAGAAGGAAATCTTGTTTAGTGTGACTTAAGTCTTTTCAAGTGGCCATATCAACTATCTCTAAAGTGTTTTCTTGTAAGATATCCTAAGAGTGCTTAGGTTGTTGACAAAGGAACTAGAGCATTGATCTAGTCAGCAAGAAATTCATTGGTGATGCGCTAAACATGTGTGCAATATTTCTCCAATTGTAATTGTTGTTACTAATTCAAATACATCTTGATAATTTGAATGTATCAATTTTTTTATGTCAACACTACAAAAATGAGATCTAACATTGCTACTACTAAATGTGGGAATACTAGCACTAGCCATATCATGTGGAGGGCTAATATCATAGTTGATGTTGTTGCAACTACTTTTGTTGCTTTTTTTGGGTTGAATTGAAGAACTTCTAGATTATTTTATCCAAAAAACATAAATATATAGAGGAATTCTTAGCATAGGATTTTTAATGTTGAAAGTCAATTGTTTTGTTGGCAATGGCCTACAAATCTCAGATGGCAATGTAGTAGTAGACTCTTCCAAGAGATGAACAAGACATTAGTTTTCAACTTGGTTTCTCAAAGTGGGTGTGATAGGTATTGTATTGGCAATGTTGTTGGTGTCAAAAGAATACTAAACGATGGCGTTTAAGGAGGGCTAGGAACATGAAAATGAGCACGGAATGATCAAATTGTCAATAGTGGAATTTTATAATAGATTATAAGCTCGTGCAATTAGGTGTAGATGAAGGAAAGATTTCAAGATTAGGACTAGTACTAGTCGATCCATATTCTTGCAGAGGCCTTTCAATGGCAATGTCGATGCTATTGGTGGTAGGATCACTAGGAAGAGAGATAGTTAACTGCAAATTTCTTGAAGCACCTCCAAGCAATTGATGATTCTTCTCTATCATTTCCATTGAAGACTGGATGGAATTGTTCATGACCATGTTGAACTAAAGTAGTAGGTTTTAGCTTCTAACACAAAATCTTTAATAGTTAAATTCCTCCATGAATGTATAATCAGAGAAAGCATCTTATGACATCTTGGTAGGGTGTGTATAATCTATGTGTAATTTGGAGCAAGACCCCAAAGTAGGGAAGGGGATGATAGGTTGGTTGGAAAGGAACTTATATGGATCTAAATTGATGTGGAGGAAATTTTTTGTTGCCCTAATGCATCTCATTGATATGGCAACAATAGCATAAGAATCTTATTTTGTTGTACTAAATGTTCCAATCCATCAACATTACTTGGAGTTTGGGTTCCTAATTTCTACAACATTATGACCCCATGGGCATTGTCTAACACCTTTATATTTCCCTACATTTGTAGAATGTTCAAATTTCATAGCACCGAGGTGCAGGTTTTCACTCCCATGTTTTCTTTACCCTAATTCTTTAGACTTTGATTGCATGATATTTGTGGGATGAACATAAATAGGGTCTAATTTGGAGGTAGACCACAAAATTTGGAAAGGGGAACAATAGGTTGGTTGGAGAAGAACTTGCATGGCTCTAAATTATTGTAGAGGAAATTGGTCATTGCATTGATGCCTTTCATGGATATGGTCACCTTATCATAAGTATAAGCAACATCTTATATTGTATCAAAGGTCCCTACCCATTAACGTTCGTTATACTTGCGACCATATATTTTTGCACCATAGCATCCATTTGCACATTTTCTAACACCTTTATATCTCCCTTGTTTCATTGAATATTTTAATTTCATAGGACTAATGGTCAAATCTAGAATTGCTTGACTATTTCCTCCATATTCTTGATACTTTGGTTGCTTAAGCAATTTCTCCATCATCCTATAATCAATTGCATTTATCTATCATTGTCAATTTTGACTATTATATGCAACTATTGTTTCATAATAAACTCATTCATTATTTTGATCTTCTACAAAAGATATGTGATAACAAATTTATCATCCAAGTACTTATGTTGAAAACAACTAGCCTATGATAAAATATTGATCATTAATAGGAGTAATGTAATGGTTCAGTTAACGTACTACTTGACATACCTTCTTCAAATAAAAACTTCTTTGCTTGCAGCAATATTTTGAATATTTGTGCTTATGTGAAATTGCAAATCTCTTATCAATTCTTGCATGAATTTGAGAATGATCTCTTCTCAATCTTAAGAGAGAAAAAATCAAGGGAGGAGAGATAATATGTGGTGCATAATCAATGAATTATGGAGCAGTACACCAAGACAAGTATGATGTAGATGGTGAATATGAGAAAATGAGAAGTATTATGAATGAAATAGAGAGAAACAAGGAGTATGAATAGCTCAATTATTAGAATGGAAAATCGAGCTGCAACATAAACTCATCGTTAAGAGAGTCAACCATCATATATCATTTGTTGCAAGCATGAAATAGAAATAGATAAGTATGATGAAGAAGAGAAAGAGTGAGTAGAAAAATCACCACGAAGATACTAGGATGAATTAGAATTGTAATTCACACTAGAAATAAATATATGCAATGCAAATGCAATAGTTTATTAAATATAAATTTTGTTCTTTGCAATTATTTATCCCTATTTTGTATCATTTTGTCTATTACTAGGTTTTTGTATAATTAGAAGGTGTACAATGTATCTATCCAATAAATATAAATAATAAATTCTATTGAAATGTGCCTATTACTTAAAAATACTTCTCAAACTAGTCTATCGAGTGATTAAATCACTAACTACAACTTATATGCAATCCAATTGCAACTGCCTTGTTAGACATGTGTGCAAAATGTGCAACCATAAACAAGACATTTTAATTGTTTGACAAAATGCCTTAAAGCAATGTGGTTTCATGATGAGCTTATAGCAATGTAGACTGGATTAGCATATTTGACAGATACATGACAATTTAAAGTGCAATGTACACTTGTTTGGAGAAGCTTTAGTGGATAGACAATTATTTTGGCATTAATAATGAGACTCCATGTTGAGTTGTAGAGGGTCATTCATTCTCTCACTTGTATTGGATGCATAGTCACATATTTCATTTTGTTTATTTTTGCACTACACAACACTAGGAAAATCGAAGAACCTTTTCTTCTTTCTTTGTACAATAATCAAATGTGAAACAATGCTTTCAAGCTTGAACAACCTAGTGGAGTTAGAGATATCATGACTACAAATCATGCAAAAGTAGAGCATATGTTGAAAACCCAATTTGAAAATTACCTAAATGGAGAACACTTCAAAATTATTCTCAATAATTTCTTAGGATGAGGGATTTTCAATGTCAACAATGCACTGTGGATTTATTACATTACATGTCTATTTTGTGAACAACATTAGACAAGGCATGTTATCTGTTTCACAAAATGCCTCAAAGAGATATTTTCTCCTCGACTACAGTGATTGCGAGATATGTAGAAAATGGATTTGGTCAAAACGCTTTACAAGATTTTAAGCAAATGCAATTGCCAATTGTAAAGCACAATTACAAAACAAAATAATGGAAGCTCACATTCATAGAAGAAAATTACTAACCAATTTAAGTGACATCCTATTGAAGGCATTGTTAACTTCTCCCTAATAGCATGCAAGAAATCCCAACTAGAAATAACAAGGTATTATCACAAACTACCTTAGCTTTGGAACTTATGCCTATGTGAGATTCTAACTACTGCATGGTTTAATGAACAAAAAGAAAAAAGAAAAGGAAAAGGAAATCAATGTAAATCTTTACATCTAATTTCTTACTGTTGTAGTGATTCTGACGATCATATGAACAAAAGAAAGAGCAAATCAATGTAAATCTTTATATCTAATTTCATATTGTATGGATAAGATTTTGTACAATATATGTCTTTTCTACAAATTACAATGCCAAATCTGTCATAGACTATAACAGACATTCGTTAACTCTTACCATACTTATTTCATTTAATTTAATTTTTGAGATGGATAGTATTGATTTGATTTAATTTTATTATTAACTTTTACAACAATACATCATATTTTATTTGATTTAGAGAATACGACATATTCACTTCATTTAATTTTAAGTATGACCAACATTGATAAACTATTTAATCTGTGCACTGATTTACATAAAACCTATAAAAAAAGGGTAAATTCTTATAACCAATCAGGTTTAATTTTTTAACATTCAAAGAAAAATTAAACAAAATAATTAATCAAGACATAGCAAACTAATTCAAAAACCATGCATTTAAATACATGCTAAAGGCAGGTCCTACCTAATAGAGATTTCCACGATATGTATGTACTCCATTTTGGCAAATATGAAACGGCAAAAACTTCGATATTGACTCCACTACTTACTTCAATAACTATGGGACACATTGTCTGCAACCCTGACAAATATGCAAGAAGACAGAATGATGATTGAAGACAAATTTGCAAGAAGACAGAATGATGGTTCATTTGTGTCGGTGATTGGTGAGAGAACAGCTTCTACGTTTCTTCTACCTTCAAGACTTGTGTGTTTTTCTTCTATAAAGAATTTTACAGGTCACATCACGTCCTTTCATGGTGGGTATGACAGTCTGCTATTTAATATTTCATACTGAAATCTGTAAATGCTTAAATACATTTGTCTGGTTTAAAGCGACTTTGACCTAATGTATCAGAAAAAAGTGTTGCCGACGAAATGAATGGCTGTGTAATAGTACTCCACTGCTCACAACGACAATACCAATCTGCTCACCATTCATTACAAGTCAGTGCTTTCAACGTCAAAATTTAGTACAAGTTAATGCTTACAAGCCCACAACGTTTAGGGCCGTGCCCAATCTCCATCACACTATTTAAGTAGGAGCGTCTTGTTCAAAACATAGGGTTTTCATTCCATGACAGGAAGACTTGTAGAATTAAAGTTCAATGCGTAAGCATGTTTTACAAATACAAAAACATTATAAAAGACCCATTCCAGTGAAGATCAACTTGTTAATTATGACCATTATGATCTGGTATAAGGATTTTTAAGTTTTGGAATTAATTTTAAGATGTATATATTAGGTTTAAGAGAAAAAGTATTAAGAGCATAAATATGAGACATATCTTTAAAGTATTAATGTGTGAAGAAGTTGGTTAAAAATAATATCTATTTATAAGGACTTTTAAGTTTTGGAATTAATTTTAAGATGTATATATTAAGTTTAAGAATAAAAGTATTAAGAGCATAAATATAAGACATATCTTTAAAGTATTGATGTGTGAAGAAGAATCTTATTAAAAATAATATTTATTTATAAGTTTTATGGTATGTTTTTATATGTGGGAAATTTGAACTAGAGTTTTTGGGATGAATAGTGCATTTTTATATTAATTTATAAAAAATATAATATACACTAGTTCACAAAAAAGATGGGCGAAATAACATCAAGCCCTAAAAAGTCAATGCATGAAACCTTAAACACACAAAAGTAGTCAAACTGATATGGTAAGTAGTGAAATTACAATGAGAGGAGCAGGTGGGTCTCTATTAGAGGAATCATCCTAACCATCCGGGAGGTCCTTGCCATCATGGATTGATTCTCAACCCATAATGGTACCATCATCCTCTTTGTCTTTATCCTTTTATTGATCAATAAGAATAGTATGAGCATGAGAGATAGCAAGAGCCAACTGAGGGTATTTGTGATGCAGGAGCATCTAGGTGCACGTGCGATCCTGTGTCGGCCAAAAACATTTCAAGTTTTGCTACATTTTATTGGTCTTGATAGCTTGCTCCAGGAGACATTTTCCGATTCAAAATTGGTCAAGTTCAAGATGATTTGATTGTGTTCCAAGTTTGGCAAAATTTGTTGCAATTTGGTGTAGTTGACACAATTCAACCAAACTCATAGTTCATGAGTTTGTTGTTCTGCCGAAAGAATTTCCTATCGAACTTTGTTTAAATTGATAATGTTTTGGCCAAGTCTCCATCAGGACTTAAATTTGACAGTTGTATAGCTGTATTTAAAGATTTTAGCTGTAAAATAGAATAAAAATAAATATTTGACTGTATTGATATACAAGTAATTTATTTTTAAAACTATAAAAAAAAACAATTAATATGAAAAAATATATATATATATATTAGATTTGTTTTTTAATAGAATATATCCTAAATTTTTAGATTTGTTTTTTATGATTATAATTATATATTCATTCTAAATATTTATTTTTAGATTTGTTTTTTATGAGTATAATTATATATTCATTCTAAATATATATCTTTTAGATTTGTTTTTTATGAATATAATTGTATATTCATTCTAATATATATATATATATATATATTTGCATTTATTTTTAAATTTTTTTAATAGTAACTTGTATTATTTAAGAAAAAAATTCTCAAATAGATTTATTTTTTATAGAATATATTCATTCTATTGTTTTTATTTTTAAAATTTTTAATAGGAACTTCTATTATTTAAGAAATAGATTTGTTTTGAACTGAAAAAGCTTCAGCGTTTTATATAAAATTTTGACTTGCATTTTAAAAAAATAATTGTCACATGAAGAAATACTCTGAAGATTAAACTGTAGGAAAAAAATTCCTTGACAGGGAAGGTGGACTGTCAAATTTAAGCCCTAGTCTCCATTACTCAACGCTTTCGACAACATCAAAAATTTGTAAACTATCATTTCCACCAAGAGAGGCTGTCATGCTTTGCTTTTCAATAATTTTCTAAGTTCTCGAACTTAGAAGATTGCCAACAATACATTTCGAGTTCAAGAGATTCGCATTGTTTTGCCAAACTTTCCAAAAGGATAAGTTTGTACATTTCAACGAAACCCTATGCATGTGAACTCAAGGAATGTCGAAGACAAGTTCAAATGTATCGAAAGGTGTCAATAAGCCGAAATATCCCAAGGCGTCCGTTCATCAAAATAAAGTAAAGGATTTACGAGGGATGAGTTCATGAGTTCTTACGAACACCGAATTGCCGATGGAAAGGATTGCAAGTTCACAACAATATTAATGTGCCGATATAGGAGTGTATCGGGGCACAAAAGAGTCAAATGACTGAATTTGAAGTTCTAAGGCTCCCAAAGAATGTCGATACCAATTCAAACAGAGTTTGAATCTCCAAAACGTTTCATATAGGTAGGTTCCAAAGAAGGCATGTGACCAACATTGCATACTTCATCGAAAACACTCTACTTAAATATCATCCACTTCTATGGTCAAACAATCAATTGTAATTTTACACCTCATTCATAACAAAAAAGTGGTAAATATTTGTCCTATTTTAATTGGCCAATATTGACCTTTGACTGTTGAAGTGGATGCTATTTAAGAATAGCCCGCCGAAAAGGACTTTTAAAAGCAGTTCAATAGTTTAAATGTGTGTCGAATTGACCAAAGTGTGATATTTTGACCATTCTTTGGGTTCTCAAGGTCTTCAACTACTGAAATCATAACTTTGGGTGGTAATTTTTGGTCTACAAAATCTCTATTTTGCTGAAAGGAAGAAAATCAACAAAAAACTCCATGACTCGAGGGAAACCAAGTTATCAACAGAGATGTTTAAGTGTTTAGAAGGAATTTCCTGGTTCTCAACGAGGTCAATCTATCGAAAAATAAGTTCAAAGACTATAAAATGTTTCTAAGCGTTATAATGAATGGTGCAAGTGTCGCTTGGTGATTCGAATAACCAAAATCACTGACAAGGCATCTTGTGAAGGGGTCAGAGCATAACATTTTGTAGAGGGTGATTGTTGGTGATTCATTTTTGGCAACTGTCGCTTGATCAACTTCCTCAAGTTAGTGTATAAAAGGGAACCATTTCATTCTGTGAAGGGTTCGATTGGGTGTTAGTCTGAAGAAGAAAATATTGTAAAGGAAGAAGATTGTATTGTCTAATTAGTAAAATTTTATACTCTTGAAGAACGTTGAATATAAATAAAAGACTATTGAAGCTTGTTGTGATTGTGGATATTGTTGTTCCATGAAATTGTGTTGTCTGGATGCTAAATTTTGGTAGTTTGATAAAACTCCCAGGTTTAGACTACATTAATTTGCCATTGTGTAGCCACCTAGAAGTATCTTTATAACAAAGCAAAGAAGTAATAGACTAGCCCTAGGCTAGCGACATGTTTGTGGGGACCAACCACATCCTCTATGTTGAGGAGAGCCATGTGAGCCATAAACAAAGCCAGGAGAGAGTGGTGTCTAGAATGAACATTATGGTTATGACCACGTCTACACCCTTGAGGACAAGGACCCTTATTGGAAGGAGAGGGTGGCACACATGCAACAAGATGGAGCATTTGCCCAATGCTTAATAAGAGCTTGCAAGTGGGCAACCTCTAGTGCAACTTTATTAACTTGCATCTAAATTTGTAGCAAAATAGTAGAATATATTATGGATTTAGGATTATTGAGAAATGAGAATCTATAAAAACTCTAAAAACAAAGCAACATTTCTATCTAGAATGAACATGTCTAGAATGAACATTATGGTTATGACCACGTCTATACCCTCAAGGACAAGAAGGACCCTTATTGGAAGGAGAGGGTGGTGCACATGCAACAATAGATGGAGCATTTGCCCAATGCTTAATAAGATCTTGCAAGTGGGCAACCTCTAGTGCAACTTTATTAACTTGCATCTAAATTTGCAGCAAAATAGTAGAATATATTATGGCTTTGGGATTATTGAGAAATGAGAATCTATAAAAACTCTAAAAGCAAAGCAACGTTTCTATCTTTCCATATGTTTTAACAAGAATCTTCACTTTGAAAGCATGCTAAATTTGGATAAATTTAGCTAGCAATTTAGGCTAGTCACCCAAAATAATCATGTGCTAGGAAAAAAGATCAAGCTAAAAGGCTTGAAAAAATCATGAATCTAGATCCAAGCATCTTAAGCTTGTGGACAAAATGAAAAAGATGATTGAGATTTTCTAGATATCCAAAAAAAAGAATAGCTAGGATTAGAAACACCCAGATGGATCAAATAGGATCCAATGGGGAGACCCTAATGAAGGAGACACCAAGAAAAATACGCAAGCTTGGGCTCCAAAATGGAAACCAAAATTAAATGAAACCCACATTGCCATGGAGTGGCAGCAAATTGAAGATCCCACATGTCATTGAGATTTTAAATAATTAGCATTTGCAAAGAAATGCATGAATAACATGTGTGATACTTGTAATTCATACAAGGTGTGTTCGAACACCATTTCCAATCTTGTGAACCATTTATGGAGGAAAAAACTCCACAATGGTCTAAAAGGTTTCATAATCCTAATTAGAGAGCATTTATTTGACATTAAAGTTAATCCAAGACATCCAATTTATGGTGGTTCTAGGAAAGAGGTCTAAAATGAAGCAAATCCCTCTATGGAAAACTTCAAGGCATGAACCTAGGAACTTTGACTAAGGGTCTAACCTAGAGAGTAATAATAGAAGACCACCAAAGAGATTGCTAGTTGATGGAAATCCTAATTCTAAAATTGTTTTCATTGTAAAAAATCCTAAGCTTGATGGTTTCCAAGGATTTCTAGATACTCTTGGTAATAAAAGTGCCTAAATTTGAGCAAGCTCCTTAATAATATGAATTGAATGGAAGCCAAAACCTTTCCAAGTCTATCTATAATGAGAAAATCCAAAAGCAATACAATGTTGGAGAAGAATTCTCCAAGCTTCATTGCCTTCAAGAGCTTTGGTTATCCATTTGGCACATAAATCCAAGTCTTGCTGATGTGTATCTATAATCCCAAGTCCTCTAGATTCACAAGAGAGGCAACATAAGTCTCGAGCAACTCAATGAAATCATTTTCCCTACTCAAATGGAGTATAGAGTAAATCCCCTAATATTTTTTCAAGCTTCTGGTAAGAGGCTTTAGAAGAAGTCTAGCAAGAAGAATAGTGGACTTAGGTGATAGTAAACACTTTACAAAAAATCTAAAATTTTCCATGAAGGGAAAGGGGCTTGTCTATCCAAACATGTAATTTCTTCTCAACACAAGCATGAACACATCACCAAAGAGGAGAGGAGGAAGACTAAAAAGAAAAAAGGGATACCACCAAATCTAAATATCTCACCATGGTGAGTTCATTTCCAACCATAAGAGGCAAGTCGAGAAGGTTTGGGTAGGAAGGATTCATGACAACATCAAGGGTATTTTGTTGTACTATATGTTGGATCTAGAGGCAAGACAAAAAGTGTTCATCCACTGCAAGGCTTGGTTGAAATTAGTTTTCTCTTCCAAAAGAGTGAGAAAAGAATCATTAACAATATGCCCATTAACAAGCTAAGGTTAGTATTGGGAAGGGAGATACTTTCACTCTTCTAAGGGTAACTACATGAGTAAGCAAATAACCAAAACCTCATGTAGCCAAGATAAAGACTCACAACAACTAGACAACATTGGTGAAGAGATTTGAAGAAATTAAAAGAAGAAGACTGTTGACCATTATGGTAAAGCGAGCAAAGGCATATACAAAGAGAAATTAAATTGAGCAAAGAAATTTGGGCCCAAAACCTAGAGCTTGTAACATAGCTAAAATAAAGGGCCATTCAATGTGGTCATAAGCATTGGAAAAATTAATTTTAATTAAGATGGCTTGTTGTTCGGGGTGAAAAGCCTATTCTATACCTTTCTAGGTCATAAAAATATTGTCTAGGATATATCTTCTCTTAATGAAACTAGTTTGCTTCAAATGAATGATGAGAGGGAACATATGACATTAATGCATGGCAAAGGAAAAGGCTATCATCTTATAGGAGACAATAGTGTGATTGGAAGAAACTACAAATTTGATGAAGGGGGTAAATCATAAAACGCACAACAACAAAAATTACACACAGAAAATAGAACTTTCTTTATTGATTTGGACAACTTATTACATTATAGAAGCTCAAATACAATCAATGGAATCAACCCTCCACAGGCTGCAACACATTACAGCTTCAGGACTCTCACAAGACTCTAGAATCATCTGACATCTGTAACCCCAAAACTAATAGGCTTTCTATTTTTCCACCTATTCTTGACTCTCCACTTTCCCCCTTAACTCTACTACTACCCAGGGTTCCCAAAATAGTCATAAATAACACTTTTTGGTGGCCTCCAGCTAAATTTTGAAATTTGCAACTCCCTCCAAAAGTAGGTCAACTTCTGGGAAGCATAACTTTTGATCTGGGTGTCTGATTGATGAACCATTTTAAGCGCCGGAAAGCTTGCGATGTGAACTATCATGTCGAAAATCTATAAACAAGTTTTTGTTAACTTTTTGAGATGTTATGGGATGTTTTAGTGCCTCATATCTCATTTCAAAAATTTTCAGGGGCTTTTCAGAAAAAAAAACTTTAATATCTTTCAGCTCACAAATGATATTTGCCTGATTCCTTCGCCAAAGGTATTATATTTCAATTATGAATCTTTTTCTAACTTTTTGCTTCAATTCGAGCCCAAATGCAAACTTTCCTAAAATGGTAGTTAAACTTTGCAAAACTAGCATTTTGCTATTTTTAGCAGTTTGGAAAAAAAATGAAAGTCCTACATCATTATTCAGGAGATTATGGAACCATAAATACTAATTATGGAAAGAAATGAAAACAACTGCAATGATTTTGAATCAACTTCTCTTTGGGTGATGCAAGATTGCCCTTACACCACTGGATGCTTCTGCATCACTCACCTAGGGTAATTTGAGAAGTGACCCTATCATGTCTCAAGTGTTTGTTTGAGGAAAGCCCAAATTGTCAAACTCCGCCTTAGACAGCCAAGAAGAATCTTCAACAGGCCTTCTTTTCCATTTCACCAGATATTCTTCATATTGCTTGTTCCGAGTACTTCTTCCCACATGGCTATCCAAGATCTCTTCTATCTCCTCCGTTGAAGTAGATGCTAGGATACTCCATTGTTCTTCTGTTGGTCCATCCTTTGTGCCACCATCATGATATTCTTTTAAATTAGCAATGTTGAACTCAGGAAAAATATTGATCCCACTAAGTAGCTCTACCTCATATGCATTTTCCTAATCATGCTTCTTCAGGAATCTGCACGGTCCAAATTTCTTCATTTTCAACTTATTGTATGTTCCAATTGGGAACCTTTCTTTTCTCAAGTGAACCATGACTTCATCTCCTACCTGGAACTCCTTATATCTCCTCTTATGACCTACCTTAGCCTTTCACTGAATATTCATCTTATTAACGTGCTTTCTCACATCTTCATGCAAATTATTCAAATCTTCTGCAAAGTCTTCGACTTCAGCACTTGTCTTTTCTCCTTTGTCCAACTTCCTTAACTCGAAAGCATTTCTTGGGCTATTGTCATAGACAATCTAGAATTGTGATTTACCAGTACTCCTATTGATAGAATTGGTGTAAGCAAATTCTACCTATGGTAAAATCAAATCCCATCCCTTGGGCTTATCTCCTACTAAGCATCGTAGCAAGTTACCCAAACTCCTATTCACCACTTCTGTCTGTCCATCAGTCTGTAGATGGTGTGCATAACTAAACTTCAAATTTGTCTTCAACTTCTTCCCAAATGTCCTCCAGAAATAACCAACAAACTTGGTATCTCGATCTGAAACTATGCTCTTTGGTAGACTGTGTAATCTCACCACCTCTCTGAAAAATAATTTAGCAATATGAACAGCATCATTAGTTTTCTTGCAAGGGATGAAATGTGCCATCTTTGAGAATCTATCCACCACCACAAAAATTGAATCATGTCCTCTCTGTGTCCTTGGTAAACTAAGAATAAATACATACTAATATCATCCCATGGCTTCTCTGGTACAGGTAATGGCTGATATAGCTCTGTATTCTGACTTGTTCCTTTTTCCATCTAACACACTCTGCAACTCTGCACAAATTTCCTCACATCTTGCTGCAACTATGGCCAATAATAATTCTGACCAACAATAGAAATGCTCTTATCTCGACCAAAATGTCCAGCCAATCCCCCACTATGCTTCTCTTTAATTAGGTTCTCTCTCATGGAACTCCTCAGAATGCACAACTGGCTTCCTTTAAACAACATGGCATCTTGGATTATGAGATCCAACCATTTTGTTCTATCCAAAGTAACAGGTTCCAGACAAGCTTTCCAAGCCTCTGCAAAATCTGGATATTCAGGATACAAACTTTTGAGCTCATCGAACCCAACAACCTCTATCTTCATTTCTATCAACAAATTTTGCCTTCTGCTCAAGGCATCTGCAATTCTGTTGGACTTCCCACTCCTGTGCTTCAAAACAAAAGTATAACTCTGCAAAAACTCAACCCATTTTAAGTGCCTCTGGTTCAACTTTCCTTGACTATTGAGATACTACAAAGCTTGATGATCAGTATATAAAACAAACTCTTTTGGCAACAAATAATGTCTCCATTTCTTCAAAGCCTGAACTATTGTATAAAATTCCTGATCCTAAACAGAATACTTTTTCATTGCATCATTAAGCTTCTCACTAAAATAGGCAATGGGCTTACCTTCTTGACTCAGAATAGCTCCTATAGCACTACCACTAGCATCATAATCTACATGAAATACCTTATTGAAATCTGGAAGTGCCAAAATAGCTTGCTCTATGACTTTTTACTTCAATGCATCAAAGCTTTTGTTTGCTCCTTTAGTCCATCTGAACTCTTTTCTATCCCCTCTCATTGTCTCTGTTAGGGGTGCACAAATGCTACTAAAATTTCTGATAAAATTTCTGTAAAAACTTGCCAAACCATGAAACGATCGTACCTTTGTGGCACTCCTTGGCGTAGGAAATTCAAGGATAGCTCTCACCTTCTCTGGGTCCATCTTAAGACTTTCCTCTAAGACAAAAAATCCTAGGTATACCAACTCCTTTGCAAAACTACATTTCTTCAAATTAATCAACAACTTCTCCTCCCTCGGCTTCTCTAGAACTCTTCTGATATGCATCAGATACTCATCCCAAGTCTTACTAAAAATCAAAATATCATCTAAATAAGCAATAACAAAACTTCCCAAAAATTCTTTCAATACCTCGTTCATGAGCTACATGAATGTGCTCGATACATTAGTTAGCCCAAATGGCATGACTAACCACTCATATAAACCCTCCTTTGTCTTGAAGGTTGTCTTCCATTCATCTCCTTCTCTAATTCAGATCTGGTGATACCCACTCTTCAGGTCAATCTTCGTGAAGTACTTGGCTCCACTCAAACAATCCATTATGTCATCCATTCTTGGCAATAGAAACTTGTACTTGATCGTGATCTTATTTATGGCTCAAGAATCTGTACACATTCTCCACTCCCCATCTTTCTTTGGTGCTAGTACTACAGGTACCGCACATAGACTCAAGCTCTCCCTTATTAGTCCCTTCCTTAACAACTCATGAACTTGTCTGTTCAACTCTTCTTTCTCTGTTGGAGTCATTCTGTGGGTTGCCTTATTTGCTAAATTGGCTCCTAGTATCAAATCCATTTGATGACTTATCTTCCTCACTGGTGGTAAACCTTCTGGTACATTATCAAAGACAATATCTTGAAATTCTTCCAACATTTCTGAGACTTCTGCTAGTACATCTTCACATTTCTCCTGACTAATCTTAGAAATCAATGCAAAGCAATGATGCTCATGCTTCATACCCTCCAAAACTTTTCTACCATCTACCAAATAAATTCTGGTAGTACTACATACATTTTCTTCCACCTCCTTCAAGGGCTTCAACTTATGATGAACTCCATCCTTTGTTAGGGAGTATGTGTTTGCATGGCCATCATGGACAACACTCCTATCATACTGCCACGACCTCCCCAATAACATTAGACATGCATCCATTGGTATGATGTCACACAACACCTCATCATGGTAGTCACCATTCTTGAACTTCACTAAACACTGCTCATTGACCAAAGCTCTATAGTCCTTCTGCAACCATGCAATCCGATATGGGTGTGGATGCTTTCTTCTTGTCAACTTCAACTTGTCAACCATCTCCTCTGAAACAAGATTATCACTGCTTCCACTATCAATAATAATATCACAACACTTACCTTCACATTCGCACCTTGTGCAAAATAAACTCTTCCTCTAATTGGGTTCTTTCTCCTCATTCAACAAAGTTCTTCTTACAACTAGGGTTTCTTCCCTTTCAGCATCTTCAGAGCGCTCAGATTGCACATCTTCATCGACATGTGCAACTTGTGCATTACCTTTAGGTCTTATATTTGTCCTTCCTTGATGTTGTGGACACTCGTATGCTCGATGTCCTTCTTCTCCACATGGGAAATAGGTTCCTCTGAAACCTCCTCTTCTAGGTTCTTGCCCAGGTCTACCTCTTCCTCTTCCTCTTTGCTCACCATTGTTCTGGTCACAAGGACGGTAGGTATTATCTCCTCTCTAATTTCGACTGGTGCCGCCTTCTTCACTTTTATTTGAATCTCCATTTCAGCCCCCATCAAGTCTTCCACCAGCCCTTCTACCTTGACCTCTTCCCCTTTGCTTGCTGTCAAATCTTTTATTCAGCTTCTCTTCCACCTTCAATGAAAACTGGTATGCATCTTCTATGGTGGTCATTCTGACCAAGCTAAGCTCCTCTTGAATACTTGGCCTCAACCCATTAATGTAATGGGCTACTTTCTCCTTCTTGGCCTCTGCATGACTAGTTCTAATAGTAATCTTATAAAACTCTTCTATATACTCCTTAACAGACTTGTTGCTTTGCTTCAATCCTTATAGCTGCTTCAACAACTCCATCTCATATTCCACAGGAATGAATTGCTTCTTTAGTTTCTCCACCATCCGATCCCATCTGGTTATCTTTCCTTTTCTTCTTCTATTCCTCTCTAACTGGACCTCCTTCCACCAAATACTGGAATGGCCCTTCAATTTTGTTTTTACAAACTTGACCCGATCTGGGTCTTCCACATCTTCATACTCAAAAAATTCTTCCATGTCATTGATCCAATCAATAAGCTGTTCTAGATTCAAATCTCCAGAATATGTAGAAACTTCGATCCTGGGCCTCTTTCCAATCTTCAAAATGGCCTTCAACAACCTAACTTCTGCAGGATCTCTTGCAGCTTCTTTTTCTTCCTTAGATAGCTCTTCTTCAGCTTCATCTTCGCTTTCTTCTCTTGTTCTCGGCTCAAACCCTCTTCATAGCTCCTCTTGCAATGCATCGATTTGCCTTTGCAGGGCTCTAAAACCCTCTTCCGTCAAAGCATTCCTCCCAATATGATTTCTTCATGGAGGCATCTTGATCTCCGCAGCAAACCCACAAGCTCAAGTCCTGGTGCAAACTGCCTCACGGTCGGTGATCTGTCTACACACTCAGGAACCCTTGCTCTAATACCACTTGATGAAAGGGGTAAATCATAAAAAACACAACAACAAAAATTACACACAAAAAATAGAACTTTCTTTATTAATTTTGACAACTTATTACATTATAGAAGCTCAAATATAATCAGAGGAATCAACCCTCCACATGCTACAACACATTACAGCTTCCTCTCACAAGACTTTGGAATCATCTACCATCTGTAACCACAAATCTACTAGGATTTCTATTTTTCCACCTATTCTTGACTCTACACTTTCCCCCTTAACTCTACTACCACCTAGGGTTCCCAAAATAGTCATAAATAGCACTTTTTGGCAGCCTCTAGCTAAATTTCAAAATTTGCAACTCCCTCCAAAAGTAGGTCAACTTCCGGGAAGCATAACTTTTGATCCGAGTGTTCGATTGATGAACCGTTTTAAGTGCTGAAAAACTCGCGATGTCAAATATAACATTTGAAATCTGTAAATGGATTTCCATCAACTTTTTGGGACGTTATGGGATGTTTTAGTGCCTCATATATCATTTCAAAAAAAATTAGGGGCATTTCAAAAAACAAAAATTTTAATATCTTTCAGCTCACAAATGATCTTTGCCTGATTCCTTCACCAAAGGTCTTATATTTCAGTTATGAAGCTTTCTGTAATTTTTCACTTCAATCCGAGCCCAAATGCAAACTTTCCTAAAATGGCAGTTAAACTTTCCAAAATTGGCATTTTGCTATTTTTAGCAGTTTGGAAGAAAACTAAAAGTCCTACATCATTATTCAGGAAATTATGGAACCATAAATACTAATTATGGAAAGAAATCAAAACAACTGCAATGATTTTGAATCAACTTCTTTTTGGGTGATGCAAGATTGCCCTTACACCACTAGATGCTCCTACATCAGACACCCAGGGTAATTTGAGAAGTGAACCTATCACGTCTCAGGTGTTTGTTTAAAGAAAACCCAAATGGTCAACCTCCACCTTAGAAGAGCCAAGAAGAATCTTCAATAGGCCTTCCTTTCCATTTCACTAGATATTCTTCATATTGCCTGTTCCGAGTACTTCTTCCCACACGACTATCCAAGATCTCTTCTATCTCCTCCGTTGAAGTAGATGCCAGAATACTCCATTGTTCTTCTATTGGTCCATCCTTTGTGCCACCTTCATGATATTCTGTTGAATCAACAATGTTGAACTCAAGAGAAATATTGATCCCATTCGGCAGCTCTACCTCATATGCATTTCCTGAATCATGCTTCTTCAGGATTTTGCACGGTCCAAATTTCTTCATTTTCAACTTATTATATGTTCCAATTGGGAACCTTTCTTTTTTCAAGTGAACCATGACTTCATCTCCTACCTGGAACTCCTTATATCTCCTCTTCTGATTTGCCTTAGCCTTGTACTGAATATTCATCTTATTAACGTGCTTTCTCACCTCTTCATGCAAATTCTTTAGATGTTCTACAAAATCTTCATCTTCAACACTTGTCTTTTCTCCTTTGTCCAACTTCGTTAACTCAGAAGCATTTCTTGGGCTATTGCCATACACAATCTGGAATGGTGATTTACCAGTACTCCTATTGATAGAATTGTTGTAAGCAAATTCTGCCTGTGGTAAAATCAAATCCCATCCCGTGGGCTTATCTCCTCCTAAGCATCGTAGCAGGTTACCCAAACTCCTATTCACCACTTCTATCTATCCATCAATCTATCCACAATGTCCTCTAAAAATAACCAACAAACTTGGTATCTCGATCTGAAACTATGCTATTTGGTAGACCATGTAATCTCACCACCTTTTTGAAAAATAATTCAGCAATATGAACAGCATCATTAGTCTTTTTGCAAGGGATGAAATGTGCCATCTTCGAGAATCTATTCACCACCACAAAAATGGAATCATGTCCTCTTTGTGTCCTTGGTAAACCAAGAGAAAAATCCATACTAATATCATCTCATGGCTTCTTTGGTATAGGTAATGGATGATATAGGCCTATATTTTGACTTGTTCCTTTTGCCATCTGACACACTCTACAACTCTGCACATATTTCCTCACATCTTGTTGCAACTGTGGCCAATAATAATTCTCACCAACAATAGAAACGGTCTTATCTTGACTAAAATATCCAGCCAATCCCCCACTATGCTTCTCCTTAATCAGGTTCTCTCTCATGGAACTCCTCGGAATGCACAACTGGCTTCCTTTAAACAACATGGCATCTTGGATTATGAAATCCAACCATTTTGTCCTATCCAAAGTAACAGGTTCCAAACAAGCTTTCCAAGCCTCTGCAAAATATGGATCTTCAGGATACAAACTTTTGAGCTCATCAAACCCAACAACCTCTATCCTCGTTTATGTCAACAAATTTTGCCTTTTTCTCAAGGCATCTACAACTCTGTTGGACTTCCCACTCCTGTGCTTCAAAACAAAAGTATAACTCTGCAAAAACTCAACCCATTTTAAGTGCCTCTGGTTCAACTTTCCTTGACTATTAAGATACTGCAAAGCTTGATAATCATTATATAAAACAAACTCTTTTGGCAACAAATAATGTCTCCATTTCTTTAAAGCCTGAACTATTGCATAAAATTCCTGATCATAAACATAATACTTTCTCTTGGCATCATTAACCTTCTCACTAAAATAGGCAATGGGCTTAATGGTGCAAGAGCACCAAGGGGTTTGGAGCCCATGTATATACTTTCACATTATTGGTGTGATGTTTTTGATTTTCAAATAGGAAAGAGTGGGAACATGCATTCGATTCAATAGAGTGGTGACCGACAGTGGCGGTGAGAGGAACCGGTGGTAAGGAGTCAACCAATGCATATGAGAAGACATCGGTGTGATCGGGTGTATCGATAGATAGGACCAGAGTTCCGCCGAAGTAGTAAGTCTGGCCGATAGGCGAATAAGACATTGCAGGCCCCACCGATGACATGTCAAACTATGTATATTCAAAGTGGATCCATCAGCGTAAGGTTAGACATTGGAAGAGAAGGAGTGAGTTAGGCCGATAGTTGATGTCTCGCCGATAGGCGAAGACCAAAACCGCAAACTATTGTATCGGGGTGACTGGAGGCATTGAAAGACCTGAAGAGCACCTGGCCGATAGGCTAAATCTTTCCGATGTTGAAGTCAAGCAAGCCGTGACGATGAAGACAAGGTTAAGTGAGACATATCGGTGTAAGATGAAGGATCGGTAGACAGGGTCAAAGTCTGAGCGACAAAAGGAGTCTTGCTGAAAGCGAAGACAATATAATGCATATCGGGATGAGTTTGTATATCGTAGAACAAAGGAAAAGTTACATTGACAGTATAAGTCTAAACGATGGGTTATATCCATCAGAGAGAAGTTATATATCATAAGTCTGAACGATGGGTTATATCCATCAGAGAGAAGCTATATATCAGGGAAAGAAATTATGTAGTGGCCGATAAGGTAGGTCAAGCCGATAAGAAAGGAGAGGATCATTTCAGTGAGAAAACAGAGATATCTCACTGATGATAACCGAACAGACAGGAAACCCAAATCGTCCGATAACAAAAATGACGAATGGTATAAGAACTATTTTTGGCTTTGTAGATCGGCTAGAGAAGGTGGAAAAATGTGGAAGATTGAAGAACATACATTGAATGTAATAGAGAAACTTCTGATAATAGAAACATTGACAATTTGAATCCATTTGTATATTGTCTGTAGAGTACTTGTATAATCTGGTTTGCAGTAGAGTAGATAGTTTAATTTCTGTTCTTTTGTTTCTGTTTGTACAAGATGTCTCTGTCTTGATGCCCCTACATTTTCCTTGTACAGTCATGGAGGGCCATCAAGTAGAGACCTTGTTTCTTTTGTGTCTGTTTGTGTTAGTGATTGGATTGTCAATGAGAGACATTAGGAACTTATCCTACGCGAGTTGTGCTATAGCCCGACTAGGTATGCAAGTTGCAGTCTAAGAAGACAGGGGTGAAAAACAAAGTAGAAAGAATTGAGCACTAAGCAATCAGAACCCTGGACCCCGAGAGGAGGGCTGATAACGGGCTCAAGAAGGCTAGAAGTCTTGGAGATTGGGAATCTTGGAAGTAGTGAGGATAAGGAAGAGTACCTCACACCAAGAAAGTACAGTCTATATGGGAAACAATAGACAAATAGGTCTTTCACCTCTGTAATAGTTTGCTTAGGTTGTTTTAGACATTTTGGGGTAGAAAATGTCTTTGAGCACTTGAATTGGCAGGGGAACCTGGGGATGGCATAGGTCTTGAAGTGTTGTGTCAAGATAGGTTTTTGAAACCCTTAGGTCTCCCTATCACTTAACTTCTTGACTCAAAACAGTTCCTAGAGCACTGCAACTAGCATCACAATCTACCTAAAATACCTTATTGAAATCTGGAAGTACCAAAACAGGTTGCTCTGTGACTTTTTGCTTCAATGCATCAAAGCTTTTGTCTACTCCTTTAGTCCATCTGAACTCTTTTCTATCCCCTCTCATTGTCTCTGTTAGGGGTGCACAAATGCTACTAAAATTTCTAATAAACTTTCTGTAAAACCTTGCCAAACCATGAAAAAATCATACCTCTGTGGCACTCCTTGGCATAGGCCATTCAAGGATAGCTCTCACCTTGTCTAGGTCCATCTTAAGACCTTCCTCTGAGACAACAAATCCCAGGTATACCAACTCCTTTGCAAAACTACATTTCTTCAAATTAATCAACTTCTCCTCCCTCAACTTCTCTAGAACTCTTCTAATATGCATCAGATGCTCATCCCAAGTCTTACTAAAAATCAAAATATCATCCAAATAAACAATAACAAAACTTCCCAAAAATTCTTTCAGTACCTCGTTCATGAGCCACATGAATGTGTTCGGTGCGTTGGTTAGCCCAAATGGCATGACTAACCACTCATACAAACCCTCCTTTATCTTGAAGGCTATCTTCCATTCATCTCCTTCTCTGATTCAGATCTGGTAATACCCACTCTTCAGGTCAATCTTCGTGAAGTACTTGGCTCCACTCAAACAATCCATTATGTCATCCATTCTTGGCAATGGAAACCTATACTTGATTGTGATCTTATTTATGGCTCGAGAATCTGTACACATTCTCCACTCCCCATCTTTCTTTGGGGCTAGTACTATAGGTACCGCACATGGACTCAAGCTCTCCCTTATCAGTCCCTTCCTTAACAACTCATGAACTTGTCTGTTCGACTCTTCATTCTTTGCTGGAATCATTTTGTGGGCTGCCTTATTTGGCAAACTGGCTCCTGTTATCAAATCCATTTGATGACTTATCTTCCTCACTGGTGGTAAACCTTCTAGTACATTATTAGAGACAATATCTTGAAATTCTTCTAACATTTCTAAGACTTCTGCTGGTACATCTTCACATTTCTCCTGACTAATCTTAGGAATCAATGCAAAGTAATGATGCTCATGCTTCATACCCTCCAAAAATTTTCTACCATCTACCAAGCAAATTCTGGCAATACTACATACCTTTTCTTCCACCTCCTTCAAGGGCTTCAACTTATGATGAACTCCATCCTTTGTTAGGGAGTATGTGTTTGCACGGCCATCATGGACATCACTCCTATCAGAATACCATGGCCTCCCCAATAACATATGACATGCATCCATCAGTATGATGTCACACAGCACCTCATCATGGTAGTCACCAATCTTGAACTTCACTAAACACTGCTCATTGACCAAAGCTCTATGGTCCTTTTTACAACCATGCAATCTGATATGCATGTGGATGCTTTCTTCTTGTCAACCATCTCCTATGAAACATGATTATCACTGCTTCCATTGTCAATAATAATATCACAACACTTACCTTCACATTTGTACCTTGTGCGGAATAAACTCTTCCTATGATTAGGTTCTTTCTCCTCATTCAACAAAGTTCTTCTGACTATGGTTTCTCCCCTTTCAGCATCTTCAGAGCACTCAGATTACACATCTGCATCAACATGTGCAACTCTTACATTACCTTCAGGTCTTCTATTTGTCCTTCCTTGATGTTGTGGACACTCGTATGCTCGATGTCCTTCTTCTCCACATTGGAAATAGGTGCCTCTAAAACCTCATCTTCCAAGTCCTTGCTTGAGTTTGCCTCTTCCTCTTTGCTCACCATTGTTTTGGTCATGAGGGCGGTAGCTATTATCCACTTTTTGATTTTGATTGGTGTCAGCTTCTTTATTTTTCTTTGAATCTTCATTTCAGCCCCCATAGGGTCTTCCACCAGTCCTTTCACCTTGACCTCTTCCCCTTTGCTTGATGTCAAATCTTTTATTCAACTTCTCTTCCAACTTCAGGGAAAATTGGTATGCATCTTCTATGGTGGTCATTCTGACCAGGCTCAACTCCTCTTGAATACTTGGCCTCAACCCATTAATGTAATAGACTACCTTCTCCTTGTTGGCCTCTGCGTGACCGGTTCTGATAGTAATCTTATAAAACTCTTCTTTATACTCCTTAATAGACTTGTTGCATTGCTTCAATCCTTGCAGCTTCTTCAACAACTCCATCTCATAGTCCACAGGAATGAACTACTTCTTCAGTTTCTTCACCATCCAATCCCATCTAGTAATCTTTCCTTTTCCTCTTCTATTCCTCTCTAACTAGACCTCCTTCCACCAAATACTGGAATGGCCCTTCAATTTTATTTTTGCAAACTTGACCTGATTTGGGTCTTCCACATCTTCATACTCAAAATATTTCATGTCATTAATCCAATCAATAAGCTGTTTTGGATTCAAATCTCCAGAATATGTAGAAACTTTGATCTTGGGCCTCTTTCCAATCTTTGAAATGGCCCTCAACAACCTAACTTCTGCAAGATCTCCTACAGCTTCATGTTCTTCTTCAGATAGCTCTTCTTCAGCTTCATCTTCGCTTTCTTCTCTTGTTCTCTGCTCAAACCCTCTTCGTAGCTCCTCTTGCAATGCATCGATTTGCCTTTGCAGGGCTCTAAAACCCTCTTCCGTCAAAGCATTCCTCCCAATACGATTTCTTCGTGGAGGTATCTTGATCTCCGCAACAAACCCACAACCTTAGGTCCATGTGCAAACTGCCTCACAGTCGGTGATCTATCTACACACTCAAGAACCCTTCCTCTGATACCACTTGATGAAGGGGGTAAATCATAAAACACACAACAGAAATTGTAGATAAAAAATAAAACTTTCTTTATTGATTTGGACAAATTATTACATTATAGAAGCTAAAATATAATCAGAGGAATCAACCCTCCATAGGCTACAACACATTACAGCTTCCTCTCATAAGACTCTGGAATCATCTGCCATATGTAACTCCAAATCCAGTAGAGTTTATGTTTTTCCACCTATTCTTGACTCTACACTTTCCCCCTTAACTCTACTACTACCTAGGGTTCCCAAATAGTCACAAATAGCACTTTTTGGCGGCCTCCAGCTAAATTTTGAAATTTGCAATTGCCTCCAAAAGTAGGTCAACTTCCGGGAAGCATAACTTTTGATCCGGGTGTTCGATTGACGAACCATTTTAAGCGTCAAAAAGCTTGCGATGTGAACTATCATGCCAGATATCTGTAATGGATTTCCATAAACTTTTTGGGACATTATGGGATGTTTTAGTGCCTCATATCGCATTTCAAAAAAATTTAGGGGCTTTTTGAGAAAATAAAAACTTTAATATCTTTTAGCTCACAAATGATCTTTGCCTAATTCCTTCGCCAAAGGTCTTATATTTCAATTATGAATCTTTCTGTAACTTTTCACTTTAATCTGAGCCAAATGCAAACTTTCCTAAAATGGTAGTTAAACTTTCCAAAACTGGCAGTTTGCTATTTTTAGCAGTTTGGAAAAAAACTGAAAGTCCTACATCATTATTTAGGAGATTATGGAACCATAAATACTAATTATGGAAAGAAATGAAAACAAATACAATGATTTTGAATCAATATCTTTTTGGGTGATGCAAGATTGCCCTTACACCACTGGATGCTCCTGCATCAAAATTTCTTCAAGATCAAGTATGAATTTGATATTACCTTTATTGATTATATTTCCTAAAGAGTCTAAATTATTGTAATGTAGGAAAAGAGGGTTGATGGGATTAATGGATAATTTATTTAGGTCCTCCTTTCACTCAATACATTCAAGGACATTTAATCAAGTTGAATCACAAATTGTGCAAGAGGACTCAACTATCAGGTTGGATGTCACTTGGAATGATAAGGAATTTTGGATTTAGTTGATTAATGTGTTGATTTTAGTCTGATTAAGCTTAAAACCCTAATTATGCAAAATCATACACAAACAGATGAAACCTGACAAATGCTTGCACAAAGATATACTAAATACAGATTAGATACATACCAGGTTTCAAGTTTTGGAATATGAAAAAGTCAAGGATGAAAGAGCGGGCATCCAAGCCCAAGGTGGCATTTTTCTGAGGGCTTCGAGATCTTTTATGCTACTAACTACAACCACTTCAAAGATTTTTGGCACTGCGAAACTGAGGGTCAAAAGAGCAGGTGCGCTTGACCTTTTTGGGCTATATCCTACCTTTTTCTTCAAATCCTAATTCCTTAAGCTCTACAACAGTCCTCTACAACTCCACTCCATGAGATTTGACACCTGTCACCTACAATCACAAGAGAGGGATTGTAGGTTGTGGTGTTTAGGAGCTTGCCTCGGTCAAGCCCTGGAATGGCATTCAAGCCTTCCAACACCATTGTTAGATAGAGAGTGTGTAATCTTGCATGACAAAGGCAAAAACAATGATGAAATAGATAGATTGAATCACAAATAGATATCACCTCGAACGTGTAGCTCTTAAGGAGATGTAGCTCTTAAGGAGATGAAGATCTTTCACACCATGAGAAGATGAAGCCAATTATGCAACAAAAAACACAACACAATTATGCTCTGCAACACAATGAATGCCTTGAATGCTCTAAAATCATAAGTTCGCCAAAATCTCAAAATCATCTTCTAGTTTTCAAATGAAGTCCTAAACATGATTATATATGCATTCCCGCTAATATTTTGTAATTCAAACTTAAGATACTGACAAGGGGAACCTTTAACGATAACTTTGCTAACATTTAAAATTGGGACCTCGACAAAATAGGGTAGGGCAAGGGCGCGGGCATCCTTGTCCAGGTACCTATTTTGGGTCAGAGTTAAGCTCAGAGATGTCCCCTAAGTTCCATTTGTCATGGGTTTCAAGGCATTTTGTTCTGGGATTCATTTCTAACATGCATGATTAAAATTAAGGGACCCGAGAGCTAAACTTAGGAGGTAAAAGTCCAAAGGGAGACTTTTACAACATAATATTAGCCCTCACTTTAATGTATGTATGATCTTACGACCCATACATGCATTAAAGTACAGTTGAAAACACAACAAACACACCAGACACTTGAAGCTACGGCATACACAAATATTGAGGAACTATTTCTAGCCCCCAGTCTCAGGTAAGCACTAGAAAACACATCACAGACACGCAAGACACAATGAAGATAGTAAGAAGCATTCAAAACACGGAGAAGACAATATTGAAGACATACAAAACATGATGAAGATAGTGATATAACATTTTCATTTTCATAATGTATATGCATGGAAACAAAAATTGCAACACACAAAACCCCAAGAATGTAGGGGAGACTCTTCGCCACACCCTTTACACTACACCAAGGGGAGAAAATAGGCCATACAAAACCCAAACGTAGGGGAGACTCATCACCACACCTTTTACACTGCGTGAGGGGGAAAACATGCCATACAAGACCCAAGCATAGAGGAGACTCATCGCCACACCCTTTACACTACGCGAGGGGGAAAACACATGGAAGACACATGGAATACATGAGAGCCGTATCACATTCCATAGACATACTATATGTCGTAAACATAACAAACAAGGCAATGGAAGGAGCTTATTGCTAAGTCCCACCATCTCAAACACGTTGCAAACACACCTGATGGTTGGGCTTATGCCACAACAATCGCCAAAGACACACTTAAGGGAGGATAGTCTTAAGATCCAACCCCACCTCCATAGAGGACTTTTGAAATAAAAGGATGTGCACTAGCTCAAGAGATACACTATCCTACCTCCACAAAGGGATTTTGAATAAAATGATACGTACTAGCTCAAGAGATACATTATCCCACCTCCGCAGAGGGCTTTTTTTATTGTAATATAGATATAAAATTGCACTCGTGTCAGAAATACAACATCTTGCCTTCGTAGAGGGCTTACAAACATGCTTCATTAGTACCAAAATCATCAAACAGATTACCTTATATATGCCCCCACCTTAAGGTGGTTGATGTTGTGTACCGATATCAAGCATGTTAAGGTAGAGAGAAAACACACAAGGAAACAAGACCTTTCGCAAAGCCCATGCCCCCAAAGTGACATGTGCCCAAAATTAGCTGAATGTTCCCATAAACACATTAATTAGATAAGATAATAAGAGAGGTTACAAATCTTACTCTAAGATAATAACCAATTCAATTCGTTAAAGTTATGCATGGAAACAATCACATCAAGGGCCAAGGCTATATTAGAGGTTTGGAATCGAGTATAACCATTGGGCTATACTGTAGATATCTCAAAACTAAGTGTAACAACAAGGGAGATACAAGAAAATCAAAGTGCATGGATCAAATGTATTGTTATGATTTGTTAGAAAGATAAGACAACATCAAATATCACACAGAGTGATTCTACTAGCCAAGCGTCAGATATATAAATCAATCTCGTCTTCATGTATGGACTGTTAATAACTGAGAGGGGGGTGAATCAGTTATTCTAATTATTCTACTTTCTATGCTTTCTTAATAGTTAATGCAACATCAGATCAAATAAGCAAGCATATTCATGAAATGGAAATAACACCAATACACATGACACAATGATTTTGACGTGGAAACCCTGTTAAGGGAAAAAACCACGGGGTGATTAACCCAAGATATTATTCTCTATTAGAAGAATAGAAGATACAAAATGGCACTTACCAATTAGGGCTCACTGCCCAAGCACACTGCTCATAAGAGGCTCACTGCCTACAAAAGACTTATAGTATACAAGAAGAAAACTTGAACTGATGAGAAACATCCACACATGCTAAAGTTCAGTTCCGGTTAAGCTCAATAGACTGATCTGCTGCACTTCATCCTTACTCTCCTTAAGTGTTGTTGTCCTCTTACATTCCAAACCTGTTTTCTGCCTTTTATACTATACTTCTGCTTTTATTCTCACTTACATAAATTTCCCACACACTTCACATCTAAATTCATTTTGTATATATATCCCCACAAGTGATTTCAACACTTTTCTAGTCGGCATCCAGAATAGTCAATATTATCTCAAACTCTGGTCTGTCGGTTGAATCCTTGCATACCAAGTAATGTGGATCAAGGATATGCTTGTATAAGTCTTCAATCATGTCGGCCAATCATGAATGATACTTCAAGAAACTTAATTATTAGCAATATCTCTTCTGGATTTGGGTCTGTTACTCTATCGGTACAGTTCTTCCTCTGTCTACTCAGTCAAACAGGAACCCAACACTCAAGTGCTCATATCTCTTCACCCTTCCATCACCAGAGGCTAAATCCTTGGAATCTATTAGTCAAGATACTCCTCTTGACTTCACCAAATCTGCACTTCATTGAAATACTTCCTCTGAGAGATTCGGACCTAACTGTCGGACCTTGCTGACTACTCCATTCTTGCTTACTGGATCATAACACTTCTTCAATCTAACTTCCGGTAGAGACTCATCATGTCTTGCGGATGTGTGAAATAACCTTTGTTGCCATCAATGACAACATTCATGAATCCATATCGTGTCTCTTGCCAACATGGACTAGGTCCATTTTTGCTTGCTTGCTGAAGGGACACATGGTTCGTATTAGTTAGGTATTTGTTATTCGTCATCTGCCAACTAGATAGAATCACTAGAAGAGGGTAAACAATAAAATGAGACAGGAGAACAAGTGCCTTATGAACAATCACGTAGGAAGATGCCCTTAGGTCATCAACTGTAACGCTATGCCCCTAAGGCATGACACACAAAAGTAAAATAGAGGAGAAACAAGATAGAAGAATAATGAAACAAATAGAAGAATGGTCACAATAGAGGTGGTCTCCCGGTATCCTTGACCTTACAAGAGTATCAAGGGTCATCCTAGGAGGCCTAAACAACACATAACACATCACGGGGGAACACAACACAAGAGGGGAGGCCACATAAATGAGCAAACTATGCTATGACAAAGGTGGCCACCAAGGTTAGAAATACTTCCTTGTTGCTAAGAAGTGCTCAAACTTGTGAGCATCTTAGAGAGGTGCTCCATCAAGTTCTGTAAAAAGTGTGAGTAGTTCATATTTGTTTGATTTGTATTTCTAGGATGATCAAGTAGTGTTTGTTTCTCAAATCCCTGTATATTTGAAATCTTCTATTGCTTGTGAGGAGGGGAATCATTACTATTTCCCACTGATGATAATCGTCTTGTTCTTTGTTGATCCATCAATCTTTTGTTAATCTTTTTGCGGTGGAATGGGGTATTTTCCACTATGGCATCCTTTCCTTGTATCATAATATCTTGTCGTGGTTGTTCGATTTGTAACTCTGGTGCATCTTGGTTGACTTCTAATCCTTGAAGGGATAACGATAGAGGAACCTCAACATAGATACCTTTTCCTCATTGACAAGGTGATTCTTTGATCTTCTCTTTATCCACTTCTATCATACCAATTATTTAATCATAATCAAGATAGTCATCTTCTTGTTCTATTGTGTTTTATTCAACCATCTTGTTATCGTTATGCTTAGGAAATGGATTAGTAAAGATCTGTAAATTTTGATTTGGAGGGGCAACCGACTTATTTCCATTGTCATTCACACCAATTACCTATATCACATTTGAGTCAATGAGGTCTTGAATTTCATGTTTAAGATGCATACATCGTTCAGTATCATGCCCTTGTTGCTGATGATAATAATAAAAAGCATTAGCATCAAAGTGAGGTCCTTGCATTCTAGTACTATCCAATGGTTTGATCAAAGGGAGCTTTAAGAGATTATTACTCACTTCTTGATTCATGATAGAATGTAAAGAGTTAGATATTGGAGTGAATTGTCTTTGTTGTTGTCAATACTGAAATGATTCCCTCTTTGGATTAGTGATAGTGGAGACTTGTGAAAAGTTGTTTGAATTATGTCGATTAACCTTGATGAAACTCTTATTATTCCTCTTAAAGTTGTTTTGTGAAGGTCCAGCCATGGATTGACCAACTTGAGCCGATGAGTTTTGGTTTTCATATTGACTAGACGAAAGTTAGTAATCACGAAGGGTTGTGCATAAATGTTGAAAAGGGTTATACTTCATCAAGAGGATCTTATCATGAATGTTAGGTTGTAGATTTGTAATAAACACCTTCTGAGCATCCTCATCATTCATTTGGTATTGAATATGTGCATAAAGAGATTGATATCAACTAATAAACTCAGTTAACTTCTCTTTCGAACCTTGTTTGCAATGAACTAAATCAATCAATGAGACTTTATGTCCAATGTTTGCGTGAAAATGTTGTAAAAATTGATCAACTAGCTAAGAGAAAGAGTGTATTGAATTCGGAGGTAAAGAGAAAAACCATTCTAAAGCCATGTCTTTGAGAGATCACGGGAAGAGTTTTGCTAACAAGTCCTCATCAAAGAAGAAATCACTACACATAGCCGTGAATGCTGCCACATGAGTATTAGGATTACCTTTTCCACCATATTTTTCAAAGCGAGGGGTTTCAAACTTGTCAGGCATATGAGTTCTTAATATTGCAAAAGATAGAGGATTTCGAGCATGGTATGTTGGTGAATTAGGTTGAGAGGAATTTGTTAAGCTTGTCAACTTCTATTGTAAAGAAGTCATGCTTTGCAAGAGTTGGTTTAGGAGGGCATCATTAGGAGATGCGGTTTGAGAATTATAGCTTGTGGTCATGAAATTTTGAGGTGATTGATTTTGAGTGGTAATGAAAGGTGTTTGAGAGTAATTGTGAGTGGAAGGTGGTTGGGAATCATTGTAGGTGAAAGGTGGTTGAGAATGAGTGGAATGGAGAGGTGGTTGAGAGTGATTATTCATAAAAGAAGTCACCCTAGGTGGTTGGTTTTGATAGTTGAATCCCACAGCCTTGTAATTCTATGAATTAATTCCATTAGATACTCCAACACTAATGGTAGCAATACTACAAGCATGTGCATTAGTAGTGAGAATTGATGATGGAAAAGTAGACAGTCCAGTAGTCGGTATAGGTTTTGATACTTGTGTATGAGTTGGTGATGACATATTATTAATAACATTCACACATTTAGTCACAGGCATAACATTATGATTCACTATATGTGCTAAGCCTCAAAGCATGCTAACACCATCTTGTGCCTCTTTGAACAACTCTTTTATGTTATGAACCACAGGTACACCTTCTTCTGTTATCCTTTCTTTTTCAATAAATGCTTGAAAATCAGCTAGTTCTTTATCAAGTTTGTTTATTTGTTCATCGGGTACATGTGGGTAAGTGCAAGAAGTTGGGTCCACTTTTAGTGGAAGCCTCAACACAAAATATTTTTAGAAATGATGGATTTTGGCAATATGGTTGACAAATATTTTTTTAGAATTTTTGGATGAAATTAAAACCCATTTAAGATGATAATGTCTAGTTTTAAAATATATATATTTTTTTAGTTTTGGACATATTTTTGTATTTATTATTTATTTTTTAAACAAAAAGCTTCAAATTTTTCAAAGAAATGGATTTTGGCAATATGGCTGACGACTTTTTTAAAAGAAGTTTTGGACAAAATTAAAACCCATTATAGATGAAATGGTGTAGATTTCAAATATATAATTTTTTTTACAACTAGATTATCTTTTCTATTTTTCACTTAATTTCTAATGAAACAAGTCCATAAACTTGAATTATCATGGTTTTTTAGTATTTTAATAACTTTTTATTCAAATAATTTTTTGAAAAAACAAATTATACGAAAACATACTTCAAACAATTTTTTTTCAATTAGAAAAAAATAAAATTCAAAAAATGTGAAGTTTAGGTCATCTTATGCGTGACGTACATGACAATTTTTAAAAACACCAAATATGGCCAATAAAAAATTAACAAAAAAAATCTATTCAATATAAAATTACAAAAAATATGGAAAACATGGTTAAGTGAGTTACAAATATTTTTCCAAAAGGATTTAGAAAAATATGATTATTTAGGTCAAAATATGGATGATGTACACGTGCATGGTATAGTAAAAAAAAAGTGACTTTTAAATAGTGGTTTTTATAAATGCCTATTGACAATCAATTTGTATTATCTGGGTATTCAAATAAATTACATATTTGGAAACTAGACTCTGAGTACTACATTTTATGATTAGTGATGTTTTTCAAGATTCTATCTCTAAGTGCTTCAAATTTTGAGGTCAAATGTGAGAAATTCTGAAAATCAGGGAAAACACTTCCACTTTTTGGCCAAATAGTGGACTCAACTTCTTGCCAGCACCCATGTGTTATCATGTCAATAGGATCTTCAAAATCATGAAATGTTTGTTCTTCCATTGTAGTTGTAGGAGGCATGATATCTTGCAAAGTTTGTGTTTCTCCTTTTATAAAGTAGGTGTTCAATGGATTTCCCGATGTAGGAACACCGCTGCTATCAGGAGCAATAGAACCCATTAATCTAAGACTTATTCTTAAAGGGATATTTCTATTAGGGCATAGGTTTATAAGACTCATGCAAAAGCATACAACACTCAATGCACCAACTAATAGAACAAACCCTAGGATGAAGGTATAGTTATTGAAATACATAATGTGTAAATGCAAAAATTGAGATGTAGATGCAAAAACACACTGTGATAAAACACTACAATCTGAAATTAGATTGGAAAGAGTATTCAAATGAGTAGTAAAATATGAAACAAGATTTTAAGCACAAACCCTAGCTTTTGCAAAGACTAGGTTATATGAAAAATGCACAATTTCAAGCAAACCTTAACAAATAAAGCATAAAAATGCAATGTAAATGTTTATGTAATGATGTAATGCTGTAATTTATATCAGATCTGATGTAAATATCAGAGATTTAAATGATTTAGATGAAATGCAATGAAAATAGTGTAAACTATGTCTAAATGCAAGCCTAGGATGTTTGATTTTTTCAAAATTTTCAATTTTTTTGTAATATTTTCAAATGTATAATGATGACAATTAAATGTATGAATGCAAATCTGATATACAATAGTCAGCAAGATGCAATGTTTAGCAAAACATGGGTTCACCATCACCAAAATGTAATGTAGGAAAAGAGGGTTGATGGGATTAACGAATAATTTAGTTAGGTCCTCCTTTCACTTAATACATTCAAAGACATTTAACTGAGTTGAATCACAACTTTTGCAAGGAGACTCAACTATCAGGTTGGATCTCACTTGGAATGATAATAAAATTTGGATTTGGTTGATTAATGTGTTGATTTTAGTCTGATTAAGCTTAAAACCCTAATTATGTGAAATTGTAAACAAACGGACAAAACCTGACAAATAGTCACACAGAGATATACTAAATACAGATTAGATACATACCAGATTTCAAGTTTTGGATTATAGAAAAGTCGGGGGTGAAAGAGAGGGTGCCCAAGCCCAAGGTGGCACTTTTTCAGAGGGCTTCAAGATCTTTTCCACTACTGACTACAACCACTTCAAAGATTTTCACCACTGCGAAACTAAGGGTCAAAAGAGTAGACACCCTTGACCTTTTTGGGTTATTTACTGTCTTTTTCTTCATATCCTAATTCTTTATGCTCTGCAACAGTCCTCTGCAACTCCACTCTGTGAGATCTGACACCTGTCACCTACAATCACAAGAGAGGGGTTGGAGGTTGTGGTGTTTAGGAGCTTACCTCAGTCAAGCCCCGGAATGGCATTCAAGCCTTCTAACATCGTTGTTAGATAGAGTGTATATCCCTGTAGGACAGAGGCAAAAATAATGATGAAATAGATAGATTGAATCCCAAATAGATATCACCATGGAGGTGTAGCTCTCAAGGAGATAAATATCTTTCACACCATGAGAAGATGAAACCAAATCTGCAACAACAACACAATTCTGCTCTGCAAAACAATGAATGCCTTGAATGCTCTAAAATCATAAGTTTGCCAAAATATCAAAATCATACTTTAGTTTTCAAAAGAAGTCCTAAACATGATTATATATGCATTCCTTCTAATATTTTGTAATTCAAACTTAAGATGCCGACAAGGGGAACCTTTAATGGTAACTTTTCTGACATTTAAAATTGGGACCCCAACAAAATAGGACAGGGCAAGGGCATGGGTGCCCTTGTTGAGTTACCTATTTTGGGTCAGGGTTAAACTCAGAGATGTCCCCTAAGTTCCATTTGTCATGGGTTTCGGGGCATTTTGTTCTGGGATTCATTTCTAACATGCATGATTAAAATTAAGGGACTTGGGAGCTAAACTTAGGAGGTAAGAGTCCAAAGGGGGACATTTTACGACATAACAATTATAAGCTTCCAAATAGACTTATAGAAGGCCAAGGCCAATAGTGTCCAAAAAATATTTGTAAAATTTATAAGGGAAGCTGTCACAACTAGGAGCTTTGTCATTAGCCATAGAGAAAACCACTTCACAAAGATTAGCCAATGTGAGCATTTGGTCACAAACAACCCACTAAGAAGAAGAGAGATGACAAGGGACCACACTCAAACATTATTGAAGTGTTTGATCATGCTCAAGAGAGGGTTCTTGAGCCTTGAAGACCTATTGATAGTGGCAAACAAAGGATTGAAGAATTTTAGGAAGCTTTGTGAGGAGTTGTTGGCCTTCCTTGATGCATTTAATTTTTTGGGTATTATATCACTAATTTTGGCTTTGATTTCACTATTTACTTTTACGTGAATAGAAGTGAATTTATGGAAAAATGATTTGACGTTATGTTATAATGTTAGAGTAAATCATTGATTAAATTAAATATCAATACATGTGATTAAGTATAATGCATGTGATTAAAATAGTTCATTAATTTACGTTATGAGAATTTGATTTGTTATTCATAAGATTTATGAATGGACTAACGATGCATTGATCATGATCTAGTAATTGCAAGTTGTATGCAGAAAAATAGGTTTTGATTTTGATTACTCTCCGAGAAAGAGAAAAAGTATCTTCTAAGGAGAAGAGAATAGACCTTTGTTTTTGAACCGTTCATTTGGCATCTAAGTATTGCAAACCTTCAGTTAGCAAACCCTTGTCGATTGAGGTAAGTTGTGTTTATTCAAGTGGTTTAAGTTTGTTGGTCATTTTGACAAGTTTTTGATACTTTTTAGAATCCTTTTGAAGTTTTGTCTTGTCAACCTTGTCGTTTTGTGAAATCGACATTGTCAATGTTGAACGATAGTCATTTTGTGACTAGCATGACTTTCTGTCAAACTCGTCATTCTTTACATCGTAAACAAAATCATGTTTTTTCATTGGCGTGGTTTGTAGAAATGTTAGGGTGTTTCATGTTATAGTTAGAACGTCAAATATTTCATTTGTTGTCAAAACGAAATTGACGTTGACATGTTTTACTTTTAATTTGTGAAGGGGAGATGAACTCAACCCAATCACATTCATGTATAAGTTTATGTAAAAACATTATTATTAACCCTATTGATATTAATATCTATGATCATAGACTATATTTTTATGTAAAACTTTGAGTGGTTAGAACGAGTTTAATAGTCAGTTATATGTTAACGACCTCCATTATTAACGAAGCATTCATTCATAGCCATCTTCAATAACATTGAATGCTTTTGAGAGAGAGACGTTTGTGAGGAGAGGTAATTATTAGCCATGTACCCCTCTCACTATGTATGTCCTACTAAGAGCCTTCATAGGCTAATCTAGTGGAGATATCCACGGCTTTAAGAAGTCAAATAACAACCTTTTGAGTGGAGTCTTAATTATAGATAGGCGTGGGAAGTAGGATAACGACTTGGAAGTGGAGTTTTAATTAAACTAGAGGGTAAGTTGTTGGAGGGGATTACAAGTTTGTTATTGTGGGAGATTAGCAGGGTCATCTAGTAAAAAGAGAATGATTTTGTTGTCTTCAGAGGAGAGCTTGTTTGAGTAGAGATTAGAATAGTATCAACGCAGCCAATAGAAGATAATCACAAAATAGTGAAGTTGTCATAGTTTAGTCAGAGTGAGTCTCTTTGCTCGACTAAGCTAGAGTTGATACCAGGAAAGAAAGTTATCCATCGTAGAAGGAAGACAGTGAGTAGCAGAGGAAGGGATAGCGCTCCATGAGGATGACCTTTTACTATCAAAGAATCCATATAGATTCTTTCTTTATTCAAAGTCATTTATTGTCATATGCATAGTCTTTTCGTCTTTATTTTGAATGGCTTCTAAGTCAAATATTCAGTGATATTCGAGTAGATAACTCATATAGATAACTCCTTTCATGGTTGTATGATAACGAATATAAAGACTTAGTGAATGTTAGTTTAGTTACTTAAACTTGTTCACATATAAAATGCTTGGTGTATGCCACTAACCATAACAAAAAGCTTATGCTTTCATACTCCAGTATGTCATAGTTTTTCAGTAAGAAATGGTCATTAAGATTCTGTGTAAACCATGTCTCATCATGCCTATATGCCAGCTCTATACCATATGATATAGTATTAAGCAATGTATATATGTTGAGGTAAGGTAGATGTAACATGTAGTAAATAAGATATTAGTATTCTTACCATTATAAAGAACAATTGGGTTCTAGATATTAAGTATTATCTTATATAGCACACTTTATTTTTAAAGGCACACCAAGTATGATGATTTCTCTATATCTGGTTTAGATGAGAACACTTATATGTCTACTTTTATCTTAGCTCATTTATGTCAAAAGAGAGAAAATGGTCAAGGGATTTAAATGGATAGTAAATGAATTGATTCCATAATCTTTTGGAGTTAATCTAAACTTAGATGAAGTTCAAATTTATATTCAAACCTTTGTTTTATTGTAACTAAGATATACTTGTGTATAGTCTCAATCTGAAATATTTATTCGACCACGTATTGGGAAGAATATTAGGGGTTGATCTTCCTTTTCCAATAGTATTTTATTCTTTTCTAGTAACCATGTCCATGTGTTATTCCACTATGGTGGAATAGCGGAAAAAAATCCCTAGATTGACCCAGGAGGGTTAAGATTATTTGAAGTACCTTTATGGTTATAACTTGTTTAGCTATTTATATATGGGTCGATAATGAAAGGTCGAGTACCCTTAATATTAATGTTTATATTTACTAGTCGAGAGGAGATATTTCCTAAATGGTAATGTTTATCCTTGGTATAAAATCTCATTTGTTTGATTATAAGTCGACTTAAGTTATAATTGTCGATAATCCTTGGACCTTAGATTTTGTAAGGATACAAAGAGGTACTGATGAGTAGATAGTCATTTTATAAGGTTTATGGTATAATGACCATGTCTTGAGAATCCATCTAAATCAAGAAGACTAGAATTGAGTTAGATAAAACTCTATAGTTAAGCCTACTTGACCAAGTCAAACTACAAGATGTGAGAGTATCCAAGTCGAGTTAGAGGTGGGTGAACATTACGACTATGTTTATTTTAAATGTCTATTTATATAGAACCTTTGGCCAAAGTAATGCATATGTCTCTACATGCATTAGTCGGTTCACCATATCCAGATTGCATAACCTATCAGAATGATCATACTTAGCTAGAGGATTGTCTAGGGTTGTGTGATCGATAATGTTATGTAGTATACAACATCAGTACTCAGATGGCAAATAACCGTTGGTTACCTTATGTCTATACTCTTCGTGAAGGGTAGGGCCACTTCCAGTTGGAAGGTGTGCGGGGGACTGTCGGTCTATGGTTGGAGGTAAAGCACTCAGAAGATGCTCTCTCTCTAGCAGAAGACTCACTGAGACTTGCGATATGGATGTTAGTATTCCAGAAGTAACATATCTATTGGATAAGTGACTTGTGTTCTTAAACTATGTAAATATGTATCATTGTAAATGAAATGACAAGATGTCAATTTTGTAAATTATATCATGTTATATATTTCAAGAAGGAAATTATATTTATTGATGTATCTTAATTCTTTGAGTTTATTTTAATTCAAGAAAAAAAAATCAATCTTTTTCACGTTATGTGTTTTTATCTCATGATAAATATTTGATTTTAGTCTTGTTAAGAGATTTTGGGTTGTTACATTGGGAACCTAGAGAGCACAAATGGATTGGTAAAACTCCATGGAAAACTTGTCCTTAATTTTGAGCTAATGAAGGTAAGATTTGAGTTGAGCTCATTGAGTTGTATGACTTTCAATAATTTTCTTCCATTGGTGAAGCTTAGCCACACACAAGTACAAAGTCGATGAAAATAGAAATGCTTCTAGCTTGGTGGTAGTATGATGGAGCTTTGAGGTGGTGGCTTCATATGAGAAATGATAGTTCAGAGTGTTCGTTGGTGCCCATAGGTGTGCCAAAAGTGACAATTTCGCTTGATGGCATCATTCCACCATTGAATCTAACGAATCCCATAAAGAGGATGTGGTTCCAAGTTCCAAATACATTGAATATGCACCAAAGTGGGTTGATGACTCAACAAAGATGTATTATCAAAAAACTATGATTTTTCCACCTTGGGTGTGACAACTTGCCACTCAATTCAAAAGTAGATTGAAAAATGATCTAAAAGAACAACTTCTAATAGGGGCTCAACCAGTAACTAACACCAACTAGAAAATGAAAAATACTTAAAAATTTGGAAATAGTAAGTCCTTCATGTACAAAATACTATAAAACTTGGAAATAGTAAATCCTTCATGTACAAAATACACTATTATTCAAAAGACTAGAGGAAATGAAAGAATATACTTTCAATATTTTGTTTATTATTCTAAATATGCATGATTTATATAAGTTTGGCATATACATGAGCAAAACTTTAGATGACTAGCTCCTATTGTTGAACAACGACTACTATCATTATGACTTATGTTATACAAAATGACTATCAGTTACCTACCATAAAGATGATGAGGGGGGTAAATCCCAAAATACAAAACAACACAGATTGCTCACAAAAAATAGGAATTTTTTTTTATTGAACTACAAACAAATTACATTACAGAAATTGGGAGGATGAAATCCTCAACAAGTTGCAACACATTACAGCTTCCTTTCACTAGATTCTAGAACCTTCTGCCTTCTGTAGCTTCAAATCTGCTAGGGTTTTCTATTTTCCCTCCTTTTTCATGACTCACCACTTTTCCCCCTTCTCTACTACTCAAAATATTCCTGAAAAATGGTCATAAATATCTCTTTTTGGTGCCTTCCAGCCAAAATTTTGAAATTTGTAACTCCCTCCAAAAATAGGCCAACTTCTGGAAGCCATAACTTTTGATCCGAGTGTTTGATTAACGAACCGTTTGATGCGTTGGAAAGATCGTGAATAGATCTACGTCCTTACAAATTTTATCTACCAGTTATTCCTATTTTTGGGGTTGTACAGGGCCTCTAAGTGCCTCATATTGGACTTCAAAACTTTTTCAAGGATTTTTAAAGAAATAGAAACTTTAATATCTTTCAACCATAAATGATATTTGGCCAATTCCTTCACCAAAGGTTGTATTTTTCAATTCCAAAGCTTTGAGTAAATTTTTGTTTCCATATGTGTTCAAATACAAACTTTCTAAAAATAACATGTTGCTATTTTTATCCAGTTAGAAATTTTGAAGGTTCCAAATCATTATTAAAGTAAATGGGCATCCGTAAATACCGAAATTGAAAAGAATAGAAAAAATCATCATTTTTTGGGTGATGCAAGATTGCCCTTACACCACTAGATGCTCCTGCATCATATACCTAGGGTAATTTGAGAAATGACCTTATCGCATCTCAGGTGTTCAAGGAAAACCCAAACAATCAACCTTTGCCTTAGACAACCAGGAAGAATCTTTGACAAGCTTTCCTTTCCACTTAACCAGATATTCTTCATATTGTTTGTTCTTGGTACTTCTTCCCACACAACTATCTAGGATTTCTTCTATCTCCTCCTATGAAGTAGGTGCCAAGATACTCCAATGTTCCTCTGTTGGTCCATCCTCTATACCACCTTCATGATACTCTATTAAATCAGAAATGTTGAACACAACTTGGGAAATGTTGATTCCACTCAACAACTCTACCTCATATGCATTTCCTGAATCATGCTTCTTCAGGATCCTGCTTGGTCCAAATTTCATCTTTAGCTTATTATATGTCCCCATTGTTAACCTTTATTTCATTAGGTGAACCATGACTTCATCACCAACCTTCAATTCCTTAAACTTTCTCTTCTGATCTTCCTTAGCCTTATACTGAGAATTCATTTTATTGTGTTGTTGTACCTCTTCATGCAAGCTCTTCAGGTGCTGTGCAAAGTCTTTGGCCTCTACACTATTCTTCTCTCCTCTGTCTATCTTTCTCAACTCAGAAGTGTTTCTTAGACTACTCCCATATACAATTGGAAGGAGGATTTACTGGTACTCCTTTTGATAGAATTGTTATATGCAAACTCTGTATGTGGTAATATCAAATCACATGCCTTGGGCTTATCTCCTACTAAGCATCTTAGTAGGTTTCCTAAACTTTGATTCACTACCTCTATTTGTCCATCAATCTGTGGGTGATGTGTAGAGCTAAACTTCAACTTAGATTTCAACTTCTTGCATAAGGTCCTCTAGAAATGTCCAACAAACTTGGTATCCCAATTTGAAACTATGCTCTTTGGAAGACCATGTAGTCTGACTACCTCCTTGAAAAATAATTTTGCAACATGAACAACATCAGTAGTCTTTTGGCACAGAATCAAATGTGCCATCTTTGAAAATATGTCAACCACCACAAATATTCATATGGTACAATAAACCTAAATCAATGAGTCAATAGTCATCACTAGGCAAATTAGAAAAAATGAATAAAGCATCATTATCAGTGCCATCATTAGACGATTTAATAGTGGAGGTATCATCATAAGTTTTCTTCTTGTACCTGTATTTTTCCTTCACATGTCCCCACTTGCCACAATTATAACACTTCACTTTGCTCTTACTAGGGGTTTTAGACTATCCTCATATTTAGATCTATCTTTCAATTTCTTCCATTCCCCTTTAGGCCAACCTTTGTCCTTGGGCTTTCCTTGAACTTGTAATACATCTTTCAAGCCCTCATCCATGGATTTTCTCCTCATTTTTTTTGAAAGAGATGTAGCAACAAGGGAATCCATTTTTGGATATGTAATAGAACCACTTAGAGCAATGACTAGATTTTCTGAAGATCCAAGCAAAGAACAAAGAAATAATTTATACATTTATCCTCTTCATCTAGCTTAACATCAATAGAACCTAACTAACTCAAAATTAATTTAAAAGCATTCAAATGCTTAGCAATAGAGTCTCCATGTTTCATTTATAATGAGTAAATATTCCTTTTAAATAGATACAAGTTATTAACAAGACTCTTTGTTTGATAGATAAGAGCTATTCTCTTCTATAGGCTATGTGCAATGGTCTTCTCTGAGATATTTAAGAGAATAGTATCTACAAGACACAACTGAATGGTTCCCCATGCCTTCTTGTCTAGCTTTACAATATCTTCATTAGGCATTCTTTTGGTTTTTCCTTCCTTTGCAATAAATTTCCATGATCGTTTTCTTCCAAGAGCTCCTCCATCTTTAGCTTCCACAATTCGTACCTAGAGCCATTGAACTTCTCAATATCTAAATAAGAGATAGAGGCAATGGCTTCAAACATTCTAATGGTGCCCACCTAGGGTTAGGGTTTTGAGTCGGGTCTACAAGCTTATGTTTTATTCCCTCAAACTCTTAATGCCTTAGGTTTTATTTTCCCTCGGCTTCCTGCTTTGTATTTTTTGTTTCATCATTGACCTCCTGTTGTAAGTCACTTTCACTTAAGATACATATTCATGCCTTTGCACTCGTAGGTTGACTGGCCCCTATGCATTGCTTTACTGCTTTCTCCTGTTGCACTTGAGAAAAAATGCTAAGTACAAAATCACTTTATGTGGCGGTGAAATCTATCGGATGTATATGTCTTTGTATGTACAAGTGTAAATGTACATTGGCGAGCCAAAAATGTTCAATTGGCCTTTAAAAAAGTGAAAAAATTGATTGTATGCATTTTGAATGCATATCGGGTTTGTATATGCATTGAGGAATCTGTCACAGATTATGGGAATATTCCCTACTTGTATGTGAAGGTTTGCATGTATATTTGTGTTGTATGTTTTGACATGCAACGGCTATATACAAAGGGCAACATGCAAGCAAAACATACATTGGCATATACAAGAGAATTATGCAAGCGGACAGGTGCAAAGTGGACTCGGCTAGAAGGTTTGCAATATTTGTGAAACAGGGTGAAGTCCGCGGTTGTATGTTGGGATTGTATGTTCTCAATGTACATTCAAACATACAAGTGGAAATACAAAGAAATATACAAGGCCGGTTGAAGTCAAAGTAGTCAAAAGCATGTGGGGCCCATCAATTGCATATATTTGTGATTGTATGTTGCACATGCAATCGAACATACATTCCTAATATACAAACTGGATCTGAAGTGAACATACATTCCGGTTGATAAAAGATGAAGCCCATTGTTTGTATGTATGTTTTGCTTGTATGTTCACATTATATATGCGACATACATTGGTTATGTACAAAGTTGAAAGATGCAAGGCCCGGACCCGAATATGTTTTCAATGTGCTTTATAAAATTTGGAGTCTGTGGCATGTATATTCATTTGTGATGCAAGGCCCAGACCCGATAGCGATTGTGATTTGTTCTATAATGATTTGGGGTTCGCTTTATATGTTTCCAATTGTATGTATATACAATCTTATTTGCATATACATTGGAATGTTTTAAGAGGCAAAAAAGGTAAAATGTTTGTATGTTGTGAAAAGTCAAAAAAGCAAAGGGGTGTCTGCATGGCATAATTTCATTGGCCGATGACTAGTCAGCGTGAACCAATGCCATTGATCTCGGTAGGAGAGGGGAACTTGACGGCTCCAATTCAAATTTCAGAAAGCGAGGGATTTGTATGCATCCACAATCACATTTCAAGCAGGAAGGAAGTTCAAGGCACGCAGCTACTGCATCCCGTGGGTTGGTTGGCATTAATGGCAGGTTTACAGAGGCATTGCTCGATGAATGACAGGCCAACCATTGTCTTTAAGAGGAAAATATCCAATAGTTGCGCATCTCCCAATTCCACCTGCTTTTTCCTCTTTGTCCCCCTGCTGCATTGAATATTTTTGGGTGCCATTATGATGGTGCAATGTATTTGGCAAGATTTTGAAAATCCCTTGTAATTATTGCTGAGTACACAGTTTTGCTATAAAATACAAACTTTGTTACTCATTTGGGTTGTTGAAAAATTGGACAAATTTTGGTGATGTAATAAGATACAATTTTACTAGTGACTCTGTTTTGGTGCCTTGTGAGTTTATGAGTTATATATTGAACGTTTTGTGCATAGAATTCATTAGTTTCATGTTGATTTAAATGAGTAATGCTTCATTGCATGTATTTTGTTATTTGTCTCCAAGTTGAATGTGTTCTTCTTCTGAATCTAAACAGCTAAGGAGTGTCTAAGATTCTAGGATATGGGTTTGCTATGTTGAATGCTTGATCTTTGACTTATGCTCAAGGAGTAGATTAAATGTTTAGGGTTAAGTGTTGGGAAGAATATATTGTAGTGAGGATGTTTGTAAGCAGAAATAACTGAATACTTAGTCTTGGGTAGTATCCGTAAGGCAGATATTACAAAAAACCCCTTGAAATCTGATTATTGTTTCAAGTCTGTGGTAAACGTTCACATATATATATCTATTGACTCCGAGCCCTAGATAGGCACCAGTCTAGTCTTGTATTGAGGTTACAACCCAAGGTCCCAGTTTTGCATCCAAATACAAAAATACACGTCCAAACTTCAAATACAAACCTTTAGGATATTAGAAGTAGTTTTAGGACCAAAATCCTCTGTCATACAACTGAGCATAGGCCCAAACCTAGCCCCTTTTCACTTATTTTACAGTTTTGGTCTGCATAAGAGAGGATTTATCTGCTTTGTGTCAACATCCCAGTAAGTTCACAAGCATAGTTTACAGATGTTGAATAGGGAATACCTCCCTGGTTCTGTAGAGCCTAAAGAAGAAGAGGAGATATTTATAGAGTCTATCTCCTGTACTGTTGGCCCCTGGCCCAAAAATCCTGTTGATCGATGATGGCTACCTTGTAGGGATAACTGGGAAGTATCCAGTTTGGGAAAAATCCAACACATTCATAGATCTACAAAACCACTAAGTCAAAATCTCTCTTGCATCCAAATACCCAAAATAATTCAAGAAAGGTGTCCCCTTCTCAATAGAACCAAATCTCTAATACCAAATGTCAAAAAATAGGGTAAATTACTACAGGGAAAAATTATGCACTTAATAACAAATTTAAAATTACCAATTATAGAATCATGTGATTACCCATAAATTAATGTGTGAAAGTTTAAATTAGCAAGCAAGAAATCAACAAATGCATAATAATAAACTCATAACACCAAATGTACATGGAAAAACTCTTTCAAAAGAAAACTCCACCATAAAAGAGAGGACAATTTTGTATTAATGCAATAAGAATGTTACATCAATTATCTCCCTTCAATCTAACAACATTCTGATAACATAACAATGATTAACTTGCAAGATGCCCATAGAACAAATATCTCATGCCTCCAATATATAGAGTTTTTGAAACAAGAAACAACAAATGGATTTCCAAAGCAAGAGACAAATACCATGGGCCCAAACTAGGTTCCTATCTCTCTCATTCAAAAATCTAACATCCCATTCATGAAGAACATATTTTGGGAATAATAAATGTAACCCTTGCCAATTGCAACTCCCTCCACAATACATGCAAGGTTAAATGTAACTCCCAAGTGCTCCATTGAGGCACTTATTCCAATACATGACTTTTCATATTCCAAGGTGACCTTTCATTTTCATATTCCCTTTCATTTTCTTGTTCCCTCTTCCTTGTCTTCTTTGCAATAGTAATTCTAAATATCCTGAGAAGAATAATAGTCAATATTGTTGTCCCCACAACATTTGGGCATCCCATTTCACCCATTCCATGTTTAAAGGAGAAAATATATTTCTTATCAATCTATACAAACAAATAGATAATCTAGACATAGGGATATGCAAGATAGGTGACACCTAATCGCAACACTTCATAAGGGATGAGTATGTAAGAGGTGATATTTTTTGACCAAGGAAAGAGAAGAAAGTATTTTTATCCATTTAGTAGTTGCAATAGAATATGTTTATCCTTTCCATGTAGAGAAATAATCTTTGTCTCTTTTATAAGAGATCATTTGGAAAGACATTCTTTGAGGGCCCTTGGAGGGTGACATTGTGGACTCATTTGAGGGGTTGCCCTATTTATTAAATAAGATTACAACATGGATGTGGGAAAGTAAATCAAAGACCTATTTTCTATTTTTCAAGAAGGTTATGGTCCTTTTTTAAAAAAGGATGTGGCCATGGAGTATGGTTCAAGCTTTAATTTGGATCCCATTTCAAAGGGTATTAAAGAGGTAGTTGTTGATAATCACACAAGTATTATATAAGTGGATTTATTTTCCATTTTGAGAGAAGGGTACACTCTTCTCTTTGGAGAAAGTGAGCACATACATGGCATAGATTTGATTGTTATAGTAGTGAGAGGTATCATTATTTAGACAAAAATTTGGAGGAGTCCTATCAAGGTTTTTTTTTTTTGTGGAGTGCTATTAGCTTGAAGGCAAATTTTGACATTTCCCAGAATAGTGAGATTGAAGAGCTACATAATGGAGGTGATTGCAATAGTATAAATTTTCCAAATACATTCATCTTGGAGTGTGAGTAGAAACTTGAGCTCTCAAAATTCTTTTCAAGCCCTCCCTTGATGTGAATCAACATCAAAACCATGTACAATGAAAGAATCAGTCAAGTTCCAAGTAGTGAAGTATAGAGAAGTAAGGAGGTGCAAATTTTTGCTATTTTTCTTCTTGCAATTTATTTTGGTGGTTGCTATTTTAAAACTAACTTTGTGGAGTATCTTGAGAAGGGGTATCTATTTCTCCTTACCTATAGATGGGTTTGTTTAGTAGGCTACGCATTATAGTTTTTGTTTCAATTTTTATTTTGGAAAATAAGTTGTTTGTTGTAGTAGAGTAGTGTGTGCTTTTTAATAAGTATTTGTAGTAGTTTAAAGGTTTGGTGTTGCAACCATGGTAGATTTTTATTCTTTTTGTCTTCAAGCTCAATGGAATTTTTGGCAAAGAAGGTAGATATAGGTCTCAAGGTTATGAGCCTTCATGTTTCTATGTAGTTTGGAGTAGTGGGCATGTGTTCTTAGATTTGGTTTGGGCTTGATGCCCTCTATTTTTCTTCAATCATATCCACCTGACTCCATGCCTAATGTATTAAGGCATGCTTCTAGGATCATTCTTTTGCATAAGGCAAAAATGCCATGTGAGTCATCGAGAACTATATAGTACAAGTTCTTGCACTCCAATTTAAAACTTTGTTTTGTGTTGTTGACACTCAATATTATAATTTACCTTTCTTGGCCCATTGTAATCATTTTGGTGCCATTAGCATTAATAACCAACCCAAGACATTATAACTAAGGCTTCATTCTTTTGTCTTTACCAATTTTATTTTGTGCTCCTATGTCATCATCCTTCCCCTATACCAGTTGTCCATTTATGCACCTATGTTGATCTTAAAGATCACTCTTATGGAATCCCAATTCATAATTGTATAAGTATTTTCATTTATTTGCATGTTTTTCTTCTATTTGAGTGATGATTTATTGTTGGTAGTTATTGCTAACTTGAGCATATATTTCTATCTACATGGTGACTAGTTCCAGGGGATTCTATTTAGGATACCAATAGTATATGATTGCATGAATCTTCCACACTCCAATATTGAAGTAGTCTACATTCTGGATCATACTCTCTCACTATTGGTTAAGCAACATAATTTGGTTATCATTGACTTTTAAATCAACATTTAAAGCTTGATCCAATGAATCATAAACTCTAAAGGACATAAAAGTTAAGAAGTTTTAAATGCTTCACCAACCATTAGATCACCTTCAGAAACAAGAATGATCTATTGAATCCTCTAACCAAGGCACCAAGACTGATGTGTGATTGATATTCTATTTGTCAAGGTAAAGTATGGTGGTCTGAATTCACTCATGTGGAGTTTCAAAGCAAAGTTTATATTGTCACTTCCATAATATAACAACTTACTGTTGGTCACAATTGGGTAGGCGGTATGAGCTAAATGTTATTTTATACCCTACTAATGAGTTGATGTCCCCCACATCATTGGTTTGGTGGGCTCAGTTTTGCTTATCACAAGCACTTTATAAAAGCAAAAGAGGAGGGCTTAAATGTTCAATTGCCATTTGCAATAATGAAATCATAAAATTAGAGAGCCTTCATTTTTGTTTCACCATTTTCCTTGAGTAATTAAAGTAATGGTTTAAGGGAATAGCAAGAGGACATCTAGTAACACATATTAGTTCTTATTGGTCATAGGTCTTATTCATAAATCTTTGAAGGGATCCACATGTGTGATAGCAAATGGAGAATTGTCATTTGTTGTGAGTTGGTGCATTTAGTTGGCCTACTATTTACACTGGGTGGGGGGAAAATATATTTTCAAAGGCCACTTAGTAAAGAGTGCTCATTTCCTATTGAATTAAGGCATGAGTCATTTATCATCAAGCAATTACTGTTAATTATTGATTTCATTATGAACTTCAAAGGATTTAATCAAGATTTACACCTATTGGGGGTTTCAAATGAAAAATTATATTGTAAAAGGGTTTTACACCACTAACGGTATGAAAAAGTAAGTGCAAACAAGTGGATGAAGTTTTAATGGCACCTCTCAAGCTTAGTAAGGAGATTGGAGGCTTTGGTAGTCTGGGAAATGATATGACAAAAGTTTGTAAGGATGCCATGTGCAGATGAATGTTGGAATCTTTACATTGTCAATGTTGTGTGCACGAGATAAGAAATAATTACATCCTTAAGGCATGGGTGACATTCCAACATTAAATTTCTCTTGGAACCAATGAAGTTAGAATCCTATAGGATGCTTGTGTGCATGAATAGGGAGAATTTCCCTATTCCTAGAGAATTTCATCCAATGGGGATTTTCCCTTATTTGTTCATGAAGATCAAATTTGATTGAGCACACTAATGCTAATATGAATTCAATTCTTAAACAAAAGAGGTTTCTACATAAAAAATAATGGGGAATGCCCTGCTACATTAAAAAATTGCAACATTGTCATCAATAAGAGAGATCTAGGGCATGTGTTGGAAACAAGGTAGATAACTGAGAGGGGGGGTGAATCAGTTATCTCAAAATTTCTTTAACTTTCTTTTCTTTTGTTAACTTAAAAATCAATGCAGCATCAAATTATATAAGCATATGTGATCATAAGAACAGAAATAAAATCAACACACTTAACACAAGGATTTTTATGTGGAAAACCCTATTAAGGGAAAAACCATGGGGTGACTAACCCAAGATTGTATTCTCTGTTAAAAGAATAAAGGAGTACAAAATGGCACTTGCCAATTAGGGCTCACTGCTCGAGCACACTGCTCACAAGAGGCACACTTCCTACAAGAGACTCACTATCTACAGAACTTACAGAAGGTAATCAGGTATTTGAACTAGTGAGAGGCATCTACAAATATTAGAGTTCAGTTCTGGTTAGGTACAATACACTGATCTGATGCACTTCATTCTTCTTCTATTTTAGTGTTGTTGCTTTGTCACATATCGGACTTGAATTGTAGCTTCCACACTTATCCTTCTTTTCTTCATACTTTATTTCATCTTTCTTCACACCACACACACTTACATACTGGAATCCCTCTGGTATATATATCCGCATAAAGAATTTCTATCAACTTGCTAGTTGGCATCAAGAACACTGTAAGTAATTACTTTGTCGACTAAATCCAAGCTTGATTTGTGATGCGTATCAAAAACATAGATAGAGAAGTCATTAATCATGTCAGCCAACAATGTATGATCCCCAAAATAGCTTGATCAACATCATTTACTCATCCAGATTGAAGTCTGACACTCTGCTGGTCGGTTCTTCCTCCTCTACTCTGCCTGTCTGGAACCCAACACACAGATGCTCATAACTTTTTCATGCTTTATCACCGAAGGCTAAATATTTGGAATATAGTAGTCATGATACCCTTCTTGACTTTCCAAAGTCTGCAACTTACTGAGTTATACCATCTAAGAGATCTGGACCTGATTATCAGACCTTGTTGCATACTCTGTTCTTGTTCACCAGACCAAAACAATCTTCAATCTAACTTCTGGTATAGGCATACTAAGTACTACAGATGTGTGGGATAAACTTTGTTGCCATCAATGACAACACTCATGAAGTCACATAGTGTCTCTTGCCAACAATCTCCCCCTTTGGCATTGATGGCAACACTTAGTGAAAAATGGCTAAGTGTCGCAGTAAACTCCCCCTTGGATGATGCTCTATCTTTTGCACTATTATACCGAAACTCCCCCTTAGCTAGATTCCACATTTTTCACTACTCTTCACTCTGCCTTTGACATCAATGGCAAAGGGTGGGGTCCACATACCAAAAATTTACAAAAATTATTCTATACATGGCCGCATAAGTATATATGAATTATATGTTATACTTACATATCCGCAAAGGTGGCCTTCAACTATACAATTTCTGTGGCCCAGTTCTGCTTCATCCTGTCCAAAATTGAGATGTGACCACTTAACAAAAATGCATATGCTTCTGCCCTTTTTAAATCTACTAGATCACTGGTTCGGGCTGTGGTCTAGGCATCTGTCAAGGCCTCATGCATTGCCTCTAAATTTGAGATAATTATTTCTCTGAGTTCACTCATTATGTTTATTATATCCTTCTTTTCTTTGTTCAGCCTCTTTATTTTATTTATGATGACAATGGCCTGACATTCTTGATTCATTAAGGATGTAGTGAGGGGATCAAAATTATGAGATAAACTTGACAGTTTACCTTCTTGTTCTTTCACCTTCTTTTCAATATCCTCTGTCACTTTAGGCCAAGATAGGAAAAATTTGTACAAGTCCCCACCATCTTTAAGAGCATTTTCAAGGCTCTTAATTCCAATGTCTAAGGTCCTCCTATCATTGGTAATCAGTCCTTACACCTCAGAGAATCTCTTTCCCAAAAACTCCTTCCGAACCTGTGCTTCTGCCGATTTCTCTAAAGATTCAAAATGAGTGCCAACAGAATTGACCAAAGATTTTAAGTTACCGAATGGAGAGGCTAAAGGATCCTTTTAAAATGATGGCATGATCTTCTCCAGCATTCCGGATGCAATCTCCAATAGCTCACAGTCTTCCATGTGAGATTTCAGAAGTTTTTCTTTTGCTTTGGCTTGAGCAAAAGATGCTATTTTCATTGTCTAGACCGGAGAGAGAGAATCAAAATTTAGAGGTCCTTGAAATAGCTCAGGTTCATCTATTTCCATCATTTCTTTGTTCAAGAAATTCTTCACTACCTCTGCAGTGTCTCTTGCCGGAGATTGAGTCTTCTTTTCCTTTTGGAGCTGAGAACTGTCATCATAGGTCTTCTCTACTTGTTCTTCTTCTTTTCCCTTGACCTCCTCTTCTTGACTCACTTTCTCCTCTTTTCTTCCTTCTCCTTCAGCTCCTGAGTCTGGAATGTCTGTTACACCTATAATGGGATCCGGAGGAGAGATTGCACCTAAGTTTGCTGCTTCAAGAACTTCCTCTTTCAGAACTGAGGAGTCTAAGTTCTCAGAGATTTCTTCATTTATTTTCTTTAGTTTTGTCATTGATTTCTTTTAATCCTTCAACATCCATGGTAGAAGGTTCTTCATCTATTTCTTCTACAATGGGAAGATTGAATCTCTTCAAGGCATTCTAGAGGATGTCTTTTGTTTCACTCGCTACTTGGTCTATTTCTCCGAGCATGAGTTTATTCATTCTTGCCTTACTCTGAAACTCATCCTTACAATCTTTGAAAATCATGTTCATTTGTTTTGGAGTGATGGAAGGATAGAGCTGAATTGCTATCTGCTCCCGAATCTCTAAGTCTTTTTCGTTTGCATTATCTTTTCTTAGCTCAAGTACCTTTTCTAGACTCTTAGGAATTAGTGATATTATTTCAATGAAGGCTTTATTGTAAATGTTCAAGTACTTGACAGTAGCTTCTTCCAAAATTCTCTTCTCAGCATCACTGTATTAATCATAGAATTCAGTCACCGGTTGCAGGTTCCCATCCACAATGACTGCCTTGATGATGTGATCAATGGAAAGAGTGGGCTTTTCTACAAATTCCTCTACCTTCTCTACCTCCTTTTTGCTAGCAGAGAACTTCCCGGATGTTCTCTTCTTCTTTATTTCCTAGATTTCTTCATCTAATTCTGTTGCCTCATCATCTTTATGGCTTGTATACTTCCTTGAGGCTTTGGCCTTCATCCTCTTTTCTCCTTTTCCAAATGTCTTAACTTCTGGTTTAGCAGACTTTGAGCTCTTGGAAGTAATAGGAGCAGAACTCTTGGAGGATCTAGTCCTAGAAGAGGTTTGTGCAGGGGTACCTTCTTCCTTTGCTTCTTCTTTTTCCTTTTCTACCTCCTCCATTTTCTCTCTGTTAGCATCAAGGGCCTCCTTTGATATGCCAAATCTTTTGGCAAATTCCTCAACTTCCCTTCTAACTTTCCTCTTTATCTCCGGTTGTCTTAGCTCAACATGTATTTTTACACTTAGTTCTTGAAAGGTTCCAAACCTTTCTGCCTTAGGGTCCTTGGGATGGCTCAACAGGTGTTGAATATGTAGTTCCAAGATTTTCTCATCCACCTCGTATCCCATTGGCATTATCCACATTGTTCTGGGCTCAACTGCCTCCATTAGGCATTGGTCAGTGTCAACCATGAAGCACACTGTATCCTTGTATTTTTTAACTATGGATTGAGGTATTCTTTCTCTGGCTTGCATCATGCTTTGGAAGTTCTTAAAATAACCCCAGAGAGCTATGCTTTGAGCTTTAGCATCACCAAGTCCATACATATAGTCTCTAATCTAGATTGCAACCGGTTTGTCATTTTGCTAGACCCAACCACTTAATCTGAGTAGCTCATTCATGTAGTAGAAGAATAGACACAGTATCAAACAACCATACTTAAAGGAGTTCTTCTTATCCTTCTTGATCTTCTGCAAGTTTTCTAACAGTTGATTTAAGAGAAGATCACATAGATCATAATCTGCATTTTCCCTCAACATATGATATGTTGCATATATTGCAGTCCCAGACACAGAATTCTCCCTGCTAGAATGATAGATCTTATACCCAATTATCATTGAGGCAAATTTGACATCCGGATCTATGATGTCATCTATGGTCATTGCTCTCTTGTCAAACTTAGATCCGGTGGCTTCAGTTACTATCTGGTTCTTAACAGATTTGAGTGCAGGTAACCCACCGGATGAGTGCAATTTAGTTACTACCCTGATGGCATCTTTTGTTATCTTGAAGGGCCTTGTTAACCACATGAAGTTATCATGCATCCTGCTTAGGACATACCGGACCCAATCATCTTCTGCAAAACAGGGAAAGTGTATGTAATGTCCAAAGTGTTTATCCCAGAGAGCCTTGTATTGATGTTTGAGTTCATAACTATCATCTATTAGTTGTTTATGATAGATGACCATCAATTTAGAGTCTCCAAATTCCTCAATGTTGGCTTGAATATAGACCCTAACATCTTCTACATGCAATACCCCATGCAAAATGCTAGAAAATGCCACTAAAGGATCAACTTCTAAAGATTTATAAGGATGTTTCTTGAATTTAGGGCGTGGCCTATTAGTGATCTTAACAACCATTGGAGTAGCCATCTTGCAAAAGATTCTGAGAGAGATTTTCAGAATAGAAGTACTCTTTTGCACTTTAGGGTTCGAAATAGGAGCCGGGACAAATCACTGGTTGAGTTCAATTTTGCAGTTTGATCTTTGAGTGAGTTGTAGAAACTTTGATGCAGAGCTCTTCTTTTCTTCTTCTCGAATGCAAATGTGCAAATAATGAGTGAATGAACCCTTTTAACCTTGCACAAACCCTAATTTCCTTTTGCAATAAATGCACAACATAAGTTATTTGGTTGCCCTATTTTGAGAAAGATCTTCTTGAATCACTGTGCTGAACTTAGAATCATTATCAGTGAGGATTGACAATCTATCTTCTTTTCTTCGGTCATGCCATGGGTCTGTAGATCAAAGTAACTCAAATTTGAATCATACCAGATCTGTCTGTGAAAAATCCTACTTTACCGGATGGCTGTCAAACCGGATCAACTTGAGCAGTTAAACTCTTGCAAAACTCCATGCGGATCTTTCATATTTTTTATGATGGTTATACAGATATTTTTCTAAGAACCCTTTAATCTGCAGCATTCCATGTGCTGAATTTAGGCACTAATTGACTAGCTGGGGGAATTTGTTTTTCTCTATGACTCCCCCTGAGCCAGAGCTCATCTGTTTAGTTTTCGGAAGGAATATCAGCACCGGATTCTGGTGCAAATCCATCTCCAATATTTTTTGTACTCTTCTTCACCCAAATCTTGCTCATCTCCTTTTAAACTTCATCTGCATTTACTTTACCTTTGCCTTTATCTTGTTTTTGATTATGTTGCACCAAACCCTTTTTATCCTAATTTTTACTTCTGTAGAATTTGGTAGTATGACCGGATCTATTGCAATTGTAGCAGACAACATTTCTTTGCATATTTGATTGATATCCTCTTGATCTGCATTGATTAGCCATATGTCCCATTCTATTGCATGCAAAGCATCTACCATTGAATGAATTGTTTATTTGCATATTTATGCATTCATGAAATTTGTGACCATACCTTTTGCAGTTGAAACATTGTCCGGAGAAGGATGGATTAGTTTGATTCATTCTTCTTCTGCACTGAGTTGCTTTATGACCAAAATTGTTGCAATTGAAGCAATATTCATTGAAGGATGGATATTTTTGAGCATTTGGTTGCCTTACCGAAGGTCTTCTAGGCCTGTTTCTTTGGTTTCCTAATCTAAAGTTCTTCTAACCGGATTTGGAGTTTTCACCTTTCTCATATCCCAAGCCACACTTATCATGTACCCTCTTTTGGCTCTCAAGAAGAACTTCAAGTTGGGCTGAGATTATCTTGAATTTCTCTTTGTATTCATTTGTTGTTTGAAGACTTTGTTTAAGAATGTCTATCTAATTCTCAAGTTATTCTTCATTATCTCTAGCTTCTTCAAGATCAGATTCAAAATGCCTGATTATTCTGTCCATTTTGTGGCAGTCCTCTGTCTTCTCCTTGAGGGATTATTTTAGATTATCTTCACTCTTCCTTTTTTCTTCAATTTCTTGGGTGAATCTCATAACCCCTGATTCCATTTCATGCCTTACCATAATGACCTCTTTTGATAGCTTCTCACATAGCTTATTTTTCTCATTCAGATCTTCATTAGTATCATTGTCTTCACTCTAATTGGCTAATTTTTGAAGTAGTTCCTTTCTCTTTTCACAGAGATACTAAGTTTTTCTTTTACCTCATTTATGAAATCATTAGCTTCTTTGAGTCTTTCTCTCAAATTATTGACTTTCGAATGTGATTGTTCAATATCATCTAGGGCAGACTGAAGTTGTTCCTTCATACCATATATATCTATTGAGATTCATAGATCTTCCTCAAGCTGTTAGGCTTTGTTTAGAGGAACTTAGCTCTGATACCAATTGTTGGAAACAAGGCAGATAACTGAGAGGGGGGGTGAATTAGTTATCTCAAAATTTCTTTAACTTTCTTTTCTTTTGTTAACTTAAAAATTAGTGCAACATCAAATTATATAAGCCTATGTGATCATAAGAACAAAAATAAAATCAACACACTTAACACAAGGATTTTTACATGGAAAACCCTATTAAGGGAAAAACCACGGGATGACTAACCCAAGATTGTATTCTTTGTTAAAAGAATAAAGGAGTACAAAATGGCACTTGCCAATTAGGGCTCACTGCCCGAGCACATTGCTCACAAGAGGCACACTGCCTACAAGAGACTCGCTGTCTATAGAACTTACAGAAGGTAATCAGGTATTTGAACTAATGAGAGGCATCTACAAATGCTAGAGTTCAGTTCCGGTTATGCACAATACACTGATCTGATGCACTTCATTCTTCCTCTATTTTAGTGTTGTTGCTTTGTCACATACTGGACTTGAATTGCAGCTTCCACAGTTATCCTACTTTTCTTCGTACTTTATTTCATCTTTCTTCACACCAAACACACTTACATACTAGAATCCCTCTGGTATATATATCCGCATAAAGAATTTCTATCAACTTGCTAGTTTGTATCAAGAACACTACAAGTAATTACTTTGTTGGGTAAATCAAAGCTTGATTTGTGATGTGTATCAAAAACATAGATAGAGAAGTCATTAATCATGTCGGCCAACAATCTATAATCCCCAAAATAGCTTGATCAACATCATTTACTCATCTGGATTTAAGTCTGACACTTTGTCGGTTGGTTCTTCCTCTGTCTACTATGCGTGTTTGGAACCCAACACACAGATGCTCATAACTTTTTCATGCTTTATCACTAGAGGCTGAATCTCTGGAATATAGTAGTCATGATACCCTTCTTGACTTTCCCAAGTCCGTAACTTACTGAGTTATACCATCTGAGAGATCCGGACCTCATTGTCGGACATTGTTACATACGCTGTTCTTGTTCACCGAACCAAAACAATCTTCAATCTAACTTCTAGTATAGGCATACTAAGTAATGCGGATGTGTGGGATAGACTTTGTTGCCATCAATGACAATGCTCATGAAGCCACACAGTGTCTCTTGCCAACAGCATGTTGGACAAATCTTCTAATCCAAGACTTACTATAGGGCATGGATTTCATTGCTCTAAATTTTCTTTCTTCTTCCATATTTCTCTCTTCTTTTATTCCTCTTTGAGAAGTTATATATTGTAAAGGTCTCTTTTGAGCTATAGGGGGATTTTCTAAGCAAAACTCTACCCTTTTATAATAAGTCTATGCAAACTCAAGCGTAAAGGTAGATATTTTATGTTATTTTAGACCTCTAGTTGATTTTATGAGTGTGTGTTCTTTATTACCTCTTATATTCACTAGTGATTTGTTCTTGATAAATAAAATACTCTATTTTCTATGTTCATTCATAGTTTTAATGGGAAATCTCTTCCTTCTACTTTTTCTTTTGCTTTTAGGTAACCTTGGCTTACATGTCTAGGATTTGTTGATCTTATGTGACTATTCTTTGACCTTTTGTAGGTCTATGATAACACAAATACTTGTTTTTGACCTTTCATTGTTGTAGATGTGTCTTTGAATCTTCATTGACTATTAAGCCATGCATTTATAATCCATATGCTAGTGGAAAGGCTTTCTTAATATTGTTACATTGTCTTTGTAGATTATGAGTTATTTTATATATTTCTCTCTTTTCTCTTTTCATCTTCAAGTGGATAGTGGAAGATTCATTAAAATAAATATCTCACTATAGGTGGCAAATTCTTTTGCCTCATTTCCCAAAGAACAAGAATTCCTCATGGAATCTATGAGTCCTCTCTGTTTTGATCTAGTTTTGGTATTTTTTGATACAATTTTGATATAGGCCAAGTCTTGACGAACATATGTCATCTGATTCTTTAGGTTAGATTAGATCTAATACCTTGTGAGACTTTTAGAAGAAAGGAGAACATGTTTCACTGGGAAGCCTTGACATTGTGACATGTGGTGCTGTAGATAGTATTATAAAGTAAAAGGTTTAGTGTATAAGTGGTGGACTCTACTTTTGTTGTTAGTTTAAGTTAATTCACAACTTGACAAAGGACACATGGTGTAATAATAGGAATTCTCACAAACATAGAGGGAAAGGTTCCTCAAACATCCCACAAACCATCTGGTCTACTAGCATTCATCTCATAAAACATCCTACATGTGATATGCCATCGCATCTTGGGAACACTTCACTAGGTATCTAGGCTTCATAGTTTTGGCTCCCATAGATCCTCTGCATCATCTTTCAGACACTACACTACTAGAGTAGCCATGGTGGGATCATTTTAGTACAAGAATTCAAGTTTTACAAGGCGACTAGACTAAACATCCATGACCACCAACAAAACAGTGCCCATACAACCAATTTCACCTACCATTGTTCATGATCACAAACCTCCTATTGAATATGGTTCATGATCACAAACCTGATATTATGTTGATTCAGGAAACAAAAATGTAGATCGAGAAGATAGTTTTTTTTAGAATAAAGTATTTAAAGATAGTGGTTTTCACGGGTTTAGCACTGATGGTGTGTCGGGGGCATTACTACCTTCTAAAACCCTCGCATTGTGAGGGGAGAGGCTCCTATGGAGGATTTGAATCATGTTTCCATGCAGTTTATTCATATTAGGGATGGGTCTTCTTGGATTATCTCTAATATTTACACATCTAATGTTAAAAATGCTAGGAAAAAGGCATTGGAATAAGCTTGGTCAATTCAAGGTTTGTCATGCAAACTGTTAGAACCTGTAATTTTTCTAGGGTTTTAGGGTCACCCTTACAAAATGTTATCCTTGATCTGAAAACCTAAGCCCTTCTTCTGATGTGCTTTAATCTCATGTTCCGTCATTGATCCCTTGGTCCCGGTTGTCAGTCTTTTAAGTTACTAGTCAAGCATCTATGTGTCATGTTTTACCGACCCCTTTGTCCTAAGCTACCAGTCGATAGTGCTCATGAATAATTGGAATATTAATGCCTAAGTCTATAGTGTGAGGGATTAGGTATGATAAGGACACTTGGTATCTTGACACGCACCCGCAAACTTTAGAGATCTGTACTTTTTCAGGGTTATGTTGCTACGAAATAATGCCATCTATCTAGTGGGCCCACTGTCTTGTTAAAGTTGAAGCTAAAGAGGGTCCAGCTATGAAGTTTTTTATTCATCAGATGCTACCACAAAGGGCATGCTATCAGATCTGAATTGGCATTATGTTGTGATTTGGTGCCACGTGTATGCAACTTTCCAACTACATGTGGAGCCCAAAGGATAGTGTGTTCCACTTGGCAATCTAGCGCAAGCCCACACTGTCAAACATTTAGTACCTGATGGGGAGTGAGGGGACGCGAGATGGTGACACATGGCAAAATTTTGAAGATTTATGTGGAAAGCTTTCTCGTTTGACACAAATTGGTTGGTCAAAGACTTTTCAACATGTACAATGGATTTTCAACTCTCCTGAACTATCTTGAGCTATTGATCATGTTGCAACAAGCCTTGTATCAACTGTCTACATTCAAATTTTGAATTTGCCTATTGTAGATGATCTAGTGAGTACGTAAGCAATAATGGAAGAATGACTATTCCATGACATCTTTTTCATTAAATTTGAGGTTCTCAACTATGTTCTGATAGGAGCTAGGGCTTGTGAAGTGGGAAGTTGTTGATTCTATGCATAGAGGCTTATGATTTGACACTAGGTACATCTCACTAGCCGGTCTTGATCTTCAGTCAGGTTTTTAGTGAATTGATTGGAAATTCGGTATCTGTATGAGATATGTTCATAGGCAGCCTCTAATAAGTTACAAATAGTTCATGCCTCTATTTTCTACTTCTAGAGGTATGATGTGATCTTCAAAGATTTCCATGTAAGGATTAAGTGTGCAAAGCCTACAGGTGCCAGACTTGGATTTATGGGGGTTGTTGTAAGTGGAAAGTACTTAGATGAAGAGCCCTCATCCCTTTAAGCTATAAAGGGAAGTATTTACATGATTAGTTTGCATCAGTTTCTAACTTAGGTATAATGGAGAGTGTTTTCTTGTTTGTTTGCCTTATGTGTCCTCTATTTCCCAAAGAGGCATGCCCCTGTTCTCCTGGTTGCAAATTTGTCCATTTAGAATTAAGAACAGGGAGAGTGTTGTTTAGGGAATGGATGGTTCACGTTAAAGTATGAGTCTGTGGCATTAACAGCCTTACTGCTCTCTTGTATATGCCCATTAATTATGTCATTTTGGTGAGGGAGGTTTCAAACTTGTTATGGAGTAAAAAGTGTCCACTTGCCTTTTACATCCTTGTTTAGCTCCTAGGTCCCATTTATTACATTATGCATTATAATTGATCATTTTGAAGCAAAATTGCCCAATACCCATGACAATCTGGGACCTTGGACCCTCACTAATCTTATCCCAGACTAAAAAGGGGCCCTTCGACTTGGGCACCAACTGCCCAAGTCCTCCCTGATTGGTCAGGGAAAATTAGTGGCATGTTAGCTTGGGACCTTTCAAAAGGTTCTATTTGTTGGCTCTTGTAGTTTAATTTAATGAATGTTAGCGGGAAAGCATATATAAGTGATTTTTTGAATTCATTTCGAAGTAAGAAAGAGATGGCTAACTTATGATCTTGGAGCAAAGAGCATTCAAAGCATTCATTGTGTTTCTAGAGCATATTTGTGTTGTCATTGTGTGTGTTATTGTAGGTTTGAAGTCATCATCTATCTCCTTGAGTTGAAGGATATTCATTCTCCTAAGGGCTTCACCACATAGGTGATATCATTGTTGTTTGAATCATTCTATTATAATTTTATTTAGCCTCTGCCCTACTAGAGCATGCTCTCTTTATCTATTAATGGTGTTAGAAAGCTTGAATGCTATTCTGAGGTTTGACTGAGGCAAATCCATAAACACCATAACCCCCCTAAACCCTCTCTTGTCATCTTGTGTGCAAGTTATAGGTGCAGGATTCAAAAAAGGTGAAGATACTGGAAGACTGAGCAAGAATCAAGGTTTCAGGATCTGACAGAAGTTCAAGAATATTCCCCCAAAAAGACTTGGCCACCTGGCACCCTAGTCTTTTGGGCCTTTTGACACCAGATCTAGCATCTGAGCATCATTTACAACATATCTCTAGTTTACAGCTCCGACAGATTTTAACTTTCAAGACTTGGGAACCCCCTATTTCATCCTCCAACACTTTAGCTTCTAAGACACAGGTTTTAGTATCTCTCTGATCATCTTTGTACATTTAGATTCTGGGTTTCAGTTGTTTTCTATCTATTATAAGTTGATTATCCTAGAACTAGGGTTTAGTGCTTATTTGACCTAGGGTTTGATAAAAAGGCTTGGTTAAATCTGATCTTTCCTTAGCAAACAAGAGTACAAGATCTATAGCTGAGTCCTTCATTTGGTAGTGATTTGGCTTGGTCTTATCCTTGATTGTTATTGTGAAAGAGGGTTTGATCTAGTGTGCATGCTACTTGTCATCATTCACCTTTTTCACACTTAACAAGACTACTTAAGGGCTCCAACTACATTTAGCTGCTTAACCAGAGCATATTTGATTGTTGAAATTTCAACAACCCCAGTTAAGTATTAGAGTTAGATGTTCATGTAGAGAGGCACCATTATGCCCTCTTCCCCTTTCCAGACAAACTAGCACTCATTAGAGGCACAGTTGTGCCAGCTGAAGAGTATCACATTAGGGTGGTCTAGTTGATGATGGAGAGTTGGGATTTTATTGGTAGAATCAGGGAGCTGCATACTTGAATGATGACTATGCTTGCGGCAGCTTCCTCTAAGGAACAGTTATGATTGCTTTTTGATCTAACGACTGATGGATACCTCAATGGCTCTAGGAGCTCTAACGTTTGGCCAAATTGAAAGATGGGGAGTCATGTGAACGACCCAATCGCCCATGCTCAAGGAGTAAGTGTAAAACAAAACAATGTTATTTTGGACTGACTAGGGAGGTTTGGATCTGGTTCACGCTCTCTAAAGCAACTGATTATTGTTGTAAAGTTTTGAGGGAATCTCAGTGTATTATAAGAGCCCCCCTTGTGTTATAAAAGGGTGGTGCTCAATGGTTTGATTGTTCCTGAAAATTTTGATAGGGTATTTGTAGAGGGAAAACATGTTAAGTCTATTGTAGGGTCTCATACCTTTGTTTGTAAGTCATTTATGACAACATTGCTGTATCAAGAACTCATGCAGATATGAATACACACTGCTATGTAACTGTCTCTAGCTTTGAAGTGTAATACTCTTTCAAATGAAATAATCAAGGATTATAGAATTTGTCATACACATTTATTGTATTAAGTTTTTCTCATAGTTTGCTTTCTATTTAAAGGATAGTGTAAATGCTTTCTTGAGAGGTACAAGAGTATTATAATTTCAAATGGATTACTAAGTATGGTTGCATTTTAGGCTTTAGGAGGTCTTACTTTCACCAGGTGATAGTATTTTAACTGACCATCATGAATACATTTAAATGTTGTGATGTAAAATGCATAACATTATGACTTTGTAGCCCATGATAGGCACCTGTCAATCTTTTGCAGTCTCCATTTCTAGAATCCCAACCTTAAATGATAAATCTTAAGCCATTTGTAATTTATTTATAATTATTTCCGTGTGTTTAGCTATACAAATCCCTGTCAATATGTATAAAGCCTTCCATCTGCTAAGCACTATGTTTCAACTCTATTGTTAAATTATATCTAGTGCCATGAAGGGAAACCCACCTAGGTATTGCATAGCCTAAAGAGTAGGGGATAAGAATGTGAAACCAATCTCCCCTTTGCTAGCCAAGCTTCACTCAATTTTGATCATAAAGGTTTCCTACCTTTTAGAAATTAGTGGTTACAGTTTGAGGAACCAACACAGACAATAAATGGTTGTTCATGGGGGACTTTAATACGCCTCTCAAGGAGAATGAAAAGGGGTGGTTCCCAAACATCCTTGGATAGCAAAATGGATCTGATGGAGTTTTTTAATGATTAGACCCTATTTGATGTGGATCTCCAGGGAGCTAAGTATACATGGTCAAACCGTAGAGTGGGTGAGGACCTTATCCAAGTCAAACTAGATCGAGCCATTATTTCTCTGGATTGGTTTAATGACTATTCATGTTCCTTGTCAGCCCTTACTAGACTAGGCTCAGATCATTTCCCCATTTCTTTCTCTACAGAAAGAATGGGTAAGAAGAAGTTCATGTTTAGATTTGAAAAATGTGGCTTAAGCACCTAGATTTGCATAACAAAATTAAAGATTGGTGGCAAATTAAAGTTGATGGGTCGGCTATGTTTAGAGTGGTGAGTGTTAGGGTTAGCCGGCAAAAGATATCAATTAAATGCAAATAAAGATTAAATAGAGAAATGGAAATACACATAATTAATAACAACGAGAGACAAGATTTAACGTGGTTCACCCAAACTCGGGCTACATCCACCAAACAGAGAGTCCAATATTATTATCCAGTAAATCAAACCGATTACAATCAACAATCCCTGCAACTCAATACCGCTGCAAATGCCACAACACAATACTCAAACCCTAACCCTTGGCCGCTTTTTATCAAGCCTTTTTGTCGGTTACAAAGTCGGCCCTAGGATTTTTTAAGTCGGCCCTAAAAAAAATTTCTCGGGGGCTACCGCCCTCGAACCCCCGTTTCTCGAGGGCTGCAGCCCCCGAACCCCCGCTCAGGGCCCGGCCCAGCCCCGAACCCCGGCAAGGATACATGGCTAGTGTATAGTACTTTCCTGATCAGTCGCCACCTACCAACAATCTCCCACTTGGAGACTGATCAGGCTCCACACCAAATAATCTCCCACTTGGAGACTGATCCTGGACGACACCGCTGTGCATGCAACTCCCACTGGAAATAAGCACCTTGGACTCTACTGTTCAATTTTTATTGTTTTCAGTCTAGAAGACCAAGCGAAGCTGAAGAGGAGCTCAGCTTCTCCCTTGTCACTGCCTTTGTAAACATATCCGCTGGATTTTCATCTGTATGTATCTTTTCCAGCCTTAACTATCCATTATCCAACACCAACCGAATAAAGTGATACCTCAACTGTATGTGTTTGGTCTTTAAATGCAAGGCAGAATTCTTTGCAAGATGTATGGCACTCTGACTATCTGTATACAAAGAACTGTTAGCCTGTTGTTTACCCAATTCTTCCATGAAAGATTGCAGCCATATCATCTCCTTGCTTGCCTCTGTGGTGGATAAAGCAACCACCTTTTGCAACCTAGAAATCCAACTCACCGATGTTCCACCTACAATAAAGACATAACCTGTACTCCGCCTGGTATCAATATCCCCTACCAAATCTGAGTCTACATAACATGCTAAATCAGTATTAGAGCCCCCAAAACATAAGTGTTTATTAGATGTACCTCTCAAATATCTGAGAATCCATTTGACCACATTCCAATGCTCAAATCCGAGATGACTCATATACCTGCTAACGACTCCGACAGCATGTGCAATATCCAGTCTCATGCATACCATGGCATACATTAAACTTCCTACAACTGAAGCATAGGGTACCTTGGACATTTTTTCTTCCTCCTCTTGTGTCTTTGGACACATCTCCTTAGTCAATTTCAAATGACTAGTTAAAGGTGTGCTGACAGCTTTTGCATTCTCCATATGGAATCTCTGCAACACCTTTTCAACATAAGCAGCCTGAGATAGAGTCAATTTTTTGTTCTTCCTATCTCTGCAAATTTTTATACCAAGGATTTGTTTTGCTGCCCCCAAATCCTTCATATCAAATGACTGTGATAACTGATGTTTTAACTCTCTGATGTGATCCATGTTAGACCTAGCTACAAGCATGTTATCAACATATAAACATAAAATAATGTAGCTGTCATTATCCAACCTCTTAAAATAAACACAATGGTCAGAATTACACCTACTGTAGCCTTGCTCAGCCATAAAACTATCAAATTTCAAATACCATTGCCGAGGTGCTTGTTTCAGGCCATACAAGCTCTTCTTCAATCTGCACACTTGTTTCTCCTTACCTTTGACCTCAAATCCCTGTGGTTGTGCCATGTATATCTCCTCCACCAAATCACCATGGAGAAAGGCAATTTTCACATCTAGCTATTCCAAATGCAAATCTTCAGCAGCCACAATACTTAAAATAGTATGAATAGAAGTCATCTTGACAACTGGAGAAAATATCTCATCAAAATCAATGCCCTGTTTCTGTGCAAATCCTTTTACAACTAACCTGGCCTTAAATCGTTTCTTACCTCCATCTTCCTCTTTCAGCCTGTAAACCCATTTGTTTGGTAAAGCCTTTTTACCTACAGGTAACTTACATAATTCCCAAGTCTGATTTTTCAGCAAGGAGTCCATTTCTTCTTGCATGGCAAGCTCCCACTGAACTTGTGTATTCACCTGCATAGCTTCATCATACCCTTCTGGTTCACCATCATCTGTTAACAAAATAGAATACAAAGAGGGAGAAAACCTTTCAGGAGGTCTACTTATCCTTGTTGACCGTCTAACATTCACTAGAGTTTGTGGTATTTCTGGTTGCTGTTGCGGAGCATGAGGAGCCACTGGAACATCACTATTTGGAGTATCATCCAGCACCACATAATCCTTTTCTTTCTTCTCATGCTGCTGCAACTGATCTTTGTACAACACCTTCTCATTGAATATAACATCCCTGCTTCTCACAATTTTTTGATTTTCAAAATCCCAAAGCTTATAACCAAATTCATCAATGCCATATCCAACGAAGGTACATTTTTTTGATTTCGCATCCAGCTTGGTTCTATTTTCAGAATCTATATGTGCAAATGCTTCACAGCCAAAGGTTTTTAGAAAAGAATAACTCACCTTCTTGCCAGTCCATGCTTCCTCTGGAATACCACAGCCCAAAGGAACTGAAGGACCTCTGTTAATTAAATATACAGAAGTGTTGACAGCCTCTGCCCACATGTTTAAAGGCAGTCCAGCATGCAATCTCATGGTCCTTGCACACTCCATTATTGTCCTATTCATGCGTTCAGCTACTCCATTTTCTTGTGGAGTCCCTGGAACTATTTTCTGCCTACGAATTCTATTAAAGGAACAATAATCTTCAAATTCTTTGCTGCAATACTCACCGCCATTATCAGATCTGAGACATTTTAATCTTTTACTTGTCTCATTTTCAACCAAGCTTCTCCATTTCTTAAATGTTTCAAATACATCAGATTTCTGTCTAAGGAAATAAATCCAAACCTTCCTAGTTGCATCATCTATGAATGTAACATAATATCGAGAGCCACCGAAAGAAGATACCTGAGCTGGTCCCCATATGTCTGTATGCACAAGCTCCAACTTTTCATTTTTCTTTTGCTTCCCATCTCTGATGAAACTGACTCTCTTTTGTTTTCCATACACACAACTTTCACAGAAATCCATATTAATACATTTCAGACCTGGTAAAACGTTCTTAGAATGAATTACCTTCATACCTTTTTCACTCATATGCCCAAGTCTGTTATGCCACAGTGTTGTTTCAGAACCTGCAGCAATTTTTCCAGTCTCTTCCTGCAAACCTACAGCAACTGTTCCTAAACCTGTTTGTTTTTCCTCTATAACATCTAAAGTAGAAGGAACAGTATGACCTATACAAAGATATAAGGTGCCTACTTTTACACCTTTTTCTACTACTAAGGCACCTTTTGAAACCTTCTAATTTTTATCAGTAAATGTAACAGTGCAACCTTGTTCAGTTAGCTGCCCTGCTGAAATTAAATTCCTACTGAGGATATTTTTATTGTGTTCAATTTCTAAACATTAATCAGTTAGATTTTAGAACAATAAGCTTGTGTAACTCTATTTATAAAATCTTCTCTAAGGTGCTTACTATGAGGGTCCAATCGATTCTCTTGAAAATCATCTCTATTCAGCAAAGTGGTTTAGTGTTAGGGATGTAGATTTTAGACTTGATCATCACTATGCATGAAAACATCCACTCGTTATATGAACATAAGAAGGAAGAGTTTTTCCTCAAGTTGGACCTCATGAAGGTTTATGATAGAGTCAATTGGTTGCTCTTACTGAAGGTGTTAACCAGATTCATTTTTCATTAAAAAATCTAGATCTTGTTACTCAGATGGTTTCCTCTACCAAGTATTCAGTGCTCATCAATGGATCTCCCTTAGGCTTTTTTAGTTCTTCGTGAGGAATTAGACAAGGAGATCCAATCTCCCTTTTTATGTTTATCATCATGGTGGAAGCATTCGGAAGAAATATTTAGAAGGCAGTTATGAATGGGGTTCTAAAGGGCATTATCCTTCGTCTGTGGGCCATCCTTGCACCCACCAGTAGTTTATCGACGATACCAAAATTATGGGAGAAGCTTCGTTGTCTGAAGCTAAAAACATAAAGTAAATCATTCATAGGTATGAAGAGGCTTCTAGACAGAAAATAAGTCTCCCCAAGAGCACCTTATTCTTCATGAATACTCTGAGAATGATACAAGAGAAAATTGCTAAAAATTTCCAGTGTAATGTGGGTTCCTTTCTGTCCACTTACTTAGGCCTACCTCTTTATGAGAAGAAGGTTTCTAAATCTTTTTGGTTGGGGTTGGTGGATCAATTTCATTCCAAACTTGCTGGTTGGAAAGATGTTTTATTAAGCCAAGCTGGTAAATTCAATTAATTACGGCTACGATTCAAAATATGCCAGTGTATGCTATGAGTCTCTTTAAAATGTCAAAATTTTATGGAAAATTTTGAGCAGATTCAAAGAAAAATCCCTTGGACTGGAACTAAGGATAAGAAGAAAATCTCATTGTTGGCTTGGGATCTAGTGTGTAAATCCAAAAAAATGGGAGGCCTTGGTATTAGGAAATTAAAAGAATTCAATCAAGCCTTAATGGCTAAGAATGCTTGGAGACTGATTAGCTATAAGAATGAATGGACTGATATCTTCACAAATAAATACCTAGTTGGTTTTCACAACTTTAGAGAATTGTTGGATATTGATAATCTTATTCTGCCAGTAAGCTCCATTTTATGGAAAAACATTATGGAGAGTAGGGGTATTGTAAAGCTTGGCATTGAATGGAAGCTGGGGAATAGTTTTTCCATTAAATTCTAGGAGGATATTTGGCTTGGTAATGCCCCTCTGACTAATCAAGATTGGGCTAGGCCTCTCAAAGATTTGTGCACCAATAGGTTGGGCTCTCAGGTGGCTGATTGTGCTAAAAATGGGGTTTGGAAGAACCTTTCCGAGATTGATCCTATCTTGACCGATCTGTAGGTGGCTTTATCTCATTTCCACTTTCCTTGTTTGCTTGTTGAAGATGAAATGGTTTGGAAGTTTTCATCCTTGGGCAAATATTCAGTGGCATCTGGTTTTAAGTTGTTGCTTCCTCCACAGCCTTCACCCCCCTTTTGGGCTAAGATGTTGATCCCGACCCTCATCCCTACAGTCAATATATTCATTTGGCTTCTTGTTCAAAACAAAGTTCTTATGATTGATAATCTTTACAAATGTGGTTTTACTCTTCCTAACATATGTGTCTTATGTAAGTGTCAATTGGAATCGACTTTCCATGTGTTAGTCGAGTGTGACTTCCCCAGGGGTATTTGGGGTAAGATCCTTTCTCCTTGGAACCTTGATTGGGTGTTCCCCAACCCCTTTAAGGAGTTGTTTGAACAATGGTTAGCTCCATCTTTGAACCCATCCTTGAACTTCTTGTGGGCCCTCATTATCCCCCATGTGGCTTGGGGTGTGTGGAAAGAAATAAATAATAGGATCTTTAGAGAGAATTCAGTGCTAGAAGATGGGGTTTCAAAGAAGATAATTAGAGATATCAAGGAAATTTTTTTACATTGTGTGTTAGAAAAAAGATTAAGTGGCCCGAAAGTGGATGTTTTTGTATATAGTCAGGTTTTAAAGAAGTGGAACCTAGAGTATGATATTCCTATCCCTTTCAAGAAGCTGAAAAAATCTAGAGATGAGGTTGCTTGGAAAGCTCCTCCACCTTGATGGGTTAAGGTCAACTTTGATGAGGCGGCCAATGGTAACCTTAGGGCGGCTGGTAGTGGGGAAGTTGTAAGAGATGATAAAAGCAAGTTTATTTCAATGATGGCACTCCCTTTGGGTATCCATTCTAACCACTATGTTGAAGCTGCGACATATTACAATGGTATCAAACTTGCCCATTCCAAAGGGTACAAGAGAGTTTGGATAGAGAGGGATTCCCTAAACATAATTCAATGCTTAAAAGATGTTCAAACTCCTAGTTGGACTATAGAAATGCTTATTAAGGATTCGATCACCCTGATTAATTCCTTTGATGAAATTGTTAATGCACATATCTATTGTGAGGGAAACAGAGCTACTGACGTCCTCACCAATGAGGGGGTCAATATCCATGCTATCAAATTATGGGAAATGTACTTTGATTTTTCCATTGAAGCTCAATCCATAATATCTCATGAGAGCCAATGAGGATGATTTTATTGATTTTAATGAAGGGGTTCAGTTTATGTTTATCATCGAAGGATTCACACGCTTTTTGGGTGCTTCGAGGACTTTTCTCCTCAATATTTGTTGGTTTTTGTTTAATATTCTGCAAATTACTAAGAGTTGGGTGTTAAACAAAGATAAAGATACTATGTTAGATATGGAAGGTGATGGGAACAATGTGGAGCCCCTGTCCAATGATAAGGTCTGCAAGAAGCCACATGTTTGGAAGGTGATGGAGGAAGGAGATCTTGTCCCCTATTTGGATAAATTGCATGGCTACGATCCAAAGGCTACCAAACTATTTGACAAGGGTTGGAGAAACAAAACAATTAAAGTTTATGGTCTGGAGGTTGAGATCATTGAGGACCTAATTGCTCAAATTATTGGTCTCTCAGTTTCTGGTAGGAAGGTGTTTAAAGATCGCAAGGTGGGAGAAGAAGCCCTCAAGGTGTTCTTCAAAGGGAAGGAGAGAAACCTGTTGGTGAAGTTTCATTTTGGTGGTTGAGTGCAAGTCGATTAAACCCATCTAGGTGGAGGTGGCCAAAAGTTCTAATGAGATACATTTTGTTGGAAGGTAGGTTTACTACAATTTACAATTACCATTTCACTCTTTTAAACCATTTTTGGCATAAATGGTTGTTTCCTTTCCCTTCTACTCATTATCTTCTATGGATTTTTCCATCAAGGAAAATAGGAGGAACCCCAAGTTCCCCATTCTTCACGAGGGGCTGATTCTTTTAATTATGGAATTTGTTAAATCATAAGCTCCCAACATGGAGACTAGGGGTAGTTCAAAGAAGAAGGGTAAAACCTCCATTGTGGACTATACTAAATCTACTGAATGTGCAACAGGGGGAGAAGAATGAATCTGAGTGGATGGAGGAGGAGGATTCGGTGGAAGTCTTTTCTAATCCTTGGTCCTCTCAAGTTGAGGAGGCTGAGAAGTCTAGGAAAAGAAAGAGAAGTGGGGGGAAGGGTATTCCCAACAAATAGAGTCTTGAAGAGAGGGGTTCCTAGTCTACTGGGTTTCACTCAGGTGAGAAGAGAGAAAAATAAGAGGAAGGAGGTAGATCCCCATAAAATGAGTGATAAAGATAAGTTGGGTACGTTGAGCTAGAATACTAGTGGGGAAGCGGATGGGGAGCATATTCTTGGGAAGAATAAGGGTAAGGGTAAGGTGACTGGTCAGGAGGGATTGGTCGGGGAGCCCAAGGGTAAGCCAAAGAATACTGAAGGTTTTACCATTAAAGAGTCAAGAATTGGTTTTCCCTTCCTTGTGATTCCTGACCCCACTTGTAATCTGCCTGAGGATTTCTCTTTCTTGTTATCTAAGACTACTAACAAAGAGGAGTTGTCAGAGGTTCTTGGTTTGGTCAAGGATTTTGTGGCTAGTCAACATCATATGACCAAGTGGTTCTCCATTGATATTAATAGAATCAATATTAGGTTGAGTTCTTTGCAGGAAAAAATGGGCAGTAGAGTGGACATTGATGATAGGCTTGATTCAAAAATTTAACTTAGTTGGAAATGCCATTCCGAAGGTGGAATAATTGAAAAGGATGTGGGGAAGTTCAGTCAAGACTTTGAATCTCACATTGCTGGGTTGAAAAGAGAGATAAAAGAGATTAAACAGAACTTGGAGAGGGTGGTGGAGATCAACAAATGCACTATACATAACAGTACGGAAGGTAACAAGATCCTTATTGACAAGCTGAAGGAAGTCCAGGAGGAGTAGATCATGGGTAAGGCTAGTGAAGTCAAAAGGATGCTGGGGACAAGGATTGGATGAATGTTGCTAAAGGAAAATAGGGTATGAATATCGAGCAGGGAGATCTGAGTTCCTGTACTCATGGGAGCAAGAAAAAATCATTTGAAGTAGAAAAGGATGAACTGCTAGGCTTTGTGAAATTGCACAAGTAATTTTATAAGTAGGAACTAGAAGCAGTTGTGATCATGTTGGTGTTTTTTGTGGGTTTCTTGTTTGTTTTTTGCTTGTTGTTTGTTGGTTTCTGGTTAATCTTGTTTAGTCTATTGAGAAGCATTTTGTAATAGGGTTTCGGGACCCCTTCATAACTTGTTTTACCCCTTTAATCAAAAACAACATGCTTTCCCTTCACTCTACAAGGTATAATTTCCTCAATTTTTGAGTTATTTACAAACAATATTGTGAGTATGCTCATGGGATTATGAGCTCTGACTTGGCCACACAAAATCCTCCAAAAGTGCATGAATCCCAAGATAATGAAAGTTAAGTGAATCTCACTTTAAAAACTAAGAAAATGTATGGTAAACTGAATTACAACTAAAGTAAATACAATAATACTACATACTTAATCCAAGTATCTTGGAGATCTCTAAATCCCAAACAATGGTACAATACCAACCAACTATGTGGTAGCCTCAAGCCCACCCCACTATATACTAAGAGACAAATGCAAGGATACAAGCACACTCATGCAATACAAGCATATGGATGCACTCACACCAAGCAACATGCATATCATAGTGCTAGAATATCTGAGTACACCAAATGCAATAATCATAAGGAAATAGTATAATACTCAATATCATGTTGAATACAAAATTTGACTGCATGGAAGGATGAGAATCCTAAAACTTGAATGAAAAGCATCATCATAGTGGTTGGACAGCCATGTGAGGTTTAGGAGTCAACTTCTACCATGAAGTCACTCGATGACATTCACCAACTACCATGAGTTGTGACATGTCCTTCACAACCGAACTGAATTCATCTTAGGTATTCAGAATGGCACATGTATCTTATTTAACACGTTTTAAATTACCTAATGAAATTAAGTTATCACTTGATTTAAAACTCCCCCTCACTCTATCATCATGTATCACTCTAAATCATGGTGAGAAGTGAGTCACTCCTCTCCTATTTTAGACCTTAGTCCTAAAGGCCCATCACTCCAATTCTACTAGTTGAGTATGGCATGGAAAAAAATGCAATGATTCTACAACATAATGCTAAAAGGTGCAAGTTTTCAAATCATAATGAAAACATTTTTTTCACACATAAATTCAATCAAACAAGTCCTAAATTGCATTTTTTTCATTTACACATAAACTTGCAAAACCATAAAATTATCCATTAATGGAGTTACATGCTACCTTCAATTTTTCCCTATTTTGATTTTGAAGGAGAAAACAAAAACTAAGATTACCCTTTGATGTACAATCCACCCAACATCAATAATCTCACTCCAAATTGGGAGAAAGGAATTCTAGGAAGATTTTTCCATTATAATGGTTCTAATTTGGACTTTTTCAAATTTGCAAACATGGAAATATAAATCAAACTTGCAATACAATGGAACTCCTACCATGAGGAAATCAAATGCAACCATCTAGTATTTCCTAGCTATGTTGAAAGTTTCATTTCAAACAAAATTTAGTAAAAGAAGGAAAAGGGGAAAATCCCTTCAACAAGCACTCAAGCAATGGAAGAATTCCTCCTTCTGCTGTAATCACACTCCAAGCAAACCTTCCTCCAAGCACACAAAAATCTAATCCAAGCAACTCTACTTCACCAAGCAATTCCAGTCTTTTCCCAATTTTTTTTTCTTAAATGGCAAGAAGAGGGTTTGAGAGAGAGAGTTCTAGAAGAAGAAAAATGAATAATGAAGTTCCATAATATTTATCAAAGGAAATATAATTAATATACCTCACATAATTAAAATGAATCCATTTTCTTCAGACAATATCTTTAATTCCCTAAGGAAATTAAATTCAATATATTTTATTTCTTTTCAAGGGATAATAAATGATAAATTTTCTTTCTAGAAAGTACAATTATATATCTTTTCCACAAACATTTCATGCACACATTTCAAGATAACTTTAAATGCAAAGTGTCAAAATAGAAATAAACATACATAAATGACTCCCACGCACTTTACGATTTTTCACAACATATGGATTCTAGAATCACCTTTGATTCGGATCCAAGTTAACACAGGGATACATAGGACCCATCTCATACTTGAATCAAGTGAGATAAAAGTTAACACACATGTTTAATCCAATATGAACGTCTCATTTATAACCATTGTTATGGGAGTAACTCTATACCTGCACACTCAGGTCAAACGTCAGGTGTAATTGCTCATATATAATAGCTGAAGCAAAGCATAAACACCCAATGTGGCATCATATCATAAACTAAATAAACATCACATCTAGCATGAATCATCAACTATAATCATAAAGATGCAATGACTAATAGTAATCCACATACTAATATATATATATATATAAGTAAGCTATTGCCTACATGACATCGAATATATTATAGCTAGTAGTAAAACCAAGTACAAAGCTCACTAAGTGAGTGCTTACATCATTAGCTTAACATAAGAAGGGTGATTAGTTGCTGTGCCATAGGGTCCTGAGCCCCTCTGCCATCTTAATGGCTCTTTTAACCTGGGCAGGTGACAGAAGATCCTGATACTGACTGATAATGTAGGAGAAAGTTTCCATGTTATTTTCTCTATATACCTTCCCTGTAGACCACTAGAGCATGAGTAGTTACCTTGTTTTTGTTGACATCAGCCGCATCAAAAACCCCAGCCATCATTCTATATTTTGGCCTCTTGTTGAAGCATGAGATAGCCTTTGTCGCAGTCATTTTCATATTATCCTTAATATAACTATTCGCCATGATCTTGCCACTATTTTTTCCTTCCTAGGATGAGAATTGTGTTCATGAGGAACTCCTCATATAGATAACCATCATGAATGTGGTCACCGTCGAAAACCTCTAACTCGATCACTTTGATAATAGCTTCCACCTTCTCCTTCGAGTTTGCATTGAAGAGTCACCTAGTTTGATCTTTAGGGTCTTCCACAACATCGTCCTCTTGATCATCATTCTCCCCATCATCGTCATCTTCCTCCCTTTTTGCTTCCTCATCCTCCTCATCTGTCTCATTATCTTCCTCTTCTTCCTCTTGTTTCCTAGCTTGGTAGATATATACACAGTCAACAACTATCCGATTTGCCATTGCTTTTGTGTGGTCTTCACTAATCTGGGAGCTCTCTCTTATGGGTTGGCATATGAGTTCCCTACTGTAATACGACCTTTCCATGTGAAAATATGTTGCTTAAATCTTCTGAAGATTTATTTCCTTCCCTTGAACTCTAATTTTTCCATAAGGGAGTCACTCTACACATTAATTCTTCTTGGCAACATTCTAATTTTCTATGGTTGTCTGTTCCTTCCGTCCACAAACATCTCTCCAAATCTGTATTTCAAATTCTTGAGTCTAATATTGGTAGGGGTTCTTGATTCCTCCCGAGAAGCAGGGAGCTGCAATACCTTCGGTGTGTCGAGATGCTGATATACGAGGCCATGCGCAACTTAATGGGTTTGATTTGGAGATGGTTTAGTCAAACCTCCACTGGTACCTCTTAGAAAATCCTTTGGTGTAGTCTCCTTCGGTGGTACAAGTTTGGTTCTACAAGCTTCCACCTCTGATTCCCTCGACGTCGTGTCAGCTGGAAGTTCTAACTTCCTATCATGGTAAATCAGAAGGTTGTGTGTCTAGGGGTTAGAGGTGGCATCATTAGTGCCAATCACGTCCTTGCCTTCCTAAGTGGGAAGTGCCACGCTTCTCTCACCTTTGTTTCCATATGTGGAGGTGCTCCTTTTTGTCTTCTCTATCGAGCTTGGGTTGGGCTTTTGCGATTGAGTGATACAAGTATTTACTTTGTCCAGATTAATGCAATTATTTGTAGTGATCATTCCTACCACAATTGTGTCTGGGATATTCAAAGTTGTCTATTCTTTATTCCCTTTAGGGTATTTCTCTTGTGTGTGGTTGCGGCTTCTGCATTCCAAGCAGAAGAATCATCGTTCTTCAATTTCCAATTTTTGGATCCTTGTGTGATTTTTCAAACAAAGGATTAATTCTTCCAGAATCTTTTTAATATTCACCACTTGAATTATGGCGTAAAGGTATGAATTGTTTCAAGTATGTGCCTAATCAGTATTTTCATTGATGTCAACATATCTTTGTTGTCATTGGTGTCAACTGTGCTCTTACTTTGTTGACAGTATTGAGAAAATTAGGCCCTCCAGTGATAACAGTGTGTTGCAGCAAAAACAATGCATTACATGTAGAAGAACAGTTCGGAAGAATGCTCTGCATCTCCTATAGAATAAATATATTTGTCTATAGATTGGAAGTTATTTAGAAGCATGTCTAAAGATGTTATATTCTGAGTTTGAGCCTTCGGTATGAAGAATTGAGAGAGTTATGTTCACTAGAGTGAAAGCAGTTGTTCCAGTGTGTTTGATGGTAACAGGGAGGAAGTGTTTTGCTCTGCGTTCCTCCACATTGAAGTATTTTGGTCTGCAGTTCTAGAAGTAAGTCTGTGACGATGTTAAATGCCTTCAAGTGTAATGGTTTGTGATTTGATGGTCCGTAAGCTATCTTTTACTTATGACAGTGGCTGACAGTGTTGTTCTTGTGCTTCGGTTTGAAGAATCTTGTTGATAGAGTTGTTAGAGATCGTGTGGTTGTTCTTGTTGATTACAATGTGCTTGTGGATGTCTTTTGATCATGCTCCTACATTTTGATTGGTCCACAAGGCATAATTCAAATAGTGCATGAAGCGTGTTCTTGAATATTTGTGTTAATATCAATCTTGGCCGACCTAGTTGAATCCATCATATGCGGAGATGCATCGAAGATTGTGATAGCATGTTGTAGCATGGAAGATTGTGTTTGAGTCTCAACTATGGTGTGGTGTGTTCTGCATACATTCTTACATCTTTTCTTTAGGTAAATTTGTATTAGGTCTAGACCTATTTTATGTGTGCTTGTAATGCCAACCTTGGAGATTGTTCCAACAGTTGATGATTGTAATGCCGACCTTCATGATCATTCCAAGGTTGATGGAGTGTATAAATACTTGTAATTGAGTCATGAAAATGTATCCAAGTACAAAGATGTGAAGATAGAAGCAAAGGAAAGTAGCAGAGTAGAGCAGAGGTGTTTTGTGCTTCAATGGAACTAAACCTTGGCATGGAGTAGATGTTGTTATCTCAATTCAACCTTTTGGCAGTGAGCCATCCATAGGTAGTGATCCTTTGTTTGCAGTGAGCAATTTGGGCAGTGAACCCTGTAGGCAGTGAGCCTCTTATTTTCGGTATTGATATAAATTATATATTTTTGTGGGCTAACACCCACCGTGGTTTTTCCCTTTTAGGGTTTTCCACGTAAAAATCTAGTGTCTCCTGTGTTGATCATGCATTTGTGTTGAGATTCTCATTTTATGTTTTCATGGTTATATCTGAATTTAAGTAATTGATAAGTTGGTAATTGAAATTGGTTAAAGTTCTAAGACAACTGATTCACCCCCCCCTCTCAGTTGTCCAGTGCAATTCAACAATTGGTATCAGAGCCAAGTTCCTCTGAAGATAGCCTAATAGCTTGAGGAAGATCCAAGATGTCTTATAAGAAGGAAGCTCCATATTTTGATGGGACAAATTATACTCTTTGGAAGGCACGAATGAAAAGCCATCTTCTATGTCTTGGTTATAAAGTATGGCTATCTACACTATCACAATTTTTCTTGCCTGAAGGTGGTTTAACAACTGAAGATGATATCAAAGAATATAAGCTAGATGTCAAAGCAAAGGATACTCTGTTAAGTTCCTTAAGCGACTCAGTGCTGACAAAAGTTGTGGACCTTGAATCTGCAAATGAGGTATGGGAGAAGCTAAAAAATTTGTATGAAGGAGATGATTTTGTAAGAGAAGCCAAGCTACAGAGCCTGAAAGTAAGATATGAAGGTTTGAAGATGAATGAAGATGAAAACATAATAGCCTTTATGCAAAGAGTTTATGAACTTGTCACTGGAATAAAAGGTATGGGAGGAACTCTCACTAATAAGAAAGTTGTGATAAAAATTCTTAGATCACTACGAAAATCCTATAGTCACAAGATAGCTGCAATTGAAGAATTCATGATTGTGAAGACTATTGACAGAGATCAGTTGCTTGGAAAGCTTATAGCCTTTGAGATGAGAGAATTTGGTGATGCCTTGCCTAAAGTTGAATCAGCTTTTAAAGATGGTACTTTAGCAGAGATCTCCAGAGCTAAGAAATACAAGGTGGATGATGACTTTGTTGAAATTGAAGCTAACTTTTTTGACAGGCTACAAAGAGGATCCGGTAAGTTCAAAGGTAAATTACCTTTCAAATGTTTCTCTTGTGGAAAAGTAGGTCACTATGCTTCCAGATGTCCTAAAAGAATTGAAAGAAATAGGAAGAAATATGAGAGCAAGCCTAGAGTTTCAAAGAAATGCTACTATGTCAGAGATTTTGATGATGAAGGAGTGGCTGATGATGAATCTGATGATGCTAATACTAGTGCAAATGAATGCCTATTTATTTCTATTCAAGAAGATCATGTGTCTACTAATTATACTAGCTATGTGAAGGATGAAAAACTAGTAGAAGAAAGTACTTTGGCTATTCAAGTTGAGAAAGATAAGGATGAATGGATTATTGATAGTGGATTCTCACATCACATGACCGGTGACAAAAGTAAGTTTGTAAGTTTGGAAAAGTATGATGGTGGACTGGTTAGATTTGGAGATAATGTAGCTGGTACGATTTGTGGAAAAGGATCTATTTCATTTGATGGAAAGCATAATACTGACAATGTTTAGTATGTGAAGGGTTTGAAGCATAATCTTTTGAGTGTTGGTCAGATGTGTAACAAAGGATATGATTTGAGATTCAAAGATAATGGGTGGAAGATCATGGAAAGCTCCAGAACAATGATTGCTACCGGTAAGAAGACAAGAGGAAACATCTATCAATTAAGAACTAATGACTATTGTTTGTTGTCTCAGGCATATGAAAGTTGGTTGTGGCATAGAAAGATGTGTCATATAAACTTTGATAGTCTAGTAAAGATAAGTTCAAGTTAGGTTGTGCAAGATTTACCAAGACTTGTGAAACCCTCCAACACAATTTGTAAGGAATGTCAATTGGGAAAGCGGACAAAAACAAGTTTCAAGAGCAAAGAACAATTTTCTATAGGTTTGCTGGATCAAGTGCATATAGATCTTTGTGGTCCTACAAGGGTGAGAAGTCTACAAGGTGACAGGTACTTCATGCTGCTTATTGATGATTATTCTAGAATGACTTGGGCTACTTTTCTAAGAGATAAATTAGAAGCCCTAGAGAAGTTCAAATCTTTCAAGGCAATGGTTGAGAATAGATTTGAATATCAAGTACTTGAGGTCTGATAGAGGAGGTGAGTTCACATCAAATGAATTCAACATTTTATGTGAAGAGCATGGGATAAAGAGACAGGTGTTTGCACCTAGGACTCCTCAGCAGAATGGAATTGTGGAAAGGAAGAACAGGATAGTTCAGGAGGCTGCTAGGACAATGATGAAGGAAGAAGGTTTGTCGGAAGTCTTTTGGAAAGAAGCTATTCACACTACTGTCTACATTCAAAATAAAGTTCAGGTGAAAGGTAATGGTACTAAAAATCCCTATGAATTGTGGTATGGAAGAATTCGCACAATAAAATATTTTAAAGTCTTTGGAAGCAAGTGTTATATCAATAGAGATGAAGATCTAGGAAAGTTTGATGCAAGATGTGATGAAGGAATCTTTCTTAGATACTCTACCAAGAGTAAGGCTTACCGGTGCTAAAACAAAAGGCTCAAAAAAATTGTTGAAAGTACAAATGTGAAGGTAGATGAAGGCAAAGAAAGAATATCAGACCTAAGTTGTTATGAACCAGATGAACCTATGACTATAGAAATTGAAGAGAAAGATGAGCAAGTAGACAGTCAGGATGAAGAAGAGGCTTCAGAAAGTGTTGTCAAAACTCCCAGGTATGTAAGGATCAATCATTCCAAAGATCAGATTATATGTGACAAGAACAAAGGTGTGCTAACAAGAAGAAGAGCTGCAGAGGAACAAGTCAATTACTGTTTGCTTTCAAAGATTGAACCAAAAACTATGAATAAAGCATGTAATGATGAAAATTGGGTAAAGGTAATGGAGGAAGAACTACTGCAAATAGAGAAGAATGAAACTTGGAAATTAGTTCCTAGACCTACTGATAAAAATGTGATTGGAACTAAATGGGTCTTCAGGAACAAGCTGAATGAAAATGGAGAAGTTGTAAGGAATAAAGCAAGACTTGTATGCAAAGGATATTCTCAAATTGAAGGGATAGAATTTGAAGAAACCTTTGCCCCGATAGCTCAGATTGAAGCAATCGAAATGTTCCTTGCATTTGCAGCTCACAAAGATTTTAAGGTATATCAGATGGATGTGAAATCTTCCTTCCTGAATGGTGATATAGTAGAGGAAGTATACATTGAGCAACCGGAGGGACTCCAATTGTCAAATCAAGGTGATATGGTATGCAGGTTAAAGAAAGCAATATATGGACTCAAACAAGCTCCTAGAGCGCGGTATGCAAGGTTAGACATGTATTTATTGCAATTGGGATTTAGTGAAGGTACTGTAGATAGTAATATGTACTTCAAAATCAATGATGATTAGATCTTGATTGTTGAGGTCTTTGTTGATGACATTATCTTTGGAGGAAATAAAGTTCTATGCATAAGGTTTGCCGGTGAGATGAAAAGTGAATTTGAAATGTCCATGTTTGGTGAAATGAATTTATTTTTGGGTCTGCAAATTAATCAATCAGATAAAGGAATCTTCATATCTCAGTCTAAGTATGTGAAAGAGTTGAAGAAGTTTGGGATGGAAGACTCTAAACCGGTATGTACTCCCATGGTGATTGGTTGCAAGTTGAGAAAAACTGATGAATCTCCCGAGGCTAATCAGAAAAAGTACACATCCATGATTGGAGGATTGCTTTATCTAACTCAAACCAGACCAGATATTATGCATGCAGTTTGTCTTGTTGCAAGGTTTCAAGTTGATCCATGAGAATCACATGTGATGACAGTTAAGATAATCTTGAGGTATTTGAAAGGTACTTCAGATTATGGCTTATGGTATCCAAAGGACAATGATTTCACTCTCAGTGCTTATACAGATGTAGATTGCGCTGAGATGTTGATGACAGAAAGAGTACAAGTGGAGGTGCCTTCTTCATGGGAAATAGATTCATCTCATGGTTGAGCAAAAAACAAGATTCAATCTCTTTGTCAACTGCAGAAGTAGGGTATATTGCAGCAACATGTTGTTGTACTCAAGTGTTATGGATGAAGCAGACTTTGAAAGATATAAGAGTTGTTTATGAAAATCCAATTGCAATCTTATGTGACAATACAAGTGCCATAAATATTTCTAAAAATCTAATGATGCACTCAAGAACAAAGCACATATCAATAAGGTATCACTTTTTGAGAGAGAAGGTGACAGAGAATGAAGTAAAGTTAGAATATGTGTCCACAAAGGATCAAATTGCAAACATTTTCACTAAGCCTCTGCCTAAAGATACCTTTGAGTATCTCAGAGAGAAGTTAGGGGTCATTACCCCTTTTATCCTGAACTAAGATGCATAGGAATGCATCAATCCAGTGGAGCTCAAGTGTCATTCTTTGATATGGATTGATGTTTTGAGGGATACCTCTCAGGGGGAGTGGCTAGATGTATTGGTAACAGTTCATTTGGATCAGATCAGCAAAAGGCAAGTATGTGCCCTTTGCCATTGATGTCAAAGGGGGAGAGAAATCATGTGAAAAACTCGGGGGGAGAAAGAATGCAGATGTGTAAAAAGAAAGGGGGAGAATCTTGTCTTTATGATCTTTTCAATTTTTCACATCATATGTTGCCATCAATGACAAAGGGGGAGATTGTTGCAAGTATGTGCCTAATCAGTGTTGTCATTGATGTCAACATATCTGTGTTGTCATTGTGATAGGTAAAAAATCAGGTTAATAAGATCAAGCATAGCCATGAAAACCTAACCCTACCATCATCAAAGAATCTAATCCAAATGAAACCAAAAGCATGCAATTCAAGCACAATGTCACCTAGATTGTGTGATTCCTTGTTTATGATATGGATTGCTTCTTCAACAATGAGCAATTATGAAGATAAAAGCTGCCATGATGGATGGATGATAATGATGATAAGCTCAATGGATGCTATGGATACTCAAATGCTCAATATGCTCAAGATGATAATGTAGATGCTATATGAATGCTAGATAGATGTAGTATGGAATGAGAGGGTGTTTATATAGAACTCAACCAAAATCAATCAATGGTGGAGATTCGGTGGCTATATGAATGGCTAAGATTGAAGGTTGATCATAGATGAATGTGTGAATGACAAGTGGAGAGAAGATAGGGCTTATGTGTGCTTGTGTACATAAAAAGTATGACATGTGAAAGATATTAAATAAAGGATGTAGTACCACTTATCTTTTTAAATGAAAGAGGCACACGTGTCGGCTCATGAGATAAATGATAAGATAAATTAATTAAATAAATAAAATTTATTTAATTAATTGGAAAGTGGGTTTATGATAGGAATCTTTAATTAAATAAATAAGATTTATTTAATTAAAAATAGATAGAATGAAGATAATTAAATAATTAAAGATTGTTTAATTATAGCTTAGAGGAAATAGAAGAAATAGCTAATGAATTAATTAAATAAATATAAATTTATTTAATTAATAGAAGAAATAGATGTGTTAGGGATATTGCTCAAGTGTGTTAGACAAATGCAAATGATGGATAATGCGATGTTTGAATGTTAATGATAATTAGGTCAATTTCATGTGTCTACATTTTGCCCCTCTTTGATACAATGTTCATTAGAGTGTTGTGTCAAAGAAGATATGATATTCATTCGATAAACAAGGTTATGCCCAAGTGTAACTGGCGGAGGATGCCCCCTCGAGAGGTAAGCCAGGCTAACCAAGAAGGGCTGGGTTGGCTCGCGATAAAAGGAAAAGCTAGGAAATAGGATTGATACGAAGAAAACAGGGGGTTGGGTGGGAGAAAAATGGGATGATGTAGAAGAAAAGAGGCTTTGGCATAGAAGAATTAGGGTTGGATATGGGCTATAAGTAGGTTCTATAAGGGCAAATAGGCTCATTTGTGCTCAGTTGTGTTTAGAAAACTATAGAGATCTAGAGCTTCTTAGAGTTGGTGTGCAATGAGAGTTGGAGAGCTATCAGGACGGTGATTCCATGCAGAGATCATCATGCTGAGCGAGTGAGGACACATGGGTGACCAAAGGGATCAGATGTACCAGTATGTATCAAAAATTTTGCTAAAAGCGTGATTTTGATAGGCTAGAAGTGTCATAAATGCACACACGTCACCATAAGTGACTAGGTCTTAGGTTAGGCAGTTCAGGTCACTTGTGTAGGAAAACATGTCGCTTACAGTAGTTAGGTTCGCTTGTAGGCGTGGCTTGGTCGCATATAGAAAAACTAGGTCGCTTTTAGTCGGCTAGGTAATTGTATAGACAAAATGTGCATATAGATATAAACAGGTCGCTTATGGGATAATAGTAAGCGCATAGGGAAAAACAGCTCACTTAGAAAGAAAAAATGCTCGCTTAGGGAATAGAGCTCGCTTATGGGCAAAAAATAGGTGCGGGTAGAAGTTCAGCTTGCATGTAGTCCAACAGTGATCGTATATACAAAATAGATCGCATATGATCGATAGATAAGCGCATATAGTAAAAGAGGTCTCTTTTGATCAGCAGATAGGTGCATATAGAAATATGAACCGCTTATGGTAGATAAAAGCTAGGAGAGCAATAAATGATCAAATTTTGATAGCATTAAAGTAGCGCAAGGGACTGACATGATGAATGAAATGATGCAGGATATACTACCGCTTTTGTTATCACGGGAGTCACATCCTAGGGATTTACGGTTGGTGAGATTGCAGTGTCGAGATTGGAGTCGGTGCAAGCACATCGAGGATTGATGACAGTTATGGTGGAGTGATGGATGAGCAAGCATAGTTCTTTCTTGCTGCTGACAGGAGAGGCTACGATCACACCAGAGGATGTGTTTCAGATTCTGTAGATTCCTATAGATGGGGACCGAGTAGATTATGATCCTAATATGGGTCCAGCTGCGTTCAAGCGACTATTTGAGACACCAGACATTGGAGTAGAGGGCTCAGGATTCTGATGGCGAGGATGGAGGAGCTATGTGATAGACTAAAGCGAGTGGTAGTGGTGATTATCAGATGGATAGTGGGAGATAGACAAGCGAGAGGCTTTCCAGTAGGATGGGGGACAGTGATGGAGGGGATGTTCTCTTATGGTATGAGATATGCATGGGCGGAGTGTGTGCTTGGACAGCTCTATCATTTCCTGCATGATTATGCATATATGTTCGGAGCTAGTATATCGGTAGGAGTTACAGTGTTGCATGTATGGTCTTATGAGCATATTCCAGTGACAAGGCTAGAGGGATGGGTGGCTAGAGTAGCAAGAGAGCCTTATGCGAGGATGTATAGAGGAGCTTTGACATACCTGTAGTGTAGAGGAGTAGTATACTGGCAGAGGAGGTTGGATGAGGTAGATAGCTTTGTATGGAAACCATGGCTAGGATGCGAGAGATGGGATGAGGAGGATACAGAGCTTGTCTATGCTAGGCAGGCGAGATATATTTTTGGACGCGACATACACATTATAGAGCGCTATTTACCAGAGAGGGTTTTGAGACAGTTTGGGTTGCCACAAGTAGTACCAGTTGGTGATGCCATTTTTGGGAGGACTAGACAGGAGGTGTTTGATTGGGGGCCGGAGGTTGTGGTTGACACGGCTTTAGCAGAGAGAGATGGGCTACATCTAGTTGTATGGCAGTGGGGACAAGGTCCTGCAGATCCAGGGACGCTATCGGACTGTGATGCATACTGGGTGACAGCTAGACCGACACGACTGATGCGGGTTGGTGAGAAAGGGGAGATAGGGATGGAGAGACCTGTCAGGAGGAGGCAATGACGGGCTCCACTAGCATAGGCTATTGTACCAGCAGCACCAAGGATACAAATGCAGGGACAGGCTCAGGGACAGCCTCAGATACTTGCACAGCCTTAGGGATAGATATTGGTAGGTGATGATGTTGGGATTCAGCAACTGTAGAGACGGATTAGAGAGGAGAGGAGATGGAGGTAGCAAGCACAGATGAGATTGAGGAGGGTGGAGATAGATAGGCACCAGGCAGTGATTGGTTTGCGGCATGCTAGAGCTCAGGCTCAGACATACCAGGCTCAGTTACAGTTGAGAGTGCAGGTTGGAGATGGACAGGATGATGGTGCACTTGCTAGGGTGACAGGGGAGAGAGATGTAGCTAGACAGAGTGAGCAGATGATGAGGTTAGAGCGAGATATGGTTGTACAGCAGGTGTAGGCGATGAGAGCCGAGAGAGATGGTCTGCGAGCAGAGAGAGATACGGCTGTGTAGCAGCTACAGGGGATTACTAGTGAGCAGGATAGAGCAGTGACTGCAATAGGTACAGATGGGGTGACGATGTATTTGGCCACACAGTTGACACAGGTACAGGCAGAGCTGCGGAGAGTACAGGGTGAGGCTGAGTACTATAGAGGCTTATACTATGGGGTTGTGCCAGCAGAGCAGAGGTAGTCTAGCTTCAGGAGCAGGTCAGGGGCTTCAGGTTCATGGAGGTCAGGTGGATCTCGATTGGTAGCCTTAGTGATGGGGCCACTAAGAGATAGGGTACCAGGTGCAGGACCCAGTGGTGGTGGTCAGGGTGAGGAAGCTACTAGTAGTCACTAGGGCTACCTTGTTTATGTTGTATCATGATGAGGCCTAGAGATGATTGTACATACATTCTTTATGGCTCAGCTTGTATATGTAGACACTTGTACATTGACACATGTATATTTATGATGGAGTATGTTGATCTATATGATGTTGTAATGGATGCACTGTTGGTATTATGATGGTTATGCGTGTTGTATTTGTTTTCATGGATTATGTATGGATGTTAATGCAAATGATATGGATGGAAATGGTATGATAATGCAAATATATAAATGGCAATGAGATGAATGGACTTATGCATATCTAACACACTTGTTTTGCAGGATAGGAGATGTGGACGAAGGACAATAGAAATGATTGATCTTGGTTGAGGACTATATAGGTGAATAATAGGCTGAATAGATGGGATGATGGGCAACTTTTTAAGTAATTACTCAGAATGAAAAGAAATGCAATCCTTATGTTTGATATAGCATGTGGATGTTATGCACCAGGGTATAGAAGACCAAGGTGTCGAGATATCCAATGTGCAACTAGCATGTTACAATCTTGTCTTAACGCATGAGGTCAAAATGTTGAGCCAACATACACAAGATATGAATAACAGATAGTGTTTTGAGATGGACTTTGATGCTACATGCAATGGTTCGAGCTTATCTCCACTACACATAGTGATAGCTTGCTAGTTATATGTATGGAGCTAGTCTTGACATAGAATAGTCTCAAGTGCATAAGAGACTGTTTAGCTTCTCAGATGCTAGAGATATTGATATGTAAGATGCTAATTCCAACACGTACAAGATACCAATACACATAGGAAGAGAATAAGATCATCCCACAAACACGGCATACGAAAGCAATATGACCATGCCCCATTCCTTACTTCATCGCAACGTACCAAGATATGATAGATCAAGGCAGTCTTGATTAGGCATAGAAAAGGGACAAAAGATAAAACAAAAGATACTGTCATCACGTTCTCTTGCCAAATTTAGGTGCTCTTAGATGGATTTAAGCTGGTGCCTTGTTGAGAGGAAAGTTGCATCCTATTGAAGGCTAAAGATGTTGATAAACTGCTATAGCAAATGTTGGCTTAAGGCATGCAGACAAATAGCTTCTGGCTCATTCTTGATTGGTTAAAGTGCTTGAGCTTTCAGTATACACATAGTTTGCTTCCTACTTGAGCTGATCAAAGAGAAGAAGATGGAGGATGAAAGAAGATGAAGATGGGGTGGATCATCTGTGCTTGAGTACTGGAAACTTCCTTCATATTCCAAACTGCCTACATACCCTGTATCCACGGGATCAAAGCACATTTATGATGAAGATGAGACATGATGAATATGTAGTTCTGGGTTTTATTGATGATATGTGTGATGAAATATAGAAGAATGTGAGATGAAAGATTGGAGGATGATTAGCAGAAAGATGGTAGATGAATGATGAAAAGAAGGGGCTATCGTCTTAGCCTGAATTAGAGTGCTTCCTTCGCATCTCAAATTGCCTACATACCCTGTATCCACGGGATCAAGGCTTTAATGATAGAGCTGGGATGTAGTTCTTACTTATTGCATTGGATGGATGATGTTGAAAAACTGACATGATTGCTTGAATGTTTGTGTTGGCGATGTCTTGCAATTTTTGGATGTCGAATGAGCACGAATTGATTGCAAAGATATGAATCCTAGTTGCAAAATGTTTTGCCACATTTGTTGTTGGATGAATGCTATGGTTGAATTTGAAAGTTTGTTGTGTTGTGAGCTAAAGTGTTTGATGTGTTATGAGCTAGAATAGCAGTATCCACTTCCAAATAAGACTAGACAAATGCCCCTAGTATGGGATGAGGTTTATTATGAAGAAGCAACGATAAGGATGGCGTGCGGTCAAGATGCTAAGGTGCCAAAAGAGATAGTTATCGCAACAATATCTCAAGTATGATAGCTAGCATTGACAGAGACGAAGATGGAAAGGCTATTTATTGCGATGAAATGTGGATTATGATATGGACTATATGGGATAGGATGGCGAAATATGGTAGGAGTAATGATGATCAAACAAAGCTAAGCAGACGATGGAAACTGGTCACTACACATAGTGCTTGTTTGCCAGGTTTTCACTATGGTACTTATCCAAGGCGCCTATTTACCAAGTTTTCACCAGAGGATGGATTATTTATCTTAGAATATTATTTTTTTGTTATCCAAAGTGCCACAAAGTGGTTTTCACTATTGGATGGATTTTTTTTTTTGGGATAGCTGACAATTACACATGGTGCCTGTTTGCCAGGTTTTCACCATGGTAATAGATAGGAGGGACTCAAGTGTCTAGATCAATGGATGTTGGTAGTCCCATTAGAGATGGATGTCGTCGCACAAACCATGGCATTATGCTCATAGATGTTGGTAAGGGAATGCATGGATGAAATATGGAGTAGGTACATAGTAGATGGAAGGCTAATGGATTGTGTCAAACTTAAGATGAAAGGCTTATGCAAAAGCATGGACCATAGGAAGAAGATGATAGGGGAGATATGTAGGATAATGGATGAAGGATGGAGGTTTGCAAAAATGTTAGATGGAAGGGAACCATGACCAACGGTTTCACACCACTAAACATTGAAGCTTTTGATGGGAAGGTGGTGTAGGAAGTAATGGGGATGTTTGCTTAGAGGATGGGTGATGGAGTGATGTAGGAACCCACAAATACTTAGTATTTTTATGATTTTTTGCTTTGCTTGTGGGATTTTTAGATGGAATGGGATGTTTGGAAGGAATTGGAATGTGAGATGGAAGAAGACAATCGGGATTCTTTTGTTTGAGATATGGATAAGGATGCCTCATTTGGCCTACTTGTTTGTTTGCTTAGGAACCCAAACCATTTGGGGCGTAGGCTCTTCTTGTGGATTTATAGGCTCAGCTAGCTTTTTAGATGTATTAGGTTGTGATTCTTTACTTTGATGCCCTAAGGCATGAGAATCTTTAGGATTCTTGGTAGGATTTTTAGTTTTAGAGTTAAAGGCATCCAAATTTTTAGTTTTGAATCCCATGGATGTAGTGGAAGCAGGGTTGGCGAAATGAATGGAATCTTTATGCTTAGATGGTATGTGCATTTGTTGGTCATGATAAGGAATATAATGGTGATGATGGATAAATGGATAATTAGGCATTAGTAGTAATGGAGGGATATTAGGGGTTGGAAGTAGTGGAGGTAAATTGGATGGCGGAAGATGTACAGTCACATGCTTTTGCAAGTTATAGGATGGGGAAAGTGGAGGATATGGAAATAAAGTTGATGGTGGGAGTTTAGGAATTGGAAGAAGCGGAGGTAAATTGGATGGGAGAAGATGTATGGTCACATGCTTATGGGGTTTATGATGGAGTTTTTGATGGGAAATGGTGGACTTAGGATGGATGGAGGAATTACCAACATCTTTAGCTTAGGGGGAGGCTGGTGTTTGACACTGGAACTAGGAGTGTTTGGAGAACTAGACTTGAGTTCCTCATTAGATGGAGATGAAGAGGTTGCGAAAAGCATGAAGATGAAGGATGCCGAAAAAAAGTTAGTGATATGAAAGAAGGAGTCGTCAACGGTATCGGAGTTAGAAGTCTCTCTTACCAAAGAAGATCCGGCTTCTATATTAGAAATAGATATGGATGAAGGTTCTTGCAATGTGTATTCACCAGGGCCATGTTCGGTGTACTTGATACGAAGATTGGAAGTGGTTTTGCTAGATGATGGCTTGAGTAGATCGGAGGGGTCTACATAGGATGATGATGGATATGCCTCGGTGTTGATAGGAATACGGTTTGAACTCTGATATTTAGCTTATAAGGCACGACAAAATTCAAATGGATTGGGATCAGTTTGGACAGTAACCTCAACACCGTTGTGTGGAAATTTAAGACATTGATGGAATGTGGAAGGGACTGCCTTGAGGGCATGTATCCATGGACGACCAAGGATGATGTTATAGGGAAGGTCAATATCAAGAACTTGACAATGGGTTTCTGTGGTAATCGGCCCAACTTGGATAGGCAAGAAAACAATCCCTTCAGTATCTCACTCGGCATCATCATATGCTCTGATAGTAATAACCTTGGAGGTGTCAACATCTTTCTCAGAATATCCCAGTTGTTTTATCAATTTCAAAGAACATATATTAAGACCAACTCCACCATCTACCAAGATTCATTTGATATGGCATTGTTTAACAAATACTTCAATGTGGAGGGCTTCATTGTGTAAAGGATGAATGGAAGGCTGAAGATCTTTGTCAAAAAAGGTTAAATGACAGGGAGCTGCAATCCTAGCGACCATAGATTGGAATTGTGTGATATCAATATCATTGGGCACCAAAGATTCTTGTAAGGCTTTGTCGAGGATAACTTTGTGAGCGGGGGATATGCGAAGCAACTCAAGAATGGATATGTGCGTGGGTGTTTTGCCAAGGTGATTCAAGATATTATAGTTAGAGAATGGTTGAGGAGGATGAACAGGTGCTCCTTGAATGGTGACTCGACCTCTTTCAGTGGTTACAGCGCAATCAGGTGCTTTCCCTTAGATAGTAATGGTAGAAATGTGAGCATGGTCAATGCGGCCAATAGTAGATGATTCATAGTTGTATTGAATGGCATTCCCAGCATGAGGGTTACTTGTTTTGTCATGAAATGGAAGTGGATTCTTGAAAGTCTCTAGATCATAGTTTGATGTTGATTGTTGTGCAGGTTGAGTTGTTGAAGGTATGATTTTGATTAAACCTTGATCGATGCAATCTTGGATGACATGTTTTAAACGCATACAACCATTTGTTTTGTGTCCTTTAACTCTATGGAAATCGCAACACTCATTTTCTTTGTACCAAGGAGCTTTGAAGAGCGGTTCACCATTGGGTGGTGCATCTAATAAGATAATATCGCCTACTTGGAGAAGCTTTTGAAAGACAACTTCCATAGGTTCCGCTAATGGTGTAAATTGCCGATGCGGATTGGAAGTTTGTTGTTGTCGCATTTGTTGAAAAGGTTGTGTTGTTGTACAAGCAGCTTGGATGTTGATGGGAGCTTTCATAGTTTGTATGTTCCTTGCATCCACAACACCATCGTTGACAACATTCTTATTTTTGTTCCAAAAGAGGGACTTATCGTTGGAGTTTTGAGGATAGTCTTTGTTATCGCGAAAGATCTTGATATTTCCTTTAGCAATTAAAGCTCGTTCAATGATGGTTCCTTTGGAAACAAGTTCATCAAAGGTGCTAACACTTTGCAATTGTAATTGGAATGACAGCTCAAGATGAAGATTTTGAACAAAGATATCGATCTATTGTTTCTCAGGAATTTCCCATGATAGTTTACTAGCCATATTACACCATTGTTGAGTAAATGAAGAAAAAGCTTCACCATTGCGTTGTTTATTGTTGACAAGGTTGTTCATGTTTACCTCATGGTCAATGTTAAAAGCGAAGTGTGATCGAAACTTATTGGCTAACTCTAAAAAAGACTTAATTCCCAGAGGTAAATGAGAGAACCATTCAAGAGCTTGTCCTGCTAAGCTTCGAGGAAAGAGTCTCAAAAGATATGTATCGTCATAAGCAACATCAAGACATGCCACAAAGAATGCTCTAAGTTGGTCTTCCAGATTTCCTTTTCCTTTGTACTTGTCAAATTGTGGAGTTTCAAAGTGTGGTGGAAAAGGTGTCATATGAAGAGACTTGTCAAATGGATAAGCGCATATGTTTTCTAAAGAAAATGTCTTCTTGCCTTGTCCTACCGCTTGGTTGATCATTTGTTGAACATCCGCTGAAGATAATTGTTGTTGTTGCAAAGGGGGTGAAATATGGTATGACGTATATTGAGGTTGTTGTTGTGGGATGTATGAAGCCATGACCGTTTGTTGAGGTTACGTGCTCACAATGTATGTCAAAGGATTGGGATGTGACACATATGTGGTTGAGGATTACTGTCCTTGAGCCACAAGTGGTGGTTGGGTATATTGTGACGAATGGGCACCAATATTTTGCATCACATGCAAAGTGGAAGATGGATTAACACTAGTTGATGGTTAGGAAGTTAGAGTTGGATTTGTGGCATGGTAAGTGATGGAAGGATTGGTAGATGCGAAGGAAGGATGGACACTTGGGTTTGTATTCTGGACAACATGGGGATTGATATGTGTCATGGGTTGGGTGATAATAGGCAAGCCTTGGGTAGCATAAGATGGATTGATGGTGTGTGAGGGATTGGAAGAATATGACGGAATGAATGTAAGTTGCTCAACATAAGTGACCGTAGAGCTAGGATTGGCTTGAGAAACGATAGGAGGGTCACTCATGTCAATAAGACTAACATTGGGATTATATGGTATAGTGGATGGATTAGTAGAGATGGTGGAAAGCGTATTAGCAGCTGGTATATGAGATATGGTATTCATATGGGATATGACAGATTGTGATGGTCGTGGAGCTTGGACTATTGGCATTGTTGGAATAGTTTGGGAAGCTTACACACTATGGGATATGGGGATAGCTTGTGATGTTTGGAGCGTTTGTGCTTGGGCCACATGGACAGCTTGTGTTGCTTGAGCCATGGAAATGGTCATGGTAGGAGGAGGTGTATGTTGAGGAACATGGAAAGGTGGAATGTTCAGATTTTGTGACATGAGAGGGAGCACATTGGTTGGTATTATCAAAGGTTCTAGAGTGTGCTCCAAGCGTGGTGGATCAAATGAAGTAACAATAGGCAATGAAAGAGATATGGTGGAAGAAAGAGCTTTTGACATAGTAGGGGATGGTGTGACTATAGTGGATGGTCCCTTTGCAACAACGGTGTGAGTGTTTGGATCGTGCTCTCTAATAGTGGATATGTCAAAATCTCTTGGTAATTTAGCGCCCATGTGAGCAAGTTGCAAGAAGTAGTGATTAGGCTTAGATAAAATAAGTCTCTCAACTTGATCCCACACATGAGTATCCTGAAATTCTGATAAGTCTTCTTGGGATTGTTCCTCAAAAGTCTCAAAAAATGTTTGAGGTTGCACTTGTTGTGAAGATGACTCTCCAATGGTATACCCATGAGGCGTAAACATATGAGGAGGCATACCAGTTGTGAATTGAGTTGCGTCTTTATGGGGTGTTGATCTAGATTGTTGCATCTTAGTTCCCATGTCAACTTCCAATTTAGCTTCCATTTTAGATTGCAATTTGGCTTCCATTTCAGCTCTATATTGACTCCTAGTTTGAGGCATGATGTTGATGTTGAAAACTGAAGTTTAGCTTGTCAAAGTTTTGAGACCCAAAAGAAAGGTGATAGTTTACTGGTTGGTTGGTTGCTGGTTGCTTTGTTGTTTTGCTTGGTTGCTGATTTGTTTGGTTTGTTGTTGGTTGGTTTTCCCTAGAGAATAGCTCACACACTCAGGGGAAAAGTTGTTTGCTAAAGGTTGCTATGTTGCTGATGTTTGTTGAACCTAAAGCTAATGTTTTGGTGATGGATCAAAACGATTGGTTTGATGTTTGGTTTGCTGGTTTGGGATCTCAAAAAGATGAAAAGGTCATGAAATGCTATTGATTGGTAAGCTCAAAATAGGAGACAAAATCTAGGTATCTACTAATGATCAGAGACAGGTTTGAAAGCTAATACTGAAGCTGAGCAAGCTGGATTTGTGGCTAATTCGACTGAGTCACTAAGATTTGCTGGTATTAGACCACAGGTAATAAGTGATAGCTCATATGCGACTCAGAAAAGACTAAAGGTGACTGGTAATAGCTCAAATGCGGACTGGTTTAGGTTCTAACAGTGTTAACCAGAGACGAGTGATTTTTCACAGGCAATAACTATTGGCTCAAAAGTGATTTACTGCTGATTGGAAGTGATGCAGGTTAGGCTAAGGGCAACAGACTGTTGTTTAAAGGCAAACTGATTTAGACAGAAAGTGGTTGACTGTTGTTTAAAAGTGACTCTGTTCAGGCAAAAAGTGGCTAACTGGTGTTTAAAAGTGATTTTGTTCAGGCAGAAAGTAGCTAACTAGTGTTTAAAAACGATTATGTTGTCTGTATGAGGGCAGTTAAGGCTTAAAAGTGACTATGTCTGTCAGGAAAGATGTCTGATTTATGATTTTTGACAAGAAAATAGTAATTATAGTCAATCACACTCACAACAATCACAAACTTGTACAACCTAGGCTAGGAAAGGACTGTATTAGTTGAATCCCCTGGCCGTACTTATTCAAAGTGGATAGCTTCAGGATCTTGGTAGCACTGGCTCCCCTCCACGACACACACTTCTCACACATACCAAGATCTGGGTTTCCTGTAAGGCCTGTCCCTCACCAAACCTTTGGATTGTCCCTACTATCTCTTCTAAGAACCACGTGAATCAAGACGGCTTCAAAGGTCCCACCTTTTGCTTCAACAAATAGAGGGTTTTTGGCTACTACACAAAGTTGCTAATAAGGGCATCCGTTCGGGTGGCTATACATGCGGCAGCGCTACTCTCCATTATGGAGTCTCCCTATGAGGCCCACATTTTTCACTTCTGTTCATGAGATTATTTACCGTGCTATTACTTATACTTTTATGTTGGGGGACTGTTGATCCCGAAATTTTGACTATTAAACCTAATTATTTTTAAGGAGGAAATTGTGCAATGTTAGATATATGTTTGCCTTCAAGAGAATAATGAGTGGGTAATATTAGAAAGAGAACTTAATGTGATTTTAGTATGTTTATATGGTAGTATGTTTTAGGAATACATGTACTTAATTTGCTTCGGCTATGATATATATGTGGGATTAACTTCAAAATTAAGTGTGCAGGTATTGCTAACGAAACCACAAATACAGGAGATCATTCCACACCCTATGTTGTATCCCTTGTGAAGCTAATCTAGTTCCACGAGGAACTAAGATCAACTCTGTGTTTGGTGAAATGTTGTAATGTTGCATGAGGTCAAGGGAATTAGGTCTACCCTCTTGAAAAAGAGAATTATGATATGTGTTGTAAGATTTGTTGTTTGAAATTTTATTTTTGAATTTTAAATTTTTGAGACCCTTTACTTGTGCTTTAACTTGACCCTGGGGGTCCTAACTAGGTTAAAATCAACCCTGGGTTATACCCCATGGGTCTAGGGACCCTTTTGACTAGGATAACCTTGGTATGACCTCCATATGGTCACTTTAACTTCACAGTGAAATTAAGTGACGAATTTGGAGGCATGGGGAAAATAGGATGAGTGGAATCAACACTTAGGCCCATTTCCAAGTCATGGAATGACACCATGATCCACCAATAATGGAGTGGTTTGTCTTTTTGTCCCTCACTTTTGGTGGGAGTCCCCCATAAAAAGGGTGGTGTGTCATCCACTCCCTCTTTATTTCTATTTTACTTATTTTATTTTATTCCTCCATGTGTTGGAAAAGGACTAGGGTGGGGGACCTCATGAGTGGGGTTATTTTTTTAATTCCAATAGGGATAGTGGATAAAGAGTGGGGTTAGTTTTTTAATGCCACTTGGGGATAAGAGAACTTGGGGAATTAGTTTTAAAAGGAGGAGGGAGAGTGGAAGGGGGGAGATTATTTTTGGGAGAAGGAAGATGGGGAGAAGGGACTAAGTGTGGAGCTCTTCATCAACTACATCCATAATAGGGCTTGATAAGGTTAGTAAGCAAGTTTCTCACCCTTGTCTTTTCTGTTACTTGTTTGATGAATGTTGTTATGTATATGTTGTCTATGTTGTATTTCTGTTATTGTGAGAAAGTTATTTGGGAGACAATGCTCATCATGCATGGGGTAGGGAAGGTGTGAACCTCCTCGGGTTCATTCTTATTTTTTTTAAAAAAGAAGCCTTGAGGGCATTTTTGTGATTTTTGAGCAAAATGGTTATAAGGCTTGAGAGCCTAATTGTGATATCCTTGGGATTTTAATTATTTGGTTGGCTTGAGGCCACGAGGAAAGTTATTTTGTTGGCTTGAGGCCATGAGAAAAGCTGTGATAAAATGTTGAGAAGGGTGGCACTCTTGAGTTGAGTGAGTCCACTTTCATACCCTCTTTAATCTCACCTTAGTTGAGTTTTCGGGTTGTGAGTATAACCATGGGTGTTTGTGTGTTATTTGTTTCTATTGATGTTATTCAATGTTGTGATGTGGTATTGGCCTATCCTTACCTAGGTGTGTGAATGGGGTTAGTTTTTTAATGCCACTTGGGGATAAGAGAACTTGGGGAATTAGTCTTAAAAGGAGGAGGGAGAGTGGAAGGGGGGAGATTATTTTTGGGAGAAGGAAGATGGGGAGAAGGGACTAAGTGTGGAGCTCTTCATCAACTACATCCATAATAGGGTTTGATAAGGTTAGTAAGCAAGTTTCTCACCATTGTATTTTCTATTACTTGTTTGATGAATGTTGTTATGTATATGTTGTCTATGTTGTATTTCTGTTATTGTGAGAAAGTTATTTGGGAGACAATGCTCATCATGTATGGGGTAGGGAAGGTGTGAACCTCCTCAGGTTCATTCTTTTTTTTTTTTTAAATAGAAGCCTTGAGAGCATTTTTGTGATTTTTGAGCAAAATGGTTATAAGGCTTGAGAGCCTAATTGTGATATCCCTAGGATTTTAATTATTTGGTTGGCTTGAGGCCACGAGGAAAGTTATTTTGTTGGCTTGAGGCCATGAGAAAAGCTGTGATAAAATGTTGAGAAGGGTGGCACTCTTGAGTTGAGTGAGTCCACTTTCATACCCTCTTTAATCTCACCTTAGTTGAGTTTTCAGGTTGTGAGTATAACCATGGGTGTTTGTGTGTTATTTGTTTCTATTGATGTTATTCAATGTTGTGATGTGGTATTGGCCTATCCTTACCTAGGTGTGTGAATGATCTCCCTAGCTCGGGGGTGATCCTCTTGCGGGTCTACAGTAGGGAGGAGAGCTAGTTGAGTGGTGTATTCTTCCCTTGTTGTTATGCAAGTTTCTCTTGGAGCATACTGTTAAGATTGGAGGAGTTTTCTTGTTTAGGGAAAATGTATCTTTTCTTTTACTTGTAAAGGAGAATTTGGTCTCTTGTAGATTCATCCTGATTGAAATTCTAGAGGAGAGATTTTCTCCCTCTGAATTTGTAAAAATTGTTATTTGGGAGAAGAGAGTAATTCCTCCCTTAATGTGTAGATAGTTGTGATTTAATAGTTTATCCCATTCTATCATTGGTATGAGAAAGAAAGAAAGAAAATAATAATAATAATAATAATAATAATGTGTTGACTTGTAAAGGATGTTAGTTTTGTTTATTTTCATATAAATCTATTTAATTGAGAAGTTGTGAAAATTGTCATTTATGTAAACCAAAGTAGTTAAAAATTATCTTTTATAATGTTTAGTGGAGATGTTGAATTTTAATTAAATAGGGAAGTTGAAAATTTGACATTTGAAAGGGAAAAAATTTGTGTAATATTTATACTCTTTATTTTGTGGTGAGTAAATGCAATTATAAGTATTTCTTTCCATTTTATAATATATGCTACTATAATTAGATTTAAATTAGTGACTTGAAATTTAAATCCAATCAAGGGGAAATTAGATTTTAAATATCTATTGTTATTTTGTATGAAGTTAATTTTGAAGTTGCAAATGAAATTAAATTTGTAAGAAAATATAAAGAAAAATATTAAATATCTTGCCCTATGTTAGGGTTAGCCGGCAGAAGATATCAATTAAATGCAAATAAAGAGTAAACAGAGAAATGGAAATACACAGAAATAATAATAGCGAGAGACAATTTTTAACGTGGTTCACCCAAACTCGGGCTACATCCACCAAACAGAGAGTCCAATATTATTATCCAGTAAATCAAACCGATTACAATCAGCAATCCCTGCAACTCAATACCGCTGCAAAATGCTACAATACAATATCAAAACCCTAACCCTTAGCCGCTTTTTATCAAGCTTTTTGTCGGTTACAAAATAGGGTTTTCTTATGTCGGTCAATGAAAAAAAATTAACTCCCGGTGCATTATAAAATAATAAAAAACCGTGTGAGGTTTCGGGGGCGTTGCCCCCGAGCCCCCACGGGGGTGCTGCCCCTCGACCCCGCCCTGTATCGCGACAGGGAATGCGCCAGGGGCGCTGCCCCTAGACCCCGCAAGGGGCGCTGCCCCTTGACCCCGTCTTGGGGGCGCTGCCCCCAAACCCCCGCAAGGGGCGCTGCCCCTTGACCCCGTAGGAATTTGGGGGGAAACCGCGCCGATAAAAGTGGGGTAAATATAACCTCCGAGTCTGATTAGGCTCCATATAACAACACCCTACAATAAATATATATATATATATATATATATTCTGTGTTTTAATGAACTAAAGAAGTAAACTGTGAATTGAAGAAATTAAGTATGTGTGATGAACCTGTTATTTATATATATATATATATATATATATATATTTATTTATTTATATTTAAATTGGGGTTTACAAAAAAAAAAATTGAATGAGTTGTAAAAATCGCAGTTTTCATTGAAAAACACAGTTGAAAACTTATATGCAACAATGGAGGGGGTTTTTACCCCCACCGAAATACATTACAAAGTGGGTGTGGGCAGGGGCGGAGCCCCACCCACACCCCTGTATACGCTGAAGCCCCTGCGGGCTAACCACCATCACTGTCGTCTGAGACCCCGCAACCCTCCACAGTGCCCCTGCCCTCCACAGACCCCGTGATCCCGTCCTCCGCCGAGCCTCCTCACCTCCGCGCCGCCTGTGGACTGCACTCCCCTCTGCGGAGTCCTTTCCACCGCCCGACCTAACTTACTACGACCAACCTCCACTCCATTTCCTCCTTTGTGCCCCTCTCTGTCTGTAGACCCAACTCCTTAAACGTGGCCTCTGCCCTAGCGCCGCCCTCTCCATTACTCTGCCATTCTAACAACAATCCAAAGGAAAGTTAGGTTAGGGTTTCACAAATGGAACTCAAGGGAGAGTGATTGAATGGGTATATAGTTCCATTCCATGTTTTATAAACAAAACATATATAATAAAATATAAGTTTAATATAGATGGTTATATATATATATGAGTTAATATAATACCTTAATTCTAAATTTGAAATGTCATTTAATAACATTATATATATATATATATATATATATATATATATTAATTTTGAATTTTATAATTTAAAATCAACTATTAATATATAAATAAGGATATATAGGTATATATATATTATCTATTGAAAATTTTGAGAGAAGAATATATAAAATAGGGCTTATATTTGACATTAGAATATATCTTTATATTAGGTCAAACCGTCAGGAAATTACATTTTCGGAATTTAAATAAATTAAATAAATTACTACAAATTATATACCAAGAAAATGAAAAGACTAAAATATACCTTTTTTTTTAAATGCAAATAAGCATACATATACATGGTATATATGCTTACTTATATTTATATAGATATGTGTATCGTTATAAATACAATTAAGCCATTACAGGCGTTTCATATGAGGCTGTTTAAAAAAAAAAAAAAACTAAACCTGTATATAGAGAAAAAGAGAGACAAATGAATTTAAATGTTGAAAATCAAATCGAGAGTAAACCAATGAACATCATCTAAACAAAGATAGTAAGTCCAGCATAGAGAATGCACACGTGTGGATATTGTTCCGCTATTAACAGTTTTGTTTACGCCTTAAGCATACACCACCGAGCACGCTTACGCGTGCGAGGGGGTTTCTAGGATAGCATGGGAGAAAAAAATCGATATTTCGTGTCATGACCACATGACACATGTGGACATGACACGTGTGATGTGTGTTGTGACTGCATGGGAAATGTGGGCATGACACTCCCAGCCTTCACGGGTTACACCTTGGAGGGTTTTGGGGGAGGTTGGCTGTCAGTATAACACAACAACACCCATTGTTTGTGGCTTTCAACACAAACACTTTTCTTATATAGCGGTTCGGAAGGACTTGGCTTTAGCCCGTTACCACTTGGGTCGTATCCCTTCTCACACCGGGAAGGCAGGCCCTCTAAAGATAATAACAATTTCTTATACACCCAAGATCCATTTGATAGACAAAAGGAGAGGATACTGTTGTTATTAAATTTGGGTTACAAACAATCACATGCAAGCAATCAAAAAAAAGATAAATCAAGCAAAGAGCAAGCAATGATTTATTTTAAGCACCAAGCCCAAATGTTCCTAATTTAGTGAAAAACCACAAGTCTTGGACCGATCGAAGTTGCAACAGATATGTTAGTATTTTGATAACCTTCTTTTCTTGGACAATCGATAAGATGCTGCACAAATACCCAATTAGTAGCCAAGAAAAACAAACTACAAATGATACAAACCGAAAGCGACATAGTTTACCAGAGGTGATCTACTGTCAGTCAAAAGCGATCTCTATTCTGTCACAGGTGGAACCTTACAGGTCATAAGCGATGTCGAGAGTGCTAGATGCGAATTGTTAAAGGTCACAAGCGATGCGAAAAAGCACGAAGCGACTAGTTTCGGCTCATAAGCGACCTAGATCTGCAAAAGAAAATAGTATGCAAGAAAAACCCTAGTTCTGCAATAAGTGACGCAATTAGCTAAAAGCGATCAATGTCAGATCAAAAGTGATTCAACTAAATGGAAAATCCACCACTGTTAGTATAAAAGCGATGCAGAACAAACAAAAAGCGATCACTATTAGTATAAAAGCGATCCAGAAAACGCTACAGGCGGCAGATTTCAGTTCAGAAGCGACGCAGGTATTCAAACAGTGACGGTTTTTTTTCTCAAAAGCGACTAGAATTTGCCGTAAGCACTCAGAAAATCTGTTCTTCATAAAAACAACTTCAAATAGCAAAGTTAATCAAGGACGTGAGTCCCACCGAATGTGCCAAAATGTGATAGGTAAAAAATTAGGTTAATAAGATCAAGCATAGCCATGAAAACCTAACTATACCATCATCAAAGAATCTAATCCAAATGAAACCAAAAGCATGCAATTCCAGCACAATGTCACCTAGATTGTGTGATTCCTTGTTTATGATGTGGATTGCTTCTTCAACAATGAGCAATTATGAAGATAAAAGCTGCCATGATGGATGGATGATAATGATGATAAGCTCAATGGATGCTATGGATACTCAAATGCTCAATATGCTCAAAATGACAATGTAGACACTATATGAATGCTAGATAGATGTAGTATGGAATGAGAGGGTGTTTATATAGAACTCAACCAAAATAATCAACGGTGGAGATTCGGTGGCTATATGAATGGCTAAGATTGAAGGTTGATCATAGATGAATGTGTAAATAACAAGTGGAGAGAAGATAGGGCTTATGTGTGTGCTTGTGTACATAAAAAGTACGACATGTGAAAGATATTAAATAAAGGATGTAGTACCACTTATCTTTTTAAATGAAAGAGGCACACATGTCAGCTCATGAGATAAATGATAAGATAAATTAATTAATTAAATAAATAAAATTTATTTAATTAATTGGAAAGTGGGTTTATGATAGGAATCTTTAATTAAATAAATAAGATTTATTTAATTAAAAATAGATAGCATGAAGATAATTAAATAATTAAAGATTGTTTAATTATAGCTTAGAGGAAATAGAAGAAATAGCTAATGAATTAATTAAATAAATATAAATTTATTTAATTAATAGAAGAAATAGATGTGTTAGGGATATTGCTCAAGTGTGTTAGACAAATGCAGATGATGGATAATGTGATGTTTGAATGTTAATGATAATTAGGTCAGTTTTATGTGTCTACAGTCATTCGTGTCAACTATGCTCTTACTTTGTTGAGGATATTGATAAAATTAGCCCCTCCAGTGATAACAGTGTGTTGCAACAGAAACAGTACATTACATGTAGAAGAACAATCTGGAAGAATGCTCCGCATTTGTTGTAGAATAAATATCTTTGTCTACGGATTGGAAGTTATTTAGAAGCATGTCTGAAGATGTTATATTTTGAGTTTGAGTCTCCGGTATGAAGAATTGAGAGTGTTATGTTCACCAGAGTGAAAGCAGTTGTTTCAGTGTGTTTGATGGTGACAGGGAGGAAGTGTTTTGTTCCGCATTCAAGTATTTTGGTCTATGGTTCGGGAAGTAAGTCTATGATGATGTTAAATGCCTTCAAGTGTAATGGTTTGTGATTTGGTTGTCCGCAAGCTATCTTTTACTTATGATAATGGCTAGCAGTGTTGTTCTTGTGCTCAGGTTTGAAGAATCTTGTTGATAGAGTTGTTAGAGATCGTGCAGTTGTTCCTGGTGATTGCAATGTGCTTGTGGATGTCTCTTGATCATGCTCCTACATTCAGATTGGTCCGCAAGGTGTAATTCAGATAGTGCATGAAGCGTGTTCTTGAATGTTTGTGTTAATATCAATCTTGGCCGACCTGGTTGGATCCATCATATGTGGAGATGCATCAAAGATTGTGATAGCATGTTGTAGTGTGGACACTTTATCTGTCAGATTTCATCGACCCAATCTCTAATTTGTTTTCTGCTGAGTTTTTGTTACACCCTGTGTGTTTCTAACTATTTACTATTTACCTTGACTGGTTAATTTGCTTGAATAAATGAATGGTTTGTGAATCTTGAACTGAATATATTGAAAGATTGAATGATGCAATGTGATGTATTATAAGTGATTCTAGTTATGAAATGTATGAAGCATATGATTATATTGTGATCAGCTAACTACTATTGTGATGATGTAAGCTGAATGCAAGAACAGGTTGCTCCTCCGAAAATGAGGGGAAGTATCACTCAGGAGAAGGACTTGGTCTGGTAAACCTTAGAGAAGCCTAAACTGAGCAAACACACACCACTATCCTACTTGGTCTAGGTTATGTCAAATTTGTGTGGGTAAAGGTAAGTAATCTATGGTAATGATCTTGAATGCTTATTGGGATATGATTTTATGAGTGTTTTGAATGAGGAATGTGATTTAGTTTAAGTGTCGATTGAAGTCTTCTTTGATAAAGTTTGGAATTGCAAACGACAAGGTATAAACATGAAATGAGTATATACCCATATGTAAATACATGCCCACGATAAACTCATACATATGAGAAAATACGTGCATGAGTATACGTAGGTAGACGAATCTACGCATGCTCATGACCATATTGCTCATAGGTATAAGAGTATCGATTGGATGAGGGATATCTATATGTATGTGTGTATATGTGTATTTAATATGCATACGTCGACAGTGAATATGTGGGTTAATGAGTTTTATGTGGTTTTCAAGTAACGATAATATGTGTGTGTGTAAATAGTATATATATAATCGTTACAATATACGTAAACATATGTAGATGATGGAATACACAATTATGAATATATGAATTCAAATATCAAATGATATTATATATATAGCTTATAAGGATATATATATATATATATATAAATACACACACACACACACACACACACACATATATTATATATGTTAATGTTTTAAGTGTTGATTTATAGCGCAGCTTTGTAAATAATGTAATAGTTATACATGGTGCATATTTACTAAGACTTTAGCGTAGCATTCATACTATGATTAAGGCGCTGGAAAGGAAACACATACAAGTATATGTTTGGGGAATTAAGGCACATAAAGTGCCATATAATGTGAATATGGAAGCACTCCATAAAAGTACTTGTAAAATGATTTCCAAAGTGGGAATACATTGACCTGTTCTATGCAAAATGCCAACGCGAAATTAGGGGGCATGGTGTTTGAGGGGCGCCATGAGTGAATGGTGAAAACCAAATAGGAGTCTTGAACCTGCAATATGGATTCATGTAGGAATTATTCAAGTATAGGTGGCCAAAATGGGGCGATCTATTTCTTGTTGTCCACTCATGTGTTCGATGTGCAATGATTTCTACTGCCACCTTGAATTCTTGTTACTAATTCAATTTTCTGAGTGGGAGTTGTGGCGAATATGGGAGCTTGTTTGTAGCCTTGGCATGCTCAAATTTTTGTATAAATAGAGGAGCTCTTCCATTCATTTTACACACAATTCTCCATCGAAGTTGCTCTATGTTGTTCTGTTGTTATTTTCTAAGTTAGTGTTTTGAGTGTGCATTGTATTTGGTCTTGAGATTTTGAGAACTAGTAAGAAGTAAAGAGGAGGAATTGAGTTGTTCTTGGAGGAGATATTCAGCTAGCTTGAGGAATCAAGAACAAGGAATTTGGTTGAACTATTGGAGCATAGCATTAACAGGGATGCTAATTTCTTCATCATTGTGCATTTTATGTTTGAAAAGATTATGTCATTGATTGTTTGCTTGGAAATGAGTCTGGGTTGTTTTTCTTTATCGAATTGGATATTTTCTTATATGTTCAATGAGAGGTATATATCTAAGTATGGGAATATTATGTAATGAATGTATGAATAATCTCCATAGTAGAGATTAGTATCTATATTACCAATATGCACTATATTAAGTTAAAGTATGAATAAGCTATTGCTACATTATGAAGTTTAAGTTATGGAAACTATATATATATATATTACAACTTGTATTACTTATGGTAGAAGTGTCATAGTAAACTTGGAATTGTTAAGTGAAGTTAATCCTGGGATTAGTTGATCCATGGGTAAGTGAGTAACCTTTGTACAGAGAATGATGTCATACCAAATCGAGCTAAGAAGATGCGTGAACATGTGACGTCCATTCCGAATTAGGTGTGATGAATACTTTGGCCAAAGTAGTGTATGTAGCCATTGTTTACACTGTCAGTTCACTATGATATAGGTTTACATACTAGGCAGGGATAATTATAATTGTAGGTTGGAGCCACAGTATGATGGTTCTAGTTATGTAGAACACATCATGCTCAAAATAGGCTAATCTTTGAGGTTACCATACCAATCCCTTTGTTGAAAGATAGGGTCATTTATCTATTTGGTAAATGTGTGGGGGACCGCAGTTAGTCCGTGGTTGGTAGAAAAGCGTTTGAGTGATGCTTCTCCTCATGGAGTTGGCGGCCAAATTTTGATGAAAGACATCGGAACCATTTGTATCTCTACTTTCAGTTTAGCTCTTTGAACCTTGTTGTAACTTTGTATCCATCTTATGGAATGTTGTAAATAAGAAATATGCAATACTTGTAATGTTGAAATGTAATTTGATTATGCAATGGTGAAGTTTGAAATATGTTTCAAATGTGTATCATATCATTTTAATTGAAAGAAAAATTTTATTTCTCATATTGATGGTATCATGAACTATTAACTTTTGGGTTAAATTTAGTAAAATTTATTTGGTAGAACTTTGGGCATGCTACAATTTTGGACCAATAAATCATCTGATAATTGTTGTGTGTTCAAACATATCAATGTCCTCCACACTTTCTTCCTCAACATTGATATGTAGGTCAGGCTTGGTGGATTCACATCTCTGTTGTCCTTCGCTCGGTCTGCCGCTCGATCACCCTCCATTTTTTTCAATTGAATGCGGTGGAATGGTAACACCGAAAGATCCAACATACAACATCACAACATTTACATCCATGAGCAAACATCTAAAAAAAAATACAAAACTCCATTGGAAAACACCTTGATGGCATAATCAAACATCATCGATAATACAAATATCAAATCCAAACAAAAGTAAATAAATAACAAGGCAAAAGCACCAAAGGCATTACATATTGAATTACTGGTTTGAATTGTTTCTCATTTAATTGTTTGCATATGTTGTATTATCTATTTCATTACTATAAATAAATAAATAACTCGTTAAAATAGACAATTTATTAAAATAAAAATATTTAAGATATGTGTACTAGTTTATACTTTAAATGAGATAATAGATAGATATATTTAAAATATTTATACTTTCAACTTTTAAAACCATGGTACATTTTGAGGGTCTTGCATAGACTTTGAAGGTGTACCTCTCTACCAGGGATCTTCTTTTATAAATAAACCTTTGAGGGTGTGCCTCTCTACCCATATTTGCTTTTGTAAATATTGTACTTTTAGCTTTTTAGCTTTTTAAAAAGTAATAAAAGTCATGAAAAAACCATGCATACAAATTAACCATTTTTTTTAATTTGGCTGATAGGCCATTCTATATGTGCACAAATCTTGTAACTGCCAAAAAATTGGTAGTCCCATAATTTGGTCGTCCAAAAATTAAAAAAATTAGTCTTCCCAAAAAAAATGGTTGTCAAGAAATAAATACAAAAACCTATTTGTAAAAGATGGAAGGAAAAGTGGGGAATGTGAAAGGACTGGAAATAATTTTTAATTTTGCATGACTCATTGCGCAGAATTAAAAATTATAAAATGTTGAGTAGTGCAATGGTATTTATAAGAAGCATTCCATTGTTCAAAAACTTCAATGCTTTTGGTGCTACTATGTCTCTACACAATGTTGGTGGTTTTTGCTTTCATTTTAGTTTCTCTATTAATTTTTTGTTTTTCTAGCACAACTTTTTTCAATGCAAGATATTTACATTGCCTCACTTTTTTAACATGCAGATAAGATTTCAGGTGAGCTCAAGGAGAGTGCCAACATAAAACAAAAAAAATAGGAGGAATCCATCCAAGGTCTGGAGGAAGATCTTCAATCTCCTCTTTATCTTCATGCTTCAATTTCATTCTTATTTGTGCATATTGTGGTTTTGCATGTAGTTTTCTCCTACTAGGCAAAATCTCTGAGTTTTTCCATTGGTGTTGCTCCTCTACTTTGGAGAAATCTGTAAAGCCTATTTGTGCTTTGGAGAAACCAAATCAAACCCTACTACTATTACTTTTATTCCTTCATATTTAAATCCAACTTTCATCAAATCCCTTCATATTTTCATCCCTACACAAGAAAACAACTAAAGTGAAAATGAAAAAAATAGTGTAGAGTAAGTTTCTTTATATGTCATAGGTTTTGTGTTTTTTAAAATGTTTAAAACTTAATTAAAGCAGTTTACTTAGGCTATTTTTTTAATTTACTTTGTGTTATTTAATATGAATTTGTTTTGTGTTTTTAAATGTTTTTCTATTTAGTTTAATAAATTTAGAATAGAGTACAATAAAAATTTAGTTTTTTTAATATTTAGTTTTTAATATTTATGATGTTTATAAGCATAATAGAATATAGAGAAATATATTAGAATATAATATAAAAAAAAAAAATGCTATATATATTTTTATATGATGTGTTGATAATCTTATATTTATCATGTTTATATTCAATTCTATTATAAATTTATATTTATATTTCTCCATATTTTATTCTAAATATAAGAGGAAAAAATATTTATATGCATTCTTTAGTTTTTTATATGCCTTTTGTACAAGTTTTAATATTATTCTAAAATTAGTGCTCCACCACCTAAATTATAGCCTAAATTAATTCTCCACCACCTCCTAAATTACTATTTTGAATTTTTTTTTTTTGGTTGGTAAGAGGAGCTATTTCTAGCCCCAAGACAAAGGTCACAAGGGGGACCTCCTCCCCATCAATATACTCAACTTAGAATCCACTTATTTGACTTATTCGACTTAGAAACCACATATGTTATTTAGGGGATTCGAACTTGGATCTCCAACCATTTAAGCACAACCCCTTTCACATTATTTTTCAATAAATTATTATAAAATAGATTTTTTAAATAAAATAAAATAAAATACATAATTAAAAATAAAATAAAATAATTAAAATTTCAATTAAATCGCAGCCCTTAAAGGCCATGGCTTAGGCCTTATTAACTTTTAAAAAATCCTTTTATTATTAAAACTAAAAACTTTTCCTTTAAATATTGAATTTAAACTTATTAATATATTTATTAGGTATTAATAAATTTTATAACTAGATTTTAAACATTGAACATAAAATTTAATAATAGAATGCATTTACCTACATGTAAAAATTTAACTTCCCCTGTTTTATTGTAGATCCCTATTATGTAGTCCTACCTAAAAGGCCAATCTCCTTGATTCTTTCCATTGGTGGCCCCTCTGATTTGGAGAAAGTTGTAAAGCCTTGTAAATCAAATCAAACCCTACTACTAAACTCCAGCAAAAAGGGATTTTAGAAAAACCATGTTTCTTCTTCCTTGCATGCAAACCAAACCCTCCATACCAACAAAAAAACATATAAAAAAAAAAAAAGAAAAATACACAGAGGGTTTCTCTACAAATTGAAAATAAATAAATTTATTTTCCAACCTATCAGGAATCTATCTTGAAGTCAAATTATTTATTCCTTCATATTTAAATCCAACTTTCATCAAATCCCTTCATCTTTTCATTCTGCACAAGAAAACAATTAGAATAAAAATGAAAAAAATAGTGTAAGAGTAAATTTTTATAGAAGATTTAATATTTTTGCATGGAAGGATATGATAAAATGAAAAAGATAATTATTTGATATGATAAAATGAAAAAGATAATTATTTCTTTATAATTTATTATTTGTAGTTAACTTGAACTTCTTTTAGTAAGGGATTGGTTTATTATTTGTTTAGATCATGTTTTTTTATATTTATGAAGTGTAATAGTTAAATTAGAATAAGGTGCTTTTTATTTTTTTATTTTAACTTATTTGCCTTTTATCATTTATATTTAAGATCAATTTTAATTTTAACTAAACTAGATTAAGGACTTAAATAACATTAAATTAAATATTTATATAAGATTTATATAGTTTTGATATATTCATACAAATTCATGTAAATAAGAAAATGCAATTATTCTATTATCCACCAATTAACAAGCAAAGAGAGGATGATAAAAAAATTTTAAAAAAATAATAAACCCAGGGAAAAGAATGAAATGAGGAGGAAAGATAAAATGAAGAATTAGGTTTGTTTATTCTCCAGCTTCAAAGCCTATCTATACCTGCACATGCATGAAAGGAGATGATGATAAAAAAAAATTGAAAAACATAATAAACCCCAATGAAATGAGTTTCATAATACATTATCTACAACTCCAAATGCACCTTTACAAGAGTGAGCACCATTTTTCCATCATTGTAGACTTCCTCTTGAATTTTATAATCTTCCAATTTTCCCACCCTACAAGGCCTTTACCCATTTTCTCATTTCATGAGTGAAAAGCTTAAATAAAAAACATTTATTTTATTTATTTGAACTACCTTTCCATGAGAAGTATTACAGCTTATTTAGTTTTTTTCTTTATTGCATAAACTTTCACTTTTATTTTTGGAAGGTTTCATTTATTTCATGAAGCCATGTAAATCTTTAAAATTGCAATAAGATTTTAATAGTAATTTATTAAAGTAAAAATATGTTTTTTAAAATAATGGATAAGCCCTTCCAATGAAATATATATGGTTGTAGAGATAAATCTTCTTACCTATTCTATAGTTGATTTCTTTAGAAGGTTGCCTTTATTTGTTTTAAAAATCTACACTATGATTTTAATTCAAAAATTAGTTACCTTTATTTGTTTTAAAAATCCACTTTATGATTTTAGTTTAAAAAATTAGTTACCTTCATTTGTTTTAAAAATATGTTTTATGATTTTTGTTCAGTTATTTAATCATTAAAATATGTCCAAAAATATATGATAAAAAATACAGTGTGACATAAAATTTAGCTAAGATTTATAGCATGAATATAAGAGATTTTATTAGATTTTGTTTTCTCTTCATTTTTATAACCATTCATTTTTATTTGAAAAAATCTTATTATGTATAAATGAATCGAAATTTATAAGGCTATATTAAAACTTTTTTTAAAAATGGTTTCTAATGGAGAGTGAAATAATTTTGGGGTTTCTACTGTAATTTTAGTGAGCTAGATTTTTAATTACTCATTACTCACTAAATTTATCATAAACCCAACTTTATATAAGAATGTACCATTTGTTGATATAAAGTTGGGTTGATAATTCATATTTCTATTGTCAAATGTTTTGATTAAAAATAGGGATAGATTGTGTAACCACCTATTATATTGGTTGGATTAAATTATCATTTTTGGCCAAATTCAATTGACTAAAATTATGTAGTATGGAGGAATCATGAGATAAAATAAGGAGAAACAATTAATATTTTAAATTTGGAATATTAATTACTCACTAAATTTATCATAAAAATAATATTAAAACTCTTTTTAAAAATGATATATATATATATATATATATATATATATATATATATATATATATATATATATATATATATATATATATATATATATATATATATATATATATCTTTTCCCCTGCTTTGTAATTTATTATAAAATAAAAATAGAGCTTTTGTTTTTTTTTAACTTTTGTATTTTTTTAACTTTTTATTACATTCTAATTATAGAGTATTCTAATTTATTAAAAAGATAATAGAGAAAAAATAGTTTAAAAAATCAAATCAAGATTTATATATTAGAATTTTATATTATATATTATAATATAATATATGCATTCTATTTTTTTTAAAAGATAGGAAAGACAAAAAAATAGTTTAAAAAATCAAAGAGTTATATATTATAGAATTTTATATTATATAGTATAATATTATATATGTATTCTAAGTTTTTTTTGGTTATATAGATATTCCCCCTCCTTTGTAATTTATTAAATCCATAGCATCAATTTGGTAAGTTTTAATATTTACTAAAATTATAGCTCCACAACTCTTTAAAAATATAAACCTATGATTTTATTTAAATGTTAATTTTTTCTTGTCTCTATGTAGTTATTTTATACAACTTTTATTATTTAACTTCTTAAATATAAGACATTTAGGAAAATATTCATCTTCATAATTGTAATTATGGATTGTTTAGAAATTAATTTGTGTTAAATTGTATTCTATTAAATTATTTTATTTTAGTTATATAAGGGGAATGTTTCTATGTGTCTCATTTACCCCTCTTTCTCTATCTTTAAGTTTTCTTAAGAGGATGGCTACTTACAAGCCCACTCGTGTCAGGTAAATATTATTACTAATAAATATTGTGATCATGAAGACTTGATCTTTTTTTCTCTATTTTGAATTAGGTTTTAGTTTGTGTGAAGGGTTATTATCCTTTGCTTTTGTATAAGGGAAGTCTCCATAAATAATTTATGAAGGAATTTTTGGTTTTAAATTGTTGAATCTTGATAATAAAATTTCATATTAATCTTTCAAATTATGTCTTATTTTTTGAAAATATAACTATAATTTTATATATTTCCATTTCTAAATTAAATTATATGTAGGCTTAACACATGATTGTTTATTTTTTAAATAATAATGTATATTAGTTTGTGTAAAGGGTTAGATTAAGATTTTTTAATAAATGCTCATAAAAGCTAATATGAGAAAGTCCTTTAAAGGGCAAGTATAGATCATACTACATATAAAAATTCCTCAATATAAACTAATCTTATAGTTATAATATTTATTTTAAAGGGGAAGTAGAGATAATTACTTGGTATTAATGAGACACGATTACTTGGTATTAGTTGGTATTAATCTTATCATGATTTAATAAAAATTCAAAGATATAAAAATATGAGTAGAGAATTACAAAACAAGTCCTAAAAAGGTAAAACTAGAGGTAGCAGTTTCATAATAGCTTAAAAATTAAGCTCTTAATTACCATGGAATTGCCAAAAAGGGCCTATAATATACATTAGAAAATGACACCATCTAGACCAAAAGAAATATTATCGACCTTAAATGGAAAATATAACTAAGCATCTAATACTTTATCTACTTCTAACTATTGAAAAGAGATCAAATAACTTCCTCACTTAAGGCATAAATAATTTAGATAGAATAACTTATAGCTACCAAATTATGTAATGTTAGGGATCAATTAGGGTTAGGGTTATATTTACATTTAGGGATAGGGTCTAAAAATAGGGTTTAGGTTAGGAGCAGGGTTAGAATTAGGGTATTCAAAATGTATTATGCATTCAAAATGTAATATTATTCTAAAGATCAAAAGAAGATACATAAAATAATTATTTGAGGATGATCATAGATTCATAAAGCCTTGGAGCTCCATACTTCATACTATTTTCAAAGAGGCTACTCAAAGGTTTATACTAAGGGTTAGTGTTTATAATTTTATTTTTAGCTTAATTTAGATTTAATTTCTAATTTTACGATATGATTTTAAGGTGATGCCAAAGTTTAAACATATGTTTCATATAAACAAATTGGATGGAAATACACAAACAATAAATGACTCAAGTCTAAGTCAATGTGAAATTTAGTTCAGTCACACACACAAAGTGAATGTGAAAGTTAGTTCATACACATCTTACACACATAAAGTGAATGCCAAAGTTCATTCACATAAACATGTGCACACACAGTGAATACCAAAGCTAACTTTCAAACCTACCCACCCACACACAATGAAAACCATAGTTAATTCACACACACATACATTTGACACAAAGTGAACATTAGTGTTTTTGTACACACATAGAGTGAGTGGAAAAGCTCATTCATAGACACACGCATGCGCGCGCGCGCACACACTTCACATGAAGTGAATGTCAAAGTTAACTTTCAAGCATGCACACAATGAATGTCAAAGTTCATTCACACACACACAATGAAAGTCAATATTTATTCTAACACACAAAGACTCACAATAAACATCATTGAAGTTTGTTTGTAGACACATTTCACATAAAGTGAAAATCAAAGTTTATTCATACATCACACAAAATGATATCCAAAATTCATTCATGCACACACACAGAAAAGGAATGTTAGTTCTTTCAAGCACATTCCACATAAAATGAACATCAAAGTTCATTCACACACTCTACACAAAATGATATCCAAGGCTCATTTGTACACACACAAAATAAAGAATTTCAAATCTTTCGATTGCATTCTACACAAAGTGAACATCAAAGTTCGTTCATACACTCCAAAAAATGTGATAGTTGAAGTTCATTCATTCCACAAAATGTGTTAGCTTAAGTTCATTCATAAATAAAGAAAAATTAAATGTAAAAGTTCTTTTAAGCTCACATAGATACACAACAAATTCCAAAGTTGGTTCAAACACATATACCACACAAAGTCAATACCAAAATTATTTTTTAAAAACACACACCAAAAGTGAATGCCTAAATTAACTTCCCACACACAATTTACATAAACAAAAAGTGAATATGCCAATGTTCAAACATAATTCGTTCACACAAATTTAGTATAAGCATGCATTAACACTTAAATTCAAACATTCCAAACTCCGAACACACTCATAAAGTGGGTGCCAAATTTATAAAACACGGTAAAGTTCAAATACACACATTAGACAAAGTGAATGCCCAAATTAAATTTCACACACACAATTCACACAAAATGAATGTCAAAGTTAAAACACATACTTCACACATAGAAAGTGAACATGTGCCAAATTTTAAACATGCTTCATGTACAAAGTTAGTTCAATCACACAAATAAACACTCGAGTTCAAATATGCCAAAGAACAAACACACACAAAGTGAATGCCAAAGTTAAAGCACACTCTTCACACAATGTTAGTTCAATCACTTCACACATAGTTGATTCAAACACACACTTCATGCATATATATTTTTTAAAAGTTGTTTTGTGCAATGCTTGGTCGATAGGAAATTAGTGACATGGATTTTTATTATCCTACATTATTTAAGTACTGCACGGTTCACCTAATCTCTTGATTGCTTAGAATTTATTTAGTTCATTCATGATTTACTTCATGTGCTTATTCATTTAATACCACTCAATTATTTTTATTTGCAAAAAAATAATTGAATTTCTTATTGTATTTATAGCCTTATCTACCAACAACTACATGTAATGGCTTTCCATAAAAATAAAAATATAAACTATTTACTGATAGGCCTATAAATATTTGTGCCTATCGGCCATTTGATAGCACCTTTGGTGCTTTTACTAGTATAAACCTTGTAATTCTACTTATCAAAATGTTATGATTAGTACAGTATAATAGAGGTGTTTCCAATTTAAAAAATAATAATTGAGGAAACTTGGGAATAGCTGTGTCCTAGAATCCCAAAGTTAAGAACAAACGTTGGATTTGAATTTAAACCCAACCCAATGGAATCTAATGCGCTCTACATTGAGAAGTTTTTGCTATGGACTCAGTCAATTCTAAACAGTTGTTATATGTTATTCATAGCTTTTTCTAAATTGTCTTCTATTGAAGGGTCGAAAGTTCTCAAATTTTGGTCGGCAGCTGTTAACTAAACTTCATGATGCCCTTTGAATTTTAACTCTAGTAATCCATGTAGGCTATCTATGACAAGCTCTACTTTCAATACTGAGCAATTGTTGCTAATATATGTCATTCATAACCTCTCTTTTTAATATAGTATATTTGCTGTTCATCCTTGCAGCAAGCTCACCTCAATACTGAGCAATTGTTGCTAATATATGTCATTCATAACCTCTCTTTTTAATATAGTATATTTGCTGTTCATCCTTGCAGCAAGCTCACCTCATGGCTTTCCACCATATATATTTTATGGTGTGCATCACTTATTTGTATGGTCTCTTCTTCACAGCTGGACACACTGAGGCAGCACTCACAGACACGAGTGAAAGTACATGGCAATTTCATTTCTTTTCTATGCATTTCACTTCACTTATCTGGACTCAGATTTTTAATCTCTAACCCTCTTCTTTTGCTTTTGCAAGTTGAAACATTGAGGATAATTTTACAGAAACTGGGTAAAAGAGATTGGAACTTTATTGGAGATCCCTGTGTAAACTTTCCAGGAATCAGTTGTGAACAGTGTGACAAAATGTATGTTTAATCTGGTTGTCATGTGACCAACCTGTATGTTTTAAAATGTTTTAGGATTATAAAAGGTCGTATTTTCTGTTTCATGTTTGTGGGAGTTTATTTTACCCAACACTCAGTTTCCTCCACCGGGACATTCAAAGCATGATCTCCCTAGAAGATGAACAAGGAAGAAATGTTGGGTAATTTAAACTCCCATATTACCAGAAGCTATAAATATTTGTTAGTACTCCATAGGGTATGTGATGCGTTTTTGGGTATGCAGGTAACAGAAGAGATTCATATTGTTAACATTTTATTGCAGAACACTTCCAAGCCTAAATTTAAATGGAGTGCTTCCACCAGAGCTAGCCAATCTATCACATCTTGTTGGACTGTAAGTGAGAGCAATATTATATTTTCACAATTTTATCTTTTGGGTTTAGTTCAGCTGAAAAACTAGTCAAAATAGGTGTATGGCAAGCTTCTACAAAAAATTATTGAAGGAATTCACTGCACCTTACTAATAGGATTATGTTATATGATAATATAGGAACAGCTTAAACAAGTAGTGTTTGTTCTGCTTTCCACTTCTGTGGAAACTAACTTTGGACCTTGGGACTTAAGCAATATACTTAGTAAAGATGTAATTGTAAGCCAATCTTCCAGGTTTATCATTTGTCTTATTTGTGGGACTATAAGTAAGCAATATTATATTTTCACAATTTTAGCATTTGGTTCAGTCAATCTTTAAAAAAGGTCAAAATATAGGTGTGATAGCAAGCTTTTTAAAAAATTATTAATGGAATTCACTTTTAATAATAGGACCATTTTATATAATAATATAGGAACAGCTTTGTTTTGTTTTCCACTTCTGTGGAAACTGCCTTTGGACCTTGGGTACACTTAATCATATACATTAGTTTGTAATTGTCAGGCAATCTTCCAGATTTATCATTTGTCTTATTACATAGGTTAATCCACTTTTCTCGTAGGCCATTTTTTGGGCTAATTGATCGCTGTTCTCTTCAACAGAGATATCTCAGACAACTATCTCATTGGCTCAATACCTAAAGAATTTGGTTTCATGCCTGCCTTGAGAAAATTGTGAGTTCTCTAGATTATTTTCTCATACTGAGATCCATCATGTTGATGTGTTTCTGATTCAAATTGTTCATTGCCTGATCAGGTCTCTCTCAGGAAATCTCGTCTGGTCCTATTCCAAAGGAGCTCGGAAATCTTGCAAGTTTGGTTGAATTGTAAACCCCTCCCTCTCTCACACTAATTTGGTTATAGAAAGAATATAACAGTTACGTTGTTTTCATTTCCATAATGTCTGAAACTTTTGAACCATAAAAAATATATTTGCTCTGCAGAAGCCTTTATTCCAACAATCTTAATGGCACGCTTCCTCAAGAGATTGGGAACTTGACAGCACTGCAGAATATGTATGTATCTATCAAATTTTAACAGGAGCTTATCAAGTCCTACGAATAGTCTATCCACTTGTGTTTTAGTACAAACCAATGTTGAGAGCTTGTTTGTTTCCTGTGTTTGGCCCAAGCCTAATTTGGGTGACATCTCATGCAATTATTGTTGTCCTTTCTTATGCAGGTACTTATCTTCTAATCAATTCGTTGGAGAGATACCTCCAACATTTGTCAAGCTACAGAATCTGAAAAAATTGTAAATACCCATGTTCTTTGATATATATTTTTCTTCATTACAAAGAATTACGAAGTTAAAAATGTTATCCATCATATAAATAGTTTCAAGCACATTCATATAAATTAACTTTCATGTTGGATACAGTTTTGCATCTAGCAATGGTTTCATGGGTGAAATACCAAATTTTATTGGAAAGCTGATCAAACTTGAAAGATTGTGAGATTACTTACATCTTCTGTGAATATGAAGCTGATGCTGAGATTTTTTCCCAATTCTTTTTCTCATCAGGACAGTAAGGCCAAATGAAACAACATAGTAATATGCACAAGATCTATTTTATTTTCTGCACCATATACTGTTGGAGATTAATCTGAGAACAGGGAAAATTGTGTTTTTTGCAGGATACTTCAAGGAACTTCTTTGAAGGGACCAATTCCTCCATCTATTGGAAATTTAAAAAGAATGAAATATTTGTAAGAATGGTTCTGCTTTCATAGTTTGATTTTGTAAAATAGATTTTACTATGGACTAAAAACTGCTAGGACAATAAATGGTACCTATTTCTATAAAAATCTCTGTTTTTTTTTGAACTTTGAACACCTACAGATTGGTCACTGTGTAGTTCTTGCATCTCTCATTGCATGCAAGTTGATTAGTAATGCCTATTCAATCATATTTACACTTAGAGCATTCACAGGAGGATAAGTGATATAGCCGATGGTGGTTCAAATTTGGACTTTATAAAAAGTCTCACAAATCTGGAGGAATTGTAAGGGAAATAATGTTCTTAAACTATCCTTTTCTTTGAAGTATACAGCCTTTTTTAAGTCTATATCCTTTAATTTTTTATGCTAGTGACTTATTATAACTGGGCTTGTTGCAGAGTTCTAAGAAACAGCAACATCACTGAAAAAATTCCAGACATAAGTAACCTGCTAAAACTGGAAGCTCTGTAAGTTAAAGTTGTAAGCTTTGAGTTCAAAGTATCAGAAATCTACAGTGTGCTAAATGTTTTTAGTAGATTCAATAATTTTAAACACCTATCCATGGAAGTAGTTTTTGTTTTGCTTTTAAAATATTTTATTTGGTCACTAGAATTTATTTTCTTTCAAAATTTCCTCTTTGCTAATCTAGAAAAGAACTATTTCACAAACAAAAACCTATAGACAATCCTAGGTAGGTCAGAACTTCCCGGAGGCATTAAAAGACAAGGGATTGTGACCGCCTCGACTGATTTGTGGTAGTGCAAGTTATTCTCACTAGTAGTGCTTGGTTTGTTGAGCTTTCTAAGCTGATCTGGTAGAAGGCATTCAAAGTTCTGGATTTTCTTCTCAAAGAGTAGCTTTTTAACAACACAAGACAAGAGCGATCTCATCAAACCCTGTTGGCTGCAACACTAAAATCCATTACGGATTACCTCATTGAATTTGTGAATTTTTTTTTGATGATTTCTTTAGGCTATCAGATTGGTTATATTCCTTGTGCATTTGCTGCAGATGTGTCCCATGCACACAGACAGTTTGTCAAAATGCCCTAGGGTTAGCTTTCAGATATTTTCATTATTATTAGTTTTTTCTTGCATACATCTTGAAAATGGGCTCAAAGGCATAAGGGGGGCTCATCTTCTACCTCAAGTTTTGGTTATGTAAGCAATATCGTTTCTAGGAGGTAATCTTGGCCATTTTTAGGGTTGCATGCAAACTATTTGACATAATGCATTTTGTTTTTGTGGTTTCTGCATCTTTTATTGATCTAAGATCACATTTGGCATGATGGACTCAGAAGTCAGGTAGAGGAAGAAGTTGATCTTCTTGATTACTCACAAGACCTTCATGGAGGTGAGCAGATTTTCCCAACAAATGCAAATTTAATCATTAGGGGGAATCCAAAGAGGGGTAGGGCTCATTGGGTTAATGAGATAGTAGGTCAGAGATTGAAAAAGACATCAATAGGGATTTTCTTTAGTGAATGTGTAATTGTTGCATGTATCTAAAGGGTCAATCTCACTAGATTGAGATCGTGAACTTTTGAAGGTCTAAACTAGGAAGTGCCTAATAATCTAGAATATCTTAGGGCTTCAAGTGGGAACTTGGAGGTTGGTTTTGTTGGAGGAAGCTTTGAGAGAAAAGATCTTGGTCTTAATAATGTTGTTAAAATGACAATGATAGTTGGTGATGCAATGTGGAGGAAGAGAAAATGGAGTGTGAAGCTTAGAGAAAGGCATGTTAATTTGGTTTTAGGAGTTGACAAATTAATGAGTCAAAGCTCTAGATATGGAAGAAAAAACCTTAACAAGGAGGTTCTATGGAAGGTTATGTTCAAAAAAGAGAATAGGGAGATGGTTAGAAGAGGTTTGGGGCCCCTTCTTAGGGTATATTCTTGGTTTTTCTCCTTGGCACAAGGCTAGTTAGCCTTCTCCTTCAGGTCAACTGCAAATATAGGGAGGATTATACAGAAAAGATGGTATTGGGGATCTCTACCTTGTCCTTGAAAATATAGTCTTTGTGCTTTGACTTGAGGCGTGAATCCAAAGTTGTTCAACCTATATGGGTCAAATTGCTTGGATTACCTTTGGAATGGTGTTCCTCTTATTCCTTGGGATCATTTTTGGATTGAGATGAAGGAGTTATTAATGGTAATTACTGCTCCATGGCCAAGACTCTGATGGACATGGATCTTCAAGAGGGACTCCCTAAGGTGATCAAGATTGTCATTAGCAATTGGCATTATTTCTAGACTCTTAACTACTCTAAGGTGCTCTTTTGTTGTGTTCGTTGTCATGCTTATGGCCATCTTGTTGTTGATTGCTTTTTGCATTTCACAAGAAAGGTTTGGAGATCTAAGGCCATGGACTCATAAAACTCAAGAGAGCCAGAGTCATCCCTTGAATTATTATTTGATGAGGGAAGTGCAATGTTGTTGCTGAGGACCTAAATCACGTGAAGAGGAAGGTGGATTTGCAACCATGGCATGACTTTATAGATGAAGTTGTTACTACTATTGTAAATCTTGGTAATGAGAGAATTGAAGAGGTGAGGTTTGTTTGGGCTAAAGGATTGACAGAAGTATTGTTTCCTTGAGAAGTGGGTCAAGAATCAGAGTTGAAGAAAAATGGTATAATAGTGACTTACCCTTCCAATTTACATTGTTTAAATTTACTTATAGATCATCGACCACCCTTAGGGGATTCTTCTTGTGCTTCTCCAAAGTAAGGGCTACAGGTAAAGGATCTCTTAAAAGGTTTCACAAGAAGGCTACTCAAAAAAAGGTACATATCCCCAAGGTTACCTTACAATCTACTATAGGTCCTATTCTTTGACAAATTTCCTTTGCATGATAGATCCCTTGATCTTTCCTCCTTCACAAAGGATGAGGAATCTTAAAAAGGATTTAATTGGTACAATCTCATATCTAAAATGCTAGCAACTATTTTTGAAGATTCAAAAGTTTAAGGGGGACTTATTAACGATCTTAGAGAGGGGGAATGCAATTCCTCCCTAGGGAGAAAGTCCTTCATTTCTCATGCCAAAGTTAAGGCATTGAGGGAGATTCAAAGAGGAAAACAAAAAACTATTGATGGGCCGCTTAGAGCAAGTGAAACCCTTGGGAAAGTTATACCACATTAATTCTCTCTCTTAACACATGATTTGGGCAATGTTTCTAAAAAGTTTGCTATGTGTAGATTAGTACTAGTTCATAAGCTTGATATTTTGTTGCTTCAAGAAACAATGGGTGAGGGTAAGAAGTTGAGGATATTTTACAACTTTTGCTAAGTATTGGGAATTTCTTTCACTAGATTCTGAAGGTCGCTCGGGGGTGTTGTTTATAGGATGGAAGAGGTCCTTTAGGCTTATTAATTCTATTTTTCTTGTTTTTGGGTTGGATGACTAACCTTTTTCCATGAAGCTAGAAAAAACTTTTGATGTGGTCAATATATATGGGCCATATGAGAACAAAGCTCAATTCTAGGATTCTCTTATGACCATGGACTTCTTAAAGAATGAGAGAATTATCTGACTTATCTTGGGTGGAGATTTAAAATTTCACATTGAACTATTGAGGTTTAGGGGACTGGTGCTTGATGTGAAACACTCACTCGCTAGTTTTTTTGGCATAAATTAGAGGAGGCAGGGCTACTGGATGTTGAGCCTTTAAAACTTGTACATACTTGGAGGAATAATAGAACTAGTGATTACTATATTGCCATAAGGATTGATAGATTTTTAGTCTCAAAGGATATCATGGCAAAGAGAAAAAGAACCAAGTCTTGGGTTGAAACTAGCTATGTATCTAATCACTTTCCTATTGTGCTCCAACTTGGCAATTTGGCTAGAAAACCTCCAGATCCCTTTAAGTTCAATCCTTCTTGGTTGGAGTGTTACATCCCTAATTTTGACTCAGTTTTACTTTTTACTTTTGAAGTAATTAGTAGATGATTATGCATAATTCAATGATTTGACATTTAGTAAAAATGTCTTGAAAATTAATGTTTTCATGAATATGTTTATTTGACTATATTTGACATGTGTTTATAAGTTGTCAAGATGTTATGATTTCATAAGGATTATGAAATAATTATTGATACACTAATCTCGAGTTGGTGATTGCAAGTTGTATTCATGGAACAGGCTTCCGCCACTTTGAGAAAGTGAGGGAGAGCATCATCTGAGAGAAGGGAATAGATATAAGGAAAAGAACATTTGTCTCCATCATAGGTCTTGTGTTGATGCAAAATGGTGAACCTAGTTGAGTCGGGTAAGTGCTACTCGACACTTTTTCGTCTAAGTTTATTTCTCGATGTCGTTTAGAGTCTTTTAGTGTTGTTTAACGTCAACCTAGTCATTTTAGGGAAAGCGACGTCGTCCAGATTGTACGTTAGTTGTTTTGCGACTTAAGATGACTTTCAGTCCAACACATCGTAAACGAGTTTATGTTTGCGACCTCAATGGCGTAATTGGTATAATTGATAATATGATTCTTGTTAATAGTTTTGATGTCGAATTCCATATTTCATCTAATCGGAATCGACGTGATTTTCTTCTATTCGTGAAGGGGAGAATACCTCGACCCAGTCACTTTTATTGATTAATATTATTTATGTTTTTAAATTATCTTGCGTGGTTAGTTCGTGTTTACTATATGTCAACCGCCTTCTTTAATGAAGAGGTGTCATGTTTTAACCTTTTTGACATTATGGGATACCTTAAAGGACGTGGATAAGACGAGGAGTGGTATTTAATAACCATGTTCCCCTCTATCTGCATGCTTGAGCTAAGAGCATTTGAAGGCATGTAATTTGGAGAAACTAGGACTTAATAGTAGAATCTTTTAATAACTCAATAACGAAGTCGTAGCTTATAGAAAGCTTTTTAGCCTCATTATTGGGGACTCTTGTCTCAACCATCTTCACCACCTTCGTCATTTATGCTTTCTTGGAGTATTATTAGGCATTATTCTAGGATATAATTCAAGTGGTTGGAGAGTAAGCTCCATTAATCACCGCAGGTCATTCATTAGAAAACAGTCTCTACAATTGGATGGAGAGTGATTCGTTATGACAATCACCTCCAATATACTTGCATGCCCTCGTGATAGTTCGAGGAGGAGCATTATTTTTTTATTAGGCATTAATACAAGTAGTTATAGGCAGTGCCACAGCAGCTCTCCACGACAGTTACTCTAGAGTATTCTTTAGTTAACAAGAAGCTTTCATACGAGAGCAAGATAGTACTCAGGAATTGATCCACGCTAGTGAAGTTTTAGAAAACTCGTGGATTGTTCCTTCGGCATTTTCCTTGAACCTCTTATGGATAAAATACTACAGTTATGGGAAAGCAACAGACTAATACGAAGAGAGAGACTAATGGAGGGAGGCAGGGAGCATTATAAGCTCCACATTAGCCTAGCTTCCTCTAATCCTAAGGAGATACATAAATAGAGATATGATTAAACTTTGCCAAAGCTTATGCAGTGAGGCACTATGGATGCATTGAGGTATGGGACCTTAGCACGATAGAAAATCATTATTAGAGCTACGAGTGAAGGTAGAATCCGAAGGGATAAGGAATGTAGAATGCACTTCGAGCAAGAATAAAGGGAACCACATCAGGTTCATTCTTTCTTTGAAATCTTTCGGTTTAAGAATAACATGTTTATGATCAGCTCCTTAGCTGAGTGTCTTGACCGTAGGAATTAGAAATAGCTTGTCTCTTTATATTACATTGGCCGATAGGATTAACCAGTAAATCGGTGTTTATTTGGCCGATAGAGATCTATTACCTCTGCATGTTATTCCTGGCCAATAAATCTTAGTGTATCGTTGTATTAGAAGAATCTGTAAGCTAAGTTTAAAACTAAGTTTTGTGTAAAGCGTAACTCTGTCAAACACTGTGTAAAATAGTTTGTTTGGGTTAAACTTATATCAGTGGGAGTATGGGGTTGAATACATTAGTATATTCTGTAGAAATACGAAGATGTTTAGCCTTATACTCTACCTATTTTGATTAGAACTAGTAGAGACAAAACATTTGTGACTCACGACAAACAGACTGAGAACTTTATGGTATATCTTTACTTTTTTAAAGGTAAGCTAGTGTATATGTGTGAGCCGCAACACATTATCTTTGTTGTGCATATAAGAACCATAGGGATTTGTTATCATTATTTAAGTGTTAACATCACGGTCTTATTGTTGTATAAGATTTAATATCGTTGTATAAGCTTTGACATTACTGAGAGTAGAGGCCGATAGGTATGTTCACCTCTATGATTATGAGATCGACAGATCTAGCTTATTGTCGTTTGAGTGTAAGGTGCAATAGCCTTCACAACAGGTATACTTTGGTATGAGACTAATTTAATCTGATTGAACTCAGGTATATCTATTGTCAAGTATGTTTTTGTAATCTTGGTAGAGAAAAGCCGATTAGTGTTTAACTCAAAAGATTTTAGTTTAGAAGAAAAGTTAACAAAGGTCTCGAAACTCAAGAGCCTAACTAGAGATGGTTGTTAACTCAAGAAGGTTTTATATTTATATAAGTTGTATTGAGTTTGAATATAAAGCTTTATGAAATCTATTCTCTTATCTTAGTGATATCGTTGAGAAATATTAAAGGGTATGATATCACTTTTCGTATATAAAAATAAGGAGATAAACTGTTATGATATTTGAAGGATATCATGCACGAGTTCATAAGCTATTCTAAAATGAAGAACGACGAACTCAAGAACTTAGAAGATTGAGGATATTGTATTGGAGATTGTCTAGCCTCAAAACTATTTGGGTTATTAGTTTGACTTTAGTCAAGAATGACTACATTATTAAAAGTGTATTCATTTTCCTTGAGTAATGAGGATATGTACAGTGCTTAGGAGGTTAAGAAAAACCAGAAGGCACTTTATTTTCATTTCAAATACTATATTTTGTACGTAGATTCTAAGAAAATGGTAAGAACTGGATATGGGAATCGATCCCTTGGTCTATGATAAAGACCTTGATGGATACATAATGTAATCCTATTTTAGAAGCTCATGATCACTAGTTCTCCAAATTGAGGCTAGGAGAACTAATGTCCTTATGATTTTGAAATGACTATATGATGACAGAGATATATATATTTCCTTATGAGAAATACCATTCTTCTTTCTATAATGGATTGTAAATCCAGAGAAGTAGGTGTTCCAAGAATGTGGAAACCTAGATAGCCTTTGGTTAGCATATTGCTTATCTTATATTATCTTGAGAAAAAGAGTAGATTAGGATATGGAAAGATAAAGCTATCATAGTTTATGTTTATTAGAGCTTGTTTCAAGTGCCTTCTTCACAAAGGACAAAATTCACCCAGTGTGGGGTATTCCCGTTATGACCTATTCAAAGTTGGGTATGTTGAGAGATTAGAATCTCATCTCCTCATGACTGTTGTACTTAAGATTATTGATATAAGTTTATTGACATGCTTTTGTAGGATGCATATACACACAAGTCTATAACTTGTCATAATGGAAAGTCAGTAGACTTAAGCAAACCAGAAGGTTGAAATTATTTTGTTATCTTCACGACTCAAACCTATTTGGTTGATATAATGAAATTAGTTAAAAGACTAGTTTTCTAAAAGTGTAAGTATTCATTAGGGTGTTGTATGGATGAGGTTATACTTCGCATACTATGTTTATACATGATAAGTGAAATGTGTGGTCGAACAATGCCAAGTGGTCTAGGGAAGACTAGAAGTAATTGTTCTCATGTTTTTATATATTATTGTCTTTGGAAAACAAGGATGTTTGATATCTTCATGTTTTGGGTTAGAGAAGTTAAACCCTAGTATTAAGACCCGAAGGTTTAAGGAAACCTATAACTCTTATGTCAGATGCGACAATGTTTATATTCTATATATTTTGTTGGTAGTGAAAGGTCGGGAATACCATATTGGTCGACAAAGAATGGTCAAGAGAACTATAAAGCAAGACAGGAAGAGCCCTTGTAGTACTTTATCAAAATTAAGTGATACTATGATAGAGTCGAAACTTGTTTTTATGCACCAAAGATGATATTTGAGCTAGAGAGAAGAGTGACAAAAGGTCATAGACCCTAGAAGTTGCAAGTATGCAAAGAGGGAATCTCTGAAAGGTTAGAATTACCTAAACATATATATATATATATTGCATGTATATCCTAGATCGAGGATTATTTCTAAATCAGATTGACTAGAATGAGTTTGCAGTACAGACAAGATTGTGTCTAGAATTATCAAATGATGAAATTCAACTGTAGGGTGAGACAGTCTTTAAGTCGAGTCAGAGGTGTGTGTCTCGATGGCATGACCAATCAGTATGATCATACTTAGTTAGAAGGGGTCTAGAGTTGTATGGTTGATTGAAGTTATGTAGGACACAACACTAGGACTCAGATGACAAGCACTTGCTGATTTCTTATATCTATACCCTTCGTGAAGGGTAGGGCCACTTCCAGAAAGGAAGGTGTGCGTGGGACCGCCAGACTGTGGTTGGAGGTAAAGCACTCAGATGATGCTCTCCCTCAGAAGCAGAAGACTTGCTTAGACTTGTGAAGACAAATATCAATATTCCAAATGCAGTGTACTTCATGTTATGACATATGTCAGTCAAATTTATGAGGTAAAACTATTCCTTATGCCAAGTACAGTTTATGTATTGTAAGTGAAAAGTTAAATGATTCTACTATGATTCTAGCTTCGATTATGGTTTAATTTCAAGTTTGAAATTAATTATAAAGTTGTACTTAATTTCTTGTGATTATGCAAATGATATTTAACTTAAAAAAATAATTCTCTCCCATGTTTACCAAGTTTATTTACTTTCTCGTAAATTCTTGAGTTTATTCGAGTTTTATGAGAAGGGATGTTACATATGGTATCAAAGCTGACCGGGTTCAACACATGGACCTATGAGCTCAGTACAAGAAAACTCATTGAACATTCAGCTGATTGGCTAAGATTTAAAATTGGTTTGATGCCAAAATGGCATAGAGAAAAACCAAATGATATCCTCGTCAGTCAGTGTGCAGTAGCATAAGAGACAAACATGAAGGTTAAATTTCATTATATGACTTCTTGTCGAGTAGGGTGATAAACTTGACTACATGACTTCATTGTGTCGTTTTGTGCTTAATTAAAAACCTTGGCCAAGGTGATGCTACTACCTGATAGTGTCAGTCAGTTTTCTTGTCCCGAATACACACCATGTCAGAGGTCATACTAGTTAGGAGTTGCCTATAGTGTATGACCAGCTAGGGATTGTGTAGGGTCAAACACAGTCTCAGATGGCATTAGATTTTCCTTCCATTACTTCTCTGCGAAGGACAGAGCCTTTCCAGTAGGAATGGCATGAGGGACTAGTAAGTCCGTGGATGGGTGGAAAAATGCCCTGATGATATTTTTCCTCCTACGTTTCAGCAGTAAAGGATGATTAAAGCTCCAGATGGATTAAACAGATATCAAAGAACATTGTAAACCTATGTTAGAAGTGGTTGGTTGCTACATGTGGAAAGAGAATCCACCTATTATGGAGTTTGTTTATAATAACTTCTATAATTTTGATATGAAGATGACTTCCGGAAATATTGGAAAGAAGAAGATGTCGAACTCCTATAAGCTGGGTAAGCTAGAAATAGGATTAGCATTAGTCAAGAAATGTTGTCAGAAATGGATGGACAAATTGAGCTGATCAGGAAGGATTGACAGAAGCAATTGATAGGCAATATACACCAAGTAAATTCTTAGTTGGAGAAAAATTTCTTTGAGAGTTAAATCGCTGAAAAGATTCATAAAGTTTAGAAAGTATTCCAAACCAGTCCTTAGATATGAAAGACTCTTCGAAGTTCTCGAAGTTATCAATTTGGTTTATTACAACATTGTTTATTATCAGCTTTTACCAAGAGATATAATGCTCTTTATGATTCTATTTGAAAAGTATATAACAAATGACCATTATATTCTTAGAATGTATTACAGGAACAGGACCCAGGAGTGGTCATGATCGAGCTTCCTAAAAATGTTTGAAGACCACAAGCCCTGCTTGCGAAACAAAGGGGTTGCTCATGGCAAGGTCCAGTGGGACAGCATGCACAGAGTTTTGGATACATTGGATCATCGAGGACGGTGACTCTTACAGGGGGAGATATGTTACATCCCTAACTTTGACTTAGTTTTACTTTTTACTTTTGAAGTAATTAGTAGATGATTACGCATAATTCAATGATTTGACGTTTAGTAAAAATGTCTTGAAAATCAATGTTTTCATGAATATGTTTATTTGACTATAATTGACATGCCTTTATAAGTTGTCAAGATGTTATGATTTCATAAGGATTATGAAATAATTATTGATACACTAAACTCGAGTTGGTGATTGCAAGTTGCATTCATGGAACAAGCTTCTGCCCCTTTAAGAAAGTGAAGAAGAGCATCATCTGAGAGAAGGGAATAGATATAAGGAAAAGAACGTTTGTCGCCATCATAAGTCTTGTGTTGATGCAAAATGGTGAACCTAGTTGAGTTGGGTAAGTGCTACTCAACCCTTTTTCGTCTAAATTTATTTCTTGACTTGACAAGTCGTCGATGTCGTTTAGAGTCTTTTAGTGTTTATTTAACGTCAACCTAGTCGTTTTGGGGAAAGTGACATCGTCCAAGTTGTACGTTAGTTGTTTTGCGACTAAGACGACTTTCAATCCAACACGTCGTTCTTTACATCGTAAATGAGTTTATGTTTGCAACCTCAATGGCGTAATTGGTATAATTGATAATATGATTCTTGTTAATAGTTTTTATGTCAAATTCCATATTTCATCTAATCGGAATCGACATGATTTTCTTCTATTCGTGAAGGGGAGAATATCTCGACCCAATCACTTTTTGTACGTAAGTTTACGTTACATTATTAGTATCCTTACTGATTAATATTATTTATGTTTTTAAATTATCTTATGTGGTTAGTTCGGGTTTACTATATGTCAACCACCTTCTTTAATGAAGAGGTGTCCTCTTTTAACATTTTTGACATTATGGGATACCTTAAAGGAAGTGGATAAGACGAGGATGAGTGGTATTTAATAACCATGTTCCCCTCTATCTGCATGCTCGGGCTAAGAGCATTTGAAGGCATGTAATTTGGAGAAACTGGAACTTAATAGTGGAATCTTTTAATAACTCAGTAACGAAGTCGCAGCTTATAGAAAGCTTTTTAGCCTCATTATTAGGGACTCTTGTCTCAACCATCTTCACCACCTTCGTCATTTATGCTTTCTTGGAGTATTTTTTTTTGGTATGTAAAAAAGATACTATACATATATATATATATTAAAATTCAAAAATTACATGGGGGCTACTATAGCCAGATTACCAGTCGAAACTTTTTGAACACTATCCATGGCTGACCACGCAGGGTCTCAAAAATTTGATAGAGGCCACGCAGGGCCTGAGTGAACCAAAATTGGCCCTAATGGCCTTTATGTCCTATCTATGTAGCAGAAATATCTATCTTTCTAGCAAGCTAGGAGAATAAAGCTAAAACCTAGAGAACCTATATACATTGCCAAAATTTACCAAAAGAAGAGCTAACAGAGTCACATAAGATTCAATTCCTATGCGAAAACTTGGAAAGACTACACCCATTCAAATTGTCCATTCACCGCCTCCATATGCAGCATCTTTCGAAGGAATGAGACTGCTTTTTCCACCCTTTCTCTGTGTTCCAACAACACCATGCCTTTCATATCAAGGATGAAAGGAAAGATTTTTACCACTTTGCCCTAGTCTTGAGGAAGAGGAATATCTCTTGGGCAAGGAACCCCAATACCTGAGAAAACTGCATTGAGAATCTTCTCGAGACCACCAAGGAAATCGGCTTTGAAGAGCCTAGTAATTAACACTCTGGCTTCGACCTTGGGAACCCCTGCGTCCAACAGTGAAGCAAGAAATATCGAGGAGATGCTAGTGTCTACTCTGTAAGCTTTCCCTACGTCCATGAACCCGCTGCCCAAAATGATTTTGACTGCTGCCAGGGTGAGATCATCGTGGAGACACAATACTCTCTTCAATCTCTGGTCAGTAATTTCGCCTTTAAAGGCCATTTGTCTCACTGAACTCTCCAACTGAATTGGAGTATCTACTCCCAAATTTACCAAGCCTTCTATTGCAATGCGGGCTATCAATCTTGAACTACCTGCCATTGATGCCTAGGATTTAACTCAAGCTGAGCTCTTCGAAATGAAGGGAAAGAGAATGAGGATTTGCTTGAGAATGAGAAAATAAAATGGCGATGGAAAGTTCTCGATGCTAATGTCTTGTCGAAGAACCTAGAAGCAAATTGTAGCTTCGCAAGTCTCACCACAGTGTATTCAATGATGATGGCAAGTCTTATCTGAGTCTGGCCTTCCCCATGTGAGGCTACGTTTAATACATTTGCCAACCTTTTAAAAAATTTCTGCATGTATTGAAGATCCAGTCGCTCGGTTCTATGATGACTTGGATATCATTCGATTTACATCGAAAACAACCCTTCCACTTGTTATATGTGGATAGGGTGCATGCCCTTCCACCTACGATCTCTAGTTATTAGAGTTTCTGAATTCTTTTAACCTGATCCCATCAGCTCCTTGATTGGACAAAAGATTTGCTTCGGAATTAACTTCTCTGTAGACATGAGAGATTGTCACCATTTCACATTTATCCATCAGACTTAGGGCTATCTCTAGTTTGGTAGCCAAATTCCTATTAATCATTTTGCGGGAGCGAAGAGTGTTGATTACTAATAGGAAAACTCCTTCAATTGCCACTTTTTTGAGCTTTAGCTCAAGGCACATTTTTAATCCAAGAATCAACGCTTCCAACTCTGCTGAATTATTTGTGCCAATCGGCAAAGGCTTTGCTAATTTACCTATACAACTGCTATTCCAATCTTTAATTATGCAGCCTACTCCGGAAAAACTCGGGTTGCCACGAGAAGCGCCATCAAAGTTTAGTTTATACCAACCAAATTCCGGAGGAAACCATTTTGCATTTTTTCTCTTACTTTATGTTCTCTTTCCCACTTCCCCACATATGGGGGGAGTAATTAACCCATGCCAATTCTGCCTCATCTTTACATCCCATTCTGTAAAGGCTGAATTTGAAGTAGTCATATCCCCCAGTTTTGAATTTATTAGTTCAACTATACCTGCTTCTATCTTGTTCTGGAGAGACTGAATAGGCATTTCCTTATCTTGAAAGAGTTTTCTGTTTCTTTCTTTCCATAGTTCCCAAATGAGCAAGGACGGGATGGAAGTCCATAAACTATGATACAAAATCTTTTTGTCAAGGCTTGGCCATCCTTGAAGCCAATCTAAAAGAGAGTCAAGGATCGATGTCTTCCATTGGAGCTTGTCTAGTAACCAATTCCAGTACCTTTGGGAGAAAGGGCATCTTAAGAAAAGGTGGTCTCCATTCTCCTCAGCTTCCTTGCAAAGGCAACATCTGGATGGACCTTGAAAACCAAATTTGGTAAATCTGTCTATCGTTAGAACTCGACCCTGTGAGGCCATCCATAAGAAAGTTCTAGCCTTGGGGAGGCAATCTGGGTTCCAACATAAATGTCTTGGAAGTTTTGCTTCATAGAACTGGTCCTCAAAGAGTTTTATGTAACCTTCTTTGACGCTATAATCTCTGGATGGGGAACCAACCCAGCGAAGAACGTCTTGCCCCTCTCTGAAGCAAATTTTTTGATCCAACATTATTCTATCATACAAGTCTACTTCCCTTTGGCTTAGCCCCAAGTTTTGTGGACTTTTCCAATGAATTGACGGTATTCCATCCTGGGAATTAGAAATGAGATAGTCTCTTACCTTATCCCCCATGTTTGTTTTGTTACCCTTTTAATGTTTTCCAGCTCTTCTTTGTCCGACAACTTAGGGTACCCCTGCCATGAATCTTCCTAGAAATTTGTTATCCTTCCATTTCTCACTTCCCATGATAAATAGTCTGTTATCAAGTCCCTACAGCTCCGGATATAGTTTCAGATTCTAGACCCTTTTGGTAGTGATCTTGATGTGAAGATGCTATCCTCACCATCATCTAAGTATTTTGGTTTTATCACTTTGACCCATTTTAAGTCTTGTTTGGAGTAAATGGCCCATACTAGCTTCGTCCCAAGAGCCTTATTCTGCATTAGGAGGTTTTTCAATCATGTTCCATCCCTTAGTTTGCTCTCACATATTTGTTTCCATTTGAATAGAGGATATTTGAATTGCTCTGAGGAGCCTTGCTAGAAGAAGTTTTTCATTTTCTTGTTAAGTTCCTTGCTTGCACAAATTGAGAGAGGGAGACATGAAATCACATATGTGGGTAATGCTGAGATTACTGACTTGAGTTTGGTTACGCGACCAGCCCATGATAGCCATCTATTTTTCCATGAAGCTGTTTTCTTTCTTACCTTTTCAATCAAACTATCCCAAATGTTTCCCAATCAAATACCTTTGGCAAAGGAATGTCGAGATACCTGCATGGAAGAGTTCCCTTCTTGAAGCCAAGTATTCTCAATATCTGGGCTTCCATTCTAGCATGAATATTGAAGAAGAAGACTTCTGGTTTTTCCAAACTAATTTCTTGACCTGATGCTAAAGAGTATTTGTTAAGGATTTCCTTGAAGTGTCGTGCTTCTTTTTCTTGTGCTTTACCAAAGAGCATGGTGTCATCTGTGAACTGCTGATGGGTGGATTCCAGGGTTCCTCTAGTGATTTGTATTCCAGACACTTTCCCTATGCGCCATGCATTAGTGATTGATCTTCCAAGAACCTCTGCCATTATGATGAAAAGAAAGGGTGAAATGGGGTCGCCTTGTCTTAACCCACGGGATGCATTGAAGAACCCTTCTGGGGACCCATTCACACTTGCACTGAGTATCTTGGACAATCAATCCAGTTGAATATCCAGTCCAACCACTTTCTGTTGAATCCAAAACTTTCCAATACCTTGAAAAGGAAACGCCAGTTGACTTGGTCGTAATCTTTCTTGATATCTAACTTGATTAGCATGGCTTGTTCGTTAATTCTTTGGATTGAATGGATGGCTTCCTGTGTTATAATAACACCATCAAGAATTGACCTGTCAGGCACAAAGCTCATCTATTCTTCTAATATGATATCTTAAAGTATGATCTTAAGTCTGTTTGCCATCGTTTTTGCCAAAATTTTATAAAAAGTATTGCATAAAGCAATGGGCTTGTATTCATCCAAAGATTTGAGTTTCTCCTTTTTTGGTATAAGAACTATGAAGGTGTTGTTTATCTCCTTGAGAATCTGACCCGAGTTCCTAGATTCTTTGAGTGCCTCAGTGATGTCCTTCCTTATAATGTGCCAACACTTTTGAAAGAATTCCGTTGGGAATCCATCTAGACCCGGTGCCTTGTCTGAGTGAAGCTAAAAGAGAGCTATCTTGACTTCTTCTTCGGTGAATTTACTGTTTAACATATCATTCTGGGAATCTGTGAGCAAGCTTGGAATGCATTCCAAAAGATCCCTTTGGGATGAAAGGTTGGAGCCATTCAAATCATTTAGTAGATTTTTATAATATTCCACTACTGCCTGTTTAACATCTTCTACCTTGTCCAGAGTTCTTCCATCATTGGTTTTAATACTGGAAATTCTGTTGAATTCTCTTCGAATTTTTGTTGAATTGTGAAAAAAAATTGTATTCTTGTCCCTTGATCTGAGCCACACTTCCCTCAACTTCTGTCTCCATAAGATTTCCTCCTTTGCCATTAGATCATTCATTTTCTGCATGAGCCCTTTCTCTTCAGTGTAGCTTTGGTTGTCCATCCCTTGCTCAATGATTTTTCTGATAGATTTTTCAAGGCTGCTTCACACTTTTGCTTTTCCTCAAAAATGTTTTTGAAATTTTCTTTGTTCCAACTTTTTAAATTTTGCTTGATTACTTTCAGTTTTGCAGCAATGTAAAACATTTTTGATCCATTTGGTTGGCAAGCTTCCTACCAGGATTTTATTAGATCAAAAAAGCTTTTGTCCTTGAACCAGATGTTCTCAAATTTAAAGGGGCATTTGACAGGGCCCCTTTCCCCTATAAAGTCCAAATTTACTAGATAATGATCTGATCTAGATAAAGGAAGAATCTGGGACTCTAAGGTGTAGGGGAACAAGCGTAGTTCTCCTTTGAGGAAAAACTTGTCTAGCTTTTCAGCTATGTTGCAGAAACCCAGCCTCCTATTTGTCCACGTGAATTGTCCTCCACCTATCTAAATGTCATATAACATATTTCTCTCTACAAATCTTTCAAAATCTATCTGAGATTGTAGTTTTCTCCCAACACCACCTTTCTTGTCTGAAGGTTTTAAAATTGCATTGAAATCTCCTCCCAAAATGCAAAATTCAGATGTAAGGATACTACAGATTTTGTCCAATTCACTCCAAACCATTCTTTTTTTAATGCAATTGTTTGGCCCATAAACATTCACTAGTAAAAAACTTAAATCTGAGGCAAGACTTCTTACCTTACATGCTACCCAATGTTTGCTTGAGGTTGTTTCTTCCAGAATAATTGATTGAGGCTTCCAAAAAACTAGCAGTCCGCCTGAGGCTCCATCAGAATTGACTCCTATCATTTTCCACATCTTCAATTTCAAGCCCAAATTGGTCTTCTCTTGTTCTCCTAGTTTTGTTTCTTGCAGCAGACAAATATTGGACTGAATATTGATCAAGTGATGCCTTAGGAGGCATCGTTTGTTAGGGGCGTTAAGGCCCCTAACATTCCAGGATATGATCTCCATTGTTGTTCAGGAAAGGAGTTTCCCTTCCCTACTTTGAGCATTGAGTTTATCTTCAATTGCCCAGTAGCCTCTCCATCCCATTTCAGTTTTTTCCTATTTGGGATCTTTGCCCCTGTGATCTCCACAATCTGGGGATGTTTTGGTGGGTTCCTTGCTCCCAAGTCCTAGCTTTCCATGATCTGGATTTGGTTGGAGGGGTGTATTCAACACCCTACTTGGGATTTGCTCTTCTTCAAACACAGGATTAGTATCCAGATTCTCCAAATCCTGGTCATCTAGCCAATCTTCACATTTGTCGTTTTCCATGTTTAAGTCTCTATTTTTGGCCGCCCTTGCCAAATCTGTGAGTTCATTTCCCACATCTATGAGAGAATCTAGGTCTTCTTCTTGCACCTTGTTCCCCAACATTCCAATAGCTTCAAATAATTTCTGGTCCAAAGATGTTACCCTTTCTTTGTTGCCCAGAGTTTTAGCTGCTTTTGATTCAGCTTGCAATTCCATTTCTTTGTGTTGCATTTGATCTGTAGGATTTGAATTCTAGTCTTGAATTTCTGGGTTCAGAACTTGTCGATTCGAAGATTGAGAAGTTTTGCTTTGCTCCAAATTTTTCGGAGTCCCCTTGGGGCTTAGCCACCCCAATGTTTTCACTAAAGGATCCCTAGTGATGGAATCTGGAATAAGGGTTTGTGTCCAGACCCCAAGTTCAGAGGATAACTTGATCTCCTTTAAGATTTCTCCATCAGGATTATTAACAATGTAGATCCTTACATGCGTTCCAGTCCCTTCGTGGTTAGATCTTTCTTCCGCGCACAAATATGTCCCCAATCCGTTACGTATTTCTTCCAAAAATTTTGGATCCCAATACTCCAAAGGTAGGTTGGGGAGAACATACCAGTCTTGAACTGATTCCATTTGATGTAGTGTTGGGTTGCAACCCGCTCTCCATCGGTGAATGTAGAATCTGCAACCATCCATGATCCATACCCTGCTTTCTATTTCGTTCCTAATTTTCAGTGAAGGGTAGATTACTGCGAAGAAATCATTTGCTAGTGGTTTGAATTCCAAATCCTTGCCCCATTTTCTGCTCCACCATGTTTTGAGACCTTCCCAGTTTAGGTTTTTACCATACCATTTGACCATCAATGCTGAGTTTTCCAACTTCACAATCTACTTCTAGATTCTTGTTAGATTTAACTCTATAGTTCTGTTATTTTCCTCCGATTGATTGATGATATTCTCTTCATTTCTTTGAAAGTCATGATGTCTAAAGTGAGGGTTTCGCCCTTCGAATCCACCTCTCTAAGCGCCACCTCTAGGGTTTCGGTTACCTCTTCACGGGCCATCATGATTCTTGCAAAAATTAAAATTGTTTTGCCCTTGACCCTGATTTCTTGGTCTCAGAATTCCATGATTTTGATACCGAGGAAGGTTTTATCCTCTAAAATTTTGGTTTCTAGGGTTTCGCCATGTGGTTCGTCTGCTGCCTATTGTCTGATTCTTTTTGCTAGAATGTCTAATTCTTCTTCTCTCACCCATCTTCCTGGATGCCAAATGCCTTCAAAATCTACTAGACGCTACCCTCTATCTCCTCTTCTTTGCTCCTGCTCTTCTCCTTGTCGCGCCATTGTTTTATGCTTTCTTGGAGTATTATTAGGCATTATTCTAGGATATAATTCAGGCGGTTGGAGAGTAATCTTCATTAATCACCGCAGGTTATTGATTAGCAAATAGTCTCTAGAGTTGGATGGGGAGTGATTTGTTATGACCATCACCTCTGATATAATTGCATGCCCTCGTGATAGTTCAAGGAGGAGCATTATTGTTTTTATTAGGCATTAATACAAGTAGTTATAGGCAGTGCCACGGTAGCTCTCCACGACAGTTACTCTAGAGTATCCTTTAGTTAACAAGAAGATTTCATACGAGAGAAAGATAGTACTCAAGAATTGATCCATGCTGGTGAAGTTTTAGAAAACTCGTCGGTTGTTCCTTTGTCGTTTTCCTTGAACCTCTTATGGATAAAATACCACAGTTATTGGAAAGCAATAGACTAATACGAAGAGAGAGACTAATGGAGGGAGGCAGGGAGCATTACAAGCTCCACATTAGCCTAGCCTCCTCTAATCCTAAGGAGATATATAGATAGAGATATATGATTAAACTTTGCCAAAGCATATGCAGTGAGGCACTATGGATGCATTGTGGTATGGGACCTTAGCACGATAGCAAATCATTATTAGAGCTACGGGTGCAGGTAAAATCCGAAGGGAGAAGGAATGTAGAATGCACTTCGAGCAAGAATAAAGGCAACCACATTAGGTTCATTCTTTCTTTGAAATCTTTTGGTTTAAGAATAACATGTTTATGATCAGTTCCTTAGCTGAGTGTCTTGACCGTAGGAATTAGAAATAGCTTGTCTCTTTATATTACATTGGTCGATAGAATTAACCAGTAAATCGGTGTTTATTTGGCCGATAGAGATCTATTACCTCTACATGTTATTCTTGGCCACTAAATCTTAGTGTATCATTGTATTAGAAGAGTCCATGAGCTAAGTTTAAAACTAAGTTTTGTGTAAAGCATAACTATGTCAAACACTATGTAAAATAGTTTGTTTGGGTTAAACTTATATCAGTGGGAGTATGGGGTTGAATACGTTAGTATATTCTGTAGAAATATGAAGATGTTTAGCCTTATACTCCACCTATTTTGATTAGAACCAGTAGAGACAAAACACTTGTGACTCACGACTAACAGACTGAGAACTTTATGGTATATCTTTACTTTTTTTAAAGACAAGCTTGTGTATATGTGTTAGCCACAAGACATTGTCTTTGTTGTGCATATAAGGACCATAGGTTTTGTTATCATTATTTAAGTGTTAACATCATGGTCTTATAGTTGTATAAGATTTAATATCGTTGTATAAGCTTTGACATTACTGAGAGTAGAGGCCGATAGGTATGTTCACCTCTGTGCTTATGAAATCGACAGATCTAGCTTATTGTCGTTTGAGTGTAAGGTGCAATAGCCTTCACAACAGGTATACTTTGGTATGAGACTAACTTAATCTGATTGAACTCAGTTATATCTATTGTCTTATGTTTTTGCAATCTTGGTAGAGAAAGGCCGATTAGTGTTTAACTCAGAAGATTTTAGTTTAGCAGAAAAGTTAATAAAGGTCTCGAAACCCGAGAGCCTAACTAGAGATGATTGTTAACTCAAGAAGGTTTTATATTTATATAAGTTGTATTGAGTTTGAATATAAAGCTTTATGAAATCTATTCTCTTATCTTAGTGATATCATTGAGAAATATTAAAGGGTATGATATCACTTTTCGTATATAACAATAAGGAGATAAACTGTTATGATATTTGAAGGATATCATGCATGAGTTCATAAGCTATTCTAAAATGAAGAACATTGAACTCAAGAACTTAGAAGATTGAGGATATTGTATTGGAGATTGTCTAGCCTCAAAACTATTTGGGTTATTAGTTTGACTTTAGTAAAGAATGACTATATTATTAAAAGTGTATTCATTTTCCTTGAGTAATGAGGATATGTACAATGCTTAGAAGGTTAAGATAAACTAGAAGGCACTTTATTTTCATTTCAAATACTATATTTTGTACGTAAATTCTAAGAAAATGTTAAGAACTGGATATGGGAATTAATCCCTTGGTCTATGATAAAGACCTTGATGGATACATAATGTAATCCTAGTTTAGAAGCTCATGATCACTAGTTCTCCGAATTGAGGCTTGGAGAACTAATGTCCTTATGATTTTGAAATGACTATATGATGACAAAGATATATATATTTGCTTATGAGAAATACCATTCTTCTTGCTATAATGGATTGTAAATCCAGAGAAGTAGGTTTTCCAAGGATGTGGAAACCTAGATAGCCTTTGATTAGCATATTGCTTATGTTATCTTATCTTGAGAAAAAGAGTAGATTAGGATATGGAAAGATAAAGCTATCATAGTTTATGTTCATTAGAACTTGTTTCAAGTGCCTTCTGCACAAAGGACAAAATTAACCCAGTGTGGGGTATTCCCGTTATGACCTATTCAAAGTTGGGTATGTTGAGAGATTAGAATCTCATCTCCTCATGATTGTTGTACTTAAGATTATTGATATAAGTTTATTGGCATGCTTTTGTAGGATGGATATGCACACAAGTCTATAACTTGTCATAATGGAAAGTCAGTAGACTTAAGCAAACCAGAAGGTTGAAATTATTTTGTTATCTTCATAGCTCAAACCTATTTGGTTGATATAATGAACTTAGTTAAGAGACTAGTTTTCTAAAAGTGTAAGTATTCATTAAGGTGTTGTATGGATGAGGTTATGCCTCACATACTATGTTCAGGCATGATAAGTGAAATGTATGGTTGAACAATGCCAAGTGGTCTAGGGAAGACTAGAAGTAATTGTTCTCATGTTTTGTTATATTATTGTCTTTGGAAAACAAGGATGTTTGATATATTCATGTTTTGGGTTAGAGAAGTTAAACCCTAGTATTAACACCCGAAGGTTTAAGGAAATCTATAACTCTTATGTCAGATGTGACAGTGTTTATATTCTATATATTTGGTCGGCAGTGAAAGGTCAGGAATACCATATTGGTCGACAAAGAATGGTCAAGAGAACTATAAAGCAAGAAAGGAAGAGCCCTTGTAGTACTTTATCAAATTAAGTGATACTATGATAGAGTCGAAACTTGGTTTTATGCACCAAAGATGATATTTGAGCCAGAGAGAAGAGTGACAGAAGGTCATAGGCCCTAGAAGTTGCAAGTATGCACAGAGGGAATCTTTGAAAGGTTGGAATTACCTAAACATATATATATTGCATGTATATCCTAGATCGAGGATTATTTCTAAATCAGATTGACTAGAATGAGTTTGCAGTACAAACAAGATTGTGTCTAGAGTTATCAAATGATGAAATTCAACTGTAGGGTGAGACAGTCTTTAAGTCGAGTTAAAGGTGTGTCTAGATGGCATGACCAATCAATATGTCATACTTAGTTAGAAGGGCTCTAGAGTTGTATGGTCGATTGAAGTTATGTAGGACACTGTTGGTTACCAAATCTGCAGAGGGTTTGCCAGCTCCAATGCACAGGCGGATTTAGCCAACAGATACAGGAGGTTGCGTGAGCTGCCTCCCCTTCACTTCTGGTTCTGCCGCACCAAGGGGGGTATCCCTATAACTCAAGATATAACCTTGACTAGCTCAATGATATGAAGATTTAGCTTGACAGCATCAGGCAGAATACTCTTATGTATGGACTAAGATCTACATGATAGATCACAAGGTTGGCAACATTCTTAGACATATGTGTCTGGTTGGGTATGAGAGTATGCAGGGGGTTCCTAATTCTACTCCTACAACTAACAGGTGGAAGTGATGAAATGGGTGGACATAATGTCCTGGATGCAAGACAAGGGGTTTTGGCTCATAACTACTGACCCAGGAGCAGACTGGTGCCTATCCGTTGGGCAAGGAGTCAACTAGACGTATACAACAGATGGTTTGCAACTTTCACTCAAGTTTCAGGGGGTTGGACTTGATGCTTACCTTACAAACATCACCCAAGGATGGGTATCTAACTGCCTCTACTTACAGATATCCCTGTTGACATGCAACCTTCTCCATACATTGACCTAAAATAGTTTAATCCACTCCTTGAATGGAAGTTACAGATCAAGCATGCAGTATAGATATTTATACCCTAGAATCTAAGAAACCCTTAGCAACCAGATTCAAAAGAAGGATGACATGCAGCAAATGGAGACAAGCAGATAGACACATGCAATAAGCATTTCTCATTTAAATCAACATGAAACTGAAAATATGTGCAAAATACACTCATGTTGCAACTCATAAACTCCAAAATGGGATAGAACAACTAGGATCATGCCCTGTTCTTCGTTATTTACACAAAAATGCCTCAGGCCTTCGACCGCCAACAAATGAGCAACACAACCCTACTTATACAGCAAGGAGGTGCTCAGCCTTAACCACCAGGCAAACTCAAAATTTGCCAGATACAGTACATTGAGAAAATGGCGCTCATCGCATTGAATGCAGCAGGTAGGGGAGGAGACAGGAAGAGATCTCAAGCCCTGCGCCGCCGCCTAGGGATTCACATCTTCAGTCGGATACTATATCCATCCACGCCATCACCCATACCCTATAAGATCCACCATTAATGGCGCACCAACTCGCGGCCTTGGGAAAAACATCATACTGTGCATCGCAAACCTTTCCCGCCAAAATGTATCATCCTGATATTTCAAATCATGCAAGATCAAATTATCCACATGCACCCCGCGGCAACCTCCTTAACACTTTATATACTAGGTCGTGAGCACATATAATGTCGGTGATTTTGCTCCCAACGGCACCTAGTATAAGACCTTCATCATCATCATCCTCCAGCATGATAACCGGCTGCTCAATATCACACTGACGTCAGCATCATCATCTGCATGAATTCACCCTGATAATCACCTTCATCGGCACAACCTGATGCATTGGAGGAAGATCCTCTTGCTTAGCCGATACCAAATGTCTGGCCGATGAACATCCTGCATGTCCACAAAAATCCTGATGACATCATCAGCATATCTGCCTATCACGCACCTCCTCATATTCGGATGACGTCATCGTCATATTTGCAAATATCGGGGGATCTCCACAAGATGACTAGTGTTAGAAATATGACCCCCCCAAGTCCTGATGACGTCACCACCATATCCATATATCGGGGTGATATTCGGATATGAAAATATCACCCCCCCTTTCGGAAATATCATGATGCAGACAGGTAGAAAAGCAGATATCACCCTGACGTAAGAATGACGTCAACATCATCAGGGTGATAAAACAACGAACATGAAGTGATAAAACAACATCAGGATGATCTTAACAAAGATCACCCGATGTTCAAATATGATGACCCCGATGAATATCGGGTCATACTTAGAACCCTGCAGCAACATCATCAAGATGATCTTAACTAAGATCACCTGATGTTATAATATCACCCCGGCGAAAGATCAGGCAGACAGAAAATATGATGATGACCCCCGCGAGAAACAAAAGGGTGATGACTGGAAACATGATGATGATGACCTCCTCCGAAGAAAATATGATGCTGATGTTGAAACATGCTGAGGAGGCCCAAAGACTTAGAAATTCTTGGATTTTTAGGGAAGGTGCACATCCTGCAACCTTAAAAATAAATTATTACCAACAGACACAACACTAGGACTCAAATGACAATCACTTGCTGATTTCTTATATCTATACCCTTCGTGAAGGGTAGGGCCACTTCTAGAAAGGAAGGTGTGCGGGGGACCGCTGGTTTGTGGTTGGAGGTAAAGCACTCAGATGATACTCTCCCTTAGAAGCAGAAGACTTGCTTAGACTTGTGAAGACAGATATCAATATTCCAGATGCAGTGTACTTCATGTTATGACATATGTTAGTCAAATTTATGAGGTAAAACTATTCCTTATGCCAAGTACAGTTTATGTATTGTAAGTGAAAAGTTAAATGATTCTACTATGATTCTAGCTTCGATTATGGTTTAATTTCAAGTTTGAAATTAATTAGAAAGTTGTACTTAATTTCTTGTGATTATGCAAATGATATTTAAATTTTAAAAAAAGATTCTCTCCCATGTTTACCAAGTTTATTTACTTTCTCGTAAATTCTTTAGTTTATTCGAGTTTTATGAATGTTACATGGAGGATGTTGAATTTCATTCCTTGTTCAAAGCTATATGGAAAAGGTATGATAGAAATTTGAGGAGTATGGCTTGTTTCCATTTTACAAATAATCCAAGGAAGGTAAAGTCAACTATTTATATTAGGGTTTATAAAAATTCAAGGTAGCAAGATCAAGCTCTTTCTCATACTGAGAGAGAGATAGCACATCTCTATGACACACTAATTGATGATGTTTATAATGAGGCTAAAAAGATTATTACTAAATTGGAGAAAAAGGAAAAAGATATTATGTGACCACATGAGGAAGTTTGGAGACTGAAAAGTAGAGCTACTTGTCTGGAAGTCGATGATAAAAACACAAAATTCTTTCACAATTATGCTAAACACAAGAATAACATAAATACTACCTCTAAAGAGGATGGTACTAAAGCTAGGTCCCTCAACAAGCTAGTTGATTTGGGGGTTATTTATTTAAAGAATTTGTTTGAGTCAAAATGGCGAATTTAACTAAGATTGTGCGTGTGCTACTTTCTTTCCTAGTTTTTTCAATGAAGAAACTAGTGTGATTCTTTTGTAGGAGATCTCTAAGGATGAATTAAGGAAAGTTCTTTTCAAAAGAGCAAAAGTTCTATTCCAAATGGATGGACTCTGGAGATCATTTTAGGATTTTATGATTTGATTGTGGAAGACTTGTCATGGTGATTGAGGGGACTAAAGCTTTTGGGAGAATTCTTGTGGACATTAATACTTATTTTATTGCCCTTATTCCAATAAAGGACAGCCCTAAATCCTTTGATGATTTTAGGCCTATATCCTTATGCAACTACTTGTATAAAATCATTGTGAATATCATAGCCTAAAGGATTGAATGTATCTTTTCAGATTCCATATCTTGTGAACAATTTGATTTTCTCAACGGAAGACAGATTCATGATGTCGTGGGAGTGGCTCGAGGAGGTTTACATACAATTAAAGTCAAGAAATTGCCTGTAATTATGGTAAAATTAGATTTACCTGAGGCTTATGATAGAGTTGGTTGTATCTCAAACTTATTCTTTTACATCTTGGGTTTAACTTACAAGTTGTGAATTGGATCATGAGTTGTATCAATTCTATTTCTTTTGTTATTCTTATCAATGGCTCAACATCCAAATTCTTCAAGCCTCAAAGAGGGCTTAAACAAGGTTGGCCCTTATCTCATATTCTCTTCCTTTTGCTTGCTATGAGGATAAGGGCTCTCAAAGGGATTAAAGTGGGAATCTCTTTATCTCTTACACATCTTTTATTTATGGATGATGCTTTGCTTTTCAGTGATACTAGTATGGAGGTAAATTTGCATTAGTCTACCTTGTCTTGTAATGCTTTAGCTGAATTAGGAGGAAAAACAAATCTTACAAATTCTTCCTTCTACCAAAATTGTGTCTTGGCATGGGATAAAATATAGGTTTGTGTTGAAGCCCAATGCTTATGGAAAATAGGATTTGGATTGGATGGTGGGAAATATAGACAAGAGAATCAACTTGTGGTGCAATGGATGGTTATCCTTAGGGGCAAGATCGACAATTCTCAAGTCAATCTTAGAAGCAATCTCTATATATTGGCATGGTTTAGGTCATATTCCTATGGGCGTATTGGAGAAGATAAGGAAGAGATATTTTAAATTTCTATGGACTGGTAAAAAGGTCAAAGATGGAATTGTTTTAGCAAGCTAGAACCATAATGTTAAGCCTAAGGAAGAAGGGGGTAGGAGTTTCAAAAACATACATTATTTTGGCAAAGCTTTGGCTACTAGGAGTTAATGGAGACTCGTTTCTCAAGACAACACATGGAAGAAGTTTATTATTCACAAATAGATTAAGTCACTTTCCTTAGTTGAGTGGGTTTGGATGCCAACTAAAAACACTAACAATGTTTCTATTATTTGGAAGGCTATGGTCCATGTTTTTCCTCTCATTAGCAACTAGTTGGCCTAGAAAATTGGCAACGAGGGAAATGTTAGAATTGGGGCAGATCCTTGGGTAGGGAGTGGGAATGCTTTCACGCTCCTTTATAATCTCATTACTCACCTACAAGTTTCATGATATGCTACGTTATCTCATGTGGATGACCATGCTCCTACCTCTTTTTGCAAACAAGGTTGATTGAGGGCTCATCATTTGGGATTAGAATGACGTGATAGTGACTTGTGGAATGAATATGTTGGAAACTTGATTAAGAGTCATTTGAGAATCATGAACGGTGAAGCAAATGAATTGGTGTGGACTAAAGAACTCTCTATGGGAGTATTCACTACTAAACTTGGATATAAAGCCATTTTACCTCTAAAGGTCTTTGGGATCAGTTTTGGTGGTGGAAGCTATGTGGAATGGTAGGACTCCATTAAAAACTAGAACTTTTATGTGCCTTGCACTCAAAAATAAAGTTCTAACATGGAATACTCTATTGAGAAGGGGATGGCAAGGGTCAAGAAGATGCATGTGCAAAGAAGCCATGAAAACTATCAATCATATTCTTATTGACTATCCCTATATACGAACTATTTGGGCTGATATGGAAGGTTTGATTGGGAAACCTAGCTCCTGGCAAGGGAACACATCAGAAAATTATTTAAAGAATTGGTTTGACATCAAAGAACCAAAACATTTCACAGCATTACCCTTTGTGTTGACGTGGGGGGTGTGGTTGGCTAGAAATGTCGACATTTTCAACAACATTATTCCATCATTTTAGTCCTCTATTTAGATGAGAATTATCTTTGAAGGACTAAGAAAGACCACAACAAAGGCACAAAGACAAATTACTAAGTGAAAGGAAAGAAGGTACGTGGAAATGCTTCCTAAACTAAACTTTTGAAGAGAGTGTTGTGCAAATTTCCATCTTTTAACAACTACAAAAAGTAGAAACACATATAAGCATAAAATAAGCAATATACCATAACACAAGTGTATGTGGGGAAAACACTTTTGGGAGAAAAACCCCACCCTCCAAAGCAACTCAATATATTATTTAGTAAACAACACAATTACAATACACTTGTAGAGAAAGCCTTCACAGGAGTATCACCAAATAAAGATATAGAGGAATTTCGACATGTAATAATACCTGCAAAACTTGATATGAAACCTCCATCTTAAGCACCCAATAAATAGGAGATACAATACATGAAACCATCAAATGGTAATTAGAAAACCATGAGCTAAAATCACCCAAAATAGTGGCACCCAAATCCTTAGTCAAAAATCCAACACCCAAATTCCAAGATGACTCCACAAGCTAAAAATAGCACGACTCACCAAATTAGGCATTCCATTTTGGCTCCAGTATCCCCATCCAAAGATGCCTTATCATGTGTTGGTCAACAAGTCTAACCCCCCTTACAACTCTTTTATGTGTGCTAGAATTTTTTTACATTTGCAATGGAAGAGGCCCAAATTTTGGAGGCCATAACTTTTGATCCAAGAGGCCAACTAAGCCCTTTTTTAAATTTTAGAGTTCAAAGAGATCCATGTGACAGGCACTAGGGAATCGATGTTGAACAACTCAAAAATTTTATTTTGACCAAAAACTAACTCTATAGCCCAAAAACTGAGTTTTTCTATTTTTTAACCTGAAAATTGTGCTATTTGTAATCTTAACATTAGGTGCAAGGTTGAGACACCTTTCCTAACATTCTCCCACTTGTCAAACACCTTGCAAGAGCAAAGGGAAAACTTACCAATAGTAAAATCTAACTGCTAGGGCCAAGAGGCCCATGGATCCACTACACTACCTGAACTTGTATGTGCTTATTGGTCTTGGCCCATAGATTCACTACACTACCTGAACTTGTATGTGCTCATTGGCTTTGTCAATGAATCTGCAACATTCATTAAAGTATCAACCTTCTCTAGCATCACCCTTCCATCATCTATCATATCATAAACAAAATGGTATTGGACATCAATGTAATTTGTCTTCACATGAAAGGTCGGGTTCTTTGTCAAACGTATGGCACTCTGACTGTCACAATGAACCATAATGGCTTGGGCGCGTCTAACCCAACATCTAAACACAATCTCTCAAGCCAGATGGCTTCTTTACAAGCATGAGTTGTTGTCATGTACTCTACTTCTATAGTGGACAAAGCGACCACAGCCTATCACTTACTCATCCAACTAATTGCACCATCAAACATAATAAAAACATATCCAATGGTAAATTTCTTACTATCAATATCACAAGTCCAATCAAAATCCACATATCCACAAATAAACACTAAATGTCAGGTCCATGTAGGATAACCAATATAACAAATGGAATACTCAAAAGTACCCCGCAAATATCTGAAGACGCTTTGACTGCATCCCTATTTACTTGTCTAAGATTAGCCATAAAATGACTAAGGACTCCCACTACTTGGGCAATTTCTGGTCTCGTATAGATCATGGTATACATCAAACTTCTAACAACACTAACATAAGGTACTCTATTCATATCCTCCATCTCACTACAAGATTTTGGACAATCCTCAACTAATAACTTTGTCCCCATCATAATAGAAACATGCAATGGCTTGCAAGCTAACATGTTGAATCTCTCCAACACTGAGTTCACATACTTACTTTAGCACAACCAAAGTTTTTTGTTAGCTCTATCTCTTTTGATCTCCATCCTCAAAATGTAACTGGCTGCCCCTAAGTCCATCTCAAACTGTGCTGAAAGCTGAGACTTCAAATAAAAAATCAAATCATTCCCATTATTGAAAAATAACATATCATCAACATATAATGCAATAATGAGAATATGATCACCTTCCATCTTATAGTAGATGCAATAATTTGATTTGGATCTCAGAAACCCCAAACTTAACACAAAGGAATTGAACTTTTGGTACCACATCCTAGAAGATTTCTTAAGACCATACAAAGACTTCTTCAACTTACAAACCAAATGTTCTTTTCTAAATGCAATGTTTCGACTATGTCATAAATTTCTTCCTCCAAATCACCATGAAAGAAAGTTGTCCTCACATCCATTTGCTCAAAGTCAAGATCAAATGTTGTAGCAAATGATAATAGAAATTGAATGGTTGTCAACTTAGAAACCAATGCTAAACAACCTAGAATTTTTCTTTTGGCCAAAAACCAACTCTATAGCTCATAAATTGAGTTTTTTCTATTTTTAACCTAAAAATTGCACTATTTGTAATCTTAACATTAGGTGCAAGGTTGAGACACCTTTCCTAACACTAAGGTGGTGATTGATAAATATATTTTGATGAGGCTAGTCAAGGTACACACCTTGCAATGTTAGTGGTGTACTTCACATCAATGAAAATCATTTTTTTCATTTCAAAAGTGGGTTGGCCTCGAGGTCAAATAACTTTGTTGAATTACTTGCTCTCAAGTTGCTCCTCAAAATTTCTTGGGATTACAATGTTGATAGGTTGCAAGCAATGAGAGACTCTATGGTTGTTATTAATTGGATGCGGAAGGTGTATAGGATGGAGAGTCTATGCATGACTCTAATTTTAACATTTGAATATGTGCGATGATGCCTACACTTCTATGCCTTACAAACATATATTTCATGAATTAAATTCCTTGGTGGATTTTCTCTATCCAAAGGCAATGTGTTGACGGAGCTAGGACAGTGGATGATGATGGAAACATTGGATGGTAATGCATTGCCTCTTGTTTCATGCTCTATTTGTGATCCTTAGCTTTTTATTTTGTGTTCCTTCTGGGTCTATGTTGTTTTCAAATTGGGATGTGATCAAGTATGATTTTTTATTATGTGCACATCTTATCTTGTGTTATTTTAATGTCTCGGCGCCTCATGGATTTAGTTGTATGTAGTTTTAGAAATGTTGTATTGTCCACCTGGGATTGTCTTTGAATCATATGTAATAATGTCTCAAGCAACTTCAAGATGCATCTTTTTCTTTATCAAAATAATAGTTATAATCTTTTCTTCAAAAAAAAATAGCCATCCTATTTAAAGGGGAAAAATTAGAAACAATAGATGTTTAAGCTCAATCGTTTTCCTTGCTCTGAAAAAACAATTAAAATTATAGAAGAGTCTAATAGTTAAGCAAGGTTATAATAGTTAAGGATCAATATTTGTAAGAGTACTACATATTAAAAGATTTTTTAACACAATTACAATTAAATATCATTTTCATTACTAATCTATAAATAAAAAATACTCGTTAAAAATAAATTAAATAAAAATGAACAAATTATATGATAATGCATAAACATGCCAAAAAGAGATGGTTTAATGTAAATTCCTTAAATAAAAGTTGTATTTTTGGCACATGCTCTTAAAAATAAATTAAATAAAAAGTGAACAAATTCTATGATAATGCATAAACATGCCAAAAAGAGATGGTTTAATATAAATTCCTTTAAGTAAAAGTTGTATTTTTTGGCACATTCTACTAAGTGTTTTTTCTCCATTTTTAAATCTTTTATACTTTCTATAATCTTCTAGAGCATATTTGATTAAAGCTTATGACATACTAAGCATTTTGGGGGCATTTCCTCTTTACAAGAGTATTATATTTTAAAGTAAGTTTTTTCAAAACCCTATTATTCTACTCTATAGTTAATAAATGATTACCTATTAACACTTTAAAAACACTTTTCATTTGGGAGTGAGCGGTGTTGAGAATAATAAGGTGAACTACATGGTGAAATAGTTGAGCAAATTTGGTTAAGTACTTGGGTGAATGACAACTTATTATTCTAGCAAATCTCATAGTTAATTCGTTTTTAATCGATTGATATCGAGTTCTATAATGGCTCACTCCCAAGCAAAGAAATGATTACATCGGGGCTATATGCCTAGAAAATCCTAACAAGGAAAATAAGTAACATTGGCATCACAGGTCACCACATACCCAAAAGACACCATCACCATGATTAACCAGATCTAATCTTGCACTACATCTTGTTTTTCACATGTGATATCAATGCCATCTAAGTAGAAAGCTCTTTCCCTGACAAAAGATTCTAATAAGACACATTGGTCCAACCTTCCCCACCAAGGCATTCTCACCCAAAGAGGGCTTAGAAACAAGTGGAGGTGATTAAGGCATGCTATACAAGAAGGAACACAAGAACATTCCTTCCTAGGTTTCACCATACATATGGAGGAAACCTTGGCAAAAGACCTTTACAACCCCAAAGAAGGGGGCTCGAGAGGCACCACATCCACTAAGATTAGCAAACCAAGAAAGGAAAACACACTTTGAATTTCAAGAAATAATCAAAGAAGGCATCACAACTGAAGCCAAAGAGGACTTCATAGAAAACACCAAAGCAAGATCCTTAGGCCCACCACCCAAAGCACCTTGTAAAGACAAATGATGAGACAAAACATCCTTCCACCAAGAAAATTGATTAGAAGATTTGTAGTTAAAACTCAGACATGCCTCTGACAAATTGCTAAGACCATAGTAGTTGTGGTAATGATAAGGCAACCCCTCACAATCCAATTGTTGTTTCTATATATGGTCTCCTACCTTTAGCCAAATTTCAATAGGGAGACCCTTTGAAGCATCCATCTCAACCTCAAAGGAAGGGTGTGAGAAGGCATAAGTCTCTGAAGATATAGATATAAAACTTCAAACAGAGTTGCCCAAAACTTCAAATATGAGTCAAGCCAGTACTATAGAACAAGGTTAGGCAATCTAAACCTAAACTGACTTCACAAAGAAGAATATCATCATGGGATTGAAAGTGAGATACCACAACATCATTAACTAGATAGGCTTCCCCAAAACCAATGTTCATCTAACAAGAAATCCTTGTCTTTTTTGGATTTGAAACTAGGAAAAAAAACCTTTCTCATAGGGATAGATTTCCACATCATTTAAAGGAATGGCTTCCAAAATTTAGATATCCATGAATACAAATTAGAGAAACTAGGCCATTATGTAAGCAATTGAATCTACAGACCACACCCAACTCAACATAGTGAGCTTCTTCCTCCAAGATGTCCTTCCCTAACACCAAAGGGGGAATTTTATCAAAACATTTGATAGGGCTCAACCACTCTAGATGATTAATCTCAACCAATAGTAATAGTGTAGCTTGACAAAACATAACCTTTAGCTGTAAAAGTTTCAATAGAAGAAAAACAAACACGGCTTGGGGTAACAAGAGCCACAACCCCACTACTAGCAACAAACAAAACTAGAAAACCTACAAAAAGGCACTGATCCAAGAGAGAAGAGGAGGAAACAATATTTGGGTTTGAAGGAAGAACATGGCAGGAGGAGGCAATAGCCATCATGAGCACTATCTCAAAATTAATTCTTGATCTTAAATTAATCTGACAAATATTGTTTGATCACTTACATTGACCTTAGTCTTATTGACCTATGTTAAATAAAAAAAACTAATCAATCTCTCTACATTATCTCAACTTCCTCACAATTCAATTCATGTCTACTACCTTCTACATGGTAGTGAAAACTAGATTCTTATCATTTAAAAATATCCCCTTATTTTTTATTAAATTCCAACAAATCCTAATTAGATTCATTAATTTATGAGGTGAATCAAGATCTATTTCTACTAGCTATTTTTCTAGTAGTAAAGAATATGATGAGGGCCTTCAGTTATGTTGCAAATAGATTGCATGTGTTTTGCCTTGTAAAATTCCACCCAAAAATCCCAAAAAATCCTAAGTATTTTCCTTTAAAGATTTGCCTTATCGGTGAACTCGGCGGTTCGTGAACCATTTAGTTCGCCGATTGGCGAACTCATCAATAATGAATGGAAGGAAGAAGTTTCAAAATGAAGTGCTTATCAACGAACTTAATGGTTCACAAACCTGACGGTTCACTGACTGGCAAGTTCGCCGACAGGCCAAATCGCCAATTGGACAAGACAAAAGAAGGAGCTAATTTCATCGACAAGAAAAGAAGTTCGTGAACCGAGAGGTTCGCCAACAGGCATTTTTTCCAACAAGGAAAACAAAGAAGAAAGCAAAGGAATCGACAAGGTAAGCATTTCATGGACCTCTTGGTTCACTGATTGGCAAGTTCGTCGACTAGTGAACTCATCGATGAAGATAGGAGAAGGAAGTGGTTTGTGGAGGCCACGGATGGCCAATAGAAGATAAAGGAAACAAGGCAAAAGAAGGAAAAGCTCAGTGTTCATCGACGAAGTCGGAAGTTCGCGAACCCGTGGTTCGCTGATCGGCAGGTTTGCCGACTGGAAAAGCTGTCGATAAAAAGGGGATGGTTCATCAAAAAATAAAAGAAGAGCCCAGTGGATAATAAAGTGAAAATCAAATGACAAAAGACATCAGAAAGGGAGATTTAAAAATCAACACTTTAAAGTGTTGTAAAAGCATTAAAAAAGTGCGCTATCTGTATCTTGCCCTAGGAAAATGTTTCTTTCGTGTATAGGCTACTGGCAAACCTATCGATAAAAAGGGGATGGTTCATCAAGAAATAGAAGAAGAGCCCAGTGGATAATAAAGTGAAAATCAAATGATAAAATACGCTAGAAAGGGAGATTTAAAAATCAACACTTTAAAGTGTTGCAAAAGCATTAAAAAAGTGTGCTATCTATATCTTGCCCTAGGAAAATGTTTCTTTCGTGTATGGGCTCAACTCCAATACCAAAGCGCCATTATTACAGGATGAAGTAGGTGGATGAACAGTGCCCAAAAATTAATGTCGCAGGCCAAAGTTAGATACAAGTGGTTGAAACAGTGAAGATCTTCAATGTTCAATACCAGAAAGGAGGACAAAGTGGATGAAACAGGTGTTGCAGGTACCCAGGAAATGGATTTCCTAGCAGTTCAGGCCTTCCCTCATTAATATGCTAGGTCCCTGAAACATGTGAGCGATCCTCCTCTGCAAGTTTTACAAACACGCGAAGGCATGGGTATCCTTCCAATCATGCAGATCTCCAGATAGGGCCATGGGTTGAATTTAATGCAGCATGGGCAAGATGTGTTGACTAAGTTTCAACACCAAGTGTTGCACAACGATTTGTAAATGTTATATATACATGTAACAAAATTATTAAAAAGGTTGTTTTCTTGTAGCCATGACTCTGCATCAATTGTAATATTTTGCCTCTTCAATCAATATAACAGTTGATTTATGCATCCTCATGTTCCTAACTCTGTGATATCTATGTTTTGATAGCTATTTGTGAATAGGTTATTCCTCTTGGCATTCCCTTCATTTCTTTACCTCTGTTAGGATTCCATGTTTTGTGTATGATTTATCAATTGTTTGAGATTACCTTGTGCATCTAGAGTTGATGATGTAGTTAAAACACTCTAAATCTGACGTATCACCTCCTTTCATTTCAATTTTCTTTCTTCCCCTTTCCTTTGGTGATTTGTAACATTAGGTTTAGTTATTTTCTCTAAATCTTCAATTTAGAAAGAGGAACTAGCCTTCTCTAGAGGTTTGGTCTCATTTGCAAGGTCCCACACCTTGAGACCAATCCAATGTTTCACTGAATTTCTTGAAACTGTCAAAAGCTTCAACAACAAGGTGCAAATTCAGGTGACAACCGTTTCTGGCACACCTGGTGGGACAAAAGTTTGAAGCTAAGAAGATTGATGCTATTCTTAGCCTGTTGCAATCTTTAAAAAATCTTTCAAACACCTGGTATATCAGCCACACCTTGGCTACAACAATTTCTCGCACACTCGGTGGGACCAGTTTGATGAGCTTTATCATCCATTGAAGGATTTGGTGTGTTCTTCAGTGTATCTTGCCATTTGAGGCAGCCTTCTTCCACACCATGGAGACTCCAAGACTCGGATCTCCTAGTTTATGCAGCCCAAGTGCTTAAAAGGTCAAGATTTCGGTGATATTCCTGGTCTAACTTACTTTCAAAAGAATTTCTATCACCTGGCGACTCTTCTTGGTATTTGTCTAGTTTTCCTTCAGGTGCAGACCTGTTAGATCACGTTTTAAAAAGAATATTGCAATGAGTTTTCATGTTATATGATGTCAAATTTCTACACAAATTATGGCTATTCCCCTCCACCTAGCCAGAATGCAAATTTTATGCCTCCTTACTAGCAATTTCAAGCCCAAGATGCCTCCATTTTTATGCATAACACCCCTATTGCAGCAGGTTATCAGCATCCTCATGATGCTTGCCTCCCTACCACCCCTGCTCACGCTTACTATCAGCCACAAGAGACCCCTTTTGCTTCAAACTAGTATAACTACCCTATTAATCAACCTCAAAATATTAACAACATGACTATCAAGGATATCATGCTAAATTTTTAAAGGGAGTTAGATGATATTTACAGAGAGCAAAGGTATAACCTACAAAAGGAAGAGCTTGTTTATCAAGCTCATCTTCACCAGCGGGAGGAGGCACATAAAATTTTTCAAGAGGAAAGTCTTGCTAGACAAGTTACAACCAAGGAGGAACAAATGAGGCAGTTGCTCACCAGGATACAAAGGTTAGAAGCCCAACCCATATCCTCCCTTCCTAGTTTCAGACCAGCTCCTCCATCTCCTCCTACAACTATGAATCAGCCTACGAAGGAGAGGGTTTCCACCTTCAAAATTCCAAGCTTTAAGTAACAGGAGCCTTCTGAACCCTTAAATAGCCAACCTCGATGCTTCAAATTTCCAATTTCCAAGGCTCTCTCCCTTCACAAAACCATGTTCCTAGGCTCACAAGGGTAGAATTTCTTGAACATCATGCACCCATTGAAAAGATTGAAAATGAAATTAAGCCGAGACCTCTAGATTATGACTCATTTGAGGTGTTTTTTCATTCTTCCGATAGAGTGTATGAAAGTTGAATGCAAATCTTGCATGGTGAGAGCCTTCAAATCCAAAGGCAGCTTGTACAACATACAGAACCAGTGTAGCTAAGTGGGGATAAGATTGAAGAATGTTTTGATGATGGAGTTTATGTGGTTACTCCTGAAGTTGAGATCTTTTTGCAAAAGAAAAACGAGGCCTTCTCCTCCCTACTTGTGGAAGGATTTGTGGGGAAATTTTCTGCAGTGGCTCCAAAGCTTGATGACACCACCTTGTTTCATGAATTGCCCACTTTCATTGAAGATAAAGAGGGCATGCAATTGCCTAGGTTACTTCAGTTTTGGAACAACATGAAGATGTTGAAGGCCATGGTGAGTTACTGACATGTGCAGACAAGTGTGGCGATGAGGTCCCAGCTCATGAAGAAAAGAGTGAGGGCAGCCCTATATTGGGAAGTGTAGAGGTTGATGATACAGACCTATTTGAGGAGCTCCCATCTTTTATAGAAGAGAATGATGTGGAGATTGAGCACGGGCAAGAACAAATTGAAGATTTGTTCTTGATTATCCAATAGGGATATCATCTTTTGGGTAAAGATTTCATCATTGAGCAAGTTTAGGGCTCATTTTTTGAGCCTATTTCTAATAGCCATCAACAGCAATATGCATCTAAGGAGGAAGTGGTTTTATTTCCAATTGTGCCACAAGAACCAAAGCATTCAGACAAGCAGCAAATTAATGAAGAGTCAGAGAAAAAACATGAGGTCTCTATTGATTATTCAAACTCTGTTTTAAGAGGATGTCCATCAGACATCTGACCCAGCTAGGGACAGACAAAGAATAGTCACCACTTGTCATGCTCACTCTTGAGTATGAAGTTGAGTATTTAGATGAGAAAGATCAGCCCACGTATCCACTTTGGGATAGTCACATCAACAATCAGTTCATGTGGGTAAGTGAGTTAGATTTTACTTTCAGAGTGGCATTTCACCAACTTCTTGTATGCCCACTCTTGTCCCACCTCTTGTTAGCTACCCATAAACTGGAAAGATATGTTAAATTACTAAGAAAGCACAGTTATTTTGAAAAACTAGTTAATGACTCTGTTTGATGTCATTTTCTTGTGGTTAGTTGATGCAAGGGCATCAAGGGCCTCATAAGCATAATTTTTATCATTTTGGCTTTTAGGTTGTTTGAGTGTTTTAGAGTCTAATAAGGTCATTTATGACCATTTGGGATCATGCTGATCCATTTTTGGATGTTATATGTTCATTGGTTCAAAATTACAAAAGTGTCAATGTTAGTGGTCATGTAACTTAGGTAAAAAGTGTCAATAATCAAAAAATAGTTACATGCAAATCAAGAAACCGTTACTATACAGTTGGTTTTTTATTGGGAATGTATAAAACACCCTCAAAAACTCAAATGGGGGAGGAGAGACATTGTTTTTGAAGTTTTGATGAATGAAAACTCTGGTTTTCTGTGCATTCCAACGTTGCAGGCATGTTATTTCAGTTTGTACGGCCTAGTACAACCTCATATCAAGGAATATAATACATGGATGGAAAGATATTTGTTTTTAGTTTACAATTCTTTTTGTTTGGATCATTTTCATGGAGATTTGAATAAGTTATGATCATTTTACTAAGGGCAGGTTTGTGAGTTTGTTTTTCTGAAAGTTGTAGTCTGAAAACACGCATGGAACGGCTCTGTACAGTCTAGTGCAGTCCTCCAAATGATCAGTAAAGTTAACTCTATGTTTTAATCTTCAAATGCTTTTGGTTGCATGTGATTTCATTATGTTTTGAGTGAGTTATGACATTTTTACTGAGAACAGATCTGAACCCTAACTAAGGTTCCTAGTTTGGAACAGCCTTGTTTTGCCTTGTTCCGTACAAAACAACCCTAGCCCATTTTGACATATGTTTAGTAAGGGCCAAAAGGGTATCTCAAACAGGGCTTACATTTTGAATATCAGGTCTATAATGAAACTTATGACCAAAAAGGTTCGAGTTGTTGCACTTGAAGGGCTACTAGGCTAAGGATAGTTTGTAAAGAAAGAGTTAAAAGATAGTAAGTCAAGGGTTCTTTGTGGGTGACTTGAGATTGCTTCAGCTATTTTATAATCCCTCTACATTATTTTGGTATCAGAGCCAAAAGCTCTCTGGGAAGTGATTTAATTATTTTGTATAACGTGGTTCAATGAGATTTGATGTTTAAGAATGGCTCTTAATAAGAAAAAGATGGGCAAAGGGCATCTGCATTATTAAATACATTGTTCAAGGTGGAAAAGAAGCTACAGGAGGAAGAAATGGCAGCCAAGAAAGCAATTTGGAAAAGGAAAGATTATTCCAGACTATCTACACGTCCAAAGGTAAATGCTGTCAAGTTGTGATTTCTGATAACTGCATGGATAATATTGTTTCTGAATATATGGTAGATAAATTGGGTTTGAAAAGAGTACAACACCTTACGCCCTATTCCGTGAGTTGGCTTCAAACAGGTAACCAGGTGATTGTAAGTGAGCAATGCAAAGTTGAATTTCAAATAGGCACTTATAAGGATGAAATAGTTTGTGATATTATGCATTTGGATGTATGCCACATTGTGTTTGGAAGGTTGTGGCATTATAATAGGGCAGCGAAGTATAACAGGAAAACACATATGAGTTGGAAAAGGATGGGAAAAGATATGCATAAACAGCCTTGAAGGGTGAGTGCACAAGAATTGAAAGCTTGTTGTTAAGTGAGAAGAAAGACGTACGATAGTATGAAGCAAAGACAAATAAGGAAGAAGAAGAAGAGACAGGAAAAGAAGCTATAGAGGACTCAAGGATAGTCCAAAGAGAGAAGATAGTCATGGAGTATAAGGAGATGGCATAGTTCTCAAGAGAAGAACCGAGAGTTGAGAATGTTATTGTCAGGGAGAATAAAAGAGTGGATGAGCAATTCAAAAATGAAAATGAATGGCTGAGTATGGTTGAGGTGAAGCCAAAGATTTTGGAAAATAATGAAGAGAAAAGAATGTATGGCAAACAATATGAGGTAGATGAAGAAATGAAATATGAAAACAAAGAATGTGATTTCTTTAATATGTTTGTTTCTTGTGCAAGTAAAAAAGACAAAGTGGATGAAAGAGAACATAAAACTCCAATTGCAGTCAAAGCTGAAGTTAGAATGAGGAGACCAACAGAAAACCATGGATATATAGTACCAAGTTGGCCTTGGCTCAAGAAGCATGTTGGACCAAAAAGCACAAGTTAACTAGTTGAAACAAATGTAGTTGAGATCCAGCAAAATGAAAACAATGCACGCATGCAAAGGAACTGGAAGACAAGAAAGAAGACCTACTTTCAGTACTTGGTCAAATGGAGGGGTCTTCCTATGGAAGATGCTACTTGGATGTCTGAAGCTAATATTATCAAACGTGGATATATTGTTGCAGACCTATACTCAAGTGGGGCTTGAGTTTTCTTCCCCTTGGGTGTATGATGCAGGGGCATCAGGGGCCTCATAAGCATAATTTTTGTCATTTTGGTTTTTAGGTTGTTTGAGTGTTTTAGAGTCTAATAAGGTCATTTATGACCATTTGGGATCATGTTAATCCATTTTTGGGTGTTATATGTTCATTGGTTCAAAATTACAAAAGTATCAATGTTAGTGGTCATGTAACTTAGGTAAAAGGTGTCAAAAATCAAGAAATAGTTACATGCAAATCAAGAAACCATTACTATACAATTGGTTTTTGATTGGGAATGTATAAAACACCCTCAAAAACTTGAATGGGGGAGGAGAGACATTGTTTTTGAAGTTTTGATGAATGAAAACCCTGTTTTTCTATGCATTCCAACGTTGCAAGTCTGTTATTTCAGTTTGTACAGCCTGGTACAACATCATATCAAGGAATATAATATATGGATGGAAAGATATTTGTTTCTAGTTTACAATGTTTTTCATTTGGATCATTTTCATAGAGATTTGTATAAGTTATGATCATTTTACTAAGGGCAGGTTTGTGAGTTTATTTTTTTGAAAGTTGCAGTATGAAAACACACATGGTACGGCTCTATACAGTCTAGTACGGTCCTCCAAATGATTGGTAAAGTTAATGCTATGTTTTAAACTTCAAATGTTTTTTGTTGCATGTGATTTCACTATGTTTTGAGTGAGTTATGACATTTTTATTGAGGACAGGTCTGAACCCTAACTAAGGTTCCCAGTTTTGGAACAGCCTTGTTTTGCCCTATTTCGTACAAAACAACCCTAGCCCATTTTGACATATTAGTTAAGGGCCAAAAGAATATCTCAAACAGGGCTTACATTTTGAATATCAGGTCTATAATGAAAGATATGAACAAAAAGGTCTGAGTTGCTACACTTGAAGGGCTACTAGGCTAAGAACAATTTGTAAAGAAAGGGCTAAAAGATAGTAAGTCAAGGGTTCTTTGTGGGTGACATAAGATTGCTTTAGCTATTTTATAATCCCTTTGCATTATTAATTTAGGTTCAGGGTAGGTTTATTTTGTGATAAGTTTCTTTCTTCCAAGTGCTCCTACACAAGTTGCATCCTCATTAGGAGGTTGTTTGCCTTGTTTGTTTTGTGTTGTTTTGTTTCTGGAGGCATGTTCAGTTGTGTGTTGGTCTGGCCCATCTTAGTTTTAGGTGTTGTTGCAGTCCCCTTTGACTCTGTGCACAATGGATTGTATAAAGCCATTGGTTCTCCTTGTGTTTAGCAAGCAAACACTCTTGCATAATCTCCAAAATGTTGTCATATTTTTCCCTAGGCTAAAATAGCCCAAGGATCCCCTGAATTCTACAAAAATGTTGTAAAAGTTGCCATCAGTTATGTTGCAGACAAATTGTGTGTTTTGCCTTGTAAAATTCCCCCCCAAAAATCTCAAAAAATCCTAAATATTTTCCTTTGAAGATTTGCCTTATCAGAGAACACGGCGATTTGTGAACCATTCGATTCCCCGATCGGTAGGTTCACCGATTCGCGAACTCGCTGATAATGAATGAAAGGAAGAAGTTTCAAAATGAAGTGCTTATCGACGAACTTAACAGTTCTTGAACCTACCGATTTGTCAACCGGCAAATTTGCCGATAGGCCAAATCGTCGATTGGACAAGGCAAAAGGAGGAGCTAATTTCATCGACAAGAAAGAAATTTTGCAAACTGAAAGGTTCGCCAACGGGCATTTTTGCTGACAAGGCAAACAAAGAAGAAAGCAGAGGAATCAACAAGGTAAGCATTTCACAGACCTCTTGGTTCGCCGATGAAGATAGGGGAAGGAAGTGGTTCGTGGAGGCTACGGATCGCTGATGGAAGATAAAGGAAACCGTTGTCCTATTTTAGCCAAGGCCAAAATAGCCCAAAAAAACCCACCTTTCTTCCATCAGAAATATCTGATCTGAGAAATTTTAAATGGAAGAAAGTCTCCTTTCCAAAATGCTCGTCGACTAAAGGAGACAGCGGGAGGGTGGAATTCTTTAAGGTAACAGAATGCAAAGAAAGCTTTTGTCAGCAAACTCAGCAGTTTGTGAACCTGAAGGTTTGCCGACGAGCAGGTTTCCCGATAGACCAATTAGCCGACAGAGAAAAGTTTCAAAGGCAAGGTAGAAGAGATGAAGACAAGTCAGTAAATTTTTAGTTTGACAAACTCAAAGTTCGTCGATCAACAAGTTCATTGATCGACAAAATCACCGACTAAGGAAGGAAAGAAAAGGTAAGATCAGCTAAGTAGTCGGCAGGGTAAACGTTCATGAAATAGATGGTTCGCTGCCAATAGGTTTTACTGACGGGGGAAGCTCCAAACAAAGGAGGAGGACGGAGACCAAGGTGAGAAAAGATAAACACATTGCAGGTTCGTGAAAGAGAAAGTTTGCCGATAAGGAGAAAATTAAGGCAAAGATCAAACAAAAAAGTAGAAACCAGGAAATCGGTAAAAACACAAACTCAGATGACTGATTTTGATAATTAAGAAAAGAGGATAGACATTTCTGAAAATCAGAAGTCGAATCAAAAGAAGGAATGGAGAATCAAGAACAATCATGAAGGTGAAACTCAATGATTGTCCAAACTGCATTTCATGCACAAGGACAAGCAAATCCTTGGGTTGTAGACAGCGGATGCTCAAGTCACATGATAGGGGACAAGAGCAATTTTCTCAGTCTTGAAAAGTGGAATGGTGGATCAGTCAAGTTTGGAGACATCACCTCTGCAAAGATATGTGGTAAAGGTATAGTAAGTATTGATGGAAAGAACAGGACTAAAGATGTTCTATATGTAGAAGGTCTCAAGCACAATCTTCTTAGTGTAAGTTACATGTGCAGCAAAGGATATAATCTTATTTTCAATGCACAAGGATGTGAAATCAAAAGAGCAAGCACTGGCAAACTTGTAGCAGAAGCGAGCAAAACATAGAATAACTTGTACAATCTTTGTAAAGTCAAAGGAAAGCGTTGCCTTTTAGGACAGACTGATGAGAGTTGGTTGTGGCATAAGAGGATGGGGCACATCAACTTTGACAATCTTGTGAAGATCAGCTCTCAACTTTCAGTTAGAGACATGCCGAAGATTGCTAAGCCTACTAGCACCTTTTGTAAGAAATGTCAAATTGGGAAGCAAACAAGGACCATGTTCAAGACCAAGGAGCACTCTTGTATTGAGCCTTTGGAACTGGTTCATACAGATTTATGCAGTCCTACCAAAACAAGAAGTCTCCAAGGTGAAAGGTATTTCATGTTGCTCATTGATGATTACTCTAGAATGACATGGGTTACTTTTTTGAAAGATAAATTAGAAGAATTCAATAGATTTAAAATCTTCAAATCCATGGTTTAGAATGAAATAAATGCTAGAATCAAGTGTTTAAGATTAGACAGAGGTGGTGAGTTCACATCAAATGAATTTGAAGAATTATGTGAAGAACATGGGATAAAAAGACAATACTCTGCTACAAGGACTCCTCAGCAAAATGGAGTAGTTGAAAGAAAGAATAGAACAGTCCAGGAGATGGCAAGAACAATGTTGAATGAAGCCAAGCTGCCTAATGTATATTGGAAAGAAGCAATTCATACTATAGTTTATATCCTGAACAAAAGACATCTCAAAGTGAACAACACTAAGACACCATATGAGCTATGGAAGGGTAGACCTGCATCAGTCAAGCATTTCAGACTTTTTGGAAGCAAATGCTACATTAGAAGAGATGAAGATAATTTAGGTAAGTTTGACTCAAAATCAAATGAAGGAATTTTTCTTGGTTACTCAACTAGAAGCAAAGCTTATAAATGTTTCAATAAGGGACTGAAGAAGATAGTTGAGAATTCAAATGTTAGGGTTGATGAAAAGCTACATCCACCCACACATGATCAAGATGATGATTTTTCAAATGATTCAGCCTTCTGCTCAGATGATTCAATCGACACAGAAGAAGAAAATGAAATTGTAGAAGAAGAGACACCCATAGAGACCACCAAGTCACTTGCAAAGTTCATTCAAAAGAATCATTCTGAAAATTAGATAATTGGAGATAAGAATAAATGAGTTATGACTAGGAGAAGCCTGAGAAAACAAGTAAACTTCTTACTATTGTCCAAGATAGAACCAAAGAATTTTTCTAAAGCCAGCAAAGATGAAAGTTGGATTGATGCAATGTAAGAAGAGTTAAATCAGATTGAGAAGAATAAAACTTGAAAACTTGTTACAAGGCCAAAGGACAAGAATGTGATTGGAACCAAGTGGGTTTTCATAAATAAGGTGAATGAAGATGGAGAAGTTGTTAGAAACAAAGCAAGATTGGTCTGCAAGGGCTATTCACAAATGGAAGGCATTGATTTTGAGGAGACGTTTGCTCTTGTGGCAAGAATGGAAGCAATAAGGATGTTCCTTGCATTTGTAGTTCACAAAGACTTCAAGGTATATCAAATGGATGTTAAATCTACTTTCTTGAATGATGACTTAGAAGAAGTTTACATAGAGCAGCCTAAAGGATTTCAGCTATTAGAAGATCAGAATATGGTATGTAGACTCAAGAAGGCCTTATATGGTCTCAAACAAGAACCTAGTGCATGGTACGCAAGGTTGGACAAGTATCTACACCAGCGAGGTTTCAAGAAGGGGATTGTTGATAGCAATCTTTATATCAAGACTGTGTGTGATGACATGTTGACAATTGTATTATATGTTGATGATATTATCTTTGGAGGAAATGAGGAGTTGTAAAAGATGTTTGCTAAAGAGATGCAAAAAGAGTTTGATATGTCTATGATTGGTGAGTTTTCATTTTTCCTTGGACTTCAAATTGCTCAATCAAACAAGGGTTGTTTATTTCACAAACTAAGTATGTCAAGGAGATTTTGAAAAAGTTTGGTATGGATGACTGAAAACCTGTGAGCACACCTATGGTTACAGGTTGTCATTGAAGAAATGATGATGAGTCACCTCAAGCTGATCAGACTCTATACAGATCCATGATTTGAAGCTTATTATACTTGATTGCATCTAGACCAGATATTATGCAAGCAAGTTGTATGGTTGCTAGATTTCAAGTTGATCCAAAAGAAACTCATGTAAAGGTTGTTAAAAGGATTTTTAGATATCTGAAGAACAATTTGGATTATGGATTGTGGTATGAGAATTGAAAGGATTTCCCTTTGACATCATATACAAATGCAAATTGAGTTGGCAACACCGATGCAGAAGGAGCACAGGTGGTGGAGCTTTCCTTCTAGGTGGTAGACTAGTTTCATGGTTAAGAAAAAAGAAAGATTTGAACAATTGCCTTATCAATAGAAAAAGCAGAATACATTGCAGCAGCAACTTGTTGTACTCAGGTTTTGTGGATGAAGCATACATTGAAGGATATTAGAGTCGTATATGATGAGCCCATTTCAATTATGTGTGACAATACAAGTGCAATTAACATATCAAAGAATCCAATGATGCATCAAGAACCAAGCATTTATCTATTAGGTATCATTTTTTGAGAGAAAAAGTTACTGATCAAGAGGTGAAATTGGAGTATGTGCCTACAAAGGATCAGATTGCAGATATCTTCACAAAACCTTTTCCTAAATAGACATTTGAATACTTAAGGCAGAAGTTGGGAGTGATATCACTCTCACCAAATCAGTAAAGACTTACGATAGAGCATCTGTCCAAGGGAGCAACATAAGGCATATTCTTCATCCATGTTTGGACAATGGCTACCTCTCAAGGGGAGTAGGTCAAAAGGAGACAGTATAGATGAGTAGAGTTTGGTATGGCTTGGTCAGGGGGGAGTTGGTTTTGGTAGTTGTAGTTTGAAAGTGGTTGGTTGCATCCCTTTGCGATTGATGTCAAAGAGGGAGAAATTTCAAAAGTTGTGTTATAGTTCAGGGAGAGAGAGTAAGGGGGAGCTTTGCAAAAGAAGAAGTTTGTGTTTGTGTTGCCATTAATGACAAGGGGGAGATTGTTGAAGTGTTGTCATTGATGTCAAAAGAAAGGAAGAATTGTGTCTAAGGAAAAAAAGAAGTGAAATGAGGAAAAGTTTCTAAGGCAGAAAGGGAGAAAAATGTTCTAATGATTTTTTCCTTTAGTCGGCAATTGTTCGATTTGCGAACTCACCGGTTCGTCGATAGCTAGTTTTCCCAACATCTATTTTGCCGATGAGGAGTTGTCAAAGAAAAATATAAGGCATGAATGATTTCTCCCTTCAGTCGATAAAATGTTCGATTTGCAAATTGGTTTGCCGGTTTCAAAGATCGTCAATTCGCCGACAGACACATGAAGAAAAGTTTGAAGTTCAAAAATAAGATATCGACAAATATTTTGTTTCACGAACTAGTTCGCGAGTTTGTCGTTTTGTCGATTCGTCGATTCCCCGACAAAGGAGGCGGCGTGAAGAAGAAAAACTTGAGGTCAAAGTTAAGTTATCCAAAAATCCTTTATCGAAAAAACTTGTGTTTTGCGAACTAGTCTGTGAGTTCGTCATTTCACCGATTCGCCGACTAGGCGACAAATGGCTCAAAGATCAAAGTTCGCAGTTTGACAACTTTGCCGATAAAAGAGATCTTGAAGATAAGGCTCGTAAAAGTATAAGTTTGTGGTAAAGAATGTAGCGTCCTTACTATGTCTAGTAAACTTGGTGATAATCACACAATTCAGAGGAAAAACCTAACTGAACAGTCCATTTGAACCTTTGGAAAGACCTTCATTGAATTATCAACCAGGGCTACTAAGCTTGTGATGGTACTGGCACTGTATGTGCTTTCAAAGAGTTAAGACTACCTAACTCATCCTAGTATAGTGTTAGACTTGCTAGAAAATCTCAAAACTACATAACGGTAAAGGAAGTAATGCTAGCAGTATTCCTATGAGTACATACACTATAAGATTGCAACTAATTATTATCAAGAAATGAATGCTAAATCTTAACTTGATATTGATAATCTAAACCTACACTCTGAAGTACAACAAGTTTAAGCAACTAGAATAACTCAAAGAATCTAATTAACCATGCATTATGAAATAATTGTTACAACAAAAGTAATTATACAGGAAATGAAGTGAGGGATAGTTACCTTAAGTGGCCCTTGCTCAAGTGACTATCTCTACTGATCTAACTCAAATCTAGCTTCTTAGATTGACACAATCATAATAATTCAAAATCATTCATTGCACAATCTCCACAATATCACATAAGATCCTACTAAAATATCTTATTCATGAATTTGTCATGGAACAATATGTTGGCAAGAGACACTGTGTGGCTTCATAAGTGTTGTCATTGATGGCAACAAAATCTATCCCACACATCTGCAGTACATAATTTGCCTATACCGGAAGTTAGATTGAAGATTGTTTTGGTCCGGTGAACAAGAACAGAGTATGTAACAAGGTCTGACAATCAGGTCCGGATCTCTCAAATGGTGTAACTCAGTAAGTTGCGGACTTGGACAAGTCAAGAGGGGTATCATGACTACTGTACTCCAAAGATCTAGCCTCCGGTGATAAAGCAAGAAAAAGATATGAGCATCTGAGTGTTGGGTTCCAGTCAGGTAGAGTAGACAGAGGAAAAATTGACCAGCAGAGTATCAGACTTCAATCTGGATGTGCAAAAGGTGCTGATCAAGCAATCTGTGATATTATACATTGTTGGCCGACATAATTTATGACTTCTATGCCTATGTTTTTCATGTGCATCACTAATCGAGCATGGATTCAGCCGACAAATCAATAACTTGCAAATATCTCAGGGGTTCTTGTTGCTGACTAAAAAGTTGTTGGAAATCCTTGATGCAGATATATATACCTAATGGATTCAAGCTTGTAAGGGTGTGGAAGTGATAGTATGTATGGATAAGTGAGAAGAAAAGCAGAGACAAGAGTAAAGGCAGTAATTCAAGCCCAGAATATGACAAGAAAGTAATACTGAGCAGAGGAAGAATGAAATGTGCCAGATCAGTATACTATACTTAACCGGAACTGAAATCCTGCATGCATAGATGTTCATCAGTTCAAACACCTTGGTATCATCTGTAAGCATTTGTAGACTGTAAGTCTCTTATAGGCAGTGGGTCTTTTGTGAGTAGTGTGCTCGGGCAGTGAGCTCTAATTGACAAGTGTCAAATTTGTACGCTTTATTTTTTTAACAGAAAATACAATCTTGGGTTAGTCACCCTGTGGTTTTTCCCTTAACAGGGTTTCCACGTAAAAATGCTTGTGTTATGTGTTAATTTCTTTTTCATCTCTTATGATTGCCTTTCTTTGATATAACATTAAATGATAAGTTAAGAAAAGAAAAGAAAAATAGAAAAGTTATAAGATAACTGATTCACCCCCCCTCTCAATTATCTGCATTGTTTCCAACAATTGGTATCAAAGCTAAGTTCCTCTGAACAAAGCCTAACAGCTTGAGAAAGATCTGGAATCTCAATGGATGCATATGGTATAAAGGAACTTCAGTCTGCCCTAGATGATCTTGAACAATCCCACTCTGAAGTCAATAATTTGAGAGAAAGACTCAAACAAGTTGATGATTTCATAAATGAGCTAAAAGAAAAACTTAGTATTTCTGTGAAAAAGAGAAAGGAACTAAAAAAATTAGCCAATCAGAGTGAAGTCAATAATACTGATGAAGATCTGAATGAGAAAAATAAGCTATGTGAGAAGCTGTCAAAAGAAGTCATTATGGTAAGGCATGAAATGGAATCAGGGGTTATGAGATTCACCCAAGAAATTTAAGAAAAGAGAAAGATTGAAGATGATCTAAAACAATCCCTCAAGGAGAAAACAGAGGACTGCCACAAAATGGACAGAATAATCAGGCATCTTGAATCTGATCTTGAAGAAGCTAGAGACAATGAAGAACAACTTGAGAATCAGATAGACACTCTTAAACAAGATCTTCAAACTGCAAATGAATACAAAAAAAAATTCAAGATAAGCTCAGCCCAACTTGAAGTTCTATTTGAAAGCCAAAAGAGGGTAGATGATAAGTGTGGCTTGGGATATGAGAAAGATGAAAGCTTTGGATCCGGTCAGAAGAACTTTGGATCAGGAAATCAAAGAAACGGGCATAGAAGACCTCTGGTAAGGCAACCAAACGCTCAAAGATATCCATCCTTCAATGGATACTACTTCAATTGCAACAAGTTCGGTCACAAAGCAATCCAGTGCAGAAACATAATGAATCAATTCAATCCATCCTTCTCCGATCAATGTTTCAATTGCAAAAGGTATGGTCACAAATCTCAAGAATGCAGAAATATGCAAATGAACAATTCTTTCAATGGTAAATGCTTTGTATGCAATAGAATTGGACATATGGCTAATGAGTGCGGATCAAGAGGATATCATTCAAATAAGCAAAAAAATGTTGTGTGTTACAATTGCAATAGATCCGGTCATATTGCCAAATTCTGCAAAAGCAAAAATCAGGATAGAAAAGGTCCGGTGGAACATGATCAAAAACAAGATAAAGGCAAAGGTAAAGTAAATGCGGATGAAGTTCAAAAAGAGATGAGCAAGATTTGGATGAAAATGAGTACAATGAATATTGGGGATGGATCCACACCGGAATCCGGTGCTGATATTCCTTCCGGAAACTAAAAAGCAAGCTCTAGCTCAGGGGGAGCTACAAAGAAGATCCTTTTCCCCCAGCCAGCTAGTGAGTGCCTGAATTCGGCACATTGAGTCAAAATAAGAGGTTGCAGTTTAAAGGGTTTGAGGAGACTCACTTGAAGGTTATCCAGTCAAAATTTGACAAATCCGCATGCAAATTTGAGCTAGTTATGAGGAGATCCTGTATTTGCAGCTATCCGGTAAAGCAAAATTTCACAGACAGATCCGGTATGATCCAGAATTGAAATATTTTAATCTGCGGACCCATGGCATGTTTAAAAAGGTGAAGATATGTTGTCAACCCTCATAAACAATGATTTGAAGATCCGCAAGACAATCCAAGAAAAGCTCACTTGAGAAGCAGGGTAATCAGATGACTTAAAAACTTGTGCATTTATTACAAAAGGAAATTAGGGTTTACGCAAGGATAAAAGGGTTCTTTCACTCATTATTTACACACTTGCACTCACAAAGAAGAAAAGAAGAGCTCTGCAAAGATCCTACAATTCACTCAAGTTCAACTAAAGATTGAATTCAACCAGAGAATCGCTCTGGTTTCTGCTTCAAACCCTAAAGCGTGAAAAGGTACTTCCCTTCTGAAAACTCTCTCTGGATCTCTTGCAAAAATGGCTTCTCCAATGGTTGTCAATATTTCTAATAGGCCGAGACCAAAATTCAAGAAACACCCTTACAAATCTCTAGAAGTTGATCCCTTGGGTGCGTTTTCTAGTATTCCGCACAGAGTCTTGCATGTATGTTAGGGTTTATATCCATGCAAACATTGAAGATTTTGGAGACTCAAAGTTGATTGACATTTATCACAAACAGTTAATAGATGAGAATTTTGAACTCAAACCTAAATTCAAGACCCTCCGGGACAAACACTTCGAACATTGCATACATTTTCCATCTTTTGCAGAAGATGATTGGGTCCAGTATGTTCTAAGTAGGATTCATGATCATTTTATGTGGCTAATGAGGCCATTCAAGATAACTAAAGATGCCATCAGGGCAGTGACCAGACTACATTCATCTGGTGGGTTACCCACATTTAAATCTATGAAGAATCAAACGGTAACTAAAGTCACCAGATCAAAATTTGACAAAAGAGCAATGACTATAGATGACATCACAGATCCGGATGTCAAGTTTGCTTCAATGATAATTGGCTACAAAATCTACCACTCGAGCAGGGAGAATTTTGTGTCTGGTACAAAAATCTATGTTGCATATCAGATGTTAAGGGAAGATGCAGATTATGATCTGTGTGAGCTTCTACTGAATCAACTGATGGAGAACTTGCAGAAGATCAAAAAGGATAAGAAAAACTCCTTTAAATATGGTAGTCTAATACTGTGTTTGTTTTTCTATTATATGAATGAGCTGCCTGGATCAAATGGTTGGATCTGGCAAAATGATAAACCCGTTGCAATTCAGATTAGAGATTACATGTATGGACTTGGTGATGCTCAAGCCTAAAACACAGCCCTCTGGGGTTATTTTAAGAATTTCCAAAGCATGATGTACGCCAAAGAAAGAATACCACAAACAATAGTTGACAAATACAAAGATACAGTCTGCTTCATGGTTGACATTGATCAATGCCTAATGGAGGCAGTTGAGCCAAGAACTGTATGGATAATGCCTAGGGGTTATGAGGTCGATGAAAAAATCTTGGAGCTACATATTCAACACCTGCTAAGCCAACCTAAGGACACTGAAGCAGAAAAGTTTGGCACCTTTGAAGAGCTAAGCATAAAAATACATGTTGAGTTAAGACAACCGGAGATGAAGAGAAAAGTAAGAAAGGAAGTTGAAGAAATTGCCAAAAGATTTGGCATATCAAAGGAGGTTGTAGATGCTAATAGAGAGAAAATGGAGAAGGCAGAGAAAGAAAGTGCTCTTGTGCAAACCTCCTCTCAGACTAGATCCTCCAAGAGCTCTGCTCTTGTCGCTTCCAAAAGCTCAAAGTCTACCAAACCGGAAGTCAAGACATCTGGAAAAGAAGAAAAGAGGATGAAGACCAAAGCCACAAGGACATATACAAGCCATAAAGATGATGAAGAGTTAGAATTAGATGAGGAAATCAGGAAAATGAAGAAAAAGAGAACATCCGGGAAGTTCTCTGCTAGCATAAATGAGGAAGAGAAGGCAGAGGAATTTGTTGAAAAGCCCACTCTTTCCATTGATAACATCATCAAGGCAGTTACTATGGATGGGAATCTGCAGCCGGTGACAGAGTTCTATGATGAATACAATGATGCTGACAAGAGAATTCTAGAGGAAGCGACTGTAAAGTATTTGAATATCTATAATAAAGCATTCATTGAAATAATTTCATTAATTCGAAAAAGCCTAGAAGAAGTATTGGAACAAAGAAAAGTGAATGCAAAGGCTAAAGACTTGGAGATCTGAGAGCAAATAATGATACAACTATGCCCCTCTATAACTCCAAAACAAATGGACATGGTTTTCAAGGAGTGTAAAGATGATTTCCAGAGCAAATCTAGAATGAACAAACTTGTGCTTGGAGAAATTGACCAAATAGCAGATGAAACAAAAGAAATTCTCTAGAATGCCTTGAAGAGATTCAATCTTCCCATTGTAGAGGAAACAGATGGAGAGCCTTCTAACATGGATATTGAAAGATTAAAGAAAAATGATGAAGAATCATCAAAGGCATTAGATTCCTCTGTTCCGGAAGAGGAAAGGAAGAAAGAAGAAACATTTCCTAACAAGGATGTCGAAGGATTAAAGAAAAATGATGAAGAGCCATCTGAGGCATTAGACTCCTTTGTTCCGGAAAAGGAAGGACTGGTAGAAGAAACAAAGATCAATAAGCAAGGCAGTCCGGATGTCCCCAAAAGGAAGGAAGTAGAGTCTGCAAGAGACACTGCAGAGACAGTACAAAATTTCCTAGACAAAGAAATAATGGAGTTGGATGAACCTAAGCTAATTCAAGGGCCACTAAACTTTGACTCTCTATCTCCCGTTCACATAATGAAGGTAGCATCTTTTGCTCAGGCCAAAGCAAAAGAGAAACTTCTAAAATCTCACATGGAGGATTGTGCGCTGTTAGAGATTGTATCTGGGATGCTGGAGAAGATTATGCTAACCTATCAAAAGGATCCTTATGCCTCTCCATCCGGTAATCTGAAAAACTTAGTCAATTTTGTTAACACTCATTTTGAATCCTTACAGAAATCGACAGAAACTAAGGTCTGGAAGGAGTTCTTGGGAAAGAGGTTCAGTGAATTACAAGGGCTAATTACTAATGATAGAAGAACCTTAGGCATTGGCATAAAGAGCCTTGAAAACGCTCTTAAAGATGGTGGGGACATATACAAATTTTGTTTAACATGGCCCAAAGTGACAGAGGACATTGAGAAGAAAGTGAAAGAACAAGAAAGAAAACTATCAAGTTTATCTCAGAATTTTGATCCCCTTACTACCTCTCTGGTGAATCATGAATGTCAAGCTATTGCTATAATAAATGAAATTAAAGAACTGGTTAAGGAGAAAAAGAACATAATGGATAGAATGGGTGAGCACAGAGGGATAATCATCCCTAAGTTAGAGGCAATGCATGATGCTTTGACAGAGGCACAAAATACAATCCGGACCAATGATCCAATAGACTTAAAGAGGGCAGAAGCATATGCGTTTTTGTTAAGTGGACACATCTCCATTTTGGATAGAATGAAGAGGAGTTGGGCCACAGAAATCATCCAATTGAAGACAACCTTTGCGGATATACTTAAGTATATGTAAGTATAACATATGATTTGTATATACTTATGCGGCCATGTATAGAATAATTTTTGCAAAATTTTGGTATGTAGATTCCACCCTTTGCCATTGATGTCAAAGGGGGAGTGAAAAGTAGTGAAAAATGTGGAATCCAGCAAAGGGGGAGCTCCGGTAAAATATTGCAAGAGACAGAGCACCAGCTAAGGGGGAGTTACTGCGACACTTAGCCATTTTTCACTAAGTGTTGCCATCAATGCCAAAGGGGGAGATTGTTGGCAAGAGACACTGTATGGCTTCATAAGTGTTGTCATTGATGGCAACAAAGTCTATCCCACACATCTGCAGTACATAATATGCCTATACCAAAAGTCAGATTGAAGATTGTTTGGTCCGGTGAACAAGAATAGAGTATGTAACAAGGTCCAACAATCAGGTCCGGATCTCTCAAATGGTGTAACTCAGTAAGTTGCGGACTTGGACAAGTCAAGAGGGGTATCATGACTACTATACTCCAGAGATCTAGCCTCCAGTGATAAAGCAAGAAAAAGATATGAGCATATGAGTGTTGGGTTCCAATCAGGCAGAGCAGACAGAGGAAGAACTGATCGACAGAGTATCAGACTTCAATCCGGATGTGCCAAAGGTGTTGATCAAGCAATCTGTGATATTATACATTGTTGGTCATGACTTCTATGCCTATGTTTTTCATGCGCATCACTAATCAAGCATGGATTCAGCCGACAGATCAATAACTTGCAAATATCTCAAGTGTTCTTGTTGCCGAGTAAGAAGTTGTTGGAAATCCTTGATGCAGATATATATACCCGATGGATTCAAGCTTGTAAGGGTGTGGAAGTGATAATATGTATGGTTAAGTGCAAAGAAAAGCAGAAACAAGAGAAAAGGCAGTAATTCAAGCCCGAAATGTGACAAGAAAGTAATATTGAGCAGAGGAAAAATGAAATGTGCCAGATCAGTATACACCTAACCGGAACTGAAATCCTGCATGCATAGATGTTGTTCATCAGTTCAAACACCTTGGTATCATCTGTAAGCATTTGTAGACTGTAAGTCTCTTGTAGGCAGTGGGCCTTTTGTGAGCAGTGTGCTCTGGCAGTGAACTCTAATTGGCAAGTGCCAAATTTGTACTCTTTATTCTTTTAACAGAAAATACAATCTTGGGTTAGTCACCCCGTGATTTTTCCCTTAACAGGGTTTTCACGTAAAAATCCTTGTGTGATGTGTTAATTTATTTTTCAGCTCTTATGATTGCCTTGCTTTGATATAACATTAAATGATAAGTCCAGAAAAAAAAAGAAAAATAGAAAAGTTATATGATAACTGATTCACCCCCCCCCCTCTTAGTTATCTGCATTGTTTCCAACACAATAAACATAGTCTATGTAAAAACAACTAACTAAAAAAGATCTGATAATTGTATCTGCTAATTAAACAACTTACAACTAACTCTACCTCAACCATCGAGCCATACATATAGTCACGGGGGAAGTTTATTAAAACAAGGTCTCTCAACTAAAATCATAAATCACCACTCCCTATATATCAGAGTGTGATAAATACCAAGCAATCAATAACTGAAAAAAGAAAGAAGAGTCCAAATGAAACTGAGACTCTTGCTGTAATAGAACTGGAACGTGGACTGGTTGAATTAGTCACGTTAGATTCCTGACTGCAACAAAGTTCTCCTTCAATCACCTTTATTTATTGTCATCATGATGCACAATCATCTTCATTAAGTGCCTCTATGTTGTAGTTGTTGCGCTCAATTTATTCTGGAACCTCCCCTGCTCTGTTGTCTAGGAACTTTTTTGGCTGTGGGTTGCACCTTGCAGTTGTTGCGGGGTACAATCTATCTCCTCCAATTGCAAAGAGTTAGTTCACAAAACATGCACACAATACTAACAACCATAACTAAGCACATATATCCATTACAATTCATACATACCCACACATAATCATGCAATATCCATCATATCATAACCATATTTCCATATACTTTAAATCAAGTTCAGGGTTCCATAATGAGCATAAAAGATAGCATAGTGAAGGAATATGTATAAGATAAATGTCTGAGGATGTCTATGAACTTGCATAAAAACATAAGAAAACTAGCTAATAATTAGACTCATCAAAGAAGATGTTAAGTTTGCGATTTGGATGCTTTGCCGATAAAGAAGGGAAGCTTGCTCATGGTTCAAAGGAAAGTTGGCTAGTCGTCAGGAAATGTTTTGGTTCACAAAGGGCTCAGTTTGTCGACAACGAAGTTTGCAAATAGACAACTTTGCTGATAAAGCAAAAAGGCGTTCATGAAAAGTAATATTTGCCGATAGAGTCGTTTAAGTGAAGTTTTGTGAAAGGCAATTTTTTCCGATAAAGGCAACTAAGGCCAAGGTTTGTGAAAGAGCGATTTCACCGATAAAGGCATATGAGAGCAAGTTTGTAAAAGCAAGATTTTGCCAATAAAGGGAACAAAGATAAAGGTTGGCAATAGAGTGATTTCGCCGATAAAGGGTTGGAAGTAGAGTTGGTATGATATCGATATAAAGATTTAACGTATTCAAATTAAAGATTTGAATACATGCCTTGAGGCCGACTGGCAAGATGGTTTAATGACTAGTGAATTCAAAGATCTAATGCGCAGAGTGAAGCTGACTCAGTGACATAGAACAAAGATTTTGAATATATGTAAGGGGTCGTTATAACATGTGGATTGTTTAGTTTTGAGTCCTAACCTATTTTTGGGTAGACCTAAGTATATGTGATTTGGGCCCGATCCTCTAGATTAAACATGTTGGAATTTGAATTAACAGAGATTGACATTGGAGATTGCTTTAATTTTGTATAGCTGACTTGGAGATTTGAAAATGTACAGTTTGGTATAAAAGAAAGATCGGTTTGTGCATTTGGGTGTATCCGGGTGTATGAGTATGCGCAAGAACTGAAGCGAAAAATCTAAACATATGCGAAATGAATGGATAAGCAAAGTATAATCTAACATCAACCGATCAGGCGTGAACAGAGAAGTGGAGTTGAAGTGTGTGAAGGACATGATCTGGATATGATTCTAAGTTTCAACAGTAAGTTTTTGTTTACGTTGAGGATTGATTATGTTTTAGTTTGTTGGGTTGAAGCTTAGTCTATAGAGAAGTTGAAGCCTCAGTTTGTAAGTGTTGTAGCACTTTAGGGAGTTGTTGCTTCCTTTGGGTTGTTGCCCATAAAACTATGTATAAAGGAGTTGTTACTTATGTGTTGGGTTACTGCTCAGTTTGCTTTGGAGATTGAAGTCTCTGGTAGGTTGGAGCCTACATGTTTGTAAAAGGGATTGCAGTCCTTCTGAGGTTGAAATTCCTATGGGTTGGAGCCTACAAAATATTATAATTCACTATTTCATTTTTGTGAGGCTAGATTTGGACAGTAGATCCAAGCAGCTTGCTCACCGTGGTTTTTCCTTTCTTGGGTTTCCACATACATCTAGTGTGTATAGACTTTTGTGTGGATGTGTGAATTTGCTTATGCTTGCATATTTCTTTCAATTTCGGTTTGATGCAGTAGAATTCATATCAGTGCAGTAAAATTGTTTTAAAAAGTGGCATATACCGATTCACCCCTCCTCTCAGTTTTTGTTTACCTTTAGTAACATTAATTTAAGAATTTTGAGTGACTTGATCTTATGCTAACAAGCTATCTATTCTAAGGTGAGTTAAAAAATTCTTCCTATCTTATAGAACTTGTTAGTATTTATTGGGAGTAGTGCAATCGACGTGTGGTGGACTTCACCTAGTGGTTGTTTCAATTGTGTTCAGCCAATTTAACCTTCAGAGTCTAAACTTTCTTCTTAACAAAGCCATCATTAATGATTGGAGAACTTGCATCCAATTTTTTTCTTGAATTAATCACAACCCTAATAATCTCAAAGGGAGAACATTTGATAAAGCCCAAGTCGCACACCCACAGGAAAGAGAGCCCCAAACATGTTCCTCTTGAAATTCTCTATGGACAACTTACAAGAAAAACACTTCACCACCAAAAAACCTCATTGCATATGAGCACCTTAAAAACCACAAAGAAGACCCACAACACTAGCCAAAATATGACAATACTTGGCAAACCAAATCAACATAGGCTCTCTTGCACCACTCAACCCATTTTCTTTAAGCTATTTAAGTTTGTAACATTCCATATAACCTCTTCACTGAATTTCTTTAGGAGTGCTTTAAATTTTGGATTTTTAATAAAATGGAATTTGAGTTTGATGTAAAATGTATATTTAATCTGAACTTTCCATTTTACAGGGATTTTAGTTTTAACAATTTATATGGAGATATTCCCGATTCTCTCAATATTCCAAGATTACGATTTTTGTAAGTAACAATGTAATTATTCAATAAAATTATAGACTATTATTTAGATTTTTTTATTTATTTTTAATGACTTAATAATTTTATAAAATGTAAGCATGATATTATGGTTGTGTTTCAGGTTTCTTGGGAACAACAGTTTGTCAGGGCTAGCTCATCCTTGGTTGTTTGAGTTAGACAATGCAATAATGTGAGATTTATAATCAATTAATTTTAATTTGATATTAAAATATTTTGCATACAATTTCTTCCAAAATAATGTGATGCAATTTCCTATTATTTTTTATTAAAGAGTAAAGGTGGAGTTTTTTTTTCTTTATTGTAATTTCCTTTTCTTATGGAAACAAATTCTTAAGCTTTTAATTTTGGGTTTAATGATGTGTCTTGCAGAGACTTATCTTATAATAAATTAACAGGAGATATTCCATTAGGGTTTACAAGTGAAAATTCAAGAGTGTAAGTTTTTATTTGCATTCAACTCATAAATTAAGGTAAAACCTAATTTGTTATACTAATATATGCATTGTTTACCTTTAAATGTCTCTTTAGTTGTCTTCACTTATTCAAGAAACAAGATTTTATTTTATTTTAATTTTTTAATTTAGTCCCATTGGAATGTGCAGGAATTTGATTGGTAACTTCTTGAATAGTAAAATCCCTAATGATCATAGGTGTGCTTATAAAAGCAATAATTTATTAAATATTATTTCAAAAATGCATCATGTCATTCTATTTTAGATTAGAAAGAATATCTTCTTGCTCAATACAAACGAAAAAGTTCTTGAACTCATTTTATTTTTTTGCCATTAGTTTGGTTGCTTGTCTCCAAAGGAATTCCTCATACAATAAACAAGCACCAAGTAAGACTTCTTCACTACACACCTTATTGATCTTGAACACTTGTTTTTATAAATTATTATTATTTTTATATCTTGTTGTTTAAAGCAGCTTGTGGATTTACATGTTATTGTTGAATAATGCATATAAATGTTCTCTTTATTTTTATTTATTACTATTTAGATTTGTATAAAAATTAATGCTTGTATAATAAGCAAGCATGTGTAAAGAATAATAATCAAGGCTCTTTTCCATTCAAATGGTAACCCTCTAATATTAGGAGAGTTTATCTCCCACTAATTTGTAACTAAGAATTTTATAAATTTCCACTCTAACATGGCATTTGAAATTATCATAAAATTTGTGAAATAATGGGTACATATTGAGGTGCACATTAAAAAGCATGGAGCTTTATTAGATTTGTTAATCAATTTTTAAGTCTCTAAATATTTAATAGAATTAATCTTTCACTGAAAATAATATATTTTGTATAATTGGGTAATGGCAGTCTTCATGAAACTTAAAATAGGAAATTATTATAATTTTCATTTTAGCATCTTTCATAAATCGAACTCTATAACCATTCTTTATTACCTCATCCACACCCTACCCAAGCCAACACTTAAGAGCACCCTTATTGAAAAGACAAGTAATCTAATTATGAAAATATCCCATTTAGATGTACAATATGCCATGAATGGAACTCTCTAGCAAGGGCATGCCTTGAACAAGAGATTCAACAACCAAATGTGTCAAAAAAAAAACCACAAGAGAGAATAAAATAAAGATTAAAGGGATGTCCATCAACAATAACTAACACGAGGATGTGAACAAAGAGTCAGAAAGTTAGATCTACAATAAGTAGAGAAAAACAATCACAAAATAATAAGAATAATTGATTTCAAAGATAATGCATTTAGAAAACCAAATATCCTACTCCTATGTTCATTTAAATGGTATTGTCTAACCCCTTTGATATACTTAATGATACAAAATACAAAAATATGGAAGGTGTTAGGTCACAAAAACGCAGATTAGTAACCCTAAGAGGTTGCCAAGCTCTTTTGACATTTTTGGCTAATGACACGGGGCAGATATGGCTAAAACCCCCTTCACTTTAGGCTCTGCCAAACCTAGGTGGGTATACCTTGACTATTGGTGCAAACTTGTATAACCTTCACAGTGGCAAATGGGTGTGAAGTAGATATATGGTTTGATGACTATTCCTAATGTGTAGGTTTGAATATGTAAATAGATTTCAAAATGTAAAAATTGCTAATGATTAGGACAAGTGCTTTATTTATTGGGCAACAGGGTCAAGAGTCAATGGTGTATGGATCTTTGTGTTTGGTTAAACTTGAATTGCTAGGCACTTATATAAATCTATACCTTGTATAGAAGTGCAAGGACGTCAGGTTGCAAGGTTCTTATCAAATCTCAATGATATTTCCCTAAATTGTTGTGACCAAAAGAAAGGGTTCTGATTCTAATGGGAAGGAAACCAACCAAGATGACTTGTTCAAAGGATTTAACCCTGGGCAGAGACCAAGAAACATAGATCCCTTAGTAGGAATTAAATCAACTTCTCATACAAACCAATCAAACAGATCACACAGAACATCAAATGTGCAATGATAAATTAAGTATATCCTTGATATATTAACTTAAACAACTTAGGAAACCATTTTGGAGACAACTATGCAGCCCATAAAAATAAAACTCAACATAGCAATTGAACACCAGATATTTCGATTCACCAAATAACTCTACTCCTTTGTATTAATTCAGAAATTCATGATACATTTCAAAATATAGACCACTATAGGTAAAATTTATGAGTATTGTATTGTCTTGTATATATGAGAGATATTACAATCGATGATTCCTCTCTTTTTTTAAATAGCCTTGGAATCCCATATTTATAGGATTCAAACAAGCTTCAGGCCTGAAATGATGTGTCTATTCATAATTATGTCCTTTCGAATAACTAATGCATAATTAAGGAAATAAAGAAATAGACAGAGGCATATGCAATGATCAGATTCTAGACTCTGTTAATCATCATAGGGGGACCCGTGGTCATTGCCTTGGCAAGGTCCTCCTCTCCATGCTATAGATTCTCACGTATGCATTGCCTATTGTATAGCAAAATTTTATGTACTCACCCCCGTTGATTGCTTATGACGCCCTGGATATAAACAAATTTATCTTGCCAACATGATTTATATAATCCTGGCTAGTGCATATGTCTGCAGCGATTCTATCATTCATAGCTGACTCCAAGGCAAATATTTTCCCTAAACATGCATGGGTGTTTTCTATTACCCTTTCTTCATTATTAACATTTTCCATAAGTGGTGGCAACAATTGATCCAATTCATTTCTCCAAGCATCCTTTTCCTGCAAATTACCTTTAGTATTAAAGAAGTTGGGAAATGCCATGTCAAGATGTTGATCGAAATCATTTAGATCTTCTGTCAATATGGTGTTGAATCTCTCATGTTCACCACTCAAGTCATTATATTCCTTGAATACCTTTCCATCAACACCTGTTTTAGCATTCAATTCCTCCTTTTTCTCTAACATCCTAAGGTTCCCAGATTTTATCGTTGTTCCTCGCCATTTTGTTAAATCTTTTCTGAATCAATTCAGAAGCCATGTTGTATTTAATAGCCTTTATTTCAATCTCCAATTGTTCATTTCTCTTCTGGAATGTTTCTGCTTTGAGCTTCCAGTAATTGGTATTTGTTCTGGCTTTTATGACCCTTTTGTCAGCCTCCAGGTAGGGTGAATAACTGCTCAATTTATCCTTATAAGTGGCAACCTAGGCTTGCTTAAGCTGTGTATTTCATGCCATATAGCATTATTCTTTCTTACCAACTGCTCAATCTGTGCCTTTGTGAATTTTGCAACATTCACATTCAAGTCAGTAGCCTCAATGGGATCAGTATCTTCAACCCTTTGAATCAAGAGATGACCAAAGGCTTCACTTGGGTTGCTTATGACTTGGGTTTTCTTATGTGGGGGATAAAGTGACCATATCAACAATATTCACTTGTAAAGATCATATCCTGATCCAGATTTTATTTTATCAACAGCTTCAATACTGAGTTGCATCTTCTTATCTTAATTCTTCCTAAAAGTATCAAATACAATTGTTGAAGTCATGTCCCATTTGAGAACCAACATCACCCCTGCTTCTTGAAGCAGTTCTCTTCCTCTCTCTGGAGTCATATTCTCCATAGCCTTATCAAACTCTGATTGAAGTTCTTGTAGAACCTCATCTTGTATCTCAGGGGTGATATTTTTCATCTTTTCTCGAGCTTGCTTTCCTTTAAATTCATACAAAAAGCTTTGAATTCTGGGGTCTTAATGAACTCAACATCTATAACAAATTTATTGCTAGCTAAATACCTCACATCTTCTGACAACTCATCAGAAGTTTCTATTTTAACCTCTTCTCTTTCTTTTGGAGGTTCATATTCCTTAATGAGAGGCATGGATGCTTGCAAGTCTTTATTCTCCCCCTCTTCTTCTTCTTCAACATCAAAGGAAATGTCAGGAGTCTGCTGAGGAGACAGATGAGCAATGGGAATCTCATCTTCAGCTTGTGTCTCTAATAAATCTTCCCTTTCTCTCAAAGACATAGGGAGGAACATTCTCAATCAAATCTGATGCATTTGCAATTAGTGTATCCAGTCTCTCAATGGGGTCATTAATATCCATAAAAGCACCTGTATAATTGGGGTTTTTGTTTACCCTCCAAGCCTCAACCAACATTATCCTATGATATAGGCTTCTTCTTTCAACTGCAGTGTGGTCATCATAGTTTCTAACCAGATCATCGTCAACAAACAACACATGGTAATACTTCTTCAAATTTTTACTGGCTTTTAATGTGTTTATGAAGTTTTTTGGGTCAAAATTCTCCCTAGCATTCCCGAAGGTAACTTAAAATATTCCATTGTTTTGTCAATTAACTGACACCCCTTATCAAACATAACTGTGAAGTCTCCAAAGCACAAGGTTCCAGGCATGAAAGACTGCGTATTGTAGCTCTTCAAATGCATGAAATCAGAATAAGCAAGTTGCCTGACAATTTCCAAGTAAGCAACTCTATTTGGGCAAGTCCTTGGCAACAAAAAAGGAGACCCTTCAAATCCAAACACCCTTATTTTTGTGCAGTCCTTATAAGAATACTAGTCACCCCAATTGTGAATGAACTTCCCATGCTCATATTTGTCCTTAGGCCTTAAGAATCTTTGTATTTGTGGTGACAAACTGTGATCACAAGGGTGGCCTAGCAACTTATATACAGTCTTCACAAAATATTCTTCAAAGTAGAGATAGTGGGACTTTTCACACTTGCTATCCAATATAGAAATCCACATCTGAACAGGTTTGACATCTTCATTCCTGTCCAAATCCCTTATTCTTAAACAGTCATCCCACAGTCTCATGTTCTATCCTTCGTATAAGATAAGGTGCATAAGCAAAGAATAATGTCTAAACTTAGTGCCCCCTCCTTGTATGGAAACCAATTCTTTATGAAGGGCATCGGCCAGGAATTCAGCATAATCAAAGTGTAGTGCTTGTTGGCTTTGCACATCAGTAGTCAGAATCATAGGAGCAATTTCCATAAACATAGAAGCTTCAACACCAAGCAACTGGCACACAGAGTAATAAGTGTATTGGAAGTATTCTTCAAATAGCTCTATGGAGTATGGGGGATCATCTGTTACTGATAACACTCTAAACTTGTTTCCTTCATCTTGGGGTCTGTGCATAGGCAATCTCCACCTTTTGTAATTGTTGCTCATATTGTAGTATTCATTAAGCAAGTCCCAAATTCTAAATTTTACATCAAAGCTAGAGTCTAGCTGAAATACCATCGATATATAATCTCTTGTAACAGGGAAGAAACCAGTTCCATCCTTCAACTCAACTAGGCATTTCTGCGGATTATAATTTTTTGCTACTGCTTTTAGGAATTCAACATTGACAAATATATTTGGTACTATGAGCTTCCCTAAATTCAGTCTCCATGGGTTTGAGACTGGCGTATGCCTATGCATCTTTCTGTAATGATATATGAAGAGGTCATATCCTCTCACAAGGGTCCAGATATCTCCTACATGCATGTATGTATCTTCTAATTTCTCTGCATTAGGATTTAACTAAGCATTCCTCCTAGACCTCTGTCCAGATTTCGGGCACTAGTCTATTAAATCCTAATTCAAATGTCTTTCATCTAGTTTTTGTCTTTTGGCCCTAGGGTTTTCAATTGTGTTCTCCATAGCGTAATGCAAGAGAATTCCACTTGCTTCAAATGTAATTCGAACCAGAAGCTATAAATTTTGAGCTCAAAATACTTACTTGGATTCTCGAGTTGTATCTGTTGCAGAGGCCTGTACTTGCTCCCGTGCATGCATAATGAATCAAATTTTCTTGAGATTGTTTTTGATATACTCGGCTCTGAGCATTAATGGCAGCTTTCATATCATCGGGAGGACATTTAATTTTGGCATCATAGCATGTCTTGTCATCCTTTTGAAATAATCAATTTTACTTAAGGGGTTTATGATCTTTTATTGCCATTGGGACGTCGTTATGACCTAAATGGTTGTCATGCCAAAATTCCATTTTGTCAAGTCCCTTCGATATCTATTTCTCCTTTCGACCTCTGTTATGTTCGTCTTTTCGGGGGGACCAGATATTGCCTCTCTTCGATATCCCGAACTCTCTTTTTATGTTTTTCTTTACTTGTCATTTCTAGTGGCTTTTTGGCGGGACTAGAATCTGGGTCATACCGACATTCCAAATTTCTTTATATTATATGTTACTACTTTGTTGGCGGGATGTCAAGACGATATTTTTTATTCCCCCCGATATGCTTCTTTCATTCGAGATGTCGAAGAGACTTCCAAAGGCTCATCCAGATACTCCGAAATCTTTGTCCCTTCGACTTTTTAATGTCAGCCCAAAACATCACCTAAATGCTTGTCTTCGGATTTTCGAAGAGACTGTATGATGAGTCTCCTCGACATAGAGATCTTTCCTCAATACGTTATGTATCATATTGTCACTTTATCAGTGTGACACATTTTAGGTGTCACACCAATCTCCCAATATATCGAAGAGACCTCTAGGCTAGTTACTCCGATATGTCGCATGTCTTTTATCTGCACACTTTGATTTTAGGGTTAAGACCTTCGTGATATGCTTTTGAATGACATGCGTATTTTTAATGTGGCTTTTTGGTTTTAGGGTGAAGGTAATTTATCAGAGCTTAGTTTTTTAGGCCAATTATGAGAATATTTATTTTGAAATGGAAAAACGTTGTTATAAAGGTATCATGATGGCGGGAAATGGATTTTGGATTTTAATGTTTAAAATTTTGTGTCAACAATGGCTCTGGCTGGGGATGAATGGCCGTGAGGCCATTGCAAGGATCCAGAATCACTCTCTGGGATGCAGACTAATGGAGGTGGGGGGGTGGGAATTGGAATTCTAACCTACTGTGCATGGAAATTTTTCTTTAAAGAGAGAAGATATTTTAGGAATTGTCCATGCACTGGCAATTTCCTGTTCTTCTTTAATATATTATGTATGGAAAAAATGTTTTATGAGAAGAAATATTTCAGGAATTGTCCATGCATTGGCAATTCCTGTTCTTCAGCACTCATGTTTTGTAAGTAATAAGAATCTTCACCACACTTGTTGGTGATGACAAATGGGCCTATCCATAATGCTTCAAACTTACCATGCTTCCCTTTATCCTGTCCTCTAGCATTCCACATGAGGACCATATCATCCACGTTGACCTTTGTTTCCTTGGTTCTTTTATCAAAGAGATATTTCATCTGTAGATACAATTTTTCATTCTGTTTCTGAGCTTTTGTTCTAATTTCATCAAGTTCAGCTAATTGTTCCAATCTCTCTTCAATGGGCTCAGGGACATCCAAATCTTCTTGAAGAATAAACTTATATATTGGTATCAGATTATGCATGGGTAGTCTAGCCTAGGCACCATACACCAACTCAAATGGGGATTTTCCTATGGGCTTTTTTATAGTGATCCTATTTGCCCATAGAGCCAATTTTAATTTTGAGTCCTAGGCCTTCTTATTATTTTCCAGCATTCTTTTTATTATCTTGATGATGCTTTTATTGATGGATTATGCCTGTCCATTGGTCTGGGGATGGTATGGTGAAGCATATGAGATTGTTATACCATAAGATTCATAAAATGACTTAAACTCTGTTGACCTAAAGCACATGCCATTGTCTGTGATGAGTTTCACTGGTACTCCAAATCTAGTGACAATGTTTTCCAAAAGAAAGTTTACCACAGTCTTGCTGGTAGCTTGTCTTGTTGGGATAGCTTCTATCCATTTTGTGAAATAATTAGTAGCTACCAAAATCCATTTATGTCCACCACTAGACTTTTCTGCAATTTCTCCTATAAAATCAAGTCCCCATTGGTGAAATGGAGCTTCCACTTGCATTGGTTTGAGTGGTAAGGCCCCTTGATAATTGAGTTTACCAGAAAACCTTTGGCAAGCTTCACATTTTCTTACATAATTGTGAGCATCTTTAAAAACTTCATGCCAATAATAACCGACTCTTAATATTTTATGGGTAGTAGTCCTGGCTGAGAAATGTCCTCCACATACACCTTTATGCATTTCCTGCAGCATCTTCTCAACCTGTGTCTTATCCAGGCATAGTAACAAGATACCATCTCTATTTTTCCAATACAAGTCCCCATCCATAAAAATATATTTCGAGGCATGGAGTTTCAATGTTCTCTTCTGATTGTCACTTAGGCCTGGAGGGCACCTCATGTTTTTAGATAATACATTACATTAGTATACCAAGAGGTATGTTCAATGCTTGCAATATCATTGTTTTCTTCATTCATGTTACAAATCTGTGCTACCTCCAGATTGGATTTAGTCATTAATTTGGCTAGACCCTGTCCTCTAACAAGTTTAGTAATCTGAATGTCAATGTTAAATTCTTGGATTCTATTAATCCATCTACATCTTCGCCCAATGACTTCAATTTGAACAAATACATCCTTTACTACAACTTTTGGCACATAAGCTATTACTTGAGCTCCTACCAGATAAGGTCGGAATGCCTTAACTGCTTTCACCAGGGCATAAGCTTGTTTTTCTGTTATGTCATATTTTAATTCTGCCCTTGGAGTGCGTTGCTAAAAAATGAGATAGGTTGTTCAAAACCTTCCCTATTCTTTTGCAGCATTACTGCAGCCACTATGTGAAATGATGCAAAGGAAAATATTTGAAATGGTTTGTCAAATTTTGGAGATTTCGACACAGGAGCTTCTTTAATTGCTTTTTTAATAGCTCCAAATGCATCAACGGTTTGTCTTATACAGTCCACCTTTTCACCTTTCTTTGACATTTTGGAGATAGGCTTGACTATTTCTGCAAAGTTTGGTATGAATCTCCTGACAAAATTAATTTGACCAATCAAAGATTGTATAGCTTTTATATTTCTTGAAATTCGGATTTTGTCAATAGCTTCTACTTTCTCAGGATCAATTCTTACTCCATCCTTTGAAACTATATGACCAAGTAATTTACCTATGTTACAGTAAAATGGTATTTCTTTGGATTTAATGAGATGCCATATTCTAAAGCTCTGATGAAAATTTTTTCCAAATGTGCACAATGGTCCTCAACCTTTTTGGAATATGTTGTCAAATCATCCTGATAGACTACCATGATATCATTGATAAGATCAACAAAGGCTACATCCATAGCTCTTTGGAATGTTGCTCCTACGTTTGTGAGTCCAAATGGCATTCTCATACATACATATATCTCCCGTGGTGTGGTAAAAGCAGTCTTAAACTGTTCTAACTCTTTAACTTTTACCTGGTTGTATATTGAAAAACCATCCATCATAGATAATAATTCACATCCAGTTACTCTCTGCAACATTGCTTCCATATTTGGAAGAGGATAGTTATCTTTGAGTGAGCACACATTCAGGTTTCTAAAATCAACACAGTCTTATATCCCCATTTTTCTTTCTCACAGGTACTAGGTTTGAAACCTAAGAGGAACGTTTGATTGGTTTGATGATACCACCTTCCCTAAGTTTTGTAAGTTCCTCTTGCATTTTAGGGGCTAGTGTAGGGTTTATGGGTCTTTGTCTTTGCCTGAATGGCTTAGCATTCGGTTTCAGAGGTATCTCATGTTGAAAAAGATCATCTCGGTATGCTTTCAAGTCATCATAAGACCAGGCAAATACATGTTTGTATTTTCTAAGTAGGGTAATGAGCATGCTTCTAATTTTAGTATTGAACTTTTTTCCAATATACACTTTCTTAGGAGTCATTTGTGTTCCAAGATTTATCTCCTCAACATCATCTTGCTTGACTGGTACATTTTTCATATTGAACCTATCAAGTCCATCAAACACTCTCTCGAGAGCTACATGGCCTTCAGGAATTTTGTTTGTCTTGAGTTGGACCACTTCTTTTCCAAAAAGAGTCTCCTTGCCATCCTCCTCAACAAATGCACTAAAATCAATTTCTTATGATTCTTATTGGTCCACGCAATGAACTTAATGAGGTCCTGGTCATCATTGAATACTTGCCAGTAATAAATATTATTAGGAATCATTGTTCTAGCCTTGAATTCTACCTCAATTATTCCTGCCAATGTGATGTCATCCTTTTTTAGGGCTATGTTTGCCAAGAAGTCCGCCATTATATTCTTGGATCTATCTACCCAATTTATAGAGAATGCATCAAAGAGTTCAATAATCTCCCAAACAACACTTAATTTGTGGATAATGTAATCTCTGAACTAAGGTGGGATTAGTGTATTCACAATGGTTCAATTCCTTTTGTACACCAGAGGAGGGATTTGATTCTCATCACATTAGAGGAGGGATATTGACACACTCGGAGGAGATGTGGACTCTTGGAGGAGAGTGGTTCTCTCATATGCAGCATTGAGGAGGGATTTTGACACCCTCCAAGATGTGAACTCTCCGAGGAGTTGTTCTCTCATTGTGCATGGAGGATGTGATGCAGGAGCATCCAGTGGTGTAAGGGCAATCTTGCATCACCCAAAAAGAAGTTAATTCAAAATCATTGTAGTTGTTTTCATAATTAGTGTTTCTGGTTCCATAATATCCATAATAATAATGTAGGACTTTCAGTTTTTCCAAAACTGCTAAAATAGCGACCTGCCTATTTTGGAAAGTGTACATGCTACTTTTAGAAAGTTTGCATTTGGGCACGTAATGAAGCAAAAACTTCCAGAAAGTTACATAATGGAAATATAAGACCTTTGGCAAAGGAATCAAGCAAATATCATTTGTGAGCTGAAAGATATTAAAGTTTTTGTTTTCTGAAAAGCCCCTGAAAATTTCCGGAACGAGATATGAGGCACTAAAACTTCCCATAACGTCCCGAAAAGTTGACGGAAATCCGTTTGCGGATTTCCGCCGTGATAGTTCACATCACGAGCTTTCCGGCGCTTAAAACGGTTCGTCAATCGGACACTCAGATCAAAAGTTATGCTTCCCGGAAGTTGACCTACTTTTGGAGGGAGTTACAAATTTTGAAATTTAGCTGGAGGCCGCCAAAAAATGCTATTTATGACTATTTTGGGAACCTTGGGCAGTAGTATAGTAAAGGGGGCCAGTGTAGAGTCAAGAATAGGAGGGAAAACAGAAACCCTAGTTGATTTGGGGTTATAGAAGGCTGAAAATTCTAGAGTCTTAAGGTTGGGAAAGCTGTAATGTGTTGCAGGCAGTAGAGGATTCATCCTCTTATTGTAATTGAGCTTCTGTAATGTAATAAGTTGCTCAGTTCAATAAAAAAAAGTTCTATTTGTTGTGTTCAATAGCTGTTATTGTGTGTTTTGTGATTTACCCCTTAATCAAGTGGTATCAGAGCAAGGATTCCTGAGTGTGTAGACAGATCGCCGACCGTGAGGCAGTTTGCACCAGGACCTAAGGTTGTGGGTTTGCTGCGGAGATCAAGATGCCTCCACGAAGAAATCGTGTTGGGAGGAATGCTTTGACGGAAGAGGGTTTTAGAGCCCTACAAAGGCAAATCGATGCATTGCAAGAAGAGCTGCGAAGAGGGTTTGATCCGAGAACAAGAGAAGAAAGCGAAGATGAAGCTGAAGAGGAGCTATATGAGGAAGAACAAGAAGCTACAGGAGATCCTGCAGAAGTTAGGTTGTTGAGGGCCATTTCAAAGATCGGAAAGAGGCCTAGAATTGAAGTTTCTACATATTCTGGAGATTTGAATCCGGAACAGCTTATTGATTGGATCAATGACATGCAGGAGTATTTCGAGTATGAACATGTGGAGGACCCAGATCGGGTCAAGTTTGCAAAAACAAAGTTGAAAGGCCACGCCAGTATTTGGTGGAAGGAGGTCCAATTAGAGAGGAACATAAGAGGAAAAGGAAAGATCACTAGATGGGATCAGATGGTGGAGAAACTGAAGAAGCAATTCATTCCTGTGGACTATGAGATGGAGTTGTTGAAGAAGCTGCAAGGACTAAAGAAAGGTAACAAGTTTGTCAAGGAGTATACAGAAGAGTTTTATAAGATTACTATCAGGACAGGCCATGCAGAGCCCAACAAGGAGAAGGTAGCCTATTACATTAATGGGTTGAGGCCGAGTATTCAGGAGGAACTGAGCTTGCTCAGAATGACCACCATAGAAGATGCATACCAATTTTCCTTGAAGGTGGAAGAGAAGATGAATAAAAGATTTAACAGCAAGCAAAGGGGAAGAGGTCAAGGCGGAAGGACTGGTGGAAGACCCTATGAGGGCCGAAATGAAGATGCAAAGAAAAGTGAAGAAGCTGGCACCAGTCAAAATCAGAAAGGAGATAACACCTACCGTCCTCATGACCAGAACAATGGTGAGCAAAGAGGAAGAGGAAGAGGCAAACGTGGGCAAGGACCTGGAAGAGGAGGTTTCAGAGAAACCTGTTTCCAATGTGGAGAAGAAGGGCATCGAGCATATGAGTGTCCGCAACATCAAGGAAGGATGAATAGAAGACCTAAAGGTAATGCACGAGTTGCACATGTAGATGAAGATGCACAGTCTGAGCATTCTGAAGATGTTGAAAGGGGAGAAACCCTAGTTGTCAGAAGAACCTTGTTGAATGAGGAGAAAGAACCAAATCAGAGGAAGAGTTTATTCCGCACAAAGTGCAAATGTGAAGGTAAGTGTTGTGATATTATTATTGATAGTGGAAGCACTGATAATCTTGTTTCAGAGGAGATGGTTGACAAGGAGAAAGCATCTGCACCCATATCGGATTGCATGGTTGCAGAAAGACCATAGAGCTTTGGTCAATGAGCAATGTTTAGTGAAGCTCAAGATTGGGGACTACCATGATGAGGTGTTGTGTGATATCATACCGATGGATGCATGTCATATGTTGTTGGAGAGGCCGTGGCAGTATGATAGGAGCGTTGTCCATGATGGCCGTGCAAACACATATTCCCTAACAAAAGATGGAGTTCGTCATAAATTGAAACCCTTAAAAGAGGTGGAAGAAAAGGTATGTAGTACTACCAGAATTTGCTTGGTAGATGGTAGGAAATTTTTGGAGGGTATGAAGCATGAGCGTCATTGCTTTGCATTGATTCTTACGATTAGTTAAGAGAAATGTGAAGATGTACCAGCAGAAGTTTCAGATATGTTGGAAGAGTTCCAGGACATTATCTCTGATAATGTACCAGAAAGTTTACCACCAGTAAAGAAGATAAGTCATCAAATGGATTTGATACCAGGAGCCAGTTTGCCAAACAAGGCAGCCCACAAAATGACCCCTGCAGAGAATGAAGAGCTGAACAGACAAGTTCAGGAGTTGTTGAGGAAGGGACTAATAAGGGAGAGCCTAAGTCCATGTGCGGTACCTACAGTACTAGCACCAAAAAAGGATGGAGAATGGATGATGTGTACAGACTCTCGAGCCATCAATAAGATAATGATCAAGTATAGATTTCCATTGCCAAGAATGGATGGCATCATGGATTGTTTGAGTGGAGCCAAGTACTTCACGAAAATTGACCTGAAGAGTGGATATCACCAGATCCGTATCAGAGAAGGAGATGAATGGAAGACAGCTTTCAAGACAAAGGAAGGTTTGTATGAATGGTTAGTCATGCCATTTGGGCTAACCAATGCACCGAGCACATTCATGCGGCTCATGAACGAGGTACTGAAAATTTTTTTGAAAAGTTTTGTTATTGTTTATTTGGATGATATTTTGATTTTTAGTAAGACTTGGGATGAGCATCTAATGCATATTAGAAGAGTTCTAGAGAAGCTGAGGGAGGAGAAGTTGTTGATTAATCTAAAGAAATGTAGTTTTGCAAAGGAGTTGGTATACCTGGGATTTGTTGTCTCAGAGGAATGTCTTAAGATAGACCTAGAAAAAGCAAGGGTTATCATTGAATGGCCTATGCCAAGGAGTGCAACAGAGGTACGATCTTTTCATGGTTTGGCAAGTTTTTATAGAAAGTTTATCAGGAATTTTAATAGCATTTGTGCACCCCTAACTGAGACAATGAGAGGGGATAGAAAAGAGTTTAGATGGACTAAAGGAGCAGACAAGAGCTTTGATACATTGAAACAGAAAGTCGTAGAACAACCTATTTTGGCACTTCCAGATTTTAATAAGGTATTTCAGGTAGATTGTGATGCTAGTGGTAGTGGTATAGGAGCTGTTTGAGCCAAGAAGGTAAGCCCATTGCCTATTTTAGTGAGAAGCTTAATTATGCCAAGAAAAAGTATTATGTTTATGATCAGGAGTTTTATGCAATAGTTCAGGCTTTGAAGAAATGGAGACATTATTTGTTGCCAAAAGAGTTTGTTTTATATACTGATCATCAGGCTTTGCAATATCTTAATAGTCAAGGAAAGTTAAATCAAAGGCACTTAAAATGGGTTGAGTTTTTGCAGAGCTATACTTTTGTTTTGAAGCACAGGAGTGGGAAGTCCAACACAGTTGCAGATGCTTTGAGTAGAAGGCAAAATTTGTTGAGAGAAACGAAGATAGAGGTTGTTGGTTTCGATGAGCTCAAAAGTTTGTATCCTAAAGATCCAGATTTTGCCAAGGCTTAGAAAGCTTGTTTGAAACCTGTTACTTTGGATAGGACAAAATGGTTGGATTTCATAATCCAAGATGGCATGTTGTTTAGAGGAATCCAATTGTGCATTCCGAGGAGTTCCATGAGAGAGAACCTAATTAAGGAGAAGCATAGTGGGGGATTAGCTGGACACTTTGGTGAATAGGAGTTTGGGTAACCTGCTACGATGCTTAGTAGGAGATAATCCCAAGGGATGGGATTTGATTTTACCACAGGCAGAATTTGCTTACAACAATTATGTCAATAGGAGTACTGGTAAATCACCATTCCAGATTGTATATGGCAATAGCCCAAGAAATGCTTCTGAGTTAAGGAAGTTGGACAACAGAGAAAAGACAAGTGCCGAAGCTGAAGACTTTGCAGAACATCTGAAGAATTTGCATGAAGAGGTGAGAAAGCACATTAATAAAATGAATATTCAGTACAAGGCTAAGGCAGATCAGAAGAGGAGATATAAGGAATTCTGGGTAGGAGATGAAGTCATGGTTCACTTGAGAAAAGAAAGGTTCCCAATTGGAACATACAATAAGTTGAAAATGAAGAAATTTGGACCATGCAGAATCCTGAAGAAGCATGATTCAAGAAATGCATATGAGGTAGAGCTGCCGAGTGAGATCAATATTTCCCCTGTTTTCAACATTGCTGATTTATCAGAATATCATGAAGGTGGAACAGAGGGTGGACCAACAGAAATGCAGTGGAGTATTACGGCATCTACTTCAATGGAGATAGAAGAGATCTTGGATAGTCGTGTGGGAAGAATTACTCGGAACAAGCAATATGAAGAATATCTGGTAAAATGAAAAGGAAGGTCTGTTGAAGATTCTTCTTGGTTGTCTAAGGCAGAGGTTGACCGTTTGGGTTTTCCTCACACAAACATCTGAGATGTGACAGGGTCACTTCTCAAATTACCATGTGTATCTGATGCAGGAGCATCCAGTGGTGTAAGGGCAATCTTGCATCACCCAAAAAGAAGTTAATTCAAAATCATTGTAGTTGTTTTCATAATTAGTATTACTGGTTCCATAATATCCAGAATAATAATGTAGGACTTTCAATTTTTCCAAAACTGCTAAAAATAGCGACCTGCCTATTTTGGAAAGTGTACCTGCTATTTTTAGAAAGTTTGCATTTGGGCACGTAATGAAGCAAAAACTTCCAAAAAGTTACATAACGGAAATATAAGACCTTTGGCGAAGGAATCAGGCAAAGATCATTTGTGAGCTAAAAGATATTAAAGTTTTTGTTTTCCGAAAAGCCCCTAAAATTTTCCAAAACGAGATATGAGGCACTAAAACTTCCCATAACGTCCCGAAAAGTTGACGAAAATCCGTTTACGAATTTCCGACGTGATAGTTCACATCGCGAGCTTTCCGGCGCTTAAAACGGTTCCTCAATCAGACACCCGGATCAAAAGTTATGCTTCCCAGAAGTTGACCTACTTTTGGAGGGAGTTGCAAATTTTGAAATTTAGCTGGAGGCCGCCAAAAAGTGTTATTTATGACTATTTTGGGAACCCTGGGCAGTAGTAGAGTTAAGGGGGCCAGTGTAGAGTCAAGAATGGGTGGGAAAACAGAAACCCTAGCTGATTTGGGGTTACAGAAGGCTAAAGATTCTAGAGTCTTGAGGTTGGGAAAGCTGTAATGTGTTGCAACCAGTAGAGGGTTCATCCTCTGATTGTACTTGAGCTTCTGTAATGTAATGAGTTGCCCAGTTCAATAAAAGAAAGTTATATTTGCTATGTTCAATATCTGTTATTGTGTGTTTTGTGATTTACCCCTTAATCAGGATGGGAATATTTATGTTCTCTCATGTTGTACAGAGGATTTTGCAGGTTTGACAATCAAGAAATCCGCTGACACATTCAGTTTGGTGTTTCCTCAGTGAACAAGGAGAATTGGTGAAGGTGCTTCATCAAAGTCTCCAGAAGGGCTGTTGTGTTCAGTCCTTGCAATGTTTTGTCTCCTGCTCGGATTGATGTAATAAGGGGGAATGTTGGTGTATTACATCATTTGATATAGTTTAATATATAGTTTAGAATAAACATAAATAAATAAATTAGCATGTAAATTTATACATATAGTTTAGTCTCTTAACATTTAGGTTAGTCTCTTGTTAGTAATTAATAAATGTTAGTTAATTTTTGGGAAGTTACATTCCCATAGGTTGTTACATTTACGGGAATATGTATGGCTTTATAAGACAATGTAATACAATGTTGAAATCATCCTGATTGAATCTAAAATATATCAAATATATATTTTTACGGTGTTATTATTTGATCTACAATACTATTATTGTGCTCACCATTCCTATAATTGGGAATATAGCATAGAAAACAATCTCATTTTTGTAGTCACACTAAAGTGATAATACACTAGAATCCTCAAAGGTATGTTTCCATGCATCATTCCCCATTTATTACATGATCATTTTTTTGTTTTTATAAATGAAAAACACTACTAATGCATCATAGAATATATTTACATGTCCCAAAAAGGAAAAACAATCACGTGCATAGAAAAATTAAAAGATTAGACTTCTTTCTTTACATATAACATCCTTATTCTCATGGGATAATTAATACCATAATCTCACTAGATGAAATAAATGTGTTAAGGATTTAACTAGAGAACAATCAAGGCCCTTATAGATCTCACTATAGAAGCTCGGATGATTGATCTAAATTATGTGATCAAAGAGAAACTTGAGTCATATTTGGAAAAAGATGCACATAATCCTCATTTCTAAAAAAATGGCCATGGGCCAAACTGAAATTTAGGAAAAATTTCTCGACACCAATCTCTTAGATCACTGGCCAAATCATGTTCACTATCATACTAAGAAACTGGCTTTAAAAAAGGAAATTGAATTTCAAGGAATGTGGCTCACACACCAATCATTTGTAAATTCATGAGGCAAAAAATATAGGAGTGGAACAAGAAATATATTTGTAAATTTTTTCAGTAGACCAAAAAGGAACAAGATAGACACTAAAATACAAAAGGCGTCCTCAGCGAAGGTTTCTACAATGAAATGATGAGGGAAGAGTGGGATGCAATATGTAATGTCCCCATTTTGAGCCAAGTTATGATTTCTAGTTTGAGCTTGTTTCTATAAATGGAGAACCGGAATGTTGGTTTATGTCTATACATGGAGAACCGAAATGTTGGCTCAACTAGCATTTAATTTGGTATTGGCTAAGTATTTCCAGGAGATATTATTCTATGTCATAGAGGTTATTAGAGAATGCAATATTCAAATTGTATTTTCATCATACATTGATTGGATCGACTTTGGTTAAGGAAATAAAGAGGAAAATGAAATCTTCAATTACATTTTCCTATATCGAATTTTATGGAGTTTATTGATGGAATAAGGTGATGCATTCGCCAAGGAAGAAAATAGGTCCAATGTTCATTGTTTCTAGTGCCAACCGTCTAAGGAGAGGATTGACTAGCATTTGAGATGGATTTACATTGTATGGAGTGCATTTGCATTGGATCGTGGATCAAGATGATAAAGTTGTATTGTTAATAACCCAACAGCCAAGGTAATTGCATTTAATAATATGTTTGCTCATTGTTTGGAGAGCCAACGGCTAGGAGATGTATTCACCCATGTAAAGGAATAGGTCCAAGCTATTCTAAAGACATTCAAACATCTTCAATCGGCTATCATTGAGGATGGAGGACCAGCATATGAGGTGGCATTTCATTGGTGAAGTGCAAATACATTGGATCATGGTCCCATTTGTTCCACCGGCCAAGGAGGTATTTGCCCAAGGAAAAGATTACAGTTGAAATGCCAACGGTTGGAGCAAGGTAAAGCATTTAAAATGTTTGTTTGAAATCATTCAATGATCAATGCCAACTAAAGGAATCGGCAGCCAAGGCAAAGAGCTATTTTAAATGCAAACATATGATTTTTTAAATACAATCGCCTATGTTTAGTCTGGATCGACTAAGGCATATGAAGGAATTTAAATGCTAATCCAACCGTTGCCCAAGATGGATCGATCCATATGTGAAATAGATGTATTTCATTTGAAACAATTGAAGATTGATTTTAAATGGTTGAGTTCATGGATGTAATTCATTTAAAATGATTCAAGACTCTTGTTCTTCATTGGTGGAATTCAAGCTACATTCCAAAATGACAAAGAAGAGGAATGCCTATCCTTGGAGAGGATACATAGAGCTCTTGAAGATCAATTCAGGACTATTGATGATTTGGTATGTTTTCTATGTCTTTTGTTTTAGCTTAGAATTCTGATTTTAGTTTATTTGCAAAGAGATGACCCCTTGTTTGATATGGTGATGACCCCATATCCTTATGTGAGGTGTTATCATTCATATTTCACCATTAATGCTTGAATTTGCAGGTTTTGTGGATCATAGGAGTGAATTGGATATCACTGGAACCCTTGGTCATTGTGGAGTTGAGCCAAGGTAGTCAATTTGACAAAAAAAAGAAGCATTTTAGTGAAGATTTTATATGAATTTGAGTTCTGATTTTTATGACAGCCAACTGAGTATTTCATTTCAGGGTTCATATGCATGATTTGATTGAAGATCTTGATAATTGAAGACCTTGGAAACATCATAGAGGCTAAATATTGCATTGAGGAGTCAATCGCTTGGCTAAGGAAGAGCATTCTACAACATTTCTAGGCATATATACATTTTATATCAGTCATAGCAGCAACAAATATATTGTTATCAGTCCATCATTTGCTTTCATATAAGGCTGCAACAGTGACATATGGTCTCATTAATCATTTACCATTGATAGTGCTTGATATTCTAGAGTTTGGAGAACAATTGGATGTTATTTTATAAAAATAGTTAAGAGAAAATATTTGAACAATCAAGTGCCTCAAGAAATAACAAAATATGGAACATAATTCTTCTAAACAATCTTAACAATTGCCTATAAGCAAGACGAGGACAAAAAAGTTGATGAAGATCTCAATCTGTTATGTCATAGACAAAAAATTACACCTTCTACATAACCAAATAAAAAAAATAGACTCTATTTTTGGAAGTCCAAAGCAAATGCCCAATCTCAATTGACTGCGTGGAAGGTTCTGCACATTATGCTTCCCATTGGTGACCACCTTAAATTCCTATTTCCTTCCCCTTCTTGTCCCTTTTGTGCCAAAAAGAGTCTATTAAACATGCTTTCTAATCTGTCCCCACACTCGTAACTCGTAGCTCAAGCTATTCTCGGTGCTTCCCACTCTCTTCCCTCAAGCATGATCTTGGAAATGTGCACTTCTTGGTGCCTCCCCCCTCCACAATGTTCCCACTCAAACCTGTAGACATGTTATCCCTAACTTCCTTTCGAAAGTTTGTTGCTTGACAGTGTTCACCAAAACCTTCATGCCCACGCAAATCGAGATCCAGATGATTTGCTCAAGACTGTCTCTTCAAATCACCAATCTGACTATCATTCTTCATGACTATCTTCAAACTGTCACTGGTCAGAATTCGGTTTCAAAGCTTAAGCCAGCCCGACAGGATACTTCTGCTATCCATGATGCCTTTCAAGACTATTAATGCAAACAAACGATTCGAGCTGGGAATGGGATCTGTTTTATTCTTTTGCAGAAGATTGAAAGGAAAGAGTTTGGACTGCTACTAATCGGATCATTTGATGAGATACCTCGTTGTAAGGTTGATTGAATTCTTGCATGGCAGTCATGTGTTGGCAGTTTACTGTTGCTTCCCTTGCTGTTAACTTTTTTTGGCTTATGGACGGTTGTGACTCTGTTGCTGTGATAAAAGGTTGTGAGTGATGTCAATCAACTAAGCATTCACCCTTTTTCTCTTAATAGTTTGCAGGGCAAGCTAAAGGAATGTAATTAGCGGTGAAAATTCTGCAATTCTTTCATTCGTTAGCTGTGCACTCTGTGTGTACTGTTTACTTTCTACAGCTGTTTGGCTGTGCTTATTGTATCTCATTTAATATGTTCTGTTTCTTGTGTGTGGATGCACCAATGTACAGCTCGTTGAGATTTCTATTTTTGGTTCTGTAGGTGTGCATCCAAAGGGTGCTGTTGTTTTTAGTCTCTTTAAGCTGCCCATTTCTTCTGCGGCACTTCGTGCTGTGTTTTGCTGGGCTGTTTAGCCGTGTATCTGCTGTAACTGTTCTTACAGCTGTTTCATGTGTCTGTTATTTTGATTTGCTTAATCCAATATAAAAAAAAATGAATAAATAGCATCAAAATTAGAAAAAAAAAAGTTTTTTATACCATAAAATGATAAACCATACACTAATTTAAAAAACAGCTTTTAAACAACATAAACTGATTTGAATGCATTAAAAAAATGCCTAGACATGTAAATGAAGAATTTAAGAATGAAAACAAATTTTGGAAGTGCTTGGAGAAAAAAATTACTGGAACTTCAAAAATTGCAGATATTCACTCCTTCAATCACATTTGATCGCTCAAACAAGATTGCAAATGCTGTGTGAGGAAAATGGGAGACTCAGACAAGTTTTTAAAGGCCAAATTTTAGTGTTTTTTGTGCATTCTTCAGTATTTTTTCCTCATCCCATGTCCATCCTGTATCCAGTGAGTTTGATAGATACAAGAACAAACTAGAGAAGAATTTTGCAATCAAAGTTGGAAGAAGTCACAATGAAACATCGAGACAGCATGTTTTACTTCACAGTTCAAAGATCTCAAATGTAAGATCAAAAATAACCGACACAGGAGTTCTACTTACTTGTTTATCAGAAAGCCAAACAACTTGACTAAAACCTAATCAGAAAATAAGTTGTCTCTATGCTTGAAGATTATGAAACAGACAAAAGAAACATAAAAGCGGAAGACTGGCCACATATTGTCTCCTACGTAAATAATGATAATCTTGCGATGTTTGTTGTCAACTATCCATTCATGTTTAACTAAGCATTAATGGAACTATTATATAATCAGAACCACCTAAGCATTTAAGAATCTCATCTTGTAGACATGTTTCATTATGTAACTGTGTAGTGCAGGTATTAAAACTCTGATCCAAATGGGGAATCCTTTCTTTGCAGATTATCATTTGGCTATTAACTGTGGAGGATAACAACTAAAAACCTCTGCTCATGGACTTCATTTTGACAGTGATTTGAGAGAACTGGGCGACTCAACATTCTATCTGAGTCCTCAACAAAATTGGGGTGTTAAGTCATATAGGTCATCTTATGAAACACTATACAGAATACATGCCTGAGTTTGAGACTCCACACATAGTTAAGGGTAATAGCCCATCTAACTCCATTGATCCACAACTGTACAACACAGCACATACTTCTCCTTCCTCTCTGAGGTACCATGGCCTAGGCCTCCAAAATGGACTATACAATGTACTACTCCACTTTGCGGAGATACAGTTTCCAGCTACGCAAAATTCAAAACGAATCCGGATATTTGATGTCTATATTCAGGTATATTATTCCTCCTTTAGCAGTTTGTTTCAGTTTTTAGGCATCTCTACCAAGATTGCAATCTGATTTTCAATGTCTTAAATCACTAAAAAGGATAAGAAATATTTGACCAAATTTCTTGTCTCATCATTCTAACAGTTGTGCTTGGTCAAACTGATCAAAAACTATGCAGGGGAAGAATGTGTTGAAAGATTTTAATATAATGGAAGAAGCTGCAGAGAAAAATCTTGTAGTTGTTAAGAACTTCACTGTCAATGTCACAAATAATATCTTAGAGATTCACTTTTTTTGGGCTGGTAAAGGAACATGTTGTGAGCCACAAGAAGAAATCTATGGACCTTTGGTATCAGCTATTATAGTTGATCCTGGTAAGTAAAATCTTTATGCATGAATTATTTATTGTTTTCCAACTGTCTAGAGTGCTGAATGACAAGGGAATAGCTTGATTTTTCTTAATCATGTAGTAGTTACATAAATTATGGTGTTCTAATAAATTCCTTGTTATCTATCCTTTTGCTGCTGATATCTGATATTGCTGAATATCTATCTGGCAGAATTCAAACCCTATATTCCCAAGAACATTAAGGCTATTAAAATAGCTATAATTATTGTCGGAGTAGTGGTGACTCTGGGCCTTTTGCTGATTATGTTTCTAATCTTTATCAAGAAGACAAAAATGTGGGACAACATATTCTACTTTGTTAAGAGAGACAAAGGTGAGTAGTTTTCAAAACTAATACTATCTAATTTCATCAATGTTTTTACTTTATGACTTACAACTCATTTGTTGAATTCTTCCTGTATGTGGTTGGAGGGTTAGCAGAATTAAAGAAAATGACAGGCAATTATTTCAGCTTAAGGTTGATGAAAATTGCAACAAAAAACTTTGATCCCAAAAATAAGATAGGAGAAGGCGGATTTGGTACAGTTTACAAGGTATATTGTGATGCATCCCTAAATTTTAGTTGAGTTTACATGGTCAATAAAATCATGAAACACATGCATAACATTTATATTGGTGCTTCTCAAGGAAGCATGAAATGCTTATTACACTATTGTTGTAAGTTTATGACAGAGGATCTCTACCATGCAGGGCATACTACCAGGAGGACAAAAAGTAGCAATAAAGCAATTGACACACTTGTCCAGACAAGGGAATCGCGAGTTTCTGAATGAAGTAAGCACAATATCTGCAGTGCAACACCCAAATCTCGTTAAACTTCATGGTTGTTGTGCAGAAGGAGGAGAGCTTCTCCTGGTATACGAATACGTAGAAAATGACAACCTCGCTCAAGCTTTATTTGGTAAAGCCATCCTAGGACCTACATCTATGACCAGTTCCACTGTACAGAAAATCTATTGTCCATTTGCTATGAACTATGAAGCCATGTCATACAGTAAAAGGGAACTGATTTTATTTCTTGTATTCTAATTCCAATTCTTAGGTCCTGGTGAGACTAGGGTCAAGCTAGATTGGCCCACCCGGTACAGAACTTGCCTAGGAATTGCACGAGGGATTGCATATCTTCATGAGGAGTCACTTCTAAGAATTGTGCATAGAGACATAAAATCTACAAATATTCTTCTAGATAAACATTTAAATCCCAAAGTGGCAGATTTTGGGTTGGCTAGGCTCTTTGATGAGGAAAGTACTCATGTCAGCACAAGGATTGCTGGAACCATGTAAGCTGAAAAATAACCATATTTTTAAATTTATTTATACTCGAAAAATTACTTTCCATTGTGCTAAACTTTTTTTCATCATAAGTCTTCAGTGGGTATCTGGCTCCAGAGTATGCTTTGAAAGGGCATCTCTCAGAGAAGTCAGACGTTTACAGCTTTGGGGTTGTTGTGCTTGAAGTCGTGAGTGGCAGAAGCCACACAGACATGAACTTGGATGAAGAAAGGAGTTATCTTCTTGAATGGGTAACACTCCATATTCAAACCATATTTTTATATAATACAGTGCAATGTATTGTAGTGTAGCATAATAATATCACAACGTATCTGGCTTGGTAACACAGGCTTGGAATTTATACGAGGAAAAGAGGACTCTTGAATTGGTAGATGCGAACCTGCTGCTATCAGGATACAATGAAGAAGAAGTGGTGAGAATGATTCGTGTTGGTCTATTGTGCACCCATGAGAATCCCGGTGCAAGGCCTTGTATGTCTGCAATTCTTGAAATGATGGAGGATGGAATGGCAACACCTGCTCCAGAGTCTCGGCCTGGGTATCTCAATCATTGGCAGGTTTGTGAGCTGGCTATTGGAAGGCACCACACTCAGGCACAATCCTCAACAACGAGAAACAGCTCAGGCTCCAACCACACAGGATCTTGGAAGGACAGCTCTTAAGGGTGGAGAAGAAAAATTTAAAGTTAAATAAGAAATACTGCTTCTGCCGAGTACAGATCATGGTTATGAATAATGTACTCAATGATTTACTAACCAGTTAGACAGATTTTCCAATACTCCCATTCACTACTATTATTTTTGGACTAATGAAATAGGGTGAACTTTTATGGTTGGGTAATTAAAGGGCTCTCAGCTGATAAGGCCTAAAACCTGATGCCACGTCTCAACTACCGCCTGGTAAACTATTATCTATATATTTGGTAAATCTCAACAAACTGTGCATATTCATTATAAACTTGTTTTATTGAGTTTTTTAAGCCTATTGCATATATTTTGAACAACAAAGCATGGTATGTCCCATATTCAACTTTTCTTTGGGTGCATGTTAAGCACAATTGTGACTCTCTAATCGATAATCTTCTCTGTAAGAAAAGATACACCTTACTCAGTAACACAGTCATGTACAAAGCATGGCATGTCCCATTTTCAACTTTCCCTTCCTTCTTATGCAATCTTGAAATCATTTTATAAATCATGAAAAACATAAAATTGTTATGCATCAAAAGCATGGACAAATGATACCTGAAAACTGCCTTTTCAAGTTTTACCAGGTCCTTATTGGAGATATTGTTACAAATTTGCACAAAAATATTTGTATAATAAAACCATGCATACCACATCAGTTGCATCCCGTTCTAATAAGAGGAGGTGAGCCAAGGATTTGGAAATTTGATGGCAAAGGCCTTGCCAAGCGATTTTGGTCTGCAAGATCATCTTTTAGGAACATAGTTTTGAGTTGGATTTTGATTCGTCAAGGATTAGATCTTAAAGAAAAGTTTGGCAAGATGGGCATCACGTATTTTTTTGCATCTTATGTGAGGGAGAGGAGATGATCATATTTTTTGGAGATACTTTGAAGTTTACTGTTTTGTACTTAGCTTCAAGATGAATTTAATTTCCTCTTTTGTCTCTCATCTATCTTGGTGAAGGCCTACACTAACATATTCTTGGATGGTTAGATGAAGGACCAAAATTGTTTGCAATAAATTGAAAGAAATAACCTCCATTGGGTTCAATACCTATGCATATCTTATCTATGTATATCATTTAATATTGTGCACCTTACCTCATTTATTATTTTGCACCTCATTAAAATTGTTGGTAGGTGATGTAGTTAAATGTAATTACTGTTCACCTACATTGTGAGCCTCTATTTAATAGAAACTTTGCTCCCTCATATCAGTTCATTGGGGCCTTTGCATATTCAGTGCTTGGATGTGTATCCAGCAGATCATTGTGTATTGAGTATTGCTTCTTATTTTTCCTCCATCTAGTATCAAAGCCAGATTATTTGAACAAGTTTGACATATTGTGTGAAGAGCTTCTTATTGAGGAGTGTGTTGTTCCTCAAAGGGTACTGTTGATGTGTTTTTATGCACATGCAACTTAGAATAAATTACTAAGGTAATCTATCCTCTCTTGAACAAAGATACCCAAAAGCTAAACAATGTGATCCAGTGGGTTATCTCCAAGGTTCTAGTATGTTGGTTCTCAACTTGCTCATAGGATAGCCTCAGTTAGTATGATGTGATATTGTTGTTTCCTCAAAGGGACTTACGTAGACTTCGTCTTGCTTCACTTAGCTTATTTCTCCTTTCAGTGTGGATGAAGTATGCACGATGCCTCAATAATAAAGAAAAGAAAACAAGATAAGGGTTTGGAGAAACTAATCTAAGGTCATTGAGGCAATGATGATGCATAAATAGACAAACTCCTCAATAAACCTAACTCCACTTCGCCAAGAATGCCTACAACTACATGGAGTAGGTGCAATCTCCTAAGGTTAGCGAATGGTTTTCAAATCATGAAAGCTCATATAAGCACCCATTGGACGGCGTATCTCAAACAAGCATCCACAATCGAACTTAAGCAAATTGTGATGAAGTTCAGACTAGCTTTACACAACACTCCACCAGCGATGGATGTCAAAAGCATGAGCTAGGAGTTGATCAAATATTCAATACATACATGCATTACATCAATGAGCTACTACTATTCTACTTCTAATCTACTTAGAAACATCTCTCCATTTCATCAAGATACAAGAAACCATGTTATTCCACAAGACAACACTTAGCACCAAGCTCCAATGCTCCAATGTCATTGCATTAATCTTGAGAAATATTTACAACAATTTTCAAGTACTCTCAGAGAATTTCGAGAGTCTCTTCCTACTCTACTCCTCTATGAACTAACTATGAATTAACTAACCCCTACAAATGAGGCAACAAGGCCTTTATATAGTTTTCCAAAATACAACCGACGGCCAAGATTGATTTGCAAAATGGATGGCCCAGATCTTTACAAGGCAATCCTGCCTATTTTTAGTATTTTGCACATAGGAAAGAAGGAATGACGGCACACTTCCCAAGGTGATAAAGATGATGAGTTGGAAGACTTCTCCCTTGGAGCGCCCTTATCCTCTTGTTTGTGCATGCAGGTACAATGTACTTAGACAAGGATGATGTGGCAACATTTGATTGGTGAGGAATGTGCATGCCACGTAGGTGCCACCTCAGCAACTCTTATGGATTCCAACAGTTTATTCAATTTGCTTTTTGACATATTCTGAAATTGCATCATCTGTGTGATGTCGATGTCTTCGAATGTGATTGCTTTGATGAACATGAACGTTTGGGAATGTATCCTTACTAATCTTGCTTTGTGTCTTTTGTAAGTCAGATTATATGTTGATCTTCTTTGAATGCTTCTTCATAGAGAGTAGTGTAGATGATGATGCTTCCTTCATAACATGGAGTAGGAAACTTCTCTCAGAGACTTGAAAATTCTAGAAGAGCTTGAAGTTGAATGGATGAATGTCTTCTATGATGCCGATGATGAAGTGTACTAGCATGATGATTTCTTGGAGTGGTAACAAGATGTCTCCTCTGCAGTGACTACCTCTTGACTTTATTCCTTGCTTGAAGATGATTCCAAGCGCCTTGCTCCTTGGATGACTACTCAATTCCATCCTTTGATGCTCCTGCAACACAAACCAAGAAACAAATCAATCCTTTGATGGGCATTTTGACCTTATAATACAAAGTAATCATTTTAAACATTTATTAGCCCTTTCCAAGCCTAGGCGCACATTTAGGCTTGCAAAGAGGTGAAAGTGCGCCTTCATACTTAGCCTTATATTTGCCATTTTTATGATTTCTGACAGGTGGAAATGTCTAAGAATGCTTCTCTTCCTCAAGGCGCTCATTCCCTAATGTCAATACATGTGCTTTTCTTGAGGCGCAAATCTAGGTTTGCAGAGGTGGAAAAGTGCGCCTTCAACCACAGTCCAAATTTTGCAATTTTATAGTTTTAAACACTTGTTTACTTCATCACTAGGCGCCAACTATCATGATTACATTCACTTTGCTTCAAGGCGCCAAGATTGGTTTCTAGAGATGGGAAAGTGCACCTTAATCCTTGGTCCAAACTTGTGGTTTCAAACCCTTATTGATACTTAATGTCGTTTATTTTGACAAAACAAAGACTCCTCATCACTGACTCCTGTTCTTTGCACTTCAGGCGCAATTTTGGGTTTGAAGAAGTAAGAAAGTGTGCCTAGCTTCTTGGGCTATTTCTTGGCATTTTGTGATTTCAAACTCATATTTACTTCATATTTCAACTTCAAGCTCTTCTGGAATTTTTAAGTCTCTGAGAGAAGTTTCCTACTCCATGTTATGAAGGAAGTATCATCATCTACACTACTCTCTATGAAGAAGCATTCAGAGAAGATCAGCATATATCCTGCAGGGAGGAGTATCACAAAGTTAGGCAAATGGGCAACATGTATCATACACACCTGACTTACAAAAGACACAAAGCAAGATCAGCAAGGATACATTCCCAAACGTTCATGTTCATCAAAGCAATCACATTCGAAGACATCGACATCACACAAATGATGCAATTTTGGAATATGTCAAAAAGCAAATTGAATAAACTGTTGGAATCCATAAGAGTTGCTAAGGTGGCACCTATGTGGCATGCACATCATCCTCCCCAATCAAATGTTGCCACATCATCCTTGTCTAAGTACATTGTACCTGCATGCACAAACAAGAGGATAAGGGCGCTCCAAGGGAGAAGTCTTCCAATTCATCATCTTTATCACCTTGGGAAGCATGCCGTCATTCCTTCTTCTTTCCTATGTACAAAATACTAAAAATAGGCAGGATTGCCTTGTAAAGATCTGGGCCATCCATTTTGCAAATCAATCTCAGTCGTTGGTTGTATTCTAGAAATACTATATAAAGGCCTTGTTGCCTCATTTGTAGGGGTTAGTTAGTTCACGGTTAGTTCATAGAGGAGTAGAGTAGGAAGAGACTCTCGAAATTCTCTGAGAGTACTTGAAAATTGTTGTAAATATTTCTCAAGATTAATGCAATGACATTGGAGCATTGGAGCTTGGTGCTAAGTGTTGTCTTGTGGAATAACATAGTTTCTTGTATCTTGATGAAATGGAGAGATGTTTCTAAGTAGATTAGAAGTAGAATAGTAGTAGCTCATTGATGTAATGCATGTATGTATTGAATATTTGATCAACTCCTAGCTCATGCTTTTGACATCCATCGCTGGTGGAGTGTTGTGTAAAACTAGTCTGAGTTTCATCACAATTTGCTTAAGTTCAACTATGGATGCTTGTTTGAGCTGCGCCATCCAATGGGTGCTTATATGAGCTTTCATGATTTGAAAACTATTCGCTAACCTTAGGAGATTGCACCTACTCCATGTAGTTGTAGGCATTCTTGGTGAAGTGGAGTTAGGTTTATTGAGGAGTTTGTCTATTCATGCATCATCATTGCCTCATTGACCTTAGATTAGTTTCTCCAAACCCTTATCTTGTTTTCTTTTTTTTATTATTGAAGCATCGTGCATACTTCATCCACACTGAAAGGAGAAATAAGCTAAGTGAAGCAAGAAGAAGTCTACGTAAGTCCCTTTGAGGAAACAACAATATCACATCATACTAACTGAGGCTATCCTATGAGCAAGTTGAGAACCAACATACTGGAACCTTGGAGATAACCCACTAGATCACATTGTTTAGCTTTTGGGTATCTTTGTTCAAGAGAGGATAGATGTGCATAAAAACACATCAACAGGTACTAATGTATATAGAGGTGCCAGAGTCAAAGAGGAGAATGTTTGATGTGAAGAGTCTGCCAAGCTCATTTTTGCCCTTTTTAGCACTTTTATGAAAACGGACATGACTTTTGACTTATTTATCAAAATTTCAGCTTCTTATGAGCATTGGAAAATTGATTCAGAGCTCTACAATGTGGTGCCAAAATCAGAGGAGCAAGGCATGGCAAGAGGCAGTAAAGAAGTTGCGTTATTATTCCTGTAAAATGGCTGAGCCATTAAGTCAGATAAGGCAGATCTGTGTCAATGCATACATATATGTATATCTACATATACATATATGTGTATACGTAGATGTGTATGTTATAAATATATTACATTTACACATTATATATATACATACACAACATATATATACACAGACACATGCACACGTCTTTTGTAATTTGTGTGTAGATAAGGAGTGGAGTGGCACCAAGGAAAAAAAGATGGCACCTTATAAACTAAATATATGGAAGAGGAGCACAAGGAAGTGAATGGGCCATCAGTCATTAAATTTATATTGTGAAGATTATATGTAATTGTTGAAATTGTTGGTGTGGTGTTTTCTATCAACTATCAACATAGTTTAGTAATTTGTAAACTACTCATTAGATTGTGTGCCTCCATAAGGCATTTTTCATCAAGGAAGCATTGTTATGTAACTTGTTGAGCAAAATTATTGTAAATTGTTGAGCAAGTCTATCCTAGGATTTTAACCCATTTCAAATACACTAGTGAAATTATTTTTTGAGATCATTTGTAGTTGTTTTGCATAACAGCAATCTCTCTTTGTAACTGCAAAATAGTAGAAAAAGAAGTTATTTGTTGGTGTGAGTCCCATTTTAAGGGAGAAGGGGAGAGTCCATCTGCATGAGAACCTCTCCAGTGTGTTATGCTTTGAGTTCTCTTTGCATAGCTTCCATGATGGTAAACATGACTAGTAATGTGACTCATAGCATGTTATTTCCCATCTTTGAAGGGGATTACTTCAATTATTGGTGCAATATGATGCAAGAATTATTTATATCTAAGGATTTGTGGGAGATAGTTCAAAATGTTTATGTAGAACCAGCAGATGTGAATGCATTGAATGATCAACAAAAGAAAGATTATAAGGCAAATGTGAAAAAGGATAATGAAGCTTTGTTTTTTATTCAATGAGCAATTGATAAAGCAATATCTCTTAGGGTAAGTGGAGCTATTCATTCTAAGGATGCATGGGATATACTAATTAAAGCTTATCAAGATGCACAAACAGCAAAGTTGCAAACACTTAGAAGAAATTTTGAGAATATGAAAATGACTAATAGCAAATTTGTGAATGATTTTTTAAATAAAGTGTAAGGTCTTGTTATTCAAATAAAAGTGTTGGGTGAAAATGTGTCTGACAAGCATGTCCTTTAGAAATTCATGAGGAGCTTGACTCCCAAGTTTGATGGTGGGATCTCTACAATTAAAATTTCTTAAGATCTCACAAGCATGAAAATTGATGAATTAAGTGAAATTGGGTTAATTGTGAAAGAAAGGATGAAGAGCAATGAAGAAAGCTTAAAACACGCATTTGCCTCTAAAGAATAAATAAGAGATAGAAGAACAAAAGCCCTCAAATACAATAATATAAATAAATTTAGAGGTGAATTTAGTAATTTCAAAGGTAGAAGTAGCAACTTCAGAGGTAGAGGTCAAGGTAGGAATAATGGAGGAGAAAAAATATATGATAAAAGGAGTGTCCAATGTTTCTAGTGCAAGAAGGTTGGACACTGTGATCTTTTAATGTAATAGCCCCCATTTAGCCCAGTTGATCAGTGGATGAGAATTAGCCTATCACATGACTCCTGTAGGCTAATGACTATGGTTAGGGAGCCAATTTGGCGACTTACTATTTATAGTAAGTCAGAACAAGGGCACTTACTATTTATATGTCTAGAGCTCCATTTGATATAATATAAGTTAAATTAAATATTTAACTTATGTTATTATAAGAGACTTAATATGACTTTAAGTTATAAAGTAATATCATTTTATAAAATAAAGTTATAACTTAAAGTGTGTTCCCTAGGAGATGGGCGCCCTCATGGAGAAATAAGGGGGCCAAGTTAATGAAAAAAAAAAAAAAAAAATACTCCTCTTTCTTGGGCGTTGGAGAAGTGAGAAAGATAAAAGGCAAAAATGAAGTTCATTTCTCATATGCTTGACTATTGATTTTGCTCTCTTTATGAGATATTCCCGTGCATGCTTGAGCTTGGAGCTTGAGGGTTTGATTTGGCTTTGCTGGGACGAAAACCCTTGCATTAGTCCCTTTCTTCGTGCGTGAAAGACCGCATCAGGAGAGGATAGTTGGAGGCTTCATTCCGGAGCTTCACCTGAGCTTTCATTTGATGGATTTTGATTGAGTTTTGAGTAGTTTTCGAAGTATTCTTATTGCAAACCTATAAGATCATTTTGGATTGTGATTTTGGATCAGTTTCCAGGGTATTGCAGACTGTTTGGACATCCTTCTATTGGTCGTACCATCCTCAGCCTTGGTCGTACTTGCTATAGGAATTTGTACTACAGATTAGGGACGTTGAGTGGAGTTTTTGTAGGTCTTAACTTTCATTCTTCATTGGATTTTGGGCGCCTATCATCTGCAAACACTTGCTGACATTTTTAAGGACATTTGGTGGAGTTTATATGCATTCTTTGTGGCTGCAAACAAACCCAGTAGAGGCCGTACAACATATAGGAGAACATGGGTATTGCAGATAATTAGTTCTTCTTCATTGGGGCCTGCTATCACTCACATCTTGGACGCCTAGGGCTAAATGTTGAGCTGCTCATATTTGTGAAACAATACTTCTTCATTTCTTGGAGATTGGAGCACATTTCCATGGCTTGTATTGCTGGTCCTCCGTTAGCATCTGTATGAAGTTGAATATTTCCAACTGGGTATGTTATTATAATTCATATTTTTGCTCATTACTATCTGGGTAGTTGTTATTTTGTTGATATCTATTTAAGTTTTTTTGAGTTTGTTCATATGCTCTATATTTCATACATGCAATAGCAACCCATGAAACCTTAAACACAAACACATAAGAAAACACAAAAATTGGCTCAAAACAAACACATATCAGTGGGTATACATTACATCTTAGGAAGAAATGGAAAAAAAGAAAGGCTCATAATACCATTGAAGAACATAAAGAAAAAGGGAATTTGTTCATTTTTTGCCTCGTTGCAAATGCAAATGAAAACAATGTATGGTACATTGATTATGGATTCTCTTCTCATATGACATCTAATGAGAATATATTCATCAATTTGAATGAAAAGTATAACAACAAAGTAGTATTGGGTGATAATAAGTGTCATGAAACCAAAGGCAACGATACTATTGCAATTAAAATGGAAGATGATGAACTAAAGCATATTAATGAAACATTGTTCATTCCAACACTCGAATAACTTGTTGTCTGTTGGATAGATGTTCAAACAAAAATATCAAGTGACCTTTGATGGAGATTAGTACATAATTAGAGACAAATCAGAAAGGAATGCAATTGTTGCAAGAGCAAAGATGATAGGCAATAGAATTTTTCCTTTTTACTTCTCTCAAAGAAACCAAGCACTGAGGACTAGCGAACAAAATGAAAGCATAATTTGTCATCAAAGGTATGGACATCCTAGTTTTAGTCGAAATCAAGGAACACTATTCTAAGTTTGCCCTCATCACCAGTCCCTCTTGAATCTGAACCTATGACCATGTTTTTATGGCCTTGTACAAAGGTTCATGGCCCAACTAATAACCAACCTGAGAGAACTTCTCCACAACTCTATCTATCATATCTAAATCTTGGGTTATGTTCTATGCATTCATGCTTAGACCTATGGTTTTGGCCTTGTTTAATGTCCATGGCGCTCCCAAAAATGTACATTTATATGCCTCAGGTTTTACAAAACCTTTGTTTCATGTTATTCCCTAGTGCATCCCCTTAATTTAATTCCTACGACCTTGGTGTTTTCAATCCTATGTTTTAACCTTCGACTCCAACACTTTGTATTATAAACGCTTGTTGACCGCATGTAGCATGTCCCTGTATCACTTAAGTGATGCCCACATTGCATTAGACCACTAATTACTAGCCCCACGGCATTGTGGCAATTGCTAAAATTGGTCGCTCTTCATTTTGTCATTCCACCACATTGATTTACCAAATGGAGGCCACATGTCCTATCTTCATTGGTCGTGAGTATATCCATGAGTGTTGATTGGAGTAGTCTTACGGCCTCATGATTGGGATGCAAGCTCATCCAATGGCGTATGCATGGTGAGCCCATTCCTTTTGCTTGTACAAGGTTATTCCAAAGGTATAAATCTATGCATGCACTGCATGGCCAATTCTTATTGGTTGCAACCAGTTTGGACTCTACAGGAAGTTGGAGTTGCTCACTAGTCTCCACTCCTTGTTGTTGATGTGGATCGTTGATCTTCGGGACCTTGCCCGCAATCAATGTGAACCACAAGATCTTAATGAAGGGGTGTAATGTCCCTTCCTTAGTCCGCTCAGACTTCAGCAGAGGTTGACCTACTATTAGGGTTCCCGTAGGTCAACAGGTTGGTTAGGGGACCCGACCGAGGGCGTTGGTGCTTTGCAAGGAGCCTTCCAGGTCCTTCAGTTTGGTGTCAAAGGATGATTTCAGGAGTTGAATTGAAAATACTAAAGGTTGCCTTAAGATGAATAGTGAAAGTGAATAGTAACAGAGAATTAGAAGATGAATAGTAAAAAGGTCCCCCACAATGTTGTTTTAAAAGGTGGGGCTTCTTTTTCATGAGCAAGTGACCCTCAAGGTGGGTGTCCACTCTTGGAGGGTATATTTTATTGTTTTTTTGTGGAAAATGGAGATGGAGTCTATAAAGCAATGTATGGGGCTCTCTTTTTGGCATTCTACTCTCATTTTCTAAAAAGCTAAGTGCAGGTTTGGAGCTCTGGATAGGGTTTTCAGCAGGTTGCAGCTCTTCTGAGGACGAAACCCCTTAGAGGACAGTGGATTGGACGACAACCCAGTTCACATTATGGGAAAATCTACACTGGGTTTCCGTTTGGGCTTCTTTTGACGTCATTTTTGTGTGCATATTCATGATCAGACCTTTGCAGATTTGAAACAAGGGTTTGGACAGCTTGCTTCAGTCACTTTGGTCACTGAAATTCACCATACTTGGCTGCTACAGTTGGAGGTTGACGCCATTGCATGTTGGGAGGGTTTTGTGGGTCACTGGATCAGATTTGTATGCCTTTATAAGTCTGATTTTATAATCAGACTTGACTGTTTGTACTCAGCCATCCTCTCACAATTGTAATTAGCTATTTTCCATATACGGGTATGTCAAACTGAGTCACCTAACTCATATCTATAATTTGAAATAGTTTGCTTGCTGATCCAATCAATTTCAGTTGTCTTTTTGGTGTTATTTGAATGTATTATGTTACCTTTTATTTATCATATCATGGCAAAACCCTACATGCATTGAAACATCAAAACACAAAGCAAACCTTTCAAAAAACGCAATCAGAAAATTCAGAACAGCAAGTCAAAAATTAGATCAGATTTGGTAGGGGATCTTTCAGTGGTATCAGAGCCATGATCTTGCCAGCCTGAGGGCGATTTGTTCAGTTCTATGCATCCCAGAGAGGTTGGGCCACACAGGTATTATACTCGTAGAAGAGCACACAGACAATTTGGGGTTGACACTGGTATTCAGGGTGCAGCCATGGGGGATAGCCATGATGGTAGTAGAAGTCCCCGCCAAAGGGGAAGACAGAATCCGCAGGAGGATACTAATCGGGAGTTATTCAGAACTCTCGTTAATACACAACCTAGGATTGTACAGGCATTAGACAGACTTCAGAGTACCCTTGACAGAATGGATTTGGGTCGGCATAGGGACAGGCGTGGCAGACACAACAGACGTGACAGGGTTGACAGGTCCGTTTCAGTTGCAGATAGCCGTGGGAGTAGTAGGGCTCCCTCATCGATGGATAGTGTCCTTGGTTCTCCTAGACATGACAGGGCTCATTCACGTACGGCAGATAGGCCTATGCAGCCCCATTTTCCTCCTAGAGATGAGCCACTCCCAGATGACCCGCTTGAGGGTGTGGAGTTCCAGGATATTGTTATGGCAGCAAGTGATGAGTGGACACGTCTTCCAGAGCATGTTAGACAAGCCTTCCCTCTACATCAGTATTGTTCCTAGCGTAGAGATAGCATGAGAAACCGTGATGGCAGGGGGCGAAGACAACAGCATAATAGTGACCTCCATCGAGCTACTAGCAAGCTCACTATATCTTCCTTTGATGGTAGCGAGAAGATCACTGCCCGAGCTTGGGTGCACAAGCTTGACATCTACCTTTCACTTAAGCCGATGCCTGAGGACGAGGCCATTCAGTTTGCAGTGCTACATTTGGAGGGCGTAGCTTATGAGTGGTGGCATTATGGTTTGGTTACCCAAAACCATAGACTTATCCATTCTTACAGGGAGTTCACTGAGCGGCTGATTGCTAGATTTGACCATAAGGATGTTGAGTTGTACTACAGGGATTTAGCACTATTGCGACAGACTGGACATGTTGAAACTTACATTAATGAGTTTCAACGCATTGCTGTTATGGTTCCTGAGATGCCAGAGAAACGTGTAGTAATGCTCTTCATAGAAGGATTACATGATAGATTACGGGGTTTGGTCAAGGCTCTTAAGCCTAAGACTTTACATGAGGCTATTCAGATTGCCCTAGACCTTGATACTTCACCACCTCCTACTTCTTATCAGCAGAATAAGAAGTTCTCCAAGGGCTCCAAGCCTTTTCAGAGATCTTCGACACAGCATAGGAGTGCACCACCTCCCCCCAGGATGGACCAGGAGACACGTAATGAGTTGAGGAGGAAGAAGCTATGCTTCACATGTAAGGAACCTTGGGAGCCTGGACACCGATGCCTTGGAAAGGGCAAAGTGCATCTCATCGAGGTTGTGTCTGATGTGGAGGATGAGCATATACAGGATACTGATTTAGAGGGCAACAATGGTGAGGATGAACAAGGGCCCCCACAGGTGGAGCTTGGAGTGGGCGACGCATCAGATGCACCCAATCCTGTCATTGCCACCCTTTCAGGAGTCCCCAGATACCATCCCTTTCACTTGAAGGGAGTGATTAAGGGACAACGTGTGACTTGCCTTGTTGACAGTGGTGCCACGCACAACTTTATTGATGAGGGACTAGTTGCTAAGCGAGGATTGCAGGCGAAGGATTTTCCTGGTTTCAGTGTGACAGTAGCAGATGGATTTTCTATGAAATGCACCAGGGTAGTGCCACAGATTAGTATACAACTGGGAGATTACACCTTGACCGATGATTTTTATGTTGTGGGTTTGGGTGACATTGATGCAGTACTAGGTGTCCAATGGTTGCAGTCACTTGGCAGATATATACAGGATTTCAAGAGGATGGAGCTGGAGTTTATAGTTGGGGGTAAGAAGGTTGTGCTAAAGGCTCTTTCTGATGGTGGGCCCATGGTGGTTTCAGCACGTAGAATGGAATCCATTTTCAGGCATGGAGACGTGGCGTGGGTGGCACAGTGTTTTATTTCACCCAAGTCACCTTCTTCACAGGATGACCAGTCATTCCACATTGATGTCCAGACAGTACTGGACAAACATGGGGCAGTATTTGGTGATATTCCTTCTGGCAGACCTCCTGACCGTGGATTTGAGCATGTGATAGAGTTAGAGGAGGGCGCTAAGCCTGTGATTACCACTCCTTATCGTCATCCTAAGAGATTTAAGGATGAAATAGAGAAGACCATCCGTGAGTTGCTAGCTATGGGGCACATCAGACCTAGTTCTAGCCCCTTTGCTTCTTCTGTGGTGTTAGTGAAAAAGAAGGATGGTACTATGCGCATGTGCATTGATTATCGTGCATTAAACAAAAGAACAATCAAGAACAGGTATCCTATTCCGCGCATAGATGAGCTATTGGATGAGCTTCTTGGTGCGGTGTATTTCTCAAAGATTGACCTTCGATCAAGGTACCATCAGATTCGAGTGCGTGAGGAGGACATACATAAGACAGCATTCAGATGTCATTATGGGCACTATGAGTTCTTGGTGATGCCTTTTGGCCTTACTAACGCACCTGCTACTTTCCAATCATGCATGAACCATATATTTAATAAGCAGTTGCGTAAGCACGTACTTGTGTTCTTCGATGATATATTGATTTATAGCAGAACTTGGGAGGAGCACATGAGGCATCTGGATGAGGTACTTGGCATTATGGAGGCACAATCTCTATTTGCCAAGATGTCCAAATGTGAATTTGGACTTACAGAGATCTTGTACTTGGGGCATGTGATTGGTAGTGATGGAGTCAAGGTACATCAGGAAAAGATTCAGTCCATCCTCGATTGGCCATCACCTAGGAACATTTCAGAGTTGCGGGGTTTCTTAGGCCTATGTGGTTACTACAGGAGATTCGTGAAGGGGTATTCACAGCTTGCAGCCCCTTTGACAGATCTCACACGGAAGGGCGCATTCATATGGACAGAGGTGGTACAGGTTGCATTTGATAAGCTCAAGCAAGTCATGAGCACTTGTCCAGTTTTGGCACTTCCAGATTTCTCTCAGCCCTTTGTGTTAGAGTGTGATGCCTCCGGAGAGGGTATTGGAGCGGTTCTTATGCAGAATCGTCATCCCATTGCCTACGAGAGTAGGAAGTTGAGGGATAATGAGAGATTGTACTCCACCTATGACAAGGAGATGCTCGCCATTATGCATGCTTTGGCGAAGTTTAGACAATATTTGGTGGGTGGGAAGTTTGTGGTGAGAACCGACCACAACAGTTTGAAATACTTCTTGGAGCAGAAAGAGCTTAATGAGCGCCAACAGAAATGGGTCAGCAAAATACAGGCATATGATTTTGACATTGAGTATGTCAAGGGGAAAAAAAATATTGTTGCTGATGCACTTTCTAGGAGGCCTGCAGTGGCTGCACTTTGCTCCTTGAGTGAGATTTCAGCAGATTGGAAGTCTCAACTATTAGTTGCGTATTCCAAGAACCAGTTTGCATGTGAGATTATGGATGGCAGAATTCAGGATGATAGATACACGGTGATTGATGATGTTATTTACTATAAAAACAGGATTTATTTGGTACCTGGATCAAAACTGAAGGACAAGATCTTACGCGCCACCCACGACACACCAATGGCAGGACATCCTGGATATTTTAAGACATACCGGTAGGTGAGAGAGATTCTCATGGAAGGGTCTCAAGGATGATGTCTTGCGCTATGTACGTGAGTGTGTGACTTGTCAGCAGAACAAGTCAGAGCATACTTTTCCGGCGGGTCTTCTGCAACCATTGCCTATTCCAGAGCAGAAGTGGGAAAGTATATCGATGGACTTCATTACTAGTCTTCCAAGAGTTCAAGGGAAGGACTGCATTTATGTGGTTGTGGATAGGTTGACGAAGTTTGCACACTTCTTTCCTATTGCAGCCGACTTTACAGCATCTCAGGTGGCAGAGTTATTCTTCCGTGAGGTGTTTAGACTCCATGGACTCCCCAGGGCCATTGTCAGTGATCGGGATAGCAGGTTTATGAGCATCTTTTGGCAGGAGCTATTCCGATTAGCAGGTACAGAGTTGACACCCAGTACTAGTTACCACCCTCAGACAGATGGACAGACGGAGATAGTCAATAAGTGGGTTGAGGGTTACTTACGTAACTACATTTCAAGACAGCAGAAGGCTTGGGTGCGATGGTTGTATTTGGGCGAGCATTGTTATAATACCACATATCACATGTCGATCGATATGACTCCCTTCCGAGCGTTATATGGTTATGTACCTTATCATTTGTGGACTTGGCGTTAGGTGATAGCAGAGCGCCTAGAGCTCGGGATTGGTTACAGGACAATCAAGATATCCTTAAGGCACTTAAGGATAATATTCAACATGCACAAAATCAGCAGAAGATGTATGCTGATCGACATCGAGTTGAGAGGACCTTTGAGGTTGGAGATATGGTTTTCTTGCGCCTACAGCCCTATAGACAGAGTACCCTCAAGAGGAGTGGGGCAGAGAAGCTCAAGCCTCGGTTTTATGGTCCATACAAAGTATTGAGAAGGATCGGTGAAGTCGCATATGAGCTTGAGCTACCTCCCGAGAGTAAAATACATAATGTCTTTCATGTATCTTGCTTGAAGAAGGCTTTGGGACAACACGTTATCTCTTCACCTGTTTTGCCCCCATTAGATGAGGAGGGCCGATTAGTTTTGACACCTGCAGAGATTCTTGACATAAGAGAGAAGAGGTTGCGTAGCCGAGTGATCAGAGAGTATCTGGTGCGATGGAGGGATTTGCCGTTGGAGGATGCCACGTGGGAAGGAGAGATGATACTTCAGCATCCAGTTTTGCAGTTGCTTGAGGGCAAGCAATCCCGAGAAGAGAGGGCTGTAATGTCCCTTCCTTAGTCCGCTCAGACTTCAGCAGAGGTTGACCTACTATTAGGGTTCCCGTAGGTCAACAGGTTGGTTAGGGGACCCGACCGAGGGCGTTGGTGCTTTGCAGGGAGCCTTCCGGGTCCTTCAGTTTAGTGTCAAAGGATGATTTCAGGAGTTGAATTGAAAATACTAAAGGTTGCCTTAAGATGAATAGTGTAAGTGAATAGTAACAGAGAATTAGAAGATGAATAGTAAAAAGGTCCCCCACAATGTTGTTTTAAAAGGTGGGGCTTCTTTTTCATGAGCAAGTGACCCTCAAGGTGGGTGTCCACTCTTGGAGGGTATATTTTATTGTTTTTTTGTGGAAAATGGAGATGGAGTCTATAAAGCAATGTATGGGGCTCTCTTTTTGGCATTCTACTCTCATTTTCTAAAGCTAAGTGCAGGTTTGGAGCTCTGGATAGGGTTTTCAGCAGGTTGCAGCTCTTCTGAGGACGAAACCCCTTAGAGGACAGTGGATTGGACGACAACCCAGTTCACATTATGGGGAAATCTACACTGGGTTTCCGTTTGGGCTTCTTTTGACGTCATTTTTGTGTGCATATTCATGATCAGACCTCTGCAGATTTGAAACAAGGGTTTGGACAGCTTGCTTCAGTCACTTTGGTCACTGAAATTCACCATACTTGGCTGCTACAGTTGGAGGTTGACGCCATTGCATGTTGGGAGGGTTTTGTGGGTCACTGGATCAGATTTGTATGCCTTTATAAGTCTGATTTTATAATCAGACTTGACTGTTTGTACTCAGCCATCCTCTCACAATTGTAATTAGCTATTTTCCATATACGGGTATGTCAAACTGAGTCACCTAACTCATATCTATAATTTGAAATAGTTTGCTTGCTGATCCAATCAATTTCAGTTGTCTTTTTGGTGTTATTTGAATGTATTATGTTACCTTTTATTTATCATATCATGGCAAAACCCTACATGCATTGAAACATCAAAACACAAAGCAAACCTTTCAAAAAACGCAATCAGAAAATTCAGAATAGCAAGTCAAAAATTAGATCAGATTTGGTAGGGGATCTTTCAAGGGGTTGTTATTTTAAGGTGCGGGCTAACTCGATGGCATAGCGTGTCCACATGTCCATCAATGACATGTTCAATGTTGGCCCATTCCTTTGACTTGCAATAGGTTATTCAAGATGCATGTGGATATATATGAGTCCCATGGCCAATTTTTATTGGCTATGGCCAATTTAGACTCTTGGGAAGTTGGAGTTGCTTGTTAGAATATGAAAAGATGAATAATCCAGAAAAATAGTGCTATGAATAGATATTAAACTATGAATGCAAATGATACGAAATCAAAATAGCAACATAGAGTTAGTCTCCAAGAGAGTAATGCAAATGCTGCAGAAACAAAATAGCATTAAGAGAATGTAAAAGCAAAATCTGCATAATACAATGTACCCAAGACTAGCTAGGAGGTGAGTATATATAGAATATGAGAGGGGAGAGGTGGCAAATACGACCAATGGGAAGAGTCCACCACAATAGCCTAAAATAGGCAAGTGTAACTCCCATGGAAGATGCTAACACCTTGCACCCACTCACACTAATACTCAATTAATCCTAAGCAAGCTTAATTATATGTGTAGGAAAAACCTAGGAATAGGAAAATAAAATAACCAACTAGGAAATAAAAACCTACACTGATACCCCCCCCCCTTAAGCGCAACTTAGGTGGGTGAAAAGAAGGGTCTCAGTAAGTGAAGCCTGATGAGGTACACATGTACATAAAAATCCCCCCAAAGAGAAGCCCCCCCAAAAAATGAAGCCTCTCGCACCCCCAACAAAGCTCGCAAATGAAGATACTTGCTTTCTGTGAAGGGTTTGGTGAAGATATTGACAACCTGCTCGGAATGATGTGGCCATAAATGAGCTCCCGAATGTAGTGCATATCGACCTCAATGTGGTTGGTCCATTGATGATGGACTGGATTGATAGAGATTTGAATGGTACTTTAGTTGTCACAAAATATGACTGATGGTTGTCTGATCTAGTTACCAAACTCGGTGAGAAAATTCTAAAGCCAAATGGCCTCAGTGGTGACATTCATAGCCCCCCGATACTCGACCTCAGTAGAAGATAGAGCAATAGCAGACTGCTTCTTGCTCGACCAACAAACATGACTTGAACCAAGTGAAAAGTTGTAACCGGAAGTAGACTTGCGATCCTGAGAATCGCCTACCCAATCTAAATCTATGTAGCCCACCAAGTCAAGATCAATGCCCGCTACATAGTGAATCCCAAAACTGTGAGTATCCTGAATGTAGTTAAGTATCCGCTTGGCTACTTTCCAATGCAGTTCATGGGGCTCTTGCATGAATTGAGAGACCATGCCTATAGCATGTGAAATGTCGGGTCTCGTATGAGTCAGATAAATGAGACTCCCAACAAGCTGTCTATACAAAGTGCCATTAGCCAAAGGTGAAGAACACTGAGTCTCAAGTTTGACTCCAAAAAGAAAGAGAGTCAGAGCAGGGTTACATTCAGCCATGTGAAACCTCAAAAGCATATCTAGAGCATACTTGGACTGTGTGATGGTGATCCCAAAAGCAGACTGAAAGATCTCAATCCCGAGAAAGTAATGCAACAAGCCCAAGTCAATTATCAAAAACCTATCATGAAGGGTAGTTTTGACTACCCCAATGGCAGATGAAGAACTTGTAATGTCCCCTTTCTAAGATCCGACAATTAGTAATGGTTAGCCTATTACTTGGGTTCCCGTAGGCTAACATGGTGGTTAGGGGACACCTTCCAAGGGTGTTGATGGCATGATAGTTCAGCCATTTGGGTTTTTTCAAAGGTTGCATTGAGTTCAGAGATGTTTTCCGAGGCAATTCGGGACACTGGGTCCACACTAATTATTTTTAGCAGGGGCACTTTCTGACACCGACCTCGCCACATGGCATCAATTATTGTTCTGGCCTATTTGGGTTCTTAATCCTATCGTTGGTGTCCGTTTGAGCAAAGATGGTTTATTCAAATTAACGCTAATGCAATTAAGTTAAATTAAAGATTTAACTCAACGTTAATTAATTTTAAAAAGGTGACTTTATTGTATTATTTGGAGCGCTTAGCCTTCCTAAGACTTTATGTTATAAAGTTAAGTTATTTTCTCTTCAAGTGTGGCATCCATATTGAGGGAGATATAAGGGATGGAAATAAAGTAAATAAAATAAATCAAAAAGCCCAAGTTGAGCATGGGTTTTTTGGGAGGATGAATAAAGGGGTTTTCAGCTCATTTTGTACGGGCTTGCTGGATATTATTCTACAGGTTATTGTGGTTGAACTTTGGTTCTTCTTTGGCTTTGTGAGGACGAAATCCCTCATGAGGATCAACAACTGTAGGATTGGAAGACATCGCAAGGTTGTTTGCTGATAGTCTCATACAGGGGCTATGCTGGAATACATTATTGTAGATTTTTGGAGTTTTTAAACAAGGTTTCGATTGCAGTTTTTTAGTACAATTTTTGGAGGAGTATTGCATTGTGATTGAAGGCAATTTTTGGGAAGCTCAAGATAGGTTTCAGCTTGCTGCAGGGTCGTACTGTTAGAACACACGCAAGCTACTGAGAGGGGGTGAATCAGTAGGTCAATAAAACATAAAACTTAAACCCTCTAGTATTCAAATCAAATTAACTTTCAATGCAAAAATATCAACACTCAGAAAGCATGCACACATTAACACTAGATATACATGGAAAACCTAGTGTGGGAAAAACCATGGTGAGAAAATGTTGCTAGGAACTACCATCCTAATCCAACCTCACAAATGAACCCATCAGTTACAATATTTAAGAGCACCAACTCTTAACAAATCTTCAAATCCCTGATTTAAGAGCACCAACTCTAAGGAGACTACAATCCCCTGATCTGAGCACCAATTCAGTCCATCAGAGGCACTAACCTCTGAAGCTTTACAAATTCAAATATGCAGACATTTGGTTCTTATTCTAACCTCAGATGCACCTCTTCAAATCATACATAAACTACTCTTCTTACACAACCCTCTCTTATGTAATACACGCTCAAAGTGTTATTACCTCCCCTGTTCTCATTAACAATTTCGCATAGCATCTGCACAGAGAACATTTACTCACGTCTCATTATTTTACAATAGCATAGCACGCACTATTTAACATTCGCGTGAGAAGAAACTACTTAACAGATTCTCAACAAATTCTACATAAGAAACTACTCAACAAAATCTGAACAATACTTCGATGAGAAGAAACTACTCAACAAAATCTAAACAATACTTCAATGAGAAGAAACTGCTCAACTAATCCTTAACAAACTTTTGATAAGAAGAAACTGCATAACAAATTCTAAACAATATTTTGCTGAGAAGAAACTGCATAACAAGTCCATAACAACTCTATGCAGAGAAGAAACTGCATCACCAACAGAATCACCAACAAAAAAACCTCTGACAAGGTAGTTGCAAAAACAATAACATGTTGGGAAAACTGGAGGCATCAACAAACACAACAGAGCTACCCAACGAAAACTTAACTGATCTAGCCGTTTAAACAAATTATTGATTTCCTTTTCTAACCGCCCTTTTACCATTTCTCAAACTTTGGCTATTATTGTTTCTATCGGCAAAAGTTCATTTCATCGAACTTTTGATACTTAGCCCTTTATTGGTGATTTCTCGTTTTCCCGAACCTTGCCCTTTGATCTTCTTTATCCATCTTATCGGCGATATCCACATTCTTCAAACTATCACCTTTGTTCCCTTAATCGGCAAAAGTCATCTTTTGCAAACTCTTAACTTCTAACCCTTTGTCTGCAAAAATCACCTTTCCCGAACCTCGGTCTATTTCCAACTTATCGGCGAAAACTCCTTTCTTCGAACTTTGGTACATGTCTGCCTTATCGGCAAAAAGCTCTTTCTCAGAACTTTTCTTCTCTATCGCCTTTTGCCACTTATCGGCAAAGTTCCCAACTTTCAAACTTTGCATTTATCCCCTTTTTGCCTCTATCGGTAAATTCTCCAAACCACAACTTTGCCTTGCTTTTGCTTTTTGCCTTCTATTGAAAAATCCTTCAAGCCGCAAACTTTCCTTCTCTTTTGCTTTTTTTTTGCCTTCTATCAGCAAATTCTCTAAACCACAAACTTTGCCTTGCTCTTGCTTTTTGCCTTCTATCCACAAAAGTCACAAACCACGAACTTTGCTTCTATGAGCCCTTTATCACCTAGTCGGCAAATCGGAAAATATCTGAACTCCCGAACTAGTTCTAAACAGGAACAACTTCCTCGACTAAGTCATTCTCCCAACTAAGTCTTTTTCTCCAACACTTTCTCTTTTATCGGCGAACTAGTCAAACCATGAACTTTTGACTTTGAGTGCCACTTGTCGCCCTGTCGACGAATCGGCAAAATGCCGAACTACCGAACTAGTTCAAAAATTAAAAACTTCCCCGACTAAGTCATTCTCTCGGCTAATTTTTTTTTTCTTCAACACTTTCTTCTAAGTCTTCACATTTGCCTTCCTATGCCATATCGGCTAGTCAGCTTACTGGCTAAACACCAAACTTTCGAACAATTCAAGAAAGACAAAGTTTCTCGATTGCCTTCTCAACTTAAGCTTTGAGAAGCTTCATTTTACATTGTCGGTAAATCGGCGAAAAATAGAACTTGAGAACTAGTTCTCAAAGTGAGAACTTTACTGATAACATTATTTTGCCGACAAAAGGCAAAATACAAAGAGTTTTGTCTTGGCCATTTTTGCAGACTAAGGGCAAAACACAAAGAGTTCTGAATTGGCCATTTTTGTTGACTAAGGCAAAATACAAAGAATTTTGACTTGGCCATTTTTGCCGACTAAGGGCAAAACACAAAGAGGTTCGGATTTGGCCATTTTTGCCGACTAAAGGCAAAACTCAAGAACTTAGTGTTTCGTTCTTTATCTTCTATGCACTGCTTTGCCATCCAACTTTGACATCAATGACAAACTATCAACACGTACCACTCCCATTGGCAAGCCGTACCATTTGGTGGCCCTATTGGCTTCGCTCTTGAAGATTTCTGCTCATTTCTTGGCATTTAGAGTTGGGGTTTTGACTATAGAAGGGAAGAGATATATGGCGAGCAAATTTAAAGGAGTTTGCACATGATTCAATGTTGTTGTATCTCTACAGACTAGGTCGTACCAAATAAGGGACAAAACGTGGTCTCCCTAGGTCAAAGCGCTTAGGATTTGGGGTTATTTCTTTCATCATTTGAGACGCCTTGGGTGTCTATACTACTGTGTAGCAATCTTGAGAACATAGGAATTGCTAGATTTTGGTACCATTTAGGGTTTTCAGCTTGCTATAATTTTTATATCAAACCTGCAATATACAAAACAGCAAATGGGTATGTTCCCTTTTTGATATTTATGCACATTCTTCATCTAGGTATTTGATAGATTGATGTTATTATTGTCTCCCACATAAATAAGCATCTGGGTATCATTAGATTGCTTTATATTTGAATGTATGTCATATGCAATGGAAAACAAAATGCAAACCTGAAACACATAAACACAACATCAATTAGAAAACACAAGGAAAAAATTAGGGTGGGACATTACAGTAGTATCAAAGCACAGTTTTTCTTGCCATCCTATGTGGTTGTAGTGGTGAACATGTAGTGACTTCTTGAGTAATGCAGCCTAACACTCATCAGTACTATTTGAGAAGAAACAAATCAAACCCAAACCTTGAAATCCCAACACATATAGATCCATTTGCAGGTGTTGACAGGGTTGAGTTAGATATGGATGATAGAGACCATGGTGAACTGAGCACAAGAGATATCTTAAATGATGTTGCTAGGGGACAGTGAGAGTTGCAATAGAATATGAATCAACTTTGTGCCCTTCTGGCTCAGCAGATTGCGAGAAATAACAATAACAATAACAACAGTGATGGTAATGGCAATCGGAGACATGGTGATGGTAATGGTAACAGAAGGAATGGTGATAATGGGGATGGTTCAGTCAATAATAGGGCTGCAAATCAGCATTCTATGGCTGAAACAACAAACACTAGGCCTCGTATGCCTACTTTTCCTCCACGGGATAACCCTCCAATTGTAAATGAACCCACAAAGCATGAGTTGCGAGATCAAATAATGAGGGATTGGAGGGATTCAAGAACAGAATTCTAGGCTAAGATGTCATTCCGTGATTATATGGATATCAAATTGAGGCATAGACCCCATAGAGGTGGGGGTGGCAGACTTCATAATCAAGAATTACAGAAGAAGGTTAGTAAGTTATCTATTCCTTACTTTGATAGCTTGGGAAAGACTACAACTAGACTTTGGGTACACATGTTAGATAACTATTTTCAGCTTAGTCCTATGCCGAAGGATGAGGCCATTACATATACTGCTCTTCATTTAGATGGTAGTGCCCATGAGTGGTCGCACCATGCGATGGTCACTTTGGACCATGATCAAATTAGTTCTTATGCAAAGTTTACTGAGAGGTTGATGGATAGATTTGACAAAAGGGATCCTGAGTTGGAGTTTAAGGAGTTGGCTCAGTTGAAACAGTGGGGTTTAGTGGATACTTACATTTTTGAATTCCAAAAGTTATCTGTGATGGTGACCAATATTTCTGAAAGGAGGTTGACTATTCTTTTTATCGATGGTCTATCTGATCCCTTAAGAGGTTGGATTAAGGCCCTTAATTCACCTTCCTTGCAGGATGCTATGAAGAAAGCGAAAGATATGGAGTCTTCCACTTTGAGGAGCAAATTTCAGACCAAAGGTTTCTTTCATAAGAAAGACAAGGACAAGAAACCATTTTAGAGACTCCAATCCACCTAAGAAGGGACCCTCGAGATTAGATAGTGATCAGCTCAATGAACTCAGACGAAAGAAATTGTGTTTTCGTTGCAGGGAGCCTTGGGATCCATCGCACAAGTGTGTTGCCCAAGCCAAGGCTAAACAGATAGAGTACTTTTCAGCAGAAGAATCAGTAGATGAAGATGCAGATCAGCATGTTGATTCAAGGGATTCAGAAAGGGAGAACTCTTCAAATGAGTCTAAGTAGCAGGAAGATGAGAGACCCATAGCCCAACTCTCCAGCGTCCGAAAAGAGGGCTCATTCAGGATTCGAGGAGTTCTCGAGGGACAAAGAGTAGTTACTCTTCTTGACATAGAAGCCACTAGTAACTTCATTGATGAGGGGCTAGTTGCTAAAAGGAGACTCAAGACAGAAGAGTTCGAAGGATTCATGGTGAGAGAAGCAGATGGTTTTGTTATCAGCTGTAAGAGGAGGATCCCTAACTTGACTATTCAATTGAGTGATTATGAGTTCCAGGCTGATTGTTATGTTGTGAGCATGGGGGAGATGGATGTGGTTCTTGGCATGAGATGGCTTCATGCTATCGGAGAATTTTGCCTCAACTTGCGTACCATGGAGATGAAGTTTGAGGTTCATGGGCGGAAGCATGTGCTTAGGGGAATGTCAAATGGTGGTTTGCATGTTGTGTCTCTCAGGAGGATGGAGAGACTTCTTAGACATGATCAGGTAGAATGGTATCTCTCAGCCACGTAGAAGGTGGTATTTGCAGAGGTTTTCATCCCTACAAACCCTTGAAATTTTCCAGCTTCAAAGCCAAAGCTCCATGAACAATGCACGACAATAGATGATGCAAAATGAATTCTTTTCTTTTCTTTATATTCTTCTCCTTCAAACGCCTCAACAGGAGTCTTTTGATTTTTTAATATTTTAATATTACTTTAACTCCTTATGTCTCCATGGGTTGGGCACCCCCCAAACATCTAGCACATTCACTTTTAAAAACAACTTATAACTCCCCTTAACAAGTTACTTTATAATATAAAGTAACTTATATTAAAACATTATAAGTTAAATATTTAATTTAACTTAATGTATCGACATTAAAGATATTATTCCTTGGTTATTTTGAATGTCATGAAACAAGTGCTAGCTGCTCCAACCGACGTTACTAAAAATAGGAATGTTGAAACCAACTCCACCAGTGACCCTGCCTGACTTACTAAAAATAGTAAGTCCTAGATATTGTGCCCAAGACACCCTCGGAAAGGAAAGATGAACTCAAACAATCATCCAATTGTGCCAAAGCCGCTGGAAATCCCCACTGAAGTTCCCTAACGATCAACCATTAGCCTACGGGAACCCTAAAATAGGCTAATTGCCCCCACCTGTCAAACTGGCTAGGAAAGGGACATTACAAATACAATCTACAAGGACTAGCATAAGAAAATGGCTCCAATCCATCCTTAAGTTTCAGCTTGAGGAAGTTCAAAATAAGATTGCAGAAGAGGGCCCCTCTGAAGACCTTTTAATGCAACAAAAAATTATTCTAATTAGTTTCTCAACCTTGTCCATAAAGAAGAGACTATATGGAGACCGAAATCTAGAATGCTTTGGCTCTCTAAGGGGGACCACAATGAGATATCCCTCCTAAAATTCTTAACTGTTATATTTATTTCTACTAGATCAATTCCTTATAATTCTAATATCACCTATATATTATGTCAGGTAATCCAAAAATCACATATGGATTGGAAGAGTGTTAGATACTATATCGCATGTATGTAGAGAAGAGAACCAACTTACTATAAACAATTATTATCAATAGTTTCCAAATAGTATGTAATATCATCAACAGGACATTGTTTTATTCATGCATTATCAATGAACAATATACACAATCAGTTATACCACAATACATACAATTGATTGGACATTCATTGGATCAATAGTTGTAACAAAAGAAATCATAATCCGTATTGTAGGTATGTGATTTGTCACTCAATGTTGACACGACTCCAAATGTGATTCGATTATGACCTATCGCTAATATATGGGCTTGCTGAGTAGGTCATGAAAGCCAACCTATGCCTGCCTTCTATTGAGGATCTTGCTGGTAGTCCTTAGCCACCTATCCTCCCATGTAATTTACTTCAACGCATGCAAACGGGGTGCTAGCAATGATGGATTAGCTTCACTAATGAAGCAATAGTGTCGATTGCACCAAGATTTGATCTAATGCCTAAAGTCTTCAAAATATAGGCTATCAATGATTAGAACAATGGTGCAATGATGTACAACTCCCTGATTTATAGGTAAACTCCTACAGGGTTAATTGTTCCATTTGGCGACTGGAACCTCAACGCTAGACAATCTTGATGACTCCACAAAGTGATGGGTATGACAATGATGTTGGAGCTAGCAATCTATAATCAGGAGTGCGGAGATGCTTGATCAGTAGTGTATCGCACCTCCCTATTGTGAATTCCTTCCAATCTGATAGTATGGCAAAAACCTTGTACTCGACCAACAATTCCCAAAATATCCTCCTTTGTGCCCTCTTCACAAGGATGTGACTCTCCTTAGAGCAATTGGTGGAAGATTTTGGCAACGTTTGATCTCACTCCTAAACTCCTCTAGCACCTGAGCTCTTGAAATTGAGATAAAATCACAAATATTAGCCCAAACTGCAAACCCTATTTGGATTTGCCAAATCAAAGGTAAGGTTTTCATCCTGACCTCACGAGGTGCAAACAAAGGTTTTTGTCCTCTTTGCACGGCAGATAAATTCCGAAATGATCACTTGCAATATTCAAAAACTAGACACTTCAAATATGCTCCAACGCCTATCTTCTTGTTTTGGTCCCTTGGGACCCAAATTTGGGCGTCAAGTAAGAATTTAAATTTTATATTTTTTTTTTTTGTGTATATTTATAACTTAATATTTTAATAATACTTATGTAGTGTTGAAAAACACTATTACTTTAATAATAATGATATTAATTAAGGAGAGTAGACGGGACATGACAGTCCTCCACTCCCAAATGTTGCTTGTCCTCGAGCAATTTCAGATTTGGATGGTTAAAAATCTCCACCCCTTCCCATGTTGCATCCTCGAATGGTAGATTCTTCCAGCACACCAAGTACTCCGTGATGACCTTGTTTCTTAACCTTCTCTCTCTCATATCGATGATAGTTTTGGGATCCAAAATCAATTTCCCTTCGTCATCAAGTGGTGGCAGCTCCAAAAAAGGCATGACCTACTATCCAAGTGCCCTCTTAAGGCATGACACATGAAAAAAATTGTGAATTATGTTGTTTTTTTTGCAGTTCCAACTCATATGCAACCTCTCCTATCCTCCGTATGATCTTATAAGGCCCATAAAATCATGGCTTAAGCTTCTTAGCACCACTCCCCTTGAGAGAAGATTGTCTATGAGGCTGCAACCTCAAAATAAACCATGTCTCCTACCCCAAAATTCCTCTCCAAATGGTGACAATCAACATACATCTTGTGTTGATTTTGGGCCTGCTACAAATTCTCCTTGAGTGCATTCAAAATGTCTAGACTTTGTTGAACCAAATCCCTAGCTCCAAGGACTCTGCTATCTAAATGAATCAAATCCACAAAAAATAATGCATCATATCCATGGAGTGCTTTGAAAGGAGTCATACTTATAGACACATGATTTGTGGAATTATAGCAATATTCCCCAAGATGAATCCATTTAATCCATGTTGCTTGCTTCCATGTAACATAATTCCTTAAATACCCCTCGATCCATTTGTTCACAATCTTAGTTTGTCCATCTGTTTGGGGGTGATAGCTAGTACTTGTTGATGGCTTTTTATGTTCGCGCTTAGGATCTCTCCCAAATACAAACAAGACACCACAGTATGGGAAATCCTATGACTGTGGGACTCTTTTGTGAATCATAGGATAACCTCCAAGATTTTAAAAGTTGGTTCTTAAAATTCTCATTAATTCTTTCGAAAAGTGGGGGGAAGGAAAGAGAAGAGAGAAACTTAAATTAAAACATATTCTAAGGCGATGCTCCGAAAGATAGGACTTAAGTTGATGCAACAACAACACAATGTTTTCCTGATTAACTCACAATATTGATCTATGGCTGCCAAGAACTCAAAAGGGCATGATTTCAGACCATTTATCAATATCACTCATTGAAACTAGAACAAAGGCATAACATCAACACATGGAACTTCAAAAAAGAATCAATAAACATAGAATTGGCACAAGATGTCACTCTTGTTCATTATTGAACTGAGAACGGATTAAAAAAGGTGCAAAGGCACAATTACAAATCAGCTCTTGAAGAGCATACACAAAGGCTAGAATGCCTATCAATTCTTCCCCAAATCCCAAAATTGGCTTAGTGTATAAACACTACCCAACCCTTATTAGATCGGTTGAGCCACTATATATAGCTATTTGGCACTTCAAAATGAGACCAAAAGCGGGAAACATCTACCACATCTACTTCTGGTACCATTTTTAGTCATTTATTCGTTGTTTTGATTGATCTATTTGGTAGTATATTTAGTCATTGATTGTTGTAATCTAGTCACGTATTTAGTCATTTTTTATTCACTGATATATTTAGTTGTTAATTTAGTCATTGATTGTTGTTAACTGGTCACTTATTTAGTCATTTTTATGAAAGGAAGCAAGGTGTGCGGAAATCGCTTCCTACACTAATCTAATGAGGAGAGGGCTATGCAAATTCAACTTAATCCTTACAACTACAGCAATATGTAACACATAAACGAGATATTGCAGCAATACACATGAACCAGAAAGAAGACAAAAGAAGAGAGACAAAGATTTACGGTGGGGAAAACCCTTATCGGGTGAAAAACCCCACACTCAGAACCCTGCACAATGTATTAACAAATCTAAAATATGTTTACAATACACTTGCAATGCAAGCTTCAATGGTCTTCGACACTCGTGTCTAGAGTCAAACCGGCAGCATAACAGTACCTGTAAAACCTGTGATACCTCTACTCCTCCAAGCACCTGTTTATATAGAAAATACAAGGCAATATTGGACCTTTCTTGAGATGGGCGTCCAACTTGGCCTCATGGCCCAAAACCCACACCTAAGGACACTTGGTCAACATTGTAGAATGTGCCTGACACTTGTCCACAGCTCCCATCCCAAAGAGGTCGCCTATTTCCAAAATGGGCTATGACAAATGCTCTTACGACACTTATGACCGTCATAGAATCTGTCATAGTGGTTACAACTTACAGCCGTAAGAGAATCTGTCATACACAGGCTATAAATAGCATATTCTCTTACAACATGTCATAGTCCACCTTGGGGCGCTCAAATATGCCTTTTTCAAATATGCTTCATGACACATGTCTTCACCTGTCTTACAACCTTCTATTTCCGACTCTTACATGTCATAACTTCGTCATAGGAATCCGTCATAACCGTTTCGGTCAAGAATCCCTTACACAACATTCAAGATGCCGACACATGGCAAAATATTCCTACCACAAAGTGGGACGCCTATCTCCTCATGTGAGGACAAAATTACAAGTTGTCATCTTCCATGTAGGATGACACATCACCGTGCCACATCCCACAACATGACAATATGGAATTTACAATTATTTACAACATAGGCAATGAATTAATAAATACAAACATAAATAATGCAAGGAATTACCAAAGTTGAGACACCTTAATTCCCAACATTTTATTCATTGATTTCTGTCAATTGGTAGTGTATTTAGTCATTAATTTTAATCATTATTTTGATCAATTTGGTAGTATATTTACTCATTTTTATTCACTGATTTAACACTAGTCATATTTATTCACTGGTCACTGATCTCTGTCAATTGGTAGTATATTTAGTCAATTTAATATTAATTGACGTCAATTAGTAGTATATTTAGTCATTTTGAAGCTTGCAATCTATGTAGATTTCCATCTAGCATTAATTGTTCGCTTCGCACATGTATTTTTAATTATATTCATTGAATGCTCTATAAGAGGAGTGTTGCGAGCTGAGCAATATATTCCACATTTGGATCTCATCTGCCTTGGTTTTATTTCCCCGCCGGCTTGAATGACTTCAATTCATTATGTTGGCTCATGTGATCCTCTTTTTATGCAAGAGGCCATGGTATCTATGTCATTATTTCGTTCTTGCCTCTTCATTTTGCTCTTTCTGTGTATCTGCAATGTCTATCTACCCCCGCAATTGTCGACTTCATTTGCCTGTTCAATCATGGGAACAACCAATGCACAGAAGCATCAACTCAGATTTCATGGCTAGGGCCTTCAAACTGCTCGATGAAGAAGTGGAGTATGGTTTGATAGATGTATGTGATAGAGATTTTCTACTGCAATCCAGGGTATGTTATGCTTTGCATCTAGTATCTCATTTTTTCTCAAATGTGATGGACTTATTTCATAAGGTTGATAAGGTTAAAAGGATGGCATCAATTTTTGTTCATGACTATCTAATCCCAGATGTCAAGCTATTTGAAGTTTTTACTACTTATAATCTCCATGATGGCTCAACCTTGGTCGGAGGACTCTTCCTCCATTAAGATATCATTAATAAACCCAGTTTTAACTGTGTTTATCAAGCGATGACTTCAAGTTTGCAATCAAGTAATAGAGAGCTCTTCGATAATTCACTACGGGCTCACAATTCTACATTTGGAAGGTCCAAGAGGGAAAGAATAGAGGAAGTATTTAATGCATGGAGCTTCTTGTCAAATTTCCAACCACCGGTAGTTCCCTTCACCAATGATGTTGACAGTCCTTTTTGCATAGAATCCAACTGGGGGTTCATGGCTTTAGGGTTGCGGATTTAAATATGGACAGCATGTGAACCACTCTTTCTGTTTTAAAATTTTGGCTTCGCTGTAACTTTGGTTTCCTTTTTGGCTAGAAAGGGCCTTTTAGATCTGTAACTTTGTTCAGGGCTCTTAGTTAAAATGCTCTGTTATGTTATCTTTTTGGCCAGGAAGGGCCTTTTTTGTAATATGTAAAAACGTTTTTATTAATACTAATATATTATGATGCTCTAAGCATCCTTATCGAATCAAAAAAAATGTCAACCCTGGTTCATGTGGTCTCAGTAAAGACCTGCACCATGAAAGAATCCATTAATTATACATAAATTCCAAATTAAGTTGATGAGAAAAGATCTTTGATATCAAACTAGGAAGCCTTAACATCCAAAAATTACTAACCTGATGTTACACAACAAGTTCCCAACTGTGACATCATCTTTACTTAAGAAATTGGATATTGATCCACTACCATATTGGATCTCACAGGATTCTCCTTCACAAACAGCAAATAATATCTATTAATTGTTTAGCAACTTCCTTAATATCCCCATGTAAGCAGACTAAACTAAGTGAGGTTGAGGGTTTGAAGTAGAGTACCATCTTCTTAGTATGTGCTTGACTTTGATGACTTGTATCTTGAATGAAAATAGCAAGCTAGTTGCACTGTAAAATCATTGTTAATCATTGTTGCAAAAATAACCACAAAATCCTCTTTAATTAAAATAATCCTTCTAGATATTTCAAGACAAAATATTTTAGTTAATTTCTAAGAAAGCTAATATCACTATCCAAACAACCATCAATCTATTTAATGTATATAATTTCCTAAAATTCAAAATTTGAATGTAATGAAACTAACCATAATTACCAAATATTTGACATTGAAGCACTCTGGAACACCGACATTGTAAGCTTTGCTTGTGTTCTAGATGCATGCAGTCATGCAGGTTTAGTGGATGAGGGCTGCACATACTTCACATGTCAGTAACCCTTGTTGCATTACATATATAGTTGATCATTAGGTGTGCATGGTTGACCTTCGTCCCTGTGCTGGCTATCTTGAGGACACCCTAAACATTATTACTAAGATGCCAGTTAAACCTTTGGTGCCTGTGGATCATAACGAAGGGACATCCATCAAAGCATAACAACAGGGATTTTTTCGTCATATGTTGTAGTTACAAGTGCCCTGCTAGACATACATGAAAATGTGGAAGCATAGACAAGGCAAGCAAACTGTTTCAAAAAATGCCTCAAAGAAATGTGATATCATGGAATGCCGTGATTAAAGGATATGTTTAAAATGGGTTTTTTCTGAAAAGTCCTTAGAAAATTTTAAGAAAATACAACCAGTGGGTGTAAAGCCCAACTCCCAACTAAGACTTAGATTTAGCTACATATATACAATCCCCAACCCAATAATCAAATCCATAAGACTTTGATTTGATTTTCCCAAACTCAAGCTTTTAGCCTGGGCCCTAGGCTACAAACTCTACAAAAGCACTCAACCCAAAAGAAACGGCCTAATTTTTCAAAAAATACTTCATTGCTTCAGCAAGCAGGCAATGCTTTTGTTGGATACTGATTCAACCAAAAGACACAAACCAAAAGCAACTAAGGCCTTATATTTAACTCCAATCTTTCAATAATTATATAAGTTACAGATCAACCCATAATGTTTCATTTAGGATTTAAAATTTTACCTTTGAATAGCATGACAAACTTAAGTATGTATGGTTTCATAATAGGTGAAATACAACTAAAAGTTCACCATCAACAAGGAGATTATTTACCTGGAGTAGCAACTAGATAAGCCATGAAGAGTCTTGTTGATCATGATGTTAGTCATAAACAAACATAGAATAAAAGTTACACATCAACCTTTACTCATCTTGAAAGATACGATGAATTCAAAGAATTCATGATCCCAAGTCTCCGTGGATTAGTTCTTAATCAACTGACGTTACTCAGTGGTTGATGTGTGCTGCTGTTTTCCATTCAAGAGCCTTACGTTTGCTCATCAGCAAGATTCTGTTTCTGTAAAGATGCTACACAAAAGGTTATCTACACAGGATACTTCCACATATATTGTGTCTATATTCAAATCTTTGCATGATATTTGTCAATTTTACATGTTTTAACCTCAAATATGCTATAAATCTTCAGTTATCTACGAGATGTCTGCATATTTTATGTAATTTGCTTCTGATTGTCAATTATTTGCAATTGTGATGGTGAATTGCTCTAAAATTAAAAGAAATGTAAAAAGAATGTTTCAAATTATGATGAATCTTCAGCTACTAAGTCACATACACACTTGATACAGTCATGAGAAAGAAGAAATCAAACCATATTTTCACCAGGATGTTCCACAGCTAGATACAGATGATGCAAACTTCAAAGGATGAGGAATGAAAACAATATATGCAGACTGATGAGCACTCCAAGGGACGCAGCAAATCAAAGCATATATCAAGAATTCAGACACAGATTACTCAGAATTTACGATGATTTGTAATCAAACAGGTCTTCTCTTTCATTAAGTATGCAAAAATATGTATGCTTACAATAACTTTGAAATAGGCCCTGAATATTTCAACAAACAAATTTCAATTAAGCTTCGAATGTTTAAAACAAGGCATCCCTGCACCTTTTATATAACAAGGTGAGGGAGCGGTTACAAATGATCTACGATCAAGATTTATCAATTAAGATCTACGGTGCACATTCCTTTTGACTTAGTCAAATGTCTCACATGGCACAGGTTGCCAGCTGGCAACCATTTAGGTGACTTATTTTCCTAAGTACCTGATGCATATGTCTCCTTTGTAGCGCATCTTCATCTACCCTTCAGGCTCTTCTTCTTCTTCATGATCATCATGATCATCACTTTATGTGTCTTCATCACCTTGATGAATATCCTCCTGTATATGGACCTTTAATGTTGTCCTTATATTCTCATATGCTTCCACTATCTTATCGACTTCTCCGCCATCCTGAGTTTTAGCTTTGCACTTGGCGTGCTTGTGGGCTTGATATTTATCTCTGAGGACCTCTAACTTGCCCTTCCTGCTGCTTAATGATTCATTATAGCTTTCCACTCTGACCTTGATTCTCATGACCTTGTTCATTGCTTCTTCTGTCAGGTGGGTGAGAGGATCATCAGCCATCGGCTGGAAATTATTATGCAGAGCTTTTATGGCAAAGTCTGTGTCTTGGTTTTCAATTTTACCCTCTACCCTTCCTTCTAAGGCTTCAAGGACTTCTACCTCATAAGACATCATGTCATGCAGCTTCACACTGATATCTCTCAATTTATTGCTGCATTTCTTCAATACATCACATTCAAACCTGATGTCCTTATACCAAATATCTACCAGCATGGCAGTGTTATTATTCAGCACTTGATGAGTTATCAGGATCTGAGGATTAATCCTCTTTATTTCACTTAAAGCACTCAAGGCTTTCTCCAACTGGAATGATCTTCTTCCAGCCTCATTCTGTAATTTATTGACTTTCTTCCTGGAGATACCCAAAGAATTCCACCTTTGTAAAGAGGCGCCCACTACTTCTTCAACTCTTGATAGTGCTGATGACATCCATTTTCTCATTACCACTGACTCATGCCTCATGAGGTCCAATTTATTAACCTCTTCTTGTGAAATTGCAGTCAATGGGACTGCCTAATCTGATGGTGTATGATCAGGGTTAATTAACCCTTTTATATATGAATGCAGCTGGGCAATGTGCTCCTTATGCTGCTTATTCTTCTCCTTTTCTCTTTTCACCCTTTGGGTTAAAGAATCAATTATATCTTTTCCTTCTTGACCTTCTTAGTCTTCATTGGCAAACCCCAAATCAACTATGCTAATCTGGAATTCTTCTAGGGTGATCTTGCCTTTTTCCTTTTCAACAATAGGAAGGGCTACCTGGGCGGTCCTTCTGCCCGTAGCAGGATCTCTTCTGATTGCAGATGTTAATCTTGCTTTCCTCTTTGGCTTCATGATGGTTTCTGAAAATAATGTCGAGACATCAAACTCTTGAATCTCAAAACCAGATTCTGTACTTATCTCTTTCTCGAGCCATTGAGGTATTTGGTCTTCGGATCCTTGGTGTCCATCATCATCATGTCCACCTTGATCTCTTGTATCTGTCTCTATTCTCGATGGAGAGGGTGACTTCCTCATTTCTTCCTCATGATGATCTTCATGAGGGTGATCTTGTTCTACTTCCTCCTCCTGAGGAATCTCTTCTTGCGGTGGAGGACCCTGTATTTGATCCTGTACCTCATCCTCTTTTGTTTCATCCACCTTAGTAATTTCCTCTTCTTGAGGCACATTTGTATCTGTGGATATCACTGTATTTGAAATAGGTGCATCTACCTGATCTTGGATCACATTATGATCCGCACCTGATGTATCTACCTCCTGAGTCTTCAGGTCATCATGACCTGATATTCTTTATTATTTGAGGTTTCTTTAGTCGGAGGAGCATCTCCACTTGATGTGGTCTTGTCATTCCTGCCCTTTTCTTGGACTTCAACAATTTTGGGCTCATCAGATATATCTTGTTGTTGTTGGCCCATATCTAGAGAAGGATTCTCCACTTCTGTCAACTTGACTTCTTCAATATTATCTGTTTTCTTAGGTGCACCCGCTTGATGTTCAGGATGTGTTGCATCCTCCCTATATGTTAAATCTATCACCTCGGGGCTAGTCACCTGATCAACTAATTTATCAAGCCCAATTTGTTGGACTGCCCTCTCTGGACTATCTTCTTTTTCTTGTTCTGATTGCTTCAACTCTTCTAATATCACCCTCTGCGAGGATGGAGTTCCATGAGGTGTCAAGCGAGTATTTGAAGCGAGGGTCTCCATTTGCTGAGAAGTTACATTTTCTACCACCTCATCATCTGATAAGTCAACAGTCTCCTCCAGTGAGACAGGACCGCTTTGACCTGTTACAGTGGTTTCTTTGGCTTGTTCTTCAGCCTTCTCAGTCTTAAACTGAATTATGGTAGGAAGTGGCACCTCATGTTGCAATTCTTTTCTAAATACTTAACTACCAGCTCCCCTTAATATTATAGGGTCATGTCTTATTTCACCCCTCATATGAGTTCTTTGTTTCTTAGGGGTTGATGTTACCAGGGATACTGCCTTCCTCTTCCTGGTGACTACCAAGGGGTCATCTTTTGCAGGCTCCTCTTCAATAAGAATATCTTTTTCTCCATACTGCTGTGAAGTTTGGCCTTGGTCTTGTATTTCTGCAGTATAAACAGCCAACCTCAGGATCTTTTGGGTCTTTTGTTTATCCTCTAGAGGTGGAGCAGACGAGGCCGATGCCTGTCCGGATGCAAATGCATCCTCAACTGGTATATCTATTCTCTCAACTATTACTCCCTTAGGTGTATCATCAGTTTTCTTCTTCTTACTGGGAGTTCCTTTTCCTTGTTTTTGGGGTGGCAGCCTTTCTCCATTAGATTTTCTCTTCTCTCCAACAAAGTCATCATATTCCTCATCAGGAATTTCCTGCCTTTCCTCTTATTATCTACTGTGATGGCCATCCCCTTCTTCTTCAGTATACTGATTTGTTTATCTACCCATGCTTGGGTCAACTGCAGCACCCCACCTGTAAACCCATCCAATGAAATGTCTTCAAGTTGTGTTAGGTCAGGGGCTGAAATGGTGTCATTGTACACCTTCTTCTCTTCATATTCATTTGACAATAACTTGCCATCATCCTTTTTCAATTGTGCAGGCACTGGAATGCAATCAAATGTTCTAATCTGATGGAGTGTGAGTCTTTGATATTTTCTTCTGACCTCAGCCTCATCCTCACAGTCAATCCAGAAATCCTCCAAGTGCTTATGATGGATGGGCTTCCCTATGATCTTTTGCATTCTCCCATAGGGGTCATAAGATCTAGCCAATGGGAATGGCCGTAAGTTCATCATGTTCAAACCGGCTATGGCCTTCTTTATATTTTCTGAATCAGGGCATATGTACCACCCTATAGTCACTGGAAACAAAACTGGAGGAATCTTATTATTTGTCTTATATGCATCTAGTATTGTTGATACTTGTCTGAGAAACTCCATCAAGATTACCCCATCAGTAGGTTACCTGGGTAACATTAGGGGCTGCCCCTAAAAACCTTCTACTCTGATGTAGGAGAATGTGGCAAACTGGATGAACCAGGTGCCATGTCTATATATTATTTCCTGAGCCTCCATGCTCAGTCTCTTGGTTCTATCTTCCTCCATTGTTCTGACCAGATGCATAGAAAATGCATCATTCACTAATTTATAATCAGGGAGGTGGTGTGCTTTCTACAACTGAGGATAATGATCCCATAGATGGGCATCATTCAAACTGCCACCAATCTTTCCAACTGTAGTGAGTGCATCAAATGTACCCTTATAGGCACATGAATACACAATATATGAAGTCATATAAAACAAACAGTCTAAGCCCCCTAGGTTCATCAGTTGTTCATCTAGGGCATCACTGATGATCTTAGCCCACAATGGCTTGTTATCTGTATAGATGCACATCATGATGATCCCGTACATCCAGTCCTTGAAGCTTCCAACATTAGGCTGGCCCGTCATCCTGTTGAGCAAGGCAATCATATACTGGTACTCATCATCAAAATCAAACTTGTACATGTGCACTGGTAACTTGGCAGAGGCAGTGTAAGGGTTGTTCTTTGCTCTCCATTGGTACATCCTCTTTCTTGCAGTCTTCTTGTTATTTGTATATTCAACCTCCAGTTTCTTCAGATCCATACTAACCACCTTTTTCCCAACTGGAAGGTTGAAAGTAGAAGTAATGCCTTTGATGGACAGATCCGCATATACCCTTCCATGTTTCTCTACTGTCCTCATCTTAGGGTTATAATTTTTGGCACACTCAACTACTAATTCCGGAGTTTCCATGGTGTAAGGAAATCCAGCTGCATACCACATTCCTGATACAAAGACAGCATCCAATAGGGTACTTTCTCTATCTTCACCCATCTTGGCTAACCATGCCGCCAAATCCGTGTTTCCCTGGTGTGTATCTCCAATGACACCATATTTAAACTATACTCCCTCCGGTTGTGCAAACATAGGCTTAAGGAATTCTGCATTAGACTTGTTCTTCCTGACGTCCGCCATAGGTTCCTGCAATGAACACAACTGGTCTTACAACAATATCTACATGCATGCATATACAGTGTTTTACTTTTACGGCATCATGCATATTATATTTATTAACCTTCATTTCATCATGATGTGCCTAATTACAGAGCCAAAAGGACTTACTACCTGGATATTACAGAAAACGACAAGAGGAGGGTTTCTAATTACTTACCTGATCACGTTTTCTCCTGGATTACGCAGATGATTACCGAAAAGAGGTTCAGATACCGGTGATAATCACATGCTCCGTTTTGCAGTAAGCTGTTCACATCCGCAGGTAGGTCGTATGAGGGTTTAAATGTTCTGTGCTCTATAAAATCAAGTTTCTTCACAAGGTAAGTGTAAAATGACCCTGTAAATCCACTTTTAATCTCATTCTTAGGGTAAATTAGGGCAAATCCAAGTTAGATTGATTAAAACCATTGATCTTCTACCATGGATCTACGGATGTTGCCAAGTGTTTGCATCGTGTTCGCAATCGGCTGGAATCCACCTACTACATTTATGTGCATTTAATGTCATGGGGTAAGATGAGCGGGATGATCTTCGGAAAATCGGGTGATATTTGGAATATCAGGTGATATTCAAAATATGACCCCTTCTGTGTAATATGACCATCCGCCTTTAAGCGGGAAAACTGATGTCGAAGAGATCGGGTGATGTTGAAAATATCGGGTGATATTCAAATATCGGGTCATGTTCGGAAGATCGGGTGATGTTTAAGATATGACCCCTCAAGACTAAAATGACCCCCTTTCGAAAGATCAGGATGACATCACCGTCATATTGTGTAAAAGGGTGATCGTTGGAAATATACCTCCGCGAGGTAAAAAGGATGATGACGTCACCGTTAGGGTGATTTTCTTTGTTCATCGGGATGGGATGATGTCATCGGCATATTGGCTCATCGGGTGATATTTTGCGACAGGGTGATATTTGAATAATAGGGTGATATTCGGAACATCGGATGATATTCGGAATATCGGGTTATATTGGAAATATGACCCCCGCAAAATATACGACGCTGTTGGATCGGGGTGATCTTTCATAAGATGACTGATGTTAAGAAATATGACCCCCCCTCGGAATATCAAGTTTGACCAGGACTTTGACTTGCAATAACTTTCGTTCCTTAAGGAATATTAGGGTGATCCAAAAGGCAAACCTGCATAAAATTTCGTACTCTTTCCAACCATGAGGTTATTGACATGAAATATTAACTTTGACAAACCGAGCTCATCATGATGACTTACCCAGCTTCCTTATGCAGGATCACTTGCATGACTTACTTTTACCAGACCTCCGAAAAAGCAAGAAAAACAGAAGCCAAGCCAAGCAGAAAAGTTGGGTCCCTGTTTTGTCAAGTCAAAATGGTGCGTGTTGTGTAACCACACAAGTCTTTGAAGCTATTAAAAGGTCTACCAAACATTTCTAGGTCTGTCAAACTTTTATGAAGGGTTTGTGAAGCATTTGGTGTATGTGATTATCTTTAGAGTACTTGTGGCATCATATGGAGATATAAATGTCAACTAGGCAGACCGTACCATACAAACGGATCAAAGACAATGGAAGGGTAAAGCGTAGGATGTTGTACCAAAAGCTTATCAAGTGAGAAGTAATGAAGAAAAATCAATCACCAAATGATCTTCATTCCCAAAAATAATGGGTAATGTTGGCAATGCATAAAGGGGCAAGATCCCCATCACCATGAGGTATTTCAAGCATTCAAAATTTTTATAGCCCTAAGAAGGTTTGTCAAGAGTTTTAGGGATATGTATAACCTAGGAAGGTCTGCATAATATTTTCAAGGTCTTTGTAAACCCTAAGAGCTCTATTAAACCCTAATAAGGTCTATCAAACAATAAAGTCCCATCATTTTTATCAAATCCAGTGTTTACCGCAATACCGTTGAGTGTAGATAAGAGAGGTGCGGGCTAGCGGTGTTAACCGCCATCCTGCGGGAGTCTTTTGACAATCTGTTGACAGTGTTTACCGCAATACCGCTGAGTGCAGATAAGAGAGGTGCAAGCTGGTGGTGTTAACCGTTGTCCCGCGATAGTCAGTGGAATGGCCTTGCGATAGTGCGGTATACATACCGTTGTCCCGCGATTGTCAATGGAATGGCCTTGCTATAGTGCAGTATACATACTGTCGTCCCACGATGTCAATGGAATGGCCTTGTCATAATGCGTTATACATACCGCCATCCCGCGATGGTCAATGGAATGGCCTTGCAGTAGTGCGGTATACATACCGTTGTCCCGCAATGGTCAATGGAATGGCCTTGCAATGGTGCGGTGTATAACCCAGAACACCGTGACAGTCATGCAATGCGGTCTGCAGTATGGTGGTTAAGCCTGGGAATGACAGACAAAGACGGAACCGTGAGAAAGGTCAATGGCGATTCACTGATGAGTAAGGTGTTGACACGTGGAATGAGGCTGCTTCTTGATCGAAGCCATCAAAGTACCTATAGCACACATTTTTGGCTATGTAAATACCCAGCATCTTATGAGGTACTTTGTAGTACTGATTCAATGTCATGTCAAAATCTTCACACAAGACTTTCAGTTTCATGAGCTTGCCAATTGATGCTGCCTTAAATTTTGACTCTTTACATGATTCCTCCTTTATGACCTTTTCCAATTGTTCTCTCAAGACATCTACTGAGCTGATTGAATTGTTTTCACCATAAAGCTTGCATGGAATCTTTTCAATAAATTCACGAAAATCATCTAAGCTATTTAGGGCTAAAGCATAAGCCTCCTTGAATTTATCTTTTCCTCCTAAGTTTTTAATCTTGTATTTATAAGCCTCTTTCCATTCTTTATGAAAATCAAGATCTTTCCCATCAATAAATTCTTCTAAGACAAGAGTGTTGAAATCAACTTTGGCCATCTCCAACATTTCCTCTATATAGTCAAGCATGATCTGATGGACTTCTTGGTTTGAAGAGTTCCTAATTTCCCTAGTATCTTGATTATAAAAGTTTGCAAAAGTCATGACAAGCTCCAAGGATTGAACACAAATGGAAAAGGCAGCTACTTGTATGATACCATTTTCTGCGAGGTGTCTACCCATGCACTTCGTTTTCTTCATTTGCTCTATCCTTTTGTGGATTTCTTCTAGGCTCACATGGCCTAAATCTATATCTGAAATTTGTGCAAGTTCTGAGATGATCTTAAAAGGAAGAATCACCTCTTTGAATTCATATTTCGTCTTGGCTGGAGATGACATATGCCCCAAATTCCCTTGGTTTTGAAAAGACGAGAGAAAAATAGTTGAAAATATGCTTTGGCGGGCTTTCAGACTTTTGATGTAAGTTTGTAATTACCAAGAAGGCCAAAACGTTTGGATCTTAGCCTTTGACAGAGTTTTAGACTTTTCATGTAATGATCTAACAATTACAAGAGCGCTTTGAAAGCTCACAATTCCATAGAGGATTTTAGTAAGCAAAGTTTCAGGTTTTTGATGTAAGGATGTAGGATTACAAACAAATCCAAAAAGTCTAAAACTAGAACAAGGCGAGATTCTAGGGTTTGATTATAAAGATGTAAAATTTACAATTGTGTAAGAAAAATCTAGAATTCCAGAATGGTGAACTAACACAAGGTTTCAGTGTTTGTTTGTAACTTAATAAAAGTTACAAAGGCAACATGAAAGTTCAAAAACCTGAAGACTTAAGCATAGGCAGAGTTTTATGACCAATGCCATCTCATTTCCTATTTCTCATTTCTAGCAGCACAAATTAGAGGACAGATGTGGCCAATGTTGAATAGTAATAGCACAAAGTGCAAATATGTAACTAATCTTGAATTATCCAAAATGTGAGAAGATACTGATCAAAACCCTAAAAGATGGAAAACCTCACAAACTTGATAAATCAAATCTTATGAGCTCAATTCATACCATGAAAATCAATTCATAAAGAAACATTAAATTAGAAAATGAAACAATTTGAGTATTGCCTATGCAAACTATTGCAAACATACTAAGATTCTGGGGTAAGCCGCATGCTGATCAACACAGAGGAGCACATAGAAGCCATGCGGTTACTGTAATAGTAGCCACAGTTTGCAGCTTGATTTCTCTGGGATTATTATTGCTTGGATTCTACCGCTGTAGAAGAAGCAATGTAGGTAAAAGAAGCCATATAGCAAGGAAAATTGATGGATCCTCAAAAAATCCTAGTAATGGCAATATATCAAGACAACCTAGTGAGAACGGTAGCCCAAATTTGAGGAAAAGTTTATCATCAGATCACATCAATCCTCCTATCCCTGCCATCCGTGTTATAACACACAAAGAAGCCCAGGTGTTCACTTATAGACAACTTCAATTTGCTACAAACAATTTTAACCCTGCTAATGTTATTGGCAATGGAGGATTTGGGTTAGCGTAGAGAAGTGTCTTGCCTAATGGCAGAATAGTGACCAAACAACTTGATAGAGGTGGAAAGCAAGGAGAATGTGAATTCAGAGTTGAGGTGGACCTTCTAAGCCGTTTGCATTCTCCCTATCTACTTGAGCTGATTGGCTACTGTGAATGGATTTATAGATTTCACATCCTATTAAAGCAGTTTTGAAAAAAAAAATTAGTGCAGTGGGATGAAGTACTTTATGGATGAAGCTATTGAGAGGAAAAAAATTACCCTCTATTTATTGTCATTGCAATCTATGCTAATCTATAATAGAGGGTTTGGGCTCTTAATTTTACTCTCAGGACAGTCCCATGGAAATATGTAATTGCAATTACATGAATAAGTGATTTATTCTTTTAAAAAAAAAGAAGCCTGGGTCTTGTGGGATATAAGCCGGATGTTATTGCACAAGGGAAATTTATGGAATATGGAATAAAAACAAAACCAAATATCAAAAAGCCATTGCGAAATTGATAAAGATGAACATTCTTCTAAATATATTCCGTGAATTACACTCTGTAAATCACAGTTAGAAATACGGCTACTAATCACACATACAAACAAAACCCTAGAAATCAAAAAAAATGAAAAGGATTATAGTATTTTTTTTTAAAGTGCGATGAATGTGTATCTATCTCCACCCTCACCGCTGGCACCCATGAGCTTGTGAGAATCGAGGAGCATTATTTTGTCCTCAGACGTCTTCTGCACTACAATGCTCTACACGACAGACGTATCGGCCACAACCAAAGAAAACCCATCCCCAACCAGTTCAAACACACACTCCATCACACAACCACTGAAACCCCTCTTCCCTTTTTGTTGCCTACAAATGCTTCTTCGCCAAGTAACACACAGACTATATGCCAAAACTATTGAACTCGTCCTCTTCTTGTTCCCTTTCTACTTCAGATTTTCCCGCGTCCCTGTTATTGTATAAAGAAAAAATAACGTTTTGACTCTCTACCTAGTCCCTTTTTTGTGACACGGGAAAATCTTAAATTTGGATTTCATTTTCCTGGGTTTTTAGTTTGTAAGGGTAAAAGTACCTCTTATTTGTGTGACTAATTATTTAGTCATTTATAGCTGTGATTTTACCCGATGATCAAATTAGTCATTTATAGTTGTGTTGCAAAAAATTAGTAGAATTTAGTCATTTTTAGTTGTTGTGACTAAAAGTTTTAGTCACGTAGTCATTTATTTGTCAAAATTCTACTAGTGATGTCAACGGATTACAACACAATCTTCTCAATGTCAGTCAAATGTGTTGCAAAAGTTATAATCTTACTTTTCATGCCAATGGTTGTGAAATCAGGAAGGCAGGTTCCAGAAAGCTAGTTGCAGAAGGTATCAAGACATATGGTGATATTTATCACTTGAAAGAGGTAAATGGAAGAACATGTTTGTTGGCTAAATCCAGTGAGTGTTGGCTATGGAAAAAAAGAATGGGACACAACAATTTTGATAATATGGTAAGAATCAACTCTACTCATGCAGTGAGAGATATGCCTAAAATAATCAAGCCTTCAAACATTGTATGCAAGGAATGTCAAATGGGAAAGCAGACAAATACAAGTTTTAAAAGCAAGGAGTATTCTTCTTCAAACCCATTGGAGCTGATTCACACATACCTATGTGGCCCTAGAAGAGTAAAGAGTCAACAAGGTGAAAGGTATCTTATGTTGCTCATTGATGATTATTCTAAAATGACTTGGGTTACCTTCTTAAGAGAAAAATTTGATGCCCTTGATAAGTTTAAAGTTTTCAAAGCTTTGGTTGAAAATAAAATGGATAATAAGATCAAATGCTTAAGGTCTGAAAGAGGAGGTGAGTTTACTTCAAACGAATTTGAAAAGTTTTGTGAAGATCATGGTATTAGGAGGCATTTGTCTGCTCCTAGAACCCCTCAGTAAAATGAGGTAGAAAAAATAGGACTATGCAAGAAATGTCTAGGGCAATGTTGAAAGATGCAGATCTACCTGATATATACTGGAAGGAAGAAATTCACACTTCTGTCTATCTAACTAACAGAGTGCAGTTAAGGGTCAATAGCTCTAAGACCCCTTATGAGCTGTGGTACGGAAGACCTCCTACTATCAGATATTTCAAAATCTTCGGCAGCAAATGTTATATCAGAAGAGATGAAGAAGACCTAAGAAAGTTTGATTCAAAAAGTGATGAAGGAATCATTCTTGGTTACTCAACTAGTAGCAAGGCCTATGATGTTGCAACCAAAGGTTTGGAAAGATGATTGAAAGCACAAATGTCAAAGTAGATGAAGACTTGTATCAGATCTTACAAGATTCAGAAGACACCAAATCTGATATCTTTCCTTACATTGAAGATGAAGAAGAAGAAGTGAAAGAAGAGAAGGAACAAGAACTAGAGAAGATGCCTAAAACCCTAGCAAAGTATGTTCAGAAGAATCACTCAGCAGAACAGATCATTGGAGATAAGAATGAAGGTGTGCAGAATAGAAGAAGGCTTGCCAAGACTCATGAACAAGTAAACTTGTGTTTGTTATCAAAAGTAGAACCCAAGACCTTTGCTAAAGCACGCAAGGATGATGGATGGATAAAAGCCATGGAAAAAGAATTGGATCGGATTGAGAAGAATCAAACACGAGAATTGGTTCCTAGACAAGCAAACAAGAATGTTATAGGAACAAAGTGGATGTTCCAGAACAAGCTAGATGAAGAAGGTGAAGTTGTAAGGAACAAAGCAAGACTAGTATGCAAACGATACACTCAAGTATAAGGCATTGATTTTGAGGATACTTTTGCTCTAGTAGCAAGGATGGAGGCAATCAGAATGTTCCTTGCTATTACTACTCATAAAAACTTCAAGATATATCAGATGGATGTTAAGTCAACATTTTCGAATGGGGTAAAAGCACAAAGTTGTGTCACACTTTCATCCAACTTATCAACACAAGTGAATTTAAGTATTTCTAACTAAAAATCAATTTTGTTCAAACATATGATCTTGTAAGATTTATTCTGGTTAAGTTAGATATGTCCACAACTTTTCCAACTAAAATTGTTGGCTAAATGCATATGTAGCACCACAATGAAGCCAATTTACCAAAAAAAATAAAATTATTTCAAAAACTTGATGTTTGAACAACTTCTAATCGTGTAAATAACACTTTTTTTAAAATATAAAAATACCCTTTTGTAGATCTATAAGTTTAGTTTTAAAAAATATATATATTTTAACAGTTTAATTATTATTTATATTTTCTTTTTTAGTTTTACTAGAAGTAAGTTATCAGCACAAAACATTAGGTCGGTTACCATGTCAATGAAAAAATAGTAAAACTTATTAAAAAAATTAAAAAAAATTTGATGCCCTAGATAAAAGAATCTATATCAAGATGGTATATTTTTTTTCTATTTTAGATAAATAGTTAATATGAAAGTTGACATCGAATGGAAACAACTACGTTTTAATACACACATTTTAATATTTATTTAAAAATATATTTATCAAAATTGGAAAAAAAATATATCCATGCCCTAAAGTTTCAAGTTATAAATACATACAAAAACATTGAAGAAAAAAAATAAAATTTACTATATAAACATTGACGTCTCATGTAACTTCATTTTTTAGCATTTTATCACTAACTAAATTATAGTGTCAATTTATTAAAAACTATATTCAAATAATTTTGTAATTTTTTTTAAAAAGTACAAACATAAAATATACTAAAAAATAAATATTTTATTAGTTTACATCATTTCAAAATTCAAAACATGTCACTTTTTAGTGATTTAAGTTTAAAAGTTGGACCAGTGTTAGTCGTTTCCTTTATAAAAGTGTGACAGTTTTGTACTTTTACCCAATGGTGACCTAGAAGAAGTATACATTGAACAAACAGATGGTTTCCAGATATCAAAAGATACTGACATGGTATGCAGACTCAAAAAGGCTTTGTATGGTCTCAAGCAAGCACCTAGTACTCCGTATGCAAGATTAGACAAGTACTTACTTCAGTAGGGCTTCAAGAAAGGTACTACAGATAGCAATCTTTATATAAAGGAAGAAGGAAACATGATTCTGATAGTTACAGTATATGTTGATGATATCATCTTTGGTGGAGATGATGATGTGTAAGAGGTTTGCAGAGGAGATGCAAAAAGAGTTTGAGATGTCTATTGGTGAAATGTCTTTCTTCCTTGGGCTTCAAATTGCTCAGCTTGATGGTGGTATCTTTATTTCACAAGCTAAGTATGTTAGAGAAATGTTGAAGAAGTTTGGTATGGAGGATTCAAAGCCAGTGAGTACTCCCATAATCACTGGATGTCACTTAAGAAAAGATGATGAGTCTCCGGAGGTGGATCAAGCTTCCTATAGATCTATGATTGGAGGATTGTTGTATCTAACTGCTTCTAGACATGATATTGTCCATGCAGTATGTGTGGTTTCCAGATATCAAGCTAATCCTAAGAAAACACATGAGAAGGCAATGAAAAGGATATCCATATATTTGAAAGGAACTCGGGATTATGGCTTATGGTATTCAAGAGGTAATGAATTTGATTTAAGTGCCTATACTGATGCTGACTGGACTGGTTGTGTTAATAATAGAAGTACAAGTAGTAGCGCTTTCTTTCTAGGAAGCAGATTGGTTTCATGGCAGAGCAAGAAGCAAGATTTAGTGTCCTTGTCAACTATAGAGGCAGAGTATATTGCAGCAGCCTCCTGCTCTACACATGTGTTGTGGATGAAGCAAACTCAGAAGGATATCAAGGTATTGTATGATGAGCCTATTCCTATTTTGTGTGATAATACAAGTGCTATCAATATTTCCAAGAATCCAGTGATGCATTCTAGAACCAAGCACATAGCAATTAGGTATCACTTTTTGAGAGAGAAGGTTTCAGATAAGGAAGTGAAGTTGGAATATGTTCCAACAAAAGATCAGATTGCTGATATCTTTAAAATACAAAGGCTATTGCAAAGGACACCTTTGAGGATATTCGGCAAAGGTTAGGGACCTAATTTCCCCTCCCTCTTCTTGCTAAAGATGCATAGTAGTGCATCTGTCCAGGGGGAGTTAATGTTATATCCTTGTTTCCTGGACTGATGATAACTAGCTCTCAAGGGTTGCAGGTAGTGGTTGTTGATGATAGGGGGAGTCTATTTTACCTGAAGGAAGAAATGTGCAAATATGAGCAGGTTGTAGTTGACCTTTGTCCTTGATCTCAAAGGGGGAGAAATGTGCAACTATATGCAAGTTGTAGTTGCCCTTTGAGAATGTGCAGATATGAGCAGAAATGTGCAGAAGATATGAGCAGGTTGTAGTTGCCCTTTGTATGAGCAGAAATGTGCAGAAGATATGAGAAGGTTGTAGTTGCCCTTTGTCCTTATTGTCAAAGGGGGAGAATGGGCAGGTATGTGTTGCCATACAAAGGGGGAGATTGTTACACATATGGTTCCTATGGTTGTATTGTTTATCATTGATGTCAACACTGTCACAAGGTTGTCATTGATGTCAACATTGTTATGAATGTGTGATAGTGTTCATGGTTGGATGTCATGCTCCTGAAGAAGATACAGTGAGATGGGAATTAGAAGTTGAAGATACATTGAGATGTTATGAATGTGTAATATTGTTCATGGTTGGATGTCATGCTTTTGAAGAAGATACATTCAGATGGGAATTAGAAGCATCATGGATACACATTAATATGTGAATTAGAATTTCATATCATGCCTTGTTCATTGCAGAATTGAGTATGAAGTTACATTTAGATAGGAATTAGAAGCACTAAGATGTGGCGCTGATGGATTAAGGTACAATGTATGATCTCTCCTACTATTCCCAAGAATGCATATGTTAAAACAAACAAGTTTTGGGCCTCTGAAAGTTAGTCACAGTTTTTGCTACAAAGACGACCATCTTTAGAGGACTATCTGAGAAATTGCTCAATATTTCCACCAGTTTGGTTTTGGACCTTTTCGGATTTGAATATAGCTTAATGTAATGATAAATCATGTATATTCCAAGTTTCATGATGTGTGGACTACCGGAAGTATGTTTTGCAAAAGATAGTGTTGGTTCTATGAAGACACACTATATGGAAGTAGGATGCTCCACATTCCTCTGCATTTGCATATTTGGCTATGCTGTTCTAGGGATATGCTAAGGATGTAGTGAAGATGTTAATTCCAAAGATTGAAATCATTTACCCTTCCACTGTGAAAGTTGTGCATGATAGAGTAACGACATGTGTTCTGGCAGAGTAAGCCAGTGTTGAAGGTTTGTTGGAATGCTCCGCATTCCTACGCAAATGAATGATTGCCCTTGAGGTTTTGGGGTCATGCTTCTATATGTATTACATGCTTCCTTGCAATTTCAAGGTTCTTGGTGATCTACAGCTCAGTTTTTCAAATGATAGCATGTTGCAGTGTGTTTAGGATGACAGAGTGTTCCCAAAGTTCATGATTGAATATGTGCGGCACAATTCTTTGATATGCGATGGCTAAGGAGTGTTTGGAGATATTGTATGAATCATGTGGACTCACCTAAAAGAGTTTTCATGAAGATCTTTCTTGTTTTCTGTACCACACAAGGTTTTCAAGTTGATATGGCCGTTATACTTCAAGGTTCATGTGTTTTTGGTTAAATTTGTCCTATTTCTAAATGAGCGGAGTTTGCGGATGTAATTCTTTGGTGTTTCAAGCTGTGAAGAATGTTTTGGACCTAGTTAAGAAAGTGTTGGTGTCCGCAAGGCATGGATCTTCTGTTGATTTCACTTAGGACCTATCTTCTACACGTTTCATATTGTGTGTTATCTGACCGACTTGTAAATGTATTTTTCATATTGTATCTAGCCGACAAGCAATGTAATCAATGTAATACCATGTATAATTAGTGAATCAACTTGAGTGAGAAGAGGTGTGATTGCATTTGATTAAAAATCTCGCAAGCAGATAAAAGGCATAATGAATACATTCTTGATGAGCAACTGAGGGAGAAAGAACAAAAGTTGTTGATGCTATCCCAGGATTCATCTAGAAGACATATTTTTGTTAGTGATCAAGTATAGAGTGTGCCTGATTGATAATATAATTACAATAAAGTGTGAAGAGGTAGAAGTGCAATCATCAAAGGTGTGAGTTTCAATGTCAGTTTTCAGACAGTAGAAAGACTATCATACTGTAATCCTTTGTAAGTGTGTTCTCAATTTAGGGAGTCGATGCTTCCTTGGGAGTGACCCTAAAACAAAGTTATTAGGGAGTAGAGGCTTCCTTGGGAGTGACCCTAAAACAAAGTTATCAGGGAGTAGAAGCTTCCTTGGGAGTGACCCTAAATCAAAGTTACTTAGGGAGTAGTAGCTTCCTTGGGTTATAGCCCCAAAACAAAGTTATTATTTGAGCTTCATATATTGTGAGTTAATCCTCACCTTGGTTTTTCCCTTCTAGGGTTTTCCATGTATATCTAGTGTTATGTGTTGATGTGCATTGTGTTAATTTTTTATGCTTATGTTTTTGATGTTATAAGGCGGCAAACCAAGGGCCGGTCCCATATTACAAAACAGAACCCAAAAAGGGCAGAAAAGGCTCAGAAAACAAAAAGAGCCAAAACAACCACCGACAGCTTACATACGGCCGATTAACAGCAAAAAGTTACTAACAGTAAAAAGCCAGCAAACAGAAAGCAAAGAAAGACTAGGAATAGATGTCCTCTCCCTTCGAAAGAAACTCCAACATTTTGTCAAGTTCTTTAACCCTGTCATTATCAGCTCCATGAATGAGAGTCTCCTGCTCCCGAAAAAGAGAGAGATTGGCCATAGCAGTCTTACATAACATGTTAGAAATGAAATTGCCAAGAGAAGAGACCTTATTTTCTAGGAACTCCAGCCGTTCCTTCAGCTGAGACAGATCATCAGCATCATTAATTTCCTCAGTATTGTCTTCTTCCCTACCATCTTGAGTATTATTATCAGGATCAACTGGAACAGAAATGGGAACAGAGTAGATATCTTTCCCAATGTCCTCATCAGTATCAGTCATTTTCGCCTGGGTAGTAATAGCACCAACATCCACACACTCACCAATGGGGATAGGATTCTGAACCCCAACATTATCTTTAGTTTCAAAGACCTCCATAGGAATGCCCTGCCCATCAATTTCTTCTTCACCACCAAAATCTTCAATAGCAATCTCCTGAACATTAGTCTTGAGATCTTCCTCCTCATGGGTAGAGGCTTCAGAATTGCTTTCAAAATAGTCAATCAGCTTCAGTTTGGGAGCCCGTTTGCCAGCAATACGACTAGACCGCCTAATGACAGCAAATTTACCCTCCGTTTTAGCTTTTTTGAGGTTCCATAAGGGTCCCTTCCTACCCTGACTCTGCTCAATCTGGGTCCCAGAAACCCCAATATCATCCTTCAAAAGGTTAGCCTCCATGTCCACATTTGAGAGACGTCTTTTAGCTTTCAATTTAAATCTGGAAGGAGGGTTTTGAACACTCTTACTCGAAGACTTAGAAATACCAAAACAAGGATCACCAACAGGGAGTTGACTAGGAGTAGCAAGACTCGTTTTCACAGAGGCAGTAGGGGTAACCTGACCAGAGGGCTAAAGAGAAGGAGGAGACAGAGCTAAGTGAAACTGGTATAAACGATGAATGAGCCCTTGGTGTAAAGGAATAGGCTTTTCATCAGGCTTCTTCAGCAAAGTCTTCTTAACATGTTGCACAGAGTGTTCCAAGAGAAGAAAGCAAGTAGAAAGGGAAACTAATTGTGGCATTCCTTCTAAAAAGATTCAATAAAGGAAGATGGTAGTGATAGAACCTGGTGAAACGGCCCTCAAGGGTGAAATACTTCATCACCATATAACACATGTCAGCGCACGGTTTAGGAAGACGAGCTCTTTCAAAACCACCTTGGTAAGGCACCAACTCCTCTCCTTCGCCAAGAAACAATTTCTAATTCTGAACATCCAAAACCCTAGACTTTTTCTGCATCTTCGTTCCCTTTGGAGAGAGACCTGTAGCCATAGCAATGTCATTCTCAGAGACCACAAAACTGACATTCCCAATTTGCACCTTGCGATTATCCCAAGACTGAGCAAATTGAATAGATAGGTTTTCATCATGTCCATTCAAACATTCAAGGAAAGGGGTGACTCCTCCTTCCTTACAGTAATGCCAGACCAAGGCATTCTCTTTAAATTCTCCGCAGTTATTGTGTTCAGTTCAAATCCTGTTGCCACCAATGATAAAAAACCAGTGAAGCTGAATGAGCCTGGGAAAGGAGTAGATAGAATTGTATTCCAGGAAACTTCTATCAATACTGTGAGAAAATCGAGAGACTTTGAACACAGTGCAATGAATATAAACGGCAATAAAGAAGACACGATCAGAATTAGGGCAATCATTAAAACGATAACCCGAGGTCCTAATATAATCTTTCCAAATTAATCGGCTATCTTTCACACGAGTGCAAGACTATCTAGGCTCACTCCCATCATTATTAGAGTGTCTAATTAGCATGCCTTGAATTAAAGAACTGGCCACGTAGATAAGCCAGGTGAAATGATGAGTAATCATCATATAAGCATTTGTTCTTTTTGAATGATATCCCGAATCTGACGTGAGATATTATGAAGTTGGCGCCAACATTGCCAGTTTTGAAATTGCTAACCTAAATTAGCCAGGCCGTCAACAACAGTGTTGCCCTCCATGTAAATGTGAGAGAAGGAAATGACAAGAATAGCCTGAGAGAGAGTTTGAATATCAAGCACTATATCCTTAAGTTGCCATCCACACTCTGAAACTTTAGAAACAGCCTCAATAATAATTTTTGAATCACCCTAAATATGAAGCTGATGGATGCCAAGAGAAATGGCCAACTTAAGACCCCATTAAAGAGTAGAAGCTTTAGCAAAATTATTAGTTTGGTTACCAATTCCTCCAGCATAAGCAGCAATAAGAGCTCCTCTGTCATTCCTTATAACTCCTCTAGCACTAGCCTTACCGTTAGACTTAGCAGCTCCAAAATTTAATTTGGACCAAACTTGATCAGGGGGAGTCCAAATAGTGTTAAGTCTTTTAATGCATTTAGAATCATCAAAAGCAAGAATTTGATTCACAATCCCCCTGTTAGAAGCAAAAGCAAGAATTTGATTCACAATCCCCCTGTTAGAAGCCACAAGGACTTCATGCTGAGTAAGAGGTTTATCAGTAATTTTGATGTTTGAATTTGACACATTTTCCAGGAGAGCCTTAGAAAAAGAATTGAAAACCTGTGAAGAATTTCTAACAGTTTCTCTAAAAATTCTATTATTTCTTTCTTTCCAGAGGAACTAAGCAACGAAAGGAAGAGTTTGAGTCCATAATTCAACTAACCAAGGATGGAATAGAGGAGGGATCCAATTAAAAATGAAATCTTTTATTTCTTTGTTGCAGACCCATTGTAACCCAAAATTCAGAAAGACTTTACTCCATATCTCAGTTGCAAATTCACAATGCAGGATAAGATGGGAGACAGATTCTTCCTCTTTCAAACACAAAACACATCTGTTAACTAGTTGCATACCCCTTCGTTGAAGATTGTCCTGTGTCAGAATCTTATTATGAACAGCAGTACACCAGAAAAAGTTAACCTTAGGAAGGAGTTTACAATTCCAGACCTTCCTCCAGACATCATCTTTAGGTTCCTCAATCAGCAAATGGTAAGCAGATTTAACTGAAAAAAACCCCTTCCTATCAACAGACCAAAAAAATTGATCATTTCTAGAGAAAAGAGGAATCTTGGTATTTAGAAGAATTTGTTGTATTTTATTAGCCCTGTGGAGGAGATTCGGATTATTATTACAACATTCCAAAAGATTTTTCCAAATTCTAACACCATGATCTTGATGAATGTAGTGACTAACTTTGTTGCCAAAAAATTGTTTAGCAAGAACACTAATAGCTTCATTACCCATCTATTTAAAAAGAGGCCCATCAGCCAACCAAGGATCTTCCCAAAAATTTATAAGCGATCCATCACCAAGTTTCCATTTGATACCCTTGTTAACAAGACTTCTAGCTTTTATAATTTTATTCCAAATGACAGATCCTTGAGGAAGGCCCTCCTGATTGAGGAAAGAGTATTTGTCTTTATCCCTTAAGTACTTGGCCTTTATAATAGTACCCCAGTCCGTATCTCTATTTAAGAAGTTCCAAACAATCTTTGACAACAGAGCCTTATTCATATTTTGAATGGTTCTAATGTTAAGCTCACCATGAGACTTAGGTAGGCAGACCTTATCCCATTTAACCAAAGAAATTCTTTTTTTTTCTTCTATTCCTGTCCACAAGAAAGTTCACTAAATTTGCCCCAGTTTATCAGCCAAATATATGGGCATTTTAAATAGGGATAAAAAGTAGGTAGGAATACCCTGAAAAGAGGCCCTTAGAAGTTGCAATTTTCCCGCACTGCTTAGGAGTTTTCCATTCCATCCCAATAATTTCTTTTGAATTCTCTAAAGGATATTATGCCAAAAACCTAGAGAAACTTCCTTAGTAGTCAAAGGGAGACCAAGATAGACTGAAGGAAGGTCAGCAGCCGCACAACCAAGGATATTAACAATTTTTCTTTGGAGATCCCCTGGGGTATTGAAAAAGAAAACATTGTTTTTTTGAAAATTAATATGCTGACCAGAAGCCATAGCATAATCATTCAGTAAAGATTTCCATCTAGAGGCTTCCAAGACAGAGGAGATGCCAAAAAGAATGGTATCATCCACAAACTGTTGGATAGGCAATGGAGACAGAGAGGAAGCAGGTTTAATCCCAGTTAAAACTTTATAGTTGATCTTACTGTCAACAGATTTACCAAGTGCTTCAGCTATCATAATAAAAAAGATAGGGGGGCAAGGGATCTCCCTGTCTTAAACCCCTAAAAGAAGAAAAGAAACCTCTTGGAACTCCATTAACAAGGACTGAGTATTTAGCAATAGTAACAGCTTCCTTAAAGAGAAGAGAAACTTTATCATTGAACCCAAGCTTCTGAATGATTTTAAATAAAAATTGCCATAACACCCTATCATAAGCTTTAGAGATATCAAGTTTGAAAACCATACCTGGGATACGACTCTTTTCCATTGAGTGACCATGAGTAGTAATCACAGCATCTAATATCTGTCTCCCAGGAACAAAACCCTTTTTTGAGGGAGAAATAATTTTGTCAAGAAAAGGTTGGATTCTGACCACCAAAAGCTTGGTACAAATTTTGTAAATAGTATTACAAAGGCTGATAGGCCTGAAGTCAACGAGCGTCTCTGGGTTGAGCTTCTTAGGAACAAGGGTAATGAAGGTATTGTTGAGTTGTTTCAAAAGTTTACTAGTTCTAAAAAAGTATCTGACAGCAGTAGTGACATCATATCCAATAATGTCCCAAAACTCTTGGAAGAAAAAGGGAGGAAAGCCATTCGGCCTCGGAGCTTTAAAAGGCCCCATAGAAAAGACCACTATATGAACCTCTTCCTCAGAAATGGGCTTTAAAATTTCAGCATTATCTTCCTCAGAAATCAGAGAAGCGATATTATTTAGAAGCTGATTCACAACCTGTGAGTTATCAGCACTCGGTCCTTGTTCAAACAATAGATTGTGAAAGAAGCTGACAGCGTGATCTCCAATCTCCTCCTCATTAGTAATCATATTACCATTCTCCAATCTTATTTGAGAAATAGAGTTAGATTTTTTGTGCCTTAAAGCAGAAACATGAAAAAAGGCAGTATTACGGTCACCTTCTTTAAGCCATTGAACTCTAGATTTTTTCTTCCAAAATAACTCTTCTCTACTCATTAAATTCTTCCAATCTCTGATTAAGTCATTTTCCAATTGGAGAGAAATATCAGAAGTATCACCTTGAGCAATCCTATATTGAATATCTGCCAGCTTATTGGATAAGATCTTTTTTCTGAGAAAAAATGTTACCAAAACTGTATTTATTCCAACCATAAACTTCTCTCTTGACATGCATCAACTTTTTAAAAAGTCTGAACATAGGAGTACCCACAACCTGAAGTTGCCACCATCCAGAAAGAAGATTCCTGAAATCATGATGTTTCGTCCACATAGCCTCAAATCTAAAAGGAAAAGGACCTTTTCTCTTCTAATTATCCCATTCCAAAATGAGAGGATTGTGATCAGAAACAGTTCTAGGCAGAGCAACCTAAGGGCGGCAATGTTTGGCCAATTATTGGAAATAAGAAAACGATCAAGTTTCACTTGAATCATTTGGTCCCCTTTCCTCCTATTAGTCCAAGTAAAATTTTGGTTCATCAAATCAATATCAATAAGCCCAAAAGTGTTAATCAATTTAGCAAAGCCCAACATACTATCAGAGTAGTCCAAAATTCCCCCAGACTTTCAGAAGGGTAAAGAGGGGTATTAAAATCACCCGCCAGCATCCAATACGAATCAGGGTAAGAAGAGAGTTGGTTAGCCAAATCTTCCCAAAGATTTTTCCTTAAGACCCTAGTATTAGGGGTATAAACATTAACCAGACTCCATCGAAAGGAAAGCAAAGAGAAATCAATCACCAAGCAATTTTTACTGAAGAAAGAAAGTTTACCAGGAAATCTGGAAGCATTCCACATAGTCACAATTCCCCCAAATGCACCAATAGCAGGACTTATGCAAAAGGAAGCATTAGGCCAAATCCTATCAACAATCTTTTTGAAACCTTCTTCAGACATTTTAACTTCCTGAAGTAAAAGAATATCCACTTTGTGATCAAAAATACAGTTTTTGACCTCAAATTGTTTTGAGGGGTTATTAAGACCCCTCATGTTCCATGAAAGAATTTTCATTTAAATAACTTTCTAGAGTGATTCTCCAGTGTCTTCTGCTTTCCACTGGCAATCTCCCTAGCTGCTTCTCTTTGCCTGGTTTCACGCAATGAAGGCCTACCCTTCAAAGGATCTAAACCAACATCAACCGACTTTTTTGGTTTACGGCTCTTTTTCTTTTGAGATGTCCACTCTTCATGGTCACTCATTGAAGCATTAGCTACTCCCGAAGGAGCTATAGACTGATTAGAATGCTTCTTTGGAGAAGAAGGAAAAAGCCCTTCTTTGAGAAAACTCGATGTGAGTTTCCCAGGAGAAGGGTGAAGCTTATTTTGGTCTAAAGACAAAGGCACAAACTTTACCTCATTATCCTGAGTCTCCAACACTCTGTCAAGACCCAACTGGGTCTCTTTCGTTTGTTCAAATCCCACCTGTGACTCTACCTCTCTTTCAAAACTCATTTGGGTTTCCTTAATATTGTCATCTCCTATTTGGGTCTCCTCAAATATGTCAAAACCCATCTGGGTCTCCTCAACTCTGTCGTATCCCATCTGGGTCCCCTCAACTCTATCAAATCCCAACTGGGTCTCCTCAACTTGATCATGTTCCATCTGTGCCTTCTCAACCCCATCAAAACCCATCTGGGTCTCCTTAATTTTATCAGTTTCAATCTGGGGCTCTTCAAAGTTACCAAACTCTAACTGAATATTCTTAACTTGATTCAAAAACTCACCTTCTTCCAGGGTTGGTTGTGGAATATCTTGAGAGTGAAGGTTCTGATCCTTCTCCTTATCAGTATTAAAAATAGAATCTTGTTTTGAGTGCTCAGCATTAACCAAGGTCGCCTCCTTATTCTCCACAGCGATTTCCTTATTAATATTTTCCTCAGCTTTCTTGAACTTACAATGCAAGATGAGATGCCCCTTCCTCTTACATTTTTGATAGTAAGTTGTGGAATTCTCATATGAAATGGGCTGCCTCAAGACGCCAAATTTAGAGCTAATGTCAATAAACATGGGCAGAGTCTTATTGATTTCCACATTAACACAGAATCTTGCATAAACAAAGCGAGATTTGGTGCATGTGGAGTTATCAAGGGTAACAAAATTACCAAAGGTATTAGTAATAGAACTAAAAATAGATTCATCCCAGTATTCTAAGGGAAAGCCAGGCAGACGTACCCAAACTGGGGCAGATTTATTGAGATTAGTACTAGGGTCAAACCCTGGTTTCCAACAACCCAAAGAAAGCGAATGTGTACCATAAAGCCATGGTCCTCCAGATAAGATAGCCAGCATGTCTTCTTTGCTGGTAAAGCGAAAAAGGAATAGCCCTCGTGCCATACCCACGACAGTCACACTGCCTTTAACATGCCAACGATTGGAGACCCATTTGCGGACCATCTCAATGCTGGGACGAAGGGAAAAAAACTTGCCGACCAGGGCAAGATCCATAGAAGCGACAATGGCATCCACCAGATTGTTAGGAACCACAAGGGAAGACCCTTCAGCCGTCTCTTTATGTTGACAAACCATTGTCTGTCCATTCTTAGAAGATTCCACCTGTCCCGTCAGAACTGTTTTCCAATTTGCAGGCCTGGCAGTGTTTGAAACGAGTAGGGGAATAGAGGTACTACCACCTGCAGCACCCTACATCCCCAAGCAGCACACGGAAAGCAGAAGAGCAAAACCCTAGCAGAGCGCATCAGTTATTCAATACTAGCTCTTGTCTATATAAGTTGAAGTTGTTGAAATTGGAAAATTGTTTAAATATTGATTCAGCCCCCCCTCTCAATATTCTTGTGTGTCTAACAATTGGTATCAGAGCCAAGTTCCTCTGAGGGAAGCTTAACCGCTTGAGGAAGGTCCAGGATGGCACAAAGTGGATCCAATAAGATACCTAGGTTTGATGGAACAAATTATGCTTTTTGGAAGCTAAGGTTGGAAGCCTACATCAATTCTCTAGAGTGTGGAGTTTGGGATTCTGTCAAGAAAAGTTACACTATTCCTGCTACTATTCCTACAGATGCAGATGAAATCAAGAAGTATGATAACAATTCTAAGGAAAAGTTTTCCATCATGAGTGGATTAACTGATTCAAAACTTTCAAAAGTGATGAGTTGTAGCTCTGCTCAAGAAGCTTGGGATAAAATTGAAACCATTTATGGAGATAAGAAAGTAAAACAAGCTAAGATGCAAATCCTCAAAAGTAGATTTGAAACCCTAAAGATGACAGAGGATGAAAATATTACTAGATTTATGCTCCGGGTGAATGAAGTGGTCAATAGTATCATAGGTTCTGGAGGTACAATAAAAGAGGATGAAATTTTGAAGAAGGTTCTAAATTCTATTCCCAAATCCTACAGTCATAAGGTATTTGCTATTGAGGAGACTACAGACTTGGATAAATACTCTTTAGACCAAATGTTTGGTACCCTCACTGCTTTTGAAATGAGAGAATTTGATAGTGATGCGTCAAAGAAAGAAGTTGCTTTCAAAGTCAATAAAAAGACAAAGGATGAAACTATTGATGAAAATGAATGCCCTAATGATGCTGAAGCAAATTTTGTAAGAAGACTGAAGAAAGGCTCTGGAAAATATAAAGGTAAGTTACCCTTCAAATGTTTCAATTGTGGAAAGGTTGGTCACTTTGCTTCTAAGTGACCTCTTAAAGAAGTTAGAAGAAGTAACATAAATGATAGTCAAAAGGAGCCTATTTTCCATAGAGGACAATTGTTCTTCAAAAGATGAGGATCATGATGATTCAAATGATGAAACACTTTTCATGGCCTTAAGTGTTGGTGACAAAAGAAAGGATGTTGGAAAAAGTGAAAAGACCAATACCCTACAAACAAATCAAACCAATGAAAGATCAATGGTTGTATGGACTACCTTCCATGCAAAAGAAGAATCCAAAGCTTGGGTTATTGACAGTGGTTGTTCAAATCATATGACTGGTGACAAGGAGAAGTTTATCAGCCTTGAGGAGTGGGATGGTGGAGTTGTCATGTTTGGAGGTGATGAGTCAGCTCAAATCTGTGGAAAAGGTGTGATAACTATTGATGGGAAGAATAGGACTGAGGATGTCCTATATATCAAAGGATTACAACACAATCTTCTCAGTGTCAATCAGATGTGCAACAAAGGTTACAATCTTTTTCATGCCAATGGTTGTGAAATCAGGAAGGCAAGATCTGGAAAGCTAGTTGCAGAAGGTATCAAGACATATGGTGATATTTATCACTTGAAAGAGGTAAATGGAAGAACATGTTTGTTGGCTCAATCCAGTGAGTGTTGGCTATGGAAAAAAAGAATGGGACACAACAATTTTGATAATATGATAAGAATCAACTCTACTAATGCAGTGAGAGATATGCCTAAAATAATCAAGCCTTCAAACATTGTATGCAAGGAATGTCAAATGGAAAAGCAGACAAATACAAGTTTTAAAAGCAAGGAGTATTCTTCTTCAAACCCATTGGAGCTGATTCACACATACCTATGTGGCCCTAGAAGAGTAAAGAGTCAACAAGGTGAAAGGTATCTTATGTTGCTCATTGACGATTATTCTAAAATGACTTGAGTTACCTTCTTAAGAGAAAAATTTGATGCCCTTGATAAGTTTAAAGTTTTCAAAGCTTTGGTTGAAAATAAAATGGATACTAAGATCAAATGTTCAAGGTCTCATAGAGGACGTGAGTTTACTTCAAATGAATTTAAAATTTTTTGTGAAGATCATGGTATTAGGAGGCATTTGTCTGCTCCTAGAACCCCTTAGAAAAATGGGGTAGTTGAAAGAAAGAATAGGACTGTACAAGAAATGTCTAGGGCAATGTTGAAAGATGCAGATCTGTCTAATATATACTAGAAGGAAGCAATTCACACTACTGTCTATCTATCTAACAGAGTGCAATTAAGGGTCAATAGCACTAAGACCACTTATGAGTTGTGGTATGGAAGACCGCCCACTGTCAGATACATCAGTATCTTCAGCAACAAATGCTATATCAGAAGAGATTAAGACGACCTAGGAAAGTTTGATTCAAAAAGTGATGAAGGATTCTTTCTTCGTTACTCAACCATAAACAAGGCCTATAGATGCTACTACAAAAGGTTGGGAAAGATGATTGAAAGCACAAATGCCAAAGTAGATGAAGACTTATATCAAATCTCACAAGATTCATAAGACACTGGATTGGATATCTTTCCTTGCATTGAAGATGAAGAAGAAGAAGTGAAAGAAGAGAAGGAACAAGAACTAGAGCAAATGCCTAAAACCCGAACAAAGTATGTTTAGAAGAATCACTTAGCAGAACAAATCATTGGAGACAAGAATGAAGGTGTGCAGACAAGAAGAAGGTTTGCCAAGACTCATGGGCAAGTAAACTTGTGTTTGTTATCAAAAGTAGAACCCAAGACCTTTGTTGAAGCCAGCAAGGATGATGGATGGATAAAAGCCATGGAAGAAGAATTGGATTAGACTGGGAAGAATCAAACATGAGAATTGGTTCCTAGACCAACAAACAAGAATGTTATAGGAATAAAGTGGGTGTTCCAGAACAAGTTGAATGAAGACGCTGAAGTTGTAAGGAACAAAGTAAGACTAGTATGCAAAGGATACACTCAAGTAGAAGGCATTAATTTTGAGGAGACGTTTGCTCTGGTAGAAAGGATGGAGGCACTCCGAATGTTCCTTGCTCTTGCTGGTCATAAGAACTTTAGGGTATATCAGATGGATTCTAATTCAGCATTTATGAATGGTGACCTAGAAGAAGAAGCATACATTGAACAACCAGATGGTTTCCAGCTATTAGAAGATCCTGACATGATATGCAGACTCAAAAATGCTTTGTATGGTCTCAAGCAAGCACCTAGAGCTTGGTATGCAAGATTAGACAAGTACTTACTTCAGTAGGGCTTCAAGAAAGGTACTACAGATAGCAATCTTTATATAAGGAAGAAGGAAACACGATTCTGATAGTTGCAATATATGTTGATGATATCATCTTTGGTGCAGATGATGATATGTGTAAGAGGTTTGCAGAGGAGATGAAAAAAGAGTTTGAGATGTTTATTTGGTGAAAGGCCTTTCTTCCTTGGGATTCAAATTGCTCAGCTTGATGGTGGTATCTTTATTTCACAAGCTAATTATGTTGAAGAAGTTTGGTATGGAGGATTCAAAGCCAGTGAGTACTCCCAGGATCACTGGATGTCACTTAAGAAAAGATGATGAGTCTCCGGAGGTGGATCAAACTTCCTATAGATCTATGATTGGATGATTGTTGTATCTAACTGCTTCTAGAACTGATATTATGCATGCAGTATGTGTGGTTGCCAGATATCAAGCTAATCCTAAGAAAACACATGGGAAGGCAGTGAAAAGGATATTCAGATATTTGAAAGGAACTCGGGATTATGGCTTATGGTATTCAAGAGGCAATGACTTTGATTTAAGTGTATATACTGATGTTGACTGGGCTGGTTTTGTTGATGATAGAAGAAATACAAGTGTTGGCACTTTCTTTCTAGGAAGCAGATTGGTTTCATGGCAGAGCAAGAAGCAAGATTCAGTGTCCTTATCAACTATAGAGGCATAGTATATTGCAGCAGCCTCCTGCTCTACACAAGTGTTGTGGATGAAGCAAACTCTGAAGGATATCAAGGTATTATATGATGAGCCTATTCCTATTTTGTGTGATAATACAAGTGCTATCAATATTTCCAAGAATCCAATGATATATTCTAGAACCAAGCACATAGTAATCAGGTATCACTTTTTGAGAGAGAAGGTTTCAGATAAGGAAGTGAAGTTGGAATATGTTCCAACAAAGGATCAGATTGTAGATATCTTTACAAAGGCTCTTGCAGAGGACACCTTTGAGGATCTTTGATAGAGGTTAGGGGTAATTGCCCCTTCCTCTTCTTGCTAAAGATGCATAATGGTGTATCTGTCCAGGGGCAGTTAATGTTATATCCTTGTTTCTTGGACTGATGATAACTACCTCTCAGGGGGAGTAGGTAGTGGTTGCTGATGATAGGGGGAGTCTATTTTACCTCAAGGAAGAAATGTGCAAATATGAGCAGGTTGTAGTTGACCTTTGTCCTTGATGTCAAAGGGGGAGAAATGTGCAACTATGAGCAGGTTGTAGTTGCCCTTTGAGAATGTGCAGATATGAGCAGAAATGTGCAGAAGAAATGAGCAGGTTGTAGTTACCCTTTATATGAGCAAAAATGTACAGAAGATATGAGCAGGTTGCAATAGCCCTTTGTCCTTAATGTCAAAGGGGGAGAATGGGCAGGTATGTGTTGCCATCAATGACAAAGGGGGAGATTCTTACACATATGGTTCTTATGGTTGTATTGTTTGTCATTGATGTCAACACGATCACAAGGTTATCATTGGTGTCAACACTGTTAATAGTGTTCATGGTTGGATGTCATGCTCCTGAAGAAGATACATTAAGATGGGAATTAGAAGTTGAAGATACATTGAGATGTTATGAATGTGTAATAGTGTTCATTGTTGGATGTCATGCTCTTGAAAAAGATACATTTAGATGGGAATTAGAAGCATCAAGAAGACACATTAATATGGGAATTAGAAGTTCATATCATGCCTTGTTCATTGCATAATTGAGTATGAAGTTATATTCAGATAGGAATTATAAGCACTAAGATGTGGTACTGATGGACTAAGGTACCGTGTATGATCTCTCCTACTGTTCCCAAGAATACATATGTTAAAACAAAGAAGGTTTGGCCTCTGAATGTTAGTGACAATTTTTGCTACAAAGATGACCATCTTTAGAGGACTGTCTGATAAATTGCTCAACATTTCCATTAGTTTGGTTTTGGGCATTTATGGATTGGAATATAGCTTAATATAATGATAAATCATGTATATTCCAAGTTTCATGATGTGTGGACTATCGGAAGTATGTTTTGCAAAAGATAGTGTGAAGATAGTGTTGGTTCTATGAAGACAGACACTATATGGAAGTAGGATGCTCTGCATTCCTCAACATTTGTAGACTTGGCTATGCGGTTCTTGGGATATGCTAACGATTCAGTGAAGATGTTAATTCCAAAGATTCAGATCATTTACCCTTCCGTTGTGAAAGTTGTGCATGATAGAGTACCGTCATGTGTTCTAGCAAAGTAAGCCAGTGTTGAAGGTCTATTGGAATGCTCCACATTCCTCCACAAATGAATGATTGCCCTTGTGGTTTCGAAGACATGTTTATATATGTGTATTACATGCTTCCTTGCAGTTTCAAGGTTCTTGGTGATCCGAAGCTCAATTTATCAAATGACAACATGGTGTAGTGTGTTCATGATGACAGAGTGTTCCCGTTCATGATGACAGAGTGTTCCCAAAGTTCATGATTGAAGATGTGCGGCACAATTCTTTGATGTGCGGTCGCTAAAGAGTGTTTGAAGATATTGTATGAGTCATGTAGACTCACCTAGAAGAGTTTTCATGAAGATCTTTCTTGTTTTCTATACCGTACAAGGTTTTCAAGTTGATATGGTCGTTATGCTTTAAGGTTCATATGTTTTTGGTTAAAGCTATCCTATTTCCAAATGAGCGGAATTTGGTGTTTGAAGTTGCGAAGAATGTTTTGGACCTGGTTAAGCAAGTGTTGGTGTCCGCAAGGCATGAATCTTCTATTGATACAACGTGTAATTTCACTTAGGACATATCTTCTACACGTTTCATATTGTGTGTTATTTGGCTGACTTGTAAATGTATTTTTCATATTGTATTTGGCTAACAAGCAATTTAATCAATATAATATCATGTATAAATAGTGAATTGAATTGAGTGAGGAGAGGTGTGATTGCAATTTGATTAAAAAGCTCGCAAGTAGATAAAAGGCAAAATGAATACATTCTTGATGAGCGACTGAGGGACAAAGAGCAGAAGTTGTTGATGTTATCCTGATTCATCTTGAAGACATATTTGTGGCAGTGATCAAGTATAGAGTGTGCCTAACTGATCAAATCATTAGAAGAAAGTGTGAAGAGGTAGAAGTGCAATCATCAAAGGTGTGAGTTTCAATGTCAGTTTTCAGACAGTAGAAAGACTGTCATACTGTAATCCTTTGTAAGGGAGTAGATGCTTCCTTGGGAGTGACCCTAAAACAAAGTTATCAAGGAGTAGATACTAACTGGGGAGTGACCCTAAAACAAAGTTATCAGGGTGTAGAAGCTTCCTTGGGAGTGACCCTAAATCAAAGTTACTTAGGGAGTAGCAGCTTCCTTGGGTTAGAGCCCCTAAAACAAAGTTATTATTTGAGCTTCATATATTGTGAGTTAATCCTCACCTTGGTTTTTCCCTTTAGGGTTTTCCACGTATATCTGGTGTTATGTGTTGATGTGCATTGTGTTAATCTTTCATGCTTATGTTAATATTGTGATGCTTAAGGTTTAATTTGCTCCAAATAAGTTGAAATTGTTGAAATTGAAAAATTGTTTAAATATTGATTACCCCCCCCCCTCAATATTCTTGTGTGTCTAACAGTTGATTGTTAAGTTTCTATTGCAAAATGCCATGGACACAACCCTTGATTTGACACATAAAATATGATTAAATGCAAGGTACAATGACCCTTGTCATTTTTGGTGTCATTGTTGGGGATTTTGTGTTAACAGCAACTCTAGTTAACAGTCCCAGTTAGGATTAGATCAATTCTGTATGGTTAGACCTAGAGACCCAAGAGGTAGATATATCAAATAGACACCCCAACCATAGCCTATAGGTGAAAGCAGTGGGGTAGGACAAGATCTTGGTGAAAAGGAAGAACATTTACGATCTACCGTGGAAGTCACACAACAATTAGATATTCACACAAGCCCTCAACACCTTACACTCTTAGAATACATCAAAGAATTACAAGAGAAACACCAAATATATCTCCTAAGAGGATCCAATTTACAAAAAACTCAACCTAAATTTTGGAAAGAAGAGGCATCACAAGAAGATCCATTAACCATGGGGGACAATCATGATCAAGCAGTCCCTGTGCAAGAGAATGCAAAACCTTTTTCATATCCTATAGTCCTCAACCCTGGGGAAAATGCACCTATGAAAAATATTTCCCCCTCAAATCTTCCAACATTCAGGGGAATTCCTTTTGAGGATCCAAATCAATTCCTCTTTGAGTTCAAAGTCTTATGTCAAACATATGACTATGGATCTGACAACCAAAAGCTCAAACTTTTCCCATCTACACTGAAGGATTCTGCCATGAGATGGTTCATGGGCTTGCCGCCAAATTCTATAAACTCATGGGGGCAAATGGAAATAAAGTTCCTAGACAAATACCAAGACTATTGCAGGATCAGTGATAGAAAAGAAGAGTTGTTTAAAACTAAGAAGAAAGAGGAGGAGAGCTTAGAAGACTCCTTGGATAGATTCAATTTTGCCCTTAGAAGGTATGGAAACCCTATAGCACACAATTTGGCCAAAACCTTGTTCATAAGAAGGTTAGATAAGGAATCAAAGTAAGCACTAGATCTAATGGGAAGAGGGAATATAAACAAGATGGACATGCTTGCAATTGAGGAAATTTGTAGAAACTATTCCAAGACACGAGATGGAGTAAGAGCACCAAGGTCTCTCAAAGGGAAAGATGATACAGGGTAGTTGATGGAAGAGTTTGCAAACCTAAAGACATACATCCTAGTCCAACTGAATACCACCTTAGATGGGATTTAGGTGAAAAACAGAACAAGTGAACCCTTGTCAATATACTTCCCTAGATGCAGACATAAACACCTTTTGAGAGAATGCACATTGGATAAATATGAGATTTGTCAGATCTGTGATAAAGAGCACCCTACTAGCCACTGTGATCAACTCCTAGCCTTGAAAAGGCTGACTAAAAAGAATGTTCAAATAGAAGAGTTGAACTATGTAGAACAAAAACAAGTTGGTCATTTCCCTTACAACCAATAACTTACTCAGGCTTCTTATAGGGGTCCTTCAAATTGGGGAAATAACCAATGTTATTCAGCATGGCATAGACCTCAAAACACTCCTCCATGGGTACCACAAGACTAGTCAAGCCAGTAGTGGCAAAACTAGCAATGGCCAAACCAACCTTGGATCAATCAACAATAAAGGTTATTTCCAAAGATGGGAGTGAGTCTATTGAAGACACTAGCTCAAGCTCCAAGAAAAACAAAGCTTCTTCCTCATTTCATTCTTTGTTTCATTATCCATCCTAGGAGGTAGATATTTCTACTAATTCAACTTTTTCTAATTTGAACTAAAGCCCTTAAAAGTTCTCTTATGTGCCTGGAATGACGAAGGTGTAGTATCAAGATCAAGTGCCAACTGAATAGCTTCAGACAAAGTGTCAGGCTTATGAGCCTTCACCAATCCCCTTAGCTTATCATTCAAGCCTTCCACAAACAACACGATTACCCTTCTCTCTGTCATATCAGGAACCATCACTGCAATCTTCTGAAACTCATCAACCTAGGCATTCACACGTCCAGTCTGTTTCATCTGTGCCAACTCCCTATAGTAAACCTCTTCATCCTTCTTGTCAAACCTAGCAACAAGTTTGGCTATGAACTCTTCATAAGATCAGATCATTCCGTGGTTTTGAGTAACAAGTCCATAGTGCCACCAATCATACGTTGCTCCCTCCAAGTGCATGGTTGCAAGTTGAATTGCCTTCTCTTCTTGCATAGGCTTGAGGGTGAGAAATGTATCCAACTTATTAACCCAAGCTCTTGCACTTATTTTGCCACTACCATCAAAGTTCGATAGAGGTACCTTGTTCAAAGCTTCCATGAACTCTTGATGTTGCCTTTCTTCTCTCCTAGGTCTCGGATCTCGTCTAAGTCTTCCTCCTCTCTTTTGATTCCAATATTGTCGAAAACTAACATCCTCTCTAAGAAGCGTTGGTAGTGCTCTATATGCTTGATGCATAGCAATCATGTCCTCATCCGTTGGTAGTGTTGATGTTTGTTTTTGGACAAGTCAACAATTAGAGTGAAATACAAAGTATCTGACTCCCTCTTGAGCAAAGCCTCTCGAATGTTGAACGAAGTGATCAAACAAGATGACTCCAAGGTTCCTTTCTGATGATTTTGTAAGAGATAGCTCAGTGACTAAGTATGATTTTGATGTTAAACACAAACGGACTTATGCAATTGTTCAAACAAGCTATTGATTCAATGATTATGAAGGCAAACACTAGAGTATCTAGGTTCTACAATTTATGACGTATGATATTGCGATGATGTTTTCGATCCTAACTCTAACTAAATGGATAAAAAAAACAAAAGATGTAAGGTTTAGAAACACTAATCTAATCCTAGATGTAAGGATAATTACTGCTTAGGTGAAATCAAACCAGATCTTGCTTCGCCAAGACAGACAACTACACAAGATTGATGCAATCTTCTAGGGTTTTTACAAGATGTTTAAATCACTTATGCTCATGAAAGATTCAACAAACATAAAGATCAAATTGAAGTTCAATGTTGTTCAGACTAACCATGCACTGCAATTTGCAAGCCACAAACTACAAATGGTGTGAACTTATAGATTTCACCACGAAACAATAAAGAAACCTTCCACCAACTAACATAAACTTAAAGAAAACTTAATCTAACTTAATATTCGCTTGAAAATCCAAACCATGCAACACTTCGAAACATATATAGAGTCACCAAAGCAATGAATCTTATATTATTTCAGAGAGCTCTTGCAACAATTCTAGAGTTTTCAACCTTACAAATGAGAGCAACAAGAGCTCTTTTATAGACCTCAAATGAATGAAGGGTCAAGATCGATCGGCCAAGCCAGCGGACCAGATCATGCCACATCACAAGTAGTTATAACAAACTCCTATTTATTAAATGAAAAAGGCTAACTTTATTAAATGAAGGAGGCTATGAAAGAAGGAACAAAGACACGCCTCCCAAGAAGATAAGAATGACATGTCATCAGCTTATGAAGAATCTCCATGTGAATATCCATCACTAGAAGCTTGACATTCAATGAACCTGGACACTATCTGCTTAACCTCATCCAAAGGCACACTTAGCGCATTCTGAATGGTCCCTTCGGCTTCAAGTACATCATCTGAATAGAGGCCAAGTGTCTTTTCCCAATCAGTTATCCTTGCTTTGTTGTCGCCAAGGTGGACAGCAAATGAAAAAATACTATCAAGTCTTTCATCAGTAACATCATCTTCTTGAAAGTAGAAAGCTTGAACTTGTTCTTTCATGTTATCAAGAGTCACCTCCCCAAATGGATTACAGATCTTCATCAAAGAGGCATGTATTCCATCTTGAATCCTTTGAAGTACACTTCTGACTCTTGACATGTCTGTTTCTATCTTATCCAGCAATTGTCCTTTGATGCGAAAGCCATAATACCAGGAAGAGAAGTTATATGTCTTACCTTCTTCAATCACTTCAGCATGTATCAACTCTTCAACTGATGTCTCCATTAAGCTCTTCAAGTGTGGCAAGTAATGTTCTTTGATATCTTTGAATTCAGCACAAACTGCCATCAATGCAAATACCCTTTCCTTAAGATCAGTAATCTTATCACACACTTGCATGATATCTTCCAGATGTTTAAATGTAGCCTCCTTTGATCTTTTCATCCAATCCCTCATTCTATGAGATGAAGACTTCAACTCCTCTAGATGTACAACTGTTTCAAGAGGAAGAAGAGATGGAGGTGTAGCAACTCTCTCCTGTTGATGAATGGGATGAACTAAATGCTGGATGTACTGTTCTAAGGCTTGGCATCTTTGCTCAGCTTTGATTCTACCTTCTATCTCTTGTCTTATAATAGCTCGAGCATTATCAATTGAATCCTGAAGCTCTTCTTCTACTTGCATTCCAATCAATGGACCTAGATTGATTGTATTGATGTCATAATCATCAGGTGTTACATCTTCTATATTCTTCTCAAGCCTTGGAACTGCCACATGAACTTTCCTTACACCTGTTTCATCTTTAGTGATCTTTGAAAGAATATTGGCTTTCTTCTTTGGTTTTTCTTTTGACATATCTAGAAGTAGCTCATCAACTGGAAGAGGAGAATACTTCTCAACTTCATAATTTTCTCTTATCCTTTCCTGTAGCCACTTTGGCAATGATGACAGATCATGTTGTTGTTGTAATTGCCTTCCTTGTGCAGGCAATGACTCTTCTTCAGCCTCATCCTTATCTTCGGTATTAGCTTCATCAATGATCTCAGCATCATGTGGGCTAGAAGGCACTTCTTCAATTGGAGCTTCTGGAACCACATTCTCAGCAGGTACCACTATGTCTTGATTCAGTGGAGTATCACCTGGCTATCTAGAAGAAGCAATTTCAATACTTATCCTTTTCTTCTTCTTACTGGATTCTCCTTGGGCAATTTCAAGCTGTTTTCTTTTCTTTCCCTGTCCTGAATCTCTTTCATTTTCTTTGCTCCGTGAATCTTTACTAGATGCATTATGTACTTTTTGCTGATCAATTTCTCCCATTTTAATATAGGTGAGTTTCTTTCCCTCATCAAGCAAGGCTTATACTTGTTTATTTATTTGCTCTTCAGTAATAGCAATGATAGGTTTTATCAACCCCTCATCATCAACCTTTTCTCTATCAGCCCAGTTGACCTCATAAGGCAAATTTCGGATCTTATTGTATTCATCACCCAAAAGAGCTCTTTCACCTTCTAACTGATCAGGAATCCTTAGTACCTTCGTAGCTCTTACTAAATCCCATCTCAACCTTGAACACTTTTGCATTCTGATATCATCATCATCTATGACATTAGCCCAATGATCTTCCAGTTGTTCAATATGCTTATAAGAAGAATATGACTGCTTGATGGCTCCATGCGGATCAAAGTTCTCTCCTTGAATCATGCGAATGAAAATGATAACCCTGAAGCTCAACTTCTAAATGCTCAGTTGCCTGAAGTGATGGACAAGAGTAATATCTACCCAGCTGAAGAGGAAACTGAACTCCGGCTTTCTTTCTTGCTTTCTGCATCTTATGAAACTCTAACAGCTGTCTTGAAACCTCTAGCAACACCATCCTGTTTGAAGGATATCTGGGCAGTCTATATGGAAACGATGTAAAACCTTGAATCCTGATATATGTGAACTTGTCATACTGAATATAACACCTTCCATACTGCTTGATGAAGTTCCTAGCAGCACTAGTTAATCTTCTATGCGGTTCACCTCTCAACTTTCTCACTATGAACATGGCGAAAGCATCATTAAACCTCTTATAGTGATTGATGTTCTTCAAATGGAGTTGAGGATAACACTGATGTGAAAGAATCTGTCCAGGCTTTGTACCTACTTGTCCTTTAGCTATTAATCCTTTGTAGACTACATTTCTTGCCAAGATATAAACAAGGTATGAAGTCATGAAGAAATACTTCGTTTCATCAAAATTCTCAAACTGTTCATCTAGGCAATGACTTATAAGGCCAGCCCAATCAACCATCTTGTTCTTTGTAAACATATGATCAAAGTAAGTATACATCCATCCTTCGAAAGTAGATGATTGAGGCCTACCTGTTACTCGATTCAGGAACATGATCAAGTAACTTATCTCTTGCTTGAAGTCAGCCTTATGGTACCTTGGATCCTCAGAGTTGTATATCTTCATCGATGAATCAGTCATCCATTTCTTCCTGATTTCTTGCATGTAGATCTTAGAGTTGCCTTTGAAAGTCATTTGAGCAGTTGTAGAGCATATGAAGATTCCCTTCCCTTTTGGGATGTTGAAGATCTCCTGAATAGCCTCTCTCTGGAGATAGGCGAGAACAGTTCCATCCTTAGCTATAATCTATCTTTTCTCTTTATCATAGTGCTGAACACACTCCAACACTAACTCAGTGCTTGGCAAGGTAGGTGGGAAGCAGGCTGCTTGTACAATTCCACTTTCGCTATGGCTTTGATGTCTTCGTTTCTTGTGATGGCGAGCAAGAAGTCCTTCACCTCCTCCAGGTTGACGTGTCCCATGTTGGTGTCTCCCACGTCCTTCCACTGCGTTTCAAGCTTGGACTCAGGTATGTTGGACTTAACATCCATCTTGATCAAGACTTGTCTCTCTTTAGCCGTCATTCCCATTTACCTACAAGCAAGACTCGAATAAGTAACTTTGAAACGATAAAATTGACTTCACAAACCTGATTTTAGATGATAAACTCATGATAAATCTGCAAAATTAAATAAATAAAAGGCAATTTTTTATGAAGTAGAGCTAATTACAACATACCTTGTATCAAATTTCTGTCCTAGAAGAAGTAGAATTCTGGAATTAATGATAAAAATCAGTAGGAAATGTCAGAAATCTGGAATAATAATGCAAAATCAGTCAAAATACAAATCTGCTGCTCTTATCCCTCTTGAAAAATTCGCTGTCCCCTAAACAAAAATCGCTGCCCTCTAGGAAATTCGCTCCACTTGCAATATGAGTTGTGACCAAATGAGAAGGGGCGCCCATGTTATATAGCAGTTTATATTTTATTAAATGCAAGCGGCTGAGGTGAGGTCGGCATATTTTGCTATTTAATGTTTGCAATTTTCACAATTTTCAAAAAAAAAAACCTTTGGGCGCCAAAGTCAATACGCCATATGAAGGATGCTCAAAGTGGAGGGTCTAAATGTATGTGGGTACCACATCTCAAGGCACCAAACAACATGGATTTAGATGTTTCACCTCAGGGCGCCAAATTGGTATTCGACCAGCCACAATGGGCACCCCTCTACTCATAACTCACCTCTTCATTCCCTAGGCACTAAGATAGAGTAGCTCAATCATTATGATCTTAGGCGCTTGCACTTGGTAGTTTCTAATGCTTAGGTGCCAAAGTCACTGCTCCAACCAATCTACTTTTAGGGGCCAAACTAAGTGGGAGATGTAGACAATGAGGGCCTAGTTCCAACAAAGGTGTCTTAATATGTTGAATGCCTCATGCTCTTATCTTACAAGATTTCATTCATCCTCACCAATCTCCTACATCCAAGGTGCTCTATCTTGAAGGTGGTACATGAGGAAAGTAGCGCCTAGCATGATTTGACGTGCTTAATCAACTTCGAGAGTCAAAATGAGCCACCTCTCTTAAGGCGCCCTTCTTCATGCTCCAAAACATCCTTTCTAAGTGAAGGCACTCACATGGTTGTAATTAGCGCCTGAGCTAATGAGATACAATTTACAACTTCCAAAAATTCATTCTCCACCTCCAGAGGGTTCCTCCAACTAGGCGCCAAACTAAGTCAAGAAGTTACAATTTTAGCTCTAGGCGCTATTAGAGGATCTTCCTAACTCAGGGCGCTCAAATTACCTAGGCGCAAATTCTCTGGAAAGCCTCAAGACAATGCCTCCAACTTGGGCGCCCATACTAACTTCAAATGGTGTGGAGGAACAAAGAGTGCATCAAATCATTCTGAGGCGGAAATTGATGATTGTTTTAGCAAAGGTTGGTGCCTTGAGGCTTAGGTGTGTTCTCTTTATTCCTTATGCATCCATTTTGTCAGGAGGTTTTAACAAGGCAATAGATCTAGTTGATACAAACATGATGAGCGCCTAGGTCCCTTAAGAGCTAGCTCTTGGCATTTTGATGGTTTCATCTTATATCTACACGCTCAAGAGACTTCCTCAATCCTAGGCGCCCAAAACATAGGATTTAGACCTTGTTTCATTCATAGGCGCTGTTTCATGGTGGAATAGGTGTTACTGAGCGCCTTTTCTAAGTTGGGCGCCAGAAAGAGAGGATTTGAAGCATAAGGGCACCCAAACTACCTTTTGTTCTTTCCTTATTGAATTTTGAAGTCTTCAGGTAGACTCAATCAAGGCGCAATTTGATGGGGTGTTAAAAGCTAGTTTTCTTCCTTTAGGCGCCTTCTAAGGTCATCTTACGCGCTAAACTCTTCTTACTACTCCCAAGGCGCTCAAAACATGAAAGGCGCAAATCCTCATCATAGCACTAATCCTTTTCTAGGCGCTAGAAACAATGCCTCCCAACTTAGGTGCTTCATATTTTGAATGGAATGAGTGGCAAAGTGCGCCTATCCTCATATCTCCAACTCTTTGAATCTAGGGCGCCATTATTGTTTCCATTCAACCTTAGAACATTCTTAAGAAGCTAAAACCTTCTGTTACAAACTTAGGCGCAAAATATGATGATGGGGAGTGCATTCTTTTCTAACTCAAAGTGCCAGATGTAGTCTTTGCCCTTAGGCGCCATATTACAAGGTTCAATGTTCTAATACCTAAGGCGCTAGATCCAAACCTTCTATAAACCTTCTACATCTAAGGCGCTAGATCCACTTTATATTTGTCATTTCTGTGTCTTTAAGCAATTGTGGATGCTTTGGAAAGACTCCTTCACCTAGGCGCCTATCACTAATGGCCTCAACACTTCAAGGCGCTCAAACACTTCACGGTGCCAGAAGATAGGTTATCACTGCAAACACTTCCTAAGCACTCACTTCAGGCTCAAGGAATCATACTCATTAGGCGCAAAGATGAGGTTATCTACATATGAACTGGCGCCTACCTTCCTTTAACTATCTCCTTGGAGTTTTGAAGTTCTCATCCCATGAAACATGCCTTGGAAAACCTTCTTTCTTCTTACTCAAGGCGCCTATTTAGTTGGCTTAGACTCCATTCGCTATTCTCTTATCTTCTAAGTGCTTAACATTCTCCTAGGCGCACATGCTGATGATCTGCACCTAAGGCGCTAATGTAGGTTGGCTAAGATGGGAAAACGCGCCTAACTCTCAATGCACTTAGCCAATTTCCGGATCTCAATCATCAAGATCAGGTCATCAAGGGATTCTAACACTCAAACACCACTGACTTCATCATGCAATAGCTTTAAGACATCATCAAAACCTAATGCAAAGCCTCTGAGCTCTTGTTGCTCAAGAAAAAGGGGGGGTCCCTATTCCGAATGGGGTGATGTGTGATTTGGTCACAACAGGTAGTACCAACTCATTCTCAACAACCTCTTCTTCTTCTTCCCTTGGAAGGAATGTAGGCCTCATGGGTATGGGTCTATTATTTGTAGAAGTACGAGCTCTGTCAACTCGAGGTGTGCCAACCACACTCCCATCACCCGTAGGTGTTGCATTAACCCTCATATGCCCCATGGCTTGTGTCATACACTGCATCATTTGTGTCAAAGCATTGTTTTTTTGTTGTTGTCCTGCTGCTAGTGACCTCAAAACGTTATCAACATTACCATCATCTCTTGGCGGACTTGTACCTCTTTCTCTATCCATGTTCTGTGCAAAAGGATTGACCTCTTCTTGTTCTATATGTCAAGTCCTAGTCTTCTTCTATAATGTTGCGAATATGGAGACTGCATAAGGACAACCACAACTCCCGACTAGGTCAATCTTTTTACACATAACATGCCAGGATAAGATCGAGTCAAATCTCAACCCGATGTAGGTGGGTCTAACTTCGAATCTTATGCTCAAGAATGCCATTGGATAAGACTTAACTTTCATTAATTCCCAAATACCCTCCAGGCTGGCAAGATCCAAGCTCTGATACCACTAAAATGTGTTGAACTTGGTTTTTGAACAAATTTTCAAATTCTTCCAATTACAAACCCTAAGACTGAATTCTGATTTCTTGTTTCAGATCTAATCATGTACTTATATCATCCAAATATCATAGCAATTACATCATAAACATCAATACAAAATATACAATCAAACCCTAGTTGGATTACACAATGAACTACACACTAGGTTGATTGCAAAATGATGACCAAATCAAATCAAACCCTGTTGTTATGCTATCAGATTTATATCATATGTCATTACATCAATGGTATGGCTCTTTCATGGCCAAATTACATCAATATGCTGCTGTTACAAAAATCAGAGAAGGAAGATGACCTTTAACATACCAACTTGATATTCATTGCCAATACAAGGTGGGTGAATTGCACAAGACTGATCGGCACTCCTTTATGATGATGAATAGGTATCAATGAATGCAAATCACCTCACTTATTAATGTCAAATTGATCCCTTGTGCTGATCGTCTAGGCCACTAATGATGAATGATGCAAAACATGTAAGTCCAACGTAGCGGCAGCTAGGGTTTAGGCCTGCAACACTTCAGATCTGCAAATCTGCAATGAATCCTCCAATACTAGCAATCAAATCAGCTACAATCCTCTCCACTAATAGCACTCAAGATCCTCAATGTTGGCGCTTCCTTTGATTGTCAAATTAAGATGGTGAAAAGCCTTTAATGTCTTCAACAATGTCTGCAGCAATACTGATGTAAAAATCTGAATTCAAGTGTCTCCAACAACTGAATAAATTTTGCCCACAATTGGTACTCAAACCGTCTATGATGGCGCTCACTCAATGATGAACAATCAACAATGTCTTCCACAATATCTTCCACAAGGCAGCGTCTCAAGTCTACAATCAAAATCGATGCTCCTAGCTGATCCAATGTTCCCACAATGATGATCAAATCTGCAATGAATGATGTAGCATGAAAAAACACAATTATCCCTTCAAATCCTCCAATGAAGCGCAAGTGTGAACTCCGTATGAAACCACCTCCAAGATGTGATTGGGTTTTCGTCCAACACACCTCCTTCCACAAGGGTTTTCGTCCTTGGAAAGTCCTGCAATACAATTGCCAAGCAAAATGCCAAAGTTGCCAAAAGTTTGTGATAATGAAATGAGCTTCGTCAACCTTCTTTTATACTTGAATCTTCTTTTCCTTCGATGTAGGCCGACAAATTCAAATTAAAGATTTGAATTACCTTTTTCCTCCAATATCGGCCAAAAAACCAATATTTTATTTATTTTCTTTTTTCCCATATGGCCGCCCAAATTCAATAATTTATTATTTTATTTTATTTTCCCATTCTCCCAAGTTGAGCGCTCCACAAGAAAAATAAATAAATTTCACAAACTTAAGCGCTCCAATTAAATATTAATAAAATATTATTATTTAATTATTTTCTCCTCCAATGTGGGCGCTAGACATCAAAATAAAATAATATTATTTTATTTTCCACATACCTAAATGGTTCGCCCAATTCCATGAACAATTATTATATTATTTTTGACCTTTTGATAATTAATGTAAAAATACATTAATTCATTTCCCGCAATCCCCAAAGCTAGAAAAATTAGCTAAGCCTCATAAACCAACTTTCCAAATTTCCATAGCTCAACCACTGCATTCCCTCAATTCACAAATTAGCCTACGAGAATGAAGATAGGCTAACTCAAACTCCTGTTAGATGATCATGCCGGAAATGGGGACATGTCATGCATAAACCTCCAAATGAGCCCAAAACCCCTTTATATAGACACTTTTAGGGCACTTGGGAAATATTTCTTTTTTGAAGATAAATAATCCTTTTTGCTCACTTTAATTATTCCCTTTTTTCCCATGCCTAGGCGTTCACTTTTATGTGCCCCAACAAATAATAAATCAAATTACTTTTCCAATGAGCTATTACACTTATCTTTTAATATTTCCAACTTTTGATAACTTAAGTGAATTTATTAATTAAATGGCTTAATAACTCACCCAACTTACGAAAATTCCCAAAATGAAGCGAATTGCAAATTTGACCATACCAACATGATCCTGAAGGTTTGGGATGATGATTGATGCCAACTGGGTGACATACTATAAATAGGTAGCTTCTCCAAGAAGTTTGGAGAGCTTCCAACAAGCTTGAAACTATTTCTAATAGCATCATAGGACTCCACAAGATTAAATGAGCTCATTGCCACAAACCAAACTCGCATTCGACCAAAGCAAAGCTCTCGAAGAACTTTGGAGTTCTCCCTTGCACACCAATTAGCCTACGGGAAAACTCGAAAATAGGCTAATTGCTCACAACTTGGCTAAGCGCCAATTGTGGACATTACAGTGGCATCCACCATCTGTGTTTTTGTCTTCTGTTGCTCAAATTGCAACTCCTTTGCGGTGAGTTGAGCTTCTAGGGACTCATTTGTGCTCCTTAACTCGACCGAAGTGTTGTGAAGCTATGTGAGCTCTTCGACTCTCCCCTTCTCCAATTCCTCCGCCTTCTCAAGCCTCTACCTATAGCCCTCCAGCATTATCTCGGTTTGGGCAAGCTTAGTCTGCAACACCACTTGTTGAGGTTGCAAGGCTGCATAGATTTCTCGTGCGATCATTGCCTGCCTCTCTTGAGTCAATTTCTCAATTTCCAGCTCTTGAAAATTTACCTCCACCTGTAGTTGATTCACCGTATTTTTTGTTTGGGCAAGCTCTGACTCCCGCTTCTCTAGCCGTAATGCATGTAGTGACATCAAAGTTGTCTTATGCACATCCTCATCTCTCATTCTTATCTGATAGTACCCGGACCACAAATCAATCTTGGAAAAGTACACTGCGCCATGAAGCTCATCTATCAACTCATCAATCCTGGGATAGTGTAGTGATTCTTGATTGTCTTCTTGTTGAGTGCTCTATAGTTGATGAACATCCTCATGGTACCATCCTTAACCAACACCACGAAAGAAGCAAATGGGCTAGATCTCAATCGTATGAGTCTAATATCCAACAACTCCTTAGTCACCTTCTCAATCTCTTCCTTGTACCTCCTCGGATGACGATAAGGTGTAGTGATGACCGCCTTCGATCCCCCCTCCAACTCAATGACATGGTGAAACCCTCTATCTAGAGCTGACCCTGGAGGAATTTCACTAAACACCATTCTATGCTTATCCATAATGGACTAGACATCGAAATGAGTAGTCTTTTCACCCGTGGGAGAAATCCCATCTGTGATCAAACATTGTGTTGCCCAAGCTACTTGTCCTCTACGAAAGGCTCTCTCCATCCTCTTGGCTAAAACAACCCTCAGAGCTCCGTTAGACAAACCTTGAAGAACCACCTCCTTACCTTCTAATTTGAATTTCAATTCCATGGTCTGATAGTTCTAGGTAAAATCACCAAGTGAATGCAGCCACTGCATCCCCATAACATCTATCTCACCTATACCAACCACATAAAAGTCATCACATACTCTATGCCTACCTAGAGTAATGTCAAGCTGATGAATCCTCTCGATGCAAGGGATAGTAAATCCATCGGCCACAATCACATTAAATCCCTCGAAATCATTTGTCCTCAACCCCATCCTAGTCAGCAAACCCTTATCAATGAAATAATGGGTAGCCCCACCATTAATCAATATTGTCACTCTATGACCCTGCAATACTCCTCGAACTTGAAAAGGATGATACCTAGGTGCTCTTGAGAGAGTGGCAAGTGTGCCTTTCAAAGGACCTCCCTTTTTATGCTCCTCCTCATCAACTACAACCTCAGGGTCAGGTTCTTCCACCTCTGAATCATCATCTAAAACCACCTCTATGAAATGTACCTATCCTTTGCCCAAACACCTATGCCCAGGCTCCCAAAGTTCTCTACATGAAAAACACAATTTCTTCCTTCGAAGTTCTTTTTTTGAGTCCTCATTCCTATGGGGTCTCGACGGTAGCACCTTTGGTTAAGAGAAGCTCTTTTGGAAAGGTTTCCTTTGCTGTCCTATTGGAGGAGGCTTGGGACTAAACTTTTTTGGCCACCGTATCTTCCAAATTCAAAGCTCTCCTGATAGCATCCTGTAGAGATCTTGGATCAAATGCCCTCACCAAACCCTTGAGAGGTTCAGTTAGACCTTCCACAAAAAACATTACGAGTCTCCTCTCTATCACATTTGGAACCATCACCGATAGCCTCTGAAACTCTACCACATAACGCTTAACTGAGCCCTCCTGTCTCAACTATGCTAACTCTCTAAAATGAATCTCTAGATCCTTCCTATCAAACCTCTCTATCAATCTCTGGCTAAACTCCTCTAGAGTGGTAATAGAGCCATGCCCTTGTGTCACCATGCCATGGTACCACCATTCATGAGCTATACACCTTCCAAATGTAAGGTGGCAAAATTAATTGCTTCCTCCTCATACATAGGGTTCAGTGAAAAGTATGTATCCAACTTCTGCAACCATGTCCTAGCTGAACAATTGTTTGATCCATCATAGGAAGGTATAGTGATCTTCCCCAAGCGATGTTGTATGTCTTTCCGAGGCTGTCCTAATGATATCTCCTTTCCCTTCTATGCCCATTCCTTGTTTTCATCTCATAGTACTCAATGAAAGACATGTCACAACGGATGGCTAGGCTTAGCACATTATATTCTGCATGATACCTTGCCATCTCATCCTCTTGTCTTGGGGGTCATTGCTACTCTTCTTCAAATGGATCCTCTTCTTCCCTTTGTAAAAATTTGGCTCGAAATGTCTTGGTAGGAGGATTAATTGAGATCCTTTCATTAGCTAAGTTGCTTCCTTCTACAAAATTCTAATTGGGTCTACCAGCAATCCATTGTTGATTCGATCCTTTCAAAATTCGAGCAATTTCTACCATGGACTCTTTCATGGAGGACTGAAACTCCCTGGCCAACTCCCTATTTTCCCAGCTAATGATTTTCCTTCTTCATCTTGGTCACCCATGATTCCTTCTTTCTTTTTCTCCCTTCATTGGTATCTGATTTCCCTATCACTCCTTTGAATGAATTTGCATCACAAAACTAGTCTACAGGCTGGCAAGAAAAATGCTCTAATACCAATGAGATAACCCTCCTAAAATTCTAAATGTTATATTTATTTATACTAGATCAATTCCTTTAATTCTAATATCACCTGTATATTCTGTTTGGTAATCCAAAAATCACATATGGACTAGAAGAGTGTTAGATACTATATTGCATGTACGTCTAGAGAAGAAACCCAACTGATATAAACAATCATTATCAATAGTTTCCAAATAGTCTGTAATATCATCAACTGGACACTCTTTTATTCATGCATCATCATTGAACAATATACAAAATCAATTATAGCGCAATACATACAATTGACTGAACATTCATTGGATCGATAGTTGTCACAAGAGAAATCGCAATCCTTGTTGTAGGTATGTGATTTGTCACTGAATGTTGACACAACTCCAAATGTGATTCGATGTATGACCTACCGCCGATATATGGGCCTACTGAGTAGGTCGTGAAAGCCAACCTATGTCCACCTTCTGTTGAAGATCTCGCTGGTAGTCCTTAGCCACCTATCATCCTATGTAATTTACTTCAGCAGATGCAAACGGGGTGCCAACGATGATGGATTAGCTTCACTAATGAAGTGATAGTGTTGATTGCGGCCAGATTTGATCTAACACCTAAAGTCTTCAGAATATAGGTTGCCGATGATTAGAACAATGGTGCGATGGATGTAGCTCATCCCTAATGTATAGGTGAACTCCTACAAGGTTAATTGTTCCCTGTGGTGACTAGAACCTCAACGCTAGACAATCCTGATGACTCCACAGAGTGATGAGTATGACAATGATGTTGGAGTTGGTGATCTATAATAACTTAATAAGGAGTGCGGGGATGCTTGATCAATAGTGTATCGTACCTCCCTATTGTGAATTCCTTCCAATATGATGGTATGGCAACAACCTTGTACTCGACCAGCAATTCCCAAAATATCCTCCTTTGCGCCCTCTTCAAAAGGATGCAACTCTCCTTAGAGCAATTGGTGGAAGATTCTTGCATTGGCAATGTTTGATCTTACTCCTAAACTCCTCCAATGCCTGAGCTCCTAAATTGAGATAAAATTACAAATATTAACCCAAGCTGTAAACCCTGTTAGATTTGTCAAATCAGAGGTAGGGTTTTTGTCCTCTTTGCACAATAGATAAATTCCAAAATTATCACTTGCAATATTCAAAAACTGGATACCTGAAATGTGCTCCAATACCTATGTTTATACCTTCTTGTTTTGGTCCCTTGGGAGCCAAATTTGGGCAACAAGTAAGAATTTTAATTTTATATTTTATTTTTTTTGTTTATATTTATAATTTAATATTTTATTAATATATATATATAGTGTTGAAAAACACTATTATTTTAATAATATTATTATTAATTAAGGAGAATAGAGGGGACATGACACACAATACCAAGTACTTCTATGGAAAAACCCAACAAAGAAAAAATTCCATCACCATATTGGAACTTCAATCTACTGATGGGCACTATTTTGAGTTAGTAAATTACATCAAAGAGCAGATCTACAACCACTCTAAGCAACTTTACCAAGAAGAGCAAGTGGACAGAAACCTCAAGCTCACAACCTCTTAGCAAATATTCCTTTTCACGTCTCCAAGGAACAAAATAGAGATTGTTTTAAAGCAATGACAATGGAGGAATTACAAAGGGTTGTATTTAGAATGAAGAAGGACAAAGCTCCTAGCCTCAATCGATTTAATTTTAATGCCAAAGTCTTTCCAAGATTTCTAGGATACTATCAAAAATGATCTTTTGGCAATCGTGGAAGATTCCAAACAGCATCATAAACTCGATGGGGGAATAAACTCTTCCTTTCTAGCCTTAATTTCAAAAGAAGCACATGCAATGAATATTGATAGGTACAGACCTATATCTCTTTGCAACTCTTCCTACAAAATTGTTACTAAAATCATCTCCAGAAGGATTGAAAGGATTATACCCTTTCTTATTTCTGAAGAGCAAACTAGTTTTGTCCCTCTCAAGCATATCTCCAAAGGTATCATCCTCACCTAGGAAGCCATACACTCTAGTAAACAAGAAAATAGGAAAATCATGGCTATTAAATTGGATATGGCTAATGCTTTCGACCGTTTGAACATGAAGTTGTCTACAATACTTTAGACAAACTGGGATTTGATGACAATATTGTGGGATAGATAAGGGAATGCATAAATTGCCCCTAAATTGCTCCCTTCGTGAATGGAAGCCCTACAAGCTTCTTCAAACTCTCTAGAGGTCTGAGGCAAGGATGCCTTCTCTCTTCTTTTTTGTACATCATATATGTAGAGCTCTTGGGACGTAAAAGAAAAGGCAGCAAAAAATCCCCCCTTGGTATTCCTACCTTTCATAGAGGAAAGCAGCTCAATAATGCACTGTTTGCAACTGACACCATTTTTATGGTGAGGGCCACTCCTCAAATTGCAAAGAGGTTTGACTCTACTCGTAGAATCTACTCAATTGCTACGGGCTGCTTGGTAAACAAAAACAAATCTGTCTTATATTTCTCTCATAGCCACCTCAGGGAAGTTGCTGATATTTCCAGACTATTGGGTTTCAAGGTAAGTAATGAACAAAGTTTCTCCAATTTGGGCGTGCCAATTTCTTTTAACTTACTCAAAGCTCAACATTGGGAAAAGATTATATGTAAGATGAGGCAAAAATCAGCAATTGGGCTAATCTCTAATTGACGCCTCTTGATCAGGTCTTGCCAATAAACTTTATGCTATCCACCTTACTTATCTACCAAATGAGTATGCTCTTTACACATAAGATTATTATTAATAAGATGGAGCGGTTGATTAGGAAATTCGTGTGAGAAGAAGGAAAGCAAGACAATAAGAGAAAGTTTCACCTTGTTAAATGGGAACAAATTATTAAGAGCAAAAAGGAAGGAGAGCTTGGCATCAAATGTCTTCATGATCACCAAAAGGCTCTAGCTGCAAAATTAATCTAGAGAATGATTTGTGATAAAGATAAAATATGGGCTTCTTTTCTTCACCAAAAATACCATTTTCATATCTCCAAGGGCTGTCTCCATGTCAACCCTCCTGTTAAGAAAACCCAGATTTGGCAAAATTTGGAAAAGTCTGTGGATCTAATCTCAATCAGCTTTCCTGAATGCCAAGTAATGGTGAGAAAATCCAATTCCACGAGGACAAAACCCCTGGGCAATTTAGACCTCAGATTTCTGCCCACCTTAAAAATTGGCTTCAATTCAAAAGCATTTGCTATTTAAATTAACTGATGAGCTTCAAAAATATTCCCCAAATCAAGTCTGATTTGGATCTTAATGTCCCCTTGGATCTGAAAACAGACTGGGTCTCGTTTATTTCTTCCATGGAGAGAAGGATTCCTACTGATTGTAGAACTGAAGATAAACTTATATGAGGCAGTACCAACAGATCAAGAGTTTATACAATGAACAAAGGCTACCCAATGATTAGAGGTTTTCATCCCACTATGTCGAGACGGAAGCATTTATGGCACAAGAAAGCTATCCCTAAAATCAATATTTTCTTTTGGTTCACTATGCAAAATCAGCAACTCACTCTAGATAGCCTGAGAAGAAGAGGAGTATTGGTCCTAGTTGGTGTGCTCTTTGCAAGCAGGATGAAGAAGAAAAATATCATCTCTTTTACACTGTGGTTATGCTAAAGAAGTCTGGCCCTATCTCCTTAGCAACTATGTGCCTCAAATCTCTGCTCCCTCTTCCTTTCACGAAGCCATAAAATTCCTCAATCAAATCAAAATGTGAGAAAAGAATCTCATTGGCCTTCTCCTATAAAGTATCTTCTACCAAGGTACCTCCTTTGGAGAATTTATAAAGCTAGAAATTCACAAATCTTCATGGAACAAAATTCCCCGGCCTGGGTTACTGCTAATATTGTTCAATCCCTTCTAAAGGACCCTGCTAACCACAACCACCTCTCTCCCAAAAGGGGAATTTGATCAAGGACACTCTTCCTTCCTTTTGCCCCAGTTTCTCCATATTCTTTGATGGGGCATCCAAAGGGAATCCAGGATTAGCTGGGAGAGGGGGAGTCGTCCTCCACAACAATATAATCTGTCTTAGTTTTGCTGCTGGGCACGGCATCTCATAATCAATGAAGCTGAAATTCAGGCTCTTAAACTGGGTCTCACACTGGCTAAAGAGGAAGGTGTTCATTCTATAAAAAAATTTGGAGACTCTCAACTCATTATTAATGCAGTGACAAAGGCTCACTACAAATCTGTTAGCATTACTTACATTGTTAAAGTTATTCAAATTTCAAACTTATTGCTCAATTTTCCCAGGTTGATTTTCAACATGTTTGGAGAAAGTACCATAGGGAAGCAGATAGCATGGCTAACATCAGGGTTACTCTTAATGCTGGAACTCTCCAAATCTAGCAGATCTCTGCTAAGTAACGAATACTTTTATCTCGGATCCTTCTATTCATCACGCAGTCTGCCAGGTCATTGGACTGCTGTCTCCTCTTCTACTTAGCTCTGATAACGACCATCAGACGCTGATTGAATTGCTCTTATTTGATCTGTGTGTTTGAACTGCTCTGAATTCTTTGTAATTTACATTCAAAAAACTATTTATCTTTATTAAAAATTGGGAAGGGCAGTGAGGCTAGAGAGTAGCAAAATAAGAATTGTCCTCAAACTTACAGTAAAATTTTTCCAGTTTTTTACAAATACTTGGAGCTAAGCGATATGTACAAAATGCACACTAAGTGTTCGATAAAATGTCTGTCAGCATATATACAATTGATGGAGATGCAGAAATAAAGTGAATGACTCTAATAGTAGGAAACTAGTATGTAAGAAGAGGAATGCATGTGTACGAGTTATGCAAATGGGTTACAGGTTGGAATCAGACCCCTGGTCAATTAACACAAAATATTCCCACCTCCCTGCACCTTATTATTCTTATTTAATAAACAAAGCAAAACTGTCGATATAAAAAGTACTGAGATGAGAGTAATCTAACCATAAAATTATGCAAAACAAAGCAAATGCAATACAGTTAAAAAAAAAATGATCCCATATATGGAAACCTAAAATAATTATGTAGCGGAAACCCAAATTTCTCAGCCATTGGGAGCCTAGAATACAGGGCAAGCGAATACTGAGCAGAAAACCATGTAAATCATGATGATATCTACTAGAAACCCAAAAAGAAAAACCAATGTTAAGTTGAGATTCTAAAGGAGAAATTAGAGATTTAAAATTAATCAATGTGAATGTGAAATATAACGAAATAGCGATGAAATTATATATCAATGATCTGAATACTCGAGTGATGAGGACATAGGAACAGAGGGACTGAGTGTCTTTGGAAAAACCCAAAGAAGATATAAAATGAAAAGAAAGACAGGACTGTTAAGAGCATGTCCAAACCTAGAGGATATAAACTTGGGAGTGGAGATTCATTCTAAAATTAGCTTGGTTGGATTAAAGACTAATAGCTCTGCTGTCAGCATACATATCAATTGATACAGATGTAGGAACAATCCCCAAACCCGACGACCTTATTACTTTTGTTAAGGTACTTAATTTAATACTAACAAAAAACAATCAAAGTAAAAACACCAATCTAAGTGTAAATTTAAATTAAAGCAAAACAGAGTGAGTACAATTGAGAAGGAGAATTTCAGTCCCTTTAATACCATACCCAGAAAAAAGACCAACATTATGTCAGGTTCTACACAAGCTACAAAAATTTAATATAGATTTAAAAACATTGCATACCTTGTCCCTTTGTGTTCTTATCCAGAAGCCAGCAGAATTTACTACGCTTCCTTCTATGACTACATCACAGCCAAATCAGACCCGCTTTCCCGCATTTTGGTTTAGAACAGACAACAGAAACCAAGAATCGCTTTCTATATTTTACAAACAATTACAAATGTCCAAAGCGGAATTGTGTTTAGGAGTCTAGCATAGGAAATTAACTGTACTTTTTATTTTATACCTTCCTGGGAAAACGGTTTTGGTTGCGCGCATTTAATTACTATATGTTTTTTTGGGATACAGTTTTGTTTTTAGCGCCACTCATCAATTTTTCAAAAAAAAAATGACTGTTATGATATTTTTCCCAACAAGTAACGCCTGTTGTTTTTTCCACGGGACTGACTAGACGAAGCAGTTTATGGGATCAAGAGCAGTAGTAAATTTCATATTAATATATTTATTTAAATATACATATGTTGAAATTTGAAAAGGGTTTCATATTAATATATTTATTTAAATATATATATTTGTAATGGTGAAATTTGAAATTTGTATATTTATGTTATTTTCTACTTAGTTTTATGTTTATTTTAGTGGAATGTCTTAAATACAATAATATATTAATTAACAAGTGGTATATTCTTGTATTTGGTTTGGCTCATGGCCAAATTCTTTTCTATATTCATTCTATCTCTATTTGCACTTATCTCCTCATATTCATTATTCATTTGTCCTTTATCTATTTTTATTAGCACTTACCTCCACATTTGCTCCATGCCTCAAAATTATCATTTTATCCATGAGGTTCATTTTTGGTCGATGGGGGATTGACCTAATTTAATCCCACAACATACAAGAATGAACCAAAAATTCAAATATTCAAATTCAAATTCCAACTTTGTTGCCCATTTCTACTAGTCTATTAGTTGACTTAACACACATTTCTGTGACATGTTATGTCATGGTATTTAAAGACATTCAATGTGCACTTAATTTCACCTAAAGAATGCTCGCTTTGGGAATAAAAATAACACCTATATCACACTTCAATTTTCTAAAGGGCAAAAGAATCACCCCTGCATATAGGTCATCCACATGTTGGTGAGTGTTGTCTTCAATATTGCTCATTACCATTAATTCATCCCTCTAAGGGGTTGACCTAAGAGAACACAACCACTTAGCAAGTCAACAATCTTCCCAACAGTGTCCCTAGACACCACCTTGACACATTCAACCATCAAGAAGGCAAAAGCAAACAAGTTACTAAAGAACATTCTATCAATTCATCTTTGTGTCACATAGTTCAAATCTACATGTTGGATCAAGTCTGTGCCACTTGAGATTGGCCCCACGACTCTCGAGATTAAACCACAATAAATTATGAGACTATGTAGACTTATGGAATCATCAAATTGAGAGCACAAATTTTTGGATAGTGGCAAACAAATTCAACATGACATCATTGGTGTTTTTATATCATCTGTTCTAAGATAAATACCCCTAACCCTTGCATTCAGTTTTTTAATATTTATTACATGTATCAACCCAACTCTAACTAATCTAGATTAATTTATGCTTATTGATTGCATTCATTTAATTAACCTAGATTATTTATGTAAAGTGTTTTATGTCTTTGCTTTTTTGGTGAACATCATATTTGTCTTACATGCAACCTAAGGTTGTCCTTTAGGTTTTATTCTCCTCCTATATTAGAGTTTTACATGCGATTTATTTTCTAATTATGTATCCTATTTTAATATTTGATTTAGGTTGATTCCCCTTTCCTATTTCATGCTTCATAGTTTTATCTTTTTTCCAGGGTTTGTGGTCTATAGTGTGATCTTGCCTTCACCTACCTTACTTACCTTGATTTGACCCTAGTAGGGTTTCATTTTTATCCAGGGTCTAGATTTACCTTTGTTTCCCATTGTTTAGCATATCTTGATCAAGGTTTGAGTATACATAGTAATATACCTCTTTGATCATGCCCTACCCAACCTTGTGCTTCTAGGGTTTAATTTCCAATTCTAGTTATTGACTAATTTTAAAATTTATATCAATCCCCACCTCCTTCATGTATTAGTTATCCATCTTTAGTAGGGTATGGGCCTTTTATGGTTGATCTTCACTAGATCCCTACCTAGCCAGCCTTGGCTTGTGCTTCGTTGTTAAATCTTTATCATGGATTTTTGGGATTATCTCTGTATATATATCAAGAATTATAAGCCGTCCCCATGCTTTATTAAAATTCCTATCCTTTAATTCCTAATGATATGGCATCGTTCTTTCATATTGATGATATTTCATATTCCATGCAAAGTTGTTTTCATGCATATTCACTATATTCTTTTTTATGGAGTTTGCCACTATTTTTCCTTCTATTTTGAGAGATTTTGCCTCATTTGTCTACATGGTTCATGATGATATGCTTTGTGATGGTCATTCTTTTACATCTTATAGTGCTCATGGTAGTATTGCACCTAATGATTCATTACTAGATGATAGATTACATCACATGAGATTAGTTCACTTGTCTCACATATAAATGTTCGTGACACTTCATTACCTCCTTGTTCATTGCATGATGATATTATTGCTCTTAGTGAGGATTTGTTACATGATGATTTTCATAGTTTTACAAATGCATCTTCACATATTAAATCATTTTTTCTTACTAATTATGAGTATTTAGATTATGGTATCTTATTGATTAGTGAATTTAGAATTCATTTAAGTGGTAGAGCTAAACAATAGTTTGATTCATGTCATACTTATTATACATCCTTCCATGATTTGTCATGTGCTTTCATATATTACTTTACTATTGGTCCTAGACCATGCTCTAATCAAGATTCTCGTTCTTCCCCTTTCTAACGACCCTTAGTAGTTCCTGTAGATTTTTCTATGCATCATGATAATATACCACTTTTTGATGGAGACTCTCCTTTGGATCCTTTTATGTTTTTTGGTGATGTATCTTTGAGTGATTGTGAGAAATATATTTATACACCTTCCATTAAGCAAACATGTGGTTTATACATACATAAGGATGTATTTCATGATGATCATCATGCATAAATCAAACCAAAGGCATTTAGAGAATTCACTACATAAGATGAGAATACACATATGGTGCTAGAACAACTTTTGAAACATAATCTTGTTACCTTACCTCTTGTCAAAATAATGGAAAACTTTAAACTTCCACCACACAATGCTAAATTATATTTGTGAACATATCAGATCACACATGTGGACATTCTAAAAAAGTTAGTGATACTTAATCCCGCCAAAACATTGATTTGAATCTTTGAAATAAACTATAAATTTGTATTTGCAAAGCAAATCACACAAATTTATCAATGAAACCTCCTGCAAGGCAAATACCCAATTTCCTGTAGAAATGATATATCTTTCTACACAAATCCTTCTAACCTGTAACCATCTACACACCTAGAAAACTTCACAAAGTAATAACCAAACATTACATAATCAAATGGCACATGTGTTTAGCACAGGCATGAAATCTGAATGACTCCACCTGCAGGTTGACTAGGGAAGATCTTTCACTTCTAAAATCAATATTCATCTAGGGTTTTCATCCTAGGGTTTGTAGAACCAAAGGTTCCAGCTCCCAAAGAGACTCTAATAAAATAAAATGTCAAGAATGTTTTTCCTTTTCCCCTTAACCTCCTTTTATAACCCAGGAGAACTTCCTAGAAGAAATATTTTAAAATTCACTTTTAATAATAAGCCTTCAACACCAAATAAGTGACTTTATTTTATAATATTCTTTTGAGCCTTAAAGTCACTTAAATAATCATTTTTATAAATAATTAATATAATTTGTCCTTAATTTTACTTTTTGACAACTAAAATATTAATTATTTAATATTTTAATCATTTTCTGCAAATCCGCCCAAAATTGTGGAAAAGTAGCCGAAATGTCGAAACAACTCCCGGAAAGAACCAACGAACTTATCTCAATCTCCTAAACACAATGTCATTATCTGAACTCTGCTTTGAAAAGGATGATGCTCTCGAAGAATTTTGGAGCTTCCAAAGATGTTGGAACGACATATAAAAAGCGACATTACATTCATTTTTTTAATTTTCAATAAATGAACCCCCTAATGTCTCTAAACCCTGATTCAACAAACCAAGTGCACAATGAAATTCTTGATGAAGAGGGAGCACAAACTAACCCTCCCCAAACTCCTCTGTCAATCTTGCAACATCCTAATGAGACACAAACCAACATATTAGGGTAAATCAAGGAAAACAAAAGGGAAATTGAAACATTAAAAAATCCCAATGCAACTAGGACACATCAGAGAGCCCTTGCAACATCCTTGGAATCGATAATTTCTCACATAGATTTTTTTACTAGCCAAATTATAGCGAGAATGTATGACAATTTCATTCTACAAAATTGGCATATGAACGTCAAAGATAATAAAATATTGAAATCTAATTTATGTGCATTATTTATTGATCTGAGAACTAATGATTTGATGCATGGAAGTTGCAAAATATTCCCTATTCATTGGTGCCAACACCAAGGAACAAAAAATAATTTTGGGGATAGGTGGTAGATGGTTTTTACCATCCACATGCAACAATAATGAGATGCCACAATATTGAGGAAATTCTATTGCAAGTTTATCCTAAATGAAATTCTAAATTATTGTGATATGCACAATTTCTAGGGAAGAGGTAAAGGCTTTGCACAAGATAAGGAGGGGGCACGTTGTGCCAAGGGCCACCTAGTGACACCCCTGGCCAGGCCATCTGTTCAACATGTCATAGTCCCTTCCACTGTGAAGGAGAGTGTTGAGGTGGAGACCCTACAGTCTATTAGTTCCCTCATGCAGACCTTACTACAACATAGTAGGCCTCTTTCATAGGTTGATGAGGGTGAGCCTAGTAGGCGTCGGTGGTCACTTTGTCATGTCTATGGAGCTCTTTGTGATTATGGGTCTGAGGATGCTCATGATACACACGTTGGAGAGGATGCTCCACAGTTTTAGGAGTATGATACATAGGGCCAAGAGTCTAAGACCATGATACATCCATATTAAATAATATGGTAATAATAGATGAGTTACTGGATAGGACCTTTCGCATTGACTAATAGGTAATTTCAATAAGGTTTTGTAATTTATTATATAATTTCCTTTTGGAATCTATATTTAACTATACTAAACTCTTATGAATGAAAATTAATGTAAATAATTGTATGTATTATGAAATTCTAGGGTCAAAGACTTATCCTACATTTGTCGGTCATCCAATGCAAGGTTATGTGGCCATGTCGAGTCCACAAGTATGTAATTTGTAACAAAATAGTAAATATACTACATGTAATTTTTGTCATATATCAATAGTAATCTTAAAATGACAATTTGGTAGTAAATAGGTGGATGTTGGACCTCCAACATCACGAGATGTTGGTGGGGGTGGTCATATATCAAGTTTCACTGAGGTAAATTTTATTATTTTTAATCATTATGTATTTAAATAATATTATGTAGATTTTGGTCAAATAACGTTGTTCTATTTTTAGTTGATGACGTTAATTCAGACTCCTAATATTCATGACACAATGGAGGTGGGTATTGCTACAACTATTTTGTCTTCAATTCCTTTGACCGAAGTATGAACTAGTAATGCAAATGTCATTATGTATTTCTTGTTTTAGCTCGCATCATTTAATGTAAATAAATGATATTGATCTTTAGTCTAATTTGTTTATCCATGCTTCTCGCAGGAGGTCACAACTCTAGTTCATATATCTATAGATGAAGAGAGGCAATAGATGATTGAGAAGGATCATCAGCTTGCGGTAAGTGATTATTTACTTATGTCATTATATATTTCCTATTATCTATATTAATGTGTATATTGTTTAATTGTATTAATAGGTGGAGCTCCAAAAAAGTTATGAGAGGAGGTTCAGTTGATGGATTAGAGAGAAAGAGTCATCAATTTCTTCTCTGTCTTCATGATAGAGCAAGGGTCGTCGACTGTTCTAAAACACTCCATAGGACTTTCTATGTTATGACATTTTGTTCTATGCCTATATGGATTGTACACATACATTTCTATTTTATCGATGCATATCATTGTATGCCTATATGGCTTTGTTTATACATTCATAATATTCGTGACATTATGTATACACTATATGGCATTTTCATGACATTATGTATGTCATTTTACATTATTTATATGACAATCAATTATGATTATAGATATTGTCATATTTAATATTTCTATATGATGCTATCATATTTTAGACATAGATATACAACAATATCCCCTAAATTATGACTTGTGTTATGCCATATTATCATTCATATTATTATGAGCTTATTTGGGTGAGTGTGAATTGTCTTAACATGAGTAGGTTTGTCCTTTTTGTCAAAAGTAAGAGTGTATTGACTCATGCCCATGAAGAGAATGAACTTGCCTAAGAAGGGTTTAATTATACATAGAATAAATAATGTGTCTTGTTTAAAAGTTTTGATATTGCCTACATGTTCTTAAATGTTTCCATGAACCTCTTTTGAAAATGTACAAGTGTGTGGATCCATGTTTAATCTCTCTTAGCAAGGAGTGATACTTGAAAACATCACAATAGTTGGGACTTAACTATACCACCATTGGCTTGGAGTTCACACCTTGGTGGAGATTGGACTTTTAGAGGAGATTGTTAATCTTCAATGTCCTTATTTTAATTTATGTTGAAATTTGATCTACAAGTTGTAAAAAGAGATTCTTCCTTAACTATATCCAAATGTTGTAAAAAAGCATTGAAGCATGTATTCTATGGAATTATATATTTAGAATTTGTGAACTATTTCATGTTATTTAGTTTTGGAAGAAATGAATAATAATGATTTTCTCATTGTTGTTTGAACATATGAATAGGCCCCTAATGTTTTGGAATAAAGAGTTAAATTAAATAAATAGTTTTTAAGTTGATATGGAAACCTTAAATTTATTATTAAACATTTAATATAAAGTTTCTTTCCATTTTATAATAGTGAGAATTTGTGTAGGAATGAACTATATGATATGTTGTTTCAATAGTAAAAATCATCCCTTATCATCTTGGTTGAAAAATTGTGGAAATTATCAATTTTTGCATGCTTGTTTATCTCAAAAAGATTGATTTACCAATAATATTTTTTTAGTGATGAACACAAGTTTGTTGTGAAGAATAGTAACTTATGGAGGCAAAAAAATTCATTCACTACAATGAATGTAGAATTGAAATGAATTAGGTTTTATCCTTAAAGATCTATCATGTTATAGATGTATATGTATTGATCTCTTGAACCCTAGATAGCACTTGGATGATTTGAAATAAATTAGGGCTTATCCTTAAATATAAAACCCTAGGACATAAGCTAACATATTTGTGTGCTTCAGTTGACTCATAATGGCTAGTTGGAGGAAGTTAATGAGACCCATTTGTTAAGGGATGTATATGCCTAAAAAGGGTGTAGACCACTATTATAGGGGTTGGAAACCCTAGGTGCGAGCTATCAATACTTAGGATGAACAGGATAAGGATTTAAACACAAATCAAACCTATCAAATCTACCATGTAAAGTAATGAAAAAAACATTTTTGATCTTAGGGGTAATAAGAGATTCTCTTGGTTCAATGTAGCCTGGAAGGATAGAGACCTATAAGTATGAAAAAGGTGCATAGGCCTACATGGTAGTCCGATGATGAGTTGTAGTCCTAATCATGTACATGTAAGAATGAATTATATAGACCTCTTAATACCTTCTCTCTTTGTGACACATTTTTTATTGTTTTTCTCTTTGTTTGTGCCTCACTAACCTTCAAGCTAACCTTCTTATTGTCCATCTACCCAATATTCAACAAACTACCCCTATCGCTTGCCAACCCTAACAACATGAAAGTCCACCTCCCAAGAGGGGAAATTCATTTCCCCAAGGGGATTTTCATAATTCATTCTTATGTAACCATTTAGTTGACCTTCCAAGGTCCCCCACGCCTTTAATTTGCTTATCCTAACCTTTCTGGTTGGGTTGACCATATTGACTTCATGGTCTCCTTGGGTGATCCTGTAACTAAAGTGTGGTCTCCAAGGATGACCTACCCTAATAAAATGGGTGACTCACTTTCCATGTGTGTTCTTCCTCATTTCAAACCCCAAAACCATTTTCATCTCTCCAAGACCACTTTTCCACCTTCAAACCACATATCCAAACCAGTTATCCTAGGTCACCCCTATTGCCTTTAGGATCTTGTTGGGTGACCTCACAACTTAACCTGAGTCTCTAGGAGTGACCTACCTTGCTAAAATGGGTGACCCACTTCTCGAAAGAGGCAACCCTATCATCTTTTCCATGCATGATTTCTTCCAGTTTTAGCCCATTTTGGCTCCATTTTTAGCTCTTGATGGAGAGATCCTTCATTCATAATTGGTTGTTCACTACCCCTAACTGTTTATAGACTCCCAATAAGTTTATTATTATCTCCCAATCAATCTATTCTTATCTCTCAATCAATCTATTGTTATCCCCATTCACTCTTTTGTGAAGTTCTCTTCAACCATTGTACACTTCCAATCAAAGCTAGACCACTCTTCAACCTGTTTCTTTTAACTCCCCAACCATCACCACCTTTGGTGTGGATTTTTAGCCTATAAATACCCCCCTCTTCTATGCATTTGGGGAGGCAAATTCATTATTTTATTCAAATCTTTTGTAAGTAGTTATCCCCATAGCATTTTTATGCTCATTGCAAGACCTTGTGTGCCTTCTATTTTCATTCATAGCTTCAAATCTCAATCCATTAACTTATTCATAACATCCATATTCTCAAATCAATTACTTTTTTTCAATTTCCATAGCTTCAAAGCTCATAGAGATTTTCTTTTTATATCTTTGTTTTGTCCCCATTTTCAATGGGAGGACCCCACTAATGTAGAGGAAGGAACGGTTACCAAAATGAATATTGAGGACTCACACTACACATTGCTTCCCTATTCATACAAGTTCTTCAAGTTTTAGTAGTAATTAGATAAATTCTTGCTCTTGGCAAAGTAACACATTACTTGTTTTTCTCTTGATAGGTAGATTTCATTTGCTTTCTTAGAGTAGTTTTGCAATTGAATTGCTTAAGATTAGTTTGAATTGCTTTCTTAAGATTATTTTCATTTCATTACATTTAGATTAATTGTAATTGCCAATTTTATTAGATTACTTTTAAAAAAGTTGACTGACAAAAACACAAAAAAATAGTTTAGATTACATATGAAAACCATATAATTCGCATTCATTTTTCCCTTTCTAGATAATTAAATCATTTTAAATTTAGAAAAAAGAACCAAAAATTGTTTTGCATTCATATAGGATTGCATTCATAAAAATACCAAAAACATTAGAAAACACAAAAAAACTAAGTGACCAAGTCCAACCCTTGATTTCATCATGAGGTCAACAAGGTCAAACAAAGTTAACACATTCGACACAATCAAACAAAATCAATGCAACAAGCATTTCCCCCTTTTTCCTAGTATTCGATGTGCACAAGCATTAGGGAAGATTGGGTGAAATCCATCCTATACAAGATTAGGGAGAACTTCCCTCAGCTAAATCTCATTCAAAAAATATATAAAATATAAGAGAAAATGAAGAACACCAATAATGAATCATTGGTCATTAAGAACTCATGTACAACAACACATTCAAAATGAACAAAGGATGTTAGATCACCTCCACATCATAAATGAGCAAAATAGTCTTCATCCTAGACTTAGGACAAGTAACCCTTCAGGTCATATCATTATCACAACAACAACCATTGAATGCTTTAAATAGAACATTCATTAGACATACACAAATACACATCACACAAATAACCCAACTACAATCCACAATGTTATACTCCCTCACAAATAGAACAATCCCCTGATTATACCTCCACTTGAATGGCTCTTTCCATTAGAGTGGAAGTGATTAGGAGGTTTCCCATAGCAAGGATACTGTTCATGTGTCATTAGTAGTCTGACTCATTCGCATTGTGTTTAAGTCAAATTCTAATAATACAAGTCTTGGGGAATGAAATGAGGCTTCCTCTAGCATTCACCCATCCACCTTAACATGTTGGTGCTATCATTTTAGTCCCATGAGGTATGAAAGAAAAAATATGGCTATTGGCACCTTTACACTACTCTCAAATGAGACATTTTGTAAGAATGCATTCATTGTCGGCAAGGTCAAACAGTTTGGAGTTGACTGAAACTAAGATAGACTATTGTAGATGGACTTGACATCCACATGTAGGTGCAAGAAAAATGTTTCTAGGTACCACAAACTTTGAGAATCACTATGTCAAAGTTTGATAATTTTTTTTCTCTTAGGGCTCTTAAGAGACTCCCTCAGTTTAATGTATCCTAGAAAGATTGGGAGGCCTATGGAATGAAATGATGCCTCCACTAGCATTCACCCCCCACCCCAATGTGATGGCACTATCAATTTGGTCCCATGAGGCGCAGAAGAAAAAATATGGCTATTAGCACCTTTACACTACTCTCAAGTGAGGCATTTTGCAAGAATGCATTCATTGTTCGCACAGTCAAATGGTTTGAATTGACAGAAAATGAGATGGGCTATTGTAGACACACTCAAAATCCACCTGTAGGTGTAAACAAAATATTTCTAGGTGCCATAGATTATGAGAATTGCTATGTGAAAGTTTGACAACTTTTTTCTTTTAGAGCTCTTAAGAGACTCTCTTGATCCAATGTATCCTAGAAGGATCAGGAGACTTGGTGAATGAAATAAGGCCTCCACTAGAATTAAACCACCTACACCAATGTGTTTGCACTATCAGTCTAGTCCCATGAGATGCAAAATAAAAAATATGGCTATTGACACCTTTAGACTACTCTCAAATGAGGCATTTTGAAAGAATACATTCATTCTTGGCACAATTAAATGATTTGGGTTTGGAAAAACTTGAGATAGGCTATTGTAGATGAAATTGACATCCACCTATAGATGTAAACAAGATATTTCTATGTGCCATGGATTCCCAAAATTGTTGTGTCAAAGTTTGACAATTTTATTCATCTTAGAGCTCTTAAGAGACTCTCTTGGTCCAAATGTAGCCCGAAAGGATTGAGAGACTTGGAGAATGAAACAAGGCCTCTACTAGCATTCATCCACACACCTCAACATGTTGGCAATGTCAATTTAGTTTCACAAGGTGTGGAAGAAAAATACTACTATTGGCACCTTTACACTGCTCTCAAATGATGCATTTTGTAAGAATGCATTCATTATTGACATGGTGAAATGGTTTGGAGTTGATAGAAATTGAAATAGGCTATTGTAGATAAAGTTTTTTTAGGTGGCATGGATTATGAGAATTGTTACATCAAAGTTTGATAACTTTCTACTCATAGAGCTCTTAAGAGATTCTCTCGGTCCAATGCAGCCTCGAAGGATCAAGAGACTTAGGGAAGGAAAATGAGGATTCCTCTAACATTCACCCACCCACCTCAATGTGTGGGTGCTATTAGTTTGGTCCCATAAGGTGTGTAAGAAAAAACATGGCTACTGACACCTTTGCATTGTTCTCAAATGAGACATTTTGCAAGAATACATTCATTGTTGGCATAGTCAAACGATCTAGAGTTGATAGAAACTAAGATAGGATATTATAAGACAGAACCAAAATCCACCTATAGATGCAAATGAAACATTTATAAGTGCCACAAATTTTGAGAAGATGCATCAAAGTTTGACAAAATTTTGCTCTCAAGGCTCTTAAGAGACTCTCTCAGTCCAATGTAGCCCAGAAGGATCAGGAGACTTGGGGAAAAAAATCTTCACTAGAATTCACCCACCCACCTTGACATGTTGGTGTCGTTGGTTCAGTCCCACGAGGTGCTAAATAAAAATATGGCTATTGGCACCTTTGCACTATTCTCAAATGAGTCATTTTGCAAGAATATATTCATTGTTGGCACAATGAAATGGTCTAGAGTTGATAGAAAACAAGGCAGGATATTATAGACAAACCTAACATCCACTTGTATGTGTTAATAAAACATTTCTGTGTGTCACAGATTCTGAGAATCATTGCATCAAAGTTTGATAACTTTTTGCTCTTAGGGCTCTTAAGAGACTCTCTCTGTCCAATGTAGCCCAGAAGGATCAATAGACATGGGAATTAAATGAGGCATGAAGTAGCATACACCCACCCACCCCAATGTGTTGTCACAATCATTTTGGTCCCATGAGGTGAAGAATGTAAAATATGGCTCTTGACAACATTATGTTGAGCACAAATGAGGCATTTTGTAAGAATGCATCTATTGTTGGTATAGTCAAATGGTTTTGAGTTGACAAAAAAATAAGAGAGGCTATTGTACTAGAACCTAACATCTAGTTGTAGCTCTAAAGGGATCATTCCTAGGTGCCATAGACTATGAGAACTATTGAACCAAATTTTGACAGTTTTTTTTCTTAGGTGTCTTAAGAGACTTTGCCAAAACCATGTAACTCGGAAGGATTGAGACACTTGGAGAATGGAATGGGGCCTAATATAGTGTAAAACCAACCACCCTAACATGTTGACACTATTGGTTTTGTCCCACAAGGTGAAAAATGTAAAATATGGCTCTTGGAAACATTATGCTAAACACAAATGAGACATTTTACAAGAATGCATTTGTTGTTGGCATGGTCAAATGGTTTTGAGTTGACAAAAATTGAGAGAGGTTATTATGGAGGGACTCAACATATAGTTGTAGGTCCAAACGAATCATTATAGGTTCCATTGACTTTGACAATTGTTGTGCCAAAGTTTAGCAATTTTTTGCTATTATGTCTCTTAAGAGACTTTACTACAACTGTGTATCCCAGAAGGATTAAGACACTTGGGAAATGAAATAGGACCTCCTCTAGCATACACTCACCTACTTTGATGTGTTGGCACAGTCGGTTTGGTCCCATGAGGTAAATAACAAAATATGGCTCTTGGAAACATTATGCTAAACATAAATGATGCATTTTGCAAGAATGCATCTATTGTTGGCACGATCAAACACTTTTGAGTTGATGAAAACTAAGAGAAGTTATTATGGAGGGACCTAACATCCCTCTGTAGGTCCAAATGGATCATTCCTAGGTGCCACAGACTCTGAGAACCATTGCACCAAAGTTTGGCATTTTTTGCTCTTAAGTCTTTTAAGAGACTTTGTTGAAACCATGTAGCTCAAAAGGATTGGGACACTTGGGGAATAAAATTGGGCCTCCTCTAGCATACACTCACTGAACCTCATCAAGAACTAATATCTTTTTTATGCTTCCAATGACCATTACTAGGTTGTCCCACAAATCTAGAAAAGAACACATAAGGGTCATGCATTGATCCTCCTCTTCCATCTTCACTCCTATAGAGTGCAACTAGGTAAAAGTTGTGTTGGATGTGTTTAGATGCTTAACCATAGAATCATCATAACTCATCCTCAAAGTATACAACATCTACAAAAAATAATTATTGGTTGAGTACGTATTTTGGTACAGATCTCCCAACTTTTGCGAGAGGGCTTGAGTGGTGGTTATTTCACAAATATTTATTAACATCAAATCTACCAAACAATTCTTGATGAGCCTCTTTGCCTTCTTGTCCAATATATCTTGGCCATCTTATGGCATTGCAACAATTTAGATTCGAATAGTACAACCCACAAATCTTAATCTATGACCAAATCCTCCATCTTCAACTTCCATGGATCCAAGTTTGTGTTTTTAGACCTCTCCATTTCTAGTCTTGACATGCTTGCCATTTTCTTGCAACAAGATCTCTTTTTTGTGAAAGATCTCGCCTAAATCAAGATTAAGTAAAAATGTGTCCCTAACATCTAGGACTCAAGTTGATTAGAATCTGATATCAAATAAAAATAAGTAGAGGTGTGGAAATGCTTCCTACACTAATCTATGAGGAGATAAATGCATAGATTAATTTTAATCTTATAGTTACAAGAAAGAAAATAACACAAATGTACTCCCCATAACAAAATGATGTATATCCTATCTGCTTTCTTCCTTGGAGTCCTCCATTGTGGCAGCCAAAGAACAGCACGCCCTTGACCCCAATAAACCTAAACTTCTGCTGCATCAAGGTCTCATCATGAGACTGTATAAGTTTCACCTTACTCTATGCCTGCCTAAAGCTCCCACTCCTATCAGGATTGAACTCCATACCCCTCCCTTAGTGAGGGAAGGCCTAGTCATCATAATTGAAGTTACTCCAGATTCTTATGCTAAGTCTTTAAAATCTGGAAAGAAAAAAACCTACGGTGGCTACTAGCCCTGAACCCACCACCGAGGACCTCACCCCCACTTCTCCTACTACTACCCTAACAAAAAGAAAAATTAGTTATGATAACCCTTCCCTACACAACAAAAAGAAACGGGGGGCCTTGGAAGTAGGCTATGAAATTGCTAGTGAGATTAGGACCTTGAAAGCTACCCCGGTGGTTGAAGAAGTCAACAATAAGGAAGATAATGGGGACTTTGACAGCGCTAAAGAGGAGGATTATACCCACACTAAAAGCAAAATGTGTTTTCTAACTACCATGAGGTCATCTAGGTTGGCCGCTAAGTTGACTTCCTTGGCCAAGGGCAAAGTTGTTGTGTCTGAGAAGGAGGAGGTTGTGGTTATGCAAGAAGAGGACCAGCCGGAAGGGAAGAATTCTGAGGTTGAGGAGGATGCGCAGGGAGAGGGTAACTCTGAAGAAGATAACAAGAAGGGTTCTGTGGAGCTCCAGGGTTCAGAGTCTGGAGCAAATATCAAAACAGACACTGTGGTGGAAGAGATAGAGCAAATGGGTGGTGATGTTTATGTTAACAAAGGCAACAAGATTGAGGTGTTGGATGCTAGTGAAGAAGGGCCCAACAACTTCCTAGATTTTAATGCGTAAGGCTCGGATACAGACAGCACTAAGGAAAAGATTAAAGAGACTAGTAAGAAGAAGAAAGTTACTAAAAATAACAAGGGCAAGGCTAAAGAGACTCTAGAGGATAGGATGACCCATCTGGAGTAGAAGTTTAATACCCTAGCCAATTTCTCTGCCAGGGTCATGCACAGGTTTGCCACGACTCTGTTGGCTCTCTAGAAGAAGGTTCCCAAAGGTCAAGAGAAGACGGACAAGAAGATGAAGGAGGACAAGGACGTGCTCCAGTTCCTAGTTGATGACTGGGACAAGATGTTGAAGTAGCCTTTGGTGGCTTGGGGTTTGTCTGCTATCGATTCGCGGTCGATCTGCTTACACAGTGGCATCTAGTTTCTCTTATGCTTTAGTTACTGGTTCTATTATCTTTTGTTATGTTGCTTAACTTTAATGGTTTATTCTGAACTGTTCAAATTTTGGTGAGCCCTTGGTGGCTGTTTTGTTATGGGATCGACACCCTGTTTTATTGCTTATCTTATCAAAAATAAAATGATTTATATTGGGAAAACCCTTTCAAGAGAAAAAACCCACTTTAAAAGACAAAACAAATTAGATTATTCAATAACAAAGATTACTATACAATATCCAAGCACATGCTCTTATAGGAGTAATCACCAACTTTAGATTTGGAGTAATTATAACAACATAACAGTACTTGCAAACTCACCATGAAACCTCTATTTCTAGCATATTATATTTATGAGATTTTATACATGAAATCATAAGTGGTAAATTATAAACCATGGACCAATACCATGACCCAAAAATGGCATCCAAATCTGAGTTCCAAATTTCAATGCTCCTTCGATGATGAGTTGACATGCTAAACATAGTAGATGCTCTTACATTGTCATAATTCTTAATATTTCCATCATAATCCACTCACCAAATTGGACATTCCATTTTGGCTCCATAGTCTCCCTCAAAAGATGCTTTGTGGCACATCATAACATGTGCCATAAAGTTGGTTAAGATTCTTAGTCAACAATGTAACTCCTCTATGATCATGTTCTTATGTGTCATAATATCTCTTACATCACTATCTTTGTCGTAGATGGTCTCACACATCTTTCATGACCAAATATTCTCTTGCACATGCCATAATAAGGCATATGCATGGCTTAATGACCAAGTCATAAGTGGGACACCTTTTTTCCAAGAGGGCTTGCATATAATAAATAAATAAATAATAAATTGAACATTAGGATTTCAAGGTGTATGACACACCTATTGCAATAGTTTGAACCTAAGTGCCACAGATCTAAACTTTCATGTGAATTTGATGTGTTGCACAAATTTGAACTAACAAAGTGTTGTAACAATGCATATGCTTGCCTTTGCCTTTTGTGTCTGAATTTGTTAAGGAGATGTTTACAAACACCTTTGGGGAGATTATCGGATTGCTAGGGTCAGGTTCTCTTAGGTCAACCCCCTAACTGGACCAACTTTACGGTTTTGAGCAAAAAATGGAAGACATCTTGCATAGATATGTAGATGCCCTATATGATTATGATGCAAACTAAGATACTTTGTCCCAAGTAGAAATGAAATGTGTTTCTTTGCTTTCTCCTTGTGACCTCTTATGATTTTTCCATGTCTATGTGTGCATTAATAGCACATTGAATATTTTTAAATACCAAGACATAATAGCAACTTGCAACAAACATATTTATTATGTCAACTCACAATGGCTAACGAAAAAGGGGTGGAAATTCTAGAATTTGAATTTTAAAATTTTTAATATTAGGTTTAATCTTGAGCCACTCAGGATTGAACCAACATAGAAAGTACTAGTTTTGAGGTAATGAACGAATGTGTGGACATGAGTGCAAAAGTTCATAAATGCCCTTGACAGGAATCTAGGGATAAGCTGGACTATGCTCATCTTGACGGTAAAGGCTAAGCAACCCCAAAAAATGCATGGGGCATGGATCGCTCCCATCCCCCCATCCATACTACATAACGGTAACTTCAAGATTACGACTGCAACAAATCTGAGATTTCTGACCGGATGGCTCCGTATTCTGGAAATTCTCATGCCCATAAAAAAATCATGCAGAAAACTTTCTAAACTTCTCACGCTGCCAAGCTGCCAAAAAAATAATTAGGGGAAAAGACCCAATAGGTGAGATAGTTCCAACGGTTGAGATAGTATATGTGTATTTAAGGCCCAATATTTTTTGAAGTTTAGTACTATTAGTTGTGACTTTAAGGTTGTTAGTGTTATTATAAGTACTAATAATTGAATGAAATGTGCCCTTTAGATTTAAAAAGCAACTAGTCATGTGATGCCACATCAGCTCACCAATAAAACATGACTTAATGCACACCTATTGGTCCTTTTTTTTTGGGGAACTATTTGACACCTCAACAAAAAGCATGCTAATGTGGCATCATATTTGATGATGTGGCCTTGAAACCTTAGTTATAAGCAGGGGCATTACCAAGTAAGCTACTATAAAATTTTTGGAGTGATTCAAAATTGCCACGTATGATTTTGAGACGAGTGAAATTAGGGTGCACCACTACTGGGTCCTCTCCCCTATATTACTCTGCAATTTCTATTTAGCATTATATTATAATATAATTATTTATATTATTATAATAATAATATAATAATATTGAATATTATATGTTTAACTACCGAAGATGTCATCACTACCGAAATCGCCTGAGGCTAGGATTACAAATGGAGTTTCTACGGGCAAAGGCTTGCGGACTTCTTTAGCCGGTGAGTCTGGTTCGTTAGATGCCTTGGCTTAGCTTGCACGGGGTATTGGAGATAACAAACCACAATCATCAGTTTCAAAGATGACCTTTTAGACTATGGAGGTGGGTTCTCTCGGCGATCGGGAGGGCTCGATGCAAGCCGGGAGAGAAATCCTCAAAGAAGACGAAATTGCCATAAGGAAATCTTCACCGACATTAGGCTTGAATAGGGTTTTTAATGGCTCGCCAGGAAGCTTAGCTGTCCTGGTTAGCAATGTGTCTGCTAAGTCATCCTCCACCTTTGTGGATTCCCAAGCAGCAATTGGGAAAGACCTGGGAGAGATCGGCACATCCCCAGCTCCCTCCAAGCCGCAGCCCCCGGGAGTTAGAACGAACAAAAACCCTACTTTCGCGAATGCAGTTCAGCGTGGGCAGGGTTTTTCCACTTGAGGTTTGACAAATTCTCCATGTGGGGCACCCTTGGTTGGGCCCAGATCTAGGCATGAATCATCTGGGGTATCTTCAATTTTGCCAATCCAAGGATCAATTAGCAAAAGGTAGGTTCAAAGCTTAGAGAAACCTCATAAGGTAAATTTTGATACCATAGTATTAAAAGAGCTACGAGAAAATGAAGAATTTTTTTTCTGAGAATGGGCTGATTGGTAGGTTCAACCATTTCTGGCCTAGTCTTCCCATTTTGCATGAACAAATCTCAAATTCATGGGGTCCTCTGATGGAAAAAAATATAGAAATATATCCAAGTGCAAAAGGTTTCTTTATAGTGGTCTTTGACAGTAAGGAAGACAAAAAGGATATTCTCAATCGCACATGGATGTGGGGAGACAACACACTGTTCTTAAAATCTTGGCACCCAAACTTTGATCCAGCTACCGAATCCTTTTTTAGTTATGCCCATTTGGGTCTGCCTCCCAAATCTCCCCCTACACTACTGGTTTGAAATGTGGTTTGCAGCCATTGACAATTCTATTGGTAAATTTATATGTACAGATACAAACTCAAAAAATTTCATTCACACTACTTTTGCATGGATATTGGTTGAGATGGACATCTCCAAAGCTCTCCGACAGAAATCAATTTGGATGCTAATGACAAAAGCTGGATGCAATCGACTACGAAGGTTTAAATTTCAGATGCAGAAGATGCTATAAAGTCCAACATATTGCAGCAGACTGTTCTTTGGGGAAACCTCAATCTAAATGGGAGGCATCTTGGTGGAAAGACGCCTCCCTGAAACATTACTCCTTCTCAAGCTCGTCCAAGAATTGTGGATCCCCAAAGCAGGATCGCAACCCGAAGGATGAGAGGCAGTTGAGTGAGATCTCTCTTGAATCTTGATGGTGACTGATTGTCATTGATGTCAAAAAGGTGTTGAGTAGATTGTATAATATACAAGATTTTTCATGATGTTCAAATGTCTCAAGAGTTGTATGCATTCACATGATGTTGTTGCTCATCAGGTGTCAGGTCTATCAAGGATGTGTTTGATCAGGATATCTTCAAGATTGTCTCAAGATGGTTTCTCATGTTCATATTGATCTTTGGAGTTCTTAGTTTTGTGTTATAATGTTAAGTTGGTTGATCATTATGTTATGATGTTGAGTTCTTTGATCATCATCTTTCATGGTGGCAGCATGACAAAGTTACAATGTGAAATGTTACAATGTGGGCTTTCATGCTTCTACCTCTGCGCATCAGGTGTCAGGTCTATCAAGCATGACAAAGTTACAATGTGGAATTGTTGGTAATGTGTTGAGGATAGTCTTGTGCTTCATGGTTCACATGCATGAAGCGTGTTTATGTTCAAGCAATGATGATGCAGTCCTCATACTTCATGTCATGGTGTTTATACAATGTCTCATGAATCAAGGATATCACTATGCTGCTTTGTTAAGTTCTTCAAGACAGTATGTTTTGTTTATCATGGTTCAACAAAGATTACTTGGTTCTCAAGTTCATATGTTTCATGATAAAGGATGTTGGAGAGTTTGAACTTCATCTTGTTTAGGATGTTGGTGTTTAGCACTTTGATTTCATGCGGTGAAGACATATACTATTTTAAAGACATGTATTGTCATGATGGTCTACATTGAAAAGGTGTTCAAAGTGTTTGGTGTCTTGATGACATAGATGTTGAAGAGTTTTCCTTGCAAGCTTCTCATGTGTAGAGATACAGGGTTTGATTTGTAGAGTTATATGGTCTTTCATGAAAAGACACTTGCTTATTCATGCTCAATGTTAAAAAGACAAGTGTGAACCTAAACACTTAAGCAAAACTCTAAATTACAGCCTATACTAAAAACTAAGCTACCCATCATATTCTTATTGCACTTTGTGTTTTAAAAGTATGTTGACCTACTAATTCAGGTCACCTCACTTAAAGGAACCTGCAGAAGGGGTACACCATCATTATAGTGACTGGCCCCTCCTCTCTTTATCCCGATGGCACAAGGTCTCCATATGGGTGCGTGGGTTAGATTTGAAAGATTTGTAAGTGGGAAAATGAGGATCAATGTTTTTTGTTTAAACTCACAAAAGTTTAAAATGGACACTCCTTATATTAAAGTTGAAGGCCTCGTGAGTGTCATCAAAGATAGATTTCTTAAAGTTGTTTTTTGGATAGTTTTTTAAAACTGCAAAAAGTGGTGTTTAAAGGCTAATTTTACCCTGAGTATATGGCAGTTTTTTTGTTTTTTTTTTTAAGTTTTTTTTAGAAGATTTGTTTGTGAGAGTTTAAAGGAGATTCCTTTCTATTTTTTAATACAAGTCATGGTGGAGAAAATAGAAAGGTTTTATTCTTTTTATTTTGAAGATTTGGTATGATGGATATTATTCATATTAGAGAAGATGATTTTCACACATTGAAGATTTTTGTTTTTTTATTGAAAATCATTTTCACAAATTGAAGAATTTTGAAGAAGATGAAGGCGATTGGATTTTTGTGAGAAGATTATATTTTTTTTGAAGAAAAAAATGAAGGAAAGCATAAAATGAAAAGGTCATCACAGGTGCATTATAATATGAAGAAAAACTGTTTTATTCTTGTAGGTGCAAAATGTTTTTATTGAGGATTTATTTTGTTGAGAAGATGAAGAGATTTTTATATTATGAGAAGAGGAAAATGAATCTGAGAAAAGAAGAATATGAATGGCAGAGGAATTAATATTATTTTTTTCAGGTTCTTTATTCATAAAAGAAATATATGCAAAGTTGAATATGAAGATTGTGAAGGATGTGAAAGGACATTTTTGTATTTCTTATATATATTGATTTTGCAGATGCATTATGTGTGTGGATGTTATGCAGATCCATGATGAAGATAAATTTGATGATACATATGAATGGTTGAGTGAACTAATTTGCAGAGTAAAAAGACACTTACAGAGGTTTGTAATGTTTTGATTGCAAGGAATCAATCTTTGGTTGCAGTGATTGATGAAAGATTGATAGAGACAATTTGCAGAGATAATTGTTTACAGAGATTTGTAAGAGGAGCTTGTTTGCAGAAGTGTGTAAAAGAAGATGGTCTTAATTTGAAAACAAATAGGAAGTATAAAGTTGTATGATGAAACACAGAGTATACAATGGTGCAAATCAGATTGAATGGCAATCATGTCTTGCACACAAAGATTGATGTTTTTGATAATGGTGATTGTGTTTGCCAGTGAGGCTTGTGGTCAGTAAGACCTTCCTATGCCAGTGAGGCAAATTTCAGCCAATGAGGTATCTTGTAGCCAGTGAGGCTTGTATGATCAGTGAGACCTATTTGTATGTATTAGGGGTTGGTGCTCCTTAAAGTTGGTGATTCTAAATATTGTAATCAATGAGGTTTTTGATAAAGCTAGTGAGGCAGTTTTGGAGTGGTTTTTCTACCCCTGGAGGGTTTTCCACTCGTGCAAATCTTATGTCATGATTCATATTGATCTTCTTTGTGTGTGTGTATGATTTACTCATGAGGTGTTGTTTATATCCTCTTTTATCAGTAGTCTTATGTATATATGTCTTCCTCCTTTGTCTTGTAAACAAAAATTGCAAAAAGTTAAAATTTACACAACACTGATTCACCCCCCCTCTCAGTGTTGTCCTGGACTCCTACAAATCTAGCGCAGAGGTTGCGGGTGCTCAAACCACATTGGCTGAATGCTCCCTCTCTCAGGCTCCAGCATTTGTACAAATGGATTCCACTAATGGGGTCAGACAAAATGACTGGCAAACAGTAAAGAAGAAGCGGTACAACAATCAAAATAGGGACGAAAGTAAATGAACACAGCTTCAACATCATTTCGTACCCATCACTGAGGAACAAAAATTGGGCGGAGAGGTTGAATGGCCCAGAGCCCCAAAAAAGGAAAAGATTATCCTCAAGTTAATGGAGATCAGAAACAATATGCATTCTCAAATTAAACTTGGTGTCAGCTCTCAGCAAACTCAGTCTGCACAGTAGGGTTGAATTGGTAATCGTTTTATTGTAGAATATTGGATGGATCAATTGTAGATTTTTAGCTTAATCAAGTAGGAAGGAACGTATTTGGGTCAGGTTGACTACGTCTGATTATTTTGTAATTTGAAATAAGGGGATGAGATCCCTCATCTGTGATCTCACCTGGAACTGGCCAGGCATTTTCCTGTCAGAATATAATTTCATCTATTACGAAGCAAAAAAAAATCATAAAGTGTTATAATATAATAATATTTAAATAATTATAATTATATATATAGACTGCAGGAATGGGGTAGCCCCCCTATAAACTGCAGTGTGCCTGGTAAACTTTTTTCACGTGACCGGCGACGCTGGCATGACACGCTCTCCAATACCACAGGGATGGGGGGAGACTAGACCTCGTGACCTTCTTTACTACAACAAAATTTTTAGCCAATCGAACCAGGGCCCCCGCCCCTAAAATATAATATTATAATAATATAATAATTATAATAAATTTATAAGTATAATTAAATAATTTTATTTATTGTATTTATTACTATATTTACTATTATATTTATTATTATAAATATTCTTTATAATTATTATAATAATATAATAATATAAATATAATATTATTATATATTGATTTAATTATTACATTTTATAGAGAATTATTTTAAACTATAATTGTAATTATTGTATAATGATATATTTATTCTATATTATAAATTATATTATAAAATTATATGAATTATTATAATTATAATATAATATTATAATATAGATTAGATATATTATAATAATTATTAAATTCAATATAATATTAATTTATTTATATTAATAATTAAACTTATATAATATATTATATAATAATTCTAAATATAATTATATTATATATTATATTTAGAATTATAGTTAGAGGTTCAAATTAGGGTTAGCGTTAGTGTTTAGGTTAGAGTTAGAGTTACAATTAATCTAATAATTAATCTATTTATTATAATTAGGGTTAGGGTTAGGGTTAGGGTTAGGGTTAGAAATATAACTATGGTTTAAATTAGGGTTGGGATTATGGTTAGCAACAAAAAGTGACAAAAATTGGTAAATATTTATCTTATTTTTATTGGCCAAAATTGACCTTTAACTCTTGAAGTGGATGATATTTAAGAACCACCTCCAATCTTAGGGGAAAGACTTTTTCAAACGTAAAAGAATGAAGTGCTTGTGTTTTAAATGTAAAAGAATTTCATTTCACAGGTCCAAGCTTGAATATATTTGCCTCCATGTAGATTAGTCAGTTGAAAGTGGGACACATTAGCATGCTGTCATTTTTGTAGTGTTATTTTTAAGTTAATTTGCAATTATAAGTTTTATGTAATCATTTTAAGATGTGTCAAATTTTTAAAAAATAATTTTAGTTTATGTAGTTTGAGCACTTTTAATGTTGTGCTTGAATTCCTAAACATTAAAATGACTTAAGATTATGATTAAGGAATACTCTTGACATCTATATTACAAAGAAAAAATGACCACTTGATTAAATTTAAGCATATCAATAGAAAACTAGGAAATCTATTATCAACAAATATGTCTTACAAAAATATTGTATTTATTAGATTTATTAGTGTGTTTCTAATTTGTTATTAGATTGTGAAATCTTCATTGATATTGAGATAGTTAATAAATAATGTCTTTATTAAATATTTTTTATTTTATTTTGTAAAATAAATTAATTGAAAACACAAATTAATCATAGCAATTGGCTTAAGTATGTTTAATTATACCATGTAAAATATGATAAGAAATTGTGAAATAAATATTAGTAATACATTAAGAATAGTTTGATAAAAATTACTAAAATATTAGCAGGGTATAATTAACAATAGTTTTTATTTTGACAAATAACAATTTTGTTGGTTGCTTGGCCTATATTTATGTCATTTGAAGATTTGAATGGTGTAAGTTTTCCTCTCCCCTTGGTTTTAATAAGGCATAAATTTTATTTATTTTTACTTTGTGTTGTTGCATTTTATTTTAGTTTGATATATTTAGTTTATGTAAATAAAGTTATTTATAAATAACATAATAATGAGAAAATTTGGACAAAATATTATGAACTTTGTTTATGATAAAATATAAGAAATAATATTTTCTACATATGATTAGAAATAATGTTTTCTACATTTTCTCACGTTAGTATGAGTAAGTTTTTATTGTCAAAGAATTTAAATGTACTTTATGTAACCACATTTTTTTAATACAAGGTTAAAATAGATTACAATTGTCCTAAATAATAGGTTGTCTTGTTATATAAAACGAAATAAATGATTAATAAGAAGATAGATGAACTTTCATCATTTTGTATGGTAAGTTATTACATGTATATATTTATGTAGATTGAGGACTTGAATGCAGCAAATTTTCCTCTCCCATTGATTTTAATAGAGTTCTAATCTTATTTATAATCTTATGAAAATGCAAACCTAATGGGATTGGTTAGGGTGGCTAGGGTGGGTAAAGGATAGATCTCAACAAAGCACAAAACTCTACAAAACTATGGTTACAGTTAAGGTTGAGATTAGGGTTGAAATTAGTAATAGAGTAAGGGTTAGGGTTAGAATTAGGGTTAGGGATAGAATTGGGGTTATTGTTAGGGTTAGAGTTAGAATTAGAGTTAGGGATAACATTACTATCAAAATTAAGGTTAGGGTTATAGTAATAATTTGGGAACTTGAATTAGTAATAGAATTAGTACTAGGGTAAGAATTAGGGTTAGGGATAAAATCAAAATTAGAATTAGAATTGGATTTAGGATTAGGGTTACAATTACGTTAGGATTACGGTTATAATTAGTGTTAGAATTAGGGTTAGGGTTAGAATTAGGGTTAGGGTTACGATTAAAACTATGATTAGAATCAGGGTTAGGATTGGGGTTAGAATTAGGGTTGGTATTAATAACGTATCATAATAATTATTATAACCCTAACTATGTGTACATTATTATAATAATAATAATGTTAGAGTTAGGATTAGGGTTCCTATAACATTACACTTACCATTGTTTTATAAGCCTCAAAACCCTCAACCTAACCGTATTTCAAAATCTAACCCTATTTAACATAATTTTAACCATAATTTTCGTTGTAACTCTAGGTTAGAGTTAGAGTTACAATTAATCTATTTATTTGTTGTACTCAATCAAAAATTTTGCTTCATTAAGGCATTTTGAACAAGTCTAGAAAATTTTTCGTCAAAAAAGCAAAATTTCTAAAAATAGACGTTAGATTAGGTTTTCTGGGTTTCTTGAGATATGGATGCTGGCAAAACTTTCTAAAAATAGAATCTCTAACTCAGGTGTCGCGCTTGATTCTCATTGGTCGATTTTGCTTCACGATCGGCGCGATCCAGACGGAATCTTCAAACGATCAAGTTTTCTCTACTGGGTCATTTCTACTTTTTTAGAAGGTGAAGCATGAGCTCTGAAGTCATCAATAGAGAAAGTTCATCTGTCAGAGCTCATCGACAAGTTTTCAACGTTATTCCAACGACGCAAAACTGACAAACAGTTGTCGACTCGATGATGCACGCAAAACGATGCAAGATGGATCCAAGGTGGAATGAGAGGTTGGAAAATCATAAATTTGACTAAGTCTGGTGAAACCGGGTGCCCTAGGTGACTTGGGGCGCCCAACCTTTCAAGTGTTAGTTTTTTTCATGTTTTTCGAGAAACATCAAAAATGCTTCTGTCAGCTCTTTCTTGGTTGGTCAAACTTGGTCAAAAGTCAGTCAAAGCTAGGATTTCATCATAGATATGTTCAGACTACTCAGATCACCCTTCATCCCACTTCGACAGTTGTCAGAACGATCGAAATCAAAGATTGAATAGGACCTATGGGCACAAAAATCGAGAAAAGGTACAAGAAGTGAGTTTTTTCAAAAAAATTTCTAAGGCATGGAAGGATAGACGCCCCAAGTGCCTTGGGGTGCCCAAACTCTCCAGAGTTAGTTTATTTTTCAAGTTTTTCTCGAAAAACGTGAATCTCCTTCTGGCAGCCCGGTCCGGTTCAGAGTTGATCAGTTTGACATGTTTTTTGAGGTGAACAGAAGGTACAATCAGCTCAATTTTCATCAGGCCTTCCTATCTTCTATCATCAAACTCAGTTTCATCCCAATTAATAGAAATCGACAGCCAAATAGGGGTCCTCCGCCACTGGAGCGCGCACGCAAGTCAAGAAATTGAAGAAGTTGCAAAAATTGAAAAAATGGCTAAGTGTTGGGAAACCAGGTGCCTCAGGGCGCCCAACTTGAGCAGTGTTAGAATATTTTCCATGTCCACAGTGTTTTCTGACAGTTTTGTGCCCAATCTTCGCCCGTTGGCAGTTTTCAGGAGGTCAAACTTGGTCAAACGATGTCAGATCGTCAGTTAGAGGTAGGGGATGGAATCTCAGTTGATAGGTCTCCAAAATGTCAGGATTAGTCAACTTTTTCAGTCAATAGTGACATTTTTCTGCCTCGTTAAAGTCGTATACAGATCATATTTAAGTCAAAACGAGTGTTGAAGTGTCGAAAATGAAGTAAAATTTGCTAGCACTTCTTTCAACTCGCGTGTTCGATGACATCATCAAAAGAAGATATTTTTCATCATCTTGCACATGAAGCCATAGGCAGCTACAAAATAGGGATTCTTCCTATTCGAAGACATCCACTTGGATTTATGCTTTAAAAGTTGCTTTCTTTATGGATGAAATCCACGTTTTATTCTCACACAAATAAAGCTGCTTTTTCGCCCTAAAGATTTATAAAGACAAGCATTTGGCTTCTTTATTTCATTATCTTTTGTAGGTTGCATCCAAAGGAAAGATTCTTATTTTTCTTTCAACGAAGATTCAAAGACCCAAACAAAGTGTTTTTTCAGTGTTCTTCATAGTTTCGAGTTGAGGAAGCAGAGAGGCTTGCTTTTTCAGGGTCCTTGTTTCAAGGGGATCATTTTTTAGAAATTTGATCAAAACGTTTTCAGTTTTTATCGAGATGGGTCCATCCAGAATATCATCCTCTTGAAGATTGAGAGTTTTGCTTTTTTCAAGAATCTACTTTTTTCCTACTTTTTTAGGAAAGTCTCCGCTTTTTTAAAATCTGACAATCTGGGTTGCTTCAAAACAGAATTGCCTACAAAACCCATGTGATAACTTTTTTTTGCTCAGAATCTACTTTTTAGAAGAAATCAGCAAAGAATATCAATGGATGACATCACCAAAAAGTAAGAATGTTGATGAGGATGCATTTCAAAAGAAAACAACTTTAAATCATATGCTTTTTGCTTTAAAGTATTTGCTTTCATCCAAAGCTCATCCATTCTCTATTTAGAAAAGAAATCACTTTGTGTTAGTTGGAATCTTCTTTGCTTTAAAGCATTTGTTTATTATATCTTTGTCTTAGAATAGTAATAAAGCTTGCGAGTTGGCAAATTAGGGTTAATCAAGAAGATTTTAGGGTTCCCTACTCCTTTGATTTTAGTATAAATAAGGGCATCTGTACCTATTGTATGTAATGACTTTTGTGATAACTTATTTGTTGTGCCTATTCTAGCCTGCAAGTCTTGTTATTCCAAGTGTTTGTTCACTCTATGTTTATTTGTAATGGTAATTGTGATAGCAAATTTGTTGTGCCTATTCTAGCCTGCAAATCTTGATATTCCAAGTGTCTATTCACTTCATGTAATTTGTTCTCCAGTGTTTGATCGCTTGCTTTATGCCTACCTTTTGCTACAATATTGTTGTCCTGGAGTTGTGCCAACTTTATGATATTGAATAGAAGTCTCATGTCTATTTTGCTCTGATATTCTATCTCAATTCATCAAGTTATCGTCGTCAGATGTGTAGCTTCTGTAGCTTTCATTTTCATCTTTCATCATTAAAGTACTTTTAGTCGTGTGGTGTGAATCTGGAAGAAAACAGCGTAAGTTTTTATGTTAACAATCATTCCTTGTTCACTTTCAATTTCCTTCACTCTGAATTTACTCAGGAGATTGAAAGCGTCGTTAGTTTATGCTTAGTTGTAGTAGAAGTTTTAAAAAATGAAAAAAACCTCTTCTGCAGCGTTTAGAGTTTTATAACCTTGTGCTCGCAGCTGAGAATCAAAAAGAAGATAGGCAAAGTTTCATTTAATTTATCTTTTCAGTGAACATCAACAAGAAAGGGAACTCCCCCTTCCAATAGGAGAGCAATTTATCTGTGCATAGCTGTCCATTTCCAAATCGCATTCCAGAGGTGCGAATTGAAACGTTAACAGTTTTCTAATAATTAATCTATTTATTATAATGTAAAAATTGACACATCTTAAAATGATTATATAAAACTTATAATTACAAATTAACTTAAAATTAACACTACAAAAATGACAGCATGCTAATGTGTCCCACTTTCAACTGACTAATCTACATGGAGGCAAATATATTCAAGCTTGGACTTGTGAAATGAAGTTCTTTTACATTTAAAACACAAGCACTTCATTCTTTTACATTTGAAAAAGTCTTTCCCCTAAGATTGGAGGTTGTTTTTAAATATCATCCACTTCAAGAGTTAAAGGTCAATTTTCGCCAATAAAAATAAGATAAATATTTACCAATTTGCCACTTTTTGTTGCTAACCATAATCCCAACCCTAATTTAAACCATAATTATATTTCTAATCCTAACCCTAACCCTAACCTTAATCCTAACACTAATGCTAACCCTAACCCTAATTATAATAAATAGATTAATTATTAGTTTCTGCCAAGGAAACTATAAGTGACTTATTAATAAATCTTTTTACAACCAATGAGAATTGAAATAGTTTTTATATTTAACAAATATTTAGCTATTGCTATAGTATAGATGCGAATATTTTAACAAAACATATTTGAAAAATTATTTTTCTTCAATGTAATTAGCAGAAAACTTTTACATGGTAAGGGCGATTAATACGGATCCATTACAATAATGGCGATAATATTGCCAGATTTTTTCGGCCATTTTTTAAAGGCAAAATAATTCTAGAAAAAATGATTCCATTTGTCCCTTAACTCCTTTCGCAAGTATGATTCCCGCGGATAATTTTGCAAGCTTCTTTTAAAATTCATTTTCTATTATTATAAAATTAGGTTATTTTGAGGTTGCGTCAAATTTTGGAGAATTTGTCATTTTTTGGTGGGGAGCAGAGGTTTTATTTTGGGTATCAGAAAGATTCGATGTTGTGATCTCTGAAGGAAATTAGGGTGTGTTTACAATCATATTCAAAATCAGAAAGGAACAAGGTAGCATTTAAACTACCTCCAATTTTTAGTGTTTTTTGTTGAATTGTAATTCCTTTTTTGGGTTCTAGAAATGCATGTACAATAGTTAGGGTTTCAAACCATTCTATTTGTTTGATGAAAAAGGTCAGAATTTGAAATCCCATGTTTTTTAAGCTCTTTTTCTCCCTAGGTTTTGGAACTTACAATCAAGGGTCTGAAGAAACTCTAGGATTTTCCGCTCTTGGAACTAGTAAATTCTTGTGGGGCAAGTTTCTTTTGGTAAATTCTGGACTATATATTTTGTGCTCTCATCAATTATATTTATGTAGGGTTGATTCATTCTTTCTGTACAGGTGTCTGCATTGATATATTCTATCAAATTTTGTACTCTTCTAATAAGTGGGTTTTGTTATTTTTAGCAGAGTTTTCAGAGGCTTCTACAGTTACCTGGGGCGCGTTGTTGAAGAGGAAATATTATTACTGTTGTATCTGTCTCCTCGGTCTCACTGTGCAGGTAAGTCATTTTCTACTTTTCTTTGGCAATGAGTTTTGGTTTTCTCTTTGTTTTGATAACTAATTACAATTTTTTCGTATTGAGTGCAAAATTTAGGGTTTTCAAAATTTAGCATTGGCAAGAATGTTAGCTGTGATCGTTGGTGATTCTATTGGGTCTCTTATCTTATGACAATATACTGCTTTATTTTTAGAGATAGTGACTTCTCTGTTTTGAAATTTAGGCCAATTCTTTCAAAGTTATGGCGTTTGTTTAATGTTGTGTGGGATGAGTTATGGATGTACCCCATAATTAATACACCACAACTGTGTGGGTTCTGCTATTTTAGCAGAATTTTCAGAGGCTTCTATAGTTATATAGCAAAAATATTAAAAATTTAGAATCAGACTTACAACTTGCAGCTTGAGACCAAGTTTTGCTTCAATTAAGAAATAAATGCAAATAACTTTTAGTGGCAATGCCTATCTTCTATGGTGCATGAGCCTTTAATTTTGAATGTCTGGTGCTATTAAAAACTGTGGACTTTGTATATGGCTCAGCTCATACAGAGTTGGCATACCTTATATGGCATGTGTTATACTTAGGCAGCACCACATTTGTTTGATAGAGCTTTGTTGATATGAAGGTCATGCCTATCATTAAAAGGCCACACTATATTTAGCACCTTCATCCTTCGTGTCTTCTTTTGTTAGCGTTTGGAACTTTTATAATGTCGTGTCAAATTTGAGGTGTGGATGTGCCTTCAAATTTGATAGCAACGCCAACTTTGAACTAGCAGCGCTATCATCTATAGATGCACCTTGATCGTATGCTAGTGGCTGGTGGCGCTATGGTTTGAGTATGCTGTGTCAACTTTCAGGCCAATCCTTTTCTTAAGACCGCACGACCATTTTCCTTTTATAGTCGCGGCTACTGGTGGCTCTTAAAACTCAAGTCATGTCTTTTCCTAATGCCAAGATTCAATTTTATAGGCCGGTATCATGCCATAATAACTTGACTCAACTGGTAAGCTAAGCCAAAAACTTATTACAAATTTGCCTTGCAATGAACATTATAAAGATAACACATTTATAGGTGTCAAGGAACAAAGCACTTCTTGTGTCTAATGAAATGTGCTAGCATTTGTCTTTTTCACATTTTAATGTGTAACAAGGAGGATTTTTAAAATTCTGATGTTTAAAATTGTAACTTGTACTCTGAGAGAGGTTCATGTTGTTCTAAATTATAAAATGCACCACCAATAATGACCTTGTTTAATGAAATTATTTGTCCATAAAATAAACTGCTAAATGAATTTTTATGGTCAGCAAGCCCTGTCCCATTATGCCTGTAATTTCCTTTTGCAACTAGCTTAAAGGTGACTTGCCAAGTGTTATATGATATATCCCTGTTAATGTAAAATTATAAAAGGAAATATGTAACAGAGTAATTGCTAGAGATAACCAACACAACCCAGAACAAATATAAACAACAAATTGATAGACAACCTTAAGATGCAACAATTACTCTTTTTTTTACATTCAAATTTTTCTGTGGTACTTGGCTAATAAAAAAACCATTTGAATATTGTTGATAGTTTGATTAGCTCGTCACGATTCAAAAATTTGGTATTGATGCTAAACATGGGATTGAAATGTTCTGATTTATGGCATTTAGGTTTGTTGACCATTTCTAATGGTGCAATCTTGAATTTACCCCATAACTGTTAAATGTTATATCATGACCTTGAATGTACACCACAGCCTTGTGATACATATGTGAAAGTTATGGGCTACTTTGCATTATATGTTGGATCTTATGACTGATACTAATTACCATTTCACCAAAATTGGCACAATAGCTAAAATGGGTCAAGGAAAATCAACAGATTGCAAGCAGCATAGACCAGAGTTACACAGTATAAACTTGGAAATAATTCAATGCAAAAAAATAAGAATACAAACTCTACTAAAACCTTCAGATTTCAAATACATGAACTCTCTACGTAACCTGTTCATTACTGGACTTTCTTTGTTCCTTGGACTATCCATTTATCAATACTTTAATGAATTTGCTACATCACAAGAAGCTAAGTTGGCTACTTCTGAGCAAGGCCAGTTGGCAGCTTCCCTTAAAGTTCCTCATGCTTTCCATGGACCTGTTCATACAGGGGCCACATGGGTAAGTTTGACATGCTAGTCCTAATTTTTTTTTAAAAATGTATGTTAGGTCAATCCATGGTATTGTTCTATCATGCAAATTTAATTTATTTGTGTGTGATTGCAGTTCAATTATTTTCTAAACACGGTTTTCACTTCAACAACAACAATTGCACTAATAATTGCAACATTCCTAGACAATACACTACATTGTTAAGATTTATACTGATAGATATGTTGGAATGCACCTTATTATAATCAATAAACCACAACTTTCTCATGAGGATTTGACTAATAGGAAGAGTTTATACAGTTAATGTACCTATTCTTGACCACAAAGTACCTGTTGTTTGTAGACAATGCACTGATTATTGTTTTAATCCTTTTGACATGCATTTTTAACTATATTGATACACTAGACTTAAACCCGGGTCTTTACTGTAGTAAGCCACTCAATCACAGAACTAAGGATATGTTCTATAGCCACAATATCAACTACTTTTTCTTTGTAAGGTAGTAGCCCTAGAATACATTTATGTTGCTGCCTTTGTTTCTACAGCGATACAATGTCAAGAGTTGAAATGTTATATGTTTTGGCTCTATCACTTGATGCATTCCATTGTTACATTACATGGTTTTATTGCTTTTAGTTTCCTTGTGCATCGACATTCTTCATGGATTCCCACCACTTAACAGAGAAGTCATGTCTTCTTTGGCCCACTTTCTGGATTCTTTTTCTATTAAACATTTAATGAGTTTCATGTCTCTGATACATTGTTGTTTGTTTGTGTTTTGTGGGTTGTGTTGCAGGCCATGATGCATGCCATTTTGTGTATGTTCCTTAAAGCCTAAGGTAATATGTTGTGAGGACAGATTCCAGGGTGTTTGGCTTAGATGGATCACGAAATATTGAAATAATTTGTTAAAATAGTAGATTATAGATAGTGGGTTTCTCACACAACAATTAGTAGAGGGGATTAGTTGTTGCTTTTCATTTGCCATTTTGTTGGAAGCAACTGCGTGCAAAATTCCATGCTCTTTCTGTGGAAAACTGTTGCAACATGAATAAAAAAAATAGAGTTCACCAAATTCTTGTGTATTGTTTCTTCCTTTATTTGGTGGTCAGTGGCAAAAAGTGTGAGGTAGAGTTTAAGGCTTTGAATTGTTTTTTACATGTTATTGCATTTTTTTCTTGAATTAGCTGTGTAGTGCACTTCAATTCCTCATAATACCATGGAAAATGTAAACAATTAGTGTGGAATTTTCCATTTTATGCTGAGATACATATGGCTATTGGAGTTTATTCAACTTTATCAGCATCTTGCACCAATGATTTATTTTTTGAACTCTAGCAGAGTAGAGGCATAAGCAAAATCCAATAATGTAGACAATGTATTGTATTGACTTCTTGCATTGGCGTGCTAGCATTTGTTTTAGGGGAATTTTATTTTTAGATTGCTAGATGTATTGTCACAATACTTTATTGGTATCTTGCATTTTTTGCTTGAATTTTGTTGTTTAGCACCTTCCTACCTTCTCATTACACGAATAATGCAAACAAAACAGGTGGATTTTGATTTATCTTTGCAATATGTGTATTGCTTGAATTTTGGCTGTGTAATTCTCTAGTACTCTTATACCTCATGGCATGAAAATTGTGAACGCATTTTAGCTCATGATACTTAATTCGCTGTGTGGTACTACTGTGCCTCGTGATAACTTGGAGAATGTGAATCAAATGGGTGCAAAACTTCTATTCCTAGATGGATATAGGAAAAGTGGTCGTGTTTGCATTTTTCTTCTTCAATTTGGTAGCATATTACTTTTGTGCCTTGTAATAGAGGAATGTGAATAAAATGGCTAGAAACTTTTCATTATTAGACAGATATATGGAGACTTGAAACGGCAGTCTTTCCTTTTCTTTGCAAAAGAAAAAAATTAAACATATGCAATTCAGTTAAACTTAATTAAACTTTGGACAATTTGTAACAGAGTGCAGTAAAACTAGCCAAATATACTAGAAATTTTTTAAGTTTTAACCATAGTTAACCTCATAAAGATGTAGCTTGGAACATGATGATTTCTAATTTCCACCAAAATTAGTTTGAAATTATGGGATCAAGCAATGAGACTACTGTTCTATTTCCATGAATGCTATTGTAGTAAGAAATGAAGTACAAAAATGTAAAGATGCAACATGACATAGATTTATCCTAGGAAAATCCTATGGGGTGAAAAACCCAGTTGTTAGAGGCAGTTGCTCTCTACTGAAGTGTATTGCTTTTCAAGTTTTTTGTGCATCATTGTTGAGACAAATGTTGGCATAATTTCTGTACAACTCAATGTTGGTTGATTACATTGTTGGTAAAACTAAGCAAACACAACAAATTAAAATTTGACTATTCATGAACATTTTGGCAGAAATTTTACAGCTTTTATTAGATTAATTGTAACTCTAACTCTAACCTAAACACTAATGTTAACCCTAATTTTAACCTCTAACTATAATTCTAAATATAATTATATTTAGAATTATTATATAATATATTATATAAGTTTAATATTAATATAAATAAATTAATATTATACTATATCTAATAATTATTATAATATATCTAATATATATTATAATATTATATTATAATTATAATAATTCATATAATTATATAATATAATTTATAATATAGATTCTATATATTATTATACAATAATTAAAATTATAGTTTAAAATAATTCTCTATAAAATGTAATAATTAAATCAATATATAATAATATTATATTTATATTATTATAATAATTATAAAGAATATTTAAAACAATAAATATAATAGTAAATATGGTAGTAAATACAATAAATAAAATTATTTAATTATACTTATAATATTATATTTTAATAATATTATAATTATTATAATATTATTATGTTATAATACTTATGATTATTATTATAATAATATAATGTCAAATAGAAATCCCACAGTAATATAAATTTTTTTTTTTTTGCAACGTGAGAAGTTTAGAAAGTTTTCTGTACCATTTTTTTAACGGGCGTGGAAACATTCCCAGAATACGGAGCGTACGGTCAGCCGTAATCTCAAAGTTACGGTTATGTAGTATGGATGGGGGATGCGAGCAGGGCTTAAATTTGACTCAAGCAATTTTTTTGTGATAGTTATTACGTAGAGAGACGTTCTACACTCACAACAAGGGCTGAAAGATTCAGATTCCCGTAAACAATTAAGATTCATATTCCATGTAAACAAAATTTATAAAATGTGTAAATAAATATTGGATAGAAAAATAGAAAAACTTGCGCAGTTATGGAGTGAAATCTTTTATCACGTTAAACAAAAAAATAAATAAATAGAAAAAAACAAAAACTTGGGCAGTTATGGAATGAAATCTTTATTAGGTTTTAAGAATATAAAAAGTGTTGTAGCATAGTCTCTTTAAATCAACTCATGGGAGCCTATCAAATATTCTTGGAAGATATCTCATATTTTTTAAAATATAAATATACTAGTCTATTTAAAGATGCCTTTAAAATACTATGACATATGTTAGTATAAGTAAAATTATATATAAACTAAATATATATATCATCATAATCCTATATAAATTTTGATAATCTGTCCAAAATCTCTTGTGATACAGTCTTCTTAAAATTTTAATTGTATTTTACAACAAAAATGCCCAAATACAACTATACAGCCATCAAATTTAAGCCGCGGATGGGAGCGGTCCATGCTCCCATGCTTTTTTTTGGGGCTGCTTAGCCTTTGCCCATCTTGACTAGGTCAGATTTCAATCCGTGGCATGGAGTATAACCCTTTTCCCCTGTTCAGACATTAGACCTAGTAAACAAGGTTATGGTTTGAGCCCAGCCAGTCCAGCCCTTCTCCCAGTTTTCCTAAGAATGACTTAGGGTTTGTAGCTCTGAAGTGTGAGCTGCACTATCATCTTCCCAAGAACGACTAAGGTTCGACTCGCTGCAATGGCTCACTGCCAAGTCAGAAGTGGACTATTATTTTTCTAAACCTGGTCAGGATTCGAGCTTTGCGTAGGCTTTCGCTGGCGTGAGTTAGACTTGGTGGATTCTCTGCCTCTTTTTACTTGACCAGGTGTGACGTGAATGGGCAATTTGGATGAAGTGTTTGCACTCCCTTTTAGTTTTGAAATGGAAAAAGTGTTTGGTTACGATATTAAAGTAACCTCATTATTTCACTTCTGCAATAAATGATTTTTCTCACAGCCCTCAACGCGCTTCTGCATATGTCACATAGATCTGGACGACCCATTTATTCCCTTCTCTTTCAATAAATTTAATGTAATTTATTCCCTTCTCTTTCAATAAATTTAATGTAATTTATTCCCTTCTCTTTCAATAAATTCAATGTAAGCCATACAAAAAATAAAAATAAAATAGTCTCATTAGTATTACTGTACAAATCAGGTTTCCCCTAAACCTGAAACCCTAATCCATGTCTGCCCTGCTCTCGAGATCGGAACGGCACTCAAATAAAATCGCCTTTAACTTGCAAATGATGGCTGTTCAAAAGCACATAGCAAACTTGTTCAACATATAACGCAAGCGTTGGGATTCTCCTCACTGACATAACTGTATTCATATGCTCTCGAGTCGAAACTCGTGGGCACATACACAACTTCAATATTTTTTGGGGCTTCTGCTTTGTTCTCCTTCTTTGCACTGCCTTGAGGTTTCTTCTCCTCTTTTTTCTCCTCCTTTTTCTCCTCTTTCTTCTCCTCCTTTTTCTCCTCTTTCGCAGGACCCACGCTCAGCAACTCCGCGAAGCCCAGTTTCCTGACTTTAGAGGTTAAATAAACAGCGTCCACATCCCCAATTACAGTCATCTTCTTCTCCTTCATGTCCACCGCCACAGAATCCACCCCTGCGATACAAATTTTCATCAGATTTTGCAGTAGGATAAACTTTACATGTCAGGTCTTGAAAGCGAGTAGGAAGAGGTTTTATACCTCGGACACCTGCAACCAGCTTGAGGGCCTTTCTCTTGCTGCTTTCGTCCTCAAGACCCAATTTCAGCACTATTTTCTGCAAAACAAATCCGTCAGCTAGCTGCAAAAGAGAATCGAATTAAAATGTAAAGAAAAGGGAAGAGAAAAATGATCACCTTCATTCTTACAGGGCGATGAAGAATTCCCAGACGTTTAAGTGATCTGAGAATGCGTGGCAGAATGGAAAGGAAAGAATTTAGTGTGGGAGGAGAGGAAAGGAAGACGGGGCGTATAAAAAGGTGAAAAACAGGGGAAGGAAGGATCGAGGCAGAAGAGTGTGACAGTACAAGTTAATGACGAGGAAGGCGCAGACTCAATTATTTGTATAAACTGTGAATAGAACATGCGTAGCGAGAGGAGAGAGAAAAGGCGCCGCCAGGCTTTGTCGGACCTTCTTGCGTAGTGACAACTGCCTCTCTGACGAAAGGTTACCGCACAAGTGGGTAGTCGGTATCTCCAAACGGAGTTTTTCACGCTGGGAAAATTTTGACTCAGGTAGGTAAAGAATAAAGAATTTCATTCTCAATTGGGTTACAATCCTTTGACCAGAAATAATGGGTCATAAAAAGCTTAATGTTTGAAGGGTGGTCGTTGTCTTAATTAGACATTAATAATAATTAAAAATAAAATATTGAGTGTGATTTTATATGAACTCATTCACTAATAAGAGAGTTTTCTAGTGTCCCATAGTTAAAAGTTTTAATGGAATTTTCATTTCAATTATGAGTATTAACTGGGTGTAGATGAGGGAATCACAAATAGGGGCATATCCCTTAACAATTCAAACTTATGAGTACAATGGCTTCGGAGGACTCCAAACCCACCAACACTATGAAGGCTTAAAATTGGATGGATCTTGAAACAACACAACCAGAAACTAGCAAACCATACCCCCATCCACTTTTTTTTTCAAAAACTTGTTTGCTTGTAAACAATGAAAGAAATTAATAATTAAAATTTTCGCAATCGTAAACTTTTTCATAAAGACAAAAATGGTGCTAAATTTTATAATACTAGCTATCCATAAGAGTTGCAAAAATTAAATTCTTATTTGTTGCTCAAATATGATAATTTAACCTCTAAAATCTCCCAGTGATTAGATCCTTATATCTTTTTAGGAAAAAACGTTGAAGTGTTGGTGACAACAAGGAGTTGCCTAGCACATGTCTTTATAATCTTTAGGTGAGATGATGCTGAAATAGATGTTGTATTTGTTAGTTAGATTTCTTCCAATATCAATTATTGTCTTTTGATCTTATAGATAACTTGTTGATTTCCCTTCTTATTTATTTGATCCTTCCCCTCCCTTTGTTTTTGGAATGCCCTGCGTTTTCTTTGTTTCTCCCTTCTCTTCTCTTGCATTATTGAAGGATCCTTTCACTCTACATAATACACCATCTATTTAATAGAAGAGTAATCAAGATGTAACAAATTTATGTTAGGATTATGCCTACAATACATTTTATTAACTACGTAATAATATGCAAATAAGATCCTATACGGGTTTGCACTCTAACCCACCCTATTGTCACATGCCTAGACACTTAAACATTAACACATTCCACAAAGACTTCAAAGTAAAACACAATTTAAATACAATAAATTTCAAACACTTTATATTATATGGTTTAAAACATTTAACTTCATTATGTGAAGCGAACAACAGTAGGGTCTTGATGATTCTTTCATCCTCCCATTGGTGTTTACTCACCTTGAACACTCATTGAAATATCAGTTTGTCCATGGTATATGTATATAGCTAAAGCAAGGAACCATAACTATACAATTTACTCATTAATGATCTAATTTAAATTCACATACCTTGAAGCCCAATTCGACCCCAATCCATGCATCCACCAACATGGTAATACCCAACCTCATTGATTAATATGGTCATAACCTACCAATCCACATGGTAACCTTCTACAATATCCATCGATTCACATAAGAAGCAATATTCAAATTTAACTAAATTTCAATAACTCATATGAATTAACTTTAGAGTCCAATATTCAAAGAAGGAAGAGAGGTCTTCTTAAACATGCTTGTGTTTCCCACACCTGAGTCATGGGTGTTCGAAATGATAGTACGAAGTCTGGGGTCATGTAGGAGGCTTACTTAGGTTTGTTGTGGTTGGCAGCTTTGTTGTAGCCTCTTTGTTCAAGTTTTTTGGTCTATGGAAAACCATCTTTGTGTTGGCAGCCTGGCTGCAGTAGTGTAAAAGGTTTTTAGGGCCTTTCAAAACCTGTATGTATTTTTGCTATGGGTCAATTGTGCTCTCGCTGACGTCTTGCCTATTGTTTTGGGTTTATAAGGCCCCATCAAAACCTATTTTTACCCCTCTTTCAATCAAAAACTTTAGAGTCCACTATGTATGTAGTCTCAATATAGTAAGCAACCACCAAATTACCTTATCCAAAATCTATACGAAATTTCCTCATGGCAACATGCACATCTATTTAGCTTTCATTTTGAGATCACTAACCAACTGACTTCACAACAAGCATGGTCTCAAGTCAATTTCATACATGCTATTCAATTTCTCATCACAAACACTAACCACCACTTGATCATTAATTTCTCATATCACTAAAAGATTTGCACTATGAGAGTTGTCTTCCAATTAGGGTTAGCATCCTTATGCTTGACGCAACACAACCTACTCAATTGTTTAAATAAGTATATCAATGACTCTCCTAGGATTATCACAATAACACGACATTGTCACATACGACATGGGACTCATAATTCATCTATAACACTTTTATCTGTCAACTATTATGAAATCTCATAACAAGATCCTCGTATTTGTACGTGGTGTGATGAAATCGGTTGTATGGGGAGGAGGGAGTGGGTTTCACATATAAAGGGTGAAGTAGTAACCAAAAAAAAAAAAAACTGTACAAGTTAATGAGGAGGAAGGTGCAGACTCAATTATTTGTATAAACTGTTGATAAAACATGCGTGGTGAGAGGAGAGAGAAAGGCGCCGCTAGGCTTTGTCTGACCTTCTTGCGTAGTGACAACTGCCTCTCTCACGAAAGGTTACAATCCGCCGACGCACAAGTGATTAGTCGGTATCTCCAAACAGAGTTTTTCACGCTGGGAAGATTTTGGCTTAGGTGGGTAAATAATAAAGAACTTCATTCTCAATTGGGTTACAATCCTTTGACCAGAAATAATGGTCATAAAAGCTTATTGTTTGAAGAGTGGTCAATGTTTTAATTAAACATTAATAATAATTAATAAAAATAAAATATTAAGTGTGATTTTGTATGAACTCGGTAATAAGAGTTTATTAGTGTAAGTTTTTGATGGATTTTTTGGTTTCAATTATGAGTATTAATAGGTGTAGATGAGGGAATCACAAATAGGGTTACATCCCCTAAAAACCAACAATCCAAGTTTATGAGTACAACGGCTTAGAAGGTCTCCAAACCCACCAACCCTATTTATGAAGGCTTAAATTTGGATGGATGTTCAAACAACACAACCAGAAACTAGCAAACCACACCCCATCCACTTCTTAAAAAAAAAACTTGTTTACTTGTAAACAATGAAAGAAATCAATAATTAAAATTTTTACAATTGGAAATTTTTCATAAAGACAAAAATGTTAATAAATTTTACAAAACTAGCTATCCATAAGAGTTGCAAAAATTATATTCTTATTTGTTGCTCAAATATGATAATTTGACCTCTAAAATCTCCCAGTGATTAGATCCTTACATCTTTATAGGAAAAAATGTTGAAGTGTTGGTGATAACAAAGAGTTGCCTAAGATATGTCTTTACAATCCTTTGGTGAGATGACATTGAAAGCGTTGTTGTATTTGTTAGTGAGATTTCTTCCAATATCAATTATTGTCTTTTGGTCTTATAGATAACTTGTCCATTTCCCTTCTTATTTATTTGATCCTTCCCTTCCCTTTTGTCTTTGGAATGCCCTGCCTTTTCTTTGTTTATCCCTTCTCTTCTCTTGCATTATTGAAGAATCCTTTCACTCTACATAATCCACCACCTAATTAATAAAGGAGTAATCAAGATGTAACAAATTTATGTTAGGATTCTACCTGCAATACATATTATTAACTACATAAATAATATGCAAATAAGATCTTATAAGGGTTTGCACTCTAACCCACCCTATTGTCACATGCCTAGACACTTAAACATTGACACATTTTGCCAAGAATTTGAAGTAAAACACAATTTAAATACAATAAAATTCAAACACTTAGCATTATATGGTTCAAAACATTCCACTTCACTATGTGAAGCAAACAATAGTAGGGTCCTGATGATTCTTTCATCCTTCCATTGTTGTTTGCTTACCCTGCACACTCATTGAAATATCAGTTTGTCCACGGTATATGTATATAGTTGAAGCAAGGAACCATAATTATACAATTTACTCATTAATGATCTAATTTAAATTCACATACCTTGAAGCCCAATTCGATTCTAATCCATGTATCCACCAACATGGTCATAGCCAACCTCATTGATTAAAATGGTCATAACCTGCCAATCCACATAATAACCTTCCACAATACCCATCGATTGACATAAGAAGCAATATTCAGATTTAACTAAATTTTAATAACTCTTATGAATTAACTTTAGAGTCCACTATTCAAAGAAGGAAGAGAGGTCTTCTTAAACATGCTTGTGTTTTCCACACCTGGGTCATGGGTGTTCAAAATGATAGGACGAAGCCTAGGATTGTGTAGGAGGCTTACCTAGGCTTGTTGTGGTTGGTAGCTTTCTTGTAGCCTCTTTGTTCAAGGTTTTTGGTCTCTGGAAAACCATCTTTGTGTTAATAGCCTAGCTGCAGTAGTGTAAAAGGTTTTCAAGGCCTTTCAAAACTTGTATGTGTTTTTACTGTGGGTCAATTGTGCTCTCGTTGATGTCTTGCCTATTGTTTTGGGTTTATAGGGCCCCATCAAAACCTATTTTTACCCACTTTTAATCAAAAAATTTAGAGTCCACTATGCATAGTCTCAATATAGTAAGCAACCACCAAATTACCTTATCCAAATTTATACAAAATTCGCTCATGGCAACATGCACATCTATTTAGTTTTCATTTTGAGATTACTAACCAACTAACTTCACAACAAGCATGGTCTCAAGTCAATTTCAGAAATGCTATTCAATTTCTCATCACAAACACTAAGCATCACTTGATCATTAATTAGTCATATCACTAAAAGATTTTCACTATGAGAGTTGTCTTCCAATTAGGGTTAGCATCCTTATGCTTGACACAACACAACCAGCTCAATTGTTTACATAATTATATCAATGACTTTCCTAGGATTATCACAATAACATGACATTGTCACATACCACATGGGACTTATCTGTACGTAGTGTGATGAAATCAGCTAGATGGGTAGGAGGGAGCGGGTTTCACATAAAAAAGGTGAAGTGGGCAATTACTCAAAACCTTAAATAATGATAACAACACATAATTGTTAATTTTCCAATTCACAAGGGTTGTTCATAAGGTTCACACAAAATTGACATTGACAATTCAATATTATATAACATAATTAATATGGTTCACAAAGATTCAAAGTTTGTTAACAATATTATAGTCAATCGATAACTAGAAGTGTTCCAAGGGTCATGAGCAAGGCTAGGACTCACAACTTAATTCCTGCACTTTGCTTTGTACTTATTAGGAGACTTAGATCTCCTATGGGATTTGGATACTCTCTTATGCTTCTTCTTACATTTTTTTCTTTGGTCTTCCATGAACAACCAAGGCCTCCTTGGTAGAATTAGATGTTTTCCACCTCATCTCCTCTATGAGTAAAGCATCCATGACCTTATCAAGCACTTGCAGTGCTTCCAACAAGCATTTCCAGGTTGTCCCACGAATCTAGTAAATAACATAGAAGAGTCATGCATTGGTCCTCCTCTTCCATCTTCACTCCTCTAGAGTGCAACTAGGTCACAATTGTATTGAATGTATCTAGATGCTTAACCATGAAATCACCATCACTCATCTTTAAAGTGTATAAGTTCTTCTGTAGAAAAAAAATATTAACTAGAGACATAGTTTGGTACAAATCTCCCAACTTTTGCAAGAGGGCTTGAGTGGTGGTTATTTCACAAATATTACACTAGATCTACTAAACAAACCCTGATGAGGCTCCTTGCATTTATGTCCAATATATCTTGGTCATCCTATGGCATTGCAGTAGGTTTGGATCCAAATATTGTAAACCATATCTCTTAATCTATGACCAAATCCTCCACCTTCAGCTTCCACGACTCAAAGTTTGTGTTGTTAGATCTCTCCATTTTTAGTGTTGACATGCTTGCCATTTTCTTTCAACAAGATCTCTTTTTGCCCAAGCTCACGTGTAATGTCCCCCACTTAGCTCATCACTCCAAGATGTAAGGATTAGCCTATCACGGGACTCCCATAGGCTAATGATCGTGTTCAGGGAGTTAGTTCTATTTTTAGCAGGGCAGTGCGGGAGCCTGGGCACGGGATTCGGGAGTCGAATCTTCTAGAGTTATGTCAATTTTATAAGTTAAATTAAAGATTTAACTTATTATATGTTGATGGTACTTTAAGTTATATTTAATTTTATGTTATAACCTTAAGTTATAACTTAAAGTTTGAAAAGTGATGTGCCTAGGGAGGAGCGCCCACTTCATGGAGAGACAAGGGGTTGTTTTAAAAATTAAAAAATAAATTATTTTCCCTCTCATTCTTGGGCGTTGGGTATGGAGGAGATTAAAAGAGCAAAAAGAGACTTTATTATGTTTTATGCTTGCTTATGTTATTTGCTCTGATATTGAGTTGCTCCAACATTGGGGTTTTGAGCTTAGCTCTTGGTTTCTAGATCAAATTGCAGATACGAAATCCTTTGCAGATTTGCCTTTCCTCGTGTATGAAAGAGTGCATCAAGAGACGATTGGGGGGCTTCACACGGGAGTTCCATTTGAGCATTCGGGAAACACATTTGGAGTTGTCACGGACATGAAATGAAGACATTTTACGTATTTGATGTTTGTAGATGAATATGAGTTTATCTTGATTAGATTAAAAGCTTCTTTACAGAGTTTGTTGTTGTTTTGGTGTGCTTTGAGGAGGCCATACCCTTTCAGGCAGGCCATACTTCCCCATAGACGCTGTACTCTTTCTAGAGAGGCATTTTGTTATTGTTTTGGGTTGCTTTCCATATCAAATCTCAGCGTCCATACAGTGCATAGATTTCTGAGCAGAAAACAGAGATATTTGAGTGGATTTGAGAGTTGTCTTTGCTGATTTATGGTTCCAACTTGGCCGTATTTCACACGGGGAGTTGTGGGTTTTGTGGGTATTGTTCATTCTCCATGTGCATTGGCTTTTACTTCATTCTAGGCATTGGTGGTCATTTTAGATGCTGCAATGGTGTATCCTGTGAAGAAACTTCATTGTATTGTATTTCCAAATGATTTTCAATGCCAATATAATGCTGGTACAAAATCGACTATGAACCAAGTTCAAGCATTTTATATGGGTCTGTCTCTATAATTAGTTTTGATGCATTTTATGATCTGGGTTGTCATTACTTTGTTGAAATTCCTCTTAGTTTTTCTGGGTTTGCAAAATATAGTTCATTTCATGTATATTTCAATGCCAAAACGTCACATGCAAAACATGTAATAAAATCTAAACCCATTACCATCAAAACACAAAAAAAAATCAGTCAAGGGGAAAACATATACAGGGGTGTATGTTGCATCACGCCCAAATCAAGATTAGATAAAAAAAATGTGTCCCTAACATCTAGGACCTGAGTTGGTTAGAATTTGGTACCAAATAAAAGGAAGCAGAGGTGTGGTAGTGATTCCTACACTAATCTACGAGGAGATAAATGTGCATATTAACTTTAATCTTATAGTTACAAGAAAAAATCAACACAAATGCATTCCTCATAACAAAATGATGTATATGGGGAAAGCCCTTTCAAGAGAAAAACCCCACTTTAAAACACCAAACCAATTATATTATTCAACAACGAAAATTACTATACAATATCTAGGCACATGCTCTTATAGGAGTAATCACCAACTTTGGATTTGGAGTAATTTTAGTAGCATAATAGTACTTGCAAACTCAATATGAAACTTTTATTTCTAGAATCCAATGTATAGGTGATCTGATACATGAAATCATAAGTGGTAAATCATAAACCATGACCCAAAAATGATGCCCAAATATAGGGTCCAAACTTCAATGCTCCTTCCATGATGAGTCAACATGCTAAACATAGTAGATGCTCTTACATTGTCATCAAATTGGACTTTCCATTATAATCCACTCATCAAATTGGACTTTCCATTTTGGCTCCATAATCTCCCTCAAAAGATGCTCTAAGACACGTCATAACATGTGTCATAAAGTTGGTTAAGATTCCTACTCAACAATGTAACTCCCCTACAATCATGCTCTTACATGTCATAATATCTCTTACACCACTATCTTTGTTGTAGGTGCTCTTACACACCTTTCTTGACAAGATATTCTCTTACACATGTCATAATAAGGCATGGCATAATGACCAAGTCATAAGTGGGACACCTTTTCCCAAGAGAGCTTGCATATAATAAATAAATAAATAATAAATTGAACATTAGGATTACAAGGTGTATGACACACCTATTGCAACAACTTGAGCTCGAGTGCCACATATCTAAACTTTCATGTGAATTTGATGTGTTGCACAATTTTGAATCGACAAAGCGTTGCAACAATGCATATGCTTGCCTTTGCTTTTTGTGTTTGAATTTGTCAAGGAGTGTTTACAAACACCTTTGGGGAGATTATCGGATTGGTAGGGTCAAGTTTTCTTAGGTCAACTCCCTAATTGGACCAACTTCATAGTTTTGAGCAAACAATTGAAGACACCATGCACAAACATGTAGATGCCCTATATGACTATGATGCAAACTAAGATACTTTGTCCCAAGTAGAAATGGAATGTGTTTCAGTGCTTTCTCCTTGCGATCTCTTATGATTTTTCCATCTGTGTGTGTATTAATAGCACATTGAATGCTTTTAAATACCAAGACATAGCAACAACTTGTAAAAGTACTTATTAAGTTGACTCACCACAACAAATAAAAAGGGAGTGGGAATTCTAGAATTTGAACTTTAAAATTTTGAATATTAGTTTTATCTTGAGCCACTTGGAATCAATCTTGAGGCACTTGGAATTGACCCAACATAGAAAGTACTAGTTTTGAGATGATGAACAAATGTGTGGACATGGGTGCAAATGTAGGCTAATAATGATGTGTAGATAATGATAATATGAGAATGTACAAAGATAGAAATAGGATAAGGATGAATACATGGAAATAGGTGTATAAAACTAAACTAAACACAAATATGTGCTACTTATCAATATATAAATGTATTAAAACGTTCCAAAAAAAAAGACCCAAAACTAAATAGGAATTGAGAAGAGTATACAAATTTCACCATTACATGCTTATATAATTTTTTATTTGTTAAGATCATCAAATCCTTAACAAGAATCTAGGGACAAGGTGGACTATGATCATTTTGACAATGTCAGGCCTCGTGACGTGGAGTATGAACTTTTTCCCTTCTCCATGTTAGGGTTGGAGCCCAGACAGCCCAGCCTCTCCCAGTTTTCCTAAGAATCTTAGGGTTAGCCCTGAAGTGTGAGCTGCACTGTCATCTCCCCAAGAACGACTAAGGTTCGGATCGCTGTAATGGCTCACTGCCAAGTCAGAAGTGAATTATTATTTTTCTAAACCTGGTCAGAATTCGAGCTTTGCGTAGGGTTTTGCTGGTGTGAGTTAGACTGTGGTGGATTCTCTGCCTCTTTTCACTTGACTGGGTGTCCAGTGAATGGGTAATTTGGTTGAAATGTTCGCAATCCCTTTTAGTTTTGAAATAGAAAAAGTGTTTGGATACGATATTAAAGTAATCTCATTATTTCACTCCAGCACCAAATGATTTTTCTCACAGCCCTCAACGGGCTACTGCATTTGTCACATAGATCTGGACGACCAATTTATTCCCTTCTCTTTCAATAAATTTAATGTAAGCCATACAAAAAATAAAATAAAATCGTCTCATTAGTATTACTATACAAATCCGGGTTTCCCCTAAACCTGAAACCCTAATCCATGCCTGCCCTGCTCTCCAGATCGGAACGGCACTCAAATAAAATCGCCTTTAACTTGCAAATGATGGCTGTTCGAAAGCACATAGTAAACTTGTTCAACATATAACGCAAGCGTTGGGATTCTCCTCGCTGACATAACTGTATTCATATGCTCTGGAATCGTAGCTGTGGGGAACATACACAACTTCAATTTTTGGAGCTTGTGCTTTGTTCTCCTTCTTTGCATCATTCTGAGGCTTCTTCTCCTCTTTTTTCTCACCCTCTTTTTTCTCCTCTTTCGCAGGACCCACGCTCAGCAACTCTGCGAAGCCAAGTTTCCTGACTTTAGAGGTTAAATAAACAGCGTCCACATCCCCAATTACAGTCATCTTTTTCTCCTTCATGTCCACCGCCACAGAATCCACCCCTGCGATACAAATATCCATCAGATTTTGTACTAGAATAAACTTTATATGCCAGGACTTGAAAGCGAGTAGAAAGAGGTTCTATACCTTGGACACCTGCAACCAGCTTGAGGGCCTTTCTCTTGCTGCTTTCGTCCTCAAGACCCAATTTCAGCACTATTTTCTGCAAAACAAATCCGTCAGCTAGCTGCAAAAGAGAATCGAATTAAAATGTAAAGAAAAGGGAAGAGAAAAATGATCACCTTCATTCTTACAGGGCGATGAAGAATTCCCAGACGTTTAAGTGATCTGAGAATGCGTGGCAGATTGGAAAGGAAAGAATTTAATGTGTGAGGAGAGGAACGGAAGACGGGGCGTATAAAAAGGTGAGAACAGGGGAGGGAAGGATCGAGGTAGGAGAGTGTGACAGTACAAGTTTATGGTACGGGGGATGACGAGGAAGGCGCAGACTCAATTATTTGTATAAACTGTGGATAAAAATATGAGTAGTGAGAGGAGAGAGAAAAACCGCCGCCAGGCTTTGTCTGACCTTCTTGCGTAGTAACGACTAGCTCTCTCCCTAAAGGTTACAATCCGCGGACGCACAAGTGGGTAGTGGGTCCCCCCAAACGGAGTTTTTCATGCTGGTAAAATTTTGACTTACGTAAAGAATAAAGAACTTCATTCTCATTTGGGTTTCAATCCTTTGACCAGAAATAATGGTCATAAAAGCTTATTGTTTGAAGGGTGGTCAATGTTTTAATTAAACATTAATAATAATTAATAAAAATAAAATATTAAGTGATTTTATATGAACTCATTAATAAGAGAGTTTTTTAAGTGTTAGGTTTTTTTTATTAGTTAAAAGTTTTGATGGATTTTTTGTTTCAAGTATGAGTAGTAATTGGGTGTAGATAAGAGAATCACAAGTAGGGGTACATCCCCTAAAAACTAACAGTCCAAGCTTATGAGTGCAATGGTTTAGGGGGTTTGTAAACCCACCAATTCTACGAAGGCTTGAACTTGGATGGATGTTGAAACAACACAACCCAAAACTAGCAAACCACATCCTTGTCCACTTTTTTCTAGTACTTGTTTACTTGTAAGCAATGAAATAAATCAATAATTAAAAAATTTGCAATTGAAAACTTCTTCATAAAGACAAAAATGGTGCTGAATTTTACAAAACTAGCTATCCATAAGAGTTGCGAAGATTAAATTCTTATTTGTTGCTCAATTCTAATAATTTGATCTCGAAAATCTCCATGATTAGATCCTTATCCTTTTAGGAAAAAGCGCATGAGTAGTTAGTGGAAGGCAGTATTCTTGTTGGTGACATCAAGGAGTTGCCTAGCATATGTATTTACAATCCTTAGGTCTGATGGCACTGAAAGTGATGTTGTATTTGTTAGTACATTTCTTCCAATATGAATTGTTGTCTTTTAATCTTATTGATAACTAGTCCAATTTTCTTCTTATTTATTTGAACCTTCCCTTCCCTTTCTCTTTGGAGTGCCCTGCGTTTTCTTTGTTTCTCCCTTCTGTTCTCCTTCATTATGAAAGACACTTTCACTCTACATAATCCGCTACGCAATTAATAAATGAGTAATCAAGATGTAACGAATTTATGTTAGGATTTCGCCTGCAATACATATTATAGCTACACAATAATATGCAAAAAAGAACACAATGTTAAAAAATAGTTGCAAATATACTTATATTGATAAATATAAAACATGTATCGTAGGCCTCGAGGATAAGGATTTTCAAAAGGGGAGGACATGTTAAGAGCTTCACATCCCAACCCTTTAAAATTTTGAACATTATAATAATCATATAACAGTTATTTAGTTAATATTACATTATGTAGATATATCCCACATTTGTTGTACCTTGTAAGTCACTCCTTGTGAGGACTTTATATTGAAGCTGTAATAAAGTAAAGATTGTCTTAGAATCATATTTTGTAAAAGAGATTTTCTCTCAAGGTGGTTGTGTCCCCTCGAAGAGGCTTGTGATATTTGTTTTCTATTTATCAATACAAGTATATTTATAACTATTGTTTGAGCATCATATTCTTTTTTGCATATTATTGTTCAATTGATAATATGTATTTCAGGGGGGATCCTAACATAAAGTTGTTATATCTTATAAATTTGTTATATCTTAGTTACTCCTTTATTAATTATGTGATGGATTATGTAGAGTGAAAGGGTCCTTCAATAATGAAGGAGAAGAAAGGCAGGGCACTTCAAAGACAAAGGGAAGGGTCAAATAAAACAACATCGCTTTTAGTGTCATCTCACCCATGCGTCTAAAGACATATATGAGGCAACTCCTTGTTGTCACCAACAAGAATACTCGCATTTAAGCTATTTTTTTTTTCCTAAAAAGATGTAAGGATCTAATCATTCGGAGATTTTATCTCTTATTGATATGTTAGTTTTGTAAAATTTAACACCACTTTTGTCTTTATCAAAAAACTTTCAATTGTAAATTTTGAATTAGTAATTTCCTTCATTTTTTACAAGTAAACAAGTTTTAAAAAAAGTAGGTCGAGGTGTAGTTTATTACTTTCAAGTTATGTTGTTTTAACACCCACCCTAGTTTAAGCTCTTGCAACGCTAGTGGACTTGCAAGTCTCCTACCCCTATTGATCCAGTATCCACGCCCTATTTGTGATCCATCATTTAAACCCAATTAACACTTATAATTAAAACTGAGAACTCTATTGGAGCCTCTGAGGTGTAGACTGGTTGGTCGAGCCATTGAAAGACACAGACGATCGACGCAGGTTCGAACCTCGACTCACCCAGCCACACCGTGGGGCAGGCCATGGGATATCGCATTGGCCTAAAGGGGACTAGTCTCCCCTGGTAACGGAAACTTAAGAGAAGCCCGACCGGTTATGGATACCCCTATGAGATATCAAAAGGATGGGACTCTCAACCCCTACCTTTGGGCTTCTCTAAAATTCTCGCTAACCTTGCAACGGTGTCCTCACTAACAGCTCACACAAAACTTGTATGACCATTAGTTCTAGTCAAAGAATTGTAGCCCACTTAATAGTGAAGTCAAAAGAAAATCCAAATATACCTGGCGTGTAAGGCCGTTTGCAGTACCCACTTGTGCGTCCGCGGATTGTGACCTTCCATGAAAGAGCCACTTGTTACTTCGCAGGAAGGTCACACGAAGTCTGGCGGCGCATTTTCTCTCTCCTCTCGCCCCGCGTGTTTTATGAAATCGTGGGGCGCACAGATTATACAAATAATTGTCCTTGCACACTCTCCTACCGTGACCCTTCACTCCCTTGCACTGTCCTCCTTTCGCCTCTTTATATGCCCACTCTTACGGCTGTCCTAACCTAAATTCCTTCCATTCTGCAACATATTCTCATACCATTTAAACATCTTGTAATTCTTCATCGCCCTGTAAGAATGAAGGTGATCATTTTTCTCTTCCCTTTTCTCTACATTCTAATTCGAATCTCTTTTGCAGCTAGCTGACGGTTTTGTTTTGCAGAAAATAGTGCTGAAATTGGGTCTCGAGGACGAAAGCAGCAAGAGAAAGGCCCTCAAGCTTGTTGCAGGTGTTCAAGGTATAGAACCTCTTCCTACTCGCTTTCAAGTCCTGGCATATAAAGTTTATTCTACTGCAAAATCTGATGAATATTTGTATCGCAGGGGTGGATTCTGTGGCGGTGGACATGAAGGAGAAGAAGATGACTGTAATTGGGGATGTGGACGCTGTTTATTTAACCTCTAAAGTCAGGAAACTTGGCTTCGCAGAGTTGCTGAGCGTGGGTCCTGCGAAAGAGGAGAAAAAAGAGGGTGAGAAAAAAGAGGAGAAAAAAGAGGAGAAGAAGCCTCAGAACGATGCAAAGAAGGAGAAGAAAGCAGAAGCTCCAAAAATTGAAGTTGTGTATGTGCCCCACAGCTACGATTCCAGAGCATATGAATACAGTTATGTCAGTGAGGAGAATCCCAATGCTTGCGTTATATGTTGAACAAGTCTGTTATGTGCTTTTGAACAGCCATCATTTGCAAGTTAAGGCGATTTTATTTGAGTGCCAGTCCGATCTTGAGAGCAGGGCAGACATGGATTAGGATTTCGGGTTTAGCGGAAACCCGGATTTGTATAGTAATACTATTGAGACTCTTTTAATTTCCTTTTTGTTTGGCTTACACTAAATTTATCAAAAGAGTAGGGAATAAATTGGTCTTCCAGATCTATATGACAAATGCAGAAGTCCGTTGAGGGTTTTGAGAAAAATCATTTATTGCAGGAGTAAAATAATGAGGTTACTTTAATATCCTATTCAAACACTTTTTCCATTGCAAAACTAAAAGGGATTGCGAACGATTCAATCAAATTACACATTCCCGTCACACCTGGTCAAGTAAACAGAGGCAGAGCATCCACCACAGTCTAACTCACAACATAGAAAGCGTATGCTGTTGGAAGTGTATTTTATACTTACCATGTTTAATAGTCCAAATGGGGTTAACTAACCACTGGGGATTGTGATTGAATGGGGCTAATCACTCTTGGTCAGAAAATTTATTAATGGGGTTAACCATTAGCAATGAGAAATGAGAAAATCTAAATGTGGAATTTTTTTAGTGTTTTATTGGGTTTTCTATTTTTTTCCATAATTTTAAAGCATTCATAATTATTTTTGATGTGTCTATTAACAACTGTACATGTTTAAGGGCTGAGAAAGAGTTATGTTATTGTTTTATGAGCAGTTGAATTTTTATGTTATAGTAAAGAAAGTGGTTGTGCTTTGTGTTTTGTTTTGTATTTGCTTCAAATTCTATATGCATTGCTTCTTTTGTACAAGTTTATTGGGCTTCTTTATCCTACATACATAGAGCTCGAATCCTTACCAAGTTTAGAAAATTAATAGTCCACTTCTAACTTGGCTTTGAGCCATTGTAGTGAGTTGAACCTTAGACATTCGTGAGAAGATGATGGTGCAACTCACACTTGGCAAGGCTACAACCTTGACAATCTTAGGAAGATTGGGATGAAGGTTGAGTTGGGCTCAAATCCTAACCTTGTTTACAAGGTCTAGTCCTTGGAGAAGGGAAAAAGACCATACTCCTTGGCAAGGATTGAGGTCTGACCTTGTCAAGATGTTCATAGTGCAACTTACTACGATAGAGGGATTTTGGAAGGAGTGTGAAGAAGATTTTAATGAGCTCATACTTGGCATTGACATTCTAAATAAGATTGGTTGGTCTTTAACTCTAATCGAGGTGGCAGGATACTGGAATTTGGGATTAAACAATGAACAATTGTTAACAATCAAGCTCAACACATGTTCCAAGCAATTAAACAAAAAAGAAAGATAAGGATTTAAGAAATTAAACAATTTTTAACAAGAAAAATAATAAAATAATTAATACATGAGTGTATAGTGTAAAGGTATGTTTATTAGTCTTTAGTGGTTGAAGTATTTCATTAAAAAAAGAAAAATAAATAATTAAACAAATAATAAATCCTATAAGGAGTAAGAAACATGATATCTAATGAAATTTCTAAAAATTAAGGATTTCGGAAATTTATCAATTTTTAACAAGTAAAATAGATAAACAAACAAATAACAAATTATATAAGGGTGTAATGGTGATATTTGCACACACATGCTAATTCACATTTAGTTTGGGACATGTTTTGATGGAATGTCTTAATACAATTACATATTGATAAGTAATATTTTCTTATGTTAAGTTTGGCTTATGATTTGATGTAAGGGAGACTAGGGAATTAGGGGTTGGGATCCTTGCAAACAATTTTGCAAGAGGTAGGAAGGTATAAGAAACCCCAAAGGTCCACAGGGGACAAGAGACTAGGAAAGTGAGGAAGTGGATATTAGAATGTTGTGTGCAATTCTACCAGTCAGAGGAAAGTCTAAAATCCCATTTAAGAGTTTATTGAGAGAGGTCAAGGATTTGGGATAATTGCTACTAGTTTGCTTTGGAAACAAAGGGACTTCAAAGGTTCACTAGGATGGTGGGGTTTGGGACTCTAATACTATGCGATTTGGGAGCGAAGGATGAAATGCTCCAAAAGTTCGTAAATGGTTTCCTTGAGGGAAAGTGGGGATCGAAGTTTGGTATACTAGATACAAATAGGTATGAAACTTGGACATACCTGATACTAGCAGGGATTAGAATTTAGACATACCTGATGCCACATTGTTGAGGGAGAGGAAAGTATGAAATCCCACTAGGGGTCAGGGTTGAATGGTATGATCACCTTTAATAATGGTAGGGAAAAGTATGTGAACCTGCCATATAACGGGGATTGAGACTCGGGGTGAAAAAGTCCTTCAATATTGGGGAGCAAAGAGGGAAGGGGAACTCTAAAAGCCCATAGGAAATAGGGGAGTGGGAAAGCCGGGGTTGAAGGGAAGGCGTGGTGGAAAGGGAAACCTTGAATGTCCAGAATTGGGATTCAGAGAAATTGGGGACATGGGGACTAGGAGGAAAAGGAAAACCAACATGAGAAATCCTTAAAGCTTGAAACATGAGGAAATGGGGAATCAAGGAATTGACAAAAAGTTATGCTAGCATGAAAATGCTTGAAACCCTACCTAAGGCTAGAAATTGACCCAAAGACCCTCATGCCTAGAGTTTTTTGATATTTTTAACGTTTAGGCACATGACAAAGACATGAGAGTAGGCAAAGCACAATACTAAGCACAAATTGACTAAGGGGGGCATTAAAGGAATTCTATGATCGTATATCAATAATGGAAAGAGGAGGGCCAATGTAACAAAGATGACACAAGATAAACAATTTAGCATTTTAGGGCATACAAGAACTAGTGCCAACATAGGCTCTATTTGGAGATGTGTGCCTCTTGTAGGCACAACGAGGATCCAACTATCTTTGGGAGTAGATCAAAAGGAAAAAGGGGAAGGGGAGGGAGGGAGAAACAACAACTACACATGTATGTGTAGGGAAAAAAACACAATAAGGAGATATGTACAAGACAAAAAATAAAGAAATACAACCAATGACATGAGGGCACAAAACAAAATAAAACTATATGGTTGTAAACAAAATATGAAAAAAGTTGTAGGTTAGATCTTGAAAAGAGAATCCATGGCACATGGCCATGGATAAACTACCACAAGCCACTTGCCTCTGTCATAGACAAGTGTGATGAATGAGATGAGCACCCTCAAGATAAAAGTGCATCCATCATTTAGTTGCAACCAAACATACCCCTTGCATGTAAGCACATGTTGCAAACTGCTAATGTCAAGAGAACCATGCTGAAATTGGAAATGGCAATCATTCAAACATGGCAATCACAAGTACTAAGGGCCATCATCATGCTCATCCATATGGAAACATACATCTTCAAACTCCATGGTAGCATGATACACATCTTGATTGACATTTAAATTAGCATGAAGGAAAAGACTCCCTTAAACTTCAAATTGAAATATCTCCTATTTAGGTGCAACCTCAAGCTAGGCTATATCAAGTGAATGCTCAAGTTCATTTAAAAGTTGCAATCCAACCATACCACAAATGCCAATGTACTCTTCCATGTTTGAGTCACAGGATTGACCCAAACCATCATTCACACAATCATCATGTGAATCATCTTACGACACTTCATATGTAAGGCTTCACCCTTCAAATTATCTCCCTACTTCAAGCTCTTTTTACCAACCAACAACATAATCACTATTGTTGCAAAGAAAATTATCAATGATTCCATCCTCCTCCCATTGGATACAAACATTTAGATCTCCCTCAGAACAAACTAGTTCACCCTTAGCACATCTAACCAACGAGTCTAGAAATGAATCCTCAATATGATTCACATTAGAAAAAGTTAATGCCTCTAAACCAAGCTCTAGAAACTCATTGAAAAAAAAATTCCCATGATCATTATCATTCAAAGTAGGGGTATTTGGATTAGAAACATCAACATCCATATCAACACACTCCTCTTATGAACTAGAATCCACCATCTCACCCTCATAAGAGCAAACAAGTGCAACAAATGCACCAATGACATCACAATCCGTAGTGACAAAACAAGGGAAAACATCAAAGAATTATTCAAGTTCTTTTCCCATAAGCTTCTCACCATCATAGCTGTCACACAGTGTGAAGTCACAAATCTTTGCCTCCTCACTTTCACTCTCAGTCTTTAGGATCCAATGTTGTAATCTCCTTTTGGGTATCCTTTTGTGATATTCACTTTTAGTATTTTATTTATGTACTTTAGTGTAGCATATCACCTAGTGTCATAAGTCCACTAAAGTGGGGGGAAGCATAACGTAGAAAATTGTATACCCTTGCAATTTCACGTTATGTTTTAGAATTTTTTATTTATCCATTCCTTTACTATATTTTTAGGCTGTTACACCTCGTGTGCTCTAACTATTTACTATTTACCTTGACTGGTTAATTTGCTTGAATAAATGAATGGGTTATGAATCTTTGCATTAATGTGTATTGTGAATCTTGAATTGAATATATTGAAAGATTGAATGATGCAATGTGATGTATTATAAGTGATTCTAGTTATGAAATATATGAAGCATATGGTTATATTGTGATCGACTAACTACTGTTGTGATGATGTAAGTTGAATGCAAGAACAAGTTTCTCCTCTAGAAATGAGAAGTATCACTTAGGAGAAGGACTTGGTCTGGTAAACGTTAGAGAAAGCCTAAACTGAGCAAGCACACACCACTATTCTACTTGGTCTAGGTTATGTCGAGTCTATGTGGGTAAAGGTAAGTAATTTGTGGTAATGATCTTGAATGCTTATTGAGATATGATTTTATGAGTGTTTTGAATGAGGAATGTGATTTAGTCTGAGTGTCAATTGAAGTCTTCTTTGATATAATTTGGAATTGCAAAAATGACAAGGTATAAACGTGGAATGAACAAACACACATATACATGTCCACGATAAACTTATACATATGAGAAAATATGTGCATGAGTATACGTAGGTAGACATATTTATGTACGCTCATGAATGTATTGCTCATAGGCATAAGAGTATTGATGGGATGAGGGAATCTATATGTATGTGTGTATATGTGCATTTCATATTATACGTCATCGATGGATATGTGGGTTAATGAGTTTTATGGTGTTTTCAAAATAACATATATATATATATATATACGTTAATGGGAACGTATGTATATATATAATTGCATTTACATAAATAGATATATAGAATAGTTTATGGTTTACGTAAACATATGTAGTTGACAGAATATGCAAATACAATTATGTGTGAATTCTATTATCAATTGATATTTTAAATATAGCTTATATGGATGTGTGTGTGTTTAATGTTTTAAGCGTTGCCTTGATAGCATAGTGTATAGCTTGGTAACTAATATGAATGTTAAATATAGCGTATAGTCTATAAGACTATAGCGCCGCATATTACTATGTATGGCACTGACTTGTTAAACTTAACGAGTAGCTTAGAAACCAAGGTAAATGTTATACTAAGCGCATAGTTATAAGACTATGGTGCAACCTGTATACCAAGTTAATACGCAACATGTTTAATGTGACTATAACGTAGCATAGTCACTATGATTAATGCACTGGAATACAATTCTTGCAGTTATAATGTTAAGGCACATAAAGTGCCATATTATGTAGATATTGGTAGCGCTTCATATAGCGCTAGTAACTGATTTCCAACGTTGGAAAACTTTGACCATTTCTTTGCCAAACTGCCAGTGTGTGAATAAGGGGCGTGGTGCCATGTTGAAAGATGCAAACCAAATAGGAGTCTAGATTCTGATCTGTACTTGCATTTCTGAATATGCTTCTTGCTGTCCTTTGATGTGTTCATTGTACAACAATTTTTGCCTGCCATTTTGCATTCTTTTTACTAAGTCAAATTCTAAGAGGGAGTGGTGGTGAATTTGGCAGCTAGTTTGTAGCCTTGGCATGCTCAGATTTCTGTATATATAGAGGAGCTCTTCGAGCCATTTGTACACACCATTTTATCCATTGAACTGTTGATGTTGTTTTGCTGCAATTTTCTGAGTCTAGTATTTTGTTTGTGCATTGTTATTTTGGTCTTGAGTTTGTGAGAATCGTGAAGAAGTAGAAAGGGGAAAGTGAGTTGATCATTGGAGGAGATATTCAACAGCTTGAGGAGATAAGAGAAAGGAATCCAGCTGATCTATCAGAGCATAACATTAACAGGCGTGCTAATTTCTTCTCCATTGTGTATTTTATGTTTGAAAGGATTATATGTCTTTGATTGATTGTTTGGAAATAAGCTTGGGTTGCTTTTTTGTATCGAATTGGGTATTTTCTTATATGTGCAATGAGAGGTGTATACATATCTAATATGAGAAATATATTATGTATTGAATGTATGAATAATCTCCATAGTAGAGATTAGTGTTTATATTGGATTTATGTGCAATATTCAGTATGATTAGCTATTGCTACAATGTGAAAATTAGGTTATGAAACCATATGTTACAACTTGTATTACTTTGATAGAAGTGTCATAGTAAACTTGGAATTTTTAAGTGGGCTTAATCCTGGGATTAGTTGATCCATGGGTAAGGGAATAACCTTTTGTATAGAGAATGATGTCATACCAAATCGAGATTGGAAGATGGGTGAACATGTGACGTCCATTCTGAATTAGGGGTGATGAATACTTTGGCCAAAGTAGTGTAAGAAGCCACTGTTTACACTGTCAGTTCACTGTGATCCAAGTTTACATACTAGGAAGGGGTAATCATACTTGTAGGTTGGAGCCACAATATGACAGTTCTAGTTATGTAGGACACATTTTGCTCATAATAGGCTATTCTTTAAAGTTACCATACCAATCCCTTCGTTGAAGGGTAGGGTTGTTTACCAGTTTGGTAAATGTGCAGGGGACCGCAGTTAGTCCGTGGTTGGCAGAAAAGAACTTGAATGATGCTTATCCTCATGCAGTTGGCGGCCAGGATTTGATGAAGGACATTAGAACCATCTGTATCTCTATTTTTAGTTAGCTCTTTGAAGCTTGTTGTAACTTTGTATCCATTTTATGGAATTTTGTAAATGAGAATTATTCAATACTTGTAATGTCAAAATGTAATTTGATTATGCAATGGTAAAGTTTGAAATATGTTTCAAATGTGCATATATCATTGAAAAAGAAAGAAAAATTTTATTGCTCCTATTGATGGTATCTTGAACTATTTACTTTTGGGTTAAATTTAGTAAAATTTATTTGGTAGAACAATGGGCATGTTACACATGGTATTAGAGCTATCAGGTTTAGCTCTGGAACCTATGTGCTCACTATGCTTTCCCATCCAACATTAAAGAGTCTAATGTTTGAAATTAGTTTTATGCCAGAATGGCATAGAAGAATAACCAAGAAAATTGTCAAGAAGACTATTTCCCAGCACTTACCCAAGTCAATGGTTAAGAGAGAACTAATTGAGGAGTTAAAACTCCAAGAGTCAATTTAACTCTGTTGGGGATGAATAACAGAAAGATTCTGAGACTTTGCCTAGAAAGGTAAAACCTTGGTCAGTTGCTAATCAGACTAAGAGCTCATGCAGAGTAGTGTATGTATGAAGTCAAGATCACTTTTATTTCTTAAGAACTTAGGGATGGGAATATCTAGAAGTAATCAACCAGGTGCAAGAGCAACTGAGTATTGAAGATCGTAGAATTGTGTCAAAGATACGTAGATAAGACGGGTTCTTGTCTAACTCCTAGATGGCTTGGAATGAGCCAAGTGGAATAAAAGGATCATTAAAAGACAAGTAGTGAAATATTGGCATAGAATGTTGAGAAAAATGGTTGAGAACTATGTACCTTGCCTCTTGGTAAAGCTAGAAAGTACAGTTGCATTGGTGAATATAATTATTACTGAGATATTTAGTCAAGCTACTTAAAGTTTTAAACAAGTAACCTATTCAGTGAGGAAAGGAATAGAGTTTTGTTAAGCGGAACAAAGAGAAGAAGTTTGTGTTCCAACTATAGTCCCGGTGTGTTGTTATAACACCATCTAATAATATCATCTAAGTGATGAATGATAGATACTTCAGAAAATAAGAGTGGATGTGTTATAACCCTTCAATTTGCAAAATTTTTGAGAAAGATGAAAGCCTTATGGGAATTATCTAATTGTTGTTCTTGTAGCACAATCATTAACCCACTGTAAGTTTTTGGAAAACCCGAGTGTAGTGCAACAATCTACTCCTTTATTAGTGACTCCATTAGTCACGTAGTGCATAGTAGGTGTTCCTCTGGATTTTGACACTTCTTTGGATTTTTGGTAAAATCTCTTTTAATTCTTGCTAAGATTGACATTGTTTTATTCCTTTATTCTGGAATGGTCTAGCCACCAAATTTTAAAAATTATTTATTTTATGACCAATTGGTCAAAATTTGATTTATTGTCAAAATTGATCTCATTCTTTTGACTTATTATTGAAAGTTAATTTGCTTATACTTTGATATTGATTTAAATTATTGTGGTGGCTATACTAGAACATTTTGGTTGTTCACTATATTTTATGCAATGTTTACCTCTATCATGTCCTGGATGGGCCTCTGGTGGATTATGTAGGGGAGTAAATTGTAGAGAATGCACTTGGAATGTCTCTAACCCTTTAGAATTAAGAAACCTTGTGTGGAAGGAAATTCATTCCATACCATAAACAAGTCATCTAGGAGTAACTAAACTCCTAATCGATGTGAAATCTCTTTATTTCTAGAAAAGAATGAAGAATGATGCTACAAGATTTGTACCTAGAGCGTCGAAAAGTTAAGACTGAGCATAAGCATCTAGTAGGGAATCCTATGTCTCGAATTAAGCAAAAATAGTAGAATGCCTAGATGATCTCAAGAATTGGGTATCTTTGCAAGGGACACCTAGAGAAGTTAGGCTACGACAAATATTAGCTGTGCAAATGCATAGAGAAAATAAGAAGGGTTGTCAACTCTTTGTAGTTAAATTAGAAAAAAATAGAAGAATACAAAGAGTTTATCAATCAAGATGACGTGGCATATTATAGAGCACAAGATCTCCAAGAAGCTGAGGATGAAGAGATGGAGGATGCAGAAAAGATGAATATGGAGTAATATCTTATCTTAAGAGATTTTGCGGATGTACTTCTAGAACTACCTGGATTGTCTCCCAAGAGAGTGTTCGACTTCTCCATTGACATAATTCCAGGGTCGGAACCTATATCCAAAATACCATATAGGATGACAACAATAGAATTGATGGAGTTAAAATCACAGCTTGAAGAATTGTTGTCCAAGGGATTAATTAGACCTAGAGTTTCACCGTGGGGAGTGCTAGTGATCTTCGTAAAGAAGAAAGATGTGACATTGTGTTTGTGTATAGATTATCGGTTGCTCAACAAAGCGACGATAAAGAATAAGTATCCACTGCCACGTATCGATGATCTCTTTGATTAGATGTGGGGTGCAACAATGTTTTCAAAGATTGATTTAAGGTCAGGTTATCACTAGTTAAGGATCAAGGATGAAGACATTTCCAAAATTGATTTAATAACAAGGTACAACCATTATGAGTTCATAGTCTTACCATTTGGGTTAACAAATGCACTTGCAACATTCATGAACCTTATGAATAGCGTGTTTAGAGACTGTTTGGGTAAATTTGTGTGGGTCTTCTTGGATGATATTCTAATTTATTCCAAAAATGAAGAGTATCTTCAGCACTTTGAAATGGTACTTCAATGGTTAAGAGAGCATAAGCTGTATGGAAAACTTTCCAAGTGTACCTTCTTTCAGAAGGAAGTACAGTATCTAGGTCATGTGATTTTAGTAGAAGGAATTACAATTGATCTAGCTAAGATAAAAGTAGTGCTTGAGTGGCCAGTGCCAAAGAGTGTTCTTGAAGTTAGAATTTTTATGGGTTTTGTTGGGTATAATTGTAAGTTTGTAGAAATTTTTTCTAGAATAGATTTTCCTATCACTTCTTTGCAGAGGAAAGGGAAAAAATTTGAATGGTCTGAAAAATGTCAAGAGGTATTTGATCTCATAAAAGAGAAATTGATCACGACTCTAATTTTGAAAGTACCAGATCCAGATGGTAACTTTATTGTTATCACAGATGCAACAAGTGAAGGTTTGGGTGGGGTGTTAATGCAGGAATGGAAAGTCATAGCTTATGAATTAAGAAAGCTAAAGCCTTATGAACAAAATTATGCTTCACATGATTTGGAGTTAACCGCAGTAGCTCATGCATTACAAATATGGAGACACTATCTGTTGGGAAAATCCTTTGAATTAAAAACAGACCATCATGGTTTGAAGTATCTATTTACTCAAACCAATCTAAATGCAAGCAAAAGGAGGTGGTTAGAACTTATATCAGACTATGATTTCAACATTAACTATATCAAGGGAAAAGAGAATAGAGTTGCCGATGCTTTAAGTCAAAGAAGGCATATATCTTCAATGGTATTTATCCAAATCAACTTCAAAAGTCAAGTATTGCAAGGATTCAAGGGTTCAATGAGTTTTATGAATGAGTCAAGCAAACACTCTTGGATAATTTGCAACATAAAAGGTATGAAGGTTTTTCCTTTGAACCCAATGAGTTATTAAGGTATAAAGGAAGAATTTATGTACCCGATTTTGGTGAGTTAAGGAATTTGGAATGGAAGGAAGTACATAATGCACCATCCTCAAGACATCATGGTGTTACTAAAATGTTAGCAGATGTGAAGCCGCTATATTTCTAGAGGGGAATGAAAGGGGATGCCTGAAGATTTGTGGCAAGTTATTTAGAATATCAAAGATTAAAGGTAGAACATCATCATCCTACAGGTTTACTATATCCCCATGATGTACCAGAAAGTAAGTGGCAAGTTATTAGCATGGGTTTTGTGCAAGGTCTTCCAATGTCGAGGAATAAGGACAACACCATTCTAGTAATTGTGGACAAGCTTACAAAAGTGGCACATTTCATACCAGGTAATCTGACATATGGAGCTCCTGTAATAGTTTGGAAATTTATTCAAGAGGTTTTTAGATTGCATGGTATTCTTGAAAAGATTATTTATGATAGGGATGCTCGTGTAACTTCTAGATTTTGGCAAACCTTGTTTTCCTCACTTGGGACTCAACTAAACATGAGTTTAGCTTACCATCCAAAAACAGATGGGAAAACGAAAAGAGTAATCAAGTGTTAGAAGAGATCTTCTAATGATGTATTGCATGGATCAGTAATACAAATGGGAAGATTACCTACCTTTGGTTGAGTTTGCATACAATAACTCCTATCACTCTGCAATAAAGATGGCTCCGTTTGAAGCATTGTATGACAGAAAATGTCAGACTCTTATAAGTGGGGATAAGTTTGAAGATATGATAAGTCTTGGGTTGGAAATGTTATCAGATATGGAAGAGCAAGTCAATATTATCAAGCAGAGACTAGCAAAAGCTAATGATAGGCATAAGAGCTATGCAGATGCCAAACGGGTTACTAGGAATTTCTCTATTGGGGATAAGGTTTTGTTGAGAGTAAAACCCCATTAGAGTTCTATAAAGTTTGGAAAGTCATCCAAAATAGCTCCACGCTATGTAGGTCCATTTGAGGTCCTTGAGGAAGTCAATCCTTTTGCGTATATAATTGCTCTACCACCAGCGCTTGCCAGGATGCATAATGTCTTTAATGCCTCGTATCTTAAGAAGTATGTTCCAGGGGATAACCATGTTATTGATTGGAATGCTTTATAGGTATAGGACCTAGGAGTGGTAACAATCGAGTCTCTCAAGGTGCTCGAAATGCGTAAGCTTCACTTGCATAGTAGAGAGGATCTGTAATGCAAGGTCCAATGAGATTAGTATGCAGAGGATTCTGCCACTTGGGAAGATAATGTTGAGATGAAGCAAAAGTTTCTGCAAGTTCTGATGAATTTTGAAAACTCTTGAGAAAAATGTGTTATGTGCTATAATACTTTATATGTCTTGTTTATGTTATGGTCATACTTGATACTTAAAAATCATCGAGGAGGATGATTCACAAGGGGGAAATATGTTAGACCCCGTGTGTTCTAACTAATTACTATTTACCTTGACTGGTTAATTTGTTTGAATAAATGAATGGTTTATGAATCTTTACATTAATGTGTATTGTGAATCTTGAATTGAATATATTGAAATATTGAATGATTCAATGTGATGTATTATAAGTGATTCTAGTTATGAAATATATGAAGCATATGATTATATTGTGATCGGCTAACTACTGTTGTGATGATGTAAGCTAAATGTAGGAATAGGTTGCTCCTCTAGAAATGATAAGTATCACTCAGGAGAAGGACTTGGTCTAGTAAATGTTAGAGAAAGCCTAAACTAAGAAAGAACACACCACTATCCTACTTGGTCTAGGTTATGTCGAGTCTATGTGGGTAAATGTAAGTAATCTGTGGCAATGATCTTGAATGCTTATTGAGATATGATTTTATGAGTGTTTTGAATGAGGAGTGTGATTTAGTCTGAGTGTCAATTGTAGTCTTCTTTGAGAAAATTTGGAATTGAAAAATGACAAGGTATAAACGTGGAATGAACAAATACACATATACATGTCCATGATAAACTTATACATATGAGAAAATATGTGCATGACTATACGTAGGTAGACGTATCTACATATGCTCATGAATGTATTGCTCATAGGCATAAGAGTATCGATGGGATGAGGGAATCTATATGCATGTGTGTATATGTGCATTTCATATTTATACGTCGTCGGTGGATATGTGGGTTAATGAGTTTAATAGTGCTTTCAAAATAATGATAATATATATATAAATATATAAGTATAGCAAATACAATTATGTGTGAATTCTATTATCAATTGATATTTTAAATATAACTTATATGGATGTGTATATATATGTAATGTTTTAAGTGCTGCCTCAATAGCATAGCGCATAGCTTGGTAATTGATATGAATGTTAAATATAGTGTATAGTCTATAACACTATAGCGCTACATATTACTATGTATGGTGCTGACTTGTTAAACTTAGTGAGTAGCTTAGAAACCAAGGTAAATGTTATACTAAGCGCATAGTTATAAGACTATGGTGCAACATGTATACCATGTTAATACGTAGCAATGTTTAATGTGACTATAGCATAGCATAGTCACTATGATTAATGTATTGGAATACAACACTTGTAGTTATAATGTTAAGGCACGTAAAGTGCCATATAATGTGATATTGGCAGTGCTTCATATAGCGTTGGTAATTGATTTCCAACAATGGAAAACTTTGACCATTTCTCTGTCAAACTACCAGTGTGTGAATAGGGGGCGTGGTGTTTTGTGTGTGGCGCCATGTTGAAAGATGCAAACCAAATAGGAGTCTAGATTCTGATATGTACTTGCATTTCTAAATATGCTTCTTGCTGTCCTTTGATGTGTTCATTGTACAACAATTTTTGCCTGCCATTTTGCATTCTTTTTACTGAGTCAAATTCTAAGAGGGAGTGGTGGCGAATCTGGCAGCTAGTTTGTAGCCTTGGCATGCTCAGATTTTTGTATATATAGAGGAGCTCTTCCAGCCATTTGTACACACCATTTTATCCATTGAACTGTTGATGTTGTTCTGCTGCAATTTTCTGAGTCTAGTATTTTGTTTGTGCATTGTTATTTTGGTCTTGAGTTTGTGAGAATAGTGAAGAAGTAGAAAGGGGAAAGTGAGTCGATCATTGGAGGAGATATTCAGCAGCTTGAGGAGATAAGAGCAAGGAATCCAACTGATCTATCAAAGCATAGCATTAATAGGCATGCTAATTTCTTCTCCATTGTGCGTTTTATGTTTGAAAGGATTATATGTCTTTGATTGATTGTTTGGAAATAAGCTTGGGTTGCTTTTCTGTATCGAATTGGGTATTTTATTATATGTACAATGAGAGGTGTATATATATCTAGTATGAGAAATATATTATGTATTGAATGTATGAATAATCTCCATAGTAGAGATTAATGTCTATATTGGATTTATGTGCAATATTCAGTGTGATTAGCTATTGCTACAATGTGAAAATTAGGTTATGAAAACCATATGTTATAACTTGTATTACTTTGATAGAAGTGTCATAGTAAACTTGGAATTGTTAAGTGGGCTTAATCTTGGGATTAGTTGATCCATGGGTAAGGGAATAACCTTTTGTATAGAGAATGATGTCATACCAAATCGAGCTAGAAAGATGGGTGAACGTGTGACGTCCATTCTGAATTAGGGGTGATGAATACTTTGGCCAAAGTAGTGTAAGTAGCCACTATTTACACTATCAGTTGAATGTGATCTAGGTTTACATACTAGGCAGGGGTAATCATACTTATAGGTTGGAGCCACAGTATGATAGTTCTACTTATCTAGGACACAACATCTTGCTCATAATAGGCTATTCTTTGAGGTTACCATACTAATCCCTTCGTAGAAGGGTAGGGCGATTTACTGGTTTGGTAAATGTGCGGGGGACCACAGTTAGTCTGAGGTTGGCGGAAAAGCACTTGAGTGATGCTTCTCCTCATGCAGTTGGCGGTCAGGATTTGATGGACATCAAACCATTTGTATCTCTATTTTCAGTTAGCTCTTTGAAGCTTGTTGTAACTTTGTATCCATTTTATGGAATTTTGTAAATGAGAATTATTTAATACTTGTAATGTCGAAATGTAATTTGATTATGCAATGGTAAAGTTTGAAATATGTTTCAAATGTGCATATATCATTTAAAAAGAAAGAAAAATTTTATTGCTCCTATTGATGGTATCTTGAACTATTTACTTTTGGGTTAAATTTAGTAAAATCTATTTGGTAGAACAATGGGCATGTTACATAGGCTCATTTTAGCCCTTGTCCTAGCCTTTTCCCACCCACAATGCCAAGTTCATGTTTGTGTTCTATATCCTATGTTCATTTTCATGTAATTCTATTTCAGTGTCTTCTTGTCCTTGTTGTTTCTTGGTCATTGAAGACTTCAAAAGTTGAAGTTGCTTGGACGCTAGAGTGACACGCTAGCGTCCTGTGACTATCAGTCATGTAGTGACCATTTTTGAATGTTTCTGCCACCTTTCTTGCATATTCATGTTTTTGTAATTCCTTTGCCATGTGCCCAATCAGCTCCTAAGATCCTTGGATTTCCTTCTTTTCCTTGGAAGTTTCATTTTTGAATCTATCTTTCATTATCTTGTGGTTATCTTTCTTTTATATTTGGTTATCTTGAATCTACCAATCTTTTTTACAATCTCTAGTTATTCTATAGCAATCTCTACAACACTCTCTTGCAATTTTCAACATACATCAACGTTGTTTTGGTCCTCAACCTCTCTATGTGAATAGTTATAACAATCTTTTGGTATCTTCATGAGGATTGGAACCACTACATCCAGTGGGGTCTTCCATTGCACCTTTCTCATCATAATGTGGTCTTCATCTCTTCCATTGGAAGTGTTAGAGTTCCTTTCCTTTCTTTTGGCATTATTTTCTTAGTGTAGAACCCATTTTGTGTTTCAAGCACTTATGGGTTTTCACCTTCCTACTATCTATTTCACACACACACACACACACACACACACACACACTAGTTTTCTAGTCTATGTAAACCTTAGTTCTAACATTCATAGATTATTGTTGTTTTTGTTCTTATTTCCTAGACTCATGTAGGATAAGAGCACACATAATTTCTCTTCTACATCATTGGTTATTTGTGGAGGTCAAAATATCAATGCAAGAGTTTGACCATTCTCGGCAAGCTCCTATATAGCTCCAACCATTTTTCTTCTCTTGCAACTATAGGTTTCTTGCTGTGAAGATATTCAACCACATGAGGGTTTGACGATATCTTCCTTTCTTCATCATTTTCATTTATTTCCTTTGAAATACAACATAAATTTTTCTATTGGATTTTTCTTTTCACCTGGAAAGATGCTTGGTTTGTCCTTGTTTCATTTTTGGGTAGATTGGACATGATTTATAAGAAGAGATGTTCAAGTTCATGTTGCCCCCATAATATGGACTATATCGTAATGCATAGATGTCCTCATGATGTATTGGTGTCATCAACAAATGCTTCCATATTCTATCTCCAAGTCCCTCTTTATCTAGCATTCACAAATTTGTACTTAATTTGATAAATATGTGTCTTATAAATTTGTAAATTGATAGTTTTCAATTTTTTGTTATGTTTTGACTTATTATAAAACATTATTTCTCAAGGGTAAAACAAGTTAGGTTTAGCTAGTTTATTATGCTCATTCTATTAGAGTAGCAACAAGTTATTTCTATCCTAAAAGAGCTAGTTGTTCCTAGTGTAGTGCTATTGGAAACATTTGACAAAGAAAACTAGGCTTTTATTTTTTGAATCAATTTTCATACACTGCACCTAGACTTTCCTTCTATCAAGTACACAAGTTTTATTTAAATTACTCATTTCAAGTTTTCTATCTCTTAGTCTAGTCTTGTTTGTTTCCTATTTCTAGTTTCCTTCCAATGGTCTCTTATCTTTCATCAATCCCATCTCTAGTGTTTGTTTATTAGTGTTAGACTAAGTTGAAAAGTCTTCTTTTGTACTAGTTTACTTACACACATAAGAAAAGAAAAATAAAAAATTAACACACCAAAAATACTTTCTTTTCTTTTGTTTCAAATTTTTGCATTGTATCCCTCTTCTTGTATTGTACTTTTAATCACACAAGTGATAGGATTAATAATGACACATATGAACTAGGTTTTCCTCCTAAATTGGGGGTTTCCTAGGTGAAAAATGTGTAGAATGTTTAAATGTGTGATTGCATTGTTTAGTAGTTTTGAGCATAGTTTCATTATTTGAAATCTTCATTTAAAGTTAAATAGATTGTAGAATAGTAATTTAGATTACTTCATAGCCATAATCTTAATTTTTGTAGTGATTATAGACCACTTCCCTACCACCTTTAGTTACTAGTTATCCTAGAAAACTTCTCTTTTGGCTTCACTATCTATCATAATATTGTTGTTGGAACATGTAGACAAACTATAATTAAGCATATTTGAAGATTAGGATGTTTGGTTGTCATTTGTATACACTTAGGAGGTTGGTGTTCAATTACTATACTCTAACCTCATTTTTTAGATGACAAATCTCTCACCAGTTGCTAGATTACCTCCAAATGCACTCTAACCTTGCCTAACAAGTTTGTGATATTTAAGACCAACCAAAACAATTAGAAAAGAATCATAAAGGAATGATTGAAAATCTCCAAAAGATCACCATTGGTGCGAGCAAACTTTCAAACATAGGGATCCACACTACGTAATGAAGGAAAGCTCAATCGAACCAATTATTAGTATATCAGCTTAAAATTTTTTTATTAGTATATCTGTAACATACACCAAACTATGAACTAGTGTTAGATGCACAAGAAAACTGAGAGGGGGGTGAATCAGTTGTATATTAGAACATTAAACCCTCAACACTATTCTAACCCTTATTAGCTTCAAACTTTTATTATGCATTAGTAGATTGTAAACATGTGAGACATCAATGCAAACACACCCAAACACATAAGAACATCAGATTTACGTGGAAACCCCAAGAAGGGAAAACCACGGTGAGGATTAGCTCACATATATATGAATAGAAACATTGAATACAACAGGCTCACTACCCAAAATAAGAAGAAAGGCTCACTGCCAGAAGGACTCACTGTCTAGAAGAAGGAAGACTAGAGGAAGACTATTATAGAGAGATCCACTATCTCATGACAATAGGAGGATTCCACCACCGCAACCTTATGCCATCTGCAACCTTTGGCTCACTACCTCCAGTAACTTCAAGCAGACTAAAATGTAGACACCTTCTGCTCACTACGTTCAGAATTCATAAGCTTTTATGCTTGCACTCAAATCACCACACTTGATTATATCCACATCTTGCACTATGTATTTTCTAATCAAACTTCACCTTGCATTTATATCATTCACAACTTGAAAAACATCTTCAAGTTGGCCACTAAGAGACATATGCATTCAAACATGCAAACACCAAATAGGTCAATGCTAAACACCTCCATGGTGGAAAGAAGTGAATGTGGACCACATCAAGGGTTAATCAAGACCCAAATCTACATCAACACATTACACCGCACTTCCACAAGCAACAAAGCACATCCTCAATTAGTACTAACATGCCAAGTTGGCCAAACCTGCATTAACGCCCTCAAGCAGTTAAGTACATGCTTCATTAGGTCAAGAAACAACTTGCGGACCACACAACATCATACAATATTTCTAAATATTCCAGCATCATCAAACTCTTTTGCAATACTACCTCAACCAACTGAATGAAAGAATGCCTTCATCCTGCATATTAGGATGCACTACCACTTGAATTCCAACACAAGAACTGAACTTGTAGAGCGACTCAACACTAGAAAGTCAAAGGGAAAGTAGATATAGACAATATAAGCACGTTCCCAAATCCGCAAGTCAAGAGACCTCAATGCGGAGAAATGCAGAGCAATCTCATTTCTCCCAGACAACCTTCTTCACAGGCAAACACTCTGTCAAACACATCTTTCACTGCCGCATGATCTAGAACCTGAAACTATGTATATAACACCCCTAAACACCTCTAATCATCACGTCCAAACTGCACAAGCATATCTTCACCCATGAAGAAATGTGGAGAACAACACTGAACACACCTTTGTCACACTGCACACTCTTTCATTCAAATTTTCTCAAAAGCACTTGGAAACCAAGTGAACCATCTTCATCAGCAACACTTCTCAGCATCCTCAAACACTTCTCATCATGAATACACTAGAGGTTGACATCAAGCCATGATATAGATGACAACATAGTGCAACACTCTTCAACAGTTTCAACACTCTCCACACAAGGGTTGACATTAATAACAACACTAATGACAGCACCAGTGTCCAACAACTCCAATGCTAGGGGTTGACATCATGACAACACTAGCAAGCTTCCAACAATCGCCCCCTTTGTTATTAACGGCAACACCAACTCTCTCAGGAAAACCATCAACAACAAAATCAAACAACTCTGCAACCAACAACACTCCCCCTGATTGGGGCATCTCTTATTCTTCACACTCTTTACCTCTGTTTCATAGACTTCTTCTCCCCCTACCTGAGGATTTCTTCATTCTCTTATGAACACACTCTCTCACCCTGTGTTTTCCAGACCAACTTTCCTGCACTATGCTTTTTCAACCACTCTAACTCTCTCCCCCTTTGTCATCAATGGAAAAGGGCAACAAACTCAACCAACTCTCTTTCTTGCATACTTCACACTTTCCTTTTCTGCATTGAATTCTTTTGCTCTCCCTCTTTGACAACACTTGAAAGGGCAACACTTGCAACATGAGCAAGCACCTACTCTCTCTCTCTCTCTCTCTCTCTCTCTCTCTCTCTCTCTCTCTCTCTCCACTGCTCTCACTTTTCTACACTCTCCCTCTTATGGGCATAAAATATGCTCCATTTGACTGCTCCAACCAACAGTACCACTAGGCCTACTCCCCCTAATAAGTAGCCTTCAACTTCATGTATCTTGAAATGCTTCCCGGATAGATGCACACACTTATGCACCTAATTAAAAGGAGGGGCAATAACCCCTAACTTTTGCCGGAGATACTCAAAAGTATCTTTAGGAAGAGCCTTTGTAAAAATATTTGCAACTTGATCCTTAGTAGGCCATACTCCAATTTCACTTCATTCTCCGCAACCTGAACTCTCTTTAGAAAGTGTTACCAGATAGAGATATGTTTTCAAGAGTGCTTTTGGATTTAACTGTGTATGTTTTTGCTTCATATAAAGACGTTTTAGATCACACTCAGTGAGGCAAAAACATACACAGTTAAATCCAAAAGCACTCTTGTATTCATTTCATGGACTGTGGAAAACTCATGCCTGCTAGAGATATGTTTTGTTCATGAATGCATTATCAAATTATTTGAGATATTGATAGCACTTGTATTATCACACAAAATAGGAATAAGTTCATCATATGATACTTTGATATCCTTCAATGCCTGCTTCATCCATAACACTTGTGTGCAACAAGATGCTGCTGCAATGTACTCTGTCTCTGTAGTAGATAATGACACTGAATCCTACTTCTTACTCAACCATGAAACCAATCTGCTTCCAAGAAAGAAAGCACTACCACCTGTACTTCTTCTATCGTCTTTACATCTTGCCCAATCTGTATATGTATATGCACTCAAAGAGAAATCAGTATCCTTAGGATACCATAAGCCATAATCTGAAGTGCCTTTCAAGTATCTAAATATCCTTTTTACTGCTGTAACATGTGATTCTCTAGGATCTTCTTGAAATCTAGCCACAAGACAAACTACATGTATGATATCCAGTCTGGTAGCAGTTAGGTATAGCATTCCACCAATCATTGATCTATACTTGCTCTGATTTGTCTTGGGAGATTCATCATTCTTTCTCAACTTACATCCAGTAACCACATGAGTACATACCGGTTTAGAGTCCTCCATCCTAAACTTCTTCAACATTTCCATTATATACTTTGACTGTGAAATGAAAATACCTTTTTCTAATAGACAAATTTGTAACCCAAGGATTAAATTCATTTCCCCAGACATTGACATTTCAAACTCTTTCTACGTCTCCTCTACAAATCTCTTGCACATACCCTCATTTCCTCCAAAGATTATATCATCAACATATACTACCACAATCATGATTTGATCTTCTTCAACTTTGAAGTACAAATTGCTATCTACAGTACCCTTTTTGAATCCTTGTTGCAACATGTATCTATCTAATCATACATACCAAGCTCTAGGAGCTTGTTTGAGTCCATACAATGCCTTCTTCAATTTGCAGACCATATTTGGATCATCTAATAACTAAAATCCTTCCAGTTGTTCAATGTATACCTCTTCTTCTAATTCTCCATTCAAGAATGCAGATTTCACATCCATCTAATAAACTTTGAAGTCCTTATGAGCTGCAAAAGCCAAAAACATTCTAATGGCCTCCATACTTGCCACCGGAGAAAATGTTTCCTCAAAATCTATTCCTTCCACTTGTGAGTAGCCTTTACACACAAGCCTAGCCTTATTTCTGACTACTTCTCCATTCTCATTCAATTTGTTCTGAAACATCCATTTAGGTCCTATCACATTTTTGTCAACTGGTCTTGGAACAATTTCCCAAGTCTAATTCTTCTCAATCTGCATCAATTATTCTTCCATAGCTTTGATCCAGTGTTCATCTTTGAATGCTTCAATCAATGTTTGAGGTTCTATTTTAGATAGTAAGCACAAATTTACCTGTTCAGCTGTCATAGTAATTTTTCTTCTTGTTAATACACCTTTGTTCTTATCTCCAATAATTTGATCCTCATAATGATTCTTCTGTACATACTTGGGAGTCTTAAGAATCCTTTCTGGAGCATCTTCTTCATCAACTTGCATCTCCTTTTCCTTTTCTTCTTGTCTTTCTTCTTCTTTGCAAGGGAACTCATAAGATTCATATCCTTCTTTTAGCACTAAGCTTTGATGTGGTTCTTCATCCACTTTGACATTTGCACTTTCAACTAACTTTATTAGCCTCTTGTTGTAGCACCTGTAAGCCTTGCTCTTTGTAGAATATCCAAGGAAGATTCCTTCATATGATCTTGTATCGAAATTTCCTAGGTTTTTTTCATCTCTCCTAATATAACACTTTCTTCCGAACACTCTAATTTAATATTTAACAGTAGAAGTTCTTCCATACCATAGTTCATATGGAGTCTTTGAACTGTTGACCCTTGCTTGCACTCTGTTTTGTATGTAGACTGTAGTGTGAATAGCTTCTCTCCAATAGATATCTGGTAGATTTGCTTCTTTCAACATTGTCCTTATTGCTTCCTAAATTGTCCTATTCTTTCTTTCCAAAACTCCATTCTGCTAAGGAGTCCTAGGAGCTGACAAATGCCTTTTTATTCCATGATCTTCACAAAAATAGTTAAACTCATTGGAGGTGAACTCACCACCTCTGTCAGACCTCAAGCACTTGATTTTCATGTCTATTTCATTTTCAACCATAACTTTAAATACTTTAAACTTATCTATCTAGCTTCTGATTTTTCTTTGAGAAAGGTTACTCAAGTCATTCTAGAGTAATCATCAATTAACAACATGAAATACCTGTCACGTTGAAAGTTTGCTGTTCTTGTAGGTCCACATAGATCTGTATGTACCAACTCCAACATGGTCCTATGATAGAATACTCTTTGGTTTTGAAATTCTTTCTTGTTTGCTTCCCAATCTGACATTCCTTGCAAATTGCATTGATAGGCTTTGTAATTCTTGGCGGATCTCTCACGGCTTGAGTAGAGCTAATCCTCACTAGGCTATCAAAATTGATGTGACACATTCTTCTATACCATAGCCAACTTTCATTGATTTGACTCATAAAGCACATACCATTAACATCTTTGAGCTAATACACATTTCCTTTTGTCCTTGTTCCTGTAGCAACCAGAGTTCTGGAGCTTTCTTTTCTGATCTCACAGCCACCATCCTAAAACATAAGGTTATATCCTCAAACACTTGATTTTCATGTCTATTTGATTTTCAACCATAACTTTAAATACTTTAAACTTATGTAGAACTTTTGATTTTTCTTTGAGAAAGGTTACCCAAGTCATTCTAGAGTAATCATCAATTAACAACATGAAATACCTATCACCTTGAAAGCTTCTTGTTCTTGTAGGTCCGCATAGATTTGTATGTACCAACTCCAATGGTCTTGTGGTAGAATACTCTTTGGTTTTGAAACTCTTTCTTGTTTTCTTCCCAATCTGACATTGCTTGCAAATTGCATTGATAGGCTTTGTAATTCTTGGCAAATCTCTCACAACTTGAATAGAGCTGATCCTCACTAGGCTATCAAAATTGATGTGACACATTCTTCTATGCCATAGCCAACTTTCATTGATTTGAGTCATAAAGCACATACCATTAGCATCTTTGAGCTGATACACATTTCCTTTTGTCCTTGTTCCTATAGCAACCAGAGTTCTGGAGCTTTCTTTTCCGATCTCACAGCCACCATCCTAAAACATAAGGTTATATCCTCTGCTACACATTTGTCCTACACTTAGAAGATTATGTCAGAGACCCTTGACATAGAGAACATCATCTGTTTTATGCTTGCCATCAAAACTAGTTGAACCTTTTCCACAGATCTTAGTAGATGCATCATCTCCAAACTTAACAAAACCTCCATTAAACTTCTCAAGCTTAACAAACTTATTCTTATCACCTGTCATATGATTTGAACATCCACAGTCAATTATCCAGTAGTTTTCCTCTTCTCTTGCATGAAAGGTGGTTACCAAAGCTCCTTTGATATTGTGCCCTGTTTCCAGAGCAATTTCCTTCATACATCTTTCAGAGTTAGTAGAATTAGTTCCAACATTCAAAGCCATGAACAAGCATTCATCACTTTCATCATCCAGATAGTCAGACTCATCATCAGATATGTTGGCATCTTCTTTAACATAATAACTCCTCTTGATTTATTTACCTATGTTATCCTTGTATTTGTCTTTTGAGATTTTGACCGAACATTTTGAAGCATAATGACCTATATTTCCACAGTTAAAGCATTTGAATGGTAACTTACCTCTGTATTTTCCAGTGCCCTTTTTAATTTGCTTACAAAATTTGCTTCCACTTCATCAAAATCATTTAGATTTGACTCGTCATTCTTTTTTGTCTTGCTAACCTTAAAAGAAATCTCTTTTCTTGAATCATCTTGACCAAACTCTCTTAATTCAAAAGTAGTTAAAGTACCAAACAATTGATCCCTAGTATAATTCTTCAAATTTTGAGCTTCTTCAATAGCAAAAACTTTAGCACTATAAGATTTTGGAAGAGTTCTTAGTACCTTATTTACCACTTCATTTTCCTCCAACTTTCCACCAAGACCATTGATGGAATTGACAACTTCATCCACTCTATGCATGTAGCTTACAATATTTTCATCCTCTGACATCTTTAGGGTTTTGAACTTGGTCTTCAAATTCTACATATTTGCTTGTTTGACCTTGGCATCTCCTTCATAGATACTTTCTAGCTTCTTCCAGATCTCATGAGCATATTTGTAGCTCATTACCTTCACTAATTTTGAATTAGAAAGACTATTTAGAAGAGCACTCCTTGCCTTGCCATTGTTCTCATAGTCTTTAATCTCATCATCATATTTTGGACCACCAGTAGGTATAGTATATTATTTTTTAACTAACGTCCATAGTACACCATACCCTAATGAGACAAGAAAGATTTCCATCCTGATATTCTAGAAAGCATAATTTGTTCCATCAAACAAAGGAATCTCAATACCTTTTCTGTGCGCCATTTGGATCTACCCCAAGTGGTTAAGCTTCTTCAAGGAACTCAGCTCTGATACCAATTGTTAGATGCATAGGACAACTGAGAGGGGGGGTGAGTCAATTATATATTAAAACATTAAACCCTTAATACTATTCTAACCCTTATTAGCCTTCAAACTCTTATTATGCATTAGCAGATTTTAAACATGTGAAATATCAATGTAAACACACCCAAACACATAAGAACACCAGATTTACGTGGAAAACCCAAGAAGGGAAAAACCATGGTGAGGATTAGCTCACATATATATGAATAGCAACATTGAATACAACATGCTCACTGTCGGAGGGTTGATTGCCCAAAAGAAGAAGAAATGATCACTGCTAGAAGGACTCATTGTCCCAAAGAAGGAAGAATAGAGGAAGATTGTTACATAGAGATCCACTATCTCATGGCAATAGGAGGATTCCACCACCACAACCTTATGCCATTTGCAACCTTTGGCTCACTGCCTACAGTAACTTCAAGCAGACTGAAATGTAGACACCTTCTACTCACTACGTCTGTAAGTAATAAGCTTTTATGCTTGCACTCAAATCACCACACTTGATTATATCCACATCTTGTACTATGTGTATTTTCTAATCAAACTTCAACTTACATTTATATCATTCGAAACTTGAAAAATATCTTCAAGTCAGCCACAAAAAGACATGCACTTCAAATATACAAACATGAAATAGGTTGTCACCAAACACCTCCGTGGTGGAGAAGTGAATGCAGACTGCATCAAGGGTTAATCAGGACCCAAGTCTATATCAACACGTTACACCACACTTCTACAATCAAAAAAGCACATCCATAATTCACTCTAAAATGCCAGGTTGGCCAAACCTGCATTAATTATCTCAAGCATTTAAGTACATGCTTCATCAGGTCTGGAAACAACTTGTGGACCACATAACATCATACAATATTCTTGAATATTCCAGCATCATCAGACTCTTCTACAATACTGCCTCAACCAATTGAACCAAGGAGTGCCTTCAACAATTCTGCATATTAGGATGCACTACCACTTGAATTCCAACACAAGAACTGAACTTGTAGAGCGACCCAACACTAGAAACTCTAAGGGAAAGTAGATACAGACTATATAAGCACATTCCCAGGTCGCAAGTCAAGAGACCTCAATGCGGAGAAATGTGGAGCAATCTCAATTCTTCTAGACAACCTTCTTCACAGGAAAACACTCTGTCAAACACATCTTTCACTGCCGCATGATCCAGAACCTAAAACTTTGCATATAACACCCCTTAACACCTTTGATCATCACGTCCAAACTGCACAAGCTTATCTTCACCCATGAAGAAATGTGGAGCACTGTTGGCAAGAGACACTATGTGGCTTCATGAGTATTGTCATTGATGGCAACAAAGTCCATCCCACTTATCCACAACACATAGTATGTCTATACTGGAAGTTAGATTGAAGAGTGTTTTGGTCCAGTGAACAAGAACAAAGCATGCAACAAGGTTTGACAATCAGGTCCGGATCTCTCAGAAGAAGTATTTCAGAAAAGTGCAGGCTTGGGGAAGTCAAGAGGACTACCATAACTGCTACATTCCAGAGATTGAGGCTCTGGTGATGAAAGAGTGAAAAGATATGAGCACCTAAGTGTTGGGTTCCTGTCTGGCAGAGTAGACTGAGGAAGAACTGACTGGCAAAGCATCAGACCTTAATCCGGATAAGAAATTGATTGTGATCAAGTTTCTTGAGGGATCATTCATGATTGGCTGACATGATTGATGACTCCTATAACTATCTTTTTGATACTCATCACTTATTAAGCATAGATTCAGCCGACAGATTAGAGTTTGGGAAAATCTTGAGTATTCCGGATGCCGACTAGAAAGATGTTGAAATCCTTTGTGCGGATATATATACTAGATGGATTTCGATGTGAGGGTGTGTGTGGTGTGTTGTATTGTGTGAAGAAAAGAAGAGAGCAGTGTGGAAGCAACTATACAAATCCGGTATGTGACAGAACAACACTAAGAAGAGGAAGAATGAAGTGTAGCAGATCAGTATATTGAGCCTAATCAGAACTGAACCTCAGCATATGTGGATACCCCTGATCAGTTCAATCACATGGTTACTTTTTTTATACCTTGTAGACAGTGAGTCTCTTGTAGGCAGTGAGCCTCTTATGAGCAGTGTGCTTAGGTAGTGAGCCCTAATTGGCAAGTGCCATTTTGTACTTCTATTCTTTTAACAGAGAATACAATCTTGGGTTAGTCACCCCATGGTTTTTTCCCTTAACAGGGTTTTCCACGTCAAAATCATTGTGTTATGTGTGTTTAGTTTATTTCTTCTCTCATGTTCATGTATGCTTATATGTTTTGATACTGCACTAATCATTAAAGAAGAAAAGAAAGTCAAATAATTAAGATAACTGATTCACCCCCCCTCTCAGTTATCAACAATTGGTATCAGAGCTAAGTTCCTCTAGACAGAGCCTAACAACTTGAGGAAGATCTGGGAATCTCAATGGATATGTACGGTATGAGGGATCAACTTCAGTCTACCCTAGATGATCTTGAGCAATCTCACTCTGAAGTCAATAACCTAAGGGAAAGACTCAAACAAGCTGATGATTTCATAAATGAACTCAAAGAAAAACTAAGTATCTCAATGAAGAAAAGAAAGGAACTACTTCAACAATTAGCAAGTCAAAGTGAAGCCAATGATACTAACAAAGATCTGAATGAGAAAACCAAGTTATGTGAAAAGTTATCAAAAGAGGTCATTATGGTAAGACATGAAATGGAATCAGGAGTTATGAAATTCACCCAAGAAATTGAAAAAAAAAGAAAAAGTAAAGATAATCTAAAACAATCTCTCAAGGAGAAGTTAGAAGACTGCCACAAAATGGATAGAATAATCAAGCATCTGGAATCTGATCTTGAAGATGCTAGAGACAATGAAGAACAACTTGAGAATCAGACATACACTCTTAAAAGGGATCTTCAAACATCAAATGAATACAAAGAGAAATTCAAGATAAGCTCTGGTCAACTTGAAGTTCTTCTTGAAAGCCAAAAAAGGGTAGATGACAAGCAAGGCTTGGGGTATGAGAAAGGGGAAAGCTTTGGATCCGGTCATAAGAACTCTGGATCAGGAAATCCAAGGAACAGGCCTAGAAGACCTCCGGTAAAGCAACCAAATGCTCAAAGGTATCCATCCTTCAATGGATACTGCTACAACTGCAATAACTTTAGTCATAAAGTAAATTAGTGCAGAAGAAGAATGAATCAGACTAATTCATCCTTCTCCAGATAGTGTTTTAACTGCAAAAGGTATGGTCACAAATCTCATGAATGTAGAAATATGCAAATGAACAATTCATTCAATGGTAAATGCTTTGCATGCAATAGAATGGGACATATGGCTAATTAATGCAGATCAAGAGGATATCAGTCAAATCTGTAAAAGAAATGTTGTTTTCTACAACTGCAATAGATCTGTTCATATTGCCAAATTTTGTAGAAGTAAGAATCGGGATAAAAGGGGTCCGGTGCATCATAATCAAAATCAAGACAAAGGAAAAGGAAAAGTGAATGTGGATGAAGTTCAAAGGGAGATGAACAAGATTTGGGTAGAGAGAAGTACAAAAAATGTTGGGGATGGATCCGCACCAGAATCTGGTGTTGATATTCCTTCCGGAAACTGAATACATGAGCTCTGGCTTAGGGGGAGTCACAAAAGAAAACAATTTCCCCCAGCCAGCCAATTGGTGCCTGAAATTGGCACATGGAAAGTTGTGGATTAAAGAGTTCTTAAGAGATATCTAAATAACCCTTGGCAAAAGATCCACAAGAAGTTTTGAAGAGGTTAATCATCCAAGATTGATTCGGTTTAACAGGCATTCAGTAAGAGCAGGATTTTCACAGTTAGATTCGGTATGATTCAAAATTGAGGTATCTTGATCTGCAGATAAATGGAATGATTGGAGAAAGGAAGATAGATTGTCATTAATCACCAAGAATAACTCTAAGTACATCTTAGTGATCTGGAAAGATCTCTCAGGACAAGGAGAACAAGGCAACTAGAATAACTTAAGTTGTGCATTTATTGTAAAATGGAATTAGGGTTTGCACAGAAATAAAAGGGTTCTTTTGTTCATCATTTGCACATTTGCATTCGAGAAGAAAGAAGAAAGAGCTCTGCAACAAGATTGCTTCAATTCTCTCAAGGATCAATTGTAGAATTTGATTCAACCAACGATCTTTTCAGCTCTTATCGTGAACCCTAGCAGCATAAAAGTTATTTTCTGCTCTTGAATATCTCTCTCTGAATCCTTCGAAAGATGGCTACTCCAAATGTTGTTAAAATCACTGATAGACCGCACCCTAAGTTCAAGAAACATCCTTACAAATCCCTAGAAGTTGACCCCCTAGGTGCATTCTCTAGCATTCCATATGAAATTCTACATGTAGAAGATGTTAGGGTTTACATACACGTGAACATTGAAGAATTTGGAGAATCTGAGCTGATGGATATCTATCACAAGGAACTGATAGATGAATCATTTGAACTTAAACCCCAATACAAGGCCATCCGAGATAAGCATTTTGGACAGTGCATTCATTTCCCCTATTTTACAGAAGATGAATGGGTTCAGTATGTTCTGAGCAGAATGCATGACAACTTCATGTGGTTGATGAGGCCATTCAAGATAACCAAGGATGCAATTAGGGCGGTAACCGGATTGCACTCATCCGGTGGGTTGCCTACTCTCAAATTAGTCAAAAACCAAACTATAAGTGAGGCTACCGGATCAAGAATTGACAAGAGGGCAATGACAATAGAAGACATCATATATCCGGATATCAAATTTGCCTCTATGATAATCAGTTACAAAATCTATCACTCCAGCAAGGAGAATTTAGTATCCAAAATTGCTATATATACTGCATATGAAATGCTAAGGAAAAATGTTGACTATGATCTTTGTGAGCTTCTCCTAAACCAACTGTTAGAGAATTTGCAAAAAATAAAGAAGGATAAAAAGAATTCTTTTAAGTACGGTGACTTGATACTTTGTCTATTCTTCTACTATATGAATGACCTACTCAGAACTAGTGGCTGGATATGGCAAAATGATAGAACTGTTGCCATACAAATAAGAGATTACATGTATGGGCTTGGTGATTCCAAGGCTCAAAGCATAGCTCTCTGGGGTTACTTCAAAAACTTCCAAGGCATGATGCAGGCCAGAGAGAGAATCCCCCAATCTCTAGTTGAAAAATACAAGGATACAGTGTGCTTCATGGTAGACACTGATCAATGTCTAATGGAGGTAGTGGAACTGAGAATAGTGTGGATTATGCCAATGGGCTATGAGGTGGATGAGAAAATTCTGGAACTACATATCCAACACCTACTAAGTCAACCTAAGGACCCTAAGGCAGAAAGGTTTGGAACCTTCCAACAGTTGAGTGTAAAAGTTCATGTTGAATTGAGACAACCTAAGATCAAGAGAAAAATGAGAAGGGAAGTAGAAGAAGTCGCCAAGAGATATGGAATATCAAAGGAGGCAGTTGATGCCAACAGAGAGAAGGTGGAAAGGGCAGAGAAAGAAAGGCAGGAAATAGAAAAACAAAGTGCTCCGGTGCAAGCCCCCTCCCAGACCAGATCCTTTGAAAGCTCTGCACCTGCCACCTCTAAGAGCCAAAAAGACTCAAAACTGGAAGCCAAGACATCCAGTAAGGGAGAAAAGAGAACAAAAACCAAGGCCACAAGGTCCTATACAAGTCAAAAAGATGATGAAGAGACAGAGTTAGATGAGGAGGCCAAGAAAATGAAGAAGAAGAAGAAAATATCTGGTGAATCCTCTACAGGTCAAGGCAAGGAAGAAAAGACAGAAGAATTTGTTGAAAAGCCTACTCTCTGCATTGATGATATCATCAAATCAGTCACTGTGGATGGGAACCTGAAACCAATGACTGAATTTTATGATGAATATAATGAAGCTGACCAGAAGATTTTGCAAGATGCTACAGTCAGGTATCTTAACATCTATAATAAAGCATTCATTGAGATCATATCTCTAATTCCCAAAAGCCTAGAGAAGGAACTTGAAATAAGAAAGAACAATGCTAAGGCAAAGGACCTAGAGATCTGGGAACAGATAGCTATTCAGCTCTATCCTTCCATCACTCCTAAACAACTGAACATGATCTTCAAGGATTGCAAGGATGAGTTCCAGACCAAAGCCAGAATGAACAAGCTTATGCTTGGAGAGACTGATCAAGTGGCAAAAGAAATTGAAGACATCCTCTAGAATGCATATAAAAGATTTAATATTCCTATTATAGAGGACCTAAGTGATGAACCTTCTGATGTCGAAGGATTAAATGCATCAAAGGAAGACTCTACTGAGAAAATTGTAGAAGACCCGAAGGAGGTAGGTGAGGAGAAGACTAGGGACCTAGATTCCTCTACTCTGGAAGAGGAAGTCCATGAAGAAGTAAACATCTCTCTTCTGGATTCCTCAGTAGACTCCGGATCTAAAGGAGAAGAAAGATTAGAGGAGAAAATCAGTCAAGAAGAAAAGGTAAAAGGAAGAGAAGAAGATCAAATAGAGAAGACCCCAGGAGATAGTTTTGAAGCTGCAAAAGGAAAGAAGACTCTGTCTCCGGCAAGAGACACTACAGAAATAGTTAAAGATTTCTTAACCAAAGAAATGATGGAGATCAATGAACCGAAACTGTTTCAAGGACCATTCAATTTTGATTTCCTCTCCCCGGTTCAGACAATGAAGATAGCATCCTTTGTCCAAGCGAAGGCTAAAGAAAAACTTCTGAAGTCTCACATGGAAGACTGCAAGCTGATAGAGATTGCATCCAGTGTGTTGGAGAAGATCATGCCATCCTTCTAGAAGGATCTTTCGTCCTCTTCATCCGGTAACTTGAAATCTCTTGTTAAATCTATTAGCACACATTTTGATTCTTTGGAGAAGTTAGCAGAAAAGAAAGTTCGGAAAGAGTTTTTGGGTAAGAGATTCTCTGAAGTACATGGATTTATAACAAATGATAGGAGAAACTGGATATTGGAATAAAGAGCCTAGACAATGCTTTTAAAGATGGTGGAGAAATATACAAATTTTGTCTATCTTGGTCCACCGTGACACCAGACATTGCCAAGAAGGTGGAAGAACAAGAGGGTAAATTGTTAAGTTTATCTCAAAATTTTGATCCTATCACCTCATCCATAATGAATCAAGAATGCCAGGCTATTGCCACTATGAATGAGATAAAGAGGCTTGAGAAGGAAAAGAAGAATATAATAAGCATAATGAGTGATCGAAGAGGGATAATTATCCATAAGTTAGAAGCCATGCATGAGGCTCTAACTGATGCTCAGACTATAGCCCAGACTAGTGACCTGGTAGATTTAAAAAGGGCAGAAGCTTTTGCATTTTTATTGAGTGGTCACATTTCAATTTTGGCCAGGATGAAGCAAAGTTGGGCGACAAAAGTTATACAGTTGAAGACCACCTTTGCAGATATACTTAAGTATATGTAAGTATAACTTGTGTATATACTTATGCAGATATGTATAGGCTAATTTTTAGAAATTTTGGAGTGTGGATTCTACCCTTTGCCATTGATGTTAAAGGGGGAGTGAAGAGTAGTGAAAAATGTGGAATCCAACTAAGGGGGAGCTTCGGTAAAAGTATACATAAGATAGAGCATCAGCCAAGGGGGAGTTTGTTATGACACTTAGTCTTTTTTCACTAAGTGTTGCCATCAATGTCAAAGGGGGAGATTGTTGGCAAGAGACACTATGTGGCTTCATGAGTGTTGTCATTGATGGCAACAAAGTCCATCCCACTCACCCACAACACATAGTATGTCTATACCGGAAGTCAGATTGAAGAGTGTTTTGGTCTAGTGAACAAGAACAGAGCATGCAACAAGGTCTGACAATCAAGTCCAGATCTCTCAGAAGAAGTATTTCAGCAAAGTGCAGACTTGGGGAAGTCAAGAGGAATACCATGACTACTACATTCTAGAGATTGAGCCTCCGTGATGAAAGAATGAAAAGATATTAGCACCTAAGTGTTAGGTTCCTATCTGGTAGAGTAGACTGAGGAAGAACTGACCGATAGAGCATCAGACCTTAATCGGGATAAGAAATTGATTGTGATCAAGTTTATTGAGGGATCATTCATGATTGGCTAACATGATTGATGACTCCTATAACTATATTTTTGATAACATCACTTAGTAAGCATGGATTTAGCCGACAGATCAGAGTTTGGGAAAATCTTGAGTATTCTGGATGCCGACTAGAAAGATGTTGAAATCCTTTGTGCGGATATATATACCAAATGGATTTCAATGTGAGGGTGTGTGTGGTATGTTGTATTGTGTGAAGAAAAGCAGAGAGCAGTGTGGAAGCAACTATACAAATCCGGTATGTGACAGAACAATAGGACTAAGAAGAGGAAGAATGAAGTGTAGCAGATCAGTATATTGAGCCAAACTGGAACTGAACCTCAGCATATGTGGATGCCCCTAATTAGTTCAATCACACGGTTACTTTCTTTATACCTTGTAGATAGTGGGTCTCTTGTAGGCAGTGAGCCTCTTGTGAGTAGTGTGCTCTGGCAGTGAGCCCTAATTGACAAGTGCCATTTGTACTTCTATTCTTTTAACAAAGAATAGAATCTTGGGTTAGTCACCCTGTGGTTTTTTCCCTTAACAGGGTTTTCCATGTCAAAATCATTGTGTTATGTGTGATGAGTTTATTTATGCTCTCATGTTTATGTATGCTTATATGTTTTGATACTGCACTAATCATTAAAGAAGAAAAGAAAGTCAAATAATTAAGATAACTGATTCACCCCCCCTTCTCAGTTATCAACAGAGCACAACACTGAACACATCTCTGTCACTTTGCACACTCTTTTATTCAAATTTTCTCAAAAGTACTTGGAAACCAAGTGAACCATCTTCATTGGCAACACTTCTCATCATGAATACACTAGAGATTGACATCAAGCCATGATATAGATGCCAACATAGTGCAATGTACTCTTCAATAGTATCAACACTCTCCACACTAGGGTTGACATCAATAACAACACTAATAACAACACCAGCTTCCATCAACTCCAATGCTAGGGGTTGACATCAATGACAACACCAACAAGCTTCCAAAAACTAGATGGCTAGTAAGGTTAGAAAAGATACAAGCACTCCCATTCTTGATGAGTTTGAATGGTAGTACTATTAATGGATATTCTTGTTTTTATTTCAATTTATGTTCCTATTATCTTGACCTTAATCTAATCACTCCTTTGTTTCACCATCTCTTATCTCATGGTGCTTGATTGTCTATCTACAAATTTATTCAATAAAATAAATTCTTAATGAAATTAGTTAAGGTTAAATTAAATCTAACAACTCACTCAAGTTTTAAAGTTTTAAATAGTTATGACTATTTGTAGACATGATATTTCCACAGTCCATGATATAAGTGTAGATAGCTTCTGGTATAACTGTGTATTGCTTTTTTGTATCTGTAGACGTTTCGGATCACACTCCGTGATCCATCATCAGGATGAAAGAAGAGAATGAAAATAAGATAAAATTGCAGAGAAGGTTTATAAAAAGGGGGGGGAGAGAGGGTGTGCACGAGTGCCTGTGTGACCAGAGAGAAAACAATTATAAAAATAGGGAATAGAAATATAATAAAATAGAAAAAGGGGAGAAGTTAAGGAAAGAGGAGTCAAAGAGAAGAGGGAGAAGAAATATAAAAAGAAAGGAAGAACTATGGAAAAAGAAGGGACAGAGAGGGAAAAAATAGATGCACGTGAAATATGCAAAATAGGAATAAAAATAAGATCAATGAAATAGGAATAAATAGATAAAACTGCGAAGAAGTATACAGGTTGAAAAATACAATAAATTGAATTCACAAATAAATACGAAATAGCAAAAATAAATAGAAAGAAAAACAGATTAAAAATAATATAAGACAAGAAATTGGATTCAATAATAAATGTATATGGATCAAAGAAAGAAAAGAAGAAGAAATAAGTTTAATTAGAAATAAAATAAATTGATAAGGAGGAAAAATAGAAACAAAAAAGAAAAATATACTAATAAGAGTTAACAAAAAGAGTAAAAATTAGAATAAAAACAAGAGGTGAAAAAGTAAGGACCCAAGTAAAAATGGGAAAAGAGGGGGAATAGAGGAAGATAGAAAACCTAACTATCAATACAATAATTTGAAATCATTGTGTTTTATTTATTTTTATATTTTAGAGTATAAAAATAATAAAATATAATGAAATCAAGAATTAAACAAGAATAAGGAATGAAAAACAATTACCTAAAAAGAACACAGGAAACAAGAAAAAGGTGGAAAAAAAGGGGGGGGGGGGAGTAACAACATAGAAAGAAAAGAGAGAAATTTTGTAAAATAAAATTGAAAAGAAAAATAAAAATAAAAATAATAACTAAAAGGAAAAAATTACAAAATAAAAGCACGGTGTAAAGTAATAGAGGGCGAAGATAAGAGATGGGATAAAATAAATAAATGGATAAAATGAAGAAGATGAAAGGAAATAAACAAGAAGACATTATAGCAAAGAAGAAAAAGGGGGTGAAAAAAGATGAAGCAAAAGACAACAAATACAACAAGAGAAAGAAATAAAGATAGAGGAGAGACAAATGCAAAGCAATAAGATAAGTTAAAAGAAAAATGAAAGAAAGAAAGGAAGAGAGTAAAGCTAAATAGAAAAGAGAAACCAAAACATAAAAGATAGAAATCAAATGCAAAAATTTGTGAGAAAGCAAGGGCAACTAGAGATGTGACAATGGGAAATATAAAGGATAGAGAGAGGAATGAGAACAAAGACACAAGCCAAGAATTAAAGAACACCAAGAAGAAAAAGGGAAACAAGAAAGGATGAAATGAAAACAGTAAATCAAGGTCATAGGAATAAAAGAGAGCCAGGATACAAATGGGGGGGTGGGAGGAAAAAAGGAAGACCGTGTGAGAGGGTGGGGAGAGGGGAGGATGAAAAGTAGGGGACAGGGAAAACAAGGGGGAGGAAGAGCTAAGAAGAGAAGGTGGAGGAAGAGAGAGGCTCGTGGTATAGGGGCTGGGAGGTGGGGTTAAAGGAGAGGAGCCAGATTAGAGAGGGAGAGGGAAGAGGGAAGGGTAAGAAGACAAGGAAAGACGGGGGGGAAGGGGTAAGGTAAAGCTGACAGAAGCAGGAAGGAGGAGGAATCAAGGGGGAGAGGGAGAACTTTTAAGGGAATTTAGAAGGGGGTTCCAAGTGTGGCTCAAGTTCCACCCATCATCCCTATTAAGGTTGGAAGGGTTGGTTCTGATAAAGATGGCCTCTTTAAGTTTTCTTTTAAAGAAGTTATCTTCTTTGGCAAGGATGAGGGTATCCTCGAGGCAGATATGGTGCTTGGTGTTTGAGGAGTGCTCAGCGAGGGCCGATTTTGTGGTCCTTTCATGTCTGATATTTGCACTGTGTTCTTTGATTCTCGTGCAAATAGATCTACCTGTCTCTCCAATGTAAGGGGTACCGCACGAGCAGTCAATTTTGTAGACGCCAGAGTTTGAAAGAATGTCAAGGGGGTCTTTAGAGGAAGGGATAAGTTTTCTAATGGTGGAAAGAGGTTTGAAGGCACAGTTGATGCCTTTCTTGATTTATGACTAGATTTTTTTTTTATAAAAATGCAAATTTATCTATTAATGAAAAGATAAGTTAAACACTTCCATAAAAAGTGGTTTGGGTGGTATAAAGGCACACCCCAAAATAACTGTCATATGGGTAGAGCCCAGAAAGTTCTAGAAAGTCTAAGGGTATTCACTTGAAATTACATAATAGAAATTATAAAAATATAGCAGAATTGAAAATCAAGCAGCTAATGCAAATCCAGCAGAAGGGGGGTCCTTGTCATCTGGGTTACCCCATATTGTTGCGGGGTCTGGGATGACATCAGGTGGAGCCCAACCATCATCATTTTGTTCATTCTCAATCTCTGCATTAGTTTCCTCATGTTGAGGTGAAATGGCCAGATTCAGGCACGGAAAAGCTTTGTTGCTATCCCAACCAGTGTTAGTTGGAATGAACGTACCACCAATAGGCCAAGCTGTATTGTGACCAGCGGGTCGACTTGCATTTTCAGCAGAGGGCCAACCTGCATTATCACTTGGATCACCCACAAGACAACCGGAAGTCTATCCTCGATTGCGTGGAGAGGATGATCGCCTGCGATGGTGAGATCCACGAGGAGGAGGAGGCCGAGAATGGGGCCGGGAGTCCCAACAAACCCACTCCTTTGTCCTCAGCCATGAGAAGGTGATCGTGCTTTGATAGAGGAAGGAGAGGGAGGTACCTAAGCCACTGTGCAAGGGGCATTACCCTAGTGATCCAAGAGTTCCTGTATGTGGGATACCTCAAGTGCCACTTTATTTGCTTGAACGTGAATCTGCATTAGAACATATAATAGCTTTAACATAAAGAGAAACAAATATTCCAATGTGATTTACCCTTAAATTAGCTCTTGTCATTCCATAGGTTTACCATTACATTTGCTCAGTTTCATTAATCGCCCTTGCCATCCAATCAAAAATAAATATTATATTTTATTAGACAGAGTTTGGTAGGTTTGATTTGTTTCTTTATTTGTGATAGTGCTAGTTTTTTTGATAGGTGGTTCGAGGAACTACCAGTCACTATTCTGATTTTGTTTTGTCTGGCATCTCCACCTACACCCACTTGTTCCCGTGAGTGTCCTTCTTGGTGCATGTTTGATAAAAGTAAAATAATTTAACACATTATTACCGGGACTTTATTTTCTTGTTCAACTTGCAACACTTTTTAAAGTTTCTATGGTGATTATTGAGTTCTTTTACTATCTATTTCATTATGGCTGCTCAGATTGGGCTAAACTTTTTATGGATATTGTGCTCTATGAACACCTTACTATATCTGAATTTTATGTATTGGTTGTTCTTATTGACAATAAACATCATATTTATTAGTAAAGACAAAAATAATTTATGTATTGATTTGTTCTTATTGTATGTATTGGTTTCTTATTGACAATAAACATCATATTTATTAATAAGGACACAAATAAAGTATGTTGATGACTGGTATGTTTGGATCATACTAGTCTTTTTATCATTGTATACATTTTTTTGATTGTGGTCTTTTGGACCAAAGTAGCAAGGTTAGTTTGCATTTTATAGTGACATACAAGAATCTAGCTTTCTCTGTTTTGTTTCCATAAAAACATTTTAAGGTAAATTGGTAAACCCATTCCTCTATTGTAATATCTAGCTTATAAGTAATCGAGTATCACTATCATTGCTTGAAATAATTCTGCAAAAGAGCCTTATAGAAGGAGTTTGATAACATATCAAAAGGAGAATTATGTACTTGTCTAAATAACATCGATGCACACTGTAGAAATCCATTAGATACTTTCAGGGTCATGCATATGCATGCACTTTTATTGTTACACATGTTCTGTGACACAAAATAATTGAAAGATTTGTTTATATAATCTATTGAGTTAGATTTTATCCAAAATTTTGTAAGAGTGTGAGGAGATCTATAGGACTGCATACAACTACAAATGAAACCATAAGATTGCACCATGAAAATGGAGTAATAAATCAATGAATCGTTGGTTTGAGAGGGTTAATGGTCACCAAGTATATAGAGAACCACAACAAAGCACTAATGCAAAAAATACATCTTGAAATATTGTGAGAGGCTTTAAACGCATAGGGCCAACATGAACAAAACATACATTTTAAACCAAGTACTAAATATAAAAATGTTTCATAGATTGATACATAGTTGCTTATTTTATGCATTTGATGTAATTTAACTCTATATATAATCTCTTGAGGACCATCTCAATATAAGATATGCTAACAAGGTTAGGGTTCAAAAATTTAGTTTGTCTACATAATGAGCTAGTTACACACGATAGCATGCCTTTAGCAAGAACCTACCTAAAAAAGTGTGATGACACTATCCTATGTGTTTTCAATAAAATCTTGTGTGTTTTCCACATTATCTTGCATGCTTGCAAACCACGTGTCATCAACCATGTCAAAATTACATTCATTGGATTGAATATGATCCTTGTCTCGTTTGCTTGCCCTATCGAGATCATCAAACCAATTTTGATGCTTGGGATTTCGTGGCATTTGTGGAAACATAGGTGTTTTGTTGGAGATACTCGGCCTTCTCCTCACATTCATGCACTCGATCAAGTCTCTTTGTCGATGAAGAGTGTGACCAAATCCATCTTGTACAAGGAAAAATGGATGCACACTTGGATGGTCTAATCCGAGATGGGATGAGATGTGTCTACTTTTGACCTTGTTTGACAAGTCCTCTAGAAATACTTATCAATGAAAGTAAGTGTTTCCAAATTAGATGTGCTATCAAAATTCCCTAAAGCTTGTTTGTTTTCTGCAACTTCATTTCTATCTCTGCATGTCCATCACTGTTGTCAATGGTCTACAAAAAAAATAGACACGTTTTAGAAATTATGAATGAAACTAACAAGAATTGGAATGAGCAAAATGTGGTTATAACATAACCTGCATATGCGCACAATAATCCTCCAAGGGTTGACAATTTTCATTACCTCCAATCCCATCAAATTTATCAATTGTTTCCTACATTGACATTGTGATGCATTTTAAACACATGTTTTGCAAAGAATGAAATACCAATAGAGTAAAACAAATCATATTTGTCAATTACCAAATGATTAGAGACACCGTTGGTGCATCCTTCTTCTATAGATGCAGCTGTACCAACAAGATTATCAAGGTCTACATGCAAGTTGTTACATGCTAACACATGTATCGTTGCATTGAAAATTTGCAAGAGCACATACATAGATCAGGTGAGGAACTATACACCTCATATCGAAAACAAGGATTACTTTCACTTGTCACCCATGTTATGCGATCATTAGTGTCATTGAACATAACATGGCTATCTGGAATTTGTGAGGCTCGAACCCAAGATGTGTTTTTAATCTTCTCAATACCAAAGTTCCTATAGAAACCATGTTTCTTGCTAACTTGCGTCCACCAATAATAGACATAAAAGTGTGTTGTTAGTTGATGTACCAACCAATCAACACGATGATTTGCGGCACGCTCAATTGTCTTCAAGAATCATCTCTTCAGGTGTGAGTGGTAGGACTCTATGGCACCATTTGTCTCCTGGCCTACATGCTCTAGTGTATGACAACATCTAGCCCACATAATCAATCTGTCAAACCACTGTCCCTTAAAATATTCCATGAACAAGGGTTGCGTATCTTTGAAGTCCTCAATAAACATGTGAACCCCATTCCTTGTAGAATCGTCATCTATTGAACAATGCATGATATATCCAAGTCTATCAAACATCTCTCACTTGACTGCATTATCCTTGACCTTTGCGATCAAGTTCTTTAGCCATGCACGTCTGACATGCCAGGAGCATAGATATACATCACATTGAAACACTTCTCTGCATCATGAATATTTTTATTTAGTATATAATATTCTTCCATGGGATATATTGAAATATTTACAAAAAATACAAGGTTTTAATGAAAGATGAACCACCTGATAGCTTTGATCTTAGCACTTGCATCATCCACCATGAATGCGCTTAGTCTCCAATCAATATTCTTCAAGTGAACCTGTTGGAGAAGAATGCGCATCCAATATACAATATCATATGCACAAGACCTAGACATAATGACCCATGCTACAGGTACCCCCATATTCTTCGAGTTGAATGCAAGTTGTAATCTATGAAGTCAAAATGAAGTTAGAAATACAAATCAAATGCAAAATACAAATGATACCTTCATTTGACCCAGAAATCCAAGATAGGGTGGAAGAAGTCGCACCCAAGCTCCTTAGATTTTACCTAATTTGATTGAAATGTGGATTGCTCAAATGCATTCAACACAATGTAGATGAGATGGGGATGAGGGATTGATAGATTAGATGGAATGGCTAGAGTGATTTTGGCACTATGATGGTATGATGATGAGATTTGAGAGAAATTTGGGCAGAAGTTTTTCTCTAATGACTTAGAGAAGGGTCTCATTTATAGATTTTTGGTGAAAGGATTGGAGGGTAAGGATTAAAATATAAGATCAAGGGCTAGGAATGATTGAGAGTTAGGGTTAGGATTGAAGTCATAGCCTTGTGACAAGTGTCACAAGGGGAGTGGATGAGAGAAATCAAGGGCTGAAGCTTGGTCAATGGGATTGGAGGGCTCTCATTATTTGTGAATTTTAAATTCACATGGGGAAAGATGTGGAGGACAAAAATAAATTAAAGATTTATTTTTGGGAAGAGTGGATATGACAAGTGAATTAAAAATTCACCTCATGGGGGAGTGTGAATTAAAAATTCACTTTTATGTGGAGATGTGAAGATGTACACTTACATGTGTAAGAGGGTGATAAATGAGGGGTAAGGAAGATTTGACCCTTTGAATAAGAAATTGATTTTTATTCAAAGGTGTGTGGAAGGATGGGCTAAGCAAGGTTAATTAAGTATTTAGCTTAATTAACTTAGGTCTAGGAGATAGGTAGGCTAGGGTAGATTGATTAAATAATTGATATTTAATCAACTAGGCTAGGGATAGGTTGATTAATAGGGCAGATTGATCAGATAAGCATGATTTATCTAATTAACAAGGATTAGGGAAATGGACAAAATTAACTAAATAAATATTGAGAATATTTATTTAATCAATGAGGATGTAGTCATAAGGTATAGTGATAAATTAAGTGAATTAATTGATCACAAGGGATAGACAAATGGTTGAGGATAAATTAATTAAATAAAATGACTTTATTTATTTAATAGGAGGGATAAATTAGTGTAGAGATACGGGAAATTGGTTTGTAGAGCAAGCCAATTTTAGGTGCCTACATTTGCCCCTCTTTGAAATGGTGTTGCGACTAAGTAACATCATTTCAAAGAAGTTAAAACATAGAGTTGGATTGGATATAAAAAAGATTTTGGCTTAGAAGAATAGGGTAAGGTTTGGGCATAATTGGTAAGGATGATGCCCCATCGAGAGGAGAGGCAGGTCGCGAGAACACGGTTGTGTTCTTGAAATGGATGGAACAGATTGGTAGAAGTGGTTGGAGGATAAGACGCGAGATGACAGTGTGATAATGTTGGGAGATTGATTGGTGGATGATCATTATGCTGAAAATGATTTAGAGCAATCCTAGGTTTGATATAGCAAAGTGGATATTTTCAGCAAGGTATAGAAGACCAGGGTGATGATGTTTATCCAACATTTGCATGGACTAGACACGTAGACAAAGGGATGATCTCATGCATGCCCAAGATAGTACAACCTTGTCCAGATGAGGGAAGGGGACTCATAACATAAGCCATTAATACACAAAAGGTATGATGGACCTTAGATGCATAAGGAGATCAATAAACTAGAACTGACCCTATGATCTACAAGATATGAATACTAGCTTGGAGTAATGAAACCAACCCACAAGCACAACATAGAAAAGCAAGACTATGCCCCATTCTAGATGTTTTCGCCACATACCATGATATAGTAAGATCAAGGTAGCTTTGATTTGATCTTTGAATAGGACAAAAGATAAAAATAAAAAATGAAAAGATCAACGAACCAAACAAGTAGCCATTGTATCTCTTGCCAGAATGGATAATGATTTGATAGATTCTGTCTATCGTAGGTGTAGACACCTAAAAATGTCTCCTACCATCAAACTAACTCCCGATATCCCTAATCATGTCAATTTCCCTCCAAACCAATTAATTAAATTTTATTTAATTAATTATCCCTTCATTTTCTTATTTTTCCATCATTTATCCCCAAAATTGAATTAATTTCATTAATTCAATAGTCCCAACCTTAGCCAATTGATTTAATAAATATGCAATATTTATTAAATCAATTTCCCCCTTTTCTCTAAATCTAATTAATTAGTTAAAACCATGTTAACTAATTAATCCAGCCTACTAATTGACCTATCCCTACCCTAGACAATTAAATAGCTATTATTTAATTGCCTACCCTAACCTACCTCATCCTAGCCCTAGGATTAATTGAATAAAACATGTGATTAATTAATCCTAACCCCTTCATTTGGGTGGTCAAACCTTGTTTAACACCCTTCCCCACATCCTCCAAATAAAAAAATTGAATTAAAGCCACATAAGTCAATTTTTTATTTATAAACATCCCACATCACATTTAATTTTCCTTACAAACCCATACTCATTTATTTCCTCTCTTCCCCAAATATTTAATTCCAAAATAATCCTTCACCCCCATGCTCATTTAATAACTCCTTTTCCCAAAATGAATAAAAGATTCACTTTTATTCCTAGCCCTTCATTCATTCAAGATTGAATCTAGGCCCTCCACATCACTTTTATCCTCCACCATTGATCTTCCAAATCAATCTCCACCCTTGGATCAAAATTCTTTCCAAAAATCTATAAATAGAACCTCTCTCCATCCATTTTCATCATCCAAGTTTATGCAAAGTTACCATGTCAAAATCACTCTTGAGCTAGAATAGTGAGTTACAAATTAGAGTAGCATTTCACATTCAAATCTATTGTCTAAGGATTATCTTTGTCTTAGGAGTTCTCGGGTGCATGCTCCTACTTCCCTTGATGAGATTGGGTTTTGCATGTGAGGTATAACTTCTTGTGATTATTGCATTTTGTTTAGTATTTCTACCTTATTTGCTTATCTAATCTACATTGGCACGCCCGGTGGGACCCACAAGGCCCAATCCTAATCAGTTTTTGTGAGTTTTGGTGTGAAGTTACATGTTTTATAGGTGCAGTGCCATCCACCCCTCGTAGTGGCACTATGTCTGGCAATTATTGGCGCTATACTCTGTTTTAGCACCATCCCTGCAGAACATTCTTCTCATTATTAATTTAACCCCCACTCACATGTCTCATTTCTAACGGTCTTCCTGCTACTTTTGGGCCTAAACTGCTCTCTGTTTTGCAGGAATAATAGGAAATATAAGGGGAAGTTATGTCCAAATTTTCATAAAAGTCTAAACATACACTTTGGCTTTATTTTTTGTCTTGTTTTTCATTTATTCAGACTAACAAGGCTAATGTGACATCTTATGTGTGCAGCCTGACCCTCCATTTTTGTTATAAAACTATTTTTTGTAGGTCAGACACATTCAGCCCCGTATCAACGCTATCCCCCAGATTGGCGCTATCTGCAGGTGTAAACAGACTATTTGACAAGTTACGTAGTGGCGCATTCATTTAGTTATTTTAGCGCTATTTTCTAGTTTAGCGCTATCTAGGTCTGATATTAGCGTTATGTATTTTATTAGCGCCTTCATTGTAATATTGTAACGCCATCCTCTGTTTTAGCACTTTTAGGGTGTCATATTAGCGCTATTTGTTTAATTAGCGCCATTTGTAAAAGGGTTGGGTTCTGTCTGTTTCTTGTTTGCAGTAGTGCTATTGGACCTCTGTTTTAGCGCCATTTGGAAAACTAACTTTGTTGGCTGTGTAGGTACTGACAAGTGTTTTTGCAGGTTTTTACTATCATCTTTGCGGATACTAACAAACTTTTTGCAGGATGGTTTGATTTCTAGCTTAGCAAAACATTTCAATTAGAGCTTAAAAATGAACCCTTTTGCATGTTAGTTACACAACATTTTGATTTGGTACTATAAAACTGAACAACAAACAAATATTTGTGTGTGTGTGTGCCCAAACATTTAAAATTTGATGTTCTAAAAATTACAAATTGTGTGCCAACAACTATCAAACACTTCAATTTTGGGGCTTACCACAAATTGCATCAATCAACTCATTAGGTTAAAAAGAACAATAATTTGCATTTCTCACGCATGTAATCAAGAAAACCAAAATTGTGTGAAGTGTTTTGTGATCTTTTGCTTGTGGTGTGAAAAAGCGTATGCTCTTCCCTCGCACCATTTTTGGTGACCTTGGGAATCAAAATCTTTTCACAAAACTTGCATCAATCACCCCCAATTTAATCCAAAAGATCTAAAATGAACTATGTTTAGTGTGATGCAATCATAGAGAATACGTATGCTCTCCCCTCGCATCTTTGTATGAACTTGGGGATCAAAAGTATTTCTTGTGATTGTGTTGCTTTTGTTAATCTTTAGAGGGCCTGCCACCCCACTTCGAAAGGTGGGAATGACCCAAACGGCATCAAGCTAAAGCCAAGCTCTTCCAAGCCGCTATATAAAATAAGGTGTTTGTGACCAAAGTCATAGACAACATGTGTTGTTTTGTTATATCGATAGCCAACCTCCCCCAAAACCCTCCAAGGCGTAACCCTTGGAGGTTGGGAGACTCTATAACGGAGAGTAGCGCTGCCACATGTATAACCACCTGAACGGATGCCCTTACTATGGACCATTATTTAGCAAGCCAAAATCCTTCTATTTGTTGATGCAGAAGGGAAACCTTTGAAGCAGCCCTGATTCATGCGGTTCTTAGCCGAGGTAGCATGGATAATCTAAAGGTTTGGTGAGGGACAAGCCTTATAAGAAACCTGGATCTTGGTATGCGTGAGAAGTGTGTGCAATTATAAGGAGGAGCCAGTGCTACCAAGATCCTGGAGCTACCTGCTTTGAATAGGCACAACTAGGGGATTCAACAAATATTGTCACATCCTCACCTTAGGTTGTTCAAAGTGCTTGTTAAATAAAATCACACATCTTTTTTTTGAAACAAAGCAAAATCTTGATTATTGTGTGATTATTGTGCTTGAATTGTTTGCAACAACATTGCCAAGAGACAAACCAAATCATTTGATCACATTCCAAACAAAGAAAATCCAAAAAATTGCCATAAAAAATCTATCTTTTTAGGACCTTGACAAACACTGTCTTGTTTTAGCGCCATCTTTATCTGAATTTGGCGCCATTTCACCTGTAGATTGGTGCTATTTTCAGATTGACTTGCCTGAAACTGAGACCTATCTAGTTGTGACCTTCACCCTCTGCTCAGCCATAATCCATATTCACTTTCCAAAAATCTGACAACAGTCTATCCATTTTCTTGAAAATTTTCCAAAATCACACCTTCTCTTCGACCTTAGAGAATCAATCACCACCATTGTTGGACCCCTTTGCTACATCATAATCAGCCCAAATCCATATCTATCCATCCTCCTTAAATCTTTTTGCATACCTCCTTGGACCAAAACAAATCATTTCAAAAAAATCCAAATCCAAATTAAAACACCCATCAACAAATCATCAACCAAAGCTTGTCATCCTTTTGAGCCAAATTTAGATCTAGATCTCATCATTAACATCACATTTTCCTTGAAAAGTCATTAGTCTACCTTTCAAGAAAAACAAATCACTCCTCTTTGTGTAAGGTCATTAGTCTACCCCAAACAAAGAAAAACATCCATTTGAGCCAACACAAAAATCTAGATCTTGCCTAAAGCTCAACTTGTTGACCATCAAGTCATTTCAAAAACATCATCCTAATCATCCTAATCAGTCAAAATCAACATCAAAATCAAAACCCCTTCCATCAAAATCATCATCAAAACATCGTCATCTATCTTTGGTCCAAAATTTGTGCAAAATCAATATCACCCATCCATATCACCCTTAGGTTAAAACCTTTAGAAAGACATATCGATCTTCCACCACATCCTCTCCTCTACTCCATCTCACTACCACATCCATCTTTGGGTCCAACACAATCAATCAGATTCTCTAAAGGTCTCCATCCCCATCTCACTCTATGTCTAGGAATTATCCCCATATGCGTGCATGCCCACCACGAGATCACAACACAAAAAGAATCAAGAAATGGCAGAACATTAGCAATTTAGCATGCCTAACACCGATAGCAACAACATACCCATCAATCAAACATTCAACCCACCTTCATACTCTTACATCACCCCATATGGTCCCAATGAAAATCCCTTCAGTTACTTACAACAACAACAACAACCACCACCACCACCACAAAACATCCCCATATCCCAAGATGACCTAGATGTCTTGAGCTTCACGCAAGACGCCAATAACACAAACCTACTTGATAAAATCCTAAGATCAGACCCAAATAGATATCTTGATCATCTTCTCAAAATTGGTGCTCAACTACCCCCATCACGACATCATCACAACCATCCCCCTCTACAATTGTTCCTACCACATCAAACACCCAACCATCCACATCAAACACCCAACCATCATCTCTCAAACATCAACACCCACTGTATCCACTGCCAATACAACCTCTAATGTCACCACATCTATAATCCCCACAAGTACCTCCATCCCTACCGCCTCCCAACCCGCCATCACATCCACTACCACAACCACCATAAACCCCTCCATTCCACAAATCACCTTGGGCGTACAAGGAAACATCACACAAGCAAGCACCTCCACGAGTGTGCCTCCACCCAATCCTCAAACCATAGCGTACCTATGACAACTATTCTCATGACCACCTCACAACACATCCAACCAATCCAACATCAATCCATCCAATATCACATATCTACAGAACCCCACAACATCATCTACACAACATCAACCCAATCCCCAAATACCACCACACATCCTCCAACAACTTCACGTATATCAACAGCATTAGGCACAAATCAACCAAAACACCAACCCGCAATACCAACAACTCAACCAAACAAATCTCCAACATTAGATCCCACCCCACCTCCAACATTCCACCAACCAACAAGCCTACACATTCCCACCACAACAACCACAAGACCTCACGAACGTTGTACAAGCATTGATCCAAAAGGTAGATGACATTCAAACTGGGGGCAAGCGTAAACACTATTCCTTCGAGGACATTTGTCCCTATCCATTTGATCGCACATTGTACATGCCCCCTTTCCCAAAAAACTTTGAAACGCCAAAATTTGACAAATACAAGGGAAAGGGAGACCCTAGGGACCACGTTAGGGAGTTCTACATCGCTTGCTTAGAAGTCTCCAATAACGACACCTATCTAATGAGACTATTCCCAAGAAGCCTCGGTGGTCAAGGCACTGAATGGTTCGCACATCTTCCCCCAAGCATTAGGACTTTCCCTGAGCTTGTGGAGAAATTTGAAAACCATTTCTCCTACAACTTTGAGCATGAAATGTCTATGACAAACCTTTGCAACACCAAATAAAAGAATGGAGTAGCTTTCGCTTCCTTCCTACAAAGGTGGAGAGGCTTAGCAAGCAAACTCCTATGGCCAATTCCTGAAAAACAACTCATCACCATGTTCATGGCCAACCTCAATCAGGAATTAGGGTTTCATTTACAAATCCTTTGTGCATCTACCTTTGTAGAGGTCATTGACAAAGGCACCACCATCGAACGAGCCCTCATTGCCAAGGGTTCCATCAAACTGTACGACCACAAATCCAACAACAACAACAACAACAATAACAAATACAAATCCAATAACAACACCCCCAATACAAACAACAACACCAACACGCAATCAAATGACAAATCACGCTATTGGGGGAAGAACAAGAACAATCTGAACGACGACGTCACAGATGTGAAAGTCATCCAACATATACAAAACCAAACACCTGCGCATACATATGCAACAAATGTAAATAACTATAGGGGTCAAACTAAACCACACAAACCTCGCAGACAATTTACACCCTTAGGGGAACCCATCGAAGACATCCTTGATAGATGTCTCAAGCAAAGTTTGATCACGCTCCCACCCGTTAGACCTCGTCAAGAGAATGAACTAAAAGCCGCATGGTACAATGAGAATGACTACTATGAATACCACCATTTTGCGGGTTATAAAACAACTAACTTCATGCAACTAAAACATTGCATCCAAGACCTTATAGAACAAAATCTAGTCAGCCTCGATCATAGCACCCAACCATCACCAAACGTCAACCTCAGAGCTTACAAGGATCCCCTACCTAATCATAATAAAACCTCCTCATCCAACTAAGCATACAATGTCACCCCAGCACCCGCGTTCTATGACTCTATCGTAGGACGGATCGAACCATTATCCCATCATGTCAACACAGCCACCATTCGGGCAAAAGCACCCGACTGCGCTGTCACAACCTGCCGTGGCCATGTATCCATCCACACAACCCCTCCCAATGAACAAATAGGTGCATCCACATCTGATCCCCTACCTCCTCATCCAACCACACATCCATCACCTACACACCAGTATAACCTCCTAGAACACCTAGGAAAAACACCTGCACAAATCTCCATCCTCGAGTTACTCCGCACATCACCCCTTCACAAGGACGTCCTTGACAAAGCGCTCTTGCAAACACAAGTCTCTACCAACTTGAATGTAACTCAATTCCAATCCATGGTAGGACACATCACTGCACCCCACCATCTCACCTTTTTAGAAAAGGACCTTCCCGCCTCTGAACACATACATAACGACGCCCTACACATCGAAGTCCATATCCACAAGCACAGCATTAGAAGAGTCTTAATAGATGGTGGCTCTGGCCTCAACATATGCACTCTAAAAATGCTAAAACACTTGGGGTACTCTGATGTGGTTGTCAACACCAGTGAATGCATCACGATCAAAGGCTATGATGACACCGAACGCCTCTCTGAAGGCATTATCAAGTTTCCAATTCAAGTGGGATAGAAAATCCTGGAAACAAAATGTCAGGTTCTTGATCTCAACCTCCCCTACAACATCCTTCTCAGCAGACCATGGATTCATGCCATGCAAGCCGTCCCATCCACCTTCCATCAATGCCTCAAATTCCCTCACAACGGTACAAAAGTCACAGTCTATGCCGATCCTCGCCCCTTCCAATACTGTAGTTTTCTGGAAGGCCACAACCAAACCTTCTGCCCATACAATAAAGCCACCATTGAAGCCAATCCAACAGCATCAAACTCATATGTCAACCTCGCAAACATTGCCTCCACTTCATCCCAAGCACCTCCACCACCCAAGGTCCAGATCAAGCTAACTGACATGGGATGTGGAGAATATGACCTGCACGGTACCTTTTGTGTGGGAACTGTTAGTGCCTGAATTGACTGACAATTTTTGAGCAATTTTCATGCAGGCACTTTCCCTAAATATCCAAAAAATGTTCTAAGTATTGGACCTCCTCAGCATTTTTTCAGCTGCATCATCATATTTTCTTGAGGAGGAGGTCATCATCATCATGTTTGCTTCGATGAAGGTCATCATCATCATGTTTTCTGTCGACTTGTTTTTCATCAGGATCATCATATTTCAATATCGGGTGATGTCTGGATATCATCCTGATCCTGCTGATGAGCTACAGTGCGCCCTGATTTGCTTGCGGGGGTGATTTTTTCAAGTGTCCGGTGATCTTCCAATTATCACCTTGCCCAAACATGATGATGATGTTGCCCCGATATTCTGAAGGGGTTATTCTTTGAGTTGTTCGACCTGACTTATTCTTTCTTAAGGGTCGTCATCATCATCATCATATTTCCAGTTATCACCGTGTTGCTTGCGGGGGTCATCATATTTTCTGCCTGCATGATATTTCGCCGGGGTGATATTCTTATCATCGGGTGATCTTGGTTATGATCATCCTGATGATGTTGTTGAAGAGTTCTAAGTATGACCCGATATTCACCGGGGTCATCATATTTTGAACGTCAGGATGATCTTAGTCAATATCATCCTGATGATGTTGTATCACTTCATGTTCGTTGTTTTGTCATCCTGAGATGCTGACGTCATTCTTATGTCAGGGTGATATCTATTTCTCTGCCTATCTGCATCATGATATTTCCGAAGGAGGGGGTGATATTTTCATATCACCCGGATGTATGTTTGTTCCAGCGTCATGATGATGCTGATATCAAGGAGATATCCGCCTGCCGGCTTCGTGCATTATCTAGTGGGGGGTGATCTTTTCAAGCATCATCATATTCATCTATCGCCCCGATCTTATAGTGGAGCTACAGTGCAACCTGATATTTGTACATCAGGATGATATTTCCAAATATCCGGTTATCTTCCGAATATCATCCTGATGTTGATATGATGATGACGTCATCAAGGTCCGGGGGGGTCATATTTCTAACACAGATCATCTTGTGGAGATCTCCCGATATTTGCAAACATGATGATGACGTCATCCGGATATGAGGAGGTGCTCAGTAGGCAGATATGATGATGATGTCAGCAGGATATGATGATGACGTCATCAGGATGTTCATCAGCCAGACTTTTGGTATAGGCTCAGCAGATGATGACGTCATCAGGATGTTCATCAGCCAGACTTTTGGTATAGGCTCAGCAGGAGGATGTTCCTCCGATGGATCAGGTTGTGCCGATGAGGGCGATTATCATGCAGGTTATATTGCGATATGATGCTGACGTCAGGGTGATATTTCAAGCAACAGGATATCATGCTGCTGGAGGATGATGATGATGAAGTCTTATACTAGTGTCGTCAGGAGCAAAAGCACCGACATCATATATGCTCATGACCTAGTATATAAAGTGTTAAAGAGGTCATCGCGGGGTGCATGTGGGATAATTGATATCCTGCATTTTCAAATATCATGATGATGAATCTCGGCAGGAAATGGTTGCGATCGACTGTTTGATGTTTTTCCCAAGGCCGCGGGTTGGTGCGCCATTAATGGCGAAGGTTGCAGAGGTATGGGCGGATCTGGTACCCGATTGAAGGTGTACATCAGCGGACAGTGGCGCAGGGCTCGAGATATCTTCCTGTCTCCTCCCCTACCTGCTGCATTCATGTTTGGGCGCCAATCTGGTAGTGTTTGAGCGCCATTTTGCTGATACTGTGTATCTGGCGGGATTTTTGGTCAACCATGTAATTAATTGCTGTGGTACACTACCTGGCTGTTATAAGCAGGAAGTGTTACTCATTTGTGGTTGTTGAAAGTTGAAGATTTTTGGCTCTGTAATTCAAAACAAGCTGATCTGGTTGCTCTGTACAGCTTAACTTGTGAGTTTATGTATCTCCTGTTGTACGATTTGGCATGAATCCACTGATTTCATGGTTGATCTTATATGAGTAATGTTGTGTTTGCATGTGTTATGCTGATCCTGTCTCTAGTTTTGCATGTATTTTTCTTACTGCAATAGGGATGCCATAAGTATAGACAGCTTAACACTCTTTATTGGGAGATATCTGTAAGGCAGGTATCACATATATCCCCCTGAAATCTAGTTTTAGCTGTTCATGTTGATCATTCACAGGTGTATGTCTACTGACTCTGGGCCCTGGATAGGCACGAATCATGCTTTGTTTTTGTGTTATAACCATGTCCAGCTTTGCATCCAAAATTCAAACTAAACCATTTCATACTTCCACCTGTTAGTTGTAGGAGTAGGATTAGGAACCCCCTGCATGCTCTCATACCCAACCAGACATCATGTCCAAGAATGTTGCCAGCCTTGTGATCTATCATACAGATCTTGGTCCATACATGAGAGTATTCTGCCTGTTGTTGTCAAGTTAGATCTTTCTATCTTTGGGCTAGTCAAGGTTACATCTTGAGTTATAGGGATCCCCCCCTTGGTGTGGCAGAACCAGAAGTGAAGGGGAGGCAGCTCACGCAACCTCCTATATTTAGTTGGCTGAATCTGCCTGCGCATTAGAAGTGGCAAACCCTAATGCTGATTCAGAAGAAAAACCAACAGGAACATTACCCAATCGCAAGACATTCGGCATCCCAAAAATAGAGGCAGCCAACACAGTTGTCATCAAATGCAAACCCTCGCCCATCTTTGAGAAGAAACACCTTCTAGATCAAGATATACTCAAAGATATCTCATCCTGGCTATACAAGGATGAAGAACTTGAGCAAGAAGTTCCCACAATCCCAACAGTAATCTACGGCAAAGGATCTAAAATTGTCAAATGCATGGGCTATAAAGGACAAGGCGGTATTGGCCTTCATGAATAGGGAATCGTAGAACCACTGCAAGCAACAAAGAATCCCTATACTCAAGGGTTAGGGTACGACCAACCGCAACACATTCTCACTACCGGTGAATGTATCTTAGCCAAGGTCGCTACGGTCTCCTTAGACGTCGACAATGTTAACGAAACTGGCCTTCAAGACTCCTTTAGTGACTTTGCCGACTTCTTCGACTCATCCATTTGTACCATCTTATCAGTGACCACTCTCGCTTCACCCTCCAATGACTTGCCATTAGTTTACCCCGACCTCATTGATTTTGACCAACGGGGACCTCCTGTCTTCAACATTGCACCTAACGATGAGGCCATCGCCAAAATGATGGGGGTCCGAGATCACTTCCCTTTGGGAGATCATAGAGCTAGGTACATCATGGAACTCAATCCGGATGCCTATTTTAGGGAGACAACCCATGCTTCCAGTCATAAAAACATAAAAACCAACAATGGATCTGATGGTGAAAATCATTTTGCGGCAGTATCAGATCCTATAAAAGTAAAAACAAAAGACATATCTCCTGGTGAAAACCTCCACGAGGCGCTAGGAGATGGAAGCATGGGCCTTCCTGAGGTAGACAAAGTATATCTAGACAGATCACCCATCTTGGTAGAACTAGCTCAAGAAATGAATCTCGGGACAGAGGAAGAGCCGAAAATCACATACATAGCAGAATCTGTAAGCATACAGGAACAAGAGAACTTCTTATCCTTCTTCACACGTAGAAATTGCAATTTTACGTGGACCTATGCAGACATGCCAGGGCTAGATCCCGCCTTGGTTGTTCATCACCTTGCAGTACACCTTGATGCGAAACCAGTCAAGCAGAAGCTCAGAAAAATGAATCCTCAAGTGGCTCTCCTTGTCAAAGTAGAGCTAAAGAAATTATTGGATGTTGGGTTCATTCGCCCAATTGATTATCCTGAATGGGTTTCAAACCTAGTACTAGTTGCTAAACCAGATGGACGAATCCACTGTTGTACCGATTTCAGGGATCTCAACAAGGCCTGCCCAAAAGATGACTTCCCACTACCAAACATCAACATGATAGTGGATCTCACGACAAGACATGAAATGTTATCCCTCATGGATGGTTTCTTAGGATATAATCAAATAAAAATCACTGAAGAGGATCAGCACAAAACAACCTTCATATGCCCACGGGGAACATACTACTGGGTGGTAATGCCATTTGGCCTGAAGAATGCAGGAGCTACCTATCAAAGAGCTATGACTGTCATCTTTCATGACCTTTTTCACCACATCATGGAAGACTACGTCGATGACTTACTAGGCAAATAAAAGACAAGAGAAGAACATCTGGATGTATTGGCCAAGATCTTCGATAGGTTAGAGGAATACAATGTCCGTTTGAATCCAAAGAAGTGCATCTTCGACGTCACCTCAGGCAAACTTCTGGGATACATAGTCTCGAGAAGAGGAATTGAAGTTGATCCCACAAAGGTCAAGGCCATCACCGAAATGCCACCTCCAAAAACACTGAAACAACTGAGAAGCCTGCAGGGAAAACTCCAGTCTATCCAATGATTCATTGCCCAACTTACTGATAAGTACCAACCATTCCAGCATCTACTCCAAAAAGACATAGCTTTTGTCTGGAACACTCAGTGTCAGGTAGGCTTTGACTAACTAAAAGAATACCTGGCTAATCCTCCTGTGCTAACTCCACCAAGGTAAGGTGAACCCCTCCTGCTTTACATCTCCACAATAGAGATAGCTATCGGAGCCTTGCTAGCACAACTTGATGAACAGGGGAAAGAAAGAGCCATCTACTACATCAGCCACACCTTGATCTCATATGAGCTCAATTACACACAAATCAAACGAGCATGTCTAGCCCTTGTCTTTACTTCACAAAAGTTAAGACACTATATGCTCAATCACAAGACCAAGCTCATCACAAATATTGACCCACTAAAGTACCTACTAAACAGAGCTACTCTTACTAGGGGAATGGCTAAATGGGTCATGATTCTCACAGAATTTGACATAGAATACACTAAGAGAAAGGCCATCAAAGGGCAAGTTATAGCAGATCAGCTGGCTGAAGCACCTATTCTGGCAGAACATCCTATAATAGTGGAGTTTCCTGACGAAGCTATCTTGACAATCACACCAGCCACATACACATGGAAGTTGTATTTTGATGGATCATACACTCATAGAGGCTCAGGGGCAGGCGTCCTGTTTGTTACCCCTCAAGGTGACACAATCCCTAAATCCTTCAAGATCACATTTCCATGTAGCAACAACGTAGCAGAGTATGAGGCCCTTATCACAGGTCTCTGAATGGCCATCCAATGGAAAATTGAAAAGCTAATTATGTATGGCGACTCTCAACTGGTCATCAGGCAAGTAACTAATGAATACAAAACCAAGGATGATAAGCTCCTTCCATATAAGAAGATGGTCGATGATTTCAAAGACTACTTTGACAACATCCACTTCAAGCAAATCCCAAGGCTCAACAACAAAGTAGCAGATGCCATGGCAACCATCGGATCTCTGGTAGACATGAAGAAAGACAACAAGAAATGTGAGTTCCTGATCGAAGAACTCCCCATCCCAGCATACGATGTTCCTCAATCCAAACTAGTGTGCGAAGTCATTGGTCCCTTATCCCCATGGTATTAGGAAACCTACCTATACCTTCATGATAATATCCTCCCCCCTAACCTATCCACATCACAGAGAAAATTGTTCATCTATCTAGCCTCCCGCTTCATCCTTGTAGGCGACACCTTGTATAAAAGGAGTCTTGATGGCATGCTTCTACGATGTTTAGACTCTAGGGAAGCTGAAGTAGCCTTGGAAGAGGTACACGCAGGCATCTGTGGGGTGCATTCAAGTGGACCCACTCTTTCTAAAAAGATCCTCAGGATTGGATATTATTGGCCAACAATGGAACAAGATTCCTGCATGTTTATCAAGAAATGCCTCCCATGTCAACAGCATGGCGATCTCATCCACACACCAACACAGGAGCTGCAACCAATCACAATGTTATGGCCTTTCTCATAGTGGGGACTCGACCTCATAGGGAAAATACATCCTCCATCCTCCAATGGCCATAAGTTCATTATCACTGCTACCGAGTACTTCACAAAGTGGGTGGAAGCAATACCACTCACCTTCACCACGGGCATCCAAATCTTGAAATTCATCCTCCACTATATCATTTGCCAATATGGTATCCCTCATTCCATTGTCACTGACAATGGAAAGCCCTTCAAGAACCAAGAAGTCTGCACTTTGTGCAAAAAATTTGACATCAAACACCACTTCTCCACATCGTATTACCCTCAAGGAAATGGTCAAGTAGAGGCTTTTAATAAAACCATTCTCCACATTCTCAAGAAGACAGTCAATGAAGCTGGCCGTGACTGGCACCTCCAACTCAACCCTACCCTTTGGGCCTACAGCACAAGCATCCGCACTCCAACAGGAGCCACTCCATTCTCACTAGTATTCGGATTTGAAGCCATTTTACCTATTGAGCTTGAGCTCCCATGTCTATGAGTATCCCTGCAAAACATCATCTTTGATGAGGAATATAGAGTCGCAAGGTTGCATCAACTAGAACTCCTGGATGAGAAATGCCTGAATGCGTTGAACCACCTACAAGCATATCAGAACCGCCTCCGAAGAAGCTACAACAAGAAGATTAGAACCCAAAAATTTGAAGTAGGCGACCTTGTCCTTATGGAAAATTAGAAGAACTTGCAAGAACATCCTAAGAAAGGAAAGTTTGAACCCAATTGGCTAGGACCTTATGTCGTCACAGCCAATTATGGGTTAGGAGGATATTAGCTTGCAACATCTGAGGGGCAGCTTCTGGATGAGCTGATGAACATCCTTCATCTCAAGAAATTTTATGCATAACCCATCTGGTACCCCAAGTCAATATATATATATAATCAAAAAATAAAAAAACACCAAAAAATCAGAAAATCAAGAAAAAACCCAAGTGCAATAAAAACTTCCAATGGTGAAAATCACTCCGGTGACGCCTCAGATAGGTACCATGGTGAAAACTTATTTCAGGTGCCATGTGTAGTGGCCGGTTCTACCATCTAATAAGTCCTCTTTCCGTCACACCACTCCATATCTCACGCAACCCATGGCTTGGAATTCTGAAACATCAAGTCCTATCACCCAACCCACACTGTCCCATCCCAAAGCTAGCTCATGGAACGAGGATCCTTGTAAGCTCCCCTTTGTACATACAAAATAAAAAAAATCCAAAAACAATACAAAATCAGAAAAATCCAAAAACAATACAAAATCAGAAAAATCCAAAAACAATAAAAAATCAGAAAAATCCAAAAACAATACAAAATCAAAAAATCCAAAAACAGTAGAAAAACATAGAAAATCCAAAACAATCACCCCATACATCAATCTCGCTACAAATCACAATCATCAAGACACACATCCCCACCATCACAACCATCCCAACCTTTTCCCACATCATCAACTCATGCCAGAACTACATATTCATTTCGCCCGCATCTTGAAAGTACCTTGATCCCGTGGATACAGGGTATGTAGGCAGTCTGGAATACGAAGGACGTTTCCAGTACTCAGGTACATAAGATGCACCCATCCAACCCGTTTGGATGGTCCCCATTCACTGAGCTTTCTGGATCTAATAAATAATACACACACTACGTATACACTTGAAACATGGTCCCTAGCGCAAAAATCATCAATCAACATACCAACTATAACCTTACATCTGGCCAGACTATTCTTTTGCCCATCTTCCCAAAATTTTCCAGTCAATACCAACTGATCTGCGTCCTAGGATATATCTTTCCTACAATGGACAAAAATCTGTCATTCTATCACCATGTCTCTTGGCAAGAGCACACAAAGGTTATTTGTATCTTTTCATTGGTCTTTTTGATTATTGATTTTTATCTTTTTTATCTCGCTCTAAGTCATTTCCAAAGCTACCTTGATCTCATTATATCATGGTAAGTAGCAGATAGCACCTGGAGTAGACATAGTCATTGTTTTTGTATGCTGTGCTTGTGGGTTGGTTTCATTACTCCAAGACTAGTATTCATATCTTGAAGTCTGGGTCGCTTCTAGCATGATGTGTCCCATTTACATATATAGGCATCAAAACCTTATATGTATTACTCGCACTCATCGCTATGAGTCCCCTTCCTAGGCTAGGCAAGATTATACTACCTTGGGCATGCATGAAATCAACCTATTGTTTGTGGGTCTAGTCCATGCAATCATAGGATACACATCATCACCTAGGTCATTTCATACCTTTGTGAACTGTATCCTACATTGCTATAGTAAACTAAGAAATGCTCTCAATTAATCTTTTACAACTACTGTTACTAGCTCAAAATCATCCTCCTAATCACTCATTCAACATTATCATCTAGGCCTAGATTTCATAATCACCTACTCTATCCCCCCCATATAAAATTCCCCTAATTAACTCCCACCTAACACACCCTGAACCAAAGTAAATCCCCCCTCAATGACGTGGTGTCTTATGGCCTAACAATCCTTCTGTCTCCCCACCCCCATCCTCTAAAAACACTCCCATTCCTACCCATACCCCATCCATACACCCCTATCCTCTTCCCACCTGATCCCCTCTCCCACAGCCTTACCACTTAGGGTCAAACAAAGAACATCATGTGTATCAGGACCTGATCATCCCACCTATCACCTAGCATGCATCCCACGTATCGCCTAACTACATATCATAATCAATTAATTGCATATCATTTAGGTTCATTTTAATCCATTTAAATTGAATGTCATTTAGGTTCATTTTAATCCATTTAAATTGCATGTCATTTAGGTTCATTTTAAATCCTTTTGCATATCACTTAGGTTCATTTTAGAATCAGTTTAAAATGCATGTCATTTAGGTTCATTCTAAACCATTTAAGTTAAATTGCATATCATTTCATTAAGGTTCACCATTAACAGCTGATAGTTTGCATAAAAATTAGGTTCATTCTAGAATCATTTAGTTGCACATTATACATCACATTGCATATCATCTCATAACCATAAAGTTACATTACATCATCACAATCATCGTCACATCACATTGTTGCATCCATAATAAAAGTTTATTAGTTTGAACATTCATTTGCATTATCCATCATATAGTCCATAAAAAACATAATTGCATAAACATACCACACCCACAACATATAAAATCCATAAAGAAATACTGCATCCATCACATAGGCATCATCATAATAGAGCATCATAATCATAAGCATCATAAACCATCAAAAAGCATCATATGATATATAATCACCGCAAAAAAATGTACATGGCTCATATATGCATCAAAAAATATAGTGTCTTGATACAATGCCTCTAAGGGCTAACATGATATAACTATCACATGGAGGATCCTCTCTTCGAGGGAGTGGGAGACTCTGACCCTGGTCGAGGCTGTGGTCCTGTCGGCGGCTGTGGCTATGCCTGCACTTGTGGAACCTACTGGGGTACGTGTGAGGGAGGAGGCATCTTCTACTGAATAGACTGAATAGATCTCGATCTATGTGATCTCGATGCCCTCGATCCACTGACCTGGCTATAGCTCAGTGCTCATTGCTCTGCTGGCACGGCCGCATAATACAGGCCCCTATAGTACTACATCCACCTACTGCTCTCTGTCAATTCCCCCTGTGCCTGGCTCAATTGTCCCTGCAGCTGATACGACTGTGACTGCGCCTGAGACAACTGTGTCTGCATCATTGCCAACACTGGGGCAAGTCCACCGCCTGAAGCCTGTAGGCTACCCAATGAAGTCTCTACCTGTTGGGCCCTGACAAGTGCTGCATCTCGCTCCCCTGTTAAAGTGACTATGTCACCTTAAGCCTGTGCTAACTCTGCCTCGCGGTCTCCAATACCTCCTGCAAGCTCACCACCTGTGCTCTCAGGGTCTCCATCTCCTCCTCCTCATCCCATTGCCTCTGACGAGGTGTAAGCCTCTCACCCTCGGCCTCTCCAGTTGTCCCTAAGGGACCTGCCTGTTGCCCTACTGCCTGCTGTCCTCCCCCAATAGCCTATTGCTGTGCTACCTGTGGTGGAGGTAGGTCACCTATATCCACCCTCGGCTGTCCCCCACACCGCTAAGGTCCTCTAGGCTGTCGCCCGGCTCCAACCTGCACCTGCTCAACAGGAACCTGCTGCCCCACCTGCCCCTGTCCTGCTGCCACCGCTGCCAGCACATCTATCGGCTAGCCATCCCTACCAACCACTCTCTCCTCTCCATCATCTTCAACCTCCACAAGGATGTCCTCAATGATCTCCTCCCCCTCTTCCAATCCGTCATCCCCATCCAAGTTGTCTCCATCACCATCTGAATCATCCCCCCCTGAACCTGCTGCCTCCTCCGCTGGATCCATCAATTGAGTAGGCCAATGCATATGCCACCATATATCATATGCAGCCATAGTCCCTGCATCCCTCACTGTGCTCCTCTAATCCCACCGCATTGGCCGTAGAGCTGCAAAAGGTGGCATCTCGAGGGGTCTGAGCATATATCGCCATCTGCTGCGGGGTGTCCTGTATCAAACCAAACTGGCTCATGAGCCATGAGGGTAGATACATCTCTATAGCATGGTCTCCTCGACCCATAAGATACCTCTGCTGAAAAGTAAAAGGGAGATGAATATCATCATCTGGCCATGGCTCTACGCCGATATACGATCGCCAGATCACACTAATAACATCATCCAGTATCCTCCTCCAGTACCGCACCTATCCAGTATACGTGTACTCTGCATCCTGATATAAAAACACAAAGGCCTCAAAAGGCCGCCGATAATACCTACATGTCAGCCGGATAACAGTGATGTGCTCCCAAATCCATATATGAAGTAGAGTAACTCCAGTTGATAACGCTCTATCATGTAGGTAGGCGACTGTATGCATCTCATGGTATAACTGCCCCAGCATCGCCAATCCCTAGGCATAGACAGTCTCATGCCTCACCATCCCCTCTATCATTCCCCCAACCAACCGAAAAACCCCTGCCTCACCTGTCAGGCATCACGACCCCTCCAATCGAAGCACATAAGAATAAGGCAAAGGGATTTGCACCCGTCGCCAGCGTCCCCTCATAGTCCATCTCTCTCCCGTCCGCTGAGAGAACAATATGGTCCGCTCCAAACACTCTGATCAGGGCATTCCGCCCCATCCTCGTGTCATATCGAACCCGTCGACCTCGAATAGGTAGCTTGAGGATGCGATAAACATCCTCAAGTGTAATGGTAATCTCCCCAGTCAGCAACAGAAAGCTCCAGGTCTCAGAGCGAAATCGCTCCACAACTGCTGTCATCAGAGCTCCATGAACTCATAGAACTAGCATCGACGACACCGTCAGAAGCCCCAATCTCACCAGTCGAGCCCGCGTAGCATCATCAAAACCATTGAATAGTGCCATCACAGATGGCACTTATCGCTCTCATGACTGCAATATAAATCGCTGTGTATCCTGCATCCACAAGTTTCAGATTAGATATCAACCTATCTTTTTCTAAACCAACCCCTTTTCTTCTAACGTCTAAAAAGCCAACAGACAACCCCTTGTGCCATTTAAAAAAATGGCGCTACAGTTTCCTCTAAACTGCGCTATTATAGACAGTAGCGCCACTGCGCAGACCTCTTAGCGCTAATCCAAAAGATAGCACTACTGCACGCTGTACATGGCACCATTTTACTAAATGGCATCACTCAACATGTTGGTGCTAATTCCCACAATAGCACCAATTACCCCAAAAGCGCTAATTCACTCAATAGCGCTGATTCCCTAAATCATGCTAAAATGCACAATAGCGCTATTTCCCAATATGGCACTATTCCAGAGTATAGCACCATTTTAACCCTAATTTCACACTAAAAATGCTACATCCCATTCTACTAGGAATGGCGCTAATCCAGACGATAGCGCCAAATTACCTACCAAATGGCGACAAACTGCCCTAACCCTACCCTGGAGGATAGCGCCAATCCAGAGGATGGCGCTAATCCGCCTTACCGTTGGCGCTACACGCTCCAATCCTAAATCCAAAACCCTAAAAAATGCATGTAAATAAAAAATTCACAAAGTCAGGGTTAGGCCCTACCAGGGGTCCAGCATCCGGTGCCCAGCCAAACTCTCGGAACTGCTCTGAGATGTGTTGAAGTTGAGGAAACTGGGGGTTTCGGTCAGCCATCTCTCCTTCACTCCTTCTTCTCCAAAGTCAAAGTGTGCAAATGTGGCACTCTAAGGGCCCACTTTTCCTAATATAGTGGGCCATGTCATTCTTCTACCCCCTCCTTTTCCCTCCAGGGTGCAGATCTCAGCCTTCTTCCTCCGTTTATCTTCCCGTCATCCTCTTTTCCCATCCCTTATCCGATTTTCACTCCCGTCGCATCCTTTTCGAGAACTCGCAGAAAATTTTTTATTTTCCCACCGCCCTCTCGAGGGGGCATCCCTTATCCATCTCATACCTTTCCGGTAGCTGGGGCATATTTTTCTTCGACCTGATGCCACTTCCCTCCTAGGTCCTGATGCCACATTAAAGAGGGGCAAATGTAGACACCTAAAAATGTCTCCTACCATCAAACTAACTCCCGATATCCCTAATCATGTCAATTTCCCTCCAAACCAATTAATTAAATTTTATTTAATTAATTATCCCTTCATTTTCCTATTTTCCATCATTTATCTCCAAAATTGAATTAATTTCATTAATTCAATAGTCCCAACCTTAGCCAATTGATTTAATAAATATGCAATATTTATTAAATCAATTTCCCCCTTTTCTCTAAATCTAATTAATTAGTTAAAACCATGTTAACTAATTAATCCAGCCTACTAATTGACCTATTCCTACCCTAGACAATTAAATAGCTATTATTTAATTTCCTACCCTAGCCTACCTCATCCTAGCCCTAGGATTAATTAAATAAAATATGTGATTAATTAATCCTAACCCCTTCATTTGGGTGGTCAAACCTTGTTTAACACCCTTCCCCACATCCTCCAAAAAAAAAATTGAATTAAAACCACATAAGTCAATTTTTTATTTATGAACATCCCACATCACATTTAATTTTCCTTATAAACCCATACTCATTTATTTCCTCTCTTCCCCAAATGAATTTTTAATTCATTTACATTTCCCCATACGAATATTTAATTCCAAAATAATCTTTCACTCCCATGCTCATTTAATAACTCCTTTTCCCAAAATGAATAAAAGATTCATTTTTATTCCTAACCCTCCATTCATTCAAGATTGAATCTAGACCCTCCACATCACTTTTATCCTCCACCATTGATCTTCCAAATCAATCTCCACCCTTGGATCAAAATCCCTTCCAAAAATCTATAAATAGAACCTCTTTCCATCCATTTTCATCATCCAAGTTTATGCAAAGTTACCATGTCAAAATCACTCTTGAGCTAGAATAGTGAGTTGCAAATTAGAGTAGCATTTCACATTCAAATCTATTGTCTAGGGATTATCTTTGTCTTAGGAGTTCTTGGGTGCATGCTCCTACTTCCCTTGATGAGATTGGGTTTTGCATGTGAGGTATAACTTCTTGTGTTTATTGCATTTTGTTTAGTATTTCTACCTTATTTGCTTATCTAATCTACAGTAGGAATGATATATCCTAAGGTAGGAATCGATTGATGATTGGATCATGTCTAGTTGATGTTGTAAGATTGGCTCGAGATATGATGGTGACAAGTTGTGGTTGATGCTGATTTGATAGTTGATGATTTTTGTTAAGAGATGATGCTTCAATAGGTGATGCGATGCTTGGATCTAGTGTAAGCTCAGCGGGTTGGATGGGTGCATCTTATGTACCTGAGTACTTGAAACTTCCTACGTATTCCAGACTGCCTACATACCCTGTATCCACGGGATAAAGGCACATTAAGATGCAGGTGATGATGATATGCAGTTCTGATTTGTGTTGATGATGTGGGATGGTTGAGGATAGATGTGATGATGGTGGAAGATGATGTGTTGGATGATTTGGGTGATTTTGAGGATGTTGGAATATGATGAGATGTTGATGGAACAATGTTGATTTTGTGATGGATATATATATATATTTTAAATTTTTTTATGGATTTTTTGATTTTTTTTTGTGATTTTCTGATTTTTTTGGATTTTTGAGATTTTTTGATTTTTTTGTGATTTTGTGATTTTTTTGGATTTTTGAGATTTTGGAAAGGGAATGATTTATTATGATGGTTGCATTGGATTTCATTTGGATAGCCTTTGCACTAAATACCAATGACAAGGGAACACCAAGTCTAGAGGTGAAGGTGATGGGGTTGGATAGGGGGATTGGTGATGAAAGATGATGGATAGTTGATTCATGATAGATGAATGGACAAGCGGTAGGGATGCTTGTTAGATAGATGGAAGATAGGGATGAGGGATAGGATAGGTATACATGATATATGGATGGGGGGTTTTAGGATTTTCTCCAAGGGCTAGGTTGCAAGGAATCATATGCCCCAATGCTTAGAATTTTGCATGATGGGCTCATGTTTGAATGGATGGACTTTGCAGTAGATGAATGGAGGATATACTTACAAAGGGAGTATGCCAAGAGCTCTCCAAAGCATGTTTTTTTTTTGATATTTTGCCCCTTGTCTTTATCAAGATCTAAGGTGGGAGATGGTAAAAGCAATATATAATGGATAGGATGGATGGGAAATGATAGGATAAATAGGGGGTAGTGGATAGGAATATGATAGGATAAGGATACATGGATAGGATATGCAAAAGGACGTTATGGATGTGGATGATTAGATGGTTTTGCCCCCAAGTGTAGGGATACAAAATGGATGGAGAAGGGATTATGCATGATGCCCACAAGGGGTTTTCATCATGGTACTTGCCCAAGGCACCACAAGGAGTGGTTTTCACCATTGGACGGATTTTTCTTTTTACTATTTTCTTGATTTTTGATTTTTTGCTTTTTTGATGGAATGGGGACTCTAGCGTCTGTTTCCATGGCATGGAAAAGATGGTCCCATGTTGGATAGAATTTTGGATGATGATTGCATAGATGTTGTAGATAGGAGAAGATGGAATGTATGGTGGGTAGTGGATTATGTGAAAGCATGGACCATAGGAATGTGATGGGGAAGATATGTAGGATAGTGAATGAAAGATGGAGAGATGGGGGTATGTGGGAATGTCAAGTGGTGGAGGGGAACCAAGACCAACGGTTGCACACACCATGATGTATTTGGAAGCTTGTATTTTGGATGTGGAGTTGGGAGTAATGGGGATCGAGATAGGGGATTTTTGGATGGTCGATTTGGAGTTTTAAGGACCCAAATAGACCTAGGATTTATGGGTTTTTAGATGGGAAGTGGGATGTTTGGGATTTTTCTGTAGATTGGGAGGTGGATGCCTCATTAAAGTTGAGTGATCTTTGCTTAGGGACCGACACCATTTTTGTTTTTGCTTTTTCTTGTGATGGTGTGGGATTTGATAGCCTTTTGGATTTTGCTTGGAAGGGATAGCATCTTTAGGATTTTGTGCTTTATGCATTGAGGCATTCAAATTATTACTTTTGAATCCCATGGATTTGGGGGACGCTTCATGTTTGAAAGATGTGTGCTTTTGTTGGTCTTGATTGGGAAATTTAGGGGGTTTATGGGTGGAGGGGTAAAAAATGGTTTTATGGATAAATGAATGAGGGGATTTGAGGATAGGGATGTTTGGGAGGATGGGAGGATAAGAGGATTTGTGGATAGGGATGTTGGGAGTTGGTAGGATAGGAGGTAAAGTGGATTTAAGAGGAATATTTGGAGTTGGAAGTAATGGAGGTAAATTTGATGGAGGAAAATGGATGGTCACATGCTTTTGCAAATGATATGATGATGGAGGAGGGATGGCGACATATGCTTTGGGGGTGCGATGAGATGCACCATGTTTGGGATTAGATGAATGGATTTTGGAAGGTGGGTGGGTGGTAGCAACATGTTTAGATTGTTTTTCTTGGGGTGTATAGCCAAGGCCATGCGAGGATGGATGGAATGTGATGTGGATGGGCTCCAAGACGCCTTGTTCATGAAGGCCTAAGCCTTTGCCTTGATAGTTCATATGTTGGAGCATGCGACATGCAATGGGATGTTTGGTGCTTTGAAAACAATACGCGAGTCCATTATTTGTTAGAGAAGGATAAATGGTGGATGGAAGTTGTTCACCTCCTACAAGGGAGTCACCACAGATGAAAGTGCTTTGTCCAAGTGAATAGGAGGATGGATTTGGGATGGGATTGGTAGATGAAGGTGAAGGATTCATGGGGGATGGTACAGGGGTGGTAGAAGATGGTGTGAGATCAATAAGTTGATCAATACATGGGAAGGGATCAGGGATGGGATTAGATGGGATGGTTAGATCTTGATTAGGAGGAGTGGATGTTTCAACATGCTTTGGATTTGATTCTTGACATAGCTCTTGTGTTTGGATAGAAGTGGGAGTGAGTTGGATAGATGTGGTGGGTGCTTGGATGGATGTGATAGGTGTTTGGATGGATGCGATAGGTGCTTGACTTATGTGTTCTTGAACATGGCTACATGATGGTTCTTGACTTATGATAGGGGTTGTTCAAGAGATTTGGTGGATGTTGGATTGCATGAGGGTGTTTGATTCCTTGCTAATAGCCAATGGATGGCATCCTTCATGAGTGTATGGGTTGAAGAACAATATAATGGATAGATAATGATGGTGGATGGTGTAGGATTAGGATTGGGATTGGATAGGGGGGTGATGGGATTAGGTAGTGATGGTTCTTGGGTGGGTTCAAGGATAGGTGTTGGACTAGGTGGTGGTGTTGGAGGGGTGGAGGATTTGGGGGATTCCTTTGCTTTGATTGGTGATGTTGTTTGGAGGAAATCCCACAAGGATTCTTTGGATGTTGTGGGCTTAGGACTTGGAAGATTTTATGGTGGATTAGGTGGTGGATGGGTGATAGGGATTGGTGGATTGGGAGATGCATAGGGTGATGGATTAAGATTGGAGGAGCATTGTGTTGGGGGGGTTAGGATTGATGGATTGTAAGGTAGGTAGGGTGATGGATTAAGGTTGATAGGATGGGGATTAGAGGATGGGGGATTTGTATAAGGAAATGGTTGTTGATATAAGCTTTGGATTTTGGATATAAGGTGTGATAGATTGGTGTTCCCTTGATCAAAGTAAGCATGACAAAGGTTAGGGGATGGATAAGTTGGAGGTATTGATTGATTGGATAAGTATGATGGCATGGATGTGTAAGGAGATGGTGATTGATATGAGGGTAAATGTTGATATGATGAAGGTTGGTATGATGGAAGTTGGTATGAGGTTGATGGCGTGGATATGTAGGATATTGAAGGTTGATATGATGAAGGTTGATAGGAGGTTGATGGTGTGGATAGGTAAGATGTTTTTTGATATGATGGAGGTTGGTATGATGAAGGTTCATAAAATGAAAATTGATGTGAGGTGGATGGGGATGATATGTAGGGTGTTTGTTGATATGATGAAGTTTGGATAGGGGATTGGGATTTTCCAATGATGAGGAGTGCTAAGGGTATATCGTTAATGTCGTTTTTGCATTTTTCCTTAGCATTAGGATCCATGTTCTCATAGACTTTTCTAAGTCTTTGTAATTGTTGCATTGCTTCATAAGGATCCATTTTGTGGGAGAGATATGAGATGAAATGGAGGATAATGGATGATTGTGATGTTGGGAACCAAATTTCAAGACCTTAGGATGATTTGATTTGCTTCAAAGGTGGACTAATGACACTTAAATAATAGAATTGATTTGGTTGATTTGATTGGATGATCAATCAAGGTCTTGATTTTTTGATTGGGTTGATTTGGATTTGGAGTTTGATAGTGATGTTGGGGGACTTGGATGTTGATTGGGATCGATGTTGATGTGATGTGATGATGACTTGGATATGATTAGGGTTTGATATGGAATGATTAGGGATGATTAGGATGATGTTGATAGGATGAGGATGAAGGATGGAGATGTGACTAGGATGTGCTTAGGGATGATTGGGATTGAGGTTGATTTGACAAGAATGGAGATAATGATGAAGTGTAATGATTAGAATGATTTTGTTTGGATAATGATTTAGATAGACTAATGATGATTGATGATGTAGAGTCACAAGGATATGATTAGGATTGATTTAGGATGACTTGGATGTGATTAGGAATGAAGTAGCAAAAAATGAGTGATTAGGATGAATGTGATTGGATTTGAATGAGTTGGAAGAATCAGTTGAATGACTTGTCTTTATGTGTTTGGTATTTAGCTTGATTTGGTAATGTTCAATGAAATGAGCACACATGTACAATCATGAATCACTTAAACAAGACACATAAGCAATTTTGGATTTTGAAAATGAAATGTAATGATGATTAAACAAGCACATGTGGAAGACACATCAACATGCCCTAATGTCTAGTTTGAAATAGGGTATGGCGAATTAGGTTTTTGGGCAATGTTTACATGAGGTTGACTAGGAATTGAAAGTGAAATCCTGTCACACAGCTGGGAGAAGGGGGTAACCCACCCTTCACCTTCACTTCCCAAAGGTAGAAAGTTCTTTGGGGCTTAGCCAAGAGTGACAAGATTCCAACTCTCAATGAGGGTGTCTTTTGATTCAGCCTCAAATTGAGGTCGTCCTTAGGGGTGATGAAATCCCCTAACAGGCCTCCTAGGAAAGGGTAAACAAAAGTGAATCAAGTGAGGTGTTTTTGATCTCCAAGATCACCTTGCGGTGCGAGGAGAGAGCATACACACACACACACTTGATTCACACTTGCAGTGGTTAATTGCCCTTAGAAATTGAAATGTGAGGAAGACAAGTCAAGCAATGGTTCTTTTTAAAGCCCAAGTCCAAATGTGTGATGAAGACATTTGTTGATTTTATGCCTAATTTTCAATGATGTGTGATCAAACAATGTTCGTTTTATGAGCTCTAATCGAAGTGTGTATGCAAACAATGATTCATTTTATGTCCCAAATTGAAGTGTGTATGCAAACAAGATTATGAAGAAATGAGAAATAGAATGAGTGCGCATGATTAAATTGCTATCCAAGTTGTTGTATTTGCTATTCTTGATGTTGTTCTAGCCTCGAATGATCACCTGCAAGTAACAACATTGAAAACAAAGCAAGTAGACTAGCCAAGATGATCGTTATGCAAAAATTAAGAATTTGATAAAATTTGATGAAAAATGAACTGATATAGAAAAATGAAGTGCATAAACAGATTCTAGATGAAATTTTATGCAATTTGAAATGTTTTTTTTGCTGAAAAAGGCTGAGTTTTGCTCAAGTTATGTGCATTTGAAGTTTTAAAGCATCTTTGACTTCTGCGAAAAAAATGCTGCAAATGCTACAGTCACCAGAAATTTCCTCACAACTGTGTAGTTTGCCTCGTCAGCTTTCCGGCAAGTCCTTGTTTGTGAATTTTTGACTTCGTATGTGAAAGTTGTGTGAGTTTGAAAAAAATAGCCTATTTTGGCATGTTGGAGGCAATTGAGAAGCTGGCTGACTGTTAACAAAAAAATGCTGGCGGTTATGTCTCTGCTGGTCACATGTGAAAATTTTCTCTTGGCAGTTAATGCTTACCCTGGTGGTTTGGGCTTGTTGAGCCCTCGGTCTACCATGTGACCGCGGGCTAGAATCAAGCAAAAAAAAAAAAAAGACAAAAGGGGAGGTTAGCCCCCTTCCCCCCTTGCAGTGCTATGGCCGGTTAGAAATGTGGCCAAGACCTAAACTACGACCAAAGCCCAAATTTGAGCACGGGAGGCAGGTTTCGTTTGAAAGCACTGACCAAGGGTTTAAAGCTCCCCTCAACCCCTTTGACTGCCACTGTTAAAAGGCTTAACACCCAACAGTTGGTGTTTAACGCCCAAGGTGGAAGCTTATGCATCGAGGGTTTTTTAAAAATGTAGCTAGTCACCAACGTGACCTCTGAGCTTTGATTCTGATTAGGGGCTTCGAATGCTAAGGGACTAAGGATTTAAAGCAAATTAAATCACAAAACAACCAACTCACAAAGATGTGACCACACCACAGATCAGAAGCGACAAAAGGTTTTATGGTTGCGACTCGGTGGGACGGGTGAAGGCAGATCTGAGCAATGGAAGCAGACATCAGGGTACAAAACAATGGAAACTCTTATCTCTACCGAACATTTGGCTCCAGTCTTGGACCCCACAGAATACGAAGGCAAGCTAGGATATAGGCTGTTATGATATCGACCAAATCTCATGCAGTTGACTAAGTGGTGAGATGAACTAATGGGAGACGGTGAAGATCAAGGTTCCATTGAGTGGCGGTGGCAAGTTTGGAAGTAGTGGCCGATGGTGTAAGTAGGTGATAGTGGTCTTTTGAAGGGAGCGAAGACTGTGCATGGGGAAGCCACAGGAAATTTGTTCAATAGGTAATGGACTGTAACGGTTTTAATATAAGTGAGGACTTTGGCTTAACTTTTAGGGTGGAGGAGATTCTGATTAGGAGACTAGGGTTTGGTAGGCAATGGTCTAAGATTTGTGAGGGGCAAAAAGACTATTATATGAGCGACGGACACAAAATGCAGGTGATGCCATGAATAGAATGTTGTTGACAAAGGTTGTAGGGTTTTATGGAGTGGGAGGAGTAGCTTGCCAAATGGTGGCGATGGCGGATGAAGTCCTGAAGGCAGAGGAATAAGGGATAAGCGGCGCTAGGGTTCATAATGGGTTATGGATGGTGGGAGAATCGTAGAAGAAGCTTAAATTAACAATTTAAATGACAGTTCAAGATCTTTGAGTCAGTGATTGCAAGGATTAAGACTTGAAATGTGACAGATGGTTGCAACAGAGCGGTGGTGGGGGTTTGGAGGGTGTCGACCGGGAGGTGAAGTGGTGGCGGGTTTAAACCAGAACCTGCAAACACCAACATTAAACCTGCAATACAAAATGACCTTCACACAGAAAACTAGTGATGATAGTAAACAAACAATGCACTGATTAGTACGAAAGGGGGTCATGGATCTGTACAGTACGGATCTGTACGATACGACCTGTGGCCCTAAATTTTTTTCAAAAATTCCAGTCACAGAACATAGTCAAATTTACTGTCAAAAAACTCAGAAACAACGTCCTGATCACAATGGTGAGGTTGGTTTTCACCCAGGACGCAACTTGCAATAGCTCACCCCCAAAACTTGCAAAACTTGCCAAAAACTAGGGTTAGAAAATGAAGATTTTGACAACAAAACCTAGAAAAATGATTGGTTAGACAAATCCCATTTGTTTTGGGAATTCAATTGCCAGAGCAATTTGACTGGATGCTTGAATATGGACATAACAACATAGTCGCCATGGTTTCTACATTTGGTACAAATGCAATGAAGGTATGTTGTTCATTCCTTGATAGAGTTGAATTGAAAATGTTTATGCTCAAATAAAACATAGTATTGATACATTGTACCCTATGTCTTATAATAGTTTCAATTGTATACAATACTTGTGTAGACACCTAAAATTGGCTTGCTCTGCAAACCAATTTCCTATATCTCTACACTAATTTATCCCTCCTATTAATTAAATAAAGTCATTTTATTTAATTAATTTATCCCCAACCATCTGTCTATCCCTTGTGATCAATTAATTCACTTAATTTATCACTATACCTTATGACTACATCCTCATTGATTAAATAAATATTCTCAATATTTATTTAGTTAATTTTGTTCATTTCCTTAATCCTTATTAATTAGATAAATCATGCTTATCTGATTAATCCGCCCTATTAATCAACCTATCCCTAGCCTAATTGATTAAATAGCAATTATTTAATCAATCTACCCTAGCCTACCTATCCCCTAGACCTAAGTTAATTAAGCTAAATACTTAATTAACCTTGCTTAGACCATCCTTCCACACATCTTTGAATAAAAATCAATTTCTTATTCAAAGGGTCAAATCCTCCTTACCCCTCATTTATCACCCTCTTACACATGTAAGTGTACATCTTCACATCTCCACATAAAAGTGAATTTTTAATTCACACTCCCCATGAGGTGAATTTTTAATTCACACTCCCCATGAGGTGAATTTTTAATTCACATGTCATATCCACTCTTCCCAAAAATGAATCTTTAATTCATTTTTGTCCTCCACACCCTTCCCCATGTGAATTTAAAATTCACAAATAATGAGAGCCCTCTAATCCCATTGACCAAGCTTCAACCCTTGATTTCTCTCATCCACTCCCCTTGTGACACTTGTCACAAGGCTATGACTTCAATCCTAACCCTAACTCTCAATCATTCCTAGTCCTTGATCTCATCTTTTAATCCTCACCCTCCAATCTTTTCACCAAAAATTTATAAATGAGACCCTTCTCTAAGCCATTAGAGAAAAACTTCTTCATGCATCCAAACTTTGCCCAAATTTCTCTCAAATCTCCTCATCATACCATCATAATGCCAAAATCACTCTAGCCATTCCATCTAATCTATCAATCCCTCATCCCCATCTCATCTACATTGTGTTGAATGCATTTGAGCAATCAACATTTCAATCAAATTGGGTAAAATCTAAGGAGCTTGGGTGCAACTCCTTCCACCCTATCTTGGATTTGTGGGTCAAGTGAAGGTATCATTTGTATTTTGCATTTGATTTGTATTTCTAACTTCATTTTGACTTCATAGATTACATTGGCACGCCCGGTTTCTCGAATCTAACCAATCATTTCTCCATCGACATCAGTGGCATTGTACTCCTGATATGCAAACCACTTGTCGGGGTTCGCCAAAACCCATTGTTGCACTGAAAGATAATCATTACCATCAAACATGTAGCTTGATGTCTTAATTTTATGATCAATGTTCACAATATCATCCATGGTAAGAAAATCATCCCTAGAAGATTGACCCTCAAACATGGTCATCTTCTCATGCACCATTTGCTTATGTTTTTTATGTACTGCATCTGCAGGCATGCCAGGCAATAACAATGACTCTACCCATCCATGCAATTATTTGCTAATATGGTGCAAAGAAGGACCTTGTTCCCAAAAACTCATTATTCTTTTGATCGTGACAAGGTATGCCTTCCTTGTCCACATGCTGAACCTGGTGGTACCATACCACTACATGGTTTGGTTTATGAACCATGACTTGTGTGCTAAAATGGCAAGTACAACCACATTGTGTATTCCTACGGCTAGGTCTACTACCCTTCCCTAATTTGTGCACTGAAGAAGGATCAAAAGGTGTTGCACTTTTTCCCTGAAGTCCTTTGGTCCATATGCACACCAATACCTATGAAAATCATAAAGAATCTTCAAACTATTAACATATGTAGTTAATCAATGATTATATCACTCTTACAATTTATGAACATTTGTAGTTAATAATTATTCTTACATGTATTCCAAAAAGCTATTAATCTTGGTTTTTGTATCAGAATCAAGAGGGGGTTTCTTTGAATGACTCTTATGAAAGAAGGTTGGGTAGGATTCGCTTGAACTTTCTCCCTTGATAAAGTCATCCAATCTATCAATCTCAATCCAAGCTGAAAATAACTGTGATCCTTGAAGGATATACGTCTCCCATGAAAGGTCTTTGAAGGAAAATTTTCCACTAGGGGGTTGTTGAACGACTTCGTCCATGATGTGAGACCAATTGACATTCATCTAGCAGACAAACAAAAATGTTAGCATTTGATTAGAAAATGTCCACACATGATATAACACACTTGGTAGAATTTCTAGACATGTTTGATAACCATTTGAAACATGTTACATCTATTTATTGCAATTATGCCCATCATCAAGATTAGTTGTAAAGATCCCAAGGATATCCAATGTCAATGTGGGCAATGATTGTCAAAGTGAAATCAACAATGATTATTAAATTGTACCCACATAGAGTACTTGGGAGTTACTTGGACCCTTCTTGGTCATAGGAATCAAGCAACCAACTCGAGAGTTGTATTCTACTCTAGGAGGAGTTACTTTTGAAGGAGGGCACATGAGTTGGACCATGGTTTTGAGTCTTATTTTGACTCGTGGTAATATGTTATATCCAAAAAAGATGCAAGGGTTGTACAAGGTAATAATTTTAGGTTAATTCTAGTGGGCATGTGATAAGGCTTTGGTTAATTTCAATTTGATAAATGTAGAATTGGATTAGTATGAAAATTAAATTTTTGTGACATCATAAAATGACTTTTCTTTCATTTGAATGCAAATTTTGACTTATGGATAATAATAGATATGTTCAAAATAATCTAAAGGCTTCTAGAAATCCCTAGTTGGCCATTCGGATTATATATTTTCATGTATTTATGATTTTGAAAGGAGGTCTTTGAAGACCATTTTCTCTTCACATGGCACATGTATGATTTTGTAAGAGCCTTCAATGTATTGTAGGAGTTTGTCTCCACTACTTGCATTTACATTTAGTGGTTATGGGTTAGAGATATTTATCTTTTATTTTCTTTATTGTTTCATTTATCTCCTCAAAGATGTCATTGTTGACCTTTGAATTGCTTGGGTGAGAAGGGACACTTGTCACCTTGTGATTGATGAGGAATTGAGAGGTGAGTTGAGTTTTCTTAACCTTTGGAATAGGTTAAGGAGAGGGGTAGACACTTTTGGATTTTATTATTCACTTTCATGTTTGAGTTTAGAGAGATGAGAGAAGAGAGAAGAGAAAGAGTGTAGTGTTCTTGAGCTCTTGATTGGTGAGGACTTGAGAGGTGACTTGAGTTTTCTTAACCTTTGGGATAGGTTAGGGAGAGGGGTATACACTTTTGGATTTGATTATTCACTTTCATGTTTGAGTTTAGAGAGATTAGAGAAGAGAAAAGAGAAAGAGTGTAGCACTTGTTCTTGAGCTCTTGAGAGAGATTTCTTGTGCTAAAGAATAGATCTAGAGCTAGGGAATGCATGCTTGAGTTTGGAAAAGGCAAGGATTGTGCTTAAAAAATAATAAAGTTACATTTTTTTTGGAAAGATTTAGAATTTTAGATGTAGGACCTTTATTCCCTTGCATTTATTTTGATATTTCCTTTGTGTTGCATGATAAAATGAAATGATTATTGCCATGAATGTGTTAAAAAAATTCTTAATAATTTCCTTTCTTTGTGCTTGGGAAGAAAGCTTTAGAATGTATTAATGGAGTTCTAATGACTTATATATGTAGAAATTTAAGAGTATGTTGCTTGTATTTAAAAAGGATTAACCTTACATTAAAATGTGTTCAAAGTCGAAAAGAAAGTGTGGTATTCCAAGTATGGTGATTTACTTGTGTAAATGAGAGTTTGACACTTTATTGAGAGTCACCTTTGAGGGTTTGATGCCTTTAACATGTTTAGGAGGCATGGAGTGGGGATTGAAACCCTTAAGATTTCTCCATTAAACTCACCAAATGGATTTGGAGGTCCTTGATAAAAGACACTCCATGGTCTTACTTCACCTACCTCTCCTTGTGATTCTTGAGGGTTGCACTTATGTTTTGAGAATACCCTTGCATGTATGTGTTTGTTTATGTGGCCAAATGAGTCTATTTTTGAATGGTGTGTGCAGGTTCCCATCTGTATGACTTTATTAAGCAAGGTGGGGTGGACCTCGTGGTTCCACATGGTCGAGAGGTAGCATTTCTCCCATCAGCTAAGCTTGGAGTTATAGGATCTTGGAAGAACCTTCTTCTCTTTGTTTTGAATATTGTATGAAACAAGTTATAAGAAGGTTGTTATTTATTTGTGCTCAAAGAGTTGAAAAAAGTATTGATGTATTTACTTTATGGCTTATAAAATTTATTTTGCACTGCTCCCAGGGTAGCGAAAGAAAGATGTGCTAAACCTCCCAAAAGAGATTCAATCATTGCACACAGACATCTAGTAAATGTGGACAAGTCCATTAAAAAAAATATAAGAGTTGTACTTCTACCCAAATTAGAATCTATGCTTCTCACTAAATCTATCAATGTCTGCATAGAAGAGCAAACCTATGTAAATGAGGGGAAATATGAGGATCGGTATGAAATAAACCTATTTTGGTTTACAACATGGTTATGTTTTCAGTTATCTCTACTCCCAATCTTTGTTCATCAGTTTGAGGCAAGTTTTGAGGTGGGTTTTTAGGCTACTCAGGTAAAGGTTCATTCAATATATAATCATATACATTTATACAATCCATGATCTCAACTACAATTACAAAAAAAAATTATTAAATAGATTTTTCAAACAACTACTATATATATATATATATATATATATATATATATATATAGAAAATGATGAGAATGCTTATATATAGAAAACTCTTATACACTTGATGTCACTAGTAATTGTGATTGCATACCTAAAGAATAAAAGGTGATGTTTACCAAGTGAACAAGTTGTCATCTTTTATGATGTAACTAATTTTCATGTTAGACACAAATACTACATAGTCAATTCACCTGGATTATGAGATAATCTTTTAACTAATTGTTTTGAAATTCTAGAAAATGTATCAAGATATATACTAATATTTTGAGGAATTTCTTTATGATTTAATTATAAAATATGTCTCCATAGATTTATCCTTAATTTTTTTGTATTTATCCAAAATTGTTTTAGGTTTACTAATAAGACCATATATAAGTAATACTCATCATCTAACAACATGCATAAAAAAATAACAAATCTAACTTCTCAATATGCTTACTCAAATAATGTATTTTCTAATGCATTAACCAAGTAGGTAATAACATGCATATATATAGGATGCAGAAATGAAATATTGTTCTAAGAATTACTATCAAATAAGACCATCTTAGGTTTCCTAATAATATGTCCATCATGAAAAGTATGAAGCTAATGATCGATGGGAAGAGATACACTAAGGAAGACATTATCATTGAAAGGAAATAATTTCCAAACTTATCACTAGATATATCACCATAAGGAGCAAATAGACCTAGACATGTAAGTAACTAACATATACCGTGCACATGAAATTGACATCATAAAAATGTGTTGTGCATGTATATCAATCATGGATAATGGTTTAAGATAATTCATATTGAGTAAGATAGAATCAATCAAAGGTCTATGAATCCTAGGGTTAGAAGATCACAAGATGTAGCAATTAAAGAACAATAGGATAGATCTAGAATTTGAAAGAAAATGAACCTTCAACAAATAAGAAGTTTATAAATGATTTCAAAATACTAATTCATAATGATTATCTTATGTAATAGTCTTGATTCAAGATATATTCAACTAAAAGTATCATTCACCATTATGTGTAGGTCCTTATGTTACTAGTGTTGATAGTGTTTTAGTTTGTAGATAGTTTTTGTGTTGAATGGTTGAACCTATGTGTGAAGTAATCTTATTGTATTGCAAATGTTGGATGATCTGATTGGTTGGGTAAGTTGCTTATTTGTGTTTAATTGTCCATAGTGTGTGGGTTAGGGCTTGGAAATGCTCTAGCCTAAGTCTTAATGCAACCATTATGGATAGGGTCCTATTATTGTTGATCTAAGTTTTTATCCTAATTATAGGGTGATCTTGTGAGTTAAGGCCTCTAACTGAGTGGATAAGGATTCATTGGGAGTAATTGTACTTATTCAAGATGGAAGAGTTTCTCATGGACAAATGGTAGCTATTCATGGAGATCATCTTGGTAGGTTGGGCTAGGACATTTTAGCTAAACCTTAACCTTTATATTTATATAATTAAGTTACATTACTTAACTTCTATTGCTGGGCGTGACCAATGCTAAGCTACATGTGACATGTAGGTTGAATAACATGGTGGATGTAATGCCCATTTTTGTACTTCAGTTATCACTTGCAACAATGTTGTAGGTGTTCTTTTTTTACGCATATGATTCTATTTGTAAGGCCTATTTCCTTATGTAATTTTTATCCATACATTGTATTCCATTCTTGACATAGATATCATACAGTTGCATGTTGATAACTCATTTTGCTTGATGGATTTGGCAGATTTACTATTACCATGGATTATAATAACATGGATGTGTGATTGAATTTATGGCACCTAGTGATGAGTTAAATTGTAATCTTTCATTGATTTACATTTCTTTTTAGTAGCCAAGTATGTACATGAGGTACTAACCCTAGTATCATTTTCATGAAACATAAGAATTTAAATGTAATTTTATATGATTATGAGTTTTGTAGATATCAGATGAGTTATAGAAATAGTAATAGACATTAGAATAATAGCTAGTGTAAATCAAAATTGACAAAGATATGATGATCTTATATGATTAAAGATTATGAAATCATAGTTATGAATAGCATGATATTTTATAGTGCTCTGGCTATATTTATAATGGATGTATTGATATGTGCCTTGAGTGTGCAAGTGCTTCATACAGTTTAGCCAGCCGAGGACAAAAGACCACAACACTAGCCACTCTAGTCATCTCTCTCTCCTCACCTTGTGAAGGAAAAAGAGCTTGATTGTGTTTTACCCAATTCGTCAATTGTCTTAGTTCGAGAAAAGACTAAGACCACCTAGTGTTAAGCCAACTTGTTGAATGTCCTATGCATTGTAAGTGGTCTCAAAATAATGTATTCCATTGAGAGTTTTCTTTTTGTTAAAAGAACCACCATATGTCATATAAACTCATATTTGAATATAATTAAAAAATTTAAGTTGGTCTAAATGCACATTTTTAGGAAATGTAGGTAAATATAAGTTACTAGGCTAATCACCTAGGGGTTGGGTACTTATAGGGCCCTAAATGGAAGTAGGGAATGCTCACAAGTGTTGGAATGAGAGGATGACATGATAAGTCTCCTCTTCTATCTCTCTACCACCTATTGCTAAGTGCTAATTGTGCATAGCCAAAAGGTTTTAGGGGGAGACATGTATCCTTGGAGGAAGGTAACTCATTTTAATCTAGATTTCGCCTTTTTGGAGGGGACTTATTGGGGAGAGAGAGGGAGAGAGTTTTTTGTTGGCTGCTATATACATAGGTGATTTTTTTTGCTAGGATGGATGATGGGATAAAATTTTCTTTGTTGGCTGCTTGGAGTGATTTGGGGCTGCATGGTAGATTGTTGAAAACCCTTCAAGAAAACTAGTGGAACTCATTTTTGAGAAAAAAAAATTGGACTAATATTGAAATAGGATAAATTTTTATTTTTGTTAGTTGCCTAGAGTGATTTGAGGCTGCATGTTAGATTGTTGAAAACCCTTCAAGAAAACTAAAAAGTGTTCATCAGATCTCATGTTCATGTAGTATTTTCTACACCAGTGAGACTGGTAGATCTTTTCAAACAAAAATCAAGAAACAAAATGCACATAATTATTCCAGTAGGTCGAAACAATCAACATTAGTTGGACACAATCAGAATACCAAAATTCTTGTTTTCGACAATAGCTGGAAGGAAAGAGGAATTAGGGAACCTATAGAGATTGAAAAACAACTTAGAAATCTGAATAGGGACAATGGATGGAAGCTCAATCATACCTAGATGGTTGGAAACCCTTAATTCAAAGAACAAAACACATATAGTTATCACAATAGGTTGAAACAATCAGGTATTAGTTGAGCACATTCAGAATACCCAGATTCTTGATTTGGAGGATAGATGGAAGGAAAGAGGAACTAGAGAAGCTATAGAGATCAAGAAAAAACCTAGAAATCTAAATAGCAACGATGCATTGAAGCTTAGTCATACCTACAAAGTGACGGTCGGATGATGATAGCCTAATAGAGATCAAGAAAAAACCTAGAAATCTGAATAGCAACGATACATTGAAGCTTAGTCATACCTACAAAGTGACGGTCGGATGATGATAGCCTAATAGAGATCAAGAAAAAACCTAGAAATCTGAATAGCAACGATGCATTGAAGCTTAGTCATACCTACAAAGTGACGGTCGGATGATGATAACCTAATAGAGATCAAGAAAAAACCTAGAAATCTTAATAGCAACGATGCATTGAAGCTTAGTCATACCTACAAAGTGACGATCGGATGATGATAGAATCAGCAATCAGAGGAAAAGCTTTGAATTGGATTTTTGAAAAAAATGGAATGCCATGACTCCGCAAGGCTATGCACAAAATGGATTTGTTGGAGAGGCAAGCAAATGCAATTGGCAGGTGTAAAGCCAAACTCCGCAACATTTTGCCGGCATCCTCCCTGCCTGTGCCAAAATGGGAGTTTTGGAACAGGATATAGACGGACATCCATCAAAGCATAAAATGATAGACGAATTTTATTAAATGTTGAACCAGGGAATGCTCTGGTAGACATGTATGAAAATGTGGAAGCATAAAAAACAAAAAAACGTTAACTAATTACCTTGCTTCGGAAGAAGGCCTTCTTCTCTGTACTCCACGCCTTTAGCTTTGTGTCCCCTGAATAAAAAACTGCGACCCGCCTATGGTTGTCACATATAAAAAGCCTATCGGCTAATAAATCACTTTTTAACATTTCTAAGTTATGTTTTAAACTGCATTATTACCTAGGTTGCAGCTTTCACATGTTTCATTGCTGTCAAATTTATTTTCTTTGGGGATTTGCTTGGTGTTTTTGGAGGCCTTTAATTTGCACCCAACCAGCGATTCTGTAAGTTTTACAAGTTATGCATAATATCCAGTATTGTCTTCCAATAGAAGTGCATTGAAAAGAGTAACCTAGATAGGCAGACTTTAGCAATTTTTTTTGTTTAATTTCAAATTTATTGAAATCATTGTTATTGGTTAGAAATGCTCTCTTGCATCAAAATTCCACTTTCTTAGAAATGTCTCAATGTACCCAAAAGAAAGCCAGAAATATTGAATTGAATTTGTAATTTGAAATTACATTATTGGACAGTATGATTTTATTAAAGGCAATTCCTTTTAGTTTTGACAGGTATATTCATCTATTTTCTTCTTGGGATTTTGAAAAGATCTTTTCTTTGCAATGCAAAGATACAACACAAATGATTGCAGGAACCTTCTAGAGAGGGGAGCATGGAATTTAAACAGAAGCACAGAAGCTAATAAGGTGGTCCAAACACAAATTCATGTTATAATAACATAGCATATATACCCAACTTTGATACAATTAAATAACTTCTATGGGATCTGATTTTGTCATGATAATTTTTGCCACAATATTATGTATTTCTATTTTGTATTTGTACAATTAAAATGATTTTTATTCATTAAAATCTATCAGAAAAAAATATTAGTATTTACATACCATTTACAACAATTTCAGGTTTGTGTATACTGTTACAATTTACAGTTACTTTGTGTGCATTGTACAGAGCTCATGCCTGTATGCCTGTGTATGCTTGATCTACTTCAGACCATTAAAAAACCACCTTTGTAATGTCCTACAAAAACTGGGTTGCACAGCAGCTGTTCTTACAAACTAAGAACATAAAATACACCAAAATTTATAATTTAATTTATCACACTTACTCTTACAATCTCAGGTGCATGAAATGCACCGACACTCAACCACGGAAAAGCTCCCTAATAAATAATTCATAACAATATTGTAAAAGCAGATTCCAACTTGTCACATATGACATACCTACAACAAAATTCCCAGCCTGTATTTGATGGCTACACCAATCAGCTTCAGCATAACAAACAAACCACTTACAAGAGGTTCTGTAAATAGAAAAACAAATTTAAGTGGTCCTTGGTGTGAGAGAAACACCATAATCAGACATTCACTTCTTAAGCTTAAATATACAACGAAGCAAGTGTCCCTTAAACCTGCATTTGATGTGTTTTTCTCCGAAAAAGCCCGGATTGAACTCTATGAATCCATTCCACTTATTATGTTGAATACCTTGTTTATATTGTTTCATAGGAAATTGGATTACCTTGTTTCTCAGAAATCTCATTTTCAGCAATTAAGCTTGCATGCTCATTGTTATCGTTTACTGAAAATGAGAGCAAATGAAAAATGAAAACGCCGTTGCCGGGGATCGAACCCGGGTCACCCGCGTGACAGGCGGGAATACTCACCACTATACTACAACGACTTCATGTACGTTAAACTTATTATTATTTTATTAATTTCAATAGAAAGAGCAGTCTCAAACAAATGGCCAGGGCTTCGAGCTCTTCATTTCTTTATTATTAAAGGCCATTATTGCTCGCTCCCAATTTGACAGGGAAAAACAAGAGCACTTGAACATCGTCCTTCACTAAGGGAGAGGGCCCAGTTGCCGCCCACACTCCAATAACTGCTATGTTTTTAATCAGTTGACCCCTGATTAAATTTTTAAAAAGAACCAATACATGTAAAATACCAACCAAATAAATTAACACAATTGCACCAATACATGTTCACAAATGCACCAATACATTTGTAAATTAACCAATGAAATTAAGACAAGTGTACAAATGTGATGGCGAGCGGTTATCGGCACATCGGTGCGATGTATGGGGCGACATGTTGAAATGACCATTTTTCGATCCATGTGCACATAACGCGTCCTACAGGGAAATGTATAAGTGTCCAAAAGCTGAAAGAATAGCTTTAAGCTCTTCGGTCGCATACGGAAAAACCCAAAAAAAAATCGTCGAAATTCGATATGTCTAGCTATGTGCTTGAAGTGCGTGAAGTTAGGGTGGGCGGCTATTGGCCCCTCTCCCTTAGCAATTATAATTTTTTTTGGGAAAAATAGAATAGTATTCTATAAATAACAACATAAATGGTTTGCGGAAGACTTAAGCTTCTATACCCATAACTATGTGTTTGAACTTAGTAGGTGGCCCTCTTACCCAGGGCTTAAATTTGATGGCCTTATGGCCGTATATAGGCATTTTATCATAAAATACAATCAACATTTTAAAAAGACTATATCATATGAAAGGAGAGATTTTGGACACACTATCAAAATTTATATAGAATTATGATTATATATGTTTGATTTATATATAATTGTTGTATACACCTAAAAATGACATGACTTTGTCTAAATAAATATTTTAAATATTTATTTAATCTTAATATTCCTCTATCAATAAATAAATTTATTTATTTGGTTCATATTCCTCCCATTAATTGAATAAATTACCTTTATTTAATTAATTTCATCGAAGTCAACTTTATTCTTCCAAACAATTAAACAATTTTAATTATTTAATTAAATCACTCATTCCTCCAAATTTATTTAAATTCTCTCAATCTCCAAAAATAAAATATAATCAAATATTTTATTTATTCTTCTAAATCATGCACAAATAATTAAATAAATTTATTTATTTAATTTGCTTTCTTATCTTCTAATTCCTCAAACATCTTTCAAATCTTCTAAAAATAAATCTTCTTCATGCACACAAAATTAAATAATTTATTATTTAATTTCTCTTAAATCATGCAAAAGTAAATCTCAAGTTGAGTTAATTGATTTAATCAATCTTGTTTTTATCAACAAACTCTTAAATTAGAAAAAAACATTCTAATTTATGAAAGCAAATCTTATCTTTGTCATGAAAATAGTTAACTCAAACAAAGTAGCTTTCTGTGTGACACATGTCGTGTGCACGTTTGTCATGAGTTCTAGATTTATCTCCTCCGTCGATCTTCTCATTCTTTCTACACCGTTGATTTTCTCTCTCACAAGTCCATAAATACAACCCTATTCCTCCATTTCTATCATCCAAGCTTTTAGTACCCTTATTCTGCAGGAATCATAGCGCGCCTTTGGCACCAAATTCCTCCATTGCTTGTGATCAACTTGTTATCTTGTTACCATTACCATTGTTGTGAAGCTCATCTTCATTGCAAGAACTATCATAGCCGTTCTCCATTGACATCATAAAAGAAAAAGCAAGGAAGTGCACTTTCTGAGGGCTTCATTCATTACGAAAGATTGATTGAGATAGGCGACCAATGGAAGCTATGAAGTATTAAGGTTTGCAAGGTTTATCTTTGTTGTTTTGAATCTTGATTATTTCTTTTTCCATTGAGTTATTAGGTATTATTGATATTATTGATATTCATTCCAATTTTCTGATAACATTTTTTGGCGCCCACTGTGGGGCCTTGCCCCAATTTAACCTCAAAACTGAGTATATGTGCGTTAGGTTCCGTACATAGGAGGATTCCGTGCATCCAATCATTTCTAACACGCATTTGAGCTCCGTTTCCATGCATTTGACAGATCGGTGCATTCATGCTCTATTTCAACGCATTTGACCTCTGATTCGGCGCATCTGTTACTTCGGTGCATATATCTTCTATTTTTGTGCTTTTGACCTCTATCTCAGCGCATTTGTAATCCTGCACATTTGTTGTCTATTTCTCCGCATCTGATCTCTATAGCTGCGCATCTGATTCTGACAGTGACTCTTTGAGTTGTTTCTTGTGATTTTGCTAACACTAACTTGTCTTGCAGGAATATTCTCTAATCTACTTGCAGGTTAGGGGCTAGTTTAGTCATATAGCTGCATTTGTTAACTCATCTTTATATTTAATTAGCCAAGGAAAGTAAATGGATGTTCATGCAAATCTCATTTAGTTCTAACTAGGGGGATTGTAATTTGATCTTGTTGCATAAACAACTTGAATATAGTCCCAATGCTAGGAGGATAAAATTGAACCATTGCTATCTTGCTTCTTTCAAAGTTAACAACTCGCATGTGTGCCCAAGTAGCTTAACTCATTTAGTCTTTTTCATTTTAACTAGGGGAAAAGAACCATTGTCTTTCATATTTTTGGAATGATAGTAGGCCTATGCTCTCCCCTCTTTTGGGTGACCAAAATGCCAAACCTATCATTTCGCATGTGTTTCCTTTAGAGAGGTCTGCCCTTGGATATCCTTCCATCCAAGTGGGAACGACCTTAAGTGGTAACAAGCTAAATCCAAGCTTTGCCTAGCCACTATAAATAAATTGTGTTTGGAGCGAAAGTTTCAAACAATGAGTGTTGTTAAGTTATACCGACAGCCAACCTCCCCCAAAACCTTCCAAGGCACAACCCTTGAAGGCTAAGAGAGTCCATAACAGAGAGTAGTGCTGCTGCATGTATAACCACTCGAACGGTTGCACTTGCTAATCATCCTTTGTTTTAGAAGCCAAAATCCTCTATAAATCAGTGTTGAGAAGGGCGATTATCACCTCCGAAAAATGCCTCACGTAACAGTGAGAATTCAGTTTATATTGTCCTTGCCAGCCTAGGATTTGTACTTGTTTTTAGTCAAAAAAGTTAAAAATTACAAAAAAATAAAAAATCATGAAGATATTCTTTGTGTTTATTGTGTCTTACTTGCCATAATTGAAAAATCAGATAAAAAAAACTAACTTTCAGTGAAGAAACCAAAAACATCGAAAAATGTGCCAAAAACATTGCAAAATCAATTAAAAGAAAACCCAGAGCTGCACATTTGTACTACAGAGGTGTGCATTTATTTTGACCTGCTCCGCATATATTTCGACTTACTACGCATTTATTGTTTGTTCCTACACTTTTGTTATTTACTAGAGCTACGCATATATTTTGACTTGCTACGCATTTACCTTCTGTTCTGACGCATTTGTTGCTGCGCATCCACAATAGTAAGCATTTCTCGGTCTTTTGAGAGAAAATTTTTAAATTTTTTGGGTACCCATTTTAGCCTGGTATTAATTTCTGTGGATGTGACAAATTAATTAGAAGCACTTGCTCAAGAACTCCAAGCTGTAGAACAACAATTGGCAATCTTACGAATGAAATCTTCTGAAAAGCAATATTCGCTAGGGGGCATATCTCCTTATCCATCTGATAAAAGCTTGGCCAAAATACCTTCCCCTTCTTGTTTTAATGTGCTCAAGTCTGACAAATATAGGGAAATAGATTATCCACGTGTACCAAATCCTCCCAACATGAGCATGCCAGTACTAGCTACGCCTTGCACCAAGATCACACATTCTTTTCCTGTCTTAATGATACTCTTGACAAGGGAAACATCACCTTAAGTTGGAAATCCTATACCACTCCATCTACTAGTCCTCCTTCACCATTCCCTAGAATGCATACCCCAAAGCATACCAGTTCTACACCAACATCGCCATCAAGTTCCCCAAACTCTAAACCGTCAACCAAGGAGTCCTTCAATGATTTCATGGAAAAACTCTTTACAAAATCTAAAAGCAAAAGAAAAGCTATGGAGAAATCCAAATCTGCTCAGTCAATTCCATCCCCTTCTAGCACAAACAATCCTCCTCATAAGCCTAAGCCATCTACCATTATTCTCCATCCGTTGTATTGTCATCTACCCATGCACTCATGAAGGATGTGATCCAATGGCTATTAGCAAGGAATCAACAATGTCCATGTCATAAAACACCTACCCCAGAGCCTATCCAAAAGCCTTCAAACATGCCTGTTGCTTCAACCCCATCATGTAATCCACAACCAATCAAGCCTATTGAAGAAACTCCTATCATGAACCAAAGTCAAGGTCCATCGTACCTTCATGTTGTAGACCACGAGCCTATCCAAGAGTCTTCTACCTTCACTTCAATCCAAGAAAATCAAGAGTTATGTCAAGAGTACACTTTAGAGCATGTGGAAACATCCACTCTTTATCTAAATCAATATCAAGACACCTCCATCCAACCCCTCCATAACATTTACCTTTTCCATGATCAAGATATTACATATGAAGAAGCTATCCAGGAGCAAATTGATCCTATACCCACACATGAGAAAGAAACCCAAATCTGACCCGTCCATAACCTATACCTTTTCTATGATCAAGATATTATCATCAATGAAGAACCTATACATGATCATATTGATCCCATCACGCTAAATCCTATCTATGATCAAAATCCTTTCTATGATCAAGCTCCAGTCTATGATCAAGGTCCTATCTACGATCAAGCAAACCATGATGATCCTCTTAGCCAACTTAATGCATTCCATGGTTATGAGCCTATCACCCCATCTATCCATCCTCCATCTAGTCCTATCCATGATCCAACAACTTCCACTTCTCTTGATGAGACACGTGCCTCCCAAGTGCACATCGATGATTAAACCAATAACTTGGATCTTAGTGAGCATAACGATAATCAAGCTCCTAACGATCCTCCATCATCCATTATCAACCATATTGCAAATCCGTTATCCTATCCCCTTGGTCTCACTACCTTCATCCATGAATGTTCTTCCTTAGAACACCAATAACCATTATCCTCTATCTCACCTTCCTCATCCAATAAGGAGATCGCTGCTAGTGTCCAAAGCACCCATAATCCCATTGTCCACCGCATACTCCAAAATATGAACTATCAAGGTAAAGGCTTAGGCCTTCATGAACAAGGTACTTTGGAGCCTATCTATGTCAAAATTCCTCCACCCTCTTATGGCCTTGGTTATATCTCCCAAGAAAAGCAATCTCACGATGTTGGTACTTCCTCCATGCCTCACAAATCCACCACTTTCCATGGCAAACCCTATCATATCCCCAAACATATGTCGCCATTCCACCTCCCTTATCATATACATCCCAAAAGCATGTGACCATACACCTTCCACCATCCAATCTACCTCCACTACTTTCATCTCCTAACATTGCTCCATGCATTTTACCACCACTTCTTCCAACACCTTATCCATCCATCCATAAATCCTCTAAAAATCCCAATCATGGCCAACAAATGCACATGTTGTCTAAACAACAAGCTTCCACCAACCCCACTTCCTCCATCCTAAGGGGATTCAACAACAAATATCTGGATGCCTCTACCTATAAAGTCAAAAATCCTAAAGGTGGACTCATGCCTTTGGATGCAAAGGCCAAGGATCAAAGAATTATCATCTCAAAAGTTGCATACACCCACACACCTCAAAGCAAAAATAAAAAAAGTGTGGGTCCCCAAGCAACAAGTAATTACCTCAAAAGCTACACAAAAGTTGCACATACTCAAGCCCATACCTTCGCAGGTAACGTCTACAAGCAAAATGGTTTGGGTACCTAAGCCAAAAGCCATCAAGTTAAATGAGGTTTCCACCTCTCAAAAATCCCATTCCATCCAAAAGTCTCAAATCCTTCCATCCCACATGACAAGCAAAAAATAGAAGTATACTAAGTCTATGTGGGTCCCTAAATGCCTACATCATTCATCCACCAAGCAAAACTCTCCATTACTTCCTACACCACCTTCCCATCATAAGCTTCAATGTTTATCATGGTATGTGCAACCGTTGGTTATGATTCCCTTCCATCTCGCGACACTTCCACATACCTCCATCTCCCCTTCCTTCTACTATTATCCTACATATCTTCCCCATCCTATTCCCATGGTCTATGCTTTTACCGAAGCCTTCCCTCCATCTATGCATAAGTATTACCTAATTTGCACCATAATCCACTATCACACCTTCCATAATCTGCTATATACCTTCTCCATCTCACTTTCATGCAATCCCCTACTAACATCTATGAGAACACTTGACATAGTCCATGCCACAACATCCATCTAGCGGGACTATCACCTTTCATGGAGCCAGACACTTGATGCTCTCCCATCCATATCCACCTTCTCCCACCCAAATATTTTAAAATAAAAATAAAAAAATTAAAGAGAAATCCCTTCGTCCAACAGTGAAAATCTGGTAAACAGGCGCCTTGGATAAGTACCATGATGAAAACCTGGCAAACAGGCGTCATGTGTAAGTTGATCTCCTACATCACCTACACTTGGGGGCACCTTGTCTCATCAACATATCACTTTTCTCCTATCATTTCCTTCCATACCATTGCCTATCCTATCCTATTTTCTTTACCCATTACATACCTATCCTGTCGAATCCATCCATCCTATCTTACCTCACCCGCCTATCATATGTATCCTGCATATACCTATCATATTGAGTCCTTTCATCCTCCATTCCTCTTTTGATCTTGATACAGATATGGGGGCAAAATGTCGAAGCATGCTTTGGAAAAACTCTTGATATACCTTGTCTTTTTCAAAACAATCCAATCCTCTCATCCTCCTATCGTCATAAGCATTGTCATGAAAAATCCTAAGTATCCTACCTACAATGGGGCATGTTATTCCTATGCGACTTAGTCCTTGGCGATCACATCCTTGCCCTTTTACGCGTGCATTCCTTCTATCTACTATTGCCCCTCCTCATACCTCCCCATCCATTATCCACTATCACCCATCCGTTTACCTATCCATGGTGTTTCCTTGTCATCAGTATCTAGCATTTAGGCTATCCATATTCCCATCCGAAAAATCCCACAAACATCAAAAACATTAGAAAAATCTAGAAAATCCCCAAAAATAGCAAGTCGTCTGCTACCCCATCATTAGTATTGTTTCCCAAACTACGTTGCCTCTGTGTTGTCACGTAAGCAAGGCTATTATCAATGCGCCCCGAGGCTTCCCATCTGTCTCATATCTTGTTGTTTATCTCTAGTCCATCCACGTCCACGCAGTCTCTCCTCGCCTAGGTCTTAGGTCCACTTAGTCCAAGTCCTGAACTACGTTGCCTCTGCGTTGTCACGTAGGTAAAGCCATTGTCAATGCGCCCCTGAGGCACTAGGTCAGTCCCTTAGGGTCCGTTTCACCAATAAGGATTGTGGTATCTCTCACTAGGCATGCAAGTGTAGCAAAACCCTCTTTCAAAAAAAAAATCTTGACATAAGACATCAACCTATCCAAAGCAAAACAAAAAAAAGTGAAAAATGATCCAAATGATTCTATCAAAATTATGGCGAGAAAGGTACATCTAATGCAAGAATGTTTTGTGTTTGTGATCAGGTTAGGTTACAATGTCTTCATTTTTTGTTATCATGTCTTTCTACGCTACTCAAGGATGCCAAAAGCTAGAGATGCTATGATGGGAGCACGATTTTTTTTTTATTGCTACTTGTGGTTTATCTTTAGTAATGTGAAACCTTGTCTAAAGACATGATCAACACAATGATCATTGAGGACATTAGAGGGCTAACATGAAACAAGTATAATCCTTGTCTGTTGATATTCAAGAAATACTCAGGTCATCTCGGTTCAATTATACCTAGATGCTTGTATTAACTTGCTAAATCAAAATCTATGTAAGTAATACTCAGGTCATCTTGGTTCAATTATACCTAGATGCTTGTATTTTCTTACAACATTTTAAAAGAGAAGAAACAAAAAAAATGCCCAATGATAAAATAAGCACTTCAAAATACTTGCAACATCAAGATGACATATACCCACATCCATAATACATCCATAAACACATCCATTTACATTTCACGTACCATCCGTCAATAAAGATTTTGTTCACAGTGTCAGAGTTTACAAAAGCTTGTGATTCCTTCATTCGCATTTCTTTTATCAGTCTGCTTTCTATCTATCATCGTGTCTTTCATCGAATCTCTTCTACAATGATCCAAATGCAAGTCCACCCTTAATCCATACCGATCTAGTAAAGTCAATCTTGTCAAATTATCCAATCACAACCGAGGGTCTTAATCCTAATCTCGTCTTAAACCAAACCAATCTATCATCATTGACAGTGGGATATATCTTTCCCATATCTTTATGTTGATCTAGGGATATATCGTTCCCTGCAATGACAACACTATCATCAATCATTATCATTTAATCATTGGTTTACAGCTGGACAGGTACAATACCTTGTTTGTTCTTTTATCAGTTGTGCATATTTGCTTGCTTTCTTATGTGTGTTATCATTTTATCTTGCATAGTATATCATTTCAAATTTTTCTTCACCCTAACCTAACTGTTCAACCTTCTTCATCGTGAGATTGTCCGTCTTACGTCCTTTTGCTTTCTTCCCGTCCAATCTCCCGAGTGGGCATCTTATGTCATAACCTGTACCAGGGGTAAACTAAGACATGCATCATTATTAGAAAATCATATTCTTTGAAACAACGTGATAAAACACATTGCATCAAAGAGGGGCAAAATGTATACACCTAAAAATGACACGACTCTGTCTAAATAAATATTTTAAATATTTATTTCATCTTAATATTCCTCTATCAATAAATAAATAAATAAATAAATAAATTTATTTATTTGGTTCATATTCCTCCCATTAATTGAATATATTACCTTTATTTAATTAATTTCATCGAAGTCAACTTTATTCTTCCAAACAATTAAATAATTTTAATTATTTAATTAAATCACTCATTCCTCCAAATTTAAATAAATAAATCAAATTTATTTAAATTCTCTCAATCTCCAAAAATAAATTATAATCAAATATTTTATTTATTCTTCCAAATCATGGACAAACAATTAAATAAATTTATTTATTTAATTTGCTTTCTTATCTTCTAATTCCTCAAAAATCTTCCAAATCTTCTAAAAATAAATCTTCTTCTTCATGCACACAAAATTAAATAATTTATTATTTAATTTCTTTTAAATCATGCAAAAGCAAATCTCAAGTTGAGTTAATTGATTTAATCAATCTTGTTTTTATCAACATACTCTTAAATTAGAAAAAAATATTCTAATTTATGAAAGCAAATCTTATCTTTGTCATGAAATCAGTTAACTCAAACAAAGTAGCTTTCTATGTAACACATGTCGTGTGCACGTTCATCATGAGTTCTAAATTTATCTCCTCCGTCGATCTTCTCATTCTTTCTACACCGTTGATTTTCTGTCTCACAAGTCTATAAATACGACCCTATTCCTCCATTTCTATCATCTAAGATTTTAGTACCCTTACTCTATAGGAATCATAGTGCGCCTTTGACACCAAATTCCTCCATTTCTTGCGATCAACTTGTTATCTTGTTACCATTACCATTGTTGTGAAGCTCATCTTCATTGCAAGAACTATCATAGCCGTTCTCCACTGACATCTTGAAGAAAAAGCAAGGAAGTGCACTTTCTAAGGGCTTCATTCATTACGAAAGATCGATTGAGATAGACGACCAATGGAAGCTATGAAGTATTGAGGTTTGTAAGGTTTATCTTTGTTGTTTTGAATCTTGATTATTTCCTTTTCCATTGAGTTATTGGGTATTATTGATATTCATTCCAATTTTCTGATAACATTTTTTTTAAAAAATGTTAAGGGAAATTGGAATGATTATCAATAATATCAAATAACCCAATAACTCAATGGAAAAGGAAATAATCAAGATCAAACAAACAAAGATAAACCTTTGCAAACCTTAATACTTCATAGCTTCCATTGGTCGCCTATGTCAAATGATCTTGTGTATGAATATGGCCCTCAGAAAGCGGACTTCCTTGCTATTTTCCAAGATATCAAGTGGTAATGACTATGATAATTCTTGTAATGAAGAGGAGCTTCACAACAATGGTAATGGTGATGGTAACAAGTTGATCGCAAGCAATGGAGGAATTTGGTGCCAAAGACGTGCTGTAATTCCTGCAAAGTAAGTTTACTAATAGCTTGGATGATAGAAATGGAGGAATAGGGTTGTATTTATAGACTTGTGAGAGAGAAAATCAATGGTGTAGAAAGAATGAGAAGATCAACGGAGGAGATAAATCTAGAACTCATGAGCAACATGCACACAACATGTGTCACACAGAAAGTTGCTTTGTTTGAGTTAACTGCTTTCATGACAAAGATAAGATTTGCTTTCATAAATTAGAATGATTTTTTCTAATTTAAAAGTTTGTCGATAAAAACAAGATTGATTAAATCAATTAACTCAACTTGAGATTTGCTTTTGCATGATTTGAGAGAAATCAAATATTAAATTATTTAATTTTGTGTGCATGATGAGCAAGATTTATTTTAGAAGATTTGGAAGATTTTTGAGGAATTTAGAAGATAAGAAAACAAATTAAATAAATAAATTTATTTAATTATTTGTGCAAGATAGAAGAATAAATAAAATATTTGATTATATTTTATTTTTAGAGATTGAGAGAATTTAAATAAATTTGATTTATTTATTTAAATTTGGAGGAATGATTTGATTTAATTAAATAATTGAGAATTATTTAATTGTAGATAAGAGGATTTGGAAGAATTTAATTAAATAAATGATTTTATTTAATTGTTGGAAGAATATGAATCAAATAAATAAATTTGTTTATTTATTTATTGATAGAGGAATATTAAGATGAAATAAATATTTAAAATATTTATTTAGATAGAGTCGTGTCATTTTTAGGTGTATACAATTGTACTTATACTAAAGTATGTCATAGTATTTTAAGGGCACCTTTGAATGGATAACCATCATAAAAAGTTTGTTTGACATGTAGGGTCGACCGTCAAATTTAGGCCCTACTCTTACTATTTTGTATTTGTATGGATATATTTAAATATAATTTTTTAGGGTTTCAAACTTACAACTACTAGTATAGATATTTTAAATACATTTATCTAAAATTTGAGAGATGTTAATTTGGAGTTACTTTATTTACTTAGATGCTACATGTATGTAGTAAATAAAATAATTTTAAAGTAAAGTGAAATAACTCTTAAGTAAACAAGAAAAATAGATGTATATAAGATAACTACATCTATCTAAACAATTTATTTACTTAAGAGTCATTTTATTTTATTTTAAAATTATTTTATTTACTACATGGACACAAATTTTTATTTTTATTTAAGAATTATTTTATTTTATTACATCTTTTATTTTTATTATTTTTGTAATTCTATTGTTTTGTTTTTACTTTGAAAAGTACCTTCACTATTACTTATTATATTTTTAAAAACCTAATTTTAATATAGGAATTTCATTTTACATTTTTAGATTTTGGTGAAATTGACATATCTTACACCACTTACAATTTATTCCTTCTCAATTAGGGTTTCAAATCATGATATTTATGATTTTTTTTCTAGATTTGATTAGGGTTTGGATTAACCCTTCCTTTGTGTTGCATTGTTATATCTTGCTTAGGGTTGGGCTTTCATTGTTTAATCTATATTTGGCACCTATTCCTATGTTAGAACTAGATGTTGTACACCTTGCAAGTCCTTGTACTATTTGATTAATGTAATGTGTTGTGAAATTGACCCCTCATGAAATGGGGCAGCTTACTTGGGAGGAATTTCAAGATTCCTTGGATGACACACTATGCCACTTGGCATTTATATTATGGTAGGTGTAAGAGAATTAATTTGGGGATTACATAATGGAGTAGGAAAAACATCTTAGAATTCTATTTTGGTCAATGTGTAGAATATAAGAGGAGGAGTTACACTTTCTGAATGGAGTTCTTGGTTTTACTAGTTGACTAGTTAAACAATAGGAGCTGCACTTACATGAATGAAAGGTGGCACTTGGGTCCTCTTGACCATGAATTGAACACCCACTTCGGAAGCTAATGGTTTTTTAGAAACTGAAAGTGATTTCTTTGATGGCTCATCTCATACAAATACAAGCCTTGTTTAGAGGTTTGACATTGCATTTAGATAATATTGCTAGTGTTGCAAGAATAGAGTGTGGGTTGGATATCGACATGCTATTGGAGTGTTAATACTAGTGCTACATCATTTGTGGGGTATTCTCTTTATATTGTAAGATTTACTTAAAGTTAATATAGTGTGATATATATTGAAGATGGTTTTTTTACTTGAAAGGGTTTTTGTTAGGAATTATGATCTATAGGTGGCTAATCACTAAACATGAAAGGTTACATATTGCATACATAAATAACTAAAATATGAATTGTAGAATATACAGAGATCAACATATTACACACAAATTACATCAAAATTTAACCTTATGGTCAAAAAACCCACAAAAGCATCATTTTTTACTTGAGAAAACTTTACAATGTCTATCAATCAAACTCAAGAACTTGGCTTTTACAATCCTTCCTCCCCTTCTTCCAATGCCTCAATATATTTTGTAATTATGCCAAATTCTCTCACACATATCCAATGATATATGTAAAATCATTTAATACTTTTGGAATGTATTCTCCCCTATTTAAGGTAAACCCCAAAGGGGCGGTTGATATATTTCTCAAACTTTCATGTAGGGGTTGGCGACTTTGCACCAAATAAGAATTTAAGCTTATTTAAGTTAATTAACAAATTAATTAACATTTCTAAAGCAACACTTTATAAATCAATCATAATTTAATATGATCAATGTCATATTCTATATTATAAGGCTAAAACTTATGATTATAATATAACTTTATTAATGTTATTATGACCACTTATAAATAAGTGTAATCCCCTAATAAACATAATGTTCTAACACTCCCCCTTGATATTTATAGGGGGTTCATGCTGTCAATTTCTTTATAAGAAAAGACAAAGTTTCTTTAGTTGCATAGGACTTCTTTGACAAGCATGCCATGTGGATAACATATATTCCAAATTAAGATCATGTATTTTAGAAAACATGATAAATCACTTACAATAACTTAGACCATAATTTTCTCAAAATGATGTTAAAAGACATTTTATACAGTTTCTTGTTGGAGCCCTTTTAAAGATCCTCCTCAAAACAACCCCAATGTTCTTGTTACATAATGCCTATAAGTCTTACATATAATTCTCATAGGCATTATATGTGCCTATAGGTCATATACAATGCCAAGTTACAAATGGAAGAAGGAATCCAAAGGAAAGATACACTATGCATGTAGGTCACACATATAATGCCCATAGGTCTTAGATGTGCCCTTAGGTCTTATCTAATGCTCATAGGTCTTACAAGTGCCCTTAGGCCTTTCATATTTTGTAGGGCTTACAAGTGCCTAGATCATTAGTCCAGGTCTTATCCAATGCCTCCCCAAACTTTACAAATGCCTTGCCTCTAGGTCTAGGACTTACATGTAAAGTTAGCCACCAGGAGGTGTTATTGTCATGCACACTCCCCATCAATGGCAACTCCTTGAGGTTAAGCATTATGAATTTATAGAATTTGACACTACATCGAGGATTTATAAACATATTTGCCACTTGACCATTGGTCTAGAAGAATTGGTGACGTAGGAGCATCAAGTGGTGTAAGGTCAATCTTGCAACAACAAAAAAAATGATGATTTTTTTTTCCGTTTTTTTCAATCTTGGTATTTACGGATACCCATTTGCTTGAATAATGATTTGGAACCTTCAAAATTTCCAACCGACTAAAAAAATGAAAATTTACTCAAAGCTTCCAAATTGAAAAATATAACATTTGGTGAAGGAATTGGCCAAAGATCATTTGTGGGTTGAAAGATATTAAAGTTTCTATTTCTTTAAAACCCTTGAAAAAGTTTCAAAGTGAAATATGAGGCACTTAGAGGCCTTGTACAACCCCAAAAATGGGCATAATTGGTAGAGCAAATTATAAGGGCATAGATCTTTTTATGAGATTTCCAACTCATCAAATGAACACCCAGATCAAAAGTTATGGCTCCCAGAAGTTGGGCTATTTTTGGAGGGAGTTACAAAATTTGATATTTTGGTTCGAAGATGCCAAAATGGGCTATTTATAACCGTTTTTCAAGAACCTTTTGGGTAGTAGAGGAGGGGAAAGTGGTGAGTCATGAAAATGAGGGAAAATAGAAAACCCTAGAAGATTTGAAGCTACAAAAGGCAGAAGGCTCCAGAATCTAGAGAAACGAAGCTATAATGTGTTGTAGCTTATTGAGGATTTCATCGTCTAATTGGGTTCCAATTTATGTAATGTAATTTGTTTTCAATTCAATAAAAGAACATTCCTATTTTGTATGAGGAATCTATGTTGTGTATTTTGGGATTTGCCCCCTCATCAAGTGGTATCAGAGTAGAAGTTCTATTCGGAAAAGAGAGAGAGAACAAGGTAAAATTGCATCTATGTACCTTTAAATGTTTTGAAATCTAAAATTAATAGCATGTGTGAATCTAAAAATTACTTTCAATTTAGATGTTAGAGTATTTCTCTAATTTAAACAATGTAGTAGAAGAAAATAGCTTGCAAGAAGAAGACAAGTATTTACGTAGAGAAACCCCTAAGGAAAAAAAAAACTACACACCAAAGGTGTTTATGCTTGTATTAAATCTCTTGTGAAAGATTACATTCAATACTAAAATCCTCTGATTCCTTGATGCACTTCAAAAGCTTCTTCAATCTTCAAACCTGTAAAAACTTCAAAAAACTTCTTCCTCTTTTCTTCTAAGTCTTTTACAATCAACTCTCTAGAAAATGTATGGGGCTTTTTTAAATAATACAAAATCTTCTTAATTGGAAATCTTGAAACTCAAATTACAATCAATTGTAATTGATAACATGAGAACAAATCCTCATGCAAAAACCAAGCACTCTAAATAGAGAAGACTGAAGTCAAACAAAGTCAAGCCTTCTATTAACTGCATGTCCTAGATGTGGGTGCCTAAGTTTTCTCAAGTAAACTTAGCCAATATCAAATACATTTTCAAATAAAAGCAATAACAGAAAGTCCTCAGATTTGGGTGTCCAAGTTTGCCCAATCTCATTTTGTTAATTGAAGTGATCAACACACACCAATCTCATGTAAACAATATGCAAGATTGATGTCCCCAAAGTTATTTTGAATTACCTTGTTCTGTACATGTAAGTGACATGCAAACACCTGATTCAACATGCAACTCATACCCATTATCTGAAACATTGAGATGTACCATCCTGCAAGTTTTTAGAGTTGGAGTGTTTCGCAAGTAATCTCTCAAAACTGACATGCAACAACATGCAATATCATATAACTAACATGAAACAACATGAAAGCACATGCAAGGAACATGCAACAACATGAAAGTATATGCAAGTCCATAGAAGTGACATGCAACAACATGTAAGTGACATGCAACAACATGCAAACACATGCAAGTCCATAGAAGCAACATGCAACAATATGCAAACACATGCAAGTAATATGCAATAACATGCAACAACATGCAGGTACATGCAAGTAACATGCAACAACATACAACATTTAAGTACATGCAAGTAATATACAACAACATGCAACGACATGCAAGTACATGCAAGTAATAGGCAACAACATGCAAGGACATGCAAAAACATGCAAGGACATGCAAAAACATGCAAGTCCATGCAAGCTTTTATGAACTCATGCAAACAATATTCCAATTCATGCATATGTAACATTTTAGCTAACTCCAACATTATATCCATGAAAGGTGTCTCAATATTATCCACTCATGTACATAACAAAGCGCAACTCCAAGTCTAAATATAAGTCCCCATCAAAAGGGGATGCCCAAGTTTAACTTCCACTTACTAGGAGTTATCAAACTCTCAAAATAGACTTAGGAGAAGTCAACAAAGTCTTCATGGTCCCTACTCTAAAAGTGGATGCCCAAGTTTGACCCTATCAATTAGGAATAGATTGCAATAAGTCAAAGTGATACAATTAATAAATAATTAATCTCTCAAAGTCCTTATGTGTTGGGGAACACATTCCAAGAACTTTAGAGACACATGAATTGGTTAGGATTGCAAGTTAGTGGAAATTTATCCCAACATTCTCCCACTTGACATTATACATTGCAATTACTCTAAATGATATAATCAAACTTTAAATCACAGGGAAAAACATCCCTAGCCATCAATGTACCATTGATTCTTCAACTTGCTTTTGTGTTCCAACAAGATACCTGCAAAACAACCATGATAACCATCATCTCAAATAAGAACTCCTCACATCATAACCATGATAAATTAAGGAACAAGCCAAAGTGAAACATATCAACTATCACTGAAACCTGCAACAATCTCAACATGAACACAAGCATCAAAACACACGATAACATAAGACTTTGAGTGTCTGTCACACTCATACCAAATCAAAAAGCAACCACAACAAGTTGCTAGCTCATCCAAAATATCCATACCTCAAAAACCAAGGTAAACAAACCATCATAGGTAGAACTCCGTGCCATCAACATACCAACCCAAAACTACAATCAAGTCCCTATAAAACAATCCTGCTAATCATCCATCCTCCCATCTCAAAGCAACGTACCAATGTACAAATGACCAAAGACAAGGCCAACAACTAAAATCTGCAATAACACTAAATGGATCTATGGATATTGACGTCCACATCTGAGTCATCCCACTATAGCCAAGGGGTAACTAATCCACAAAACTACAAAACTCAAAGATCCAAAACAAATGTAACATGCAAACTCATCTTCATATCAACAACTTACAAACTAAGACAACCAAGAAGATATCGTGACAATAAAGAGCATACATATCCAGGAACTCCCATTGCATAGGTAATGTCAAATCTGAAAATAAGATCAAGGCATCAACAAATCCTCCTATAGTACTCTTAGAGGATGTGGCTAACTCCTCTACCATATAGTGCCAAAAACATATAATTGTTAGAGTAATAGGTTCTTTAATTAATTAATTTAATCATATTGATTAATTAATTAAGTCACCTTTACTTTATTTCACTTAAGCTAAACTTAGGAATCTCTCATTAGGGTTTTCTAACTTGCAAATATAAAAGCAAGTGCTCTCATGTAATTCATTAATCTATTTCATTAATTACATCCTTTTTTGTGCAAATTGCTCTCTTTGTTTTTTTCTCTTGTGGAAGGTTTCTTAGGTTTTGCAGGTGTTCACTGGTCTTGTGAGTTTGGTTTCTCAACTTCAACATGGTATTAGAGCTCCAGATTTGCAAGCCCCTTCTCAGATTTGGAGAAAATTTTGAGCAAGAGCTTTTTTCTTGGTGCATTTTTGTGTAAAACAGAGTATTCCATTGGATTCAGAGCAGTTGAAATAGTCAAATTAGCCTTTTATTTGGCTTGATTTGAGCTTCGTAGGCTAGATTTGCAAGTGTTTCATTAGGGTGTTTTTTTTGGATCTGGAGGAAAGCTATTTTTAGAAGCATTTTGGGCCAAAACGAACCTCACCATCGCACCCAGAAGGCCCAAAAACCTTAAAATTGATTGTCAAATTGTCGACTACCCAACATGCAAATCGAGGTGAAAATTTATATATATATATAATAGTTTTTTTTTCCTGCATTAAATTTTTTTTCAAAAGAAATCGCAGGTTTTTTCCAAAATTTTTTTGTTTGTAAAAAAAAAGCAACAATTTTTTTTAAAGTGCTTTGTGCGCTGGTGGATGGGGGGGTACCTCGTACCCCGCCACGACAGGGTACGACCCTACTGTGTGCAGGGTGGGGCCCCTCCTTAGTGGGCTACATGGGGGGGATTAACCCCTCCCCCCATGTTTAAATTTTTTTAAAATTAAAAAAATTCATTTTTTTAATAAAAAAATAAACATGTATTATTCTTTTAACTGTTTTTTTCAAAAAAATAATTTGTAATAAAAAATTTTTCTGTGTTTTTTATTAGTAAAAAAAACATATGCATAAATCTTCCTGTACCTGCCTGCCTCAAAATCCATGCCCAATCTTTTGGTGGCCTTTTTGGCATTTTCTCTAAAGTTGACTATTTTTTCAAATTTGGAGGAGCTCTACATTTTTCTAGAGGAGTTCTTTTTATGGCTTCAGCTAACCAGTTTGGTAGGGTTCTACATCTGGCGGAACTCCAAATTTGGAGGCAATTTTGCTAAATTTGGCAGGGGTTGCTTTTTTGCCAAATCTACCCCTATCCATTGGCAATTTCACTTTTGCACCTGATTTTCAAATGGCCATATTTTGGCCATATGATCATATTTTTCAGTGCAATTTTTTTGTGAAATAGGGTAAAATCTCGTGCTCTTCATAGTGGTGTAGGTGGTTTTCAGTTTTGACTTTAAAGTTTATCCAAAAATTAGTTTTTGCAGTGCTGTTGCTGTGCGGTTCTCATTTTGGAGACTTTGACGAGCCATATCTTCTGCATCCAGACTCCTTTTTGGGTCCCATTTTTTTTGAATGTGCATGTTTTTTTGTGTACTTCATCATGGTACTATTGGTTTCCTCTCTTTCTATCAGAGAATTGTATTTTCAACATTGGTTCTCCCTTGTCCACATTATGGGGGTTTCTACTATTGGTGCTAATGCTTCCTTGGTTTCGCATTGGAGTGAGTTATGTATCTAGTATTTGTTTCTATGTACTAGGCAGATGCAACAGTACATCAGTGGCTGGTTACCCATGCATTTTGATGAGATGGAGCATTTTGCCATATGGACACTCTTACATTCCTTTTGTGGAGGTGACCTATTTTCACTTGATCAGTTCATTAGACTTTTGGTACCTATGTCATTTGTATCTTCGAGTTCCATATGTTTTGCCTTTGTTTGCTATTTGATTCAAGTAGTGTTGTTGGGGGCACTCATGCAGATTCTTGTCTTCTTGATCCTAATCTTCATCTTGTTTTAGAGGAGGTTCTTCTTTTAGCACTATAGCAATCAGTCTTCGATAGTATTTGCAGTTTCTTCACGTTCCTATTCTTTTGGGACATCTTTTGTGGAGGCTTCTTAGTTCTTCAGTCTTTTTCTCTCTCTTGTAGGGAGGTTTGTTCTCTCTTTTGGGGAGGAGTTTTTCCCATGTGGTTTTCTCCTTTTCTCTATTTGTGAGAGACTCTTTTGTATATGGGTACCTCATCAGGCCTAGTTTCTAGGACCCATTTTTTCTTTCATGCATTTGTCCTGAGTTTTTTAGCTTCTCCCTAAGTTCATCTTAAGGGGGGGTGTTAGAGTAATAGGTTCTTTACTTAATTAATTTAATCATATTGATTAATTAATTAAGTCACCTTTACTCTATTTCACTTAAGCTAAACATAAGAATCTCTCATTAAGGTTTTCTAACTTGCAAATATAAAAGCAAGTGCTCTCATGTAATTCATTAATCCATTTCATTAATTGCATAATTTTTTGTGCAAATTGCTCTCTTTGCTTTTTTTTTCTCTTGTGGAAGGTTTCTTAGGTTTTGCAGGTGTTCATTGGGATATGTGAGGTTGGTTTCACAACTTCAACAATAATAATATGCATAAAACATCTCTTATTACCAATCTCTAAATAACTCTCCCAAGTCTTCTTAACCAATGAAGAAAGAGATCAAGGAGCTACCAAATTATTGTTAACAACAATAACACTTGACTCCAATAAAACCTCAACTCCATAAACATGAGAACCTTTAAGAAGAAGACAATATACCAGGAAAGAGATAAGTTACAAAATCATACCATGTCTTTATACCACACTAACCTGTGCCAAATTTTGTAAAGTAAGATCTCTTTCAACACTTCCAAACTAAAAAGGATATCAACATCTAACATCCAAATTATGATGAAATCATCACAGCAATAGATGTTAACCTCTCACTGAAAGTAGATCAAACTAGCCAAACATCCCACAATAAAGAGAATAAGCCCAAAAACCACAAACCATTTCTGTACCTCTCCAAAACAAATCCTCAAAACTAGTTCCATAGCTCAAGATCAAATAATAATAAGAACATTAGAAATCCATAAACCCATGCATCTACTTCTCAACAATCCTTTTCAAGACTAGTGTAAAAGAGAAGACAAGATACATATAAAGAATGCATCTAATAATCAGGTGGGCAACACCTATTAGATCATTTACTTGCCGAGTAGACCAAGAGTGGGATACAAGATTGTCCTTGCATATAACACCAAGCAATACAAGCTTATAATAAAGACAATCTTTTCATAAGTTCTATAATGGACTCACATCCATTTCCAAGTGTGGGCTTCTTGGTCCTTTTGTTGACATCTCATAATGAGGAATATTTCCAACACACATCTCTAAGTTTAAGAGATATCAAGCCTCACCAAGTCTCTCTAGTATCCATGAGTTTTCATCAATCAATCTATGCGAACTTCAAATGCAATCTACACAATCATGAAGCTCCAAGCAAATGATTAATACTACAAAACTAAAGAGAACTAACCAAACCATTGTCAAAATTCCAACTCTAGAATCAGGAATATATCATGCCATCATGATCTAACATCTTTTCAAAAGAAGATCATATCTCCAATAAACATATTCTTCTCCCAAGAGCACCTGTATCATGCTAAAAAAATTAACTCATGATCAAGAGTGCATCATGACAATACTATACATCCTTTAAACCAATGATCATATATCAAAAATTGATAAGTTATAAGCTCAACATCTCACCAAAAACTCCAAGAGTCCTCCATGGAAAACTAAGATGTCAACACCTCTTCAAATAACATGAAGATCTAGCATCCTCTATCAATAGAACCAAAAGTGTCAATGAACCCTTACTACAAACTAAAGGCATAATCCAAGAGTTTCTTATGACACCAACAACCATTGCAAAAGATCATCCGTCTTCTAAAAAGATTATGCATGGCTCACAACACTGTAACAATAACAGTTTAGAACCAATATCTTGAAACAAAGAAGATAGAATATATTATGTAACTGCACAAAACTCCCACTGAAAGTGATACCAAGTTATGCATGGTATCATGATCAATATCATTACCAAAACTCCACTAAAAGTGAAAAAAAGCTTCTCATGCAACATAACTTTACTGCTATAGATTCCAATGAATAACTAAATTAGGTACTCCAAACTACCCTTTTGTCTCAATACAAAAAAATACCAATGTAATCAAGGTGACCAAGAAGAGGCCTACCAAATAGAACCCACATCATTTTATTCACAAGATCTACACACATGAAACATCTCATAGGAGAAAAAACATGACCAGTACTTCAACCTTTAATAACTAAAAAAATAGATTGAACCCCACATTAGTAACATGTAAAACAAATGTAACTAGGTATAACATGTAGATTTCCAAGACTCAAACACCATAATCAACTCTAGATCTGATTTGTCAAATAAATCCACATAGGAGAAACCATAGATCATAAGAACCCAACAAGAAGCCTTGCAAATCTAAAATTGTTTCCATCTAGAAAGTGTCTGAAGACAATTTTTCACAAATCTACAAACCACATATTTTGGTTAACATGTAAAACTTGCAAAACCATATCTCTGTAAATCTAAAACTACTTAAACATCCAAACATTCACACCATCAAATATGTCATTTGAAATAATGGAATATCACAGATCTACAAATCCACAATCTTTTGAAATAAGAAAATTGTGAAAACCTACATATTCAAAATAACATGAATATGAGAGAGGAGAAACCAGGTTGTTCAGGAGTGTCCATATCATAAAAATACTAACTCCACAACCTCTATACAACCAGTGAATCATCAAGTGCTTTCATGTAACCATGGACTGAAATCATGAACCCAACATAAGCACTCCAAAATGTAGTTCAAGAAATGAGTGCTTTTCCATGTGATTAAGGAACTAGAAGTAACCATCCAACATAAATACACTTTCACTGCACATGACCACAAGGTAAAGGAATAAAACCACCAAACAAGAGAATATACACATATTGTCAAAAGGGAGCTCCAAATCACTATCACAAGATCAACTCCATAAAGATCCATAACCTTGAGCCTCAAGAGCCCAACAAAGATTCTTTTGACAATATCCATCTAAGAGGTAAATACCATGGCTTCCAAACTCATAGATCTACAAAACAATGTTAACACATAGAACCTTCCAAGAAACCAAAATTCCTTCAATACTTTAGGAAAAAAGCATCCCTCTCTCACTACAACCAATAGCTCTGATACCACATGTTGGAAAAAGGGAGAGAGAACAAGGTAAAGTTGCAACTATGTAGCTTTAAAATATTTTTAAATATGAAATTAATAGCATGTGTAAATATGAAAATTACTTTCAATTTAGATGTTAGGGCATATCTCTAATTTAAATAATGTAGTAGAAGAAAATAGCTTGCAACAAGAAGACAAGTATTTATGTAGAGAAACCCCTAAGGGAAAAAACTCCACACCAAAGCTGTTTACGCTTGTATTAAATCTCTTGTGAAAGATTGCATTCAATATTAAAATCCTTTGATTCCTTGATGCACTTCAAAAGCTTCTTCAATCTTCAAACCTGCAAAAACTTCAAAAAGCTTCTTGTTTTTTTTTCTTCTAAGTCTTTTACAATCAACTCTCTAGAAAAAGTATGGGGTTTTTTTAATTAATACAAAAGATTCTTAACTCAAAAGCTTCTTAATTAGAAAGTTTGAAACTCAAATTACAATCAATTGTAATTGATAACATGAGAACAAATCCTCATGCAAAAACCAAGCGCTCCAAATAGAGAAGATTGAAGTCAAACAAAGTCAAGCCTTCTGTTAACTACTTGTCCTAGATGTGGGTTCCCAAGTTTTCTCAAGTAAACTTAGCCAACATCAAATACATTTCTAAATAAAAGCAATAAGAAAAATTTCTCAAATTTGGGTGTGCAAGTTTACCCAATCTCTTTTTGTTAACTAAAGTGATCAACACACACCAATCTCATGCAAACAACATGCAAGATTGATGTCCCTAAAGTTATTCTAAATTACCTTGTTCTGTACATGCAAGTGACACGCAAACACCTGATTCAACATGCAACTAATACCCATTATTTGAAACATTGAGATGTACCATCCTGCAAGTTTCTAGAGTTGGAGTGTTCTATAAGTAATCTCTCAAAACTGAGATGCAACAACTTGCAAGATCATATAACTGACATGCAACAACATGTAAATACATGCAAGTCCATAAGAGTGACATGCAACAACATAAAAGCATATGCAACAACATGCAAGCACATGAAAGTCCATAGGAGTGACATGTAACAACATGCAAGTACATGCAAATCCATAGAAGCAAAATGCAACAACATGCAAATACATGCAAGTGACATGCAACAATATTCAAGCACATGCAAGTGACATGCAACAACATGCAAGCACATGCAAGTCCATAGAAGCAACATGCAACAACATGCAAGTACATGCAAAAAGATCTAAGTCCGTGCAAGCTTTTATGAACTCATGCAAACAATATTCTAATTCATGCATCTCTAACACTTTAGTTAACTCCAACATTATATCTATGCAAGGTGTCTCAACATTATCCACTCATGTACATAAAAAAACACAACCCCAAGTCTAAATATAAGTCCCCATCAGAAGGGGATGCCCAAGTTTAACTCCCACTTACTAGGAGTTATCAAACTTTCAAAATAGATTTAGGAGAAGTCAACAAAATCTTCATGGCCCCCATTCCAAAAGTGGATGCCCAAGTTTGACCCTATCAATTAGGAATTGATTGCAATAAGTCAAAGTGATATAATTAATAAATAATTAATCTCTCAAAGTCCTTATGTTGGGGAACACATTCCAAGAACTTTGGAGACACATGAATTGGTTAGAATTGCAAGTTAATGCCAACTTATCCCAACAAGTTCATGAGTGTGTATACAGATCGCTGAACGTGAGACAGTTTATGCCAGAACTTGTAATTGTGGGTTGAATAGAAAATAAAAGCTTAGGATGCCTCCACAAAGAAACTATTTTGGTGGGAGAAATACTTTGATAGAAGAGGGTTTTAGAGCCCTGCAAAGGCAAATCAATGCATTACAAGAGGAGTTATGAAGGGGTTTGAGCCAAGAAGAAGAGAGTAAAGTGAAGGTGAAGAAGAACAAGATGTTGCAGGAGATCCTGAGCAAGTTAGGTTGTTGAGGGCCATTTCAAAGATTGGAAAGAAGCATAGGATTGAAGTTTCTACCTATTTTGGGGATCTAAACTTGGAAGACCTTATTGATTGGATAAACAATATGGATGAATATTTTGAGTATGAAGAGGTGGAGGATCCAAAATGGGTCAAGTTTACAAAAATGAAGTTGAAGGGCCATGCCAATATTTGGTGGAAAGAGGTCCAGTTAGAGACAAATAGAAGAGGAAAATGAAAGATTACCAGATGGGATCAAATGGTGGACAATTTAAAGAAGTATCCGGTCTTGTGCAGACCATGGCATACATCAAACTACCAACAACACTAGCATAAGGTACTCTACTCACTAGGAGATTTTGGACAATCCTCAATAGACAACTTTGTCCCCAAAAAAACATGAACACACAATGGTCTACAATCTGCCATGCTGAACCTATCCAACACGGTCTTCACATACTTACTCTGGCTTTACCAAAGTTTTCTGTTGGTTGTATCTCTTCTGATTTCCATTCCTAGAATGTACCTGGCTGCCCGTAAATCTTTCATTTCAAACTATGCTAACAACTGAGATTTGAAATCAGAAATCATATTCTTACCCTTCCCAATGAGCAACATATCATCAACATATAGTGCAACAATGAGAATACGATCACCATCAAACTTATAATACACACTGTGATTCGATTTTGATCTCACAAATCCAATAGACAACACAAAGGTATCAAACTTCAAGTACCATCTCCTAGGGGACTGCTTCAAACCATACAAACACTTCTTTAATTTGCAAACCAAATTTTCTTTACCTTTCACCATGTAGTGTTGTGGCTATGACATGTAGATTTCTTCCTCCAAATCACCATGAAGGAAACATGTCTTCACATTCATCTGTTCTACCTCTAAGTCATAAGCTGCTGCAAGAGACAACATGAATCGAATGGTGTATACGCCTAAAAATGACATGACTTGGTCTAAATAAATATTCTTAATACTTATTCCCTTCTAATTCTTCTATCAATAAATAAATAAACAAATTTATTTATTTGATTCCCATTCCTCTAAATTAATTAAATATCGAAATATTTAAATTACCTCTTCTAAAATCAAAATTAAATAAAAACCTTTATTTAATTAAATTCTTCCAAACAATTAAATAATTCTTAATTATTTAATTAAATCAAATCATTCTTACAAATTTAAATAAATCAATCAAATTTATTTAAATCCTCTCTATCTCTAAAAATAAAATATAATCAAATATTTTATTTATTCTTCCAAAATCATTCTAAATTAAATAATTCCAATTATTTAAATGTCTCTTCCAATAATATCTTCTCTAAATTTAAATAAATCAAATATTTATTTAAGTTGTCCATTTCTTCTAAATTGAGTTATCTCTAAACATAATTCAATCCTTGTGCACATACAATTGAATATTCTAAATATTTAATTGAGCTAAAAAATCTTCTCATCCTCATGTAATTTTCATCCTCTAGTTTTATTCTCTTAACTGATTGATCTATTCTTTTAATTGATTTATCTCTTCAGTTAACTCTTCTTCTATTTTATTAATTCGTCTCATGCAAAATATAGCAAGACACATGTCTTCTTCTTATTTGTGCATGTTCCTCAACCATTCTATACCATTGATCTTATTCTTTCCATACTGTTGATCTCTTCTCTTTCTCAAGTCTATAAATTAAACCCAATTCCTCCATTTCATTCATCCAAGCTTTAAGTATTGTTATTTTGTAGGAATTACAGCTCGCCTTTAGCACAAATTCCTTCATTGCTTGTGATCACACTCGTTACCACACTATTACTATCATTGTTGTGAAGCTCCTCTTCATAGAGAAACTATCATAGCCGTTCTCCATTGACAATCTTGGAATCATAGCAAGGAAGTGCACTCTCTGAGAGCCTTATTCATACATGCAAGATTGATTGAGATAGGTAACCAATGGAAGCTATGAAGCTTTGAGGTTTGCAAAGGTTTTTGAAGTTCTTTTGTTCGGTTAATCTCTTTGTTCTATATTTCGTTGAGTTTTGGGTATTTTGATATTGATTATATTGATTATTCATGTTTACTCCAATTTTTCCTTAACATTTTTGGCACCCACCGTGGGCCCAATTTAACCCAAAAACTAAGTTTTTGTGTTTTAGAAAGCCATACACAGGAAGAAACAACACATCTGACATATCCTAACACGCATCTGTTGTCTGTTCCAGTACATACATTCCTTCGGCGGATATAGTCTCTAATCCGGTGCATCTGCTGTCTATTCTGGTGCATACATACTCTGTTCTGGTGCATCTATCCTCTGATATGGTGCATCTGTTAGCTTGGCACATATACACTATTTTCCTATGCTTTTGACCTCTGTTTTAGTGCATATGTACTGCGGCACTTCTAAGCTCTATTTTTGCGCATTTAGTCTTTGAAGTTGCGCATGTGATCTAGGTAGTGATTTTTAGGGTTTCCTTGAGATTTATGCTAATGTTGACGTCTTTTCGTAGGACCACTCTTGATCTGTTTTGCAGGCTAGGTACTGGTTTAGAATCATATAGTTGTACTTGTTAACTTACACTTTTATTTCTAAATAGGAAAGTAAATGGATGCTCATGCAAATCTCACATAGCTTTAATTAGGAAGGCGGTAATTGAATCATTGCTATCTTGCATATCATTGAATCATTGCTATATTGCTATCACTTCAAAGTTAACAATTCATTGCTATCTGGATAAAATTGAACACATCATTACTATCTGGGTAAAACTGAACCATTGCTATCTCGATTATCACTTCAAAGTTAACAAATTTGTGCTATCTGGGTAAAAAATTAAACACATCATTTCTATCTGGGTAAAACTAAACCATTGCTATCTCAATTATCACTTCAAAGTTAACAAATTTGTGCTATCTAGACTAAAATTGAACACATCATTGCTATCTTGGTAAAACTAGACCATTGCTATCTTGTTATCACTTCAAAGTTAACAAATTTCTGTGCTTGCCCAAGTAGATAGCTCATCTAGTTTTTCTCATTTTAACTAGGGGAAAAGAACCACTGTATTTTGTGTTTTAAGAATCATACCAGGCCTATGCTCTCCCCTATCTTGGGTGACCAAAATTCCAGACATATCATTTTCGCATGTGTTTTTCCTTTAGAGGGGTATGCTCTTGGATACCTTTCATCCAAGTAGGAACGACCCTAAGTGGTAACAAGCTAGACGCCAAACCCTTCCAAGCCACTATAAATAAATTATGTTTGGAGCAAAAGCTTCAAACAACAAGTGCAGTTGTGTTATACCAATAGCCAACCTCCCCCAAAACCCTCCAAGGCGCAACCCTTGCAGGTTAGGAGACTCCATAATGAAGAGTAGTGTTGGCACATGTATAACCACTCAAATGGTTGCCTTTATTACTCATCCTTTGTTTTAGTAGACCAAAAACCCCTATAATCCAGTGCAGGGAAGGGCGATTATCACCTCCCAAAGATGCTTCACTAGAGATAGTGAGAATTCAGTTTTATAATGTCCTTTGAAACCTAGGTTTGTACTTGCTTTCTTTTAGTCCAAAAATAGTAAAAAAAATCACAAAAAAATAAAAACCATAAAAACATTCTTTGTATTTGCTATGTCTTCTTGCCATAATTTCAGAAAATCAGATAAAAAAGACCTCCTTGCAACCAAAGATACCAAAAACATCAGAAAATTGCCAAAAAATTGCAAAAATCACTAAGAAAACCAGAGTGGTGCATTCGTCCTCTTTTGCTGCGCATTTGTGCCAACTTGCGGTACATTTGTACTGACTTGCAGTGCTTTTACTACCTATTATGGCACATTTGGTATTTACCAGTGCTGTGCTTATACATCGACTTTCTGCACATTTACCAGTTTTTGTGGTGCATCTGTTCCGCCGCATGTGTGACAGTGAGCACTTCCACAGTCTTTGAGAGAAAATTTTTATCATTTATGGGTACCCATTTTAGCCTAGTTCCAAATTCTGAGATCAGATCTTACCTTGCAGTCACTTTTTCATCCATTCCATAGCATACCCCCTCTTTCATTGGTCATCTCATTCACCTTCTATCAGGTCTTCCTAGTCCAAAGTTAAAGTATCCCATATCAGATCAGCATAGGCCCTTTGTTTGTATCATTTTGGATTCAAGTAACCCTAGTAAGTCACAGAGCTTTGCTAGTGTTCTTGGTGCATCACTAGTCCCTACACAATAAGATAGGTATCAAGTACCCTTACTAGTGGCTATCGTCTTGTATCGACCATCTTACTTGGAATCATTGATCAAAAGAATCCCTTGTCCAAATCTTGTCATAAGTATCCTATTCTCAGCAGTCTCCATCGGCATCTTGCCAAAATCTCTAGTTTCATCCCACCCCATCCCATGTCACCTTGCATGGTTCTTACTAGATCTCAATACCAAAAGCAACTTGAAATGGCTGGATCATCTGACCATATTGTCACCCCTCATGATAGTGATGAGGAAATCTCTCACAAAGAATATCAAGGAAACCTCCAAAAATTCCAACGCTTGCTAGAGAAAGTGCTCCATGAGGACTTTCACAAGTATTTTTATCTTCTTGCAAATCTTGGAATTAAACTCCCCGCCGATTTCAATCTAAGCAAAATCCAAGAAACTGTAGAGGATAATCACGAACACCACAATGGTGAAGACAAAGGAAAGAAATCCATAGACCCAAACACAACTATGGAAGAAATGAGGACACAGATCGAGGGTCTAATGCAACAAATGATAGATCTTAAGACGGGTACAAACACTAAAACCTGCTCCTTGGAAGACATTGCACCGTACCACTTGGATAAAAGTTTGAACATGATACCATTCCCCTTTCGATTCAAAGTTCCTTAGTTTGACAAGTACAAAGGGAAAGGGGACCCTAGAGATCACATTAGGGAATTCAACATCGCATGCATGGAAGTATCTCACAATGAGACCTTCTTAATGAGACTATTCCCTCGATCTCTAGGTATTCAAGCCATGGAGTGGTTCTCACGGCTTCCACCAGACATCAAAACTTTTGATGAGTTAGTAAAAAAATTCATCACGCACTTCTCGTACAATATTGAACATGAAGTCTCCATGCTTGACCTATGCAACACCAAGCAAAAGAGTGGCAAATCATTTGCCTCCTTCCTACAAAGGTGGAGACAACTAGCGAGTAAATGCTCATATAATGTACTCGAGTAATAATTAATGGAGATGTTTGTCCATAACCTCAACTCCTATCTAAGCTATCAAATACAAATTCAATGCCCTACCTCATTTTTAAAGGTCATTGAAATAGGATTGTTCATCGAGAAAGCTATGATCACCAATTGGAAAATCAAGTTATACAAAGACACACCTACCTCCAACTACATTACTGACAAATCAAAGTTTTGGACTAAGAATAAAAATGTCGTCAACAATGGAGTAGTTGATGCCAAGGTGGCAGCTCCCAAACAACAACCAATATTCACTCTCAAAGGAGAGGCAAGCAATGCTACTCCCAACAAAACATTCTCTTGGGACCCAAGACCATGGTTCAACTCAAATCTAAGGTGAAATTTCACACTGTTGGGTGAGTCCCAAGAGTCCGCATTAAGGAAGATTTTGGCCAACAATGAAATCTCTCTACTGCCAACAAGTGATTACGAAATGCAAATCAAACCTCACTATTGGAAAGACACCGACTATTGTGAGTGTCATAGAGGAAGAGGACATACAACCAACAATTGTATCCGTCTCAAATATGTGATTCAAGACATACTTGATCAAAATCAAGGAGGTGCTCATCAACATACTTCTAATGAGACGCACGTGGCTTACAAAGATCTGCGTCTCAATCATGACAGGCCATACAACAACAACAACAACGGCAACAACAACAACAACCGTAATAGGCAAAATTAGAATAATGGGAATAGTAATGCCAATTACACAAGTGTGCCATTCGATTATACCATCAATTGTATATCAGAGCATGTCCCACAAATCAATGTGGTTACATCCAACCACCAATCAGAGCCCAACAAAACTGATTGCAGTATCATTACCTGCAATGGTAAGGTCACGTTGAATACCATTCCTCTAAGGTCATCACCTTCTCAGTCCAACTTCCATCAGTATAGTGTCATAGACCAACTACGGAAGACTCCAACCCACATTTCTATCTTAGAGTTGTTGCGTCTATCTCCTTCCCACAAGGAGATTCTCGATAAAGCCTTAGTGGAAATGACTGTACCAACTAGCTTGGCCTAAGAGAAGTTTCAGGCCATGGTAGGTAATATGACATCCTCAAGTACCATATCATTTACCGAAGAAGATGACCTCTCAGCGTCTCAACCTCATAACACCCCTCTGCACATTGTCGCCTTCATCCACAAGCACCGCATCAAGAGGGTTCTCATTGATGGGGGAGCTAGTTTAAATATTTGCACGTTGAAGCTAGTCCATACATTGGGGTTCTCTGAAAATGCAGTTGACCCAAGGAAGAAGATTACTATCAAAGCCTATGATGAAGAGGAGAGAGCTACCAAGGGAACAATGGTATTAACCATACAAGTGGGACTGGTGATAAAAGATGTCGTGTGCCAAGTCCTAGATAGGGAGCTCACCTATAATATACTCCTAGGTAGACCATGGATTCATGCCATGAAAGCTGTGCCTCCTACCTATCACCAATGCATAAAATTCCCTCATAACGGAAAGCAAGTCACCATCCAAGGTGACCCTGACCCCTTTCAGCATTGCAACTCTGTCCTTTCAAAACTTGATTACATCATACCAAACAATAGAGCATCTACATCCCCTACCCCACAACATAATTCTACCTTTGAAGCTTCCTCATCCAAGCCCAAAGAGAATAAAATTACCATCAAAGAAATAGGAGTTGGGGAATACTCCATTGAGCACAGCCTCAATCTAGCCAAGATGCCTTTATCTCCTAGATCCTTTGGGTGACCCAAGCATTTTCCAAATCCATCTGCTCCTCTTACACCTCCCACAACTCTAATTGTAAAATGGGGCACCCTATCAGATGAAACAGAGGAAAGATATATCCTACAATGGCTTTACACTGAAGAAGAAGAGAGCATACAACAAGAACCACCTAAGCTCTCAACAAAAATCTATGGGTGAGGTGAATCTATCCTACACAGAATGGGTTATGAAGGACAAGGCCCCATTGGCCTAAGAAAAGAAGGAATTATAGAACCCATTCAACCTTCTTCATCCTCATTAGCTAGAACTACAAAAGGTCTAGGATATAAGGACAAGGGCAAAGCTAAAGCAAATGCTTGTCTTGTGGAAATGATCCATACCCTTTAAGAGGACAGTGACATAGATTCCAATGAATATGAGTGGGATGAGTTGACAAAACATTCCTATGATGACAAAGAGGTTGATACCATTCAAACTTATAGCCCCTACCATGAGGGACAAATGCTACCGAATAGGCCATTAGAGTGTGATTTGCCTATCCCAGAGAATACGACTTTCAAGGAAGGTTCAAGTTCTATTGTGATAAACAACTTGGAGGAAAGTACCATCTCGAACACTCTCCCTACCAATACTCCTAGTATATCCATTCAAACTATCAACGAATCAGATCTATCCTCTGCCTCCCTCCCCCTTGTGCATCCTGAGCTTATTGACTGGGATCTACAATGAACCCCGCAACTAGATATGTTCCAAAATGACGATGCCTATATTGACTACATGTAACTTAGGGACCACCTACCTAAAGGAGATCATAAAGCTGACTTTGCTATTGAACTTAATACTGTGTCTTATTTCAGAGAGGCTGCCAAGCCTTCCAGTCTCAAAGATATCAAAATAAAAACTGGATCTGACGGTGAAAACCGCTCCGCGACAGTGTCAGATCCGAAAATAGTAAAAAGAAAGGACGCATCTGATGGTGAAAACCCAACTGTGGCACCTAATGATGGAAGGCTTGACACTCCTCCCGACGACATGCACCAGGAGAAGTCTTAGATTGTGGTGGAACCGACAGAGCCTGTTAACATTGGAACATAGGAACAACCTAAGATCATTCACTTTGCTAAATCTCTAACCCCACCAGAGAAGAATAAGTTTGTACCATTCTTCAAGAGAAAGCAAGTCAATTTTGCTTGGTCATACACAGATATGCCGGGGTTAGATCTAGACCTAATTCTACATCATCTTCCATTAGATCTAGGAGTGAAACTAGTGAAACAGAAACTTAGAAAAATGCATCCACACATTGCACTGCTTGTAAAAGAAGAACTCAAGAAACTACTGGTGTTGGATCTAGGGCATACAACTGAGAGGGGGGGGTGAATCAGTTGTATAAAACTTCTTCTTCTTTCAAACACTTGATTCTTTGTTGTTAGTTAGCAGCATATCAAATAATCATCCATGAAAGCATAATACATAAACACAAGAGCAGATAAGCATCAACACATTGAACACCAAGATTTTGACATGGAAAACCTGGTTAAGGGAAAAACCACGGGGTGATTAACCCAAGAATTATTCTCTGTTAGAAGAATAAAGAAAAATGAATGGCACATGCCAATGAGGGCTCACTGCCTGAGCACACTGCTCACAAAGAGGCCCACTGCCTACAAGGAGACACACTGTCTACAAAGTGATAAAAATCACAGTCTTGAACTGGAGAATGACATCTCTACCATGTCCGGATCAGTTCCAATTAAGCTCAAAAACCTCTGCTCTGCCTTTCGCACCTTTCTTCGCTATGCCACACTCATCCACACACCGCACTTTGAGATGAACTCACAAACCGTTATTTATACAAGACATCGACTTAGGAACAAACATCTAAGTCGGCAAATGATCATAAGAGTGTCCGCAAGATGAATAACACATCCGGTCGGCCACCACAAGAGCATTCGCAGGATGAACAACTCATCCGGTCGGCTAAATAGAGCAAGAACTTCATCCGGAAGAATAACTTCAATTCTGGGCTCTACTATCAATGCGGATCAACAAGACAACCTCAACACGATCCAGAAAACTTCACAGGCCTGCCTGAATGACCGGATACATCCGCACGTCCTTTACTTGCTGGAATCTCTTGTCTTCCTCATCCGGAACTTCAAGAACACAGTCTGTCTCCAATGTAGAAGGTACTTCCGGACCTTCAAATCACACATTATCAATGCGGACCAATAACACAACCTCAACATGATCTAAGAACCTTCACAAGCCTGCCTGAATGACCAGGTACGTCCGCATTTCATTTTCTTACTGAAATCTCTTATCCTCCTTATCCGGAACTTCAAGAACACTGTCTGTTGCTACTGTCATAATGCAAGAGGTACTTCCGGACCTCCAAATCATACAAAACTCGAGTTGGCATATCACAAGGATATTTCAAACACTCTTTCCAATCCGCAGATTAGGATTGTACAATTCCGGACCTCACCGGACCTTTCTGTGATCCTCTGTCACCTCTAAACACTTGCCGGAACCGGTTCCACACAGACAGCCATAACTTCTTCAGGTCTTCATGCGGACCTCTGAAATCTTGGCTGAAGCATCTCAAGACTCATATCTGTAAACCCTTTAATCCGTATCCTCCGGTTCTCAACCTATACAATACATTTGCCTTCTTCTCATCACTGTTCTTCACTGTTCCTGACTGAGGCTAATTTTCTCAATATCCTCAGCACACAGCTCATCAAATCCTTCTTGTCAATGCAATATGAGTATGTTGCCATCAATGACAACACTGGCTCACCTCATACTTGCAACAATCTCCCCCTTTGTCATTGATGGCAACATATGATGTGAAAAACCATCAAGACAAGAATTTCTCCTTTCTGTCACAGCTCCCCCTATCAACAACAACTTTTCACATGTCTTTTCTTCCTTTACTGCTCCCCCTTTGATCATCAACCACTTGTTTTTCACATGTCTTCTCTCCCCCTTTGACATCAATGGCAAAGGGCTCATACTTGCAATTCTAATACATCAGAATCATACCAGCTGCTCCCCCTTAGTAGCAGCTCCCCATCATCAATCCGGATCACAAGATATGACTGTGATGTCCACCGGACTGATGCACATCAGTGCATCTTAGTTCATCACTGGAGGGGCCATGACCCCTAACTTCTCCCGGAGATATTCAAAAGAGTCCTTGGGAAGAGGTTTTGTAAAGATATCTGCAATCTGATCCTTGGAGGGAACATACTCCAATCTGACTTCTTCCTTGTTTACTTGTTCTCTCAAAAAGTGAAATTTGATAGATATGTGCTTAGTCTTAGAATGCAATACCGGATTCTTGGAGATATTAATTGCACTTGAATTATCACAGAAAATTGTGATAGGCTCCTCATATTCAACTTTGATGTCTCTTAGCATCTGCTTCATCCATAAGATTTGAGTGCAACTACCTGCTGCTGCAATGTATTCTGCTTCAGTTGTAGACAGAGATATTGCATCTTGTTTCTTGCTTAGCCAAGAAACCAATCTCTTCCCCAAAAAGAATGCTCCACCACTAGTGCTCTTCTGGTCATCCACATCTCCTGCCCAATCTGCATCTGTGTAAGCATGAAGAGAGAAGTCCGGATCTCTAGGGTACCATAGACCATACTCCACTGTTCCTTTCAAGTACCTAAAAATTCTTTTGATTGCCATAACATGAGATTCTCTAGGATCAGCCTGGAATCTTGCCACAAGACCAACAGCCTGCATTATATCTGGTCTAGTTTGAGTGAGATACAACAATCCACCAATCATTGATCTATACTTTGTCTGATCTGCCTTTGGAGAATCATCATCTTTGCTTAACTTACATCCGGTTGCCATAGGAGTGTTCATAGGCTTTGAGTCTTCCATACCAAATTTCTTTAATAATTCTTTCACATATTTGGTCTGAGAAATGAAGATCCCTTCTTTTGTTTGAGTAATTTGCAGACCCAAGAAGAAATTCATTTCACCAAGCATAGACATTTCAAACTCACTTTTCATCTGATTTGCAAAAGTTTTGCACATACTATCTCTTCCTCCAAAAATGATATCATCCACAAATACTTCAACAATTAAAATATTTTCATGATCAACTTTGAAATATAAGTTACTGTCAGCAGTACCTTTGTTGAATCCAATCTGCACAAGATGCTTATCCAACCTTTCATACCATGCTCTTGGGGCTTGCTTCAATCCATACAAGGCTTTCTTCAACTTGCAGACCATATCATCATTATCAGACAATTGAAAACCATCCGGTTGTTCAATGTAGACTTCTTCTTCCAGATCACCATTTAGGAAGGCAGACTTGACATCCATCTGATATACCTTGAAGTCTTTGAAGGCAGCAAATGCAAGAAGTAATCTGACTGCTTCAATTCTTGCCACCGGAGCAAAAGTCTCTTCAAAGTCAATTCCTTCTATTTGAGAGTAGCCTTTGCAGACCAATCTAGCTTTGTTTCTGATTACTTCACCGGCTTCATTTAGTTTGTTCCGGAAGACCCACTTGGTTCCAATTACATTCCTGTCTCTAGGTCTGGGAACAAGATCCCAAGTATGATTTTTCTCAATTTGCATCAATTCATCTTCCATTGCTTTGGTCCAGTTTTCATCATTGCAGGCTTCATTTATTGTTTTAGGTTCAATCTTTGAAATCAAACAACATTCATCCTGATTTTGAGCAACATTCCTTCTAGTTTGTACACCTTTGCTTCTATCACCTATGATTTGATCTTCAGAGTGGTTCAGTTTTACATACCTTGGAATTTTGGGAGTATCCTACACTGCTGCTTCTTGATCAGGCTCATTCAGACCTATCTCTTCTTCCTGATTTACCGGATCAGGCTGACTCTGTCTCACCGGAGAGGATTAAGGTCCTTGAACACTGTCTTGGTCATCTTCATCAATCTCATAAAATCTTGAAGGCTTCTCAATTCCTTCATCAACTTTCACATTGGTGCTTTCTATCATCTTCCTCAATCTCTTATTGTAACACCGGTATGCTTTGCTTTGAGTGGAGTAACCCAAGAAAATTCCTTCATCACTTCTAGCATCAAACTTTCCTAGGTCTTCATCTCTTTTAATATAACACTTGCTACCAAATACTCTGAAATATTTCACAGTAGGAGTGATGCCAAACCAGAGTTCATAGGGGGTCTTACCGGTGTTGTTTCTGATTTGAACTCGATTGAGAGTGTAGACTGCAGTGCTGATAGCTTCCTTCCAAAACATTTGAGGAACATTTTCTTCCAACATCATTGTCCTGGCAGCTTCCTGGATGGTCCGGTTCTTTCTCTCAACTACTCCATTCTGCTGTGGAGTCCTAGGAGCAGACAACTGTCTCCTTATACCCTGCTTCTCACAAAAGTCAATGAACTCACCAGATGTAAATTCACCACCTCTGTCAGACCTTAGACACTTTAGTTTCAATCCGGTTTGATTCTCTACCATAGCTTTGAAGATTTTGAACTTCTCAAATGCTTCTGATTTTTCTTTTAGAAAGGTAACCCACATCATCCTGGAATGATCATCAATTAACAACATGAAGTATCTATCACCTTGCAGACTCTTGATTCTTGTCGGACCACAGAGATCAGTATGTACTAATTCCAACAATCCGGTAGAGGACTGATCTTTGCTTTTGAAAGAGACTCTGCTTTGTTTACCTAGCTGACATTCTTTGCACAAACTATTTGTAGGTTTCATCAATTTTGGAAGGTCTCTTACGGCCTGAGTATTGCTTATCTTGATGATGTTATCAAAATTTACATGACACATTCTTCTATGCCATAACCAACTCTGATCAATTTGAGCAAACAAACAACTTTTATTTGAACCAACTAGATGAAAGATATTACCTTTTGTCTGAGTACCGGATGCAATTTATGTTCCGGAGCTTGTAAAGATTCTGTATTTTCCATTTTTGAACCGGAGATCATAATCCTTGTCCACTAACTGACCAACACTGAGAAGATTGTGCTTTAATCCTTCAACATATAGTACGTTACCTATTTTGCTTTTTCCATCAATGGAAATAGTTCCCCTGCCTCTGATTCTGCCAGCTGAATTGTCACCAAACTTTACCATTCCTCCTTCATACCTTTCCAAATTCAAGAACTTATTCTTGTCACCAGTCATATGGTGAGAGCATCCACTGTCAATAACCCAATCATCCTTTTCTTCCACTTGAGCAGCCAAAGCCTTTTCAACAACTTTGTGATTGACAGATTCAGAGAGTATTGAATCTTCTTCCTTGATGGCAATAAACACCCACTCATTTCCGGATTTGCTTCCTAGTTCTGATTCATCATCTGTTACTCCTTCATTGTCATCTTCTTCATGAACATAATAGCAATTCTTTTGAAACCTTTGTCTGTTAGTATTAGACCTTGCAGATCTTTCTGGACATCTTGAAGCAAAATGACCAATCTTATTACAGTTGAAACACTTAAAGGGTAGTTTCCCTTCATACTTACCGGATCCTCTTGGCAGTCTCTTTGCAATGAGGGCTTCAAGTTGAGCTGTTTCTTCTTCTTCTTCTTCCATGTCTCTTCTTGCTTGATCATACCATGACATTTTCCTTGATGAGTTTTCTCCCGGATCAAATCTCTGTTTGCCTTTCACATAGGCACTGGCTTTGAAAGCAGATTCAGTCTTGGGAGGATCATCTCCAAACTCGGTCATTTCAAATGCAGCTAGTTTGCCAGCCAGTTGTTCTCTTGTGACAGTTGTGTGGGCTCTGAATTCATCAATGGCAGCAACTTTGATTTTGTAGGCAACAGGAAGGGATCTTAGGATTTTGCAGACAATCTCATTTTCATCTAAAGTTCCACCAGCATTTCTGATTCCACATACCAGCTCATTTACTCTTGGCATAAAGGTAGTGATGTTTTCATCATCTCTCATTTTCAATCTTTCAAATTTCCCTTTCAGGCTTTGCAACCTTGCACTTTTGACAAACTCATCTCCTTCATACAGAAGTTCCAGTTTAGTCAGGATCTCATATGCAGTTGGTAGGTCAATAACATTCGAGAGATCTGAGTCATTCAATGCGCTTAGAAGAGCTTCCTTGGTCCGCAGATTGTTTTTAGCTTCTGTGATTTCATTCAGAGTTGTCGGACCACCTTGTGGAGGTACATATGGTTTTGAAACCATAGCCAAGTATGCTTTTCCCATACATTCCAAGTGACACTTCATGCGACCTTTCCAGAGAGTGAAGTTGGTTCCATCGAACTTCGGACTATCCTTCTTGTATGACGACATCCTGGATCTCCTCAAGCGGTTAAGCTCCTATCAGAGGAACTTGGCTCTGATACCAATTGTTGGATCTAGGGCATACAACTGAGAGGGGGGGGGTGAATCAGTTGTATAAAACTTCTTCTTCTTTCAAACACTTGATTCTTTGTTGTTAGTTAGCAGCATATCAAATAATCATCCATGAAAGCATAATACATAAACACAAGAGCAGATAAGCATCAACACATTGAACACCAAGATTTTGACGTGGAAAACCCGGCTAAGGGAAAAACCACGGGGTGATTAACCCAAGAATTATTCTCTGTTAGAAGAATAAAGAAAAATGAATGGCACATGCCAATGAGGGCTCACTGCCTGAGCACACTGCTCACAAAGAGGCCCACTGCCTACAAGGAGACACACTGTCTACAAAGTGATAAAAATCACAGTCTTGAACTGGAGAATGACATCTCTACCATGTCCGGATCAGTTCCAATTAAGCTCAAAAACCTCTGCTCTGCCTTTCGCACCTTTCTTCGCTATGCCACACTCATCCACACACCACACTTTGAGATGAACTCACAAACCGTTATTTATACAAGACATCGACTTAGGAACAAACATCTAAGTCAGCAAACGATCATAAGAGTGTCCGCAAGATGAATAACACATCCGGTCGGCCACCACAAGAGCATTCGCAGGATGAACAACTCATCCGGTCGGCTAAACAGAGCAAGAACTTCATCCGGAAGAATAACTTCAATTCCGGGCTCTACTATCAATGCGGATCAACAAGACAACCTCAACACGATCCAGAAAACTTCACAGACCTGCCTGAATGACCGGATACATCCGCACGTCCTTTACTTGCTGGAATCTCTTGTCTTCCTCATTCGGAACTTCAAGAACACAGTCTGTCTCCAATGTAGAAGGTACTTCCGGACCTTCAAATCACACATTATCAATGCGGACCAATGACACAACCTCAACATGATCTAAGAACCTTCACAAGCCTGCCTGAATGACCAGGTACGTCCGCATTTCATTTTCTTACTGAAATCTCTTATCCTCCTTATCCAGAACTTCAAGAACACTGTCTGTTGCTACTGTCATAATGCAAGAGGTACTTCTGGACCTCCAAATCATACAAAACTCGAGTTGGCATATCACAAGGATATTTCAAACACTCTTTCCAATCCGCAGATTAGGATTGTACAATTCCGGACCTCACCGGACCTTTCTGTGATCCTCTGTCACCTCTAAACACTTGCCGGAACCGGTTCCACACAGACAGCCATAACTTCTTCAGGTCTTCATGCGGACCTCTGAAATCTTGGCTGAAGCATCTCAAGACTCATATCTGTAAACCCTTTAATCCGCATCCTCCGGTTCTCAACCTATACAATACATTTGCCTTCTTCTCATCACTGTTCTTCACTGTTCCTGACTGAGGCTAATTTTCTCAATATCCTCAGCACACAGCTCATCAAATCCTTCTTGTCAATGCAATATGAGTATGTTGCCATCAATGACAACACTGGCTCACCTCATACTTGCAACAACTGGATGTAGGGTTTATTAGAGCTATAGACTACCCAGAATGGGTCTCCAACATAGTACTAGTGTCCAAACCTGATGGCTAAGTCAGACTATGCAATGATTTTAGAGATGTAAACAAAGCTTGCCGCAAGGATGATTTTCTATTGCCAAATATAGATATCATAGTTGAATTGACAATAGGGCATACCATGTTATCTCTCATGGATGGCTTCTCAGGATATAATTAGATTAGGATAGCACCAGAAGACTGACATAAGATAGCTTTTACTTGTCAATGGGGCACTTTCTGCTGGAATGTCATGCCATTTGGGCTAAAGAACGTAGGGGCCACATATCAACGTGCTATGACCACTATATTCTATGATATGATGCACGTAACAATGAAAGATTATGTAGACGATATCCTTGCAAAGTCACTCATAAGAGAATCACACCTGGATGTGTTAGAGAAAGTCTTTCATAGATTAGAACAATTCAAATTTAGGTTGAACCCAAATAAATGTGCATTTGGAGTCACCTCAGGAAAACTCTTAGGTTTTATTGTGTCGGCAAATGGAATAGAGGCAGAGCCTGCCAAAGGCAAGGCTATTATGGACATGCCACAACCCAATAATCTTATTCAACTAAGATCTCTACAAGACAAGCTACAAGCAATCCGTAGGTTCATATCACAATTGGAAGACAAGTGTTAACCCTTTAGTCATCTGCTACATAAGAACTTTCTATTCAGATGGGATGAGAAATATGAAGAGGCATTTGACAAACTGAAAGAGCATCTTATGAATATAGCTATTCTCATGCCTCCTATCCAAGGGAAGCCATTGTTACTATACATATCTGCTACACCAATAGCTCTTGGGGCCCTTCTAGCACAACACAATTATGAAAATAAAGAAAGAGCCATCTACTACATCAGTCGCACATTGGTGGGCTATGAGTTGCAATACTCTCAGATAGAAAGATCATGTATTGTGGTAGTTTTTGCTTCCCCAAAACTCCAAGATTATATGCTTGCACATCTAGTAAAACGTATTGTAAAAATAGATCCACTAAAGTACCTACTACGCAAAGTACCTCTAACAGGTTGCCTAGCCAAATGGGTAATGCTACTAAGTGAATACGAGATTGAGTATGTAGACAGAAAGGCTATCAAGGGACAAGTCATTGCTGATTAGTTGGTAGATGCACCACCACAGGACACCACACCAATGCAATTTGAGTTTCCAGATGGATCCTTATTCAATATATCAACACATTCCTGGAAACTTTACTTTGATGGGTCCTACACAAACCATGGATCAGGGGCAGGAATCTTATTTGTGACTCCACATGGCGACACCTTACTAAAGTCTTACCGTCTGTTATTCCCATGCACCATAGCAAAATATAAAGCCTTGATCATTGGCCTCAAAATGGCAACAAAGTGGAAAATTAAAGAGCTACATGTCTATGGTGATTCTCAACTAGTAATCAATCAGGTCAATGATGATTACCAAACCAAAGATGAGAAGCTTGTCCCATACAAGCGGATGGTTGAGGACTTTAAGGAATACTTTGTGATCATCTCTTTTGAGCAGATACCTTGCATTGAAAACAAAGAAACAGATGCCATGGCAACCATTGCCTCTCTTCTTGAAATCCCAGAGAATGAGTCACGGTACGAGTTCTTAGTGAAGTGAATTCAACAACTAGCTTATGATCTTCCTGAAACCCATTCCATATGCCTATTAGTTGGATCTGATTCACCTTGGCATGGTAAGGTTTACACTTACCTCAAGGAAAACACCCTCCCACCTGACTTATCTTCAAACCAACGATGAACCTTTATGCGCCAAACCTCTCGTTATACCATTATTGTCGACACCCTATACCTACGTGGTCTAGATGGTACTTTACTCTATTGTTTAGAATGAGAAGAATCTCAAACTGCCTTACAAGACGTACATGAAGGGATCTATGGAACACACTCTAGCGGTCCTTCCTTAGCTAAGAAACTCATGCGTTTGGGTTATTATTGGCCGAACATGGAAACAAATTCATACCAATTTGTGAAGAAGTGCAAGTAGTACCAAATACATGGGAACCTGATACATGCACCAGCTCAAGAGTTGAGACCTTTAATGACACCTTGGCCCTTTTGCCAATGGGGACTTGACCTTGTGGGTAAAATCTATCCACCCTCATCCAATAACCACAAATTCATAATAACCGCCACTAAGTACTTTACCAAGTGGATTGAAGCCATTCCCCTCACCACCATCACAGGTAAACAAATCTCCTCATTCATCCTTAATTACCTCATCTACAGATACGGAATTCCCTCATCCATTATCACGGATAACAGAAGACCCTTTAAAAACTAGGATATCCAAGAACTCTGTGATCGATTCAAAATCCAACACCGTTTCTCCACACCCTATTACCCCCAAGGCAACAACCAAGCAGAAGCATCCAACAAGACCATCTTGAAACTCCTCAAGAAGACAGTCAATGATGCTGGCCATGATTGGCACATCCAACTCAATCCCGCTTTGTGGGCCTATAGAACTAGTATACACACTCTCATAGGTGCTACCCCTTATTCCCTTATCTATGGCTCAAAAGGTATCCTCCCCATAGAGGTCGAGTTACCTTCTCTCAGGGTGTTGTTAAAAGGTCTCATAACAGATGAAGAGTACAGAGTTTCTAGATTGCAAGAACTAGAGTTGCTAAAGGAAAGGAGACAAAAAGCCTTCGATCATCTCAAAGCATATCAACACATGATGTCATGAAGATATAACCACAGAGTCTGCCCAAGAGTCTTTAAGGTTGGAGATCTAGTACTTAAGGAGAACCCTCACAATCAACAGGATTGGGAAAAGAAAGGCAAGTTTGAGTCTAATTGGCTTGGGCCTTATGTGATCGTAGATGCTTATGGATCGGAGGCATATCAATTAGCAACATCAAAGGGTGAGCTATTCGATGACCCAATCAACAACATGCATCTTTGCCAGTTCTATACCTAAGAGAACCCCAATGTAAGGGTGGCATAAAATACAAAAAAAACAAAAAAAATAGAAAAATACAAAAAAATCAAAATATCAGAAAAATACAAAAAAAATAAAAAAATTAGAAAAATACAAAAAAAGGTCCTTTGGTGAAAACCTGGCAAACAGGTGCCTTGGATAGGTATCATGATGAAAACTTGGCAAACAAGCGTCATGTGTACTTTCTAGCTTTCGTGCAAATAAAAGCAAGTGGTGAAAACTTGGTAAACATGCGTTACTTGTGATAAACCGCTTCCTCCATGTTTGGGAAACCAATCACCTTGTGTCCATTCTTCCCTCACTCATGTCCCATTCGATCCATATCTGTCCCATAATAAAAAACTAACGATAACCTATCATGGCTTGATACTCTATCTCTTTGTTGCCTTGTCAACCAAGGTTTTATCCCATATCCTATCCATAATGTCAGCCTAGCTTAGCGTCTGTTGTCAGTATCTCCATGGTCCAAGTCCATGAACTACATTGCCTCTACGTTGTCATGTAGGCAAGGCCATTTCTCAAATGTGCCCCTGAGGCTTCCACTTTCCCATCCGTCCCGTGTCTAGTCCTTCTATCTATCTGAGACCACGCCACTTTCTATCTCCTAGGTCTTAGGTCTACTAGGGTTTACCCTGAACTACGTTGCCTCTGCGTCGTCACGTAGGCAAGGCCATTTAACAATGAGCCCCCGAGGCACTAGGTTAGTCCCTTAGGGTCCGTCTCACAAATAAGGACTGTGGAATATTCTCACCAGGCAAGCAAGTGCAAACAAAACCTGCTCATTTCAAGCAGAAATCTTGACGCAAGACCTTAACATATCCCAAGCAAAACAAACAAACACCTAAGGTATTCTAAATGATTTTACCCAAAATATGGCAAGAAACAAACACATCTAAATGCAAATATGTTTTGTGGATTGGAAACATTGTTAAAATATGGAGTCTTGATTTTTGCTATCATGCCTTTCTATGCTACTCGAGGATGCCAAAAGCTAGAGATGCTATGATGGGGGCATGATTATTTTCTTTGTTTGTTGTTTGTGGATTAAACTTTAGTAATGCGGCGCCTTGTCTAAAGACATGATAAGCAAAAGATCATCGAGGACATCCAAGGTCTAACATGAAAGGGGGCAATCCTTGTCTATTGACACGCAAGAAATACTCAGGTCATCTTGGTTCAATTATACTTAGATGCTTGTATTAACTTGCTAAATCAAAATTTATGTAAGCAATACTCAGGTCATCTCGGTTCAATTATACCTAGATGCTTGTATTAATTTACAACATTCAGAAAAAGTACCCAAAAAAATTGCCCAATGATGAAATAAGCACTTCAAAATACTTGCACCATCAAGATGTCAAAAGCAAAGCATCCATCATACATCCATTATATATCTATACATCTGTATCCCATGCAATAAAAGATCCAAACAATGTAGAGTAACAATACAAATTGAAGCTTGTAAGTCTTTCTATTGAGTCATTCTTTCAATCAAATCTTCTATCATTAGGTCATCTCTGTGTCGATAGAGTACATTTGGACATCACAAAAACATAGCATACAGTTGCATATCATATCACATGAGATAGTCATTTACGTGATTAAATCAATTGCATACATAGTAAATTGCATCAAGTCATCCATATACAATCATCATATAGTGTCAACATGAAAAAAAAAACTAAAAACATAGATAAATGCATCGCATAAACTGCATAATCATATAGATACCATTTGCATTCGCACATGCATATCAAGTAAAAACATCTAAGTCTGCATTAGGTCACATAGCATCATAAACATCTAAATATGCATTAGATAACATCACATAGGATCAAGTAAACATCTAAGTTTGCATTAGATAAATATGTGCATCACATCATACAATAGAAATGCATCATAACTGATAAATATAGAGAGCATTAAATAGCTGCACCATCATATAAATATCATAAAAATGTGTCTAAATGTACAATATCACAAGGTCCATCTCTTAGTCAATGTAATATACAGTGAATACATCTCAAAGACAATGATACATGTCTCAAAATACAAAAGTGGTACGTATGCATATCCGGCTATCTGAGCCATCAAAAAGTGTATGTAGGAGCCAAAATTTGTGCAAGTGTCTGCTATCCATGTTGTTGTGAACCGCTGCTCTCAACAGTGTCTCCTGAGTCCCCTCCTCCGCTGGTCCTAGACTGCTATGGGCCCATCACGGAGGCTCCTGACCTTGATCCACCTACTCTCTGGGAGGCCATAGACTGGCTCCTATAGCTCGGAGCCCACTGACTAACTAGTACAACACCATGGTATAAACCCTGATAGTACTGTCTGAGCCCGCGCTCTGGCAAGCTCACCTTGCACCTGTGCTAATTGTGCCTGTGCCTGTGCTTGGTGCACCTGCCCAACCAAAAAGTTGCTAGTGGCATCTGTCCCAAGGGATGACACTGTTGTGTCCCTCTCCACTCAGATAATTCGTATTTGCACCTCTGCCATATCTCACTCTCTAGTGAGCCCCAAGATAACCTCTACATATGTCTCCCACTAGGCCTCGACCATCCTAGGCTATGCTCGCAGCTGTCTAACCTGTCCTCTCAGCATCACAATGGCTCTCTCCTAGACATCTGGCTGTGCTAGACCTTGAGGTGCCTGTGCCTGTCCCTGCTCTTGTGGCTAAGGTACTTGTTGCTATGCTACCTGCTGAGGTGGTGGCATATATGCCTATTGTGTAGCCTTCTGTGCAACCTACAGTTGCACTACCTGCTGAGCATGGGAAGGTCCTTCCCTAGCTCTCCTCCTCTACCTAGGTCTATCTCCATCTCCACCACCTCCCCCTCCTCCATCATCTCCACCACCTCCCCCTCCTCCACCATCTTTGCCACCTCCCCGTCCTCCTCTACTCGTCCTCCTCCTGCCAACCTGGCCCTCGTTGTCTGAATCTACCTTGTCTATCCGAGGAACCAGCTCTCCAGGCCCAGAGTACCTTAGAAATGAGTGCCCTACAAACCACTCCTCATAGTCCTGAGTCATCCTAGCATCTGCGATCTCTCTCCTCATATCCCAGGCAACATAGGGAGTCTACCGAAACTTTGCCACTACCTCCTCGTAAGATGCCATTGGCCCCCATCTGAATCTCTTTGCTTGAGTCTGTGCGAATAGAGCCTGCCCCTATGGCATGTCCTGTCTCCTACCAAACTATCTCCGAACCCATCTGATAATCTGTCTCTCCAAAATAAACCGTGTTTGGCCTATCAGCCATCGAGTCTGATAATAGTATGGCAGCTTGTCTGCCTTGTCCTCCCAGGGCTCATAGTCTAGATATGGTTGCCAGACAACCACATCTACTCCATCCAATGCATGCCTACAATACTTGAGCTTCCCCAGCCTATGCTGGGAAATCACTCCTGTGTAGCTATAACTGTAAGGCTCCCCTCTGCCTCTGGAAAACACAAGTTAGCCTAGTAATGGCAATGCGCTTCCACAGCCAAAACTGCAACAGTGAGACACCTACTGATAAACTCGCACCCTTGTGGTATACCACCTAATGCATGTCGTGGTATAGGTGTACCAAAATGCAAACACCCCAAGCATAACGGGTGCCCTCTGTGACCATCATCTCCATGATCCATCCCCATTCAATCAGGAACCCATGTGATCTCCTATTGGGGCATACAACACCTCTGATAAGTTCCGCAACTATCCCAGGGAAATAGTCATAGTACTCATGAATGTCCTGCCAGGAGATGACCTGTCCTACCAGCTCAGGGTCATCAAATACCTGCCTGCACTCTGCAAGTTTTGCATCCCATTGTGGATCATACTCCATGAGCTCTCCCTAAATAGGCAAGTGGAGTATCCTGTATACATCCTCCAAAGTAACCGTCATCTCACTAGTAGGGAAGTGGAAGGTCCTGTCCTCGCTGTGAAACCTCTCTATTGCTGTAGTCAGTAAGTCATGGTTTGCTCGAACCTTGGGCATAAAGAAAACATAGTCCAATCCCATCACGTCGAGCACCTCTTGATCCATCTCTGTCAACATATGTCGCTTCAACATCGGCATGGGAAACTGCTCCCACGACATCAATGTATCTCATATGTCCTCCTACAAGCATGCAAAAGCAAGGTGTCATCCTAAAGCTACAAGTACCATGCTCAACATATCTATAGAAACATATCAACTAACTTAACATATCAAATTGATCAAAACAACACACTACATCTCTTGACTAGATTCCTGCAATCTCAGAGATAGCTTATCGATTGACGCATCAAACAGGATGCCAATGAAGTCAATTCTATTAAGTAAATTGACTATCTATATCATATGCACCATAACAGAAGGTACATGCACTATTTCTTATCAAATGCACCACTTCTGATGGATGCACCACAAGATTTCATGCACGCATCATCCTATACCGTAAATGCACCGACTTATACCGTAAATGTGCCGCCAAAATATGCATGCGCTGACTTAACTCATGCATGTGCAGCTTTAGTGTATGCGTCGTTCTATATCCTAAATGTGCCAAAGTTTGACAGATGCATAGTTTTGCATGCCATATGCACCAAACTGCGATCTATCGCATTTGTCTAGCCTAATTTCTCCTAGTAATTATTGCACTAAAAATTAACTCTGGGGAAATTTTTTGAGATACATACCAAGGGTCCTGCCTCTGTTGGTTGGTCGAATCGTCAGACTCACTCAAAGCGATGCTCCTTGCGTAGAATATCCATCCTCGTGCTGACTGCTCTATGCTCTATGCTCTCCTAAGCTCTCCAAAGAAAATCAAACAAAGACAAGTGTGCAAATGAATTATCTTGTGGACCTAGCTCCTATATATAGCATGCAAACCCTAAATTGGCTATGTGGTGACTATGACTACTTCCCTCACCCATTTCTTCTTGTTTTCTTCCAATTTATGATAAACGCATCCTGTTTTCTTCAAACCTAACCAAGTTTTCCCTTCATCTTCGTGAGATTGTCTGTCTCTCGTCCTTTTGCCTTCTTCTCATCCAATCTCCCGAGGGGGCATCCTCTCATCATAACCTGTACCAGGGGCAAACTGGGGCATGGATCATTATCAGACTATTTATTCTTTGAAGTAATGCCGTAAACTACATTGTATCAAATAGGGGCAAAATGTATACACCTAAAAATGACACGACTTGGTCTAAATAAATATTCTTAATATTTATTCCCTTCTAATTTTTCTATCATTAAATAAATAAACAAATTTATTTATTCAATTGACATTTCTCGAAATTAATTAAATATCAAAATATTTAAATTACCTCTTCTAAAGTCAAAATTAAATAAAAACCTTTATTTAATTAAATTCTTCCAAACAATTAAATAATTCTTAATTATTTAATTAAATCAAATCATTCTTCCAAATTTAAATAAATCAATCAAATTTATTTAAATCCTCTCAATCTCCAAAAATAAAATATAATCAAATATTTTATTTATTATTCCAAAATCATTCTAAATTAAATAATTCCAATTATTTAATTGTTTCTTCCAATAATATCTTCTCTAAATTTAAATAAATCAAATATTTATTTAAGTTGTCCATTTCTTCTAAATTGAGTTATCTCTATATATAATTCAATCCTTATGCACATACAATTGAATATTCTAAATATTTAATTGAGCTAAAAAATCTTCTCATCCTCATGCAATTTCCATCCTCTAGTTTTATTCTCTTAACTGATTGATCTATTCTTTTAATTGATTTATCTTTTCAGTTAACTCTTCTTCTATTTTATTAATTCCTCTCATGCAAAATATAGCAAGACACATGTCTTCTTCTTATTTGCGTACGTTCCTCAACCGTTCTATACCATTGATCTTCTCATTCTTTCCATACCGTTGATCTCTTGTCTTTCTCAAGTCTATAAATTGAACCTAATTCCTCCATTTCATTCATCCAAGCTTTAAGTATTGTTACTCTGCAGGAATTATAGTGTGCCTTTGGTACAAATTCCTTCATTGCTTGTGATCACACTCGTTACCACACTATTACTATCATTGTTGTGAAGCTCCTCTTGATGGCGAAACTATCGTAGTCGTTCTCCATTGACAATCTTGGAATCATAGCAAGGAAGTGCACTCTTTGAGGGCCTTATTCATAAATGCAAGACCAATTGAGATAGGCAACCAACGGAAGCTATGAAGCTTTGAGGTTTGCAAAGGTTTTTGAAGTTCTTTTGTTCAGTTAATCTCTTTGTTTCTGTATTTCGTTGAGTTTTGGGTATTTTGATATTGATTATATTGATTATTCATGTTTACTCCAATTTTCCCTTAACAAATGGATGTCAGCTTTGCAACAGGAGAGAAGATCTCACCATAATCTATACCCTCCACTTGTGAATACCCCTTCGCACCTAATCTGGCCTTATATTTCTCAACATTGCCATCTGCACCAAATTTCTTCTTGAACACCAATTTACATCCAATGGGTTTCTGTCCAGGAGGCAAAGGCACCAAGTGCTAAGTTTGATTCTTTTCCAAAAAAGCCATTTCATCCTCCATGGCCTCCTTCCAGGAACCTGCATCTTTCATGTCCATAGCCTCTGATACAGTTCTAGGTTCATCACTATTAGTAATCAAAGCATAAGCACAACTAGAATCAAGCAATGTAAAACCAAACCTTTCAAGTTGCTTTCTTATCTGTGTAGACCTCCTCAAGAGCCGAGGTTGAGGTTTAGCTTCTTCATTTGAGATTTCAGAGCTGCAAGAGCTCTCTTCATCATCAGGTCCAACATTGTCTTTCTATTCAGTCTTCTCAGGGCTAGGATGAAACTAAACAACATCCTCTTTCTTTTCATTTTCTTCTAGCTGTAAAACAATGGAAGAAGGTGTAAGCTCTCTGAAGATGACACTTCTGCTATACAACACTTTTTCAGCCATAGGGTCCCAAAGCTTGTATCCTTTCACACCGACACCATAACGAATGAAGATACACTTAACAACCTTGTTCTCCAATTTTGACCGCTTCTCCCTAGGCACATGTGCATATGCTTCACAACCAAAAACACGAAGATACCTTATTGAAGGCTTTCTACCATACCACACCTCCATGGGTGTCTTTCCAACAAGAACTGATGTAGGACATCTATTTACAAGATAGCAAGTAGTGGGAACAACTTCAGCCCAAAACTTTTGTTCTAGGCCAGCTCCACTAAGCATACTCCTAGCCTTCTCCATCAATGTCCTATTCATCCTCTCTGTAACTCTATTTTGCTGCGGGGTGTATGGAGTTGTCTTGTGTCTTTCAATCCCAAGTTCCTTGCAATATTTATCAAATTCCGTAGAACAAAACTCACCATCGTTGTTAGTTCTCAAACATTTAATCTTTTTGCTAGTCTGATTTTCAACAAAGGCCTTAAACTCCTTAAACTTACTATAGACTTCAGATTTGCTTCTAAGAAAATAAATCCATATCCTTCTACTATATTCATCTATAAAAGATACAAAATATACAGATTTTGATAACGAAGGAATATTAACAGGACCAAACACATCAGAATTAATAAGGTCCAACACACCAGAAGACTTATGAGAACTCGAATAAAACTGAACACAGTTTTGTTTTCCATATATGCAATGTTTGCAAAAGTGAAACTCAAGATTACAATCATCTAGCCCCTCAACTAGGTTCTTATTTTTTAGGATATGCAGACCCTTCTCACCAATGCGACCAAATCTCTTATGCCATAACATTGTCTTTTCAGCAGGAAGCTTAACTTCCAATGTAGGGTTACAACCATCAGGACTAGATACAACATATTTGTTCACTGCTTGTTCAGATGGTGGGGATGAAGTGACTGCTGCCCTCTTCCTTGAGTAAGAAGAACTATTGTATTGTGAAATGCATGCCTCCAGCTGAAACAGAGTACCTCTCCTAGTACCCTTAGCAAGCACCATATCTCCTCTAGTCATCTTGCATCCTTTCGAAAAGACAACCTGCACACCTGCATCATTCAACATACTTACATAAAGTAGGATCCGTGTTAAGCCTAGGATGTGCATAACCCCAGAGATCCCCTTCACTCATCCATTAGGGAATTGGATAGAGACTTTTCCACAACAAACAATCTTCAGATGAGAGTCGTCACCTAGGTACACCTTTCCACCATCGAACTCCTCATACTTAGTAAACCAGTCTCGATGCGAGGTCATGTGGAATGATGCACTAGAATCAATCAGCCACACATCATCATATGCATGGGTTACTAGGGCTATGATGAAGGCATCACCATTATCTTGTGACTTGTCAGAATTTGAATATGGGTTTTTCTTCTTCTTTTTCTTTTCCTCTTTGCATTCCTTTCAGAAATGCCCAGATTTACCACAGTTCCAATAGAGAACCTTGGACTTTCTAGGAGATTTAGATCTCCAGTAGGATTTGGATCTACCCTTCTCAGCTTTCTTGTCCTTCTTTTTCCCTTTCTCCTTGGGTCTTCCATGAACTGCAAGAGCCACTTTGGCTGCCTTAGAAGACTTTCTCTGCATCTATTCAAACAACAACAAAGAAACCACTTCATCCATTTTGAATGTGGATGTGGTGCTTCCAATAGCTATGACAAGATGATCCCACGAGTCTGGCAAAGAACAAAGCAAGGTCATACAATGATCCTCCTCCTGCATCTTCACACCAACGAATGTCAATTGTGTAACTAGCATGTTAAAAGCATTCATATTTTTGGCAATGGATCCTCCATCCTCCATTCAAAGAGAATATAACTTCTTTCTGAAAAAAAGTTTGTTAACCAGGGATTTGGCTTGATACACATCTCCCAACTTCTTCCAAATCAAGTTTGTAGTAGCCTCCTCATGGACATTTAATAGAACAGAATCAACAAGACTAAGTCTTATGAGACCCTTAGCCTTCTGATCCTTGAGATCCCAATTAGCTTGTGACATTGCAGCTGGTTTAATGCCACTGATAGTTTCCCAGAGGTCTTGGTCTACAAGCATGTCTTCCATCTTGAGCTTCCACAGCTCAAAATTAGTGCCATTGAATTTCTCAACCTCTATCCTTTTGGATGTGCTTGCCATCTCCTTACTGCAATAAGATTCAGAATACTCTACATAGGCTCCCACTCAACTTAAGATCAACTCAAAAAACCCCTACCCAACAACCAGGACCAAAGGTGATCATGCTCTCATACCAACTAAAAGGAAGCTAGGTGTGCAGAAATTGCTTCCTACACTAATCTAATGAGGGGAGAGCTATACAAATTCAATTTAAACCTTACAACTACAACAACATGAAACATATAAACAAGATATTGTAGCAATACACATGAACTAGAAAGAAGACATAAGAAGAGAGACAAAGATATACGATGGGGAAAACCCTTATCAGGTGAAAAACCCCACACTCAGAAACCTGCACAATGTATTATCAAAATTAAATAAGGTTTACAATACACTTGCAATGCAAGCTTCAATGGTCTTTGACACTCATGTTTAGAGTCAATTTGGCAGCATAACAATACCTCTAAAACTTGTAATACATCTCCTCCTCCAAGCACCTGTTTATATAGAATATACAAGGCAGAATTGGTCCTATCTTGAGATGGGTGTCCAACTTGGTCTCATGGCCCAAAACCCATGCCTAAGGACACTTGGTCAACATTGTAGAATGTGCCTGACACTTGTCCACAACTCCCATCCCAAAGAGGTCATCTATTTCTAAAATGGGCTATGACAAATACTCTTACGACTCTTATGACCATCATAGAATCTGTCATAGTGGTTACAACTTATAGTTATAAGAGAATCTGTCATACATAGGCTAGAAATAGCATATTCTCTTACAACATGTCATAGTCCACCTTGGGGCACCCAAATATGCCTTTTTCAAAGATGCTTCATGAAACATATCTTTACATGTCTTACAACCTTCTATTTCTGACTCTTACATGTCATAACTTCGTCATAGGAATCCGTCATAACTATTTCAGTTAACATTCCCTTACACAACATCCAAGATGTCGACACATGGCAAAATTTGCCTACCACTAAGTGGGATGCCTATCTCCTCATGTTAGGACAAAATTACAAGTTGTCATCTTCCATGTAGGATGACACATCACCGTGTCACATCCCACAACATGACAATATGGAATTTACAATTATTTACAACATAGGCAATGAATTAATAAATACAAACATAAATAATGCAAGGAATTACCAAAGTTGAGACACCTTAATTCCCAACAAGTAGAGCATCCTTTTCTTTGATATCCACCTCATATTCTTTGATTTCATCTTCACTTGTTAAGCCATTTGGAGGCATGGTATATTTTTCTTCTGTAGCTTTCCATACTTTATAACCAAGACAAAGAAGATGGCTTTTCATTTGTGTCTTCCAAAGAGCATACTTTGTCCCATCAAAATGCAGAGCTTCCTTCTTATAAGACATCCTGGATCTTCCTCAAGCTTTTAGGCTTTCTTTAGAGCAACCTTTCTCTGATACCAATTGTTGAACTGTACCAGACAATTGAGGGGGGGGGTGAATCAGTTGTCCTAAAACTTTTAACCAAATATGATCATCATCTTATTAATTACTTATATTCAGATACAACCATGAAAGCATCAAATGAGAAGCTCAACACAAAACCATAAACAACACAGGAAACACCAAATTTTTAAGTGGAAAACCCTAAAAGGGAAAAACCATGGTGGGTGTTAGCCCATAGAAATATATAAGTTATATCAATACCAAAAAATAGAGGCTCACTTCCTACATGGCTTATTGTCCAAATTGCTCACTGCAAAGAAAGGCTCACTGCCTATGGATGGATCACTGTCAAAGGGTACCTCACTGCCAAAAGGTGGCTCACTACCAAAAGCTTGAACTAAGATAACAACATCTACTCCATGACAAGGTTCAGTTCCATTGAAGCACAAAAACAACACTGCTCTACTCTGTTGTCTAATTTCACTTTATCTTTGCATCTTTGACACTTTTATATTTTTTCATGACTCAATTACAAGTATATATATCATCCATCAACCTTGGAATGTACATCAAGGTCGTCATTGCATTCATCAACCGTTGGAACAATCTCTAAGGTCAACATTACAAACATTTACAAAAATGGGTCTTGACCTAATACAAAATTATGCTAGGGAAATGTAGTAAAGATGTATACAGATTATACCATGCCTTAGCTAGGACTCAAACATGATCTTCCATGCCACAATACGCTTCTACAATCTTCAAGAGATCTCCACAATCACTAGAATTAGCCAAGTCAGCTAAGACTGGTTACATGCTACGTTATCTGGGAATAATCTTCAAACATGATCTCAATTCCTTAATGCGGACCAATGTAAAGGCATGAACACAATCAGGAGGCATCCACATGCACATTATAATCACTAGGAACAACCACACAAAATCTAACCACTTTATCCATGAGATTCTTCAGACCAAAGCACATGAACTTCACTGTCTTCAACTGTCATAAAAGAAAGATAGCTTGCAGACTGCCAAATCATGAACCATTGTAGTTGTAGCCACTTATCATCATCCTAGACTTTCCTCTAGAACTGCAGAGAAAAATACTTCAATGCGGAGGAATGTGGAGCAAAATACTTTCTCCCTAGCACCAGTGAATAATCAGAAAAAGTAGGTTTTATTTTGGTGAATGTAACTCACTCAATTTTTCATACTGGAGGCTCCAACTTAGGATATAGTATCTTTAGACATGCCTGTAAATAACCTCCAAACTATAGACCAAGATCTTCAATATACAAGAAATGCGCAGCAATCTTCTAGATTGTTCTTCACTATGCAACTCACTGTCTTCACTGTGATTCACTATTTCCTTTCTAATTCTTCCAGAGGGGCTAATTTTCTCAATGTCCTCAACATATAAGGCTTCTAATCAATCAAAAGATAAGGATACAGTTGACACCAATGACAACACAGATATGTTGACATCAATGACAACACCGATTAGGCACATACTTGCAACATAACCAACACTCACCAGATTGAGCCAATAAACATGTTCTTCCATTTACCTCCTTTAGATGATAGATATCTCCATATGTCCTAGTACCTTCTGTAACTAATCTTTTAGACCTTTCCTTCCTGTTGTCACAACCTTTGGCATGAAATGTAAGATTGTATCCTTTTCTACACATCTGACTAACACTAAAAAGATTGTGCTTCGGCCCTTTGACATAGAGGACATCCTCAGTCTTGTTCTTTCCATCAATAGTTATAGCACCCTTTCCACAAATTTATGTTGACTCATCATCACCAAACTTGATAGCTCCACCATTCCACTTCTTAAGGTTGATGAACTTCCCCTTCTCACCATTCATGTGGTTAGAGAAACCACGGTCAATTACCCAAGCATTTGCTTCTTCTTTTGCATGAAAGGTAATCCACATAACAATTGATTTTTCATTATCTTTTTCAACTTGCAAGGTACCAGACTTCTTACATTTTCCAATACCACTCTCTTTGTCACCAACTTTCAAGGCCATGAAAAGTGTTTCATCATTGAATCATCATGATCCTCATCTTCTAAAGAACAATTTTTCTCTATGGAATAAAGATGTCTTTTGAACTTCTCTCTTTTGTTGCTATCCCCTGATTATTTAAAAGGACATTTAGAGGGAAAATGACCAATTCTCCCACAATTGAAGCACTTGAAAGGTAACTTACCTCTATATTTGCCAGTGCCCTTGTTCAATCTTCTCTCAAAATTTGCCTCTACCTCATCAAGTTCATCATCTTGATTAGTTGTTTCATCTTCTGTCTTATTAACTTTAAATGTTGCTTGCTTCTTTGAAGCTTCTTTGTCAAACTCCCTCATTTCAAAGGTTGTGAGAGCACCAAACAATTGATCTACTGAATAGGTATCTAAATCCTTAGACTCCTCAATAGAAGATACCTTATTGTTGGCATGTGATTGGCATTGATGTCAACTAGGTGTGGGTATGTTGTACAAGAAGTTGTGATGTGCTCAAGATGATGTTGTAAGTGTTGTTATGATGTTACAGGAGAATGTCACAAGGTATTACAAGATGTAGGAGTTCACAAGAGTTCGTGCTTGGTTCAGGATTAGGATGCTTGATGGAAGAGATTGTTGAAAAGTGCACATGTTGATTTGGTAATTTGATGGGACAATACCTCATATAGATTCAATGTTATCATCATGTCAAAGAACAAAGGATGTCATCAGTAAGATCAAAGGAGGAAATGTGCTGTAGGAATTGAGGAGAGTTGAGAGGTTGATCAAGTTAGTGCTTCAGGAGTTATCAAAATACTTCATTGCTTACAGTTGGTTTATACTTTAATGATTTGTCAAGGTGTTTGGGAGATGCAAAGGTATAGTGGCAATATGTATTTTGAGTTGATGATGATTCTTGATATAGCCTTTGTTGTTATATAGAGCCTAATTAGATTCAGAGGTTAAATTTTCCCCACTTTTATCAGTGCTGTTTCCCTCCAAATTCCTATGGGGTCAAGGGGCAGCACCCCTTGTGGGGGTTTGGGGGTAGTGCCTCCAAGACGGGGTCAAGGGGCAGCACCCCTAGCGCGCTCCTTGTCACGATACAGCGTGGGGTCGAGGGGCAGCGCCCCCATGGGGGCTCGGGGCAACACCCCCAAAACCTCACATAGTTTTTTATTATTTTATTAAGGCATCGGGAGTTATTTTTCATTAGCCAACATAATATATATATATATTGTAACCGATAAAAGTCATGATAAAAATGGCTAAGGGTTAGGGTTTCCATTGAGGTATTGTAGCATTTGTAGCAATATTGAGTTGCAAGGATTGCTAGTTGTAATTAGTTTGATTTATTAGATAATAATATTAGACTCTCTGTTTGGTGGATGTAGCCCGAGTTTGGGTGAACCACGTTAAAACATCTCTCTCACTGTTATTATTTATGTGTATTTCCATTCCTCTGTTTAATCTTTATTTGCATTTAATTGATATCTTCTTCCAACTAACCCTAACAAGTGGTATCAGAGCAGGTTGTGTTCAATTATCGTCTGCAGGAAGGTCTCACGGTTGAGTGGGAGCAATGGCAGATGAGGGTAAATTGAAGGTCGATAAATTTAATAGGAAGAACTATCAGTTATGGAAGATGCAGATGGAAGATTACCTCTATTAGAAGGATTTATGGAGGCCATTGGAAGGAGTATCCAAGAAACTGACATGAATGATGGATGAGGATTGGGAACTTCTAGATAGAAAGGCACTGGGAACCATTCAGTTGTGCTTGGCACCATTTGTGGCATTCAATATAACATAAGCGAAGACAATAAGTGAACTGATGAAAGCTTTAGCTAAATTGTATGAAAAACCCTCAGCCTCAAATAAGGTATTTCTCATGAAGCATTTGTTTAATCTGAAAATGATTGAAGGTGGGTTTGTGACAGATCATTAAATGAGTTTAATACAATTGTCAGTTAGTTAACTTCTGTAAAAGTAAAATTTGATGAAGAGGTGAGGGATCTCTTGGTTTTATGTTCTTTGCCAGAAAGTTGGAATAGCTTGGTAATGGCTGTAACTCTGTCTCTAGTTCAAACACTTTAAAATTTGATGATGTTGTTGGTGTTATCCTTAGCGAGGAAATATGATGAAAAAGCTTAGGAGGGTCTACATCAGGTAGTGTTTTGAATGTAGAAAGCATGGGCAGATCAAAGGAGAGAGGAAAAGGTTCTAGAGGTCATGGGAAGTCATGAGGAAAATCAAAGGACAAGAGATCTCAATCCAGAGGACAGAAGGATTGCTGGTACTGTGGGAAACTAGGTCATCTAAAGAAAAATTGCTGGTCTTAGAAGAATAAAGAAGGAGATAAATAAGAAGGTTGCATTGTTAGATTTACTGATAAAAATTGGAAGGTTTCAAAAGGTACCTTAATAGTAGCAAAAGGTGTGAAAGAAGGCACCTTAAATCTTTGTACAGGTCATACTGTTCCTTCTACTTTAGTTGTTGTAGAGAAAAAACAAACAGGTTTAGGAACAGTTGCTGCAGGTTTGCAGGAAGAGACTGAAATAGTTGCTGCAAGTTCTGAGACAACGCTGTGGCATAACAGACTTGGGCATATGAGTGAAAAAGGTATGAAGGTACTTCATTTTAAGAAAGTTTTACCGGGTCTGAAATGTATTAATATGGATTTCTATGAAAGTTGTGTATGGAAAACAAAAGAGATTTAGTTTTCTCAAGGATGGGAAGCAAAAAAAAATGAAAAGTTGGAGCTTGTGCATACAGATGTATGGGGACCAGCTCAGGTATCTTCTCTTGGTGGCTCTTGGTATTATGTTACATTCATAGATGATACAACTAGGAAGGTATGGATTTATTTCCTTAGGCATAAATCTGATGTATTTGAAACATTTAAGAAATGGAGAAGCTTGGTTGAGAACGAGATGGGTAAAAGATTAAAATGTCTCAGATCTGATAATGGTGGTGAGTATTGCAACAAAGAATTTGAGGATTATTGTTCCTTTAATGGAATTCGTAGGCAGAAAATAGTTTCAGGGACTCCACAAGAAAATGAAGTGGCTGAGTGCATGAATAGGACAATAATGGAGCATGCAAGGACCATGAGATTGCATACTAGGCTGCCTTTAAATATGTGGGTAGAGGCTATCAACACTGCTGTATATTTAATTAATAGAGGTCCTTCAATTCCTTTGGGCTATGGTATTCTAGAGGAAGCATGGATAGGTAAGAAGGAGAGTTATTCTCTTCTCAAAACCTTCGGATGTGAAGCATTTGCACATGTAGATTCTGAAAATAGAACCAAGCTGGATGCAAAATCAAAAAAGTGTACCTTTGTTGGATATGGTATTGATGAATTTGGTTATAGGCTTTGGGATTTTGAAAATCAAAAAATTGTGAGAAGCAGGGATGTTATATTCAATGAGAAGGTGTTGTACAAAGATCAGTTGTAGTAGCATGAGAAGAAAGAAAATGATTATGTGGTGCTGGATGATACTCCAAATAATGATGTTCCAGTGGGTCCTCATGCTCCACAACAACAACCAGAAATACCACAAACTCTAGTGAATGTTAGACGGTCAACAAGGCTAAGTAGACCTCTTGAAAGGTTTTTTCCCTCTTTGTATTCTATTTTGTTAACAGATGCTAGTGAACTAGAAGGGTATGTTGAAGCTATGCAGGTGGATACACAGGTTCAGTGGGAGCTTGCAATGAAAGAAGAAATGGACTCCTTGCTAAAAAATTAGACTTGGGAATTATGTAAGTTGCCTGTAGGTAAAAAGGCTTTACCAAACAAATGGGTTTATCAGATGAAAGAGGAAGATGGAGGTAAGAAAAGATTTAAAGCCATGCTAGTTGTAAAAGGATTTGCATAGAAAAAAGGCATTGATTTTGATGAGATTTTTTCTCTGGTTGTTAAGATGACTTCTATTCGCACTGTTTTAAGTATTGTGGCTACTAAAGATTTGCATTTGGAACAGCTAGATGTGAAAACTGCCTTTCTCCATGGTGATTTAGAGGAGGAGATATACATGGAACAACCCCAGGGATTTGAGGTTACAAGTAAGGAGAAACTGGTGTACAGATTGAAGAAGAGTTTTTATGGCCTGAAACAAGCACCTTGGCAATGGTATTTAAAATTTGATAGTTTTATGGCTGAGTAATGCTATAGCCGGTGTAATTCTGACCATTGTGTTTATTTTAAGAGGTTGGACAATGACAACTACATTATTTTGTGTTTATATGTTGATGGCATGCTTGTAGCTGGGTCTAACATGGATCACATAAGAGAGTTAAAACAACAGTTAGCACAGTCATTTTCTATGAAGGATTTGGGGGCAGCAAAACAAATCCTTGGTATGAAAAAATGTAGAGATAAGAAGAACAGAAAATTGACTCTATCTCAGGCTGATTATGTTGAAAAAGTGTTGCAGAGATTCCATATGGAGAGTGCAAAAGCTGTTAGCACACCTTTGCCTAGTCATTTGAAATTGACTAAGGAGATGTGTCCTAAGACACTAGAGGAGGAAGAAAAAATGTCCAAGTTACCATATGCTTCAGCTGTAAGAAGTTTAATGTACGCCATGGTATGCATGAGACCGGATATTGCACATGTTGTAGTAGTTGTAAGCATGTATATGAGTCATCCTGAATTGGAGCATTGGAATGCAATAAAATGGATTCTCAAATATTTGAGAGGTACATCCAATAAACACTTATGTTTTTGGGGTTCTAATACTAATTTAGCAGGTTATGTAGACTCAGATTTGGCAGGGGATATTGGTACCAGGCAAAGTACTACAGGTTATGTCTTTACTATAGGTGGGACAGCGGTGAGTTGGATCTTAGGGTTACAAAAGGTGGTTGCTTTATCCACCATAGAGGCAGAATATGTAGCTGCAACAGAGGCAAGCAAGGAGATGATATGGCTAGAATCTTTCATGGAAGAATTGGGCAAACAACAGGCTAACATTTATTTGTTTATAGACAGTCAGAGTGCCATACATCTTGCAAAGAATTCTGCCTTGCATTCAAAGACCAAACACATATAGTTGAGGTATCACTTCATTCAATCGGTGTTGGATGATGGATAGTTAAGGCTCGAAAAGACACATACAGTTGAAAATTCAGCGGATATGTTTACAAAGGTAGTGATAAGAGAGAAGGTGAGCTCTTCTTCAGCTTCAGTTAGTCTTCAAGACTGAAAACAACAAAAACAGAACAACAGAGTCTAGGGTGCTTATTTCTAGTGGGAGCTATAGGGTCAGTAGTGTTATGATTAGTCTCCAAGTGGGAGATGATATGGTGTGGAGTCTGATCAGTCTCCAAGTGGGAGATTGTTGTTATATGGAGCCTAATTAGACTCAGAGGTTAAATTTTCCCCACTTTTATCAGCGTAGTTTCCCCCCAAATTTCTACAGAGTCAAGGGGCAGCGCCCCTGTGGGGGCTCAGGGGCAATGCCCCTGAAACCTCACATGGTTTTTTATTATTTTATTAAGGCATCGGGAGTTATTTTTCATTAGCTGACATTAAAAAAGCCTATTTTGTAACTGACAAAAGTCGTGATAAAAATGGCTAAGGGTTAGAATTTCTATTGAGGTATTGTAGCATTTGCAACGATATTGAGTTACAGGGATTGCTAGTTGTAATTGGTTTGATTTATTGGATAATAATATTGGACTCTCTGTTTGGTGGATGCAGCCCGAGTTTGGGTGAACCACTTTAAAACTTGTCTCTCGCTATTATTATTTCTATGTATTTCCATTCCTCTGTTTAATCTTTATTTGCATTTAATTAATATCTTCTGCTGGCTAACCCTAACAGCCTTGTCTATGCTGATTTCATTGGTTTAAATCCATTCATTCACATAAAGGTTTATCCACAAGTATCATTTTTGATCTGCCCATCATTTTCAAAGGAGTATGCAACAGGAAATTGTCTCAAGCTTAATATGGTTGTTGTTCACTATGGGATTTTGGTCTTCATATTATGGTTATGCAGACTTTGGGTTTTGTAAGGTTTCCTTAGTGTTGCAGATGAGAGAGTGAGATAGAGTTGTTGAGTCAACATGTTAACAATACATGTTACATATGAGAGAGTGAATAATTTTAATGTGAAGTTCATTAGTTATGGACATGGAGGTCTTGAGTTTATGTCACATCAGGATGTGTTCATCTCATTGCCATGATGCTATGTTGTTTGTAAAGATTATGCTTTAGGAGTTTATGCATATAATACTCATGGAGACCAAAGGTGTATTAGAAATACTTCAAGAGGAAGGATCCCTTCAAGAGTTGATGGTTGATTAAGTTCATATAGTCCTAGTGGAGTAAAGATATTCTTCCTTAGTATATGGACTAAATGGTTGTTGAAAAGGTTGTTTCCAAATTGAAAATGGTAACAGTCATTGCCAATCATCTAGGATTTGAATCCTACAAGAGTTGTGAAAAGAAGTGATCTTTTTGTGAAATAAAGATAAGGAATACAAATTAGGGTTTAAACATCCTAAATCCTTAATAAGTCTAAATCCCTAATCCTCACTCTTTACTACTCATTTCTATTGGGATGCACTTTATTTTATAACTGCACGTTGACCTCTTATCATAGGTGTTGTCACTTAAATGTGACCTTCTAAAGGGTTATTATTACATCCTTTCACTGACCCCCTTGTCTAGCATCACCGATACCACCGGTCTCCTCTTATTAGTGTAGGCAGGAAAAAGGGAATTGAAGGCTCTTGTTTAAATTTTCTTGGGCGCGCATATGAAGATCAATTATTGAAACCGACACCCTCATTCCCGAGTCTGCTCTTTGACGTGCATTGAAACATCACAATAGTGTGACAGTTTGGAAAAGACAATTTTTAAGTCTTTTAAAATGCAGATTTACTTGAGGTTTTAAAAGCATTTTTTAAGAAGATTTGTTTCTATCTTAAAGTCCTATTCATGGCATGGAAGCTAAAAAGATGGAGTTTTAAAAGGACAAAAGTTTTTTTTAATGCCTTTTATTAAAAGAACGTATGGGGATTATTGTAGAAGGTTTTTGGTGGTGAGAGTTCGAAGTTTGAAATGAGAAATAGGGAAAGTTTTTTATTGTAGAGAAAATAAAATTGCAGTGATTTTTTAATAAAAGGGATGGAAATCTTTTATTGAGAAGGTGAAAATATATATGCAGAGGAATATGAAAAATCTTTCCTATTGCAGGTGAATTGATTTATTGAAAAATATTGTTGAAGACATTCAATAAAAGGAGATAGAAATTTTTATAGAAGAAGAATATGAATGGTTATGCAAAGAAGACGAATATAATTTTATTTTTTGCAGGTTCTTCATGGATGGAAATTATGTAGAGAAGAAATATGTGATTTCATTTTTGCAGGTTCTATATAGATTAAGGATCTATATGTTGAAGAAAAGATTGTGTTTAAAAAGGGGATCTTGGACTAATTTTTTGACATGTGAATATGTGAATGAGCAGGAGGAATATGAAAGGACATTCATTTTTTATATAATAAATTTGTAGGTGCAATTGAGATATTGATTTGAAGTTCTGAAATATGTAGTGATGAAGACATTTTTGTGAAGATTCTTTTGAAGAGAAAACATAGATGAATCATGATATTTTGTATGTGATTTAAGAGATGTATGAGATCATGTTTTTGCAGGGGTAAATACAAAGAGTGACAAGATCATGAAATGTGTCAATTATAAGGAGGCGATTGGATAATGCAAGTTGTTCAGAGAAGAAAGTTATTGTATTCTTTGTGTAATGATTGTATTTGAATCTTTGTGTGAGTGATGAATCACAGGTTATATAATGGTGCAAATCAGATTGACTTGCATTCATTTCTTGCACACTAGACTTTATGTTTTGATGAGTGGAAAACCCTCATGGGGTAGAAAAACCACTCTAAAAATTTGCCTCACTGGATTAACTAAATCTTCCAATTACAAAGCCTCATTGGCATATAAAGCCTCACTGTCAATTACCCAAGCATTTGCTTCTTCTTTTGCATGAAAGGCAATCCACATAACCATTAATTTTTCATTATCTTTGTCATCTTGCAAGGTACCAGACTTCTTACATTTTCCAATAGCACTCTCTTTGTCACCAACTTTCAAGGCCATAAAAATTGTTTCATCATTTGAATCATCATGATCCTCATCTTCTAAAGAACAATTGTTCTCTATGGAATAAAGATGTCTTTTGAACTTCTCTCTTTTGTTGCTATCCCCTGATTCTTTAAAAGGACATTTAGAGGCAAAATGACCAATTCTCCCACAATTGAAGCACTTGAAAGGTAACTTACCTCTGTATTTACCAGTACCTGTCTTCAATCTTCTCACAAAATTTGCGTCTACCTCATCAAGTTCATCATCTTGATCAGTAGTTTCATCTTCTGTCTTCTTACTAACTTTAAATGTCGCATCTTTGTCAAACTCTCTCATTTCAAAGGTTGTGAGAGCACCAAACAGTTGATCTACAGAATAGGTATCCAAGTCCTTAGACTCCTCAATAGTAAATACCTTTTGACTATAGGATTTAGGGAGAGATCTTAGAACCTTCTTCACAATCTCATCTTCTTTCAGTTCTCCACCAAGACCTCTGATGCCATTAACTACTTCATCTTTTTAGAGCATATAAATAGCAATGTCTTCATCTTCTGTCATCGTCAGAGTCTCAAATTTGCTCTTAAAGATTTACATCTTGGCTTGCTTTACTTTATTATCTCCTTTATAAATGTTGCTAAGTTTTTCCCAGACATCTTTAACATAACTACAATTCATTATCTTCAAAAGTTCTAAATTTGCTAGCCCACTCATGATAGCATTCTTTGCCTTGGCATTGTTATCATACAACTTAATCTTAGCTGGATCTATAGGATTATCAATAGGAGCAGTGTAACCATCCTTGATAGATTGCCAAACAACAACAATAAAACTATGCTTGGTGTTTGATCTATAGGAGTATCAGTAGGAGCAGTGTAACCATTCTTGATGGAGATTGTAACAAGAAATGAAACTATGCTTCACAGAAATGCAAAATCAGAAAACCCATTTCTTGTTACAATCTCCATCAATAATACAAACTTAAAAGATTGCAGAAATTTATTTGAATCAGATTTCCATTGAAGTAGTGTTTCTTTCATTTCTAACACTCATATAGAGAAGGAATTTTATAGTTCGTACCTAGAGCATATTTGGTTGCATGAAAAATAGAAACAAATACAGAATAGTTAGACCAATATTAGAAAGAATACTTAAGATTAGTTGTGTGTCTTGCTTTTCTATTCCACATTATTTCAATTGCAATTTGATTGATTTCAACTTTGTGAAGAAGTCTTGTATGGTGTCAAAATTAGTAGGAATCAACCCTATCAGTTTGTTCTCCAATTGTTGACCCCTTATCTCATCCTACTTACCAAAGAGGCTTTCCAAAGTGGGCCACACATCATTTGGTGTAGTGGTGAAATAATAAGTTAGGAGACATTAATATACAAATGTGGAGAAAACCCTTGTGGGTAAAAAACTCCACATAGGAAAGAGGCCAAATGTTTGTATTAATCTAAAAATGATTTACAATACAACAACTCCACCAATCTCTCCTTCAATCTTCAATCTGACAGCATTCTGGCAGCACCTGAGTACCCAAAATCTGTATTGTAACAACAAAGTACATGGAAAATACTTAAAGAAAATGTTTCCTCATCACCCAAGACATCCACACTCTCTCTCCTCCAAGTGTCCCACATGCAAGCATCAAAATGGAACCAACATGCAACTTACAAGTGCCAAAAGTTGACCCATCCAAAGTTAGGTGCCCATATCTAAGAATGGCATCTTGTAGCATCTTATGACATGTCATAACTGTCATAGATACCTCCAACATGCATCCTTCCCAAGATGGGTGTCTGGGGCTAAATATAACAAATATACAACTAACATATCGTCATATGCATCATAGAATCTCAGAATCTTATGACAACTTGCAGCTATCATAGATTCACTTACCAAACATTATGATAGTTGTCATACATGCCAAAAATAGCAGATTCTCCAAGGGGAATGCCTACCCTCATTTACCATGAGTTTTACACTTGCCAAACAGTAAATGTTACTCCGTAATTACCTTCGATGACTCTGAAATTACCCCTTTTAGTGAAACTAGTACATCTCCTTATGGATAATTACAAATTACAAATAATAAATGGAATAAATACAATATTGGGATTTACAAGGTTAATGGCTCCTTATCCCAATGATGATTTTGCTAGAGAACTCACTTAAGAGCAAGATAAATTGGTTCACATGGGTACAATTAAACCCTCTTAGTCAGATGCCTTGGCTGCAAATCAAGGTACAAAAGAATAGGAGTCCAGAAAACATGATAAGAAACAAAAGAACCAAGGAGAGAAGAAGAAAGATTAGAAACCTGCTACTTCAAATGCAACTTATCAGACATCTTCATCAAAAGGTGAACAACCTAAGAAGGAGATGGTCAAGTGTTCTTACTATAAAAGACCTGGGCATGATCAACACAAATGGTTAAGGAAATAGATAGATAATCTATCTCATCAAGTGTTCTTATTGTAAAAGACCTAGACATGATCAACACAAATGGTTAAAGAAACACATAGATCGCCTGTCTCATCTTCTTGAAAAGAATAATATTAAGGTGCTTGACTCTATCAAATAGAGTTCATCATCTAAGGGTCTTCAAAGGACATAGAAAAGAGTAAGGGGAAAGGAAAGGGCAAGGCCCTAGTTGTTTTTTCTTCATAGCCTGATACTTGGATCATTGACTCGGGTGCTTCGCATCACATGGCTTCCTCACAGGATGGTTTTTCCTCCTTATAGCCATGTTCTATGCCTACCATACTAATGGGTGATGACACTCCTATTGAAGTGCATGGGAGAGGATCTATTGATGTGGGTGAAGGAAATTTCAGGATGTCCTTTGTGTCCCATCTTTTTCAACTAATCTCTTATCTATTTATCAGATCACTCACATAGGCTCTGGCAAGCAAGTCGAGTACACACCAAACCAAGTGGTAATCAGTGAGTTACATGATGGGTCTATAGTTGCCATGGGAAAAGAAGATCACCAATCTAGATTATATCAATTTCTCATTTTGTTCCCGACTCTCCTTTGATAGTTCTACTCACTCATTTAGATGAGGTGAGTCATTTGTGGCATCAATGGTTTGTCCACTTGAATTACCGCTATTTGCAGCAACTCAGTCAATAGGACATGGTTCCAAGGTTGCCCTCTATTCGATTTTCTATTGGAGTTTTCTAGGGATGCATTCTTGGTAAGCATCTAGAGGAGGAGTATGATAAAGGCAAATCATGGAGGGCCACAAAACTTTTAGAGTTGGTACATAGTGACTTGGTAGTTCCGTTTCCACATCCTTCTTTCAACAGGGCTCGATATGTTTTGGCATTCATTGATGATATTTCTAGATACACTTGGGTTTATTTTCTCAAGCAAAAGTCTGAGGTCTTTGAGTCTTTTCATGACTTTAAAGATTTTGTAGTAAAACAATCTAAGAAGGCCATCAAGATTCTGCGTACAAATAATGGGGGGAATATGTCAACCATAGGTTTGAATAGTTTTGTGCCTCTTAAGGCATTGATCTTCAACACATAGTTCCCTATAGTCCACAACAAAATGGTGTCACAAAATGCAAGAATATGTCCTTGAAAGAGATGGCCAATTGCATGATTCTCTCTAGGTCTATGGCACCTCAGTACTGGGTAGAGGCCATCAACTGTACATGTTATATCCAGAACCTCAATCCTTACAAAGTTATGAAGGGGGTAACTCCTTTCCAAGCTTGGACTGGTTGGAAACCCATAGTTAAGCACTTTCAGTTGTTTAGTTCTCCTACATGGGCCCACATTCCCATAGAGAAATGCAAGGCTATGAATCCACAGAGCAAGCATTTCATATTTTTTTAGGTACCCAGATAGTGTCAATGGCTACAGGCTTCTCGATCCCACTACACATGAGCTATTCATCGAGAGGAGTGTTTGTTTTGAGGACTCTTCTAGTTCTTCTACTACCGCATCTCCATCCACCATTACATTGCAGACATTGAAGCATGATGACAGTTCCTTTCTAGGATCTTAATCCTCGTGATCATGATGATGAGTCTTCTTCCTCCACTTTAGATGGAAATAGTGATGATGATGATCCACCTTCCTCTCCTAGTCATCATTTAGAGGTTGATGATTCTCCTCTAGATTCTCCTGCCATTGGACCTCTTTGGGATCATTAAACTTTGCAGTCGGTAGGTGATTGGGTTGGTGATCCTTTTGATACCCAAAGAACAAGGTCACAATTTTAGCAGACTACACATCTCTTCGTTGCTTCAACTTCTGATCCACAAACTTTTTGGGAAGCTTCTAGTGTTGCTGAGTGGGATGCAACTATGCAAGAAGAGTTTGATTCCTTGGAAAGGAATCACACTTGGGATTTACTCCCTCTTTGTAAGGGAAGAAAATTGTTGGGAATTAAGGTGTCTCAACCTTTGTAATTTCCTAGCATTAATTTTTACTATGGTAATTATTTTTTTACTGTGCCGTAATTTTCTAGTTTACTGTGCTTTGTCATCTAGTAAAATTGACATGGTGAGTTGTCAATTACTGGGAGGTGACATGGAAGGTGACAAGGATATATTTTGTCCTCACATGAGGATGTAGGTGTTCCACCTTGGAACAGGACATTTATGACATGTGTTGGCTAGTTGTAAGGTGTGTAAGTCCTTATGATAGATTCCTATGACACATGACGAAATCCTATGACATGAGATATTTCTATGACAAACTATGATGCATAAGGACCAAATTCTATGACAGGTTGGACAAGTATTGTAAAGTATCTTTGCATGGAGAAAAGATCAAAGTTGGATGTCCAAGGAAGGATAAGGACAAGTTTTAAGAGGCATATTCTATATTTAGTCATTTATGAGGATTCTCTTACAACTATCAGTCTTGTAAGAATGATAGATTCTTCTTACAACTGTAAGAGGTTGTAAAGCATCTTTCCTTGATGTAGACAAGTGTGTTTGCATGCAAGAGGCGTTGAATATTGTGCCATATGGCCTCTTGGATGCCCAACCTCTAGAAGGTTCCATTCTTCCTTCATATCTCTATAAAATAGGTGCTTGGAGTGGAGTTTTGTATGGTTCATTTGTAGGTACATAAATGATGCCGGAATTGCTCTAGAATTGACATCTTGGGAACTCCTAGAAGAGCTTGGCTCTATAAATGTATTGTAACAATTCCTTGTTTACTAAATAATACATTGGGTTGTGCTTTGGAGTGTGGGGTTTTTCACCCGAAAGGGTTTTCCCCACGTATACCTTGTGTTTGTTGCATTTGTACTTGTTTTGAATGTGTGTTAATCTCTTTGTTAATGTGTATTGAAACTAAACTAGAAAGATCTAAGAAAAATTTACACTACTATCCCTCATTAGATTGGTGTAGGAAGCTATTTCCACGTACCTTGGTTCCTTTTAGTTGGTATCAGAGCCTGGCTAGTTTTGGTCCTAGCTGCTGGGTGCAGGGTTTTTTGTACTAATCTTCAATTGAGTGGGAGTATTGCAGAGTATTTTGTGATCTTGTTGTAGTGAGAAACTGACAAGCACATTTGGGAGATTCAAGATTGAAAAATTCAATGGAGGCAACTTTGATTTGTGAAAACTCAAGATGGAGGATATGCTGGTGGATAAAGATTTATGGCTCATGATATCTGACACCAACCCCCCAGAGCATGAAACAAGAAGATTGGGATCAGATGGATCAGAAGGCCAAGGGTCTCATAAGGCTTTGTTTGGCTAATTCTGTGCTCCTGAACGTCCACAAGGAGAAAACTGCAAAAGAGTTGTGGAAGAAGCTTGGTGATGTTTATTAGGCTAAGTCCTTGGTAAACAAGCTATTCCTGAGAAAGAAGTTGTACTCTCTAAGGATGGAAGATGGAGGATCTGTGGCAGCTCATCTCAATTCTTTTAATATGCTTGTTGCTCAGTTGACCACTGTTGGTGTGAAGATGGAGGAGGATCATTGCATGACATTACTGTGTTCTTTACTAGATTTGTGGGACCGCCTTGTGATGGCCATTAGGAGTGCCACTACCACTTTCAAGATGGATGAAGTGGTTTCTTCCCTATTGTCTAAAGAAATGTGGAGAATGTCTTCCAAAATGGCTAAGGAGGCTCTTGTGGTTCGTGGTAGGTCCAAGGAAAAAGGAAAGAAGAAGGACAAGAAGAAAGAAGACAAAGGAAGATCCAAATCCCATGGGAGATCAAAGTCTCTTGGAAAGTCCAAGGCCTTATGTTGGAACTGTGGCAAACTTGGTCATTTCTGCAAGGATTGCAAGGAGCAGAAAAAGAAGAAGAAAAACCATGATTTTGACTCTGACAAGTCCTCTCAAGATGATGGAGAAGAAGTTGTCGCTGCCTTGGCAACACATGCATCTGAGGATGTGGGGTTAATTGATTATGGTGCATCATTTCATATGACATCCCATAGAAACTAATTTTCATAGTATGAAGAGTTTGATGGTGGGAAGGTGTACCTGGGTGATGACTCTCACTTGGAAATAGTTGGCCGTTGAAGAGTCGTGATCAGATTCCCTGATTGTCAAGTGAAGGGGATCAATGGTGTACTGTATATCTCTGGGTTGGCACGAAACCTATGATGTGTAAGCAAACTAAATGATGTGGGTGTGTAGGTTGTTTTCTCAAATGGAGGATGCAAGATGATGAGAGGAGCTATGGTGTTGGCTAAGGGTGTTCAGATTGGCACTTTGTTTCAGCTTGATGCATGCACAGTTCAGTACAATAGTGCCTCTGTTTTGAAGAAGAGAGCTTCAGATTCTTCATCCTCACCATTGGAATTGGCAACCAAGAAGACTGTTGCATCTACTTCTGATGGTTGTGCTTTCTGGGTACCCAAGGGTGCTCATTCTATGGAGATGAAACTTCCTGCTGAGAAAAAAATGCTGTGGCACCAAAGGCTTAGCCATATTGGTGAAAAGGGTTTGAGGACCTTGAAAAATAAAAACTTCATTGAGGGTATGAATGATTGTAACCTTGAGTTTGATTTCTATGAACACTGCATATATGGAAAACAAAATCATGTTCAATTTTACCATAGTTCTCATAAATCTTCTAAGGTGTTGGATCTAGTTCACTGATGAGTCAAATCCAAGACTCATTTATTTCTTTATATTTCCTATTTCAAAAGACTTTTATAAAACATTATGGCATATACATATATATTATTATAATTATATTTGTCTCTTGGATGGATTATACACATGTTTAGTATTCATTTCCTTTTGATGCAATCTCTTAACTTATTTACTTGAATTGCATTTTCAATATGCATATCTCATGAATTGTGGTATAAGTGGTTTATGTTTGCATGAGGATTACGGCGGTGAGACTCCTAGTGGTCTCTGAATACCTCTGGAGCCCCTTTCCTTATGAAGAGCCTAAACTCTAGATGGTTGGACAGATGCCATTACCCTCCAATAGAGCCATCCCCCCTCGAGTCGATGACTATTACCGACCGATCCTAGGGCTACCCAAAAGGTCCAACAACACAAATATGACCCACGCCTCAATTAAAGCAGTTATTATGATCTAAGACTCCACATCACTTCATTTTAGTGACTAACCGAAATAGCTATTAATTACCGTTAGTTCCAACTGAAGTCACTACCATCAAGCACCACACCATTCCAGGAAATCACTCAAGTTTGCCAACAGCCAAGTTGATACAAATCTCTAATCTTTAGTAACCCATAGTGGAATTGTTAAATGTAATAAATAAATAGGAGCAAGTCATCTCTTTAAGTTAGTTCTAGATTTTAATAGCAAGTTGTTAGTCTGTTTATATTTCCAATCGGAGAAAAATCCTTGTTTTCTAGTTCTGTATCCATGTCCATTTCTAGACTTTGATTTAATGCAAATGAAGGGTGAATTCTTCTAAAAGTTAGTTCAAGCTCAGAGGATCGTCTCCAACTGGGAAAGTAGGGTCCGCTTCCCTAAACTGGAGGAGATCACTCAGTATTTTATGCAATTCTATTTTTTCTTTTTGTTTAGTAAAATTATCTGTGAATGTTAACTTTGTGATGTGTCCTCTCTTTTTTATATAACTATTTAGCTAATTGTCACCTGCAGGTTTGTTTTAAAAATTCTGAAAATACCAAAAATAGGATTGTTATTTCATCAGCATTGATATATTCAGAGTGTCTCATTCCTGTGACTTGACAATGGATTCAATTACTTTGAAGTTCTATTTTAGCACTTAATATAGTTTCCTTCTGGCAATTTAACTGGTTTCTTTTCAAAGAAAAGTGTGTTTATGTTTCCAACAATTAGAATAATTTCTTTTCAAGCAAGTGAGTTTATTTCCAAAGCAATTAGAATAGTTTCTTTCCAAGTATGTGTTTTTCCTTTCAAGCAAATAGATAGTTTCCATTTCTTGCATGTGTGTTTATTTTCGCAAGTTGAGTAAACCAGACTTTGTCTACCAACCACTGATTTAGATTCACTCCAAAATCACCACACTAAGAGTCTTATCGCACATCGTTCCAGACACCTCCAGATTGATAATTAAATGATGATGAATTAACAAATGCTACTACGACCTCATCATTTTTGGCACCGTTGCCAAGGATAATCTACAAATCATTATAGGTTTAAGGTGTTGATAAGACTTCTTGAACAAGCACATTACAAATTTATTAGTTTATGAGAAGGCCTATGGATGCCTTAGGTCAATTCATCAAACAAACCATAGCTAGTGCTCACATCTATGGAACTTAATCATCTGAGTGATCAGGGATCTCTTGTAACATCAGAATCTCCCACTCTCTGATACACCTTCTATAATGGGTGATAATGGTGATCATGAGGAGCCAACTAATAATAGAACATTCTCTTATCCAATCTCCATCACTCCTCAGAGAAATGAACCTCCCATGAAAAATATATCTCCTGCATTCCTACCCACCTTTCAAGGGAAGACTTCTGAAGACCCAAACCAGTTCTTGTTTGAATTTAAGGTCCTCTGCCAGACCTATGATTATGCCATAGACAACCAAAAATTAACTTTTTCCTTCCAATCTCAAGGAGTCAGTGCTCCGATGGTTCATGGGCCTGAGAGAAGACTCTATCTCTACTTGGGATGAAATGGGAACCTCTTTCCTTGACAAATATCAATATTATTGTAGAGTCAGGGATAGGAAAGATGAACTCTTCCACATGAAGTAGATGGAAGATGAAAATTTGGAGGATTATGTAGATAGATTCTTATTTGTCCATAGGAGATGTAGAAATAATCTAGATCAAAAATTAAGTAAAACCATTTTTCTAAGAGGAATTGATGATGAAATCAGGGAAGTCTTAAACCTAATGGGAAAAGGAGATATTAATAAACAAGATTTTACAGATATTGTGGAAGTTTGTAGGAATTACTCTTACACTCGTGTAGGTAAGAGAATATTGAAGAAAGGTAGTACCGGTGATGTTACAAAAGTCATGGAAGAGCTAGAAAATTTAAAAACTGATATCTTACTTCACTTGAATACCACTTTGGATGGTATGTAATCTAGTAAAAGGAACACGGAACTCTTAGCCGTTTATTACCCTTGTTGTCGAGAAAAACATCTACTTAGGGAGTGTCCCTTAAATCAAACAGAGTTATGCAAAATCTATGAGAAAAGTCATCCAACAAATGAGTGTATCCTGCTCCTTGAAATAAAAAATAGATTGAAGAAGGTACCAATAGAAAAGGAAGAACTAAATTTCAATGGCCAGAAACAACCAAATTATGGATTCAATCAGTTTTCAAACCAATATGCTCCAAGGGCCCCATCAAATTGGGGTACAACCTCTTGGAATGGACCTTGGGGAGTCCCACATCTTCCAATGCAAATGCCACCCCAGTGGGGACCAACATGGTCTCAACTAGACTGGACAAATCAATCTTGGACCAACTCTCAGTGGCCAAATCAACAATAATATCAATAGTAGTGGGCACTTGAATATAATCAAGGAATGAGGTGATTTGGCAATCAACCTCAAGTGTTACTTCCTAGACCCTCACAGCCTACAAACCCAAAGCCAAATGATTAGGTAAATCAACCTCCAATGCCTGCTCAGCTAGTTCCTAATCCTAAAAATAATAGGCCACAACAACAGGTGTATAACATAGATCCAAATATAGCCACCTTGAATGTTGTGGAAATAAATGACATCCAGCTTCGATCAAGAAGCATTCTTGTAAATATTCTTTTTGAGGAGTCATTGAGGAAGAGGAAGTAACACCCAATGTTGATAAGCAACAAAAAGATGAGAAGACTGAGACAAGAAACTTAGAAGAAATTCCAAAGGAAACCTTTGTTCCATTTCTAGAGCATTTTAAATAGACTCCTCCAAAACAATCCAAGTAGAAGGGAAACTTGTCAATGTCCTATCAGGCAAGCTAATTCCTCAAAAATATGGGGAACCTAGAAGTCCTATTATTTCAGTGGAAATAAAAGGAGTATCAGTCTCTAATGTATTGATCAATTTAGGAGCTGCTATCAATGTGATGACATCAAAAACCCCAGAAGCTCTAGCATTAACACATATTCTACCAACTTCAACTATGTTACAGCTGATAGACTTATCTATCACCAAGCCACAAGGAATTTTGGAGGATATCATAGTCACTATCGATACTTGGGACTATTTAGTTGATTTCCTCATCCTTTAGACCAGAAAGAAACTTTCAGGGTACCCAATAATACTTGGTAGACCTTGGCTGGCTGCTGAAACAACCCTTATTGACTATAGGTCAGGAAACATGACTATTTCGAATGGGAAAAAACTAAAGGAACTTTCCATTTATTCCCCTGCTAAACCATTCCTACAGTATGAGAACAAACCATGGATAGATGATCTGATGGATTTAGATGAAGAGGATGCCTCCTCATTGACAATAGTAATAATTGTAGAACATTTTGAAGAATGAAATGAGGAGTATAAAGAATTAGAATCAAATAGTGAAACCTCCTTGTATGGTGTTGCCCAGCAAGAGGTCTCTAGTTGGTTCTAGAGAGATCCGAAGGGATCTTTCAAGGCATTCCACTATCCATATTCAGAACAGATTGTTTCACACTTAAATTATCAACAGGCAAAAATGTTGCACCAGATTGTGCATCACCTTTGTCTACTAAATACTCTATTAAGTCCTTACAAAGACCTTCTTTCTGTTCATAATGACACAAAGCAGATCACTATCCAAACCAACAAACAACTCTCCATCAGTAGTTGGTTAACAGAAGTATAAGAAATTTGATTGACAAAACTGTTGCAAAATCATACCCAAGATTTCGCATGGGAATACAAAGACATGAGAGGAATCCACCCCAGTGTATGCACACATCATATCTACATTGAAGATGTCCATCCTATTAGACAACCACAAAGGAGAATTAATCCAACCTTGAGGGATATCATGAAGGAAGAAATAGAGAAATTGTTATAGGTAGGATTCATCTACCCTATTTCTGATAGTCAGTGGGTATCACAATTGGTTATAGTACCAAAGAAAAATGGCAAGCGGCAAGTCTGTATTGACTATAGAGAATTGAACAAAGCCACTAAAAAAGACTATTTCTCACTTCCCTTCATCGACTAGGTGCTAGATAATTTGACTAGTAGTTGCTACTTCTCCTTTTTGGATGGATTTAGCGGTTACAACCAGATCCGGGTGTCTCCAGAAGATCAGGATAAGACTACCTTCACGTGTCCATAGGGACATTTGCCTACAGAGTTTTGCCATTCAGATTATGTAATGCACCAACCACATTTCAACGGGCTGTGTTGGCAATTTTTACTGATTTAGCCAATACATGTGTGGAGGTTTATATGGACGATTTCACAGTGCATGGACAAACTTTTGATGAAGCCTTAAATAGTTTGAATAAAGTGCTTGAAAGGTATAAAGAACATCAGTTATCCCTGAATCATGAGAAGTACCTTAGACTAAAGGGATAGTCCTAGGTCACCACATCTCACAAGAGGGAATGAAAGTGGACCCCAAAAAGGTTGAAATTATAGTTCAAATCCCCCCTCTGCAAACTCAAACAGAAGTGAGAAGTTTCCTAGGACATGTTCAGTATTATCGAAGGTTTATTGAAAACTTTAGTAGAAAAGCTAATCCTTTGTTTACCTTGCTTAAAAAGGATTCTAAATTTAATTGGACACCACAATGTCAAGAATCCTTTGAAGCCATCAAAAGTGCCCTCATGACAGTACCAGTCATCAAAGGACCGAATTGGAGTGAGCCATTCCATATTCACACTGATGCATCTAATCAAGCCATTGGAGCAGCCTTAAGATAGGCTAACGAATCTAGAGGGATGCATGCAATTTATTATGTTAGCAAAAACTTAAACCCTATAGAGAAAAACTATACCACTATAGAAAAAGGAATTCTTATCAGTAGTTTATGCAATCAATAAGTTCTGCCACTACATCATAGGCTACAAATGTTTTATACATACTGATCATGCAACTATTAGTTATTTGATGAATAAAGCTGTGGTGGGTAGTAGAATTATTAGGTGGTTGTTATTGCTACAAGAATTTAACATAACCATTGTTGATAAACCTAGAAAAGATAATGTTATTGCTAATTTCTTATCTAGATTGACTGTGTAGGGAAGTAACGAACCAGTGGATGACACATTTCCCGATGAACATCTCTTTGCCATTTCCATACAATCACCATGGTTTTCCAATTTAGCTAACTATTTGGTTTTAGGAAGATGCCCACCACATTTCAATCAGGAGGAAATTCGGTGACTAGTTCGAGATTGCTCCAGATACAAATGGGTAAATAGTATCTTGTTTAAAAATTGTCCTGACCATGTATTGCGAAGGTGTGTGTAGGAAACTGAAGTTTATGACATAATCTGAGCATGCCATGATGAACCTTTTGGTGGAGATTTTTTATCCCTTCATACAAGACAAAATTCTGGGAGCAGGGTATTTTTGGCCAAAAATGACCAAGGATATCCAACATTATGTCAAGTACTGTGACCAATGCCAATGAATGGGATGTCCAACTCCTACCACAAAGAGGCTGCTCCATCCTCAAGTGGTTCTTGAACCATTTGAAAAATGGGGAAAAGATTTTGTGGGGCCGATAGATCCACCTTCTAGAGGAAATCACTACATTATGGTCTGCACTGACTATGCCACTAAATGAGTCGAAGAAAAAGCACTACCAATAGCAAAGGAGGAGAAGGTTACAGATTTCCTATAAAAGAACATTTTGCAAAGATTTGGAGCACCTAGAGTCCTTGTTTCTGATCAAGGACCACATTTCATGTCTACTATGATCAAAGCATTCTTAGAAAGATATCAAATATGTCACAGGAAAGCATCTCCATATCATTCTCAGAGCAATGGTCAAGTAGAAGTAACGAATAGAGAACTGGAGAACATACTCACAAAAACCATTTTAGCCAAGAGAACAGATTGGGCTGAAAGAATGACAGAAGTTGTTGGGGCCTACAACACCACATGGAGAACCACCACTAATTTCACACCATATGAATTAGTCTATGGGAAACACCCAGTGTTGCCCATAGAATGTGAGGTGGAAACATTGAGAACAAACACTTGAAGTTGGTATTGACTTAACTGAAGCACAACAACATAGGATGATGCAACTAAACAAATTAGAAGAGATGTGGATGGAAGCATTGCAACACACATAATTAATTCAATAGCAAAGAAAAGAATGGCATGATAGAAACATTATTAGTAAGCAATTCAGAAAGGGAGATTAGACCCTACTGTATGATTCAAAGTATCAAGATCTCAAAGGAAAACTACACACCAGATGGGTGGAGCCCTATGAAATCTAGGAAACCTTCAACAATGGGGATGTTTAGCTAGTTCCCATTGATGGGGATCACAGAGCTCTTTTGGTAAATGGACATAAATTGAAGCTGTATCAAAAAGCAGCTTCCAAAGAGGAGTTATCGATAGAAATTCAGTCTCGAATAGAGCATTTCACCATGGAGGATATCTCTTCCAAGGGACTCATGTTCTAAATGATGATTCTGGAATGAATAAAGTAGTAAAGGTTGAAAATCAGAAATGGTGGCCTTTTTTGTCAGAAAACATAAAAAAAATGGGGCAAAGTTGAAAATCAGAAATGGTGGCTTTTTCTAGAGGTAAGATTGAAAACCAGCAATGGCGGTCTTTCCTTCGAATTCCCCATTTCCATCAATAAAATTTCTTTTTGCAGTTCTGCAGGTCTTTGTGTTGAAAAGTTTTGAAGAGCTCCAGATAGCTACCGATAGCTTCAGATGGCTACAGATGGCTCCAAACGGATATTGCCAGATGCTTGCTTTCTAAAGTCTCATTGGGTGCTAGGTTATGTTGCATCATGAAAGGTGATTCGGTAAAAGTTAAGGTGAAACCATCTTAGGGATGCGTACTATACAAAAGGTATATTCCTACCTTGAAACTTGTATAATTATTTTAATATATGTATATATGCCATGTGTTTCCCCAAATAATCTGCATGCAGTCCTTATTTTTCACATGTGCCAAGGTAGTTGCATGAATGATGGCAGTCAAACAGGTGGCAACAAAAGAATTATTTTTTGATCTTGCATACCTTGCAATAAGTTGCGAGTACTTGGTCATAATGATAGTGACATTTATAATAAATGCCATAAAAAGAAATATGTACTCATTTGAAATATAATGATGATTAGTAATCATGACTATAAATGGGAAGTGCATTCACAAGGGTGTGAGAGCTATGATTGCTGATGTCAGCTTCAGATTTGAAAAGAAAAGCAATTGAGGTGGCAGCTGTGAACTTCCACTTCGCACGCTACCACTTTGTGTGGAAGTTCTAAAGTATGCGCCATGAATGCTGGGAGGATGGGAAGGATGATTACCAACCTGTCCATCTTGCATACAATTATTTCCTCGCTTAAACCTAGCATCGACAACTCAAAATTCACATTCCTTCCTATTTTGAGAAACCAAAGAGAGCAAGAAGAGAAAAAAAAACCAGAGCTCTATTGTGCAATTTTTCTACAAATTCTTACAAAATAATTTGGGGAGATGGGCAACAAAAGGAAAGTTGAGCAAGAGAATATCATTTCTGATGAAGCTAGTGCATAAATCTTCCAGCAAGCTAAATGGTTGGAGTGCCTATAGAAGTTTGAGGGGTTTGAAGTAGAATTGGTTGATGAGTTTGTTACAAACTTCCACCAGACCTTCACCACAGTTAAAGGGTTAAGGATACAAATAAACCCTACTGTAATTAGTCAACTTTCTAGCATACCAGTAGTAGGTGTTGATTTGTTTTCAAGTAAACCATCATATGAGGAGCTAGTTCAAAATTTTCATGTTGCTTCGGAGCCCTTACCTCGATATGTTGTGAGTAAAGGAGCAAATAAAGGAATTGAGAAGACTAGTCTTTTGGACCCATGGAAGACTATTGTCCTATGGATCATGAAATTCTTTACATGTGATAGTCAGTATGGCATAGTTTTAAGGCCAAGAATGAGATTAATTACTCACCTGAGGCATGAGGTCAATGACCCAAGTTATTTGATAAATTTGCCTTCTTTCCTACATACAAACCTAGTCAACATGATGAAAAAAAGGAAGAACAAAGAAGGGTAGATTAGCCACTCTGGCTTAATACATTTGATCATGAAGCACCACTTCCTATAGCAGGAAGATGGCAAACATAAATGTGAGTACTTTCTTGCCTTGTAGCCTAGAAGGAAGAAGGAAAAACACCACACTTCCACTATCTCTGTTTTAGGAGACCCTGTTGTAGTATCTTCTCAATCTCCTTAAGTTTAGTTCAAACGACTCCAGAGGGGGACAAAACAACACAGTTAGGTAGGTGAAGTAGTAGCTTCCACCCCTGCTAGGATACGCCACCCCCATATGTTAGTCATTTCTTTAGGTGAGGAGGATAGAGGAGAAGTAGAGCAAGGCCATACCACCATCTCAGGTGAACATTCATCCCCTATTGCACAACAAAGAGAATAAACTCATGAAGGCAAGGGAACTGAAGAGATTGGTAGCGGTGAAACTCTGGAGGAAGCTTGTGAAGAAGACACCCCTGAAGAAGAAGAAGAAGAGGATATCTTGCAACGTAGCCATAGGAAAGGGAGAGCCCCTCATGGAAAGCTCTAAGGATACAATAGCCCAGGCAAATCGACATGCCCTAGCTTTATCAAAAGTCTAGTTTGATTTGAGGCAATGCAGGGCACAATTAGAAACCACAGCTCAACAATTAAAATCCAAGGAAGAGGAGCTCGAGAAGTAGAAGGAAAAGGATGCATTAGAGAGAGAAGAAAAAGAAAAAGAAACTTCTATTTTTAAGGAGGTAGATAATCACAAGGCCATGATGGCCCAAAAAGACATTCAGATCATGCAACTTCAACAAAAGGTTGCTCAACAAACCCCTGCACTTGCATCATTGAATGTCTATGCCTAAAAGTTGCAGCTAACACTAGACAATAAACATCTTAGAGGTGAGCTCATAAAGCTCCAGAGTGATTTTTAGGCCCTTACAGAAGAGAAGGTGGTGGTGGAGAAAAACTTGGCTTTATCTTGTGAAACAAGGGAGACCCTGTTAGCCCAGTGCTCACCATCAGGTGTGTATGCTTTGTTCCTTAGAGAACAATTTTTGAGGTAGAAATTACTAAGGATCAATTGCAATCTTCCATTTGATTTTGATAATGATAGAGATTTTGTTGAGTGTTATATGTAAAATCCCAAGGACCAACAAAATCTCTTGTGTGAGTTCTTCCAACATGGCCACATTATGGGACATGTCAATACTTCAATGCTTAATCTATATGTGGGAGAGCTCCAGATCTAGAGCTATCTATCTCTGCTCAGGAATAACAGGTTATGGGAGGAAAGGATGGAATAATATAATGTAGCAGCAAGATCCATAGGGTTGTTAATGAGACATGAGTGCCCTAAGACCACATGGTTCACCAATACCTTCAAAGCAAATGTTTATAGGAAAGGCATCACAAATCAATATGTAAGGAATTTGAATTCTTTTATTGCTGATTTCTTTGCAATAGCAGGTTATCTTCCAAATGTAGCAGTCTCAAGCTCCATATTCAGATTTGAGGACTTGCCTCATACTTTCAAAAGAAGGGAACCTATATCCCCTACAAACATTAGGTGGATGACTGACAAAGTAAGAAAAATGATACCCCTGATTTAGTAGAGGCAACAAAACTAGATTGGAATGAGGTTCAGGCTGCCATTGATTTTGATGCCAGCTCCTTGCTTCAGTCACCCTCCAGGGCACTCAATGAGAGAAGGCAAATTCAACACATGGTTTAGCAGGTTGTAGGAAAATGATGGATTCCAACCAAAGGGCAAACAACTGTTTCAGTACAAGCATGAGGACTATAATTATAGCACAATAATTAAAGGAACGACTATACTTGATGAAGTAGATGATGTAGGACAACCATGAGGACATGGCATAGTTTCAATTAGGGGGAGGTGATGAGTCAAATCCATGACTCATTTATTTCTTTATATTTCCTGTTTCAAAAGACTTTTATAAAACATTATGGCATATACATATATATTATTAGAATTATATTTGTCTCTTGGATGGATTATGCACATGTTTAGTATTCATTTCCTTTTGATGTAATCTCTTAACTTATTTACTTGAATTACATTTTCAAAGTACATATCTCATGAATTATGGTATAAGTGGTTTATGTTTGCATGAGGATTATGACAGTTAGACTCCCAGTGGTCTCCGGATCCCTCCAAAGCCCCTTTCCCTGCGAAGAGCATGAACTCCAGACAGCTCCAGATGCTGTTACCCTCCAATAGAGCCATCTTCCCCTCGAGTCGATGACTATTACCAGATGATCCTAGGGATACCTAAAAGGTCTAGCAACGCAAATATAACCCATGCCTCTGTAGACACCTAAATTTGTCCATGTCTTACAACATCCCCTTGTCAATACATTACTTGAGACATCTTATGACATTTTGTCCTAGATCCTTGTCATTAGCCAATTAATTAAATAAATCCTATTTATTTAATTAATTTCCCATCCTAGTTCCCAATTTAATCCCATTTATCCCACTAGCCAATTATTAAATAAATCATATTTATTTAATTAATTTCCCACCTTTCCTCTAATTTAAATAAATAAAATATTTATTTAAATTAGCTTAGTCCTCACCTCTCACCACATTCAAACACTTGTCCATCTCCTACAACTCATAAAAAGGGTAGTACAAATTTCATTTAATACACTTCACATGCACAACTAATTTAAATAATCTTTCATTTGAATTAGGTCCCCTTTATTCCCCTCCACACACTTGTCACATGACTACAATTCCTCATGGTGTGGGAAAACCTAATCAATCTTGACCGTCCATATCATTCAAAATAACTTGCAATCACAATCGTTCATTCAAATCAGCCATTTCCAATAAATCAACCCTCTCCCAAGCCATTTGGGGGGATCAATGGGCAAGTAGCCTCATGTTGTCGAAATTCCTCTTCATCTCTATTCTCATTCTTCATCTTCAATCCTAGTGTTATGCTTCTGAAGTGAGCCATCAACATTCTTGCATCAACAACAATCTTTGACATTTTGCATGCCTATGCAAGATTGAGAAGGGCAATAGAGGAGAGCCAAGCTTAGCATAGAGATTTGATTTAGTTTCCTTTCATGCTTTTGATTTCTATGTTATCTTGTACTTCATTATTTAGTTAGGGTTTCATGATTGATATTAGTGATCTCTCCCTCATTTTCTCTAGCTTACATTGGTGAACCTGACATGAACTAACGAATTTTGCAAATTTTGTACGGATTTGATGAATTTAGGGTTTTACAGGTTGTACACCGGATCTGTGGCTTTCTACACCGCATTCATGGCTTTCTACACTGTATCCATGGCTTTCTACACCACATCTGTTTAACTTTGTTTGTAGGGTTTTATTTGTCTCTCTAATTGATTTCCCGTTTCTCTGTGTTTTTCTGATACCCTAACAATCATTATACAACATTAGGGTTTATGCTCATCATTAAGGCTTCATGCTTAGGTGAATTTTTATTAAATTTCATATGTTTTTATGCCCTGAATGCAATGTGATGCATCCATGGATTTTTGCACCGCATTCGTGGCTTTCTGCACTACATCCACTAATTCCTACACTGCATCCACTAATTCTTGCACCACATTTGCTGAACCCTGCACCATATTTGCATAATCTACTTGACTATTGATTAGGGTTTTCTAAGGCTCTCGAGACATTTTTTCATTTGAATCTTATTTGCAAAGAGTTTAAATGCTTTATCTATTTGTCTAACCCTCTAATAATCAATATACATAATTAGGGTTTATGTTCATCATTAGGGTTTCATGTCTAGGTTGCTTTTTATCAAATTTCATGTGTTATTGATGTCTAGAATACAGTGTGATGTATCTGCAAGTTTTGTGATGCATCTGCAAGTTTTATGATGCATATGTAAGTTCTGTGATGCATCTGCCAGTTCCTGTGACACATCTTCTAGTTCTTGTGATGCATCTAACTATTTTGCTCATAACTTCGTCATACGATATCAAAATCGCACAAAAAAGGGCTCGTTGGAAAGATGATTAAGTCAACTACATAATGGTATAGGTTTTATCAAGTGACTATGCCATTTTCATACCTTTTTTCATGGTCAAATTCAAACTTGATTTCAAACTTCAAATTCTCATATCTTTTGCAAATTTCATCCAATTTTCATGATTTTTTTAAGAAAGTGCATAGCATTTTCTGAATTTTCTATTTATACAATCCATTCAATTGTATTAGGTCATCTTAATCAGATTTTATTGGACTTCATCTTTTTTCATATACCGTTCTTCTATGAAAGTTTACTTGTTTCTTTTTTGATTTTGTGGCTTGTAGGTGACCTCATGAGGCTAGAACAACGTTGCATCAGTCATACACAATAGATTGGAAGTGAAAAATTCAAGTGTACTCCTTCTAATATTTCATTTCTCATTCAATCAAATCAAACATTGCTTGTCTCACACTTCGATTTGGGCTCCTAAAATGAAATCTTTCTTGCATTCACACATCAAAATTAGGCATTAAAATGAACAAGTGTCTTCCATTCACATTTTGACTTGGGCATAAAAAGAACCAGTGCTTGAACTGCTTGGTGAACTTGATTGTGATTAAAGGTGTGTATGCTCTTCTCATGTGCTTCGTGCAATCTTGAGAATCAAAAACACCTCTCATCCATTCATTTTCACACCACATATTTTGATTTTATTAAGGGCGATTTACAAGTGCAAGTGTGAATCAAGTATGCATTTGTATGCTCTCTCCTCGCACCGTAAGGTGATCTTGGAGATAAAAAACACTTCACTTGGTTTTTTTTTATACCCTATCGAGGAGGCGTACTTGGAGACACACCACTCCAAGGGACTACCTCAACTGAGGTGTGTGTTGGGTCTCAAAAATTTAGGGTTTTTAGACCACAAGAGGGTGCCAGTCTCTTGATACATTTTTGGTCAACAAGATAGGGTTTATGTAATTGGAAACCCTCTACTCTTTAGGTTTTGCTAGACCTAGGTGGGTGTACCTATGTGATAAGGTATATTTAAAATTTAAGTGGATTCTAACTTGGGCAATTTTACTAACTATGGCACACATATGTGAGATAATTGCAGGGCTTGCTAACTAACTCCTATAAAAGCTTAATAAAAGCTTGAAGTATGAAGGATGTGAATTATATTTATATAAAGAGTTCTAAAATTGATCAGTGCCTAATCTATTGGGTGGATGGAGTCAATGGAGAGATGATGATCACTGAGACAAGGGTGTAGGATTGGCAAATTTATTTCTCAGCTTAACTCTAACAGTTGGGCACTTTTGAATGTCTGTACCTTATACAAACATGCAAGTATATTAGTTATTTGAACTCTTCTTAATGATCCCAGTGATATCCCCTTATGTTAATGTGAAGTTGTGAAAGGATTTTAATTCAAATGTAAGGAGAAGCCAATTAAGATGATCTATTTAAGAGAATTTTAACCCATACACATGAACCAATTAAATTAGATTTCTCAAAAGGTAATTTAATCCTTTTGTACATAGAAACCAATCAATAACATCACACAATTACAACAACTGTGTATTGACAAATCAAATGTATTTTCACACTTAATTTGAATAACATAAACAACCACTTCGGTGACAACTAAATAACATATGAGCAAAATAAATCCACACAATTGCTAAACACTGAAAATAGATCACCACATACGATCAATCTGCTCCATTATATTGTTTCAGATAATATATAGTAATTGCATAAGTCTTTTGAAATATGAAAATGGATGGGTGGGATGGATGCAATCTATCTTCTTACTAATGCCCTACTTAAAATGAGAATGGTAATGATGATGATCTTCTAACTCCTACTTCTCTAACTTATATAGCCACATTCTTGAAGAGGATGTACCCCTTCACAAGTGTCTTTTGGAATTTTAACAACAACAAACAAATAATCATTAGGCTCTAATAAGCCATAAATGGATTTTAGTAACATGATCCAAGTATTTTTGGCTTGAATAGGTGTCTGCACACTCCACAGCATTCCTTGCAGAAAACTCCATAGTAACCATTTTCTCCATACGTGCACATGCCTCCTATAATGTTGGGTCTTCACTTTTTACAGCCTCCAAGGCTTCATGTAGGATCAATCAGCATTCCTTCTATAGTAGTGAAACATAAATAGTTCGTATCCCCTAATAGGGGTCCATATGTTCCCTACATGTTTATATTTATCTTCCAATTTTTCCACGTCTGCCCTTAATTGTGCACTTCTCCTAGCCTTAGGGCCTGAACCGGGCAATTGGTCTATAATGTCTTGAGTGAGCTTTCGTTCCTATGTTTTCTCTCCCTTCCATGTTTCGACCTTTTGCTTTTTTCTTTTGGTTTGGCTAGTTTTAGTTTGCTTATTTCTTTTTGTTTTCGAAGAACTCTCCATTTTATCTTTATGCTAGACACCAATTTTAACCTTATGATCTATCAGTAACAAGAAGGTTTGCAATACTTACTTGTATGTGCTCGGCGTCATAAATTTATTGGTCTCTTGGTGAAATCCCCGCTCTTCCACTGCAACCTTTGTATATTTCTTTTGATTTCAATTCATTATGAATCAGAGTAGTTTGTATGAGATTATGCTCAAGCGACTATTAATGTTGGCCACTAGAATTGAATGTAGTAGGCTTCTCGGGCTTTGAAAATGTCAAATCGATATAATGAATTGTGTTGGGAAGATTATTTTAATCTCATGCCAATCTATATGTTTATTTTGGCACCATCTTTTGTTTATACATTCCCGATCAATCACCATGACTATCTTAATGTCTCTTTGATGGGAGGTGTTCTTTTAGTTTTCTGATCTTGTTGGGGAGACTCTCATCGATTTTACTTAGATCCCCATTTCTTACTTTTTTCTATTCTCATCAGTTTTGGAATACATTATAGATTTCACCTCGACATCAAGGTGGTCATGACTGTCAAAGTTGCTTTTGGACATCGGTGAGTGTTTTCCTAATGGGCAGTAGTTATCTCATAGCCATCAGGTTGACAATCACTATCGTTAAGAGAACAGAATGTTCTTTCGATACATTAACTCTCATCGATAGTGTTTACTTATATCTTTTGTCCATGGGGAACATCAGTGGGACTCTTGCTGAACTTTGTAATACATTCTCATCGGGGTGACTTGCATAGTTGGAAAGATATAAAAAATCCATTCCGATGGTATTTGTCACGCCGATACAACTAGTGTATCGACTCATCGGCGAGAGTGCATATATCTCTTGCCAAACTTATGTCCATCAATATGACTTATGAGATTGGCGTAGTTTAAAATTTTGACTCTGACTTTATCTCTCTTTCCGATAAGCTTTTTATCGGCGACACAATATGTAGTCTTCCCAATTGTTGTACAATTGTTACCTCTGGGTTCTTTGATTGTTGTAAGTTGATTTAGGTCTTCCTGATATAAATGAGAATGTTTATTAGAGGATTATGGCTTATTTGATCAGAAATACATGCATATGATCTTACCGATAGGGATCAATTGCTCATTTTGCATAACTATGAGCAAAGACATGCTAATCTCAAAGGTCACATTTATGGAATCATTAGTCATCATGGGCTACAATATGGATCTTGTCACACAAATTTTATCAATCTGTATTAATCATAGGATCAATGTATGGAAAATGTGGAGGACAAGTGAGTGGTGGTTAAGGGAAAATGTGAAACTTTTTTCAGTTCTAACAGTGGCTCTAATTGGGGATGAATAGCGTGAGATCATTGCAAGAATCTAGAAAGATCTCTGGGAAGCAGACCATATGGTATGGAATTTGGAATGTATTGGGAGTTGGTATGGATGATTAATGGAAGTGGAATGAAATCCTATACTATTGTGCATGGAAAAAATATTGTAAAAAGGCAATTTTGAGAATTGTCCATGCACTAGCAATTCTTGGCCTTTTCCTAGACTACTGTGCATGGAAGTTTTTAAGAAAAGAAGTGTTTCAAGAATTGTACATGCACTGGCAATTCCTGATCTTCTCCTAACATATTTTGTAGATAATATGAATCTTCTCCTCCTTTCCCAGTAATAACAAAAGGCCCAATCCAAAGAGCTTCAAACTTTCCATGTTTCCTTTTATCTTGGCACCTTGCATTCCATAGTAGGACCATATCATTTTCATTGAATTTTATGTCCTTTTCCCTTTTGTCAAATAAATACTTCATTTGTGATTGCATCTTAGTATTCTAGTCCTGGGCCAATTTTTTGATCTCATCTAATTCTGCGAATTGTTCCATTCTTTCTTCTATTGGTTTAGGGACATCCAGATCTTCTTGAAGTATAAATTTGTATATAGGTAGCAGGTTTTGCATGGGTATTCTAGCCTGTGCTCCATAAACTAGCTCAAAAGGTGATTTACCAGTTGATTTCTTTACAGTGATTCTGTTTGCCCATATTGCCATCCTTAATTTAGAATCCCATGCCTTCTTATTTCTATCCAAAATCCTTTTAATAATTTTTAGGATACTCTTATTACTTAACTCGGCTTGTCCATTTGCCTGTGGATGGTATGGTGAGGTATATGAAATCACAATACCGTATGATTCACAAAATTTTCTGAATTCATCTGATTTGAAACACATTCCATTGTCCATGATTATCCTGACAGGTGTCCCAGACCTTGTAATGATGTTATCCATCAAGAAATTAATTACAACCTTGCTAGTGGCTTGTTTAGTTGGGATGGCTTCTATCCATTTCGTGAAGTAATTAGCTGCTACCAATATCCACTTATGACCTCCACTAGGATTTTCTGATATCTCTCCAATAAAATTAATTCCCCATTGGTAAAAAGGAGCCTCAACTTGCATTGGCTTGAGTGGTAGCTCTCCTTGATATTTCATCTTTCCTGAGAACTTCTGACATGCTCCATACTTCCTTACATATGTGAAAGCATCATTGAAAACTCTTGGCAAGTAATAACCAGTTCTTAAAATTTTATGGGTAGTAGTTTTGTTGGAAAAGTGTCCTCCACAAAATCCTTCATGTATTTCTTTCAATATTCTTTTTGCTTGGGATTCATCCAAACATAGTAGTAGTACCCCATCTCTATTCTTCCAATATAAATCACCATCTAGGAAAACATATTTAGAGGCATGTAGTTTCAAAGTTCTCTTTTGATTGTCATTCAAATGTTGAAGGCATTTATGATTTTTCAAGAAATATATTGTCAGTGTACCAAGCTATTTTTTCAATGCTTGCAATCACGATCTCTTCTTTTCCCACATTGTAAATTTGAGATGCCTCTAGATTTGATTCAACCATTAGTTTAGCTAAACCCTGTCCTCTCACTAATTTGGCAATTTGGATCTCTATGTTAAACTCTTGGATTCTATTGATCCATCTACATCTCCTCCCAGTAACTTCTGCTTGTACAAACTTATCTTTAACCACAGCATTGGGAACATATGCAATCACTTTTGCCCCTACCAAGTAAGGTCTGAAAACTTTCACTGCTTTCACCAAAGCATATGCCTGTTTCTCTATAATATCATAGTTCAATTCTGCCCCTTGGAGAGATTTACTGAAAAATGATATAGATTGTTCATATCCCTCATTGTTCTTTTGCAGCATTATTGTGACAATAGTATGTTATGCTGCAAATGAAAAGACTTGAAATGGCTTATTGAAATCAGGGGATTTCAATATTGAGGCCTCCTTAATTTCTCTCTTTACGGCTACAAATGCATCTAGTGCATCTACAGACCAATCTATCTTAGCCCGCTTCTTCAACATTTTTGAAATGGGTTTGACAATTTCAGCAAAGTTTGGGATAAATATTCTTACGAAATTTATTTGTCCAAAGAAGGATTGGATGACTTTAACTATTTTAGGAATAGGGATCTTGTCCATGGCTTCCACTCTTTCCAGATCAATTTTAACCTCATCTTTGGACACTATATGTCCTAGTAATTTGCCTTTTGTCATTGCAAAATGACATTTCTTTGGATTCAAAGAAATACCATATTCCAAAGCTTTGACAAATATTTTTTCAAGATGATCAACATGATCTTCTACTTTCTTGGAGTATGCAGTGAGGTCATCTTGATAAACCACCATTATAACATTAATCAGTTTAGCAAAAGCAACATCCATGGCTCTTTGGAAAGTTGCACCAGCATTTGTAAGTCCAAATGGCATTCTAACATATACATATGTGCCCCAAGGAGTAGTGAATGCAATTTTATATTGTTTTGATTCTTTCACTTTCACCTGATTATAACCCAAAAATCCATCCATCATTGATAACAACTCACATCATGTGACCTTTTGTAGAATTGCCTCCATATTTGGAAGTGGATAGTTGTTTTTAAGGGATGAGATATTTAGATTTCTAAAATCTACACATAACCTTATGTCACCATTCTTTTTTCTGACTGGCACTAAGTTGGAGACCCACGTAGAATCTCTAATAGGCTTAATGATTCCTCCCTCCCTGAGCTTCACAAGTTCTTCATGCATTCTGGGCTGCAAGGTTGTGTTTATGGGGCTTTGCTTTTGTCTAAAAGGTTTTGCATCAGGTTTGAGTGGGATTTCATGCTAGAACATATCCTCCCTGTATGCCTTAAGGTCATCATAAGACCAAGCAAAGACATGCTTATACTTTTTCAATAGAGCAATCAACATTTTTCTGATTATAGGGCTTGTCGTTTTCCCAATATACACCCTTTTTGGTGCCAATTCAGTGCACAAGTTAATTTATTCAAGGTCTTCCTTCTTTACTAGTGTCTATTTCATAAGGGCTCGGTCATGTCCCTTCTAATGCCATGAGCCCCTTAGGAATCTTGTTAGTCTTAAGCTAGACAATTTCTTTACCAAACAAAGTTTGCTTGCCATCTACTTCCTCCACAAATGCATTAAAATCAATCTCTTGGGCCTCATATTGGTCAAAGTTTGCTTGCCAATTATAGACATTGTCTGGGATTGCAGGTCTAGTTTTAAACTCAACTTCAGTAATGCTTGCTAATGTGACATCATCCCTTTTCAAGGCTATATTTTCTAGGAAGTCTGTCATTATATTTTTTGATCTATCTACCCAATTAATGGAGAAAGCATCAAACAATTCAATATCGTCCCAGACAACATGTTTATATTGTTTCAATCTTTTGTTCTTGCATGAATACTTCTCTCTGACCTGAGATATAATCAATTCTGAATCCCCATACACATCAAGTCATTTTATTTTGTACTTTATGGCAATATTCAAGCCAATGAGCAAAGCTTCATATTCTGCTATGTTATTGGTATACTCAAATGTTAGCAGGAATGAGTACTTGAAATTTTTACCAGTTGGTGAGATAAACAATACTCCTGCTCCATTACCAGCCTTACTACACGCACCATCAAAATACATTTTCCATACACCACATTCATTAATTTGGGCTTCTTGGTGTATTGGGTCAGTGTTCTATAATTCTGGTTGACTTTTCTCAATTTTGAATGCACCAAGGTCTATATCATAAAAGAAATTTACTTGATTCTGGTCAATGTGTTCTATGATGTTCTCATACCTTGTTTCTCTACACAACTTAACTTCTTTTTCTCCCACTGGTATAGTGGCGTAGGATAGATCCAACTGGACATTTCCTCCGGCTATTGCAGTCCATTGTCTAGATAGCAATATTCCATAGTAGGGTGGGATGTCCACTACAGTGATGTCAATCTTATATGCTGCTTTAAGGTAGGCAGCCAACCTTATCTCTACATCCTTCATAATACCCACGACTGGGATGGATCTGTTGTCCATTGCATATCATTTGCCATATGTGGTGTCAACCCACATTCCTAACTCCTTCATGACTGCTATTGGCATAATGTTCATAGCCACCCCAAAATCAATCATACAATTTCTCACTAGCATGTTTTTAATCAACAAGGTAGTGTAAAAAGGATCTACCTGAGAGGGATTCCTTGTTAAAGTGTCACCCAAATACACTTCTAGAGTTTTAGTAGTTTCTTGTCGAACATTATTTATTTTGACTTTAGGTTCTTGCTTCTTTTTTGATACATTTGAAATCATCTTGGCCACTATATTTCTATATTTATCTACCTTCATCATTTCAAGTAGTGGTACTGATATTTTGACTTGGGATACTACCTGGGCTATGTCAAATGATGGAATCATTATTTGATTAGCTTTTTCTATTTTGTTATAGCCCTTTTCTTTAGCTGGTATTTTCTTTTTTATCTTAGTCTATCCAGTCTTAGTTGGCTCTTTAGATGTATTTTTTATATTGTATTTATTATGGCTCTAGTCTTTTATGAACATACTTCTAGGTGTTCCTTGATTTGCATTGACTGTCCTATTTCTCAAATTATACTTACTTTTTGCCTGTGCCACCGCAGCCATTGTAAGAGCCTTTCTTTCTTCTTCGGTTAGTTTCCTCCATTGGTTTTGTAGTGGCCCACTATGATCACAGACATTTTCCACATAATTATCTTCTTGATCTAAAAACACTTGTTGTCTCCCCATATTGATATTATACCTCTAATTTGTCACATCATATTCATATCCATCCTCCTCTATGGATGAATATTCTTCATCAATCTGATGGGGTCTGAGTTCAAGCATGTTTATGGTATGGTTGTCTCTTTCCTACCGATAGGATGTTCCTTCTTTCTATATTGATTGTGCCACCACACAATAATCAGGTGAGTGAGGTAGATTACACACCAAGCACCATGGATTATTCTCCACTACATGTGTTCCATTTCTTTGAAGAGGATCATGAGTGTCTTTCCCATAATTTTGCTTTCTATTATTTTCTAAAGGTCTTCCATCCTTCCAATTGGTATTATAGGGCATATCATGTAACCTTGGTCTTTCATTCCTATACTGGTATTCCTGCTTATTTTTGGGGTTGTTAGATTGTTGGGGCATTCTAAGGTTGTCCCTCTTTCTAGTCATCACTGTAGCCTTCTTATTATTTTCAATACTGATAGCTACCTTTTGTGCCTCTGTCAAGGTTGTGGGAGCCTTATTCTTGAGTTCATACCCAGTTTTCAGATCAAAAGCATTTAGATAGATAATCAGAGCTGCTGAATCAGTTAATTTGGATCCATGTGGTATTTTATTGTGCAATTTGGAGAATCTTTGATTGAAGTCATATACTGACTCATTCTGGTATTTTTGGATGCTTATTAGTTCATGCAGGGCAAATTCAGGGGCATACTAATTTCCATATTGTTCTTTGAGTTGATCATGGAAGTCTACTATAGAATAAATTGAGGCATCTGGTAAACCAATAAACCAATCCATTGCGTCTTCAGTTAGGGACATCATTAATAATCTCATGTTTACATCCTCATGCTCCATACCGATGTCCTCTATAAATGAATTGAAATTCCTAATGTGCTCTTCAGCTGATATCCCATTATTCCCAGTGAATTTGGGGACCATATTTCTCCAGTTGCTATCTATAGGGTATGGATATAATTGATATCCTATTAAATCAAATTGCCTACATACACTCATGAGGTTTTGTGGAGGCATGTTCATAGGTGGTGGATTGGGGTAATAATGGTATCCATATGGAGGTTCATGGTAAGCATTTTGTTGTATGTGTTGCTGATGGTGTATATTCTAAGGTGGTATATGTTGCTGATGTTGTGGGATGCCCTGATGACCTAGTGGTGGGTGAAATTGGGGAATATTGCTAGTATTAGGGGGTTGAGGTCTCTGTGATGACATACTATGTTGAGCATATTGTCTCGAATTACCTCTTGCATTATGGGGCATTCTTGAAGTACCTAGAGAAATTGTATTCTAAGATATCCCATGTGAATTGGCATTACTACCTTGTTTGTGTGGAGGGACATATCTTGGAGGTTTTGCTGTTTGGATTTTTAATTGTGCCATTTACCAATTTATCTCATGGCTTTCTTGTATCATCTGTTGTCTTCTCCTAAGCTATTGTCTTTGGTACTCCAAATGTATTTCAATCTCTTGATTACTCATAGCATCAAAATCAACAATATGGTCTACAGACCCCTCTTGTTTTTCTTCTCCATGTTGTGACAGAAATCCCTTATCAGACTCTTCCTATTTCTACCTCCTTTCTTCATTCATTCTTTCTTCAAATTCAGTTGCTTCTTCAGAGGTTGTCCTGTAACTGAGGATGTTATCATTTGTATTGATTTTTTCAAGAGGTGTTGAGGAATTTCCACCATCATTGTATACTGTGGATTTGAATACTATAAAGGGCTATTCTAATGTGTTTGTATTGTCTTCAGGTTGTTTGGGTACTGCTTCACCCCTATTGGTATTGTTCTTTCCACGAGGGGGTCCATGCTTGTCTGTCCACTTGAGATTGTTTTTCTTGAAACTCTCTTGATGCATAGATCTCCTTCCATTCATGTTGGATGATATAATGTATCTTTGATGTCTATTGTCTATCCTTTCTGATATGATATATAGTTCATTAGTCATAAAAATTTTAGAGTCGCCACCTACCTTTTTGTAAGTAGGAAAATGATTGTAGTTCTCCCCAGCAGAGCCTTAAATATGTTATGATACTTTGAGATAACTCTATGATGGAAGGCTAAAGTCCAGAATGAGCTTATTCCCCAATAGAGTCACCAATTTGTTGGGGTAGACTCAGATGGGGAGTGCAAATTTCACAATTATGAATCTATGTTTGAAGACCTGATTTGAAAGTTTTAATGACTCTATGAGGCAAGATGGCCTGCTACTAGATTTTCTCAAGTTGTCCCCAATAGAGTCGCCAATTCGTTGGGTCTCAAAAACACAAGTTTTTAGACCACAAGAGGGTGCCAATCTCTTGATATGTTTTTGGTCAAGAAGAGAGGGTTTATGTAATTGGAAACCCCCTACTCTTTAGGTTCTGCTAGACCTAGGCGGGTGTACCTAAATGATAAGGTAGATTTAAAATTTAAGTGGATTCTGACTTGGACAATTTTACTCACTAGGGCACACAGATGTGAGATAATTGCAGGGCTTGCTAACTAACTCCTATAAAAGCTTAATAAAAGCTTGAAGTATGAAGGATGTGAATTATATTTATATAAAGAGTTCTAAAATTGATCAGTGCCTAATCTATTGGGTGGATGGAGTCAATGGAGAGATGATGATCATGGAGACAAGGGTGTAGGATTGACAGATTTATTTCTTAGCTTAACTCTAACAGTTGGGCACTTTTGAATGCATGTACCTTATACAGAGGTGCAAGTATATTAGTTATTTGAACTCTTCTTAATGATCCCGATGATATCCCCTTATGTTACTGTGAAGTTGTGAAATGATTTTAATTCAAATGTAAGGAGAAGCTAATTAAGATGATCTATTTAAGAAGATTTTAACCCATACACAGGAACCAATTAAATTAGATTTCTCAAAAGGTAATTTAATCCTTCTATACATAGAAACCAATCAGCAACATCACACAATTACAACAAATGTGTATTGACAAATCAAATGTATTTTCACACTTAATTTGAATAACATAAACAACCACTTTAGAGACAACTAAATAAAATACGAGCAAAATAAATCCACACAACACTTGAACACTGAAAATAGATCACCACATAAGATCAATCTGCTCCATTATATTGTTTCAGATACTATATAGTAATTGCATGTCTTTTGAAATATGAAAATGGATGGGTGGGATGGATGCAATCTATCTTCTTACTAATGCCCTACCTAAAATGAAAATGGTAATGATTATGATCTTCTAACTTCTACTTCTCTAACCTATATAGCCACATTCTTGAAGAGGATGTACCCCTTCACAAGTGTCTTTTGGAATTTTAACAACAACCAAAAAATAATCATTAGGCTCTAATAAGCCATAAATGGATTGCAGTAACATGATCCAAGAACTTTTGGCTTGAATAGGTATCTGCACACTCCACAGCATTCCTTGCAACAAACTCCATAGTAACCATTTTATTCATACGTGCACATGCCTCCTCTAATCTTGGGTCTTCACTTTTTATAGACTCCAAGGCTTCATGTAGGTTCAATCGACATTCCTTCTATAGTAGTGAAACATAAATAGTTCGCATCCCCTGATAGGGGTCAATATGTTCCCTACATGTTTATATTTATCTTCCAATTTTTCCACATCTGCCCTTAATTATGCAATTCTTCTAGCCTTAGGGCCTAAACTAGGAAATTGGTCTATAAGGTCTTGATTGAGCTTTTGTTCCTGTGTTTTCTCTCCCTTCCATGTTTCAACCTTTTTCTTTTTACTTTTAGTTTGGCTAGTTTCAGTTGCTACTTTCTTTTTGTTTTCGAAGAACCCTCCATTTTATCTTTACGCTAGACACCAGTTTTAACCTTATGATCTATCAGTAGTAAGAAGGTTTGCAATGCTTACTTGTATGTGCTCGGTGTTGTGAATTTATCGGTCTCTTGGTGAATTCCCTGCACTTCCACTGCAACCCTCAGAGATTTCTTTTGATTTCAATTCATTATGAATCAGAGTAGTTTGTATGAGATTATGCTCAAGTGGCCATTAATGTTGGCCTCTGGAATTGAATGCAGCAGGCTTCTCAGGCTTCAAAAATGTCAAATCAATATAATGAATTGTGTCGGGAAGATTATTTTAATCTCATGCTAATCGATATGTTTATTTTGGCACCATCTTTTGTTTATACATTCCCAATTGATCGCCATGACTATCTTAATGTCTCTTTGATGGGAGGTGTTCTTTTAGTTTTCTGATCTTGTCGGGGAGACTCTCATCGATTTTGTTCAGATCCTCATTTCTTGATTTTTTCTATTCTCAACATTTTGGGAAGACATTATAGATTTCATCCTGACATCAAGGTGTTCCTGACTGTCAAAGTTGCTTTTGGACATCAGTGAGTGTTTTTCTGATGGGCAGTAGTTATCTCATAGCCATGGGGTTGACAATCACTATCGTTAAGAGAACAAAATGTTCTTTCGATACATTAAGTCTTGTTGATAGTGTTTACTTATATCTTTTGTCCATGGGGAACATCGGTGGGACTTTCGCCAAACTTTGTAATACCTTCTCATCGGGGTGACTTGCATAGTCGGAAAGATATAAAAAATCTATTCCGATGGTATATGTCACGCCAATACAACTAGTGTATTGACTCATTGGTGAGAGTGCATATATCTCTTGCTGAACTTATGTCCATCGGTATGACTTCTGAGATCGGCATAGTTTAAAATTTTCACTCTGACTTTATCTCTCTTGCCGATAAGCTTTTTATTGGTGACACAATATGTATTCTTCCCGATTGTTGCACAATTGTTACCTCTGGGTTCTTTGATCAGTGTAACTCCATTTAGGTCTTCCTGATATAAATGAGAATGTTCATTAGAGGAGTATGGCTTATTTGATTGGAAAGACATGCATATGATCTTGCCGATAGGGATCAATTGCTTATTTTGCACAACTATGAGCAGGAACATGCTAATCTCAAAGGTCACATTTATGGAATCATTAGTCATCATGGGCTACAATATGGATCTTGTCATACAAATTTTATCAATCTGTATTAATCATAGGATCAATGTATGGCAAATTTGGAGGACAAGTGAGTGGTGGTTAATGGAAAATGTGAAACTTTTTTCAGTTCTAACAGTGTGAATCAAAAGACACCCTCATTGGGAGTTGAAATCTTGTCACTCTTGGCTAAGCCCTAAAGAACTTTATACCTTTGGGAAGTGAAGGTAAAGGGTGGCTTACCCCTTTATCCTGGCTGTGTGGTAGTATTTTTCTTTCAATCCATTTTCCTAGTCAACCTTGTGTAACCTACAGTAAGACCTAATTGGCCATACCCTTCTTGACTAATTCTAGGGCTTGTTGATGTGTCTTCCACGTGTTCATTTTTAACCATTATCATATTCTTCAAATTTAAATTCAAACTTGCTTATGTGTCTTGCGTGAGTGATTCATGTCTGTACATGTGCGATCATTTGATTGAACATTACCAAATCAAGATTTAAACACCAAACAAATAAAGACAAGTCATTATAAACAATCTTTCAATCCATTCAAATCCAATCACTTTCATCCTAATCACCCTTCTTAGCCACTTCATATCCTAATCATATCCAAGTCATCATAATTCAAACCCTAATCATTCCTTGTCACCTTCTTCCTAATCAAATCCAAATCATTCTTAATCATTACACAACATCATCATCTTCATTCTACTCAAATCAACTTCATTCTAATCATCATCCTAATCACATCCAAATCATCCTAATCTAATCAAAATCATATCCTTGTCATTCTATATTATCTAATCAACATTATCCTAATCATCTTCATTCTCATCCAGTTAATTCCACCCTAATCATTCCTAATCACATTCTTATCATATCTTCAGCATTCAACCTCATCCTAATCATATCTTAATCCAATCTTCATCATTCCTAATCATATCACATTTATTCCTAATCATCCAACCATTTCAATCCAACATCATTCTAATCATTACACATCATCCAATCAAATTCTATCCTAATCACATTATAATCATATCCTTATCATTCAACCTTCATCTTCATCATCATCCTCTTCATACTAGTTCACTCAAATTCATCCTAATCATATCATAATCATACCCTAATCATTCCTAATCATCTAATCACTCATTCCAAATCATTCGACATCATCCTAATCATAGTCAACACTAGTGAAAATGGTGATCATCATAAACAAGCCCAATCCTAATCTTAAGCCCAAAGTCATAATTCAACGGGGCTATCCCTCTAATTCAAACAATGAAGACAATGCAAGACCCAAGGTCATACTTAGAGGGGGCCATCCCTCTAGTACAAATCATGAGACAAGACCTAAGCCTAAAATCACAATTCAAGGAGGCTACCCCTATTATTCAAACAATGAAACTAAACCTAAATCTAAAATCATACTTCAAGGAGCCCCTCCTCCTTCTTCTAATGATGACAACAAATATGTGGCATCCCTTGATGAACAAATTGACATGAACAAGATTAAACACATGTGTGACACCATGCCAACATTCAAAAATAGAATCCTAGCACCCCAACTCCAAGACCTCATCCAATCACTTCACCAAATGCCTCAACCCCTAGACCACCAAACCATACAACGACTTCAATCCCTCTTTCAAAAATTTTAACAAATACAATCACCCCAAATACAACACCTCCTATTCCAAGCCCAACAATTTATGGCCACTTGTCAAATCCAACAAGTACATTATCCTCTATCCATTCATTATCAACCAGTGCCACCTCAACCTTATCTATCATCCCCCTCCACTTCATACCAATCTAATCCATCCACTTCATATCAAGTCAATTCCACATCAACCAATCCATCCACTTTTTCTCAAGTCAATCCTACTTCAACCTCTCAATTCATTCCACAACAAATATATGTGAACTTAAGTCCACCTTTGCAACAAGGTTAAATTCCCTCATGTTCTAATGCAACCATTGACAAGGGGAACACTAATCTAGGTCACACCATATAAGTATATCATATCACTATCCAATCAAAAGCCTATCATAAATCCACCATGCCCTAGCCCTAATCCATTTTTCCCTACATCTTCCAACCCACCAAACCCTTCATTACCCATACCACCACCTAATCCTCCATCAATTCCATGCCCTAAGTTCAAATATTACAAAAGAAAACTCAAATCCACCCATCCACCTACAAAGGATGTGACCCAAGGGCTACTAGCAAGGAGTCAACCATATCAACCATTTCAAATCCTTGAGCTTACAAAATATTCTTCCAACACCATGTCTAGTCCTATCAAAGATCCTACAATTCCATCATGTCATCCACAACCCCTTGAGCCTATTCAAGAGTCTCCCCCATTGAGTCCAAGTCAACCCCCATCATGCCCTCATGTGGTTGACCATCTAGAACATGTCAAGCCTCTCCTAGAGCCTTCCACTTCTATTCAAATGAGTCAAGAGGTATGTCAAGAGAAAAATCCTAAGCATGAAGAAACATCTAACCATCACTCTAGTCAAGATCAAATCACCTCCATTCATCCCATCCATAACATGTACCTTTTCCATGATCAAGACATTATGCATGATGAAGAATCTATCCATGAGAATCTTGATCCTGTTCATACCTCCATAATCACTCATGAGCAAGACACTCAACCTAATGAAAGTCTTGTTGACCTACTTGAGCATTCACCCTATTTCATGGCCTTCATTCGAAGCAAAGAAACTTCTCCATCTATCCATGATCCCACAACATCCACTTGTCATGATGAGACATGTGCCTCCAAAGAAAACATAGAAGATCAAACAAATACCTTGGATCTTAATGAACACAATGACAATCAAGATCCTAATGATCCTTCTACATCCATTATCGAGCCTATTTCAAATCCACCGTCATATCCACTTGGTCTATCTGCTTTCATCCATGAATGTTCTTCCTTAGGACAACAACAACCTTTGTCCACCACTTCACGTAATAATGAACTCGTGTCTAGTTCTGAAACCATACCTAGTCCCACTGTCCATCACATGCTCCAAAACATGAATTATCAAGGTAAAGGCTTAGGCCTTCATGAACAAAGAATTTTGGAGCCCATACATGTCAAAGTCCCTCCATGCTCATATGGCCTTGGATACACACCCCAAGGTAAACAATTTAAAGATGTTGGTACTTCCTTGATACATCCTAAGTCCACATCTTTCCACCACAAACCCTATCATACCCCTAAAAAATATGTTGCCATCCCTCCTCCATTGTCCTACAAATGTCAAAAGCATTTGACCATACACCTTCCACCATCCATTTTACCTCCACTACTTCCAACTCCTAACATCCCGCCATCCACTTTCTCTCCACTTCTACCAATGCCTAATTATCCACTTATCCATAGAACCCCTTACATTCCTAATCATGACCAACAAATGCACATGTGATGTAAACATGAAGCTTCCACTCATTCCATCCATCCCATGGGATTCAAAAATAAACATTTGGATGCCTTCACTCATAAAGACAAAAATCCTAAGGGTCTTAATGCCTTAGGGTACAAATTCAAAGAATCAAAGAAAAATCCATCTACAAAGCTACCCAAGCCCATACCTTCACAAGAAAAGTCCAAAAGAAAAATGGTATGGGTCCCTAAACAAAAATCAAGAAAGTCAAATGAGGCATTAGAAAAATCCCAACCATCCACTTCTATCCAAAAATACCATTCCATTCAAAAATATCAAATCCCTCCATCCCACATGAAAAGAAAAAATCATAAAAACACCAAGTCCATGTGGGTTCCTAAATGCCTAAATCACCCATCTCCTATGAAAACATCGCCATTGCTTCCTACACCACAATCCAATCAAAAGCTTCCATGTTTAGCATAGTGTGTGCAGCCGTTGGTCATGATTCCTTTCCATACCTCCATCACCCCATCATGCATTCATTATCCTACATATCTCCCCCATCACCTTCCTATGGTGCATGCTTTTGCATAAGCTTTTCATCCGTCCTCTTACATAAGTCCTACATAATCCACATCATAATCCACTATCATTCCTATATAATCCACATCATAATCCACTATCATGCCCTACATAATCCACATCATAATCCACTATCGTACCTTTCATAATCCGCTATCTACCTACTCCACCTCACTTTCACAAAATCTCCTTACCAACACCAATGAGCACAATGACATTTGACATGGTACATGTGATGACATCTTTATCCAATGAGATTATCACCTTTCATGGTACTAGACATTTGAATCCCTCCTTTCCATATTCTACCTATCTCATTAACAAAAGTCAAAAAAATAAAAAAAGTCAAAAAAGAAAAAAATCAAAAAAGTAAAGACAAACCTTCGTCCAACGGTGAAAACCACCCTTGGTGGCACCTTGGATAAGTACCATGATGAAAGCCTGGCAAACATGTGTCATGTGTAGGTTGATCTTCTATGTCACTTACACTTGGGGGCACATTGTTGCATCCATTTTCATCCTATCATTTTCCAAACTACCTATCATATCCTACCATTTCTATGCCATCTTACCATTCTTATCCATTACATACATATACTTAACATATTTGAGTCCGTTCATCCTTCCTTCCTCTTTTGATCTTGACAAAGATTGGGGGCACAAATGTTGACAAATGTTTTGGTTATCTCTTGATATACCTCATCCTTTCCAAACCATCCTATCATTATTCTATTGTCATAAGCTTTGTCATGTCAAATCCTAACCATTACACCTCAAATGGGGTGTTTTATTCCTATGCAACGTAGCCTTTGGAAATCACATCATTGCCTTCTTATGCATACATCCCTTCCATCCACTATCACCCACCCCTTTTATCCCTTCACCCAATCCCATTCATTCCCTTCCACCTCGACTTGATTTTTCCCTTGTCATTGGTATCTAGCACAAAGGATACACAAATTGTCATCCATTGACATTCCAAAAACACAAAAAAAATCAAAGCATGTCAAAAATTAAAAAAATCACAACATTTCAAAAATCTAAAAAAATAAAAAAATGTCAAAAATACAAAAAAGTCAGTATATTCCCCAAAATTCAAAAAAATTAAATATATAAAAAAAATCCAATCAATAAAATAAATCCAAATCACCCACTTCTTCATTCAATCAACTTCAATCTAATCAAATTCAAATCAATCCAACTCTTCATCAAATCCATCACTTCATTTCAATCAATTCTTCCATCAATTCTTCATCCATTTCAAATCAATTCATTCAATTCTTCCAACTCAATTCATCATTCAAATCAATTCAGACCTATCAAGTCAATCATCAAATCACTTCAATCAAATTCATCTTCAAATCATTCAAATCTATCAAATCAATTCTTCAATCCAATCAATGAAATCACTCCAACCCAATCAATTCTTCTAATCAATCCATCTAAGTCATCAAATCAAATCAATTTAATCAAGTCATCCTTCTATTCATCAACATTATCTATTCAATCAATCCAATCTTTCAAATCCAATCATCACATCAATTCTTCCAATACAATCATCCTTATCAAATCATTCCAAGCAATAATCCAAATGCAAGTCATCCTCAATCCATACCAATCAAGTGAATCAATCATGTCAAATTATCAAATCACATTCAATGGTCTTAATCCTAATCTTGACGTAAACCAAATCAAACAATCAATCAAACCCTAGTGTTTCTCACATGGACAACAACACTAGTGTCAATCTATTAGTTCAATCATAATCATCATCAACCAATCAATCAATCATTGGTTTACAACTTGACAGGGGCAATACCTTCTTTGTTTTTGGATCAGTTGTGCATGCTTGCTTGCTTGCTTGTGTATGTTATCATTTTATCTTGCATTTGTATCAAATCCAAATCCGACCCAACTAATATTTATATCTTGTATCTATACAAGGTTGTATTATGCTGGGGCACGAGACACATCATCACCTTGGTTCTCATACCTTGGTGCATAATGTCTAGTGCTATATCAAACATCATGGTTGCTCACTTTCATTGTAGCATAACACATCCTTTTCTTCTATCCATTCCCTTATCTTTCTTGACCAATGCAGTTCATTTCAAGAGCCTACTTGTGTTTGTCCAACCCGCCTATCCTCTTGAGGGGGCATCATCATCCCATCATTATCCTTTTCTCTATCCATACCTTAGCTTCTTTAAAATGATGTTACTCGACATAAATTTCATCATCTCGAACATCATCTCAAAGAGGGGAAAAATGTAGACACCTAAATTTGTCCCTGTCTTACAACATCCCCTTGTCAATACATTACTTGAGACATCTTATGACATTTTGTCCTATATCCCTTTCACTAGCCAATTAATTAAATAAATCTTATTTATTTAATTAATTTCCCATCCTAATTCCCATTTTAATCCCATTTATCCCACTAGCCAATTAATTAAATAAATCATATTTATTTAATTAATTTCCCACCTTTCCTCTAATTTAAATAAATAAAATATTTATTTAAATTAGCCCTTTCCCACCTTTTCCAACTATTTTAAATAAAATATTTATTAAATTAGCCTAGTCCTCACCTCTCACCACATTCAAACACTTGTCCATCTCCTACAAATCATAAAAAGAGTAGTACAAATTTCATTTAATACACTTCACATGCATAACTAATTTAAATAATCTTTTATTTGAATTAGGTCCCCTTTATTCTCCTCTGCACACTTGTCACATGACTACAACTCCTCATGGAGTGGGAAAACCTATTCAATCTTGACCATCCATATCATTCAAAATAACTTGCAATCACAACCGTTCATTCAAATAAGCCCTTTCCTATAAATGAACCCTCTCCCAAGCTATTTGGGGGGATCAATGGGCAAGTAACCTCATGTTGTCGAAATTCCTCTTCATCTCCATTCTCATTCTTCATCTTCAATCCTAGTGTTATGCTATTGAAGTGAGCCATCAACATTCTTCCATCAACAATAATCTTTGACATTTTGTATGCCTATGCAAGATTGAGAAGGGAAATGGAGGAGAGCCAAGCTTAGCATAGACGTTTGATTTAGTTTGCTTTCATGCTTTTGATTTCTATGTTATCTTGTACTTTATTGTTTAGTTAGGGTTTCATGATTGATATTAGTGAGCTCTCCTTGATTTTCCCTAGCTTATAGCCTCAAGTAAAGTAGTTGTTATAAGTCTCTGTGTCACTTCATTTTAGTGACTATTTGAAATAGTTGTTAGTTGACATCAGTTCCAATTAAAGTCACTGCCACCAAACACCATGCCATTCTAGGAAATTACTCAAGTTCGTCAACAACCAAGTCGATATAAATATTTGATCTTCAGTAACCCGTAGTGGAATCATCAATGTAATAAATAAGCAACTGGCTTTAATTCCAATTCATTGTAGTTAGGTTTGCTTATAGTTATTTCCTTTTAATAAAGCTTGACTATATAAATAGGAGCAAGTCATCTCTTTAAGTTAGTTCTAGATTTTGATAGCAAGTTGTTAGTCCGTTTATATTTCCAGTTGGAGGAAAACTCCTTGTTTTCCAGTTCTGTATCCATGTCCATTTCTAGATTTTTATTTAATGTAAATGAAGGGGGAATTCTTTTGAAAGTTAGTTTAAGCTCAGAGGATCATCTCTAGTTGGGAAAGTAGGGCCCGCTTTCACAAACTCAAGGAGATCACTTGGTATTTTATGCAATTTTGTTTTGTCTTTCTATTTAGTGAAATTATTTGTGTATGTTAACTTTGTGATGTGTCCTCTCTTTTCTATATAACTGTTTAGCTAATTGTCACTTATAGGTTTGTTTTATAAATTCTAAAAATACCAAATATAGGATTGTTATTTCATCAGCACTAACATATTTAGAGTGTCTCATTGATGTGACTTGACAATGGATTCAATTACTTTGAAGTTCTATTTCAACACTTAAGATAGTTTCCTTCCGGTAATTTAACTGGTTTCTTTTCAAAGCACAGTGTGTTTATGTTTCCAGCAATTAGAATAATTTCCTTTCAAGCAAGTGTGTTTATTTCTAAAGCAATTAGAATAGTTTATTTCCAAGTATGTGTGTTTCCTTTCAAGCAAATAGATAGTTTCCATTCCTTTCATGTGTGTTTATTTCTGCAAGTTGAGTAATCCAGACTTTGTCCACCAACCACCAATTCATATTCACTCCAAAATCCCCACACTAAGAGTCTTATCGCAGATCACTCCAGACACCTTCAATTGATAATTAAATGACGATGAATTAACAAACGCTACTACGACATCATCATTCACTCTGATGTTTTTGGTCCTATTAATGTTCCTTGAAATTCAAAATCTATGTATTTTGTTTCATTTATTGATGACTATAGTAGAAGGACATGGGTATATTTCTTTAGGAGTAAATCTGAAGTTTTTGAAAGATTCAAAGAGTTTAAGGCTCTTGTTAAGAATCAAAAAGATAGAGAGAGTAAATGTTTGAGAATTGATAATGGTGGTGAGTTTTGCTCAGCAAATTTTGACAAGTTCTGTAAAGAATAAGGTATTGAAAGGCATAAGATAACTCCGTATGCTCCTCAGAAAAATGGAGTTGCAGAAAGAATGAATAGAATGTTGATGGAGAGAGATAGGAGCATGTTAAGTGGAGTTGTCCTAGAACAAAAGTTTTGTGCTGAAGCTGTTGCTACCACTTGTTACCTGGTTACCAAGTCTCCTACATCGGTACTCATTAACAAGACCCCTATGGAGGCATGGTTTGGTAAGAAGCCTTTGTTAAGACACATTCTAATATTTGGTTGTGATGCATATGCACATGTGCCTAAGGAGAAGAGGTCCAAGTTGGAGAACAAGGTAGTTAAATGTATCTTCATTAGTTATGGTATCGGTGTGAAAGGGTAGAAGCTATGGGATCTAGTGGTTGAAAGAGTTCTGTATAGCATAAGTGTGATCTTCAAAGAGCTCAATCCTTCTTCTATTTTTCTATAGCTAGAGAAAGAAGAAAAGAAAGATGATGTGGTTCAGCTTCCTCCTACCCCTGAGAAAGTTGAACCGAAGACACTAGTTGGATCTGATGATGAGGAGAGCTCTAGCAGCTTTGAAAGTTCAAAAGAAGAAGATGAAGAACCTCAACCTCAACTTGTGAGGAGGTCCACGAGAATAATGCGACAACTTGAAAGGTTTAGTTATTTGATTGCATGATTCTAGTTGTATTTTTTCTTTGATTTCTAAAGCTGATGAGCCTAGGACCGTAAGGGAGGCTATGGGTATGAAAGATGCAGGTTCCTGGAAGGAGGCCATGGAAGAGGATATGGCTTCTTTGGAAAAGAATAATACTTGGGACTTGGTACCTTTGTCGGAAGGAAGAAATCCTATTGGATGTAAATGGGTGTTTAAGAAAAAGTTTGGTTTAGATGGTAGCATTGAGAAATATAAGGCAAGGTTGGTCACGAAGGGGTATTCACAGGTGGAGGGAATTGACTATGGTGAGATTTATGATGACATCTATTCAGTTCCTGTTATCTCTTACAACAACATATGACTTAGAGGTATAGCAAATGGATGTGAAGACAACATTCCTTCATGGTGATTTGGAGGAAGAGATTTATATGTCATAGCTGGAGCACTACATTGTGAAAGGTAAAGAAAATCTGGTTTGCAAGTTAAAAAAGTCTTTGCATCGTCTTAAGTAGTCTCCTAGGGTGTGGTACCAAAAGTTTGATGCCCTTGTGTTGAGTATTGGATTTTTGAGATCGAAATTAGATCATTGTGTTTACTTCAATTTTGATAATGATCACATTCTCATTATAGCATTGTATGCCGATGATATGTTGCTAATTAGGAATGGTAAAGGTTTTATTTCTGTTTTGAAGTCTCAGTTGTTAGCATAATTTGAAATAAAAAATTTAGGGGCAACCAGGTACATTCTGGGAATGGAGATCAGAAGAGACAGAGCAAACAAAAAACTTTGGTTAAGCCTAAGTAAGTATGTGAAGACTGTGTTGGAGAGATTTGGCATGGTAGATTGCAAACCTTTAAGTGTTCTTGTTTCAATGGGGACAAAGTTATCTATTGAGGATTGTTTAAAGTCTCTTTCTGAGATGGAGGATATGAGCATAGTACCTTATGCTAGTGCAGTTGGTAGTTTGATGTATGCAATGGTCTGTACAAGACCAAACATTGCCCAAGCAGTGGGAGTCCTTAGCTGATTCATGGCTAATCCTTGACAGATACATTGGGATGTGGTAAAGAAAGTTTTTAGATATCTACAGGATACTTCTAAGTATTCCTTATGATATCATGATTATCCTACTGGTTCTCAGTATTCTATGAGTATTCATGGATTTGTGGATTCAGATTGAGCAGGTGACATTAATAGCAGGAGATCCACCAGTGCTTATGTGTTTACTATGTTCGGTGGTGCTATTAGTTGGATGAGTAAGGGGCAACCTGTGGTCCCTTTGTCCATGACTAAAGCAGAGTACATGGCAGCTACTCATGCTTGTAAGGAAGGCATTTGTCTTAAGAGTTTGTGTTTTGACATTGGGTTTGATGTAGGGAAGATTATCATTTCTTGTGATAGCCAGAGTGCCATATGTTTGGCAAAGAATCCTACTTTCCATGCAAGGACCAAGCACATTGATGTGCAGTACCACTTTGTATGTGATATGGTAGAGGATGGGAAGGTAAATTTGGAGAAAATTGATACTTTGGTGAATGTTGCAAATTCCTTGATGAAGCCCGTGAGCATAGAGAAGTTCAGATGGTGTTCAGAGTCTATGGGCCTTTGGGCCCATAACAGTTAATTACCTAGTTAGATTGGTTCTTACAAGGTGCTCAACAGTGGGAGAATGTTGGTAATTAAGGTGTCTCAACCTTTTTAATTTCCTAGTATTAATTTTTACTGTGGTAATTAACTTTTTTACTATGCCATAATTTTCTGGTTTACCGTGCTTTGTCATCTAGTAAATTTGACATGGTGAGTTGTCAATTACTGGGAGGTGACAAGGATATATTTTTTTCCTCACATGAGGATGTAGGTGTTCCACCTTGGAATAGGACATTTGTGACATGTGTTGGCTACTTGTAAGGTGTGTAAGTCCTTATGACAAATTCCTATGACATATGACAGTTTCCTATGACATATGATAGATTCCTATGACAAACTATGACACGTAAGGACCAAATTTTATGACAGGTTGGACAAGTGTTGTAAAGCATCTTTGCATGGAGAAAAGGTCAATGTTGGATGTCCAAGGAAGGATAAGGACAAGTTGTAAGAGGCATATTCTATATTTAGTCATTTATGACGATTCTCTTACAATTGTCAGTCTTGTAAGAATGACAGATTCTTCTTATAGCTGTAAGAGGTTCTAAGGAATCTTTCCTTGATGTAGACAAGTGTGTTTGCATACAAGAGGCATTGGATATTATGCCATATGGCCTCTTGGATGACAAACCTCTAGAAGGTTCCATTCTAGCTTCATATCTCTATAAAATAGGTGCTTGGAGTGGAGTTTTGTATGGTTCATTTGCAGGTATAGAAATGCTGTCGAAATTGACATCTTGGGAACTCTTAGAAGAGCTTGGCTCTATAATTGTATTGTAACCATTCCTTGTTTACTAAATAATACATTAGGTTGTGCTTTGGAGTGTGGGGTTTTTCACCCTAAAGGGTTTTCCCCACGTATACCTTGTGTCTGTTGCATTTGTACTTGTTTTGAATGTGTGTTAATCTCTTTGTTAATGTGTATCTAAACTATAAGTAGAAAGATCTAAGAAACACTTGCACTACTATCCCTCATTAGATTGGTGTAAGAATTTATTTCCATGTACCTTTCTTCCTTTCAAAAATGTGTTTGATTCAAGTGGATCTATCAAACAAAATTTGCAGCAGATGGGTTGGTTGACAAGCATAAGGCTCACCTGGTCACCAAAGGATTCTCCCAAGTGCTTGGGATTGATTACTCTGAGATTTTTGTACCAGTTGCCAAGATGAATTCCATATGACTTGTCCTTGTTATAGCTGTAGCCCATCATTGGGAAGTTCATTAGATGGATGTGAAGAATGCTTTTCTTCATGGTGACCTTTAGGAGGAAATTGACATGGAGCAGCCATAGGGGTTTGTTCAAGATCCTTCACTTGTTTTCAGACTTTGAAAGTCTCATTATGGCCTCAAACAGGCTCCTTAGGCATGGTATGCCAAGATGGACTCCTTCCTTTTTCAGTTGGGTTCACTCGATGCCATTTTGATCCAAACATATGCATTTTGCAGTAGGATGATACTCTCACATTTCTGGTTCTCTATGTTGATGACTTGTTGATCATAGGGAGTCACTCATCCACCATCAAGGCAATGAAAACTAATCTTCATGATCAATTTCTAATTCTAGACTTGGGTCTACTGCACTACTTCTTAGGGTTTGAGATCACTCAGTCACCTTTAGGAATCTTCCTTGCACAAACTGAGTATGCACTTGATATGCTCTCCAAATTTCACATGGCTGACTGTAAGCCTACATCAACTCCATTTCTATAAGGGGTCAAACTTGAGGCTAAGTGTCATTCACCTTTGGTTTCTGACACTTTATACCAATAACTTCTTGGGAGTCTCATCTATTTGACTCACACGACGCTTGACATTTCATATGTTGTGGGCATGGTCTCTATGTTCATGCAAGAGCCCCATGAGTTACATTGGAAAGTATTTAAGCAAATACTCCACTATGTTTAGGGCACTCATAGTTATGGGATTCAGTATGCAACGGGTGTGGATATTGACTTGGTGGGATACACTGATTCAAATTGGGCAGGTGATTCTTAGGATTGCAAGTCTACTTCAGGGTATTGCTTCTCACATGGTATTGGTCCAGTTTGTTGGTCGAGAAAGAAACAGTCTACAATTGCTCTTTCATCTACAGAGGTTGAGTATCGAAGGGTAGTTAATGCCACCACTGAGGTCATATGGATTCAAAATATTCTCACCGAGTTTGGCATTTCATTCAGAAAGCCCATAGTCATCTTTTGTGATAATGAGAGTGCAATACAGTCTCAAAGAATCCAGTCCATCACCAAAGAACAAAACACATTGAGATACAGATGCACTACATCTAGGAGCTAATTCATGGGAACATCATTGATCTCAAGTATATTTACACATTAGATTAGATCGCATACATCTTCACCAAACCCTTCAATGCTCGATCAAGTTCCTTCATTTGCGAGCTTTGCTAGGGGTGCGGTTAGTGTCTACTTCAAGAGGGGCTTCTTAGTCCTTTGCTTTCACTCTCTCTATTTTTTTTTTGGGGGGGGGGTTGGGGCTATTTCTTTGTGGGGGGATTCTTCTCTTTTGAGGGGTCTCTTTGTATGTGGGTACCTCATTAGGCTTCATTTTCTAAGACCCATATATTTTCACCCACCTAAGCTACGATTAAGGGTTGTGTTAGTGTAGGTTTTTTCTTTTCCTTAAGGATATTTCTTTTTCCTACACATTATTAAGCTTTCTTAGGTTATATTAGACTTGGTTATTATGAGGCCACATGGATAAATACATTAGCTACACGTGTCTCTCTCACCCACACTTGGGTAGTTGAGTTTCACACCCTCTTTTAGATTTATAGGCCACGTCTCATAACCATTTGTTTGTTTTTATCTAAGTAGCTATAACCATGTATTTTGCTTTTACCAAGTAGGTAAAACTTCCACCTATTTCAATTAGTTGGAGTTATTACACCTCTTGGATGTATTTGACCATTATTTTCTTTATATATACCTCTACTTTGCCTTCTCGAGTAGTCAGTGAGAGTAATGTGAGCATTCTCAAAATTCTCTTGCAATTATCTCTTGTTTTCTCTCTTTTAGGATAATCTCTTCATTCCACTATTTTGATTTTCAATCATATGTCTATTGGAGTGCGTATGATCTATCACTGACAATAGATCTTGGCTTTGATTCTGATTTCTCATGGAATCTAACACTTGACACTCACCCCCATGGGAGAACTTGTGTAAATGGACGCAAATGCCACTCTTGTCTAGTCTACAAATACATCCGCCCATGATTTTCAAAGGATGGCGATACAAGAATCTTCAAACCTTATTCTCTTTAACACATCTAATGAAATCATGTGGCAGTATTTTGATCATCTCATTGATACCTTGTTAGTGGGGTAGAAGTTGAAAGTGGGGCAAAAGCTTATAGAAAACACTTCTCCTACTAATACAAGACAAGTGGACCTATGTGATTATCCAACTCCATGTGGAAACTATGGCATTTACATAGATGGACAGTGTATCTATCTAAAAGAGGGAAACACTTTTGATTTGACTGATGCCACAAAGCCCAATTTAAGGTTGTCTTCCGCTCATATCTCTTGTATACTCAGATGTATCCATAAGTAGTAACAATGCTCATGGTCAACAATTATTGATGTTGGAGCATACATCCTATTTTACTTATTATTACAATAATGATTTTATTCTATAGTTGGTCTCACGAGATTACCTATCAAAATCTATGCCATACAAATTACTCTTGCAAAGCTACATTTTTTAGGCAATGAAGGGAGTTAAATTATGTGCAGAGGTCATGGAATTGTGTGCCAATGCAAACAAGCATATTTTGACATGGTGTTGAAGAACTTGGATATAATTGAAACAGATTACTCGGTAAAGATAACATCTTTGATCTCTAGGTAGAAGGTGGAGGATATTTGGTATATGGCTATCAAAAAGATGTGTTCTATTTTGGAGGATTGGTTCTCCAGAATGCATACTGCAAACCATCTTCTTCTCATCAAGGCTTATGTTAGCCTACTTGGAGTGACCTTGAGAAGATGGTGATGAAGAAAGAGTATGAGTATGTTATGGATTAAAAAGTGGACACATGCCTTTTTACCTCCTAGTTTAACTCCTAGGTCCTTGTGTTTACACTCTATAAGCAAAAATATTCATCCCGATGAGAAATCCCCCGAAACCCATGTCAAATAGGAACCAGGGGTCCATTTAATTCTTAGGTCCTGACCAAAAAGGCACCTTGGGACTTGGGCACCTGATTGGTTGGGGTAAAATTTAAGGGATGTCGGTATAGGACTTTTAAATGGGTCCTTCCTTATCGGCTCTTTCAATTAATTTGCAAAAGTTTAATGGGATATCATATATAAACAAGTGTTTGAATTCATTTTGTGACAAGTTGATGGTAGCAAGGTTATTATATTGAGCAAAGGAGCATTCAAGGCATTCATTATGTTATTGTTCTAGACTTGTGTTTGTGTTGTACATGTTTGTTGTAGATTTGGAATCATCATCAACATCATTATGAGTTGAAGAATCTTCATCCTCCTAAGGACTTCACCACCATGGTGACATCATTGTGTTTGAATAATTTAGTCATTATTTGGATTATCTTTAGCCTCTATCCTACAAGGACACGCTCTCTTTCTAACAATAGTGTTGGGAAAGATTGAATGCTAACCTAGGATTTGACTGAGGCAAATCCCTAAACCCCTTTTCTTCTTGTGTGTAGGTTACAGGTGTGGGAATTGTAGGAGTGAAGGTATATGGAGTTTATTTAAGGGATAAAGATTCAAGATCTAAAAATAGAGTGCATAAATTTCTCTATAGGAGACTTGGGTGATAGCCCTAGTGTCCAATAGCTAAAAGAGACCCTGGATACATCATCAGAGCATCGTTTACGATATTTTTCTAGTTTAGAGTTTTCAAAGATTAGGACTTTCTAGACTTGGGTGCTAGCCCCAGAGTCTTTTTACATTTCAACTTATGAGGAATAGGTTACGATATCTCACTGATCATCCTAGTACTTTTAGATCTTGGCTTTCCATTGTTGTTTGTTTGTTATAAGCTGATTATTTCAATTCTAGGGTTTAGTGCATTGATTGGCCTAAGGTTTGATAAAAAACTTGGTTAAATCACATCTTTCCTTAGAAAACAATAGAGAAAAATCAATAACTAAGTCCTCTTTCATCTTATAGTGACTTAGCTTAGTTTTGTCCTTGAATTTTATAGTGAAAGATGGTTTGATATAGTGTACTTAATGCTTGCATTCAACCCCCTCTTTTTACTACATAACATTTTGGTGAACCCATGTTTTAAAGAATTTGCATCTTTTTGAGTGTTGAAATCAGATCTTGCATTAATTCATATCATACTTATCATTCTTCATTGAGAAATCTTGCATACATTTGAAAAAATTGAAAAAATAAGCATTCTAGGCTTGCATAAAGGCATAGTTTTGCATTATTTTCATTGCATATCATTGGAAGCATTTAAAAATCTAATTTATACATCATATCTAAGACAAATTACATCAATTAATCATTTCATGATATCACACCTTGTATTTGCATATATCATTTGCTAGGGTTTTGTTAAAACTTGCCTTTTTCATATAACCTAGTTTTTTGCAAAAGCTAGGGTTTGTAGTCAAAATCTTATTTCAGATTTTGTTGCTCTCTTTAAACACTCATTCAAATATGATTTTGAGTTGTGGTTTTGCTTCATTGTGCTTTTTGCATTCCAGTTTCAAATTTTGCAACTACATAGTGTGTATTTCAACATTAAGGGTTTTACACACTTTCTTCACACTTCTTGATGCAAAATTTTAAATCATTCATCTTGCCTTGTTGTGTAGAACTATTTAAATCATAGTTACTTTTTTTTAATGAAATTAGTGTGTTTTGTATTTTCAAAAACATGATATCCTCAAACTAGTGCCTTGGTGTGAAACAGTCTCACATACATGGCCTCTCATCAAAACAAGGGTGGTATGGTCCCTCCTCGAGTTTATAGGAAGAGGAAGACTCTTGAACTTGAAATAACCTTTACACCACATGATAGAACAATTGGAGATATTAAGGGACCTCTTTACATTACTACACGTATAAGTGGAAATCCTATAAGAGGAGTCCTTATTGATCTAAATTGTATAACGAATGTGATTACTGAAGAGTTCCTTTACATGCATGATTTGACACAATAATCTTATGAACCCACACATATGATGGTCAAGACACATAATGGAGATTTCTTCTCAGCTATTGGGAAGATTACATTTCTGATTAAAGTAGTTGAGAAAGCTTCGGAACAATCATTTGATATCATTCCTATCTCCAACCTATTTCGTGTGAAACTAGGCCATCCATGGCTCATATCCATGAAAGCGGTCCCCTCTACAATTCATAAATGATTAAAATTTCCTCACCAAGGGAGAGTGCATATTGTCCACCATAGTAGATGGAAGCCTATGGTTACTCGTGGAAACTTCATCCTAGACTACTTTGTTGCAAGTATGTGCCTAATCGGTGTTGTCATTGATGTCAACATATTCTTGTTGTCATTGGTGTTGACTGTATCTTATTCTATTACTTGTTTAGAAGACTTGTGCGTTGAGGATATTGAGAAAATTTGCCTCTCTGGAAGAAACAAGTGAGTTAAAGAGAAGTGCAGTACAGACAGTGAGTTATATGCTGAAGAACAGTCTGGTAAACTGCTTCACATTTAATCCCGCTTGAAGATCACGGTCTACAGATTGGAAGTTAGAGGTATGTCTGAGGATGCTACATTTTAGGTCTAAGCCATTTGCATGAAGATCTGAGTGAGTTGTGTTCACCAGAGTGAAACCTACTTTTTCTGTAAGTTCAGTTGAGATAGAAAGACAATATTTGGCTCTGCATTCCTCCGCAATAAAGTATTTTGCTCTGCAGTTCTAGAGGGAAGTCTGGGATGATGATAAGTGCCTATAGTTGCAATGGTTCGTGATTTGGTGGTTAGCAAGCTATCTTTCTTTTATGACAGTTGAACACAATGAAGCTCATGTGTTCTAGTGAGAAGATTCCTATGGATAAAGTGGTTAAGGTTCATGCGGTTGCTCTTGATGATTATAGTGTGCTTGTGGATGTCTCCTATTCATGTTCCTATCTGGACTTTGGTCTGCATTAAGAAATTGTGATGGTGTGTGAAGATTGTTCCTAGTTAACATAGCGTGTAACCAATCTTGGCCGACCTGGTTGATCCTAGTGATTGCGGAGATCTCTAAAAGATTGAGGAAGTGTTTTGTGGCATGGAAGATCATGCTTGAGTCCCAGCTAAGGAATGGCATGATCCTCATTTCATTCCCTTTGCATGATGTTGCAATAGGTTAGGACCTATTTTGTAAATGTTTGTAATACCAACCTTGGAGATTGTTCCAATGGTTGATGCCGACCTTGATGATCATTCCAAGGTTGATGTAGTGTATAAATACTTGTAGTTGAGTCATGGAAAAGGTGTCCTTGAGAAAAAATGACAAGATATTAAGAAAGGTCCAAAGGCAGAGCAAAGAAGAGGCAGAGGAAAGAAGAGGAAGAGCAGAGCTGAGGAATTATTTATTCACAATACAGAAAGGTGTTGATCGTGGCAGTGAGTCTGGCAGTAATCTGCTAGTAGGGTTTAACAACCCTTATTGTAATCTTGCTAGGTTTAGCGTTGAGGTAGTGAGTCTGCTAGACCTAGTTGTTCTTCATGGCAGTAAGCCAGTATGTTTAGGCCCATGGGGCGACCAAGCCTGAACATCACTCTTTCAAGATTGCAATATATATATTGAGAGTTAATCCTCTCCGTGGTTTTTCCCCACCTTGGGGTTTTCCACATAAATCTGGTGTCTCTTGTGTTTGATGTTGTATTTGTGGTTAAGTTTCTGATTTCATGCTCTCATTGTTAAATCATAATAATTGTGGATAAGTGATGAATGTTTAATTTGTAGAAAGAGTTTAAGTTTTTGTGACAACTAATTCACTCCCCCTCTTAGTTGTTTGATGCATATCAACAATTGGTATCAGAGCAAGGTTCCTCTGAAGAAAGTTCAATAGCTTGAGAAAGATCCAAAATGTCTTACAAGAAGGAAGTGCTGCAGTTTGATGGAACTAACTATGTTCTCTGGAAGGCTTGGATGAAAAGCCATCTTCTTTCTCTTGGTGTCAATGTTTGGAAAGTTGCAGAAATAGAATACACCGTACCTCAAAATTGTCTGATGATTGAAGAAAAAATCAAAGAATATGAGATAGATATCAAGGCAAAGGATGCTCTGCTAAGCTCATTAACCGACTCAATATTGACGAAAGTGGTGGATCTTGAAACTCTAAATAAGGTATGGGAAAAGTTAAAAAATTGTATGAAGGAGATCTGACTTTGTGAAGGAAGCCAAGTTACAAAGTCTAAAAGTGAAATATGAAATCTTGAAGATGAACAATGATGAAAACATATTATCTTTTATGCAAAGAGTTGATGAACTTGTTACAGGGATAAAAGCCATAGGTGGTGTTGGTTTTTCTTCTGAATCAGCATTAGGGTTTGCCACTTCTAATGCACAGGCAGATTCAGCCAACTAAATACAGGAGGTTGCGTGAGCTGCCTCCCCTTCACTTCTGGTTCTGCCGCACCAAGGGGGGTATCCCTATAACTCAAGATGTAACCTTGACTAGCTCAAAGATAGAAAGATCTAACTTGACAACAATAGGCAGAATACTCTCATGTGTGGACCAAGATCTGTATGATAGATCACAAGGCTGGCAACATTCTTGGACATGATGTCTGGTTGGGTATGAGAGCATGCAGGGATCCTAATCCTACTCCTACAACTAACAGGTGGAAGGAAGAGATGGTTTGATTTGAATTTTGGATGCAAAGCTAGACATGGTGTATAACCTCAACACAGAGCTAGATTGGTGCCTATCCAGGGCTTGGAGTCGGTAGACATACACCTGTGAATGATCAGCATGAATAGCTAAAACTGGATTTCAGGGGGATAAACATGATATCTGCCTTACAGATATCTCCCAATAAAGAGTGTTAAGTTGTCTCTACTTATGGTATCCCTATTGCAGTAAGAAAGATACATGCAAAACTGGAGACAGAATCAGCATAACACATGCAAACACAGCATTATTCATATGAGATTAACCATGAAATAAGTGGATTCATGCCAAATTGTACAACAGGAGATACATAAACTCTCAAGTTTTGCTGCACAGAGCAACCAAAACCAGTTATATCTTATTACAGAGCCAAAATGTCCAGTTTTCAACAACAACAAATGAGTAACACTTCCTGCTTATAACAGCTAGGTAGTGTACCACAACAATTAATTACATGGTTGACCAAAAATCTCGCCAGATACACAGTATCAGCAAAATGGCGCTCAACGCATTACCAGATTGGCGCCCAAACATGAATGCAGTAGGTAGGGGAGGAGACAGGAAGATTTTTCGAGCCCTGCGCCACTGTCCGTTGATGTACACCTTCAATCGGGTACCAGATCCACCCATACCTCTGCAACCTTCGCCATTAAAGGCACACCAACCCACGGCCTCGGGAAAACGTCAATTCTACATCGCAACCATTTCCCACCGAGATTCATCATCATGATATTTCAAATATGCAGGATATCAATTATCCCACATGCACCCCGCAGCAACCTCTTTAACACTTTATATACTAGGTCATGAGCATATATGATGTCGGTGCTTTTGCTCCTGACGACACTAGTATAAGACTTCATCATCATCATCCTCCAGCAGCATGATATCCTGTCGCTTGAAAAATCACCCTGACGTCAGCATCATATCGCAATATAACCTGCATGATAATCGCCTTCATCCGCACAACCTGATCCATCGGAAGAACATCCTCCTGCTGAGCCTATACCAAAAGTCTGGCCGATGAACATCCTGATGATGTCATCATCATATCCTGCTGACGTCATCATCATATCCGCCCACTGCGCACCTCCTCATATCCGGATGACGTCATCATCATGTTTGCAAATATCGGGAGATCTCCACAAGATGATCAGTGTTAGAAATATGACCCCCCCCGGACCTTGATGACGTCATCATCATATCGACATCAGGATGATATCCGGAAGATAACTGGATATTTGGAAATATCATCTTGATGCACAAATATCACGCTGCACTGTAGCTCCGCTATAAGATCGGGGTGATATATGAATATGACAGATATTGGAAATGATCACCCCCACTGGATAATGCATGAAGCCGACAGGCGGATACCTCCTTGATACCATCATCATCAGGATAATAAAACAATGAACATGAAGTGATACAACATCATCAGGATGATATTGACTAAGATCATCCTGATGTTCAAATATGATGACCCCGGTGAATATCGGGTCATACTTAGAACTCTTCAACAGCATCATCAGGATGATCATAACCAAGATCACCCAATGTTAGAATATCACCCCAGCGAAAGATCATGCTGACAGAAAATATGATGACCCTCGCAAGCAACACGGCGATAACTGGAAATGTGGTGATGATGATGACGACCCTTAAGAAAAAACAAGTCAGGTCGAACAACTCAGAAAATAACCCCTTCGGAAGATCGGGGCAACATCATCATCATAAAAGGGCAGGGTGATAATTGGAAGATCACCAGATACTTGAAAGATCACCCTCCGCAAGAAAACTAAGGCACATTGTAGCTCATCAGCAGGATCGGGATGATATCAAAACATCACCCGATATTGAAACATGATGATCCTGATGAAAAACCGGTCGACAGAGAACATGATGATGATGACCATCATCGAAGACAATATGATGATGATGACCTCCTCTTCAAAGAAAATATGATGATGCAGCTGAAAAATGCCGAGGAGGTCCAACACTTAGAACATTTTTTTTTTTGATACTTGGGGAAAGTGCCTGCATGAAAATTGCTCAAAAACTGTCAGTCAATTTAGGCACTAACACTGGCTCTGTCTGGGGACGTGTAGGTGCAAGACTGCAGCAAGAACCCCAGATCTCTGGGATGCAGACTAGTCCCTTATCCATTGGGCACAGAGTCAAATACTACACCGACCTGCATCACCAAACACACTTGATGGCCTAAGGCCACCAAGAAAAGAAAAACATGTATCTCCCTTTGTCAAACACTTTGTTTTCATCTGCATACACTGGGTCAAGCTTGGAGATACCACAGAGATCCACCCACAAACAAATCTTGTCATCTGCATACTCAACCCTCTGATTTGGCTTGTCATTATCACCCCTGTGCAGATAACCTTCAACATCATGTGACATGTGGGTGCAGAATGTATCAGGCAATGCATACTCAAATGGTATAGAACACAGGTTATCATCTGTATCATCATCATGCATTGTAACATGATCTCCTAGCTGGACTGCAAATAGGAAACACTCAGAGTCCACCACACAACTAGGAAGATCAGGGCTCATTGTATTATATGCTGGCACATCAAAAGAAAAGCTTTCAAAATCACAATTGTGCACATCATGTACACAACAATCAGCAGCACCAGGCTGGAAAAGATCAGGCTCTGACACCTCTTTACAATCAGGCACATTTTCACAGTAACTTGCCTGATGTATGTGGGTTTCTCTTTCATCAGGATGAGAAACAGAATCCAAGTCAAAAATAGTGTCAAGATCCTCACCATACTTAGACAGATCCTCATCACCATATGTGTCATAGATGGGTGACCCAGGTGCATCAGTTTCATCATAGTATGCCATTTGTTCATGGGCAACAGAGCATGCATCTTCATCACCAATGGATTCCTTTTGTGGAGGAGTATCAGCCTGTGTGTCATAAGCAAAACAGCCATCAAATGAAAAACAATCATGCTCTGAACTAGCACTTATTTCAATTTCTGACTGCTCTTCATGATCCTCATGTGTTTGAAAGGTAGGCAATGGGTCACACATAGGACTGCTTCTCTGTTTGCTTATATCTTCTCTGTCTTGAGTACAATACTCACAATTATCTCCACAGGTCCATTCCAAAAGTTGTTCATTGCTGTCCACAACCTCGTTATTGTTTTCATGGTCAGATGCCTCATCATTGCAATGGGAATCCTCATTAGTCCTTTCACTAGCACCTTCAATATTCATCTTTTCATCTTCACATGATGCCTTAATTATTTGGTCATTTGCAGCTTCACAATGATTTTTCACACCAAGGCCTGGGGACAGGGGTTTCAGCAGGTACACATTTCTAATTTTTTTTTCTTTTCTATGAACCTGTATGCCATCTGCATACTTGTCACCTTGAAATCCCTCAGTATTGCACTAAAGCCCTCCTCAAAAGCTTCAAAGAATATGCCAACACAGGCTGAAATATCAGGTCTGAAGACTTCTAGGATCTGTGAAAGGGCTATTGCAAACCTATGACTGAAATCAACACATGGCTCTTCATCTTGTTTTCTGATTCTCATCAATTCTGCAACAAGATCAGCCGGTTCTTTTGCGAATTCTTCCTTGAAACAGTCAGCAAGCTCATCCCAACAGGCAAAGGATTTCTTTGGAAAGCTCAAATACCAGTCTTTTGCTTTTGCATCAAAGGACCTAACAAAAAACCTCATCCACATATCCTCATCTCTGAATGAATATTTTCCCATAAAACTGTGAAAATTTTGGATATGTGCGTTCCCATCACATACATTGTGACCACTAAATCTAGGCATCTGACAGTATATCCTAGCAGGCATAGTTTCTACTTTATAATCCACCCATGACAAATCCAGTTGGTCATACAAAGGATCAAAAGGGCTGAGAAGAGGTTTAGCCTTCTGACTGGCAGACACAACAGGGTTACTGCTTTTTAACTGGGCCTGCTCAGCCTCTAAGAATATCAACCTATTTCTTATCTCTTCTATTCTTTTATTCGACATTTCACCACTGAGTATGGGATAATTCATACTTGGATTCATAAAAATCTTACTCTTAGACATCCTTTGTCTGTCTAAGACCTAAGGCTTCCCCTGGCATCTAACTTATGCAGCAAAACAACAAATATAAAGGGGAAGGAACAAGGTACCTTTTCTCATACAGATGCAGAAAAATGAACAACACATTTTTGTCACATCACATACATCCATCTTTCATGTGCATTCAGATCTTTTTTGCAGAGTCGCCATTTCTCCAGAGAGGACAAAATTTTCAATAGCTGAAAGCTACTTTTCTAGGTTCATTCCACCAGTAGAGCATCATTTTGTTGGTGACTCGGATGGGTCACAGATATAAGCCTTTCTCAAATTTCTTCCCCAGCGGAGTCGCCATTTTTGTTGGCTGACTCAGATGGGCCACAAATATATCATTTTTTTTTAGTCCATCCCCAGTGGAGTCGCCATTTTTGTTGGTTTTTCTTCTGAATCAGCATTAGGGTTTGCCACTTCTAATGCACAGGCAGATTCAGCCAACTAAATACAGGAGGTTGCGTGAGCTGCCTCCCCTTCACTTCTGGTTCTGCCGCACCAAGGGGGGTATCCCTATAACTCAAGATGTAACCTTGACTAGCTCAAAGATAGAAAGATCTAACTTGACAACAATAGGCAGAATACTCTCATGTGTGGACCAAGATCTGTATGATAGATCACAAGGCTGGCAACATTCTTGGACATGATGTCTGGTTGGGTATGAGAGCATGCAGGGATCCTAATCCTACTCCTACAACTAACAGGTGGAAGGAAGAGATGGTTTGATTTGAATTTTGGATGCAAAGCTGGACATGGTGTATAACCTCAACACAGAGCTAGATTGGTGCCTATCCAGGGCTTGGAGTCGGTAGACATACACCTGTGAATGATCAGCATGAATAGCTAAAACTGGATTTCAGGGGGATAAACATGATATCTGCCTTACAGATATCTCCCAATAAAGAGTGTTAAGCTGTCTCTACTTATGGCATCCCTATTGCAGTAAGAAAGATACATGCAAAACTGGAGACAGAATCAGCATAACACATGCAAACACAGCATTATTCATATGAGATTAACCATGAAATAAGTGGATTCATGCCAAATTGTACAACAGGAGATACATAAACTCTCAAGTTTTGCTGCACAGAGCAACCAAAACTAGTTATATCTTATTACAGAGCCAAAATGTCCAGTTTTCAACAACAACAAATGAGTAACACTTCCTGCTTATAACAGCTAGGTAGTGTACCACAACAATTAATTACATGGTTGACCAAAAATCCTGCCAGATACACAGTATCAGCAAAATGGTGCTCAACGCATTACCAGATTGGCGCCCAAACATGAATGCAGCAGGTAGGGGAGGAGACAGGAAGATTTTTCGAGCCCTGCGCCACTGTCCGCTGATGTACACCTTCAATCGGGTACCAGATCCCCCCATACCTCTGCAACCTTCACCATTAAAGGTGCACCGACCCGCGGCCTCGGGAAAACGTCAATTCTGCATTGCAACCATTTCCCGCCGAGATTCATCATCATGATATTTCAAATATGCAGGATATCAATTATCCCACATGCACCCCGCAGCAACCTCTTTAACACTTTATATACTAGGTCATGAGCATATATGATGTCGGTGCTTTTGCTCCTGACGACACTAGTATAAGACTTCATCATCATCATCCTCCAGCAGCATGATATCCTGTCGCTTGAAAAATCACCCTGACGTCAGCATCATATCGCAATATAACCTGCATGATAATCGCCTTCATCCGCACAACCTGATCCATCGGAAGAACATCCTCCTGCTGAGCCTATACCAAAAGTCTGGCCGATGAACATCCTGATGATGTCATCATCATATCCTGCTGACGTCATCATCATATCCGCCCACTGCGCACCTCCTCATATCCGGATGATGTCATCATCATGTTTGCAAATATCGGGAGATCTCCACAAGATGATCAGTGTTAGAAATATGACCCCCCCGGACCTTGATGACGTCATCATCATATCGACATCAGGATGATATCCAGAAGATAACCGGATATTTGGAAATATCATCCTGATGCACAAATATCACGCTGCACTGTAGCTCCGCTATAAGATTGGGGTGATATATGAATATGACAGATATTTGAAATGATCACCCCCCACTGGATAATGCATGAAGCCGACAGGCGGATACCTCCTTGATACCATCATCATCAGGATAATAAAACAACGAACATGAAGTGATACAACATCATCAGGATGATATTGACTAAGATCATCCTGACGTTCAAATATGATGACCCCGGTGAATATCGGGTCATACTTAGAACTCTTCAACAGCATCATCAGGATGATCATAACCAAGATCACCCGATGTTAGAATATCACCCCAACGAAAGATCATGCTGACAGAAAATATGATGACCCTCGCAAGCAACACGGCGATAACTGGAAATGTGATGATGATGATGACGACCCTTAAGAAAAAACAAGTCAGGTCAAACAACTCAGAAAATAACCCCTTTGGAAGATCGGGGCAACATCATCATCATAAAAGGGCAGGGTGATAATTGGAAGATCACTGGATACTTGAAAGATCACCCTCCGCAAGAAAACTAAGGCACATTGTAGCTCATCAGCAGGATCGGGATGATATCAAAACATCACCCGATATTGAAACATGATGATTCTGATGAAAAACCGGTCGACAGAGAACATGATGATGATGACCATCATCGAAGACAATATGATGATGATGACCTCCTCTTCAAAGAAAATATGATGATGCAGCTGAAAAATGCCGAGGAGGTCCAACACTTAGAACTTTTTTTTTTTTGATACTTGGGGAAAGTGCCTGCATGAAAATTGCTCAAAAACTGTCAGTCAATTCAGGCACTAACAGGTGGAACTCTTGAAGAAAAGGAAATTGTCATGAAAATACTCAGATCTTTGCCCAAGTCCTACTGTCACAAGGTAGCCATGATTGAAGAATTCATGCAAGTAAAAATAGTTAATAGGGATCATTTTCTTGGTAAACTTACTACTTTTGAAATGGGGGAGTTAGATGATGCTTTGCCAAAAGTTGAGACTGCCTTCAAAGCTAGTACTCCTGAAAGTACTTCTAGATTAGAAAAGTATAAGGTAGAATCCGATTGTGAGATAGATGAAGTTGAAGCCAACTTTGTGGACATGTTACAAAAAGGATCCAGTAAGTATAAAGGAAAATTACCTTTCAAATGTTTTTCCTATGGTAAAGTAGGTCATTTTGCTTCTAGATGTCCTGAAAGAATTGAAAGAAATAGAAGAAGATATGAGAACAGGCCTAGGACCCAAAAGAAGTGTTATTATGTTGAATATTTTGATGATGATGAAGGAGTATCAGATAATGGTGAACCAGATAATGCTAATCCCTCTGTAAATGAATGCTTGTTCATTGCTATTAAGGAAGATCTTGTGTCTACTAATTCTTCTAGCTATATGAAGGAAGAAAAACTAATGGAAAGTGCTTTGGCTGCTCAGATCATTAAGGAAAAGGATGAATGGGTTATTGATAGTGGTTTCTCTCACCACATGATTGGTGACAAAAGTAAGTTTGTAAGTTTGGACAGATATGATGGTGGACTAGTTAGGTTTGGAGATGATACAACTGGTAGGATTTGTGGAAAATGATCTATTTGTTTTGATGGCAAGCATAATACTAAAGATGTCTTGTATGTGAAAGGACTAAAGCACAATCTTCTGAGTGTGGGTCAGATGTGTGACAAGGGTTATGACTTAAGCTTCAAGGAAAATGGATGCAAGATCAGGGAAAGCTCTGGAACAGTCATTGTAACTGGTAATAAGACTAGAGGTAATATCTATCACTTGAAAGGAAATGAGAACTATTGCTTGTTAACTTAGATTGATGAGAGTTGGTTATGGTATAGAAGGTTGTGTCAGATAAATTTTGATAATATTATGAAGATAAGTACTACATAGATTGTTAGAGATTTGCCTAAGCTTGTGAAGCCTACTAATCTGGTTTGCAAGGAGTGTCAATTTGGGAAACAGACAAGAACAAGTTTCAAAAGCAAAGACCAATCAGTTGGCGGACTAGTTGAGCTAGTGCATGTAGATTTGTGTGCACCTATGAGAGTAAGAAGTTTGCAAGGAGACAGGTATTTCATGCTGCTCATTGATGATTATTCTAGAATGACTTGGGTCACCTTTTTGAAAGAGAAAGTTGAAGCTCTAGATAAATTCAAGGCATTTAAGGTAATGGTTGAAAATGAGATGGATTTAAAAATCAAATGTTTCAGATCTTATAGAGGAGGAGAGTTCACATCAAATGAATTCAATTTCTTTTGTGAAGAGCATGGAATAAAGAGACAACTATCTGCGCCTAGAACTCCACAACAAAATGGAGTTGTTGAAAGGAAAAATAGAACAATTCAAGAAGCTGCTAGAACCATGATGAAGGAAGCTCATCTTTTGGAAGCATACTGGAGAGAAGCAATTCACACTGTAGTATATATATCCTAAACAAAGTTCAAGTAAAAGGTAACAGTTCAAAAACTCCATATGAATTGTGGCATGGTAGAATTCCTACTGTGAAATATTTTAAAGTTTTTGGTAGCAGATGTTATATCAAAAGAGAAGAAGATTTAGGCAAGTTTGATGCTAGATGTGATGAAGGAATCTTCCTTGGTTACTCCACCAAGAGCAAGGCCTACCGGTGCTATAATAAGAGGTTGAATAAAATCATTGAAAGTGCAAATGTTAAAGTGGATGAATGTAAGGAAAGGTCTTTAGAATCAAGTGGATATGAGTCAGATGATCTAGATGTTTCAGAAGTGGCAGCATGAAGACAACACAAATGAAGAAGAACAAGCTTCAGTAAGTGCTACCAAAACTCCAAGATATGTAAGAATCAGTCATTCTAAAAATCAAATCATAGGAGATAAGAGCAAAGGGATCTTAACTAGAAGAAAAGTTGCAGAAGAACAAGTAAATTTCTGTCTGATCTCTAAGATTGGACCTAAAACTGTAGATGAGGCTTGCAACGATGAGAATTGGATAAAGGCCATGGAAGAAGAATTGATGTAGATATAGAAGAATCAGACTTGGGATCTTGTTCCCAGACTAGCAGACAAAAATGTAATTGGTACAAAGTGGGTCTTCAGAAACAAAATGAATGAGAATGGTGAAGTGGTAAGAAACAAAGCAAGATTGGTATACAAAGGATACACTCAAGTTGAAGGAATAGACTTTGAAGAAAATATTTCTCCAGTAGCAAGGATTGAAGCAATAAGGATGTTTCTAGATTTTGCAGCATATAAAGATTTCAAGTTTATCAAATGGATGTGAAGTCTGCCTTCTTAAATGGAGAGTTGGAAGAGAAGTCTATATTGAACAACTGGAAGGATTTTAGTCATCAGAGCAAGGGGACGTGGTATGCAGATTGAATGGATTAAAAAAATCTCCCAAGGCATGGTATACATGGTTGGATAGGTACCTGATACAGATAGGGTTTAGTAAAGGTACGATAGATAGTAATCTCTACTTCAAGATCAATGATGAACAAACCCTGATTGTTGCAGTTTTTGTTAATGATATTATTTTTGGAGGCAATGAAAGTATGTGCTCAATTTTTGCTAGAGAAATGCAAAGTGAACTTGAAATGTCTATGTTTGGAGAGATGAACTTCTTTTTAGGTCTACAAATAAGTCAATCAGATAAGGGTATCTTTATTTCTTAGTCTAAATATGTGAAAAAATTGTTAAAGAAATTTGGGATGGAAGACTCTAGACTAGTATGCACACCTATGATAACTGGTTGTAAGTTGAAAAAAAGATGATAACTCACCCACGGAAAACCAGAAAAAGTATAAAGCTATGATTGGAGGATTACTTTATATGACTCAAACCGGACTTAACATAATGCATGCAATGTGTCTTGTGGCAAGATTTTAGGTAGAACCCAAGGAATCACATGTGATGGCAGTCAAGAGAATTCTAAGATATTTAAAAGGCACAATAGACTATGGTTTGTGGTATCCCAGGGATAGTGATTTTATTCTCAGTGCATATACTGATGCAGATTGGGTTGGAGATGTGGATGATAGAAAAAGCACAAGTAGAGGTGCATTCTTCTTGGGAAAAAGATTAGTATCTTGGTTGAGCAAGAAATAGGATTCAATATCCTTGTCTACTGCAGAAGCAAAATACATTGCAGTAGCATGTAATTGCACTCAAGTGTTATGGATGAAGCAAATGTTGAAGGACATCAGAGTTGTGTATGAAGATCTAATTACAATCTTTTGTGACAATACAAGTGCCATCAACATATCAAAGAATCTAGTGATGCATTCAAGGACAAAGCACATATCCATTAGATATCATTTTTTGAGATAAAAAGTGATAGAGAATGAAGTAAAGTTGGAGTATGTTTCTATGGAGGATCAGATTGTAGACATTTTCACCAAACCTCTGCCTAAGGATACTTTTGAGTATCTCAAAGAAAAGTTAGGGGTTATCACCCCGCCTACTTCAAACTAAGATGCACAATAGTGCATCAGTTCAGAGGTGCTCAGAGGTTTGAATTGATGCTTTTTAGGGCTACTTCTTAGGGGGAGTAGTTAGAGAGTTCATAATATAAATTAGATTAGACAAGATGAGTGCAAGTATGTGCTTTTTGCCATTGATGTCAAAGGGGGAGAGAAGTCATGTGAAAAAATTAGAGTGCAGAAGTGTAAGAGAAAGGGGGAGAATTTTGGAGAAAGAAAGAGTGTAGGTGTGTAAAGAGAAAGGGGGAGAATCTTGTCTTGATGGTTGTTGTAGTTTTTCACATCATATGTTGCCATCAATGACAAAGGGGGAGATTGTTGCAAGCATGTGCCTAATCGGTGTTGTCATTGATGTCAACATATTCTTGTTGTCATTGGTGTCAAATGTATCTTATTCTATTACTTGTTTAGAAGACTTATATGTTGAGGATATTGTAAAAATTAGCCTCTCCGGAAGAAACAAGTGAGTTACAGAGAAGTGCAGTACAAACAATGAGTTGTATGTTGAAGAACAGTCCTGTAAATTGCTCAGCATTTATTCCTGATTGAAGATTGTAGTCTATGGATTGGAAGTAAGTTAGAGGTATGTCTAAGGATGCTACATTTCAAGTTTGAGCCATCTGCATGATGATCTAAGTGAGTTGTGTTCACCAGAGTGAAACCTACTTTTTCTGTAAGTTTAGTTGAGACAGGAAGATAGTATTTGGCTCCACATTCCTCTGCAATAAAGTATTTTTCTCTGTGGTTCTAGAGGGAAGTCTGGGATGATGATAAGTGCCTACAGTTGCAATGGTTCATGATTTTGTGGTCCGCAAGCGATCTTTCTTTTATGACAGTTGAAGACAGTGAAGCTCAAATGTTTCGGTGAGAAGATTCCTATGGATAAAGTGGTTAAGGTCCGTGCGGTTGCTCTTGATGATTATAGTGTTCTTGTGGATGTCTCCTAATCATGTTCCTATCTAGACTTTGGTTCATGTTAAGAAATTGTGATGGTGTGTGAAGATTGTTCCTAGTTAACGTAGCATGTAACCAGTCTTGACTGACCTGGTGGATCCCAGTGATTGCAGAGATCTCTGAAAGATTGCGAAAGTGTGTTGTGGCATGGAAGATCATGTTTGAGTCCCAACTAAGGCATGGCATGATCTGTATTTTATTCCCTTTGCATGATGTTGCAATAGGTCAGTACCTATTTTATAAATGTTTGTAATACTGACCTTGGAGATTATTCCAATGGTTGATGCCAACTGTGATGATCATTCCAAGGTTGATGTAGTGTATAAATACTTGTAGTTGAGTCATGGAAAAAGTGTCCTTGAGCAAAAATGAAAAGATATTAAGAAAGGTCCAAAGGCATAGCAGAGAAGAGGCAGAGAAAAGAAGAGGAAGAGCAAAGCAGAGGAAGAGCAAACAAGAGGAAGAATAGAGTAGAGGAAGAGCAGAGCTAAGCTGAGGAATTGTTTATTCACAATACAAAAAGGTGTTGATTGTGGCAGTGAGTCTGTAAGTAAGCCACTAGTAGGGTTTAACAACCCTCAGGGTCTAACAACCCTCAGGGTCTAACAACCCTCATTATAATCTTGCCAGGTTTAGGGTTGAGGCAGTGAGTCTGCTAGACCTAGTTGTTCTTCATGGTAGTAAGCCAGTATGTTTAGGCCCATGGGGTGACCAAGCCTGAACATCACTATTTCAAGATTGCAATATATATTGAGAGTTAATCCTCTCTATGGTTTTTCCCCACCTTGGGATTTTCCACGTAAATCTAGTGTCTCTTATGTTTGATGTTGTATCTGTGGTTAAGTTTCTGATTTCATGCTCTCATTGTTAAATCATAATAATTGTGGATAAGTGATGAATGTTTAATTTGCAGAAAGAGTTTATTTTTTTGTGACAACTAATTCACCCCCCCTCTCAGTTGTCAGGTGCATATCAACATACTTTTGGCCACAGCCTACTGAGCCTACTCAACTAAGAGAAGATCAATTCTTCTTGGCATATCAAAGATACAAGGTGAAGTTAATAATAAAATTGGTCGGACCTCCTATTGAACAAGTTGAAAGTGAAGAGAAGCCTGAATTGAAAGAACCCCCTCGACCGCGAGGTAAAGCAGTCTTTATCGAGGTTCCTCCTCTGCCATCCTTACAAGGATCGAGAGATACCCATAAAGAACAAGATAGTTTATCACAAAAGATCTATTTTGTACCAACATTCTCCTCTAAAATGTCGAAGACCATGGAAAATCATGAGAATCCTTTTGCAAACATCACTAATAAAACACGAAGGAATAGGCAATCAAGAGATAGAAGGAGGAAGAGACAAGAATTAGCTTGAGAAGTAACATTTCAACAAGAAAACATTCCACCAACTAATATTGAGTCAAAGAAGAAATAGCTAAAGGTTGAAGAGTTAAAGGAAAATTATTCAAGTTGGGAAATTGTACCTTATGTACCTATTTCCTCTTTCATTCGAGACTGGGAGGAAGATGATTTTCTCGATGATAATCGCTAGTGCAGTTGTGTAATAGGTAAGTATTTCTAACCCTTCTTAGCCACCTTTGATGTAGCACCTCTATGATTTGCTCATTTACATGGCCTCCTTTGTTGTGTTGTGTTAAATGTTGTTTAGGTCTCTTTGGATGACCCTTGATACTCTTGTAAGGTTAAGGATACAAGGAGACTACCTCCATTGTGACTATTCTTCTATTTCTTTCTTTATTCTTCTACTTATCCTCTCCTCTATTTTACTATTGTGTGTTGTACCTTGGGGGCATGAAATTGTGGAGGATGTCTTGGGGGCATCTTCCCATGTTGTAAACCCAAGTCACTCTTGTCTCCTCTCTCATTTTTAGTGTTTCCTTTCTTTAGTGACTACTATTCAGCGGATGATGAAAACAAATAAATACTGATAAGGACCATGTGTCCCTTCAGCAAGAAAAGCAAAAATGGACCTAGTCCATATATGAATATGGGGTTGATATATATTACTGATGCTTGAAAGTGTAGCCTTGGTCTATTAGGTGATTGAAAAATTATTTATGCATAGCTTTCATGAATTGATTTGGTTGTTATCTTAGGGTAAGATTTTCTAACCAAAGATTATCTCTTGTTGATTATCTTAGCAAATGATATTGATGTGTTTGTCAGAACATTCAGTGATCATGGCACATGTCACTTTAGGTCATGGGCTTTGCGAAAGCTCTTGTTCCCTTGCGAGTGTTCACTTTACCTTAATGTGCTTGATATTGGTAAGCAGGATCAACCACCTTAAGGTGGGGGCATATATAATGGTATCTTCTTGATTACTTTCTACACTGACAAAGCATGTTTGTAAGCCCTCATCACAAGGCGGGATGGTGTATCTCTTGAGCTAGTGTGCATCATTTGAAGAAAAAACCCTCATCGTGAGGCAGGATGGCGTATCTCTTGAGCTAGTGTGCATCCTTTTGAACAAAGCCCTTCTACAGAAGGCGGGATGGTGTATCTCTTGAGCTAGTGCACATCCTTTTAAACAAAGTCCTCATTGTCAAGTGGGGTTGGATCTTGAGTTATTCACCCTTAAGCCTATATTTGGTGGTTGTGCCAGTGTATCTCAACCATCAAGTGTGTTTGGCATGTCTTAGATAGTGGAGTGCAGTGATGTGCTCCTCCCTATCGCCCATGTTTTCCATGTATAAGATGTATAGTTTGTCGATGACATACTATGTGGTGCTCGTGTATTCTGTGTGTCTCCCATGTGTTTTATGTGTCTTCCTTGCATGTTTTTTGTGTCTGTAGCAAGGCTCTGATACCATGTAGGAATAGCCAAGGATACTTAGCAACACTTGATATTCAATCTCACAATATGGAAATCAATAAATAGAGATAAGAAATCAATGATATTGATGAACCTAATTTGAGAATAAACATATATTAATCTCAATAATTTACATATAAGTGTCTTATTATATGGGCATGGATGAGGTAATCCAACTTTCATGTAGATTGACAAGTGCCCCATGATTTAGCACATGCATGTAGACAAGTGTCCTATAGGTGTCAACCTTTGGATCAATTGGAATGTGCAAACCAACAACCTTTTGACCAAGTCATCAAATTTGGTGACAAGTGTTGATTGACTACAAAAGTGACCTTTGAGGTGAGATGGAAAGTATTCCGACCTCAAAAGATATGCACATGAGGTTTACCAAATAACTAGGTAACCTCTAAAGGCCTAAAAAAGTTTGCACATTTAGTTAGACAAGATGTTGTCTAACCTCATCAACCTAAGTACACTTTAGCTATAGTGAATTGATAAATTATTCACTCTAGCACTAATTAAAAAATGTGTACAATCAAACACAAATTACCCTAGATTAAATCAATGATAGTTGGATATGATAAATAAAAATAATTATAATGCTGATTTAAAAAATTAATGTGAGGGGAGATTGTACTTATCTCTAGACCCAAAGGAGGAATGTGAAACATGATTACTTATAGAGTTGATTCGTCCTAGTTTAGAAAATTGATGACCATGAGGTATGAATTATCCACAAAATTATATGCAAACCTAGAAATTTGTGTGAGTTAATTTTGCTAAGGATCAATTTTGCATCATGGAGATCTAATCTGGTGTACTATAAAATTTTGCTCTTTGATTTGTTGAATTCACTACTTTTGTGCTAATTATGAAGGACTGGCAATTTTCCTAGGTCAATCCCCTTGAGAGGCTAGATTTATAATCATGAAGGTTGACAAATAATAGGCAATCATGCAAGTGATCTACATGTTGATTTTAATGGAATATTCTAATTCCTTTGAAATCTCCAAATGAAAATGTTCCTAAGTACTCCATGTAAATGTAAATGATTATCTAATGATTGCTTCATGTGCAAATTTACTCAAATGAATATCTTTAAATACAAGTACATAAAAATTTATTACACAAATAATTCATTGCATAAATGTGTGCCATGTTAGCTCCTAATGGATATGAGAAAAGGGTGGGAGTCAATAATTAGAATTTTTAAAATTTGATTTTCATGTCGGATCTGCATCATGCAAGATCAATCTTGCATGCTATGAAAATGCCTTAGGATGAAGGGGATTCAAAATTTGGGGATCATGGATGAATGTATGGAAATTTGGGCCAATAAATAATGGGTAGTGTGCAAACATGGATAGAATAGGGACAAGGACAAGTATATAGTAATGTGTATATGAAAGAGTAAATAAGGGTGGACAATGATAGGTAAAGGAGTTAAACTTAGCGCAAAATGGCTATTGTGCAAACATTGATAGAATAGAGACAAGGGCAAGTGTATAGGAATGTGTTTATGGAAGAGTAAATGAGGGTGGCCAATGATAGGGAAATGAGATAAACATAGTGCAAAAGTGTGCCACATATCAATATGTTATCTATTAAGAAAATCTCTCAATGTGGGCCCAAAATTAAAAGGGGATTGGCATAGGTATGTAAATTTCACCATTATAGTTAAAATATTAGGAATTAAGATTTCAATTCCTTGAAATTAAATTGCTTAGGAAAGAGTAATTAAGTCAACAAAATAATTATGTCAAGAGGGTATCTTATAATTAGGTGAATATAAATAATTATGTTGAGAGATGTAACCTATAATTATAATGATGAGGGATTGGTAGAGTGCAATTTCTATGAAAATGGATAACCAAACTAAAAAGGCTCTTAGAATAGAGAGTGCAATACAACTCTACTTAAACACCAACAAGTTTAGCAATTTTTAAAAATTAAAATGAGTTAAAATTAAACCTAGGACATCTTTCTACCAAGACAACACTCTCTCAATCCTCCTATTACCTCATGCACACATAAAAGTGGTAAATATTCATCCTATTTTTAAAAGGGAAAAATGCATTTGACCATTAAACCTAGTGATGTTTAAGCACAACCATGTACTATAATTATTCTTTCCAAACCAAACATGATATAAAATTATCTCCTTTTATACTAGCTCATATATTTTAAATATATCGATGCCAAAATATATATCTTAAATTAAATCTTTTTCATATTTACTAAAACATCTTAAAAATACATATAAAAACACTAGAGATATCAATGTCGAGACACCCATCTTAAATATACCAAATTAAATAAATATTGCTAGATTATGGTAGGGATAAAACACACCTTGATGTTGATCACACAACACTAGATCTTCATTCCTATTTTTATGATGAGTTTACTACCAACAACCTAAACACACCTCAACCTAATGATCTTGATTAATAGCAGCTTATGTCATGCCTTAACCCAAGAAATGATGTTGGAATGTCTAAACTAGAAATGTTTGGTTGGATAGGAATCCTTTGTAACATGAGAGAGATTAGGAAGAGAGAGTGATCAAACTAGGGCTATAGGGCCATGTTTTATGGCTCTAGAAGTAGCTTGTTGGTGTAGGTAAGATTTTCTAGCTTAGGTTTTGCACATCAGTATTTCTTGTGTCTTTAGGCTTGTTGTAACCGCATCTATAGTGGAGCATCCTTTTTCCTATAAGGATTTATTATATGGGGAAATGAAAATCCCATAAGTTATATATGGATATATTCAAAATGAATGTGTGGAGCTCCCCTCTCATGAGGGTGGAGCTCAAGGCCCTTTAAAATGAACCCCAAGTGCAATCATTGAGGATATGATAGAATCCCAAAGGAAGAATATGGATGTTGACTATCTAAATATAAAAGATGGTTTTGTGAAGAAAAAGGAATAGATTCCAAAGGTAAAATCAATGAGAAAAACATTATTTAAAGCTATGATGAACTATCAGATTATGGTCTAATTTGAAAATTCTTCAACCTCTAGTCTCTCTAAAGGGCATTCAATCATGGTTAAGAAATAATTGTCTTCCTATCTCTTAGGAGCTTGATATTTATTTTTCTAAGATCTTTTTAGTTATTTTTAATTTAGTAAAAGACTATGAAATAATTTTTGAAAAAGGGTCATGGTTTAGGGCTAGGATTGTTTATGAAATACTAGGATGTTAATTTTGAACCTAGGAAAGAGATACCCAACTCAATTATTATCTTGGTGAAGCTACCTTTCTTTCCTAGTTAGTTTTGGAGGGAAGAACCATTCAAAGAAATTAGAGATTTTCTTGGTAAATTCATTAAAGTTGCAAAAATTAATTCTCATTGTAGACTTACCACTTTTGCATAAATTTGTGTGGAAATTAATGTTATAAAGGGTCTCCTGGAATACATTAAAATAGAGCTTTAGGATCAAATATGGAAATAGGAATTTGACTATGAATAAATTCCCTTTAAATGCACACACTGCCATGAATGTGGACATTTTTTCTACAATTGTCCTATTATAGCCCAATAAATGCTAAGGGAAATCCCAAAACTAATGAGAATGAAAATTTTGTTTCTATTACTAATAAGAGGCAAAACAAGGTGAATCGAAAGGAGGTTGATGGTGAGGTGATTATTCAAAATAATTTTGTTACATTAGAATACTAAAAATAATGAATAAATAACACTTACATCTAGGATGGATGTCAACAAAGGAATCCCAAATATCAATTATAGTGAAGAAGATCATGAGACAATGAAGGAGACTCAAGAAATTAACAATTTGAGTAAAGAAGGGGGAATACTTCAAGTGGTGGAAAGTTGAACAAATAAGGGTGTGATAATTGAAGATGTCTCAAAATGTGAGGATAATAAAGAGAATAAGGTTGCAACCACCCTTGCAAATTTGACGTATCTAGGCCAAATAGATTCCCAAATTGATTGTGGCACATCTAGTAAGAAAAAAGATGGGTTATCTATCTAGATTAGAGGCACTACACATTTTGTTACAAAAGACAATAGAGAAAGGATCTCAGAAATAAATACAAGGGGTTTAGCTTAGAAAGGTAAAGAGTAGATTTATTTGGAAACTTAGGTAGGAAAGACTAACAAGGACGCTCTTTACAATCTTAGAAAATGATCTATTTTCCTGAAATAAAAGGAGCTTGGGTTCATCCTTAGTCAAAAGAACCCTTCATGGTAAGGTTCTGTTGAACACAATGGGGTGCTGAGAGGGGGGGTGAATCAACACACTTAAAAACTTTAACCAAACATTTACTCATAAAATTGAATAACTTTTAAAACATGAAGAAAAACATGAAAATCAAGAGTCAACACATAACACCAGTGTTTTTATGTGGAAAACCCTAAAACAGGGAAAAACCATGGTGAGGATTAGCTCATAGTATAATATGCTCACTGCAAAAAGGTATTACAACATTGTTTTAGGGATTCAACCCAAGGAAGCTACTACTCCTTGAATGCTCAGCTCACTGCTTTACAATGATAATATAGATATGAGGACTGCTATGGAGAACACATCTGTTGTATGTTGAAGGTGCAGTATTCTTGCTCAATACTTGTCTTCAAATTAATTTTGTGCATTTCATAACTACCTCTGCTCTTCTATATTCACATTCACCTTACATTTCAAATGAATTATATCTTCTATATATATCCTCCGCAAGATCTTGAAACATTAATTAGGTCAGCATGCAGAACAATATTGAGTGTAACATGTAGCTAGTCACTAGTCAACCTCAACACATGAAAAATGATAACAAACCTATTGCGGACCTTAGGAAATTATGAAAAACATCATAGCACATCTTTCCATACCTTCTATACTTGGAGAAATTGGTCAGGAGCCTCCGCATGCAATGGGTACTTAACCAGTCGGCTCATATTGCTTAGCACTGTTGACTGTTCATCTTTTAACTGCCTGGGAGAAGCCAAAAGCTCAATGTGGACCAAGGATTTGATCACATATGAACTCAACAACATCCATACTCCTTTCATAAGAAGTATCATACCACAATGTATATCCGCAAGACAAGAAATGTATCTATATGTAGAGAACAGGGTCTTCCAGACCTTATGTAATGCTTCACAACCCAAGATATCATGTTGTGGTGTAGTGCAGAGATTGAAACCATTTGAGAATGATCATAGACATCAATGTATGCCACTTGCTAGATCCACACACCTTTCTCTAAATTTTTTAGAGGAATTCAAGAATGACTTAGGTTCTTTAGAGTTCTCGTGGACAATTATACTTACAACTTTACTCACAACAATGATACTTTGATGTGGTACCAGAAAATGAGAATTATCTACATGCAGATCATACCTGATGTATATTGGACCATATACTACCTTCACACAATCTTTGGTAATAGATTTATATATGTTTCAATTTCTGTAGAACTTAACTTGTGCATTCAGGCTCCGGAGTACATTGTGGTATCTTTGTCACTTGAGCATTGTCTTTGCTGACCATCGGGGCACTTGAGACTTTTTTATAACATATATCATAGAAATCTTAGTCATTCCTTAGAACCACATGAAAAATAGATCTCTTTCAGAGGAATGTGGAGCATTCCATTGTCTCCTCATTACTGCTCTGCTCTATCTGGGCGATGGCCAATGTGCTATCCTTTGTAACTTTTCATGTTGAATATATGAGAGGCTTAAACCTTGGATATATCATGTTAATACATGCAAGAGGCTATCTTTAGAACTACAAGGCAAGATCTTTCTTTGCGGAGAAGTGTTGACCAACTCAAGTTGACAATGCCTTAGAATGTGCACTGTGAATCCCTTACACTTTTCTACTTCTCAACCTTGAGTGCGGTGCACCTAACTGATGAGATATGTATGTGTGTATGCAGGAACCATGCAAGGATATGAGTGTTTACCTCAACATCATGTTCAAACCCAAAACTGATCCATACTTAGACTGTTTACTCTTCTCTAGGACTGGTTTGCCTTGACCATACTGACTCTTCCTTTATACAAGTCTGTCTATACATTTCCATTTATTAGGTTGACATCAATGTATACTATGTTGACATCAATGATAACACATATGGCCAACAATCTCCCCCTTTATCATTCATGGAAACATATGATCCCCCTTAGACTCTCTCCCCCTTTGACATCAAGGATAAATGGATTGATAACCTTTGTATCAATCTAAAAACTATATGTACTCCCCCTTACAAAAATATATCTAAACTATGCTCTCCTTGACTGTATTATTTAGTTACAAAATTGTACCCTTGGAAACCAAAATGGTACTAGCACTCTACTCAATATCTCCACAATACTATTTACATCAAAAATGTTCTAACAACTCACTTGGATGGGATAATGGCCTTGTAAATTACCTTGAGTTGTTGAACAATTGTGGTCTAGATGACACACTCTGAGGCAAGCATTTGAGTTTGAAACTCACACTGTATGTACATTTCCTCAGCTTCCTCTAAATCACTTGGGGTCTTCATCTTTTGATCTGTCTTTTTTGCCTCCCCTAACATGCCAGACATTGAGGCAAGTCTCAAATTTACTACCTCTCTCAACTGACCAAATTGCTTCTTTATGTTTTCTCTTTGGTACTGTAATTGGGATAATTGTGCATGAAGATTTTCAATTTGTGCCCTTGTTTCCCCCTATTGAATGCATGAGACAACTAAGACGGGGGAGGGGGGATGAATCAGTTGTAGCTTAAAATTTCAAAACCCTCACACACATTTAGAGTCACACATATTCAATTAACCCTTAAACTATTATGATGATTAAGCATGAAAAACCAAATAATAGAAATTGAATCAAATCAACATCAAATACAAAGAGAACACCAGATTTACGTGGAAAACCCAAGAAGGGAAAAACCACGGTGAGGATTAGCTCACAATATAAATTAGTAACAACACCAAATTACAAAAGGCTCACTGTCAAAGGGCTCACTGCCCAAATAGAAAGAGAAAGAAGAAGTGGCTCACTACCAAGAGTTGAACTGTTATAATTGCATCTGACACATGCATGGAGTATAGTTCCACTTAAGATCAATATTCACCACAACATCAATATCACATTCACAGTATCACTGAAAGATAGTAGACACCTTCTGCTCACTACATCCAGTAATCTAACACATGAAGGCTTGTACTCCTCCACACACTCAATCACACTATTACTCACATCACATCCATCATGCGCACACTTGATCATGATCACTTGACACTTATTTTTATTGTCTTCAACCTTGAGAACATTCTCCAAGGTTTGCATTACCCCTTAACATAAAAGATTCAAGTTAGGTCTAGACCAAAACATTCCCGTGGTGGAAAGGAATGAAGGCGAACCACAACATATCTTATCTTGGACCTAAATTCATCCAAGCATGTTACCACACACTTTCACAATCACCAAAGCAACTCCACAATTAGTGTAAACACCCAAGGTCAGCCAAACCTGTGTTAACACAATGTTCTTTTATGTACATGCTTCCTCAAACCCAAAAACTACTTGTGGACCACATGCAAGGCTTCATTACAATCTAAATAATTCCACGAACATCCTAAAACATCCTAAAAACCAACAAATTCCTCTACAACAACTTTCACCTACCGCACAACCTTATCTTGTTTATACAGTAATCTCAACTATCTTTGTCATACCTTGTATCTCTAGAAATTGACTTCCAGAGCACCAAACCATGAACAACTTCAACAAAAGAAAGATATAAACCTTATAAGCACAATTCCAGAACCACAAGACTTGAAACCACTTTGTGGAGAAGTGTGGAGCAAAGACATTTCTCCCAGATAGCTCTGCATGATTCAGAAACATATTCTACACACTAGTGAACATAACTTTCTCTGCACAATGAACCGGAGCACCAAATTTGAAATTCAATTCTTAATACCTTTGAACAACATATCCAAACCACAAAGATAGATCTTCAACATAGAGGAAATGCAGAGAAAAAGAATAACACTACTCTGTAAGCCAAAATGCTACTTCACCACACTATTTCCTTTATTAATCAAATTTTCTCAAAAGCACTTGGAAGATAGCCAATAGATACATATTCCTATCAACTTCACCATCTCTTCAAGGCAACCACATCATCTTCAGCAAAGCAACTCAACCAAATAACTCATACCATTGCAACAACCTCATCTCATAGACAATATCTACTCAACACTAACTACTCATATTCTTGCGCTATAAGCAACTCACACAAATGACACAGTTGACACCAATGATAACACAAGCTTGTTGACATCAATGACAACACCGATTACACATACTTGCAACAATCTCCCTCTTTGTCATTGATGGTAACACATAATGTGAAAAACCATCAAGACACAACTCTTCACCAAACTTCTTTTCTTTCTTACTCTCTGCCTTTCTTTCTTTCTTTCTTTCACAACTCATACTCTCTTCTCTAACCACTGACTCTTTTCTTTTTCACATTGCTCTCTCCCCCTTTGACATCAATGGAAAAGGGCTACACATCTCACTTTCAATCTTACTTTTAGACAACTGCTCAAGCTTGTACCTGCTTACTACTACTTTGCAACATCACTTATTTTATTGCTTTGCATGCCCCCCTTTAGAAGTGACCAACATTAGAACTTACTCCCCCTGACTGCAACAACCATCACGACCACTACCTGCTCCTTCTGAGAGTCAGCCTCCAACATCAATCTAGAACAAGAAATGAGACTTGAACTCCACTGGACTGATGCATCTCCTTATGCATCTAGTTCAAATGAGGGGCAATAACCCCTAACTTCTCCCAGAGATACTCAAATGTATCCTTAGGAAGAGCCTTGGTGAATATGTCAGCAACTTGATCCTTTGTAGGCACATACTCGAGCTTCACTTCATTCTCTGCAACCTTTTCTCTTAGAAAGTGATACCAGATTGAGATGTGTTTTGTCCTTGAGTGCATCACTGGATTCTTTGAAATGTTAATAGCACTGGTATTAACACATAAGATAGGAATTGGCTCATCATATACAACACTGATATCCTTCAAAGTTTTCTTCATCCACAACACTTGTGTGCAACAAGATGCTACTGGAATTTATTCTACCTCTGCAGTAGATAAAGATACTGAATCTTTCTTCTTACTTAGCCATGACACCACTCTATCTCCAAGAAAGAATGCACCACCACTTGTACTTTTTCTGTCATCAACACATCCAGCCCAATCTGCATCAGTGTAAGCACTTAGAGTAAAGTCATTATTCTTTGGATACCACAAGCCATGATCCAGAGTTCCCTTTAAATATATGAATATCCTCTTCACTACTGCAACATGTGACTCTCTAGAATCTTCTTGAAATCTAGGCACAAGACAAACTACATGCATAATATCTGGTCTAGTAGTAGTTAAGTATAACACTCCTCTAAACATTGACCTATATCTTCTCTAATCATACTTAGTTGATTCATCATTCTTGCTCATCTTGCAACTAGTTGTCATAGGGGTACATATTGGTTTAGAATCTTCCATTCCAAACTTCTTTAACATTTCCTTGACATACTTTGATTGTGAAATGAAAATACCTTTACTTGTTTGATAGATCTGTAGCCCAAGGAAGAAGTTCATTTCTCCACACATTGACATCTCAAATTCTTTCTGCATCTCATTTGCAAAGATCTTACATATACCTTCATTTCCTCCAAAGTTTGTATCATCCACATATGCTTCAATAATCTAAATTTGATCTTCACCTACTTTGATGTACAAATTTCTATATGTGGAGCCTTTATTGAATCCTTGCTATAATAGATACCTATCTAACCTTGCATACCAAGCTCTGGGGGCTTGCTTCAATCCATATAGTGTCTTCTTCAATCTCCATACCATGTCAAGTTTATCTAATAACTAAAATCCTTCTGGTTGTTCTATGTATACTTGTTCTTCCAACTCGCCACTCAAGAAAGCAAACTTCAACTTCACATCCATTTGATGTACTTTGAAATCCTAATGTGCTACAAAAGCCAAAAACATTCTAATGGCCTCCATTCTTACCACCGAAGCATAAGTTTCCTCATAGTCTATTCCTTCTACTTGTGAGTAACCTTTACACACAAGCCTTGCCTTGTTTCTTACCACTTCTCCATTCTCATTTAGTTTGTTTCAAAATACCCACTTAGTTCCAATCACATTCTTGCCTGCTAGTCTTGGGACAAGTTCCCAAGTCTGATTCGTTTCAATCTCCATTAGTTCTTCCATAGCCTTGATCCAATACTCATCCTTGCATGCTTCAATCACTGTTTTGAATCCAATTGTAGAGAGAAAACATAGATTTACCTATTCTTCAATAGCTTTCCTTCTTGTCAGCACACCTTTGTCCTTGTCACCAATGATTTGATCTTCAAAGTGATGCTTCTACACATACTTGGGAGTTTTAGGAGTCTTTTTCAGAGCTTCAGGATTTTATTTGGAGCTTCTTCTTCTTCAATCTGTACTTCCTTTTCACCAGCATTTTCTTCTTCTTTTCAGGATGGCTCATCTGATTCATATCTATCAACTTCTAAATTCCTTTGAAGATCTTCATCAACTTTGACATTTGCACTCTAAAAAATCCTTCTCAACTTCTTGTTGTAGCATTGGTAAGCTTTGCTTTTAGTAGAATACCTAAGGAAGATACCTTCATCAGACCTTGCATCAAACTTTCCTAGATTTTCTTCATCCCTTCTGATATAACATTTGCTTCCAAACACTCTGAAGTACTTGGTAGTCGGAGTCCTTTCATACCATAACTCATAAGGTGTCTTTGTACTATTTTCTCTTTCTTGCACTCTATTCAATATGTAAACAACAATATGAATTGCTTTTCTCTAGTAGACCTCTGGTAGGTTTTCTTCTTTTATCATTGTCCTTGCAGCTTCTTGAACAATCCTATTCTTTCTTTCAATCACTCCATTCTGCTGAGCAGTCCTAGGTACAGATATTTGCCTCTTTATTCCATGATTCTCACCAAACATGTAAATGCATTGGAGATGAACTCTCCACCTCTGTCAGACCTCAAACATTTAATTGTCATATCCATTTCATTCTCAACCATGGCTTTGAATGCCTTAAACTTATCTAGGGCTTTAGATTTTTCTTTAAGAAAAGTAACCCATGTCATCCTAGAATAATCATCAATCAACAACATGAAATACCTGTCACCTTGAAAAATCCTTACCTTGGTAGGACCACAAAGATATGTATGCACCAATTCCAACAATCTAGTAGAAGACTAACCCTTAACTTTGAAACTTCTTCTTTCTTGTTTTCCAATCTAACATTCCTTGTAGACAACATTGATGGGCTTTGTAATCTTTGGTAGATCTCTCATGGCTTGAGCTGAACTTATCATTAGTAGGCTATAAAAATTGATGTGACACAATCTTCTATGCCATAGCCATCTTTCACTAATCTGAGTCATGAAACAATAGCCATCACCACCTTTGAGATTGTATACAGTTCCATCTATCCTCTTTCTAGAGCTATCACGGTTCCAAAATCTTTTCTAATCTCACAAACACCATCCTAAAACATAAGATTGTATCCTTTGCTACACATTTTTCCAACACTCAATAGGTTATGCTTTAAATCCTTAACATAAAGAACATTATCAGTATTATGCTTGCCATCAAAACTAATTGAGCCTCTTCCACATATCTGAGTAGCTCTGTCATCACCAAATCTGACTAATCCTCCATCATATTTTTCAAGTTTAACAAACTTACTTTAATCACTGGTCATATGATTTGAGCATCCACTGTCAATGACCCAAAGGTTCTTTTCCTGTGTAGTATGAAAAGTGGATATCAAGGTACTTTCAGCATTAAGACCTACTTCCAAAGCCTTTTCCTTCACACACTTCCTAGAGTTAGTAGAAATAATATCATCTCTTAAAGCTATGAACAAACATTCATTATCCTCATCATTCTCAAAATTAGATTCATCATCAGATATAACTGCATCCTCTCTAACATAGTAGCTTTTCTTAGGCACTCTACTTTTGTTCTCCCTATTCTTGCTCCTCAAAATTCTTTCTGGACATCTTGCAGCATAATGACCTATCTTACCACAACTAAAACACTTTGAAATTCAACTTACTACTGTACTTACTTGTACCTAATTTCATTCTTCTTACAAAATTAGTTTCCAAATCATTTGTATCCTCCTGATATGATTCCACAATCTTCTCAGATTTCCCAACTGTGAAAGCAGTCTCATCCTTTGCAATACTTGTACTAAATTCTCTTATTTCAAAAGCAGTTAAGGTGCCAAGCAACTAATCTTTGGTAAACTAATTTAAAATTTGTAATTCTTCTATAGTAGAAACCTTGTGACTATAAGTTTTAGAAAGAGTTCTGAGTACCTTCAATATCACTTCTTTTTTGTCCATTTTTCCACCAAGACCTTTGATGCCATTGACAACTCCATCCACAATCTATAAGTAGCTTGTAATATTTTCATCTTCAGACATTCACGTGGTCTCAAACATGAGCTTTAAATTCTACATTTTAGCTTGCTTGACCTTGTCATTTCCTTCATGAATACTTTCCAACTTTTTCCATATTTCATTAGCAAATTTCAGATCCATGACGTTCACCAGTTTAGAATTAGAAAGACCACTTAAAAGAGCATACCTTGCTTTACCATTGAGTTCATAGGCAATGACCTCATCTATAGAACTCAGACGATTTTCAGGCATTGTATATTGAGTCATTGCAGACTTCCAAATGTCATAACCAAGAGAAATCAGAGAACCTTCCATCCTTATTTTCCATAAAGCATAGTCTGATCCATCAAACAAGGGACCATCCTTCTTGCGCACCATCCTAGATCTACCTCAAGCAATTAAGCTCTCTTCTAAGGAACCTTGCTCTGATACCAATTGTTGAATGCACAAGACAATTGAGAGGGGGGGTGAATTAGTTGTAGCTTAAAATTTTAAAACCCTCACACACATTTAGATCCACATAGATTCAATTAACCCTTAAACTGTTATGATGATTAAGCATGAAAAGGCAAATAATAGAAACTGAATTGAATCAACATCAAACACAAGAGAACACCAAATTTACGTGGAAAACCTAAGAAGAGAAAAACTATGGTAACGATTAGATCACAATATAAAGTAGTAACAACACCGAATTACAAAAGGCTCATTATCAAAGGGCTCACTATCTAGAAGAAAGGCTCACTGCGAAAGGGCTCACTATAATGTCCCTTTCCTAAGTAGTTCAGAGAACTAGGGTTAGTCCATCATTGGGTTATCGTAGACTAACATGGATGGTTAAAGGGAACTCATGTTGGGGTTGCACTTCTTGAGGTCCAATCGCACTTTGGAGTATATTTGAATTAAGTTCTTCTTGGCGGGATATCATCCCTAGCTCTTTCTAGTGTAGTTTTGGACCCTATGGCTAAACTTACTATTTTTAGTAGGGGCTCAGGACTCAGAGTGAGTCAGTGTGAATCAACTAGACTTTATTTGTTTTCATTTGATCAATATGCAGTGTGATGTAATCTATTTTTCAGAGTTCAAATGAATTTAATTTTAATGGTACATCGATTTCCTAAGTTAAATTAAAATATTTAACTTAGTGAAATAAAGTATAATGTGACTTTATATTACAAGTGGACATATAATCTAAAATATAAAGTCATATTTTATAAAGTTGAGGGAAGTAAAGTGAAATGATAAAATATTATTATAATCCAAAAAAGTGGGTGTTGGGTTTGGGAGAAGAAACAAAAAGGCAAAATGAACGTGCATTTCCATCATCCACATTTTACAAATTTCTCTAAGTCTAAGCTTTGTTCATGAGAGCAAGGGTTTTTGTACTTCTAGGTTGTGTTGGGTGGCTTCATTTCTAGGGGTCACCATTGAGCTTCATTGCACAAAGTTAGTATTGTTGCGGATGAGTTTTCATAGGGTTATCATTAGATTTTTGCCTCTATAATTACAAAGGGACATTGAAGATCATTTTACCAGTGATAGACTACTGATTTGAGAAGTTTTATCATGCTTATGGCTTCATAACTTGGTCGTACCCTTCCAGGACAAGGCCATACCAGCTAGGAGAGTATTGTGAGTCTTTGGAGTGGTTTCTTGGGTATTTCCTTCCATGAATCTAGGCAAATTGGGATTGTAGACCTAAAAGACTAATTTTAGACCCTATTAGAGCAAATAAAAGTGATATGAAGGGTGTTCTTGGTGAGAATATATTGTTGTGAGGGTCATACAGCCTTAGGAAAAAATGTGGGACATCAAATAAGAGTTCAATGTTGAGTTTCCAGCCACTTCCAACTTGCATAAGTGGCGTCCAACATTATTCTACCTTGTACTTTTCTTTGTGGTGGAAAAAGATTAGGTTAGAACATATCTGAGGGTGTGTATTTGCTTTACACTACTATCTCAATCATTTCTAGCTCATGTACATTTTGAACATCTAATGGGTATGTTGAAACCCTAGCTTTTTGATACATATTTGATATTGGTATTGTTCCTTTATGCATTGTAATACATTTCTATCAAATATAGTTATCTAGGTATTTCTATTTCATTGTATTTACAAATATATGCACATGTATGTTGTATGTCAAAAATGCAAAAAACCCAAATGCATCAAGTATCAGCTAAACCACAGAAAACTGGGAAACGTTGAGTCTCAGATAGGGGTGGGACATTACACTCACTACCTAAAGAAAAAGAGAAAGAAGAAGTGGCTCATTGCCAAGAGTTGAATTGTTATAATTGCATTCAACACATGCATGGAGTACAGTTCCATTGAAGCTCAATATTCACCACAACATCAACATCACTTTCACAGTATCACTAAAAGATAGTAGACATCTTCTGCTCAATGCATCTAGTAATCTAACACATGAAGGCTTGTACTGCTCCACACACTCAATCACACTGTTACTCACATCACATCCATCACGTGCACACTTGATCATGATCCCTTGACACTTATTTATATTGTCTTCAACCTTGAGAACATTCTCTAAGGTTGGCATTACCCCTTAACATAAAAGATTCAAATTAGGTCTAGACCAAAAAATTCTTGTGGTGGAAAGGAATGAAGGCAGACCACAACACATCTTAGGTTGGACCTAAATTCATCCAAGCATAGTACCTCACATTTTTACAATCACCAAAGCAACTTTGCAATTAGTGTAAACACCCAAGGTCGGCCAAACCTGTGTTAACATAATGTTCTTTTATGTACATGCTTCCTCAAATCCAAAAACAACTTGTGGACCGCATGCAAGGCTTCACCACAATCTAGAGTATTCCATGAACATCCTGAAACATACTGAAAACCAAAAAATTCCTCTATAACAAATATCACCTGTCACACAACCTTATCCTATTTATTTAGTAGGCTCAACTATCTCTATCATACCCTGTATCTCTAGAAATCAACTTCTGGAGCACCAAACCATGAACAACTTCAACAAAAGAAAGATATAAACCTTATAAACACATTTCCAGAACCACAAGACCTAAAACCAATTTGTGGAGATATGCGGAGCAAAGACATTTCTCCTAGACACCTTTGCATGATTTAGAAACATAGTCCACACACTGGTGAACATAACTTTCTTTGCACAATGAACCGAAGCACCAAATTTGGAATATAACAACTCTTAACATCTCTGAACAACATATCCAAACCACAAAGATAGATCTTTAACATAGAGGAAATGTGGAGCAAAAGAATAACACTACTTTGTAAGCCAAAATGCTACTTCACCACACAGTTTCCTTTATTAATCAAATTTTCTCAAAAGAAGTTGGAAGCTAACCAATAAAAACATATTATTAACAACTTCAACATCTCTTCAAGACAACCACATCATATTCAACAAAGCAACTTTACCAAATAGCTCACACCATTGCAACAACCTCATCTCAGAGATAGTATCTACTCAACACTAACTACTCATATTCTTGCACTATAAGCAACTTACACAAATGACATAGTTGACACCAATGACAACACAAGCTTGTTGACATCAATGACAACATCAATCACACATACTTGTAACACCCCCATCTTTTCCTTTAACAAGTCATATACTTCAGCCACCTTAGGAATCTGTGACTGAATAGAGTCCATCTAAGTTTTGATGTGCTTGGTGGAGTTTGGCCAATTTAGGAAGAATAGGTATAAGGATGTGGCTTCCTCAATACAAGCTTTAAATTTCTTCATATTTTCTTTGAATTTGTTATGTGCATTAGCACACTTATTAGTCATATCTTCCATTATTTCATCTTTAATCCTTTGTGTTGCCTCTTTCTCTGCCTTTTGCTCTATCGGGGAGGAATGATCCTTAAAAGGATCTATTAGTAGCTTGAGATTTTGTTCTGAAGGCAATGAGGGATCAACGGTTACGTCTAGTAACCCTTCTTGTACTAATTTTACAGCATCCTCTATTACACTAGATTTCTTTAGATTTGCTTGTAGAAATTCTTTCGTTGTAGAGGTATGTAGTATGTCTCCAAGCTACAACTTATGTAGGGGAGATATGCTTGTTAGATCAATTTCCCCTTCATTTGTTGGAACTTGCAGTAATTGAGGAGTAACCACTGGTTCAAATTGGATATGTAAGTTTAGCAGTTTTGTAAGGGAGTCAGTTGAACCTTGACATGTCTCCTCTACCCTATCTAGATTTCTCTCCAAAGTCTTTTCTTTGCTTATGGTAGGATCTTCATGTTTCCTTAACACCTCTAGGCCAACCTGTGAATAATGCACATTAACCTAGCCATTCACCTATTTAGTGGTCTCCGGAGGAGGTGCAACACTATCTTTACCCTAACTCTTACTATTTTGTGCTTCAGTAGTCTCTAAAGAGATGGAACTTTGCTCTGCAGAAATATCTGGAGTAGGTAGATCTTGTTCCTCTGTGACTGATGCTCCTAAATCCTTAGTTGAAGCAACATTCTCATTAGTTACTTGTTCTTCTATGGTCATTTTATTTTTCTTCATTTCCTTATGTATTTTGGATGTCTTTTCTTTAGTCTCTTTCTCCATTCTTTCTCTCTCTTCTTCGTCTTTGCCCATTAGAATACTAATTTTGTGTTTTGTTATGAATTCTTGTCCTTGTTTTTGGGCTAATTCAACTCTTTCTTCATGAGAGATGCATGACCCAGCCTTTTCTAATGCTTGTTTTCTCATTTTTGCTTCTGCTACAATAGCCTCATTTCTCTGATTATTGAGTTTCTGTGCAAGGCTTGTTGGGAGTTGATCAATGATCTCATCTAAGGTCACATTAAAACCCATCATGTACATGATTATAGCCTTTTCAATTATAGATTTACTATCAGTAGGCATCTCATCATAGAGTTCTGCAACATTCTTCAGTGCATTATGCTTTGTAATAGCATTGATGGTTGCCTCAAGCTACAAAGGTTCATATTTAGGTGTTTCCTAAGACGTCTTCTCCTTGCCTTTCCCTTTTGAGATCTACTTCTTTTTAGCTTCTTCTCTAGTTCTTTTCTTCTTTCTTTCAAGAGCCTTAATATCTTCTTCTTCACTTGTCTCTACAACTTGTTTCTTATTCCTTTTAACTTTTACCTTGATTCTTGGTTCCTTTTTCCTATTTTCCTTTTCCTCTTTATTTGAAATTATATCTTCTTCTCTATCACTCTCAATCTCTTCTTCAATGATTTCCTTCCTCTTTGGTTGCATATCCTTGGATTTTATTGTTGTTTGATCTTTAGAAACTTGTGACTGTTTAGCAGAGAAAGTGGGTTGCGGTATGCTGGCAATAGATTGAGAAGTAGTTCTACATGATCTTGGTGTTGGATGCACAGTGGGAAAAGGGTCAAAAATTTTAGGAGTGTTTTGAGCAGAGAAACCTCCAGGTGGAATACCTACCATCTTGAATAGTTATTCTTTATTCTTCTCTACCTCTTTCTCTACCCTTTTCTTAATTAATTTGTCTTGAATTTCTTCACTGGTTCCAAATCTTTCATTTTTAGGGTCTTTTGGCAGACTTAACAAAATTTTTGCATAGGCTTTAACTTCCTCATTAGGCACTTCTTATGGAAGCTTGGGAATCCATGAAGTCCTAGGCTCAATTGCTGCCATATAGCAATAATCTTTGTCCACAAGAAATGTTATGTCATCTTTGTATTTCCAAACCAAACTAGAAGAGATTCTCTCTCTTTTATGCATTTCAGTTTGAAAGTTTTTGAAGAAGCCCCAAAAGATGGTCTTGTAACTTTGTGAGTCAAAGCTTCTTATGTATTCTTTTATTTATGCTGCTACTGACTTGTCTTTTTGCCATATCTTCCCTTTAAACCCTGGTAACTCATTTATGAAATAGAATTCGAAATAGATGATCAGAGAGCCATACTTGAAATGATATCATGTCTCCTTAGTTTTTCTTAGATTCTCTAGCAGTTGTTCCTTCATCACTTAACATAGGTGAAAATCCTTGCCTTCTTTAACCATCTGATAGGTAGTGTATATGATTGTAGTTGTGGTAGATACCTCTCTATTAGAGTAGTATACTTTGTAGGAAGTTCCCATTGCCGCATACCTTACACTGGGATCAATAATGTCATCAATGGTTAAGACCCTTTTATCAAATTTGGCACCAGTTAATTTGGTGACCTTTTCATTCTTGATTGATTTTAACTATGGTTTGGTTCCAGTGGAGCATAACCCTATGATGGATAGCTTCTTTAATTATTTGATGAGGTTTGTCAGGGTATATGAATTCGTCATGAATTTTGCTAAGGATATACCTAACCCAGTCATGCTCATTATAGAAATCCATAAAATCTTTCCAAACATTCAAATTTTTTTCTTCAATGTTGGCATATTCAGGCTTGTAATGTGTATCATCATCATCTAACAGTTCATGCCTTAGGGTTTCAAATTTCCCATGATCAATTTCCTGAAGTTTTGCATGAATGTATATCCTAACATCTTCTGTGTATACCACAAAGGTAGGAACATTAGATAATGCTCCACCACCATCAACTTCCATTACCTTATATGGATGCTTCTTGAATTTTGGTTGGGGTTATTCAATAATGTTGATCAATTGAGGAGTAAAGGATACAACCATTTTGATAATTTTACTAATCTAGGGTTTTAACCAGAGAGATGAAGAATACTTGGATGTGGAGTGATAAATCTTGCTCGCTCGAATTGTTGAGTGCTTTCAATTCTCTTTTATCTCTTCAAGTCCTTGTCTTCGATCAAAAGTGATAAAAAATGATCAAGTAATGCCTATATAAACATTTCACCAAACAATTTTCCTCTGCATTAATTGCATCCTCTACTTTAACCTAATTTTCCCTTTTCATATGTAGATCCTGATAAACCTTCAGCAATCCTCCACAAATCATTCAATTGCTCTGGAATTTTTGTTAAGTTCATCTACATGTTGGATAATTTCATCATCATGAAGAGGAGATGATGGATTTTTAGAAACAACTCCCTCTGAGTTCATGTAACCTCTTGGTAGAAGTCCTTAACACTATAAACCCTAAAGTCTTTCGTAATCTTTCACATTTAAATATTTTTCTCTAGAATTTTCATCAGACTCCTTTGATTCCTTATCTTATCATTCTCATGTCAACACTAATCAATATGCTAAGAACTTAGCACCTTGCATGTACAAGGGTTTGAAAATTTTACTATTATAACTCCCCCTGATCCAATATTTTACCTTTTAATTATTGGAGGATCCACCCACACTAGGCAGAGGTCTAGAGATGTCACATACTTTCTTCTTCTTGCATACTTTGTTTATTTCCACTCTTTGCTGAGAAACATCAATTTTCTTTTGGAACATGGGTTTCACATTCTTTCTAGAGAGCCTTGTTTGATTGCACTCATGATAGGTGCATTTATTTTCTATGCATTTCCATTTCTTCTTGCCCTTGATCTAAAGTTAACTGCTTTGTGGCCAAATTTATTACAAGTATAACAGTATCCCTAAAAGGATTGAGCATTATCCCTATTATACCTTGGCATTTTACTTTCGCACTCATTTGCCCTATGTCCCATCTTATTGCATGCATAGTTCCTAATAGAGTTTTGGCTTATCTTACTTTTACATTCAACAACTTTACGACCAACTTTATTGTAAGTGTAACATCTTAAAGAATTTTGATCCATCTTGTTTGTACAATCCACAGCTTTGTGACCAAACTTATTGCAAATAAAAAAATTGCCATGGAAGCCTTGAGGATACCTGATGTGAGTTGGTTGCCTTGTAGGTTGAGGATTTTTTAAATTCTTCTTCACATTCTTCCTTTGTCTTTGGACAAGAGTGGATTCATCTTCTCTTGCAACTCTATAGGTTTCTTTCTTAGGATCTTCAATGTAGGCTTCTTCCTTCTTATTTCTAGACTTTCCTCCTAGATGAAAGTTATCATACAAGTTTACAGAGGCATTGATCATAGGACTTTTTCCCTTTTCAAAACCAAGACGTATTTTTTCTTTGCTAGCTTTTGAGAACTTATTATTTCATCAAGAATATCAGTTCCTTCTTTCAATTTTAGTCCCTTGTCAATCTGTTATTTTGCCTTTTCCAGTTCTTTCCTTAGAGTGATAACTTCTTCCTTAAGTTTTGAACATTTAGCTGATTCCTCATTGAGCTTGATATTAAAGCAATCTTCAACCCTTTTTTCTTCTTCAATCATGACCTTTAAATTTGATATCATGTCTTCATCCTCCTTGAGCTTGTCACCTCTTTTATCTCCTTCCATTAGAGCTTTTAGTTTGCCAATTTATTCATTTGATTCTTTGTCTTTTGTCTTCAATTTGTCAATTGTATCCTTTGCTCTTTCAAGCATATTTCATATTCTAAGTTTAGATCTTTTGCTTCCTTAAGATCATTGAGAGCTGACTTAATTTCTTCTTCAAAATCTATTTCACACTCATTAGACTCAAAGTCCCAACCTTTAGGTTCCACTGCTTCTAGATCTAGTTCTGGTGTAAATATATCATTGTCCATCACTTCAGAATCCATGTGTTTAGAGGGAGGATCTACCTTAGTGGTTAATCTTGTTAAAGGTACTTGTCTCTGATACCAACTATTGAACATAATGGGGTGCTGAGAGGGGGGTGAATCAACACACTTAAAAACTTTAACCAAACATTTACTGATAAAACTAAATAACTTTGAAAATATGAAGAAAAACATGCAAATCAAGAGTCAACACATAGTTCACTAGTGTTTTTACATGGAAAAGCCTAAAACAAGGAAAAACTATAGTGAGGATTAGCTCACAGTATAATATGCTCACTGCAAAAAGGTATTACAACATTGTTTATGGGCTTCAACTCAAGGAAGCTACTACTCCCTGATTTACAATTTTGATTTAGGGTTACAATCCAAGGAAGTTAATACTCCCTAAATGTTAAGCTCACTGCTATTACAATGACAATATAGATGTGAGGACTATTATGGAGAACATATATGTTGTATGTTAAAGGTGTAGTTTGCTATTCTTGCTCAATACTTGTCTTCGAACTAATTTTGTGCATTTCATATCTTCCTCTACTCTTCTATATTCACATTCACCTTACTTACATTTCAAATAAATTATATCTTCTATATATATCCTCAGCAAGATCTTGAAACATTGATTAGGTTGACATCCAAAACAATATTGAGTGTAACGTGTAGCCAGTCACTGGTCGGCATCAACACATGCAAAACGATAACAAACTTGTTGCGGTTCTCAAGACATTATGAAAAACATCAGAGCACATCTTTCCATACCTTCCAAAACTTGGAGAAACTGGTCAGGTGCCTCCGCATGCAATAGGTGATGAGGTATAAACAACCTCATTTTTATAACAAGCCATATAACCCTTTTTGTCCTGACCAATCACCTTAGCCATACCAATTTGTTTATTTTTAGAAACAATATTTATCTATTTTTGATAAAATGATGTATAAATCTTTATTCTCAAATTGATTGAAATTAGCCACTAATGTTGGCTTAATTGTTGTAGAGCTTGTGTAATTATGCAGGGTTCCATGTATGGCCTAACAGAAGGAGTGGACTTCAAAGCGGTTGAAGTCAGAGCACCAAAATTTTAGGGCACCAGAAATTTAGGCATACATCATAGACTTTGTTAAGCAATTCTATTATTTTCTATTGGGCATACTTAAGAATTTATAGCTCCACTTAGAGCCTTTAATGTGTTTTATTTCAAAGGCATCCAGTTAATTTGTAATTCTATTTTGCTTTAAAAGACTTCTTCAATGGCATTTACCCGCCATCTAAAATTTAGGATTTTGTAGTAGTGCAATATATATGTAGTTGCTCAAAACAATGTCATTATGTTATGTTTTGATACTATTCAATTATGTTCTATGTTATGTTCTATGATACTTTTATGACATGAATGAATATTACCAGTCTTATTCTGAGTAATGGAAGTATTATGAATGGGATTTACTTTGGAGCTGTTGAAGTACTACATGTGATTTGAATCGATAGTAGGATCTCCCAAGAGCTGGCCACTTGAGGGATTATATAATCATGATAAGTATTTTTATTTTTGGTGTTGTCATTTCTATTTTGTGCATGTTCTATTTAGATTAATGTCACTTTGTGCTTAGCTCTATTATGTGTTCTTGTAGGTTGTAGTTTTAAGTTAATAATATTTGAATTCTATTTACTTGAAATTTCTGAAGCATCCACTCCCTTCATAAACCGGATATTAGCTATTGATTAAAATATGTCAAATGCACTTCTAGTTAGTAGTTAGTTTCCTTTGTTTTGAATTCATAGTTAAACTACAAGTGTTGATTCTTAGATAGTTTACATGCTTTCTAGATTAGGAATTCAAATGATTTCTAGCTTAGAAGATTCCATACTTTCTAGTTTAAATTTTGTTTCAAGCTTTTCAAAAATTTAGAAAATATGTTACTAAGTGAGATGTCCAAAATATCCCCTATTTCATACAGCCTTGGTCACTACCTGGTCGATAATATTGACATATTTTTAACTAAAGTGGTAGGACCTTACGACAGCCTGTCAATAGGTACTTAACTAGTCAGCTCATACTGCTTAGGACTATTGACTGTTCATCTTTTAACTACCAAGAAGAAGCCAAAAACTCAATGCGGACCAAGGATTAGATCACATATGAACTCAACAATATCCATACTCCTTGCAGAAGAAGTATCATACCATAATGTGTATCCACAAAACAAGAAATGTATCTATCTGTAGAGAACAGTGTTTTTCAAACCTTATGTAATGCTTCACAACCCAAGATATGATGTTGTGGTGTAGTGCAAGGAATGAAACCTTTTGAGAATGATCATAGACATCAATGTATGCCACTTTCCAGATCTACACACCTTTGTTTGAAGTTTCTAGAGGAATTCACTAATGACTTAGGTACTTAGAATTCTGGAGGATAGTTATACTTACAACTTTACTCACAGCCATGATACTTTGATGCGGTAGCAAAAAATGAGAATTATCTACATGTGGATCATACTTGATGTATCTTGGACCATATACTACCTTCACACAAGCTTTGGTAATAGATTTATATATGTTTTAATTTTTGTAGAACTTAACTTGTGCATTTAGGCTCTAAAGTACATTGTGATGTCTCTGTCACTTGAGCATTGTCTTTGCGAACCACTAGAGCACTTGAGACTTTGTCATAGCATATATCATACAAATATTAGTCATTCCTTAGAACTGCATGACAAACAAATCTCTTTCAGAGGAATCTAGAGCATTTCATTGTCTCCCCATTACTACTCTGCTCTATCTAGGTGATGGCCGATGTGTTATCCTTTGTAACTTTTCATGTTGAATATATGAGAGGATGAAAGCTTGGATATATCATGTTAATACTTGCAAGAGGCTATCTTTAGAACAGTAAGGCAATGTCTTTCTTTGTGGAGAAGTACGGACCAACTCAAGTTGACTCTGCCTTAGAATGTGCACTATGAATGCCTTAGACACTTTTCTACTTCTTACCCTTGAGTGCGGTACACCTGACTGATGAGATATGTATGTGTGTATGCAAGAACCATACAAGGATATGAGTGTTTACCTCTGCATAATTATCAAACCCAAAACTGATCCATACTTAGGTTGTTTACTCTTCTCCTAAACTGGTTTACCTTGACCATACTGACTCTTCCTTTGTACAAGTCTATCTATACATTTCCATTTGTTATGTTGACATTAATGACAACACATATGGCCAACAAGTTCATGATTTGTAGCTTGATATTATATTTCTTCAAGAAATAACACTCTAAAAGGATGAAATGTTACAAATTAAAGAGTTATGGAATAAAAGTATGGGGTTGAGTGTATTAGCTCTAGGGGTTAATCTAGGGGAATAGCCACAAGTTGGGACAACAAAAAATGGAAACTAATTGAGATGGTTACGGAGGTGTTTTGTGTTATGGATTAGAATATCCTTAGAATGTCAAGCCTAAAAAATCATCTTAAAAATGTTTATGTTCCTTATCTTCACTCTTTTGGATAATGAGTGCTGGAAAAACATCTGGGAGGATGAAACCTCTAATGGGTTGGAAAAATGGGTCGTTGGTGGTGATTTTAAATTTTTAAGGTTAAAGGATAAATAACAGAGATTTGACTATATAGACCAAAACTCTCCATATGTCTTAGACTTCGTGGAATAAAGGTCAAATTAAAGGTGTTCAATCACCTCAAGTGTGGAAAACTCAACGCACTCTTAGTTTATGGATGAGCCCTTGTTGATGGGTTATGGTTCAACAAAAGAAGCCAGATAATTGAAGAAAATTCTTGATAAATTTTGTGTGGCCACTAGTGAAAAAATTAAAGTAGGGAAATCTATTGTTTTTATTTATAGTTTCTTCACAGTGCATAGTAAAAAGATTTCTTATATTTTTAGTTTTAAATTAGGGGATACAAATTAGTTTTTCACTCAGCTTATCCAAGAATGCTAGAAAGCAATAGGAAGGAGTTTGAAGCAAATTTATGGATAGTGGATTCATTGTTGATAACTTTAGTTGGGTCATTTATTTTGATTAAATCTATGTTAACTTCTATCCCCTTTTATCTTAAATGTCATCCATTCATGGTCTTGCTAACATAATCAAACTTCTTGATAAAATCATCCTATCTTTTTTTGTGGAAAGGGTCTAAAGTTTAGGAAAAAAGAAATTCCAAGTGAAATTGATCTAGAGATTGATTATTAAAAACAATTCAATATGGAGCAAAAAATTAGTGAACAAATATCTTGGACGAATACCTAGTAAACTAATTCTTTCTATGAATGGTTCTTTAGGTGTATTTGTTGTTTGGTTGGATATGTTTGTTACAAATTCTTTTTTCAAGAAGGGTTGTTCATGATTTGGGGGTGATGGGAAGAAAGCAAACATTTGGTAGTGTTGGGTCCCAAAACCACTGCTCCACTTCCAAGAACAAAGATCCACTTTCAAGGCTAGAATTGTCATCATGAAAGTAAGGCTTTCTCATCCACAAATCATGGAGGGTTGAAGGTCAACTCTATGAGAGTGGGTTTTCTCTCCTGCTCTTTGAGCTCAGCTTAGACTCAAGAGGGCATTCCTTGAGGTTTGATAAATTGGATGAACAACTAAAATGCTAATGGCTAAACCTGACCTATTGGCTTGGTTATAAATATTTTCACTAAACCAAGAACAATTAACCATCTAGGTACCTTTATATAGCTTATTTAAACACCAATGCAAAGAGTCCAAGGTGTGGGAAAAGCACATGGATCACAAGGTAGATGAATGGAAAGAATTTACATGGATCTATACCCTATTTTTCTATGGAACCATGAATGGTAATAAAACCCTAATCTAATCCTACAACTAATAGGACAAGGGATTATGGAATGAATGATGTTGATCCTTCACCAATCAGACCAGTGCCTACTCCATTGGGAAATAGAGTTACAGAGTGTAAGAAATAAGGAGATACATTTGTAAAACATCAACAGAACCAAATATGTATTCACATACAAATCTTAGATAAAACTACATACAATGGACATACTTAATAATCCAAAATAGAACTATAATAACCCATGTGAGATGAAGAAAAGACCATTACAAAAATCCTTCAAATGCATTAGATGTTGTCAAGCATACATCAAATCTTCATTGCACTCATACCAGAAAATGTGGCAAAATAAAATACATAGTTGTGTCTATGCATTCCCTTGAATCATTACAAACTATCTTAGAGACATACCATTATATACAAATGCACATTGAAAACCTTTCCTCTGATCTACAAGATGTATCCCTTTTATAGACTGAACCAATAGTAATTGATGTCCTAGATCCACTTGAAGCGCTTATAGGTCTAGAAATTGGCTCAACAGCCAACCCCTCATCTTGATGCCACCCATATATAAGATTTTCTTGTAAATGAGTTTCTTGGTGGGACACAATGGGGTGTCCAACTACTGCCATTAATCTCACCAACCCACTCACCTACTTTGTACTTATTGTATTCAATTCTTCATCTACCTTCAATTTTCTCATATGGGGCATTAATGGCACTCCTAGAAGGTAGAAAGGCATTTGAATTGGGAAGCCCATCAGAAAAAAAATGTGTTTGAAACACATCATTAAAAACTTTTCACCTTCTTGGCAATTTCATACCAACCAAGAACTCACCAAAATCTCTTGTATTCTTTCTTCACTCTCTTTTTCCTACATGTCAGTGAGTTCCCACCAACCAGAAACTCGTCGAAAACTACTTACCATGTTTGTTTTCTATCTTTCTTCTACCTTATTCAATTTATTCCTTGCACAAGCATGTCAAAGTCTTACCAGGAACCAAGAACATAGTCATAGGTTTCCTTGGTTCCAGGAACCAAGAAAAACATCAAAATATATTTTCTTCTCTTTGTCTCTCCCTTGTTCCACTTTCTCAGCAAGTTCCCACCAAATAGGAACTTGTCGCAAACTTCATTCTCTTTCACTTTTTGCCTTTGTTCCTACTTGTTGATGATTTCCCACCAACCAAGAACACATAAAAAATCATTCACATCATTTTTTCTAACACATTACACTTGCTTTATCGGGGGTCAGGGAAGACTAAGAACTAGGAACACTTTTGGGGATTTCCTTGGTTCCAAGAACCAAGGAAAACTCTAACTTGTTCCCAGTTGGTCTAAAATAGCTGACAAACGTGAACTTAGGTATTTTTTAAGATTTTTCATAGATTTTGAAATAATGCAAAGAACAAGCGGGCACACATGATATTTTTGATGGTTTATGGGCACAAATCATGGCAAAAATTGAGGGTCCCAATAGTGTCTCTAGTTGGGGACATGTGCCAAAATTGGCACAACAAGAATCCAGAAGATCTCTACGAGTGGACCAAAATAGAAAAATAGGATAGGAGGGTAGGGAAATCACACAAGGAACATATGTACAAGTCATAACAATAAAAAGATATATACAAGACAATACTTACAATTATGGACATGAAGGCTTAAAGAAAGGATGACTGCAAACAAAATTTTAACATATCTGTAGGTTAGATCCTCTAAAGAATTTCCATGGCCCACAACCATGGATGAACTATCAAGAACCATTTTCCTATATGTTAAAGACCAACTTGAAGAAGGAACTAAGCATCCTTAAGATGACATTTCTTCCATCTCTAAGAAGCAACAAAAGAGGCCTCTTCCCAACATGTGTAGGAAAACTATAGTTTTTTGAGTCATCATGCTATAAGTGGAAGTGACTACAATCAAGACATGTTAACCACAAAAAATAAGAATCGCCATCATGTTGGCCCACATAGTAAATTTCTCCCTCAAGATCCTAGGTAGCACATTGCATATCTGGACCCACACTCAAATCAGCATGAAGAAAAACATCCTCTTGAAAACCAACCCGAAGTGGATCCAACTCAAATGCAACCTCAAGCTAGGCTACATCATTTGATTGTTCAAGTCTTACAACCCAACTGCACCCACAAATTTTGATGTATTCTTCCATGATTTAATCAAATACATGATTCAAATCTAATTCTGCACCTTTAGCATACCATTCATAAATTAAAAGCACTTTGAGTGAAGATTCATCATCTTCAAATTGCCTCTCTGTTTCACATCCTTCACTGCAACCTGCCGTATACAAATTATTATTTTGAAAATAATAAATAATGTGTTCTTCTTCTCCACCCTTATGCAAGCAAGCAATCTGATTCTCATGAGAACACATGACAATATTATCAACACTCTTAACCAATGATCCCAGAAAGGTGTCCTCAATGTAGTCCACATTAGTAGAAGATAACTGCTCCAAACCTAGTTCTAAAAATTCATCAAAATTCAATGCTTCATGACTTGAAACAACAATATGATAGTGCACACATTGTTGGCAATATGTGTTTTCATTGATGTCAACATAGTATAAATTGATGTTAATATAATAGATGGAAATGCATAGATAGACTCACACAGAGGAAGTGTCGGTTTGGTCAAGGCAAACCAGTCCGGGAGAAAAGAAAATAGTCTAAGTATGGGGAGATGATTAGTTTTGGAGTTGAGCATGGTGCAAAGGAAAGAAATTAAGTCTTTTCATGTTACATGTATCTACACATACATATCTCATTAGTTGGGAGTACTGTACCTATTGGTAAGAAGTAGGAAATTGACTAAGGCACTCACAATACACATTCTAAGACAGAGTCAACTTGAATTGGTCCGCACTTCTCTGCAATGAATGATTTGGTCATGCAGTTCTAAATATATCTTCTGGTATGTATTGACATGATATATCCAATATTTTAGCTTCTCACATCTTCAGTATGAATAGTTACAAGGGACAGTGTATCAACCACCACTTAGTCATAACAAAGCAGCAATAAGGAGATAATGGAATACTATATGCATTCCTCCAAAAGAGATTTGTTTGTCATGTGGTTCTAAAAAATGACTAAGATATGTATGAGGTATGTTTTGATAAAGTTTCAAGTGATCTGGTGGTCCACAAAGGTAGTAATTAAGCAATAGAAGCAATATAGTTTGTTTCAGAGCCTGAATACACAAGTTGAGTTCTGCAAAAGTTGAAACATGTATAAATCTATCATCATAGCATATGCAGAGGTATTATATAGTCCAAGTCACATTAGGTATGATCTAAATGTAGATAATTCTCATTTTCTAGTACCGTATCAAAGTATCATGGCTGCAAGTAAAGTTTTAAGTATAACTGGGATATCCAAGTTATCTTTTGAACTCCTCCAGAAACATTAGATAAAAGTGTGTGGATCTTATAAGTAGCATATAATGGTGTCCAAGTTCATTCTCAAAAGGTTTCAAGTCTTTAATTTCACCGCAACATCATATTTTCAGCTACGAAGTATTATACAAGGTCCTAAATACTTTGTCTTCTACAAAAAGGTATGTTTCTTGTTTTGTAGATGCATAATTTGATGTGATACTTGTTTAGTAAGACACATAGATGTTGTCAAGCTCCTGTATGAAAGAATCCTTGGTCCACATTAATATTTTGGCTTCTCCCCAGCTAGATGAAGATGAACAGTTAGTAGTGTTGAACAGTTTGAGCCGACTGGTTAAGTATCTAACATGTGCGGAGGATCCTAATTAGTTTCCTTATTTTTGAATGTATGGAGAGATGTGCATTGGTACCCTTAATTATGCCCTGAGGTCTGCAACAAATTTTTGTTATCATATTGCATGTTTTGAGGCTGACTTGTGAAGAGGTACACATTTCATCTAAATGATGTTTTGATGCTGACCTAATCAGTGTTTTGAAATGATGCAGAGGATATTTATAGAAGATAAATCTCATTTATAAAGTAAGAATACAAATGTGAGAATAGCAGAATAGAATGCAAGAAATGAAGTGTGTAGAATCAGTTTGAAGACACATATTGAATAGAAAACTAGACTGCATTATCAACATAAAAAAGATGTGTTCCTTGTAGAAGTCCAAGTATACTTTACTTGTGTAAATCCCTTGTAGTGAGTAGAGCACTTAGGGAGTATTAGCTTCCTTGGATTGTATCCCTAAATCAAATTTGTAATTACTGTAAGAATTAAATTAGGGAGTAGTAGATTCCTTGGGTTGTAGCCCTAAAACAATATTGTAATACTTTTGTTGTGAGCATAATATTGTGAGTTAATCCTCACCATGGTTTTTCCTTGTTTTAGGGTTTTCCATGTAAAAATACTAGTGTTATGTGTTGATTCTTGAATTGGATGTTTTCCTTTATGTTCTCAAAGTTATTTAGTTTTATCAACAAATGTTTGGTTAAAGTTTTTAACTATATTGATTCATCCCCCTCTCAGCACCCTATTGTGTTCAACAATTGGTATCAGAGCCAAGTACCTTTGAGAAGATTAACCACTGAGCTAGATCCTCCACTTGAACACATGGAATCTAAATTGATGGGCAATGATATATTTGCACCAGAACCAGATCTAGAAGCAATGGAACCTGAAGGTTGGGACTTTGAGTCTAATAAGTGTGAAATAGATTTTGAAGAAGAACTCAAGTCAGCCCTTAATCATCTTGAGGAAGAAAAAGATCTAAACTTAGAATATGAAGGTATGCGTGAAAAGGCAAAGGAGACAATTGACAAATTGAAGACAAAAGCCAAAGAATCAAAAGAAGAAATTGGCAAACTAAAAACTTTGATAGAAGGAGATAAAGGAGGTGACAAGCTCAAGGAGGCTAAAGACATGATCTCAAATTTAAAGGTCATGGTTGAAGAAGAAGAAAGGATTGAAGATTGTTTAAACATCAAGCTCAATGAGGAATCAACTAAATGTTCAAAACTTGAGGAAGAAGTTGTCACTCTATGGAAAGAATTGGAAAAGGCAAAAGAACACATTGATAAGGGACTAAGACTGAAAGGAGGTTCAGAAATCCTTGATGAGAAAATTAACTCTCAAAAGCCAACAAAAGAAACATCAAGCCTTGGTTTTGAAAAGGGAATGAATCCAATGTTCAGTACTTCAACCAATATATACAACTTTTAGTCAAAAGGAAAGTCTAAAACTAAGAAGGAAGAAACCTAAACTGAAGAGCCTAAGAAGAAAGTCTACAGAGTTACAAAAGAAGATGAATTCAAACCTAACTGAAGACAAAGGAAAAATATGAGGAAAGATTTCAAAAATATTCAACCTACAAGGCAACCAGCTCACATTAGGTATTTTCAAGGTTTTAATGTAAATTATTTTACTTGCAATAAGTTTGGTCACAAAGCTATTGATTGTAGAAGCAAGATAAATCAAAATGCTTTAAGAAGTTACACTTGCAATAAAGTTGGTCACAAATTTGTTGAATGTAGAAGTAAGACAAGTCAGAACTCAATTAGGTGTTATGCCTGCAATAAGATGGGACATAAGGCTAATGAATGCAGAAGTATAATGCCTAGGTATAATAGGGATAATGCTCAATCCTTTTATGGATATTGTTACACTTGTAACAAATTTGGCCACAAGGCAGCAAATTGCAGATCCAAAGTAAGAAGAAATAATAATGCTCAACAATCAAATTGTACCTATCACGAGTGCAATCAAACAAGGTTCCCTGGAAAGAATGTGAGGCCTATTTTCAAAAAGAAAATTGATATTGCTCAGCAAAGGATGGAAATGAACAAAGTATGGAAGAAGAAGGAAGTATGTGATGTTTTTAGACCTTTGCCTAGTGCAGGTGGATCCTCCGGTAACTACGAAATTAAGGCACTTATTTAGGGGGAGTTAAAACTGCAAGTTTCCCTAAAACCCCTGAATGAAAATGATGTTGAAGTCCTCAACACTGGTAAAACATGGTAGAAACATATTTTGATGTGGATATGAAGAAGTTTGATCAAATTCCTCGAGCAATTGGCTAACTTGTGGAGGATTGTTGAAGGTTTATAAGGTTCTACATATTAAAAGGGCAAATTAGGTTAAAAACAGAGGATGAAATTAATGTGGAGTATAATTGATTGGTGAAATGACTATATAGGTGATGATTGATCATTTTTTATCACATTTAATCAAAGACAAAAGATCTGAAGAGCTAAAGAAGAATTGAAGGCACTCAACAAAGAAATTAAGCAAACCCTATCACAACATATCCAGGTTTTTCTTCAATTCCTCTGGTTAAAACCCTAGCTCCTAAAAACATTGCAATGGAAACACCCATTGTAATGGATATTGTTGAAATGTTGAGGCCAAAATTTAAGAAGCATCCCTTTAAGTCAACATAAATAGGTAAAGATGGGGCTTTTTCTCATGTTCTCACCAATGTGAATCACATTAAAGATGTTTGCCTTCACATTCATTCACCATTAGATGAGTATGACCATTTGAAGCTTGAGAAATTTAGGAATAACCATTTTCTTGGAGATGATTTCAAGTTAAAGCCAAAATTTGAGAATATTGCTACCAAAAATTTGGACATCTAGAAGGGGTTCCCTAACTTTCAGTATGATGAAGGATGGGTTAGAATAGCCCTAAGACGTATTCATGAGGACTTCTTCTATTTGGATAAACCACATATGATCACATAGGAGGCTATAAAGGTAGTAACTGGTTTATGCTCCTCCATACCAGTACCTGTCCTGAAATTAGTTAAAAATGAAGAAGTGATGAGGCTTACCAGAGCCAAGTTTGACAAAAGGACATTGACAGTGGATGACATTGAGAACTTGGGAGTCTGGTATGCAACTATGAATATTGTGCATACAAAACTTATGATACTAACAGGGAGAATTCAGCCTCAACAACTGCAATTTATACATCATATCAAATGGTAAAAGAGGGAAAGTACTTTGATCTTTGTGAGCTTCTGAGGTAAAAATTATGGACAACTTAAAAAGAACAAAGGAGATGAAATATAAATTCTGGTATGGATCTCTTATCATATGTCTCATGTTTTATTTCTTGAAAGAGTTGCCTATAATGAAAGGTATGGTATGGAGTCTAAACACTCCTATTGTACATCATATCTTAGACTTCATAAGAAGCTTCCTGGATTACAAAATCTACAGTACTGCATTTTTGGGATTCTTCGAAACATTTCAAGAAGATATGCAATCAAGAGAAAGAATTCCATCCAAGGTGGTGGAAAAATGCAAAAAGGACATAACTTTCATGGTTAACAAAGATAATTTTTACATGGAGGCTATTGAGCCTAGAACCTTCTGGATTACAACTCTACCTTATTAGATTTCAGAGTTTGACTTAATTGGATATGCTGATATGGTTCTCAGCAAGCCTAGAGATCCCTCTACTGAGAGGTTTGGAACATATGATGAATTTATGAATAAATCAATTAAAAGGAATATAGAGGAAAATGAAGAGAAGATAAGGTCAAAGGCTGAAAAATTGAAGCCTAATATAGAAACAATACTTAAGTCCTCTTAAGGGTCAGCAAATAAAGAGTAAACTCTTCCCACTACATAGTAACCAAGAAGAACAAGAAAAATAGTATCATCTGCAGCAACTTCCTCTATTTCCTTCAGATCATCATTGCCTACTAAAAGGAGTAGGGCTAAGATTCCTATGCAAACTATTGAGAAGAAGATGCCTAGACAGAAGAGTCAAGCAAGGAGAGGAAAGATAAATCCAGTGAACATTGAAGATATTGAAGAAGAAGAGGAAAAAGAAGAAGAAATTGAAACTTTGGAAAGGAAGAAGAAAATAGAAAATGAAGTAGTTGAAGAAGAAGAGGCCTCAAAGAAGAAAGTTAAAGGAAAATCAAAGAAGAGCAAGAAATCTGATCATGTGCCCCTACAACTTGAAGCCATTGTTAGTCCAATCATAGAACAGGGTACCTTGAAAGAAATAGTTGAACTCTATGATGAAAGACCATCAATTGATAAATCCACTATTGAGGAAGAAGTTGTCAAATCTATGGGAATCCTCAATGTAGCCCTAATTGAGATCGGATATTAGTTACTTGAGAATCTAGCTAATGTTATCACTCAAAGGAGAGATGAATTTATGAGCAAAGATACTGAGATGAGGAATAGGGCAGCTGAGAAAGTTTGTCCCTCAATCTTTGTAGAAGAAAAGACTAAAGTTGTTTAAAGGCAAGCCAAAGAATTTAGAACAAAAAGAAGATTGAACACCTTGATGTCTAAGGACATAGATGAAATAAAGAGATTAGAAAAGGAGATTGAAGAAAACTATAGAAATTCTTAAGGAGTTGAAGATTAATAAAGAAATCATTAAAGACTTATCCAATTTGTCCTCTTTTGAGGAAACTGAAAAAGATGATAGAAAATCTAAAGGTACAAAAGCAGCAAGCACTAAATCAAATATACCTCCTAATGATATTGCATGAAAAAGCTTAGGAGTCTAGACAAAAAAAAACATTGATACAAGACATATGTCCTCTCATCAAAAAAACTACTAAAACACTAGTTGCAGAGGATCAAAACATTGACAATATATCTCCTCCAGAAGACATTAGTGCAAAGCATGATAATTCTCCTCTGGAATACAGAGAATGTTGAGGAAAAGAAGGAGAATCAAGAGAAGAAATAAGGAAATGAAGGAGAAAAGGATGAAGGGAAGCAAGAGGGTAAACCACGAGAAAAACAAATAGTTGAAGATAAATCAGAGAAAAGGTATGGTGAAAATGTTGAGGATACATGTCCAAGTGAATCAGAAACTAATTCCTTCAAAGACTTGCTGAAATTACAAATAAAATTCCAACTTGTTATTACTCCTCAACTATTGCAAGTTCCAACCAATGAAGGGCAAATTGATTTGACATGCATATCTCTCTTACACAAGTTGCAGATTTGTGGCATACTACATGCCTCTGCAAGGAAATGATTCTTACAAGAAAATCTAAAGAAATCTAGTACAATTGAGGATGCTGTAAAATTAGTACAAGAAGGACTACCAGAGGTAACCATTTATCACTCATTACCTCCAGAATAGAAACTTGGGCTACTAATGGATTCCTTCAAGGATCACTCCTCCCACCTAGAGAAGAAAGCAGAACAAGAGACAACAAGAAGAATAAATGACAAAAGAATGGCTGAGATGCTTGACAAATGTGCTAGTGCACATGACAAGCTTAAAGAAAACTTGAAGAAATTTAAAGTTTGCATTGATGATGCCACAACTTTATATCTATTCTGCCTAAATTGGCCAAATTTCATAAAGAACATCAAAGCTTAGATGGACTCTATTGAGTCATAAATTTCTAAGATGGCCGAAGTTTATGATTTGTCAAAAGACAAGATGGGTGCAACAAGGGCACAAGTGGAAAATCTACATGCACAATTATCTCAACTAGAGGATCAAAGAGGAAACATAAAGAAACAATTTAGTCAGTTGAGAGAGGCAGTAAATCTAAGTCTAGCCTCAATGTCTTGTATACTAGGGGAAGTAGGAAAGGTAGAACAAAAGATGAAGATCCTAATCAATCTAGAGGAAGCTGAGGAGATATGCATAGAGTGTGAATGTTAGAATCAAATACTAACCTCAGAGTATGTCATCTGGACTACCACTATTCAAAAACTTAAGGTAATCTATAAGGTCATCATACCATCCAAGTGAGTTGTTAGAGCAATGAAAATAAAACAATTTTTGATGTATATAGTATTGTGGAAATATTGAGTAGATTGGTAGTACCATTTTGGTTTTCAAGAGTATAATTTTGTAACTAAATAACACAATCAAGGGGAGCATTGTTTAGATATCTTATTGTCAGGGGAGTAGATATAGTATTTGGATTGATACAAAGGTTATCAATCCCTTTGTCCTTGATGTCAAAGGGGGGGAGAGAAACATATGTCTAAGGGGGATTATATGTGTTGAACACTCAGAATACTGAGAGGGGGTGAATCAGTATTCTTTGAAACCACTAAATCATTTAAATATTCATTTCACAAAGCTTGTTTAACTTGCATTAAGAAGGAAAAGCATGAAATCAACCATTAAAGCATATCACAAATGAACACCAGATTTTTACGTGGAAAACCCAAAAAGGGAAAAACCACAGTGATGATCAACTCACAATATATATTAATAAAGCAACCGGTTAAGGTTGATACAGTTGGTGGACTCACTATCCAAGAATGCTCACTGCAAGTGGCTCACTACCAAAGGACTCACTGTCTTGAAAAGAAAGAGATAGAAGAAGGGGATGGCTCACTGCCAAAATGAATTGCTAACAATGCATTTGAGTAATGTTGAAGATGTAGTTCCACTGAAGCTTAAAATACTGACTTTACACACTTCATCTTTAACACAAACTCAACTCATCTATCCTTGAATCAGATTTTGTTCACCTCCACACACTATGTCACTTCACAAATTTCACATATCCACACCTCCACACAAGAGATCAATCTTGTATATATACCGCATTAAGGAGAAACATCAATTAGGTCGGCACAACACATGTACTATATGACTTTCTGTCATGTCAGCCCAAAACTCAATCCAATAAGCTTTGTGGAGAGAACCAAAGCATGCAGAAAAATTATATAGGTTGGCAAAACCTATAAAAACTCTCATGACATCACTTCATACATTTCATAGCTCTGCACAACATTAACACCTTCAGGTCGACTCCACTGGTGAGGCAACAAAAGCATGAACTGACTGTTAGTTCACAAATTGACATGTGGACCTCCAAAATGCCTAACACTTAGATCATACATACTTTAGACATTCATAACCTTATCCTCTGATGTCAGGGAAAAACATTCTAAAACCTGCAAATAATATCATGCATGCCCTAACAAGTCAATGAAGTACTAAATAGCCTAAGATCAAACAAATGCAAACACAAGACATAAAACCCTAGACTACTAGTGTCAATCCTCCTTTATTTCTCCAAGATTTTGCAGTAGTTTTCTCTCATATTTGTAGACCTGCAAATACAATGAGAAGCTCAAGAGTATGTTGATGGAAAAATCAGAGAGAGTGCTCAAATTATGCAAGTGGGAAGTGAGAAATGAGACTGAAAGAGTGATTTTATAGAGTAGGGTTTGGATGAATGGTTGTGATTTCATGTTTGACTTTTGGTATGATGAAGGGTGTAGATTGATTAGGGTTTCCCAGTCACTAAAGGACAAAGGACAATTTTTAATTTGAAGAAATGATGAGGTGTAAGGTGTTTTAAATTAAATAAATTGTGTACATTTATTTAATTTAATTGAGAAGGGGGACAATGTGATGAAATTTAATTAAATAAGTAGAACCTATTTAATTAGGGCAATACCTATAATTTAAATAAATATGTATTTATTTAAATTAATATGGTAAAGCGGACATTGGAATAATGAATAATTAAATAATTAATTAATTATAGAATAAATTTGGAAGAAAATAGCTAAGTAATTAAATAAATAAAATTTATTTAATTTAAAGCATAAAGGGGAAAAGTGAATTAATTAAATAATTAAAATTATTTAATTAATAGTAGAATGTGATATTAGGATGAATTAGGTGTCAAAATGGCATTCATAGGCTCAGGACATTTTTAGGTGTCTACATTTTGCCCCTCTTTGATACAATGTCGATTTCGCCGTTGTGTCAAAGAAAATTCAAGAAATATGCTCAAAACATGCCCTAGTGTGCCCCAGATGAGGGCCGAGGCGTGATGGCCTTATGCCCTCTCAGGAAATTTTTCAAATTTTCTAAAAATTGTTCAAAAAAATTGAAAATTTTTCTAAAAAGGTGTACGGGATACAAAAAAGTGATCTAGGAGTGAAAAATTGGTCACGAAAGGTGTTCAGTGTGTAAAAAGAGGCTTCAGGTTGTCCAAATTTAGAAAAAATGGTCCCACCTAGGTCAAAACTTTCTATAAATTGTCCAGCATGAGGCTACTTGAAAATTGATCCCCCAAATGGCTTGGTTGAGGGTTGATTTATAGGGAGTGATTTGATTCAATGGCTAAGATTGAAAGTTGATTTGAATGATGTGGATGGTTGAGATTGAATAGGGTTTCCCACTCCACAAAGAGTTGTAGTCATGTGACAAGTATAGGGAGGACCTAATTTAAATAAAAGATTATTTAAATTAGTGGGACATGTGACGTGTATTAAATGAAAAATATACTACCACACATGATTAAACTAAGAGGTGGACAAGTGTTGGAATGTGGTGAAAGGTGAGGACCTAATTGAAATATTTTATTTGAATTATTTGGAAAATGGGAGAGGGCTAATTTAAATAAATATTTTATTTATTTAAATTAGAGGAAAGATGGGAAATTAATTAAATAAATAGGATTTATTTAATTAATTGGCTAGTGGGATGAATCAGATTAAGAATGGGAAATTAATTAAATAAATAAGATTTATTTAATTAATTGTCTAGGTGATTAGGATGGAAAATGATAAGTTGGAAAATGATAGGTTGGATGAGACAACGTGCCCCAAGTGTAAGTGACATAGAAGATCAACCTACACATGCCTGTTTGCCAGGTTTTCATCATGGTACTTATCCAAGGTGCCACCAAGGGTGGTTTTCACCATTGGATGAAGGGATTTCTCTTTACTATTTTGATTTTTTTTTTTTTTTGACTTTTTTGGAATATTTGGATGGGATAGGTGGATATGGATAAGAGAGACTCAAGTATCTAGTTCCATGAAAGGTGATAGCTCAATTAGAGATAGATGTCATCGCATGAACCATGTCAAATGTCATTATGCTCATAGATGTTGGTAAGGGATTGCATGAGATGAAAATGGATTAGGTAGATAATGCATTATGACATGGATTATGGAAGGAGGGATAGTGGATTATGGAGGAAAGGATAGTAGATTATGATGTGGATTATGTAGGACTTATGCAAGAGGGTGAATGGAAGGCTTATGCAAAAGCATGGACCATAAGGAAGTGATGGGGGAAGATATGTAGGATAATAGTTAAATGATGGGGTGATGCAGGTATGTGGGAATGTTGTAGAATGGAAGGGAATCATGACCAACGGTTGCACACACCATGATAAACATTGAAGCTTTTGACTTGGAGGAGGTGTAGGAAGCAATGATGATGTTTTCTTAGGAGATGGTTGATTTAGGAATTTAGGGACCCACATAGACTTAGAATTTTTATGATTTTTGTTTGACTTGTGGGATAAAGGAATTTGAGATTTTTGAATGGAATGGGATTTTTGGATGGAAGATGATGATTGAGATTTTTGACATGTGGATGCTTCATTTGACTTGACTTCTTTTTTCCTAAGTACCCAAACCATTTTATTTTTGGACTTTTCTTTTGGAGGTATGGGCTTAGGTAGCATTTTAGATGTATTTGGCTTTGACCTTTTGCATTTGTTTTCTAAGGCATGAGGATCCTTAGGATTTTTTTCTTTATCAGTAGAGGCATCCAAATTTTTATTTTTGAATCCCTTAGGGTTGATGGAAGCTTCATGTTTAAACGATGTGTGCATTTGTTGATCATGATTAGGAATTTTAGAGGATTTTTGGATAAATGGATAAGGGGATTGGATAATAGGGATATTAGGCATTGGTAGAAGTGGAGGCAAAGTAGATGGAGGGATAGTAGGAGTTGGAAGTAGTGGAGGTAAATTAGATGGTGGAAGGTGTATGGTCACATGCTTTTGAGATTTGTAGGACAATGGAGGTGGAATGGCCACATATGTTTTGGGGGTATAATAGGATCTGTGATGGAAAGGAGTAGATTTAGAAGGCATGGAGGAAGTACCAACATATTGAGATTGTTTTCCTTGGGGTGTATATCCAAGGCCATATGAGAATGGAAGGACTTTGACATGGATGAGCTCCAAAATACCTTCTTCATGAAGGCCTAAGCCTTTACCTTGGTAGTTCATTTTTTGGAGTATGCGATGGACTATGGGACTAGGTGTATTTTGAACACTAGACTTGAGTTCATTAGTGGATGGAGAAGGTGAAGTGGTGGACAATGGTTGTTATTATCCTAAGGAGGAACATTCATGGATGAAGGTGGTAAGACCAAGTGGATATGATGGTGGATTTGAAATGGGGTCGATAGTGGATGATGATGAAGGATCATTAGGATCTTGATTATCATTGTGCTCACTAAGATCCAAGGTATTCGTTTGATCTTCTATGTTTTCTTGGGAGGCATGTGTCTCATCATGACAAGTGGATGTTGTGGGGTCAAGGGTAGGACTAGATGGAGGAGAAGTTTCTTTACCTAGGAGGAAGGCCATGAAGTAGGGTGAGTGCCCAAGTAGGTCAATAAGACTTTCATTAGATTAAGTATGTAAGTCTTGGGTATCTTGCTCATGAATGGCTATGGGGGTATGAATAGGATTAAGTTGTTCATGGATAGGTTCTTCATCATGGATAATATCTTGATCATGGAAAAGGTAAAGCTTATAGATAGGTTGAATGAAAGTGATTTGATCTTGATTAGAATGAGGGCTTGGTGTTTCCATATGCTTAGGATTAAACTCTTGACATAGCTCTTGACTTTGAGTGGAAATGTAAGTGGGAGATCTTGTAGAGGTTTGATGGTTTGTGGACTACATGATGGGGTTGAAGGAATGGGCATGATGTTTGAAGGCTCTTTGAGAGGCCTAAGGATGGGTGTTTGGTGACATGGAGGGGGTTTATTCCTTGCTAGTAGCCAATGGATCACATCCTTTGCAAGGGTATGGGTGGATGGACAATATAAGGGATGGACAATGAGGGTAGAAATTGGTTTATGATTAGGATTAGGTGGAGTGAAAGGTTCCCATGGTGGAGGAATAAAATGGATGGAGGGTGTTGGCTTATGATTAGGATTTTGATTGGATGAAAGGTCAAAGGGATTGAATGAATTGGTGGAATTGGATGACCCCCTAGGCTTGCTTTTATAATGTCTAAACTTAGGACATGGAGTTGATGGATTGGTAAGTGGATTGCATGGTGGTGGGGGTAATGAAGGGTTTGGTGGATTAGAAGGTGGAGAGACCAATGTATTAGAACTAGGAGAATATGGTGGTGTTGACATAGGACTAGTAGGCTTTAGGATAGGCTTTTGATTGGATGTTGGTATAATATACTTATAGGTGGGATAAGCTAGACTAGTGTCTTGAAGACATTTTATATTTTTTCAAGGGGTGACTTAGGATCACATGTTCTTGTTGTGGAATGAACTCATAGGTTGATGTAGGATTGACATGATAGGTGGATGGGTTAGATTGGTATGAAGTGGAGGTGGATGACACATAGGATTAAAATGAATGTTGTTGATGTGGAGGTTGTAATCATTGAATGGCTAGGGGATGTGTTTGTTGGGTTTGGGATTGACAAGTTTCTATGAAGTGTTGGGATTTGACTAGGAGTTGTTGTGTTTGTGGTGATTGGATTTGTTGAAGTTGTTGGATGATGGCTTGGAATCTTTGTATGGTAGGTTGGTCTAGGGGTTGTGGTACTTGGTGAAGTGTTTGAATGAGGTCTTGGAATTGGGGTACTAGAATCTTGTCCTCTAGTGTTGGCATGGTGTCATACATGTGTTTAAGTCTTTGAATTTCATCTTGTTCCTCAAGGTATGCAACATGATTCTTGTCATTATTAGAAGTTGGAGGAGTGGCCCCTCAAAGTATAAGCTTAGGTCTTGCATTTGTCTCATCAATAGGATTAGGAGAGGGGCCTCATCAAAGTATGATTTTGGGCTTTGGTTTTGTCTCATCATTAGGATTAGAGGGAGGGCCTCCTCGAAGTATGATTTTGGGTCTAGGATTGTCTTCATGATTGGGATTAGGAGGAGGGCTTCCTCGAAGTATGATCTTGGGCTTTGGATTGGGCATAGGATTGCTAAGGATCAAGACCATTTTGACAAGTGCTTGACTAGGATTAGGATGATGATGTGGAGTATGATTAGGGTGATGTGATTAGGATGAAATTGATTGGATTTGAAAGATGATGATGATGATTAGATGACTTGGCTTGATTAGGATGAAATTGATTGGATTCGAAAGAGGATGATGATGATTAGATGACTTGGCTTGATTGGGATATGATTAGGATAATGATTAAGATGATGTTGATTGGATTATATGATTAGGAAGGGTGATTAGGATATGATTAGGATGACTTGGATATGAAGCAAATAACAAGGATGATTAGGGTTTTGACTAGGATGAGCTGACTTGGAATGAATGTGTTGACTAGGATGATTTATCTTAGAATGAATGTGTTGGAAAGAATGTTTAGGAAGAAGTCTTTATGTGTGTGTTTACAGCTAGATGTGGCAATTTGCAAACAAATGATTATAGATGTACACACTTGAATCACACACGTAAGACACATAATCAAGTTTGACTTGGAAATTTTGAATGGGATGATTAAGTAAGCACTTGAAGACACATCAACGAGACCTATATTAGTCAAGTGGGTATTGTTGAAATGCACAAGACAACTGAGAGGGGGGGTGAATCAATTTTCTCAAAAACTTTGACTACTTATGAATATCACCACATCAAATGTTCAATCAATGTTATTATGATTTAACCATGAAAGGAAGAAACAAGAAGCTCAACACAATAACACATCCAACACATGAGACACCAAATTTTTTACATGGAAAACCCTAAAAGGGAAAAACCACGGTGGGTGTTAGCCCACAGAAATAAATATGTTATAACAATACTAAAAAATAAAGGCTCACTACCTTAGGGCTCGCTGCCCAAAATGTTCACTACAAATGTTGGGACTCATTGCCATGGGTTAGTGAACTGATTTGATAGCATCTACTCCATGCCTGAGTTCAGTTCCATTGAAGCAATAGTATAACTCCTATGCTCTGCTCTTTTTACACCTTTTCACTTATCTTTGTATTTTCACACAAGAACCTATTTTTTGCAACTACATTACATGTTTTTATACAATTCATCAACCTTAGAATGTATATCAAGGTCAGCATTACATTCATCAACCATTGGAACAATCTCCAAGGTCAGCATTACAAACATACATAGAAATAGGTCTAGACCTAAAAAAATTAGCTAAGGAAAAGATGTATGCAGATCATGTTATGTCTTAGCTAGGATTCAAATGTAATCTTCCACACCACAACATTCTTCCTCAATCTTCTATGCATCTCCACAAGTAGTGGAAACAACTAGGTCAACCAAGACTAGTGTTAACACTAAGTCTTCTAAGAACAGTCTTTATCCATGATCCAAATTTCTCTCTGTGGACCAATCCAAAGGTAGGAACACAATTAGGAGACATCCACAAGCAGATTGTGATCACCAAGAACATCCACACAACCCCTAAACACTTTATCCATAAGATTCTTCAACCAGGAACACTTGAACATAATTGTTATCAACTGTCATATAGAAAGGATCGCTTGCAGACCACCAAATCATGAGCCATTGGAGTTGAAGACACATAACAACATTACAAACTTGATTCCAAAACCATAGATCAAAGTACTTAAATGTGGAGAAATGTGGAGTAGAATACATTCTCCCTGGCACCACCAAATGTACAAAAAAAGTAGTTTTCACTCTGGTGAACATAACTCACTCAAAACTTCATACCGAAGGCTCAAACTTGGAACATAGCATCTTCAGACATGTCTCTAAATAAATTCCAATTGACAGACAAAGATATTTAATCTACAAGAAATGCAGAGCAATTTGCTAGACTATTCTTTAGTAAACAAAGACACTCTTCAACACACTATTTCCACTAGAAGAGAAAATTTTCTCAAAAGCACTTGGAAATTCAGTATCAGGAATACTTATTCATTATCTTCAGGTACATTGACATCAATGACAACACTGGTTAGGCACATACTTTCAACAATCTCCCCCTTTGTCATTGATGGCAACATATGATGTGAAAAACTGTAAAGACCATCAAGACAAGATACTCCCCTTTTCTTTTTACATATATGCACTCTTTCTCCCCCTACATTTTTCACATGATTTCTCTCCCCCTTTGACATCAATGGCAAAGGGCACATACTTGTACTCTATTTCTCTGATAAAACTAAAAATACTTACTTATTATTAGGAACTCAAGTCAGTAACATCTAGCTACTCCCCCTGAGAGGTAGCTCTCAAAATATCAATCCAGATCAATGAATGAGGCTCTAGGATCCACTAGATTGATGCATTCCTATGCATCCTAGTTCAGAGCAGGAGGGGTAATAACCCCTAATGTTTCTCTGAGATGCTCAAAAGTATCCTTAGGTAGAGGCTTGGTGAAAATATCTGCAATCTAATCCTTTATGGACACATATTCCATATTTACTTCATTCTCTATCACTTTTTATCTCAAAAAGTGATATCTTATTGATATATGCTTTATTCTTGAGTGCATCACTAGATTCTCTGAAATGTTTATAGCATTTGCATTGTCACAAAAGATTGCAATTGGATCTTCATACACAACTCTTATGTCCTTCAAAGTCTACTTCATCCGTAACACTTGAGTGCAACAACATGATGTTGCAATATACTCTGCTTCTGTAGTAGACAAGGAGATTGAATCTTGCTTCTTGCTTAGCCATGAAACCAATCTATTTCCCAAGAATAAAGCAGCTCCACTTGTACATTTTTTGTCATCAACATCTCTGGCCCAATTTGCATCTATATAAGAACTAAGAGTGAAATCATTATCTTTTGGATACCATAAGCCATGATCTGATGTGCCTTTCAAATACCTCAATATTCTCTTGACTTCCATCACATGTGACTCTCTAGGATCTTCTTCAAATATTGCCACAAGACATACTACATGCATTATATCAGGTCTAGTTTGAGTTAGATCAATTAATCCTCCAATCATAGATCTGTACCTTTTCTGATTAGTCTTAGGTGATTCATTAGTTTTGCTCAACTTGTAGCTAGTCACCATGGGAGTGCATACTGGTTTGGAGTCCTCCATCCCAAACTTCTTCAACAACTCTTTCACATACTTAGACTAAGAAATGAAGATTTCTTTATCTGATTAAGTAATTTGAAGATCTAGAAAGAAATTTATTTCACCAAACATAGACATCTCAAATTCATTTTGTATTTCTCCTGCAAACTTCATGCTCATACCTTCATTTCCTCCAAAGATAATGTCATCAACAAAGACTACAACAATCATGATTTGATTATCATTGATTTTGAAATAGAGATTGCTATCAGTAGTGCCTTTATTGAACCCTAATTGCAACAAATACTTGTCTAACCTTGCATACCAGGCTCTGGGGGCTTACTTTAGTCCATACAAGGCCTTCTTCAATCTGCACACCATGTCATCTTGGTCTGATAACTTAAATCCTTCTGGTTATTCAATGTAGACTTCTTCTTCCAACTCACCATTCAAGAATGTAGACTTAACATCCATCTGATACACTTTGAAATCTTTGAATGCTACAAATGCCAAAAACATTCTGATTGCTTCAATTCTTTCCACAGGAGCATAGGTCTCTTCAAAATCTATCCCTTCAACTTGAGAATATCCTTTTCATACTAGCCTTGCTTTGTTTCTAAATACTTCTCCATTCTCATTCAGCTTATTCTTGAAGACCCATTTACTTCCAATCACATTCTTATCAATAGGTCTAGGAACCAATTCCCAAGTTTGATTCTTCTCTATCTGCATCAGCGCTTCTTCCATGGCCTTTATCCAATTTTCATCATTGCAAGCTTCATTCACATTTTTTGGTTCAACTTTTAAAAGCAAATAGTATTTCACTTGTTCTTCTGCAGCTCTTTTCCTTCTCAATACCCCTTTGCTTTTGTCTCCAATAATTTGATCTTCATACCTGGGAGTCTTAACTGCATTTTCTGGAGCCTTTTCATCTTCATCTTGATTGTCTTCTTATTCATCTTTCTTCTCATTTACTGTGACACCAAGTTTATCTAATTCATATCCACTCAGATATGATGATCTTTCCTTGTCTTCATCCACCTTCACATTAGCACTCTCAACAATCTTTTTCATCCTTTTGGTGTAGTACTGGTAGGCCTTACTCTTGGTAGTGTATCCAAGGAAGATTCCTCCATTACACCTAGCATCAAACTTGCCTAGATCTTCTTCCCTTCTGATATAGCATTTGCTTCCAAAAACTTTGAAATATTTCACTGTAGGAATTCTTCCAAACCACAACTCATAAGGAGTTTTAGAGCTATTACCTTTTACTTGAACTCTATTTAGGATGTACACAATAGTATGTATGGTGTCTCTCGAGTACACTTTTAGTAGGTCAACTTCCTTAAACATAGTCCTAGCAACTTCTTGAACTATCATGTTCTTTCTTTCAACAACTCCATTCTGCTGAGGAGTCCTAGGTGCAGACAACTGTCTCTTTATTCCTTATTCTTCATAGAAAATATTGAATTCATTTGATGTGAACTCACCTCCTCTATCAGACCTTAAGCATTTGATTCTCAACTCTAACTCATTCTCAACCATTGCCTTGAAAGCTTTGAACTTGTCTAGGGCTTCAGATTTTTCTTTTAGAAAAGTGACCCAAGTCATTCTAGAATAATCATTAATAAGTAACATAAAATACTTATCTCCTTGTAGACTTCTCACCCTTGTAGGACCACACAAGTCTATATGCACTAGATCTAGCAAATTGATAGAAAATTGTTCTTTGCTCTTGAAACTTGGTCTTGTCTACTTCCCCAACTGTGGTGCAGGAGCACCATCTCAAGTTAAAGCCTCCCTGAGGCAACTTTGGAATTTTGGTTTAAGGTTGATGATTTAATGATGTAATAAGGTCTTTTAGGCCATGATGAATATGTTTGAGTCTATTTTAGGTCCTAGGAGTTCTTGGTTGGGTCATTTTGCAATTATGGTTAAAAGTTGTCAAATCTTGTAAAAGTGTCATGTTGTAAAATGCAAAAATGCTACAAATGGAATGTGAAGGGTCAAGGGCATGTAGTAGTTGAAAAGTTGGTCTGTAAACATTGGGACAAGTTTGAAAAGGCATAAATAGCCTGAATCCATCATTGTAATGGTGGTGGAGTGGTTGGAAGACATTTGGAGATCAAATAATGCAAGAAAACTCAATTTTTTCTAAATTTTGACTATTTTTTCATTGTTTCTGAGGCTAGTACAGCCCTGTACAGCCTAATAATGACATGCAACTAATTTTTTTTGATAGTGCTCTAATTCTTATTTCATTTTCCATTGGTTTCATCAATTGTTATAACATTTTGTGAAAGTTATGGTTAAATTAGTGATTGGCATATCTAGATTTTAGGCCTAATTGGCAGAAAGACAGTCCATTTTTTAAGGATTCCGTACAAAGTAACCTACCCTAATTTTGAGATATGTTAAATAAGGACCAAATGTGTATTTGAATCAAGTTTTAGTTCTTGGAGATCTATTATGGTTTGAAAGTTATGTCCGAAAAACCCTATTTACTGCACCTACCTTAAGCCTAGTCAAGAGCAGTAACAGTCCATTTTTTAAGCATACTTTCCAAAGTAACCATATCTAATTTCCACATATGTTGAAGTATGACTAAATGGGTATCTAAAACACAATTTGGTTTCTAGGTTTGAGGAGTATTCTACAAGATATGCTCCATTTTCACTGTTTCAAGTGCTACTGGCCAAATTGAAGAAATTGTGAGAAAGTGTTTGTAATATGTTTGTTGAGTGAATCCTCCATGCTCTACATCAAGTGGTATAAGAGCTCAGAAGGTCTAGGAAATAAAGTTTTATTTTTGTGTGTTTATGTTTGTGTAGGTTGAAGAGAGAACCTGGTTGCCAAAAGACTAGGTAGAGGAAAAGAGAAGAGACCTAGGTGAGGCAAAGACAAGGAGAAGAAAGGAAAGACTTGCTTGAGGAAAGATTGATTTTTTTAGAAGGTACTTGCTGGCTGGGGGTTCACAAAAGAAGAAAAAAGAAGAAAAATAGAGGAAGAGGAAAAAAAAGGAAAAAGAGATGAAGAAGAAAAAAGAGAAGGAAAGGCAAATGGAAATTGACCAAGAGATCAAGGAGTTGAAGCAAGCCATGGAACAAATGAGAAAAGATATGGAGGAAATGGAAAGAAGAATAGACCTTGAGATGCAAAGGTGGCATTTACCAATCAAAAAGAGGGCATCATGGCCTATTAAGAAGTTAGTTCCAAGGAGAAGGCAAGAGAAGATAATGGAATCTTTGTTGGTAAAGGAAGATGATGAACAAAACAAGCAAGCTGAGGATGTAGCCACTTCAAGACATGAAGATGCCATGACAGCAAGCATGAAGAGCAATTAGATTGTGGAGCAAAATGATGATAAAGAGAAGGCCAAGGATGAATTGATCCTTGAGACTCAAGACTGGTTTAAAATATATGTTGGTATAGTGCTTGATTCATTATTTTCAAAATGAGATGTTGATCGGTTTTCTATGTTAGAAAATAGTTTGCATGATTAGGTAGTAGGTATAGGGGCAAAATATTAGGTGGGACAAGAGGAAAACAAAGGTGCAAACATTATAGTTACATTGCAAAGGCAAAAGAATAAGGACGACATCTATCATTTTCTTGTTGTGATGGCAATTTTGAGGAGGGACAAACCAAAGTTCAAGATGAAGAAGATTATTGCAGGTTCTCATGCATTTGTAGGTCCTCATTCAAGGGAGTTGAGTTTCTTTTTGGCCGGGAGTATGGTGCAGGAGCACCATGTCAAGTTCAAGCCTTCATGAGGCAACTTTGGAATTTTGGTTTACAGTTGATAATTTAATGATGTAATAAGGTCTTTTAGACCATGATGAATATGGTTGAATCTATTTTAGGTCCTAGGAGTTCTTGGTTGGGTCATTTTGCAATTATGGTTAAAAATTGTCATGTTGTAAAATGCAAAAATGTAACAAATGGAATGTGAAGGGTCAAGGGCATGTAGTAGTTGAAAAGTTGGTTTGTAAACGTTGGGACAAGTTTGAAAAGGCATAAATAGCCTGAATCCATCATTGTAATGGTGGTGGAGTGGTTGGAAGACATTTGGAGATCAAATAATGCAAGAAAACTCAAATTTTTCTAAATTTTGACTGTTTTTTGCTATTCCCTGTTAGAATCTAAAAAGATTATTAACCCAAAAAACTAGTGCAAATGATGCGAAATCAAAATAGCAACATAGAGTTAGTCTCCAAGAGAGTAATGCAAATGCTAGAAGCAAAATTGCATTAAGAGGATGCAAAAGCAAAAGATACAAAATACAAGCCAGGTAGCATGCTTATATAGACTAGGAAGAGGGAGGAGGTGGCAACATCAACCAATGAGGAGCAACCATCTATCGAACTAAAGATAGAAAAGTATCTTCCCAAGATAGCTAATGGATGCTCACATGTAGGAAGGTGACACCTCACAACCACTCACCTAATAAGACATGCTTTATTAACCTAAGCGAGATTAATATAAGTGTAGGAAAAACCTAGGAAAATAGGGAAAAATAAATAACCCAACTAGGAAATAAAAACCTACACTAACACCCCCCATAAGCGAAGCTTAGGTGGATGTGGAAATGGGTCCCGACAAATCAAGCCTGATGAGGTACCCATGTACATAAAATCCCCCTCCCCAAAGAGAGAGAAAAGAGACCCCCCCAAAAGTAGAGAGTCAAGACTCTGAGTGAGAGGAAGAAGCCTCCCCAGAAGATGAAGCATCCCGCACCCCCAACAAAGCTCATAAATGAAGGAACTTGCTCTCAGTGAAGGGTTTGGTGAAGATATCAGCAACCTGCTCAGAAGTCAGATAGTAGCAAAGGTCGATGACGTGGCCATGGATGAGCTCCTAGATGTAGTGCATGTGGACCTCTATGTGTTTGGTCCGCTGATGATGGACCAGATTCCATGAGATCTGAATGGCACTATGGTTGTCACAAAATATGACTGATGGCCATCTGATCTGGATACCAAACTCAGTGAGAAGATTTTGAAGCCAAATGGCCTCAGTGGCAGCATTCACAGCCCCCCGATACTCAGCCTCAATAGAAGATAGAGCAATACAGACTACTTCTTGCTTGACCAACAAATAGGACCTGAACCAAGTGAGAAGTTATAACCTGAAGTAGACTTGTGATCCTAAGAATTGCCTACCTAATCTGAATCTGTGTAGCCCACCAAGTCAAGCTCAATACCCACTACATAGTGAATCCCAAAACTATGAGAACCCTGAATGTAGTGAAGGATCCGCTTGGCTGCTTTCCAGTGTAGCTCATGAGGCTCCTACATGAATCGAGAGACCATGCCTACAGCATATGAAATGCCGGGTCTCGTATGAGTCAAATAAATGAGACTCCCAACAAGCTATCGGTACAAAGTGTCATCAACAAGTGGAGAAGAACACTGAGCCTCAAGTTTGACTCCAGAAAGAAAGGGAGTCAGAGCAGGATTACAATCAGCCATATTAAACCTCAAGAGAAAATCTAGAGCATACTTGGACTGTGTGATGGTGATCCCAGAAGAAGACTGGTATATCTCAATCCTGAGAAAGTAATGCAACAAGCCCAAGTCAGTCATCAAAAACCTGTCATGAAGGGCAGTTTTGACAGCCCCAATGGTGGATGAAGAACTCCTTGTGATCCACAAGTCATCAACATACAGAACTAGAAATAGGAGTGAATCATCCTATTGTAGAATGTAGACATTGGGATCGGAATGGCACCGAGTGAACCCAACTGATAGAAGGAAGGAGTCCATCTTGGCATACCAGGCCCAAGGAGCCTGTTTGAGGCCATATAGAGACTTCTGAAGATAGTACACAAGTGAAGAATCCTAAAGGAACCCCTGTGGCTGCTCCATGTAGATCTCCTCCTGAAGGTCACCGTGAAGAAAAGCACTCTTCACATCCATCTGATGTACTTCCCAACGATTAGCTGCAACAATGGCAAGAACAAGTCAGATTGAATTCATTTGGGCAACTGGTGCAAAAGTCTCAGAGTAGTCAATCCTACGAACTTGGGAGAATCCTTTGGCGACCAAGTGAGCCTTATGCTTGTAAACTGACCCATCTGCTACAAATTTTGTCCAATATATCCACTTACATCAAACAAGTTTTTTTTCTCTTAGGAAGAGGGACAAGGTCCCAAGTGTGGTTCCTCATCAAGGAACTATACTCCTCCTACATAGCTGTATCCCACTCAGGAATACCAAAAGCCTCATGAAAAGACTATGGATCTGAGGCAGTAGCAATGAAGACATGTGGAGCATCCTAAAACTGTGAATGAGTCCACCTGGTGTCTGATGGATCCCTAACCTAATCACCTTCAGACTGTAAGGTCTGTCTAGCCCAAAGGGGACCAGAAGATGGAGAATCTGGAGGAGAATCATCAACCTCTGAATGATGACTAGGAGAGGAAGGAGGTGAGTCCTCTGAATCACTCTCTGCATCAGAAGTGGAGGTAGAAGACTGCTCAGGTGAATCTAACTCATCAAAAGATCTGTCATGTATCCCAAGTGACTCCAATGTCAAAGTAGGAGTTGGAGAAGTGATAGAATGTGAGATTGAAGAACCCTCCTCAAACTAAACACTCCTCTTAATGAACAACTCATGTGTAGTAGGGTGGAGTAACTGATAACCCTTCACACCATCAGGATAACCTACAAATATGCAAGGTCTACTCTGCGGATCCAAGGCCTTGTGTTTCTCTGCAGGAATGTGGGCCCATGCAGGAGAACCAAAAACTTGAAAGTGCTTAACTGATGGTTTCTGACCGCTCCAAGCTTCAAAAGGTGTGACTCCCTTTAAGGCTCGGTGAGGAACATAGTTCTGGATATAACAAGCATAGTTAATGGCCTCTACCCAATACTGTGGTGCAAGAGATCTGGAGTGAATCATGCAGTTTGCCATTTCCTTCAAGGACCTATTCTTCCGTTCTGCAATACTATTCTGCTAAGGATTGTATGCAACTGAATGCTGCAAATCAATCCCCTCTGAAGTGCAAAACCTCTCAAACTGATGGTTGACATACTCACCACCATTGTCAGTGTGCAAAACTTTGATGGCTTTCCTAGATTGCTTCTCTACAAAAGTTTTGAAGTCTTGAAAATGATCAAATACCTCTGACTTCTGTTTGAGAAAGTACACCCAAGGGTATCGAGAAAAGTCATTAATGAATGTGAGGACATATCTAGCCCTGCTGAAAGAAGGATGTTGAAATGGACCAGCCAAATCACTGTGAACTAACTCTAGTATCTGTGAAGCTCTCCATGCCTTACCTTTGTCAAAATTTTCCTTAGGATGCTTACCAAGAATGCAACCTTGGCAAACACCACCTGAAAACTGAATTGAAGGCAACCCTGTGACCATGCTCTGTTGGTTGAGCTGTTGCAAGTAGCAGAAATTAAGATGGCCAAACTGCTCATGCCATAATCTACTCACATCATTAGAATGAGTGAGCAAAATAGTCGAAGGAGGATTAGGAACAAAGTGAGAAAACAGATAGAGCCATGACTGATGATCTGCTCTCCCAACTGCAACTGTAGAACCACTGTGCAACTCACGAATCTCCACTGAATCAGGAGTGAACTCAACTTGCTTGCCTAAACCTGTGTGAGTGATCCGGTATACGAATAGGAGATTAGTTGATAATGAGGGCACACAAAGAACATCATGGAATGTGCCATCCCCCACATCAACAGACCCTCCCCCACACACCTCAACAGGAGTGTCATCACCCATCAAAATAGAAGGCATAGTGCATGGCTCCAAAGATGTAAGTTCTTCTTTAGATGAAGCCATGTGGTGCGAAACACCCAAATCGAGAACCCAAGTGGATGGTGAAGAAGTGATGCAGAGGCATCCACACTAAAACATTAACACATAGCATGGATGTCTGCAGCCCATCATCATCATCATATTCATCCTCATCATCATCATATTTGACTTAACACTGTCAGCATCATCATCATATTTACTGTGCCGACCGATATCCTCCTGTTGACCAGCCCTCGCTCTTTCGCCTGTCAACAACATCACCTTATTCGTGTATCGACAGCATCATCATGTTCGACCAGCGCGAACATCCTCCTGACGTCCACTGTTCACTTCAGCGACAACTTCCGTCTTCACTATCTTCAGCATCATGATATTCAACATCATGATAATCAACAGGATAAAGAACATCCGGTTCCCTCCATTTATCCTGATGATGACGATCCTTAACTCCTCGCACCTTTCCGTCGATGCTTGCGTCACCCGATATCCTGATGACGTATATCTTGATGACGATGACGTCACCCGCAGCTCCTCAATATCCTGCTGCTCCGAAATGTCCTGATGACGTATATCATGATGATGATGACATCATATCCTGCTGTTGGCCAAACTTAGCTTTTTCGGCCCGCGATCAACCCGATCTTCAACCTTATGCCGATACGCTCCTCCTCGGCAACTCCTGATGATGATCACCCCGACGCACATGCACTTCATGCAATCGAAAGCATCATGCTCATCTTCACTTATCCGGATGACGATGCCCGAACTGACTGCAAGATATTTGCAGAAATATCCTGATGATGCCGTTTTAACGAATTTTCAACCTTAGCGGATTTTCACTTCGCCGATCCGCCGAACCTCCTGGGATGACTCGATCCACTTCCAGGGTGACCTTTCACACTTTATCAGCTTGACCTAGCACATACCCATGCTAGGGTCTTCAACATCTCTCGACGGCGATCCTGCACACCTGCATGCAAACAAACAAACTAACACCTACCCTACTGTACATAACCATTCCACCGATCAGACGAATCAACCGGTGGAATGGATCAGTGAATCCATGAAACCACCAAAACCGCAGATCGATTACACAAAGGAGATCAAACAGAAGATGAAAACAGGATCTTTATTGATTTCAAAGATGCAATACAATATACTGTTTCTCACACAGCACACTCTAACTCCTCTGCTTAATGCAATTCTATCCTATTGATCGATGATATATCTCACATCAAACGATCCTCATGCTTAAATAGATTTTCCTACGAGTACTACTGACCCGACTCCAAGCGGCTAGGAACTCTCCAGGCGGCTGGGAGATCCAACCGAACATACATCATGACAGCTGTTCTAACAAACTTGCTAAAAATAGTAAAAGCATGGTCAGCATGATCTTATCATGATCAGCATGACCTTATTACATGCATTTGGTCTTATCAGACCTTCTTGAAAACATAAACAAGACTCAAACTAACTAACTGCCTCATGAAGGCCAGCTGTCAGGTAGGTGCTCCTGCACCAAGAAGCAACTACAACAAGGACCTTGCCCTTTCCTTTCCCCTTTCTATTTTCTTTTGCCTTGTTAGACCCCTCATTAGAACTCTATTTGATAGACTTAGGAACACTGATATTATTCTTCTCAAGAATGTGTGTGAAGTGATCAATTTGTTTCTTCATACATTTATGTTCATCATGACCAGGTCTTTTACAATAGGCACATTAGACCCTCTCTTTCTTAGGCTTGTCACCCTTGGAAGATTGAGTCTCATTAGTTGCTTTTGAAGCAACCGGTATCTGATCCTTCTTCTCTTTGCTATTCTTCTGTTTCTTATCCTTACTATTATTGCTACTACTTTGTCCTTTTTGTTCTTTTGTACCTTGGTTGGCAGTTAAGGCATGTGACTTAGAGGAATTAAGAGTGCCCATCTAGATTAGCTTGTCCTGTTCCTGAGTGAGACTAACAGCAAAATTATCTAAAGATGGCATGGTGAATTGAGTACCAAGTGCACCCTTAGTAGCATAGAAGGTAGAAACAAACACAAAGTATTCTAAACTTAGCTTAGAGAGAATACTAAGAATTAGTTCATCTTTCTTTTCAATTCCACTTTGTCTTAACTATAGCCTTAGCGATTTCAATTTAGTGAAGAAAATCCTGGATTGTGTTGAAATTGCCTGGACTTAAACTAATTAGTTCATTTTCCAACATATGACCCCTCATTGAATCTTGTGTGCCAAATACTTTTTCTAGCTTTGTCCAGATTTCATTTGGTGTATTCAAAGACTCAATGTGAAAGAGCAAATTAGGAGAAATAGACAAACACAATGTTCCATATGCCTCATCACATTTTTTAAACGACTTAGACTCTTCATCTTTAGTGGGTTCAGTTTCAAGTCCCATAGTTATCGTATTTAACCCAGCTTTCCTTAAGTGAATTGTCATACGTGATTTCCACTTAAAGTAATTGTATGGAGTTAGGATGGGTAGATTTGTTTGATCCATGATGAAGAAATGTAGAGAAGAAGTGTCGAAAAGAAGAGAACCCAACCAAGACACCCCCCCCCCTTTTCACTCAATCAAAGAACCCCCCCACAAGAAAATATGATTTGGCACTTTATATTAGTGCGTTTACAGCTACCACTAGCAATAAATACTCAGTGGTCTTGATTTCAATGCATTACAAAACCCTCATGAAGAGCATATGCTAAAAATACAACTTTGGCAAAATACTCAGAGAAATAAATAGCACCACTGCAATCTTCTCAAAAAATCATGTACTTTCAGAAAAAGAATCACCTTGATATGAGGTTGTATGTGAAAGTTATGATCATCTAAAGTTCTCAAAATGAGAACTGTGCAGTGTCACGACTACGAATCTGAAACTTATGAAAAAAATTTGCATCAAAATAAAAAAATGTCTATACTAGTGCATAGAGCACGAAAAATAGCCAAAATCAAAAAAAAATTCGTGGGAAAAGGAGTCTGTATGAGCAAGAATGGAGCATTTGAAAACTGTGTTCAAAACTGCAACTGCCAACAGAAAGGGGTCATGTTGTAGCTTTTTGAGCACGTTTCTACAAAATATATAGACTGCATGCAAAAAAAGAAAGATACCCAGATGGTTTTTCTGTGCTACGAACAAAACCCAAAAGACATTTTTCTTGTTGATGTACATAAGATGTAGTTCTAATGTAAATAGAATACCTTTAGCAACAAAAAACAACCCCAACAACCAAAAAATGGCATGGAAAGGCTGAATCAGGTACCTAAGAGAAGCAAAGGCATGTTGGAACCTACAATATTGATTGAAAACACCAAATATGGAAGCTGGTTGTCAGATTTGAGTTTGAAAACCCCGGTTCCGCAACTGTGTATGATGATCTCTGATTTCGGTAAAACGAAAGCTAAATCTAACTTTCTCAAGCCTCCTAGATGTGTTGGAATAGCTAGAAATGCTACCAGTATAACCAAAAATGCTGCAATCACCCAGATTTCATAAAACACATGTGTAAACCCTAGAGATTAAAAAGTTTTCGTCAAACTTTTCTTATTCTTAAGATCATCCGAAGATGCAAGAGAAGAGTATATTTGGTTTTTTAAAAAACTACAATAAGCTTTATTAGCCGCCCCCCCGAATCTCTTAAATAAGGAAACTAAAATCTACTCTTGCACATAGCTACGCTCTGATACCATGTTAGAATCTGAAAAGATTATTAACCTAGAAAACTAGTGCAAACAAATAGATATCTAAACTATGAATGCAAATGATACGAAATCAAAATAGTAACATAGAGTCAGTCTCCAAGAGAGTAATGCAAATGCTAGAATTAAAATAGCATTAAGAGGATGCAAAAGCAAAAGATACAAAATACAAGCCAGGTAGCATGCTTATATAGACTAGGAAGAGGGAGGAGGTGGCAACACCGACCAATGAAGATAGAAAAGTATCTTCCCAAGATAGCTAATGGATGCTCACATGTAGGAAGGTGACACCTCACAACCACTCACCTAATAAGACATGCTTTATTAACCTAAGCGAGATTAATAGAAGTGTAGAAAAAACCTAGGAAAATAGGGAAAAATAAATAACCCAACTAGGAAATAAAAACCTACACTAACATTCCCGAGGCTAGTACAGACTTGTACGGCCTAATAATGATGTGCAACCAATTGGGTTTGATAGTTCTCTAAGTTTTCTTTCACTTTCCATTGGTTTCATAAATTTTTATCATGTTTTATGAAAGTTATGGTTAAATTAGTGATTGGCATTTCTAGATTTTAGTCCTAATTGGCAGAAAAACAATCCATTTTTTAAGGACTCCATACAAAGTAACCTACCCTAATTTTGAGATATGTTAAATAAGGGCCAAATGGGTATTTGAATCAAGTTTTCTTTCTTGGAGATCTGTTCTGGTTTGAAAGTTATGGCTGAAAAACCCTATTTGCTACACCTACCTTAAGCCTAGTCAAGAGTAGTAACAGTCTATTTTTGAAGCATACTTTCCAAAGTAACCATATCTAATTTCTGCATATGTTGAAGTATGCTCAAATGGGTATATGAAACACCATTTGGTTTCTGGGTTTGAGGAGTATTCTGCAAGATATACTCCATTTTCACTATTTGGAGTGCTACTAGCCAAATTGAAGAAATTGTGAGAAAGTGTTTGTAATATGTTTGTTGAGTGAACCCTCCATGCTCTGCATCAAACTAACATTCCTTACAAATGGTATTGGTAGGTTTCACAAGATTTGGTAAATCTCTCATAGCCTATCTTGAACTTATCTTCATCAGATTATCAAAGTTGATATGACACATCCTTCTATGCCACAACCAACTCTCATCTGTCTAAGCCAATAAATAATAATAATTAGTTCCTCTTAATTGGTAAATTTTACCTCTAGTCTTCTTACTGGTAGAAATCACTATTATGAGGCTTTCCATGATCTTGCACCCATTATCTTTGAATCTCATATCATAACCTTTATCACACATATGACCAACACTCAAAAGATTATGCTTTAAACCCTTCACATATAGGACATCATCAGTGTTGTGCTTTCCATAAAAATAAATAGATCATTTTCCACAAATCTTACCAGTTACATTATCTCCAAACCAAACTAGACCTCCATCATACTTTTCCAAACTCACAAACTTACTTTTATCACCGGTCATTGTTTTGTGAGCATCCACTATCAATAATCCATTCATCCTTATATTTTTCAACCTAAATAGCCAAAGCACTTTCTTCCACTAGTTTTTCTTCCTTCACACAACTAGCAGGATTAGTGGACACAGGTCCTTAATGGCAATAAACAAGCATTCATTTGCACTAGTACTAGCATTATCAAATTCATCATCTGTCACACCTTCATCATCAAGATCTCTAACATAGTAGCATTTCTTTGGAACCCTAGGTCTATTCTCAAATCTTTTTCTATTCCTTTCAATTCTCTCAGGACACCTAGAAGCATAGTGACCAACCTTACCACATGTAAAACATTTGAAAGGTAATTTGCCTTTAAACTTACTAGAACCTCTTTGCAGTCTGTCAACAAAGTTGGCTTCAATTTCATCAAGCTCATCATCAGGTTCCACCTTTTACTTCTCAACTCTGGAGATCTTCTCTAAAGTACTGGCTTTGAAAGCAGTCTCAATCTTTGGCAAAGTATCACCAAGTTCTCTCATCTCAAAAGTTGTAAACTTTCCTAGCAATTGGTTCTTGGTGACATCTTTCATAGTCATTACTTCTTCAATTACAGCTACCTTGTGACTGTAGGATTTAGGTAATGACCTAAGAATTTTCATCACTTCCTTCTCCTTGATAGTTCCTCCCATACCTTTTATTCCATTGATAATTTCATCAACTTTTTGCATGTAGACTGTTATGTTCTCATCTTCGCTCATCTTGAAACCCTCATATTTCACTTTCAGGCCCTGCAATTTGGCGCTTTTAACAGACTCATCTCCTTCATACAAATTTTTTAGCTTTTCCCAAACTTCATAAGCAGTTTCTAGATCCATGACCTTTATCAACTCAGTGTTAGACAAAGCACTTAACAAAACATCTCTAGCTTTTATATTTAACAAATATTCTTTGATTTCATCTCCAGTTGTTAAATCATTCTGAGGCATGGTATACTTTGTCTTTGTCGCTTTCCACACTGTATAACCAAGACAAAGGAGATGAATTTTCATTCGTACCTTCTAGAGAGCATAAATTGTTCCATCAAACTATGGAGCTTCCTTCCTGTAAGACATCCTGGATCTACCTCAAGCTGTTAGGCTTACTTCAGATGAACTTGGCTCTGATACCAATTGTCGAAATGCACAAGACAACTGAGAGGGGGGGTGAATCAGTTGTCTCAAAAACTTTGACTACTTATGAATATCACCACATCAAATGTTCAATCACTATTATTATGATTTAAACATGAAAGCAAGAAACAAGAAGCTCAACACAATAACACATCCAACACATGAGACACTAGATTTTTTACGTGAAAAATCTGAAAAGAGAAAAACCACAGTGGGTGTTAGTCCACAGAAATAAATATGTTATAACAATACCAAAAAAAAGAGGCTCACTGCCCAAAATGGTCACTGCAAATGTTGGGGTTCACTGCCAAGATCGACTCACTTCCAAGGGGTGGCTCATTGCCAAGGGTTGGTGAACTGATTTGATAGCATCTACTCCATGCCTGAGTTTAGTTCTATTGAAGCACAATATAACTCCTTTGCTCTACTCTTTTTACACCTTTTCACTTATCTTTACATTTTCAAACAAGGAACTCTTTTTCACAAATACATTACATGTTTTTATACAATTCATCAACCTTGGAATGTACATCAAGGTTAGCATTACATTCATCAACTATTGGAACAATCTCCAAGGTCAACATTACAAGCATACATAGAAATAAGTTTGGACCTAAACAAAATTAGCTCAAGAAAAGATGTATGCAGATCACATTATGCCTTAGCTAGGATTCAAATGCAATCTTCCACACCACAACACACTTCCTCAATCTTCTATGCATGTTTGCAAGTAGTGGAAACAACCAGGTCGGCTAAGACTGGTGTTAACACTAAGTCTTCTAAGATGTTCAGTCTTCATCCATGATCCAAATTTCTCTCTGTGGACCAATTTAAATGTAGGAACATGATTAGGAGACATCCACAAGCACATTGTGATCACCAAAAACATTTGCACAACCTCTAAACACTTTATCCATAAGATTCTTCAATCAGGAACACTTGAACATAACTGTTGTTCACTGTCATATAGAAAGGATCGCTTGCGGACCATTGGATCACGAGCCATTGGAGTTGAAGGCACATAACAAAATTACAAACTTGAGTCCAGAATGGTAGACCAAAATATTTAAATGCGGAGAAATGCGAAGAAGAATACATTCTCCCTGTCACCACCAAATGTACAGAAAAAGTAGTTTTCACTCTGGTGAACATAACTCACTCAAAACTTCATACTGGAGGCTCAAACTTGGAACATAGCATCTTTAGACATGCCTCTAAATAACTTCCAATCTACAGACAAAGATATTTAATCTACAAGAAATGCAGAGCAATCTACTGGAGTGTTCTTCAGTAAATAGAGATACTCTTCAACACATTATTTCCACTGGGAAAGCAAATTTTCTCAAAAACACTTGGAAATTCAGTATTAGGAATACTTATTCATTATCTTCAAGCATAGTTGACACCAATGACAACACAGACATGTTGACATCAATGACAACACCAGTTAGGCACATACTTGCAATAGGTATGGCCAAATAGGTCATACTCTAGGATGCACAAGGTTGACTAAAGATGTCCCCAATATACTCAAGGTATGGGGGACCCAATTCAGTGAAATAAAAGCAAAATAATGCCACACAGCTGGGAGAAAGGGGTAACTTACCCTTCACCACCACTTTCTAAAGGTATATAGTTCTTTGGGGCTTAGCCAAGAGTGACAAGATTTCAACTTCCAAAGAGGGTGTCTTTCGATTCACACCTCACAAGCAGACCTCCAAAGAAGGGTATGACAAAAAGCAAACCAAGTGGGTGTTTTTGATCTCCAAGATCACCTTGCAATGCGAGGAGAGAGCATACACATGCACACTTAATTCACACTCCAAGTAGACCTCCTAAGAAGGGTATGACAAAAGCAAACCAAGTGGGTGTTTTTGATCTCCAAGATCACCTTGCAATGCGAGGAGAGAGCATACACACACACACACTTAATTCACACTCGCACTTGTTAATTTTCCTTTAAGAAATCTAAATGTGTGGTGTGAAATTGAATGAATGAAAGGTGTTTTTGATTCTCAAGATTGTACAAAGCACATGAGAAGAGCATACATAACCTTTATCTCGCTCAAGTTCACCAAACAATGCAAGCACTTATTCTTTTTAATCCCAAGTCAAAGTGTGTGATGGAAGACAATGGTTCATTTTTATGCCCAATTTTGATGTGTGATTGAAGACAATGACTCATTTTAATGCCCAAATCCAAATGTGAGAGCAAACAAATGTTCTTTTTATGCCCAAATTGAAGTGTGTTTACAAACAATGATTATGTAGTTATGAAAAGATATGAAAGATGAATGGAGTGCACCTGAATATTTTCATCCTTAAACATGTTGCTACAGCTCCTTAGATGCACCTACAAAATTAGAGAATGATATTATAATGAAACTATATAAAGATATGCTCATTAGAAGATTGCAGTTTCAGATACATTTTTTGACTTAGCTGAATTAGATTTGATTATTTCAAAATATTTTTGATCTGAAAAATAAAAAATTGAAAAAGATACCCCTACTAATTTTCTGAGAAATTTCTAGAAATATAAAGAAGTCAGAAAAATTCCCTGATTCGCACCTAGAAATGCAAATTTATGAAAACCCTACAACAAACAAAGATTGGATCATTTTGCACATTATATGAGCTCAAAATTAAATTTGTAAAGAACAGGCCCCCATTAAAATTTCAAGAGCTTTCAAGAAATGTAAAATTTTTAAAAAATTCAGTGATTTACATGCATAAAGTTGATTTTATGAAAAAACATAAAATTTTGATAACTCCTAAAAAATGGCAATAAACACGTGATATTTTTGTTGTAGCTTCATGAGATAATGCACAAGTGGCTATGAAAATCTTGTAGAAAAATTCATAGCCATTTGGAAGATAAGATGAAATCTTTAAAACCTAGGGTTTTGTCCAAAAATGACATAAACTTGCAACAAAAATTAATGAAACCTGTGAAAAGCAAGCTAGATCAAGGGATTCATGTCAGGTTCACCAAATGATGTCAGGGAAAAACATTCTAAAACTTGCAAATAGTATCATGCATGCCCTAACAACTCAATGAAGTACTAAATAGCCTAAGATCAAACAAATGCAAACACAAGGCATAAAACCCTAGACTACTGGCGTCAATCCTCAATTATTTCTGCAAGATTTTGTGGTAGTTTGCTCTTAGATTTGCAGACCTGCAAATATAATGAGAAGCTCAAGAGTATGTTGATGGAAAAATTAGAGAGAGTGCTCAAATTATGCAAGTGGGAAGTGAGAAATGAGACTGAAAGAGTGATTTTATAGAGTAGGGTTTGGATGAATGGCTGTGATTGCATGTTTGACTTTTGATATGATGAAGAGTGTAGATTGATTAGGGTTTCCCAGTCACTAAAGGACAAAGGACAATTTTTAATTTGAAGAAATGATGAGGTGTAAGGTGTTTTTAAATTAAATAAATTGTGTACATTTATTTAATTTAATTGAGAAGGGGGATAATGTGATGAAATTTAATTAAATAAGTAGAACCTATTTAATTAGGGCAAGACCTATAATTTAAATAAATATAAATTTATTTAAATTAATAGGGTAAAGTGGACATTGGAATAATGAATAGTTAAATAATTATTTAATTATAGAAGAAATATGGAAGAAAATAGCTAAGTAATTAAAAAAATAAAATTTATTTAATTAAAAGCATAAAGGGGAAAAGTGAATTAATTAAATAATTAAAATTATTTAATTAATAGTAGAATGTGAAATTAGGATGAATTAGGTGTCGAAATGACATTCATAGGCTCATGAGATTTTTAGGTGTCTACATCCTCAAATCTACATAGCAAACCATTCATCTGCGGTGAAATACAAAGTGTCTCAATGTGTCACTGGTATTGTCAATACAGAGTGTGATACTCTGTCAACTCTAACTTTCATTCCAAAGGGTCTTAGGACCTAAAACTTTGTAATTGCACTTCTTTAATATACATAAACATTACATTACAACCGTATAACAAAATTCTTCATGGTGGAGAAGTGTGGTCTGAAATACAGTGACTTTGCCATAGGTTCTATACTACGAATGCCTTAGGAAAATCTTCAATAGGTTGAGTTTGACTGCGGGATACCAAAATGGAAAGACAACATGTTTAGACATATTTTCCTTTATTTAGTATTTAGTGGACTCTTTGGAACCACACTTATATGTATTTCCTTTTATGTCAAACTTTTCTACTGGAAATACTGTCAACTGTATCCATTCTCTTTTTTGTCTCATCCTGGACCCACTCAACTATGTCTTTGCTCATTCTTTCCACTCTCCAGACCAACACAACTGTCTCTTTATGCCTGGTTACTACTTTCCAGACCACTATGCCTTTACCCTTTGTTATCATTGTCTTTATCATGTGTTTGTATTCTCTGGACCACTATATCTTTACCCTTTATTGCCATCAATGACGACACTGCTTACAGTTATGCTCATTAGTCTTTTCATCATCCTGCATATATTGCCAACAATATGTTTCCATAAATGATAAAGGGGGAGATTGTTGGCAATATGTGTTGTCATTGATGTCAACATAGTATACACTGATGTCAATATAATAGATGGAAATGCATAGATAGACTTGTACAGAGGAAGTGTCAGTTTGGTCAAGGCAAACCAGTCCGAGAGAAAAGAAAATAGTCTACGTATGGGGAGATGATTAATTTTAGAGTTGAGCATGGTGCAGAGGCAAGTACTTAAGTATTTTCATGTTCCCTGTATCTACACATACATATCTCATCAATTGGGAGTACCACACTTATTGGTAAGAAGTAGAAAATTGACTAAGGCACTCATAGTGCACATTCTAAGGCAGAGTCAACTTGAATTGGTCCACACTTCTCTGCAAAGAAAAATTTGGTCATGAGGTTCTAAAGATAGCTTCTGGTATGTATTGACATGATATATCCAATAATTTAGCTTCTCACATCTTCAGTATGAAAAAGTTATAGGGGATAGTGTATCAGCCACCACTTAGTCATAATAGAGCAGCAATGAGGAGATAATGGAATACTCCGCATTCCTCTAGAAGAGATCTATTTGTCATGTGGTTCTAAAAAATGACTAAGATATGTATGAGACATGTTTTGATAAAGTTTCAAGTGGTATGGTGGTCCGCAAAGACAGTACTTAAGCAACAGAAGCAATATAGTTTGTTCCGGAGCTTGAATACACAAGTTGAGTTCTACAAAAGCTGAAACATGTATAAATCTATCACCAGAGAATATGTGGAGGTATTATATGGTCCAAGGCACATCAGCTATGATCCACATGTAGATAATTCTCATTTTCCAGTACCACATCAAATTATCATGGCTACAAGTAAAGTTTTAATTGTAATTGTCCTCCTAAACCCTGGATATCCAAGTTATCTTTTGAAATCCTCTAGAAACATCAGATAAAAGTGTGTGGATCTAATAAGTAGCATATATTAATGTCCAAGTTCATTCTCAAAAGGTTTCAAGTCTTGAATTTCACCACAACATCATTTTTTGAGTTATGAAGTATTATACAATGTCCAGAATACTCTGTCTTCTACAAAAAGGCATGTTTCTTGTTTTGTAGATGCATAATTTGATGTGATACTTGTTCAATAAGACACATAGATGTTGTTGAGGTCTTGTATCTCAGTCTGCATTGAGCTTTTGGCTTCTCCCCAACTGCATGAAGATGAATAGTTAGTAGTGTTGAACAATTTGAGCCAACTAGTTAAGTATCTGACATGTGTGGAGGATCTGATTAGTTTCCTTATTTTTGAATGTATGGAGAGATGTGCATTGGTCCCCTTAATGATGCCTTGAGGTCTGTAACAAGTTTTTGTTATCATATTGCATGTTTTGAGGCTGACTTGTGAAGAGGTACATGTTTCATCTAAATGATGTTTTGATGCCAACCTAATCAGTGTTTTGAAATGATACAGAGGATGTTTATAGAAGATAAATCTCATTTGTAAAGTAAGAATATAAATGTGAGAATAGCACAACAAAATGCAAGAAATGAAGTGTGCAGAATTAGTTTAAAGATACGTATTGAACATAAAAGTAGACTGCATTATTAGCATAAATCAGATGTGTTCCTTGTAGCAATCCTGTTGGTAAACAGATTTGTCACTACATATTTCAAAGTGACTCGCTTAACGGGCAATGATAAATATTCCAACAATTGGAGAAGTTGTTACTGGTTTAACAACTTTCCTCTACATTTGAGAGGGGCAACTCCCTCGTAAGATAAGGGTATTTGTGGTTTTTGTGTACTTTTAACCTGAAAGTACAAAAAGGAAGAAAAGGAAAACTAACAATAAAGATGATTTATTGAAACCCTAACAATAGACATACGAATACTAGTTCAGATTTCATAAAGTCAAGTTAAATTATGAGGGGATTTCACCACAAAAACTAGAAACTACATTCCTAAACCAATATGATGAATTTCACAACAATAAGTTCTAATATGGAATGATGATGAAAAAAAGACGATGAATCTCAACATACGAAGAGACAGATTTCTCCAACACATTCAAATCGAGATACCAAGATATGATTATGTTTCATTACATCAATTGCATGATTTGTATCAATGCTTCAACAGATGACCAATGATTTACACAAAGACAAAGGATTACTAATTTAACGTATGAGAAATCAGTAACAATAACTCAGAATTACAATGGAATATATGAACCAAATACTTTCTTTATTATCTTTGTGAAATTATACAACTTCATAAAACCTTCATGTACAAAGCGTTAGACCAAAAAGTCTCTAAAGATTTTGTCCATAAGTTCCCCTCAAAAAGTCTTTTCTAAAAGTCCCTCTTACATTTGAAATTGCCTTGTATTTAAAGGCTTACTCCCAGTAACTACTTAGTAATTACCTGACAACTGCTTAGTAACTACCTTTTTGAAATACAATAATATAATAAACCTTCTTTTTGTTATGTTTTATATCACTTTTCTAGAAATAAGGTTCATTTCTAACTTTCAATTACAATGAGTGACATAAGTCACTTTTACAAAAAGATAACTAAAACTTGTGAGTTTCCAAGTTATGGATTTTGCTAAGTTCTTTCTACTGCTCCATTTTGACAATTAAACATCGCCGGACCTTGATAATTCTTCTGAATACCTAAATCGTAGGCTCATGTGTCCGTCCATACAAAACATGAACTATGAAAATAATATGTCTTTCATCAACCTCCTCATCATGATAGTTGTAAACTAAATCATGCTCCATAAAATTTCATTACCATTCACTATTCATCTCAACCTCTCATGAATTATGTAGAAAAGGCTAGTTGAAGGAGACAATGCACGTTCTGCAATTGGTCTTGAAAGGAAAATATCTCTAGGCCAACATTGTAAAAGGTCAACCCAGCACCACCGACAATAATCAGCCTTCCGACTCCACCTCCACTTGTTGTAACATGTTCCCTCTCTTTCAACATTTTCTTCTAGCCTATGATCAACTCCAATATACATCGATAATCTCCAACATGAACAGTTGTAATAGTGCATCCATTAATTACCACAAGTGTAACTATGGTTCCAAAAGTTTCCTCTTTCCTCTGAAACTCCTTATCAGTTTTAACAAATCTCACCACTAATGCTCAAGGTAATGCTTGTAACCATTCTTCTATGTTAAGACCCAGATGCATGGCACTCATTACATGGTCAAACAGGTTATCATTGCAATATATGGTTGTTGCAACCCCACTGTGTCCATCAACTATCCCAAATATTGAGAATGGTAAGTGGAATCTCTCGAGATCTTCTAAAAATCTATTTTGATAAGAAAGTAATCCTCCTCCTTTTTGGATTGAGTGGCATGGCCATACCTAATATAGGTTTTCTTAACCTTCTCATGCCTAATCTTCTGGATGATTAAAAAAGCCAAAGGAATTAAGTGCTATCATTTCCTTTCTTCCCCTAAAATGAAGTCATTTCTATGTTTCATTCTGGTGATCTCCTTCATGCTCCAACCTTTAATCACTGCATGTCATGAGATCACATTTGTTTGAGGTGGTTTGTCGAAAAGTCCATACACCTTGTCTTAGTTCCCATATTTTACATGCATGTTTTTTAGGCAACTACAGCTACAATATTTGTCATAAATCCTCCTTTCCAATTTGTTTCAATGGACATTCATAACTCATTCAATGGATTCCATTTAGCAAAAGGTTGTGGGGCTAGCCTCACGCCAATGAAATTCATTTGCTTAAAAGTTTCTAAAGTATTTTCAACAATATTTCATAAATATCCTATAATCTTTGAAGACCATAAGACCATGTTTATTTGAATCAAACCATCAAACAGTTCATGTGCATTGTCTATGCTTCTTCATTTTGCATACTAGTCTATCAGGCAACTGCTAGAAAGAGTTGAACGCCTGGCAATGGCATTTGCTTGAAAAACTCAAAAACCTTTACAACGAACCCATTCAGTGTGTATCCTACATGCATCTTCTTGGAAGTGAACACTTTTTCAATGCAACTCTATTGTGAGTATCCAACCATCATTGCATTCCATGGAATTATATCTCTTTCAGGCATTTTGTTGAACCATTAAATGTGCTTTGCCTATACTTTCACTTTTACATACATATCTACCAGAGCATTTCCAACATAATATCTAACAATAATCCTCTTTTCATTATACTTTCTACATGTCTGCATCTTGTTGCAGGCCATGAGGAAGTTGGCAAAAGTTGTAAAATTTGGTGTTAGACTTGCCAAAATGCATTTGTTTGAAACTTTGTAGCATCTTTTGACAAATACATTTTGTGTCTGTTCTTACATGCTCTATCAAATAGTTTGTGCATATATACTTCCATTTTATGCATGCTATAAGGATAAAAACTGAATGTTTGAGTCTTGACGAGTGTGCATATCTACTCAGATCCTAAAACTCACCTTTATTCCTAGTAAGTTGGATGCAAACAAAGGCTATTTGAGGTAAATAGATGCGATTTCTTAGAGTCGTGTGAATTAGATATAGTTGGTGTTTCAATACACATTGATATCTTCGCATTTGATAACAAACTCTCATGCGGAAATTTATTGGCCTTTTGACAATGTTTGATGTCCTTTTCTTTTAAACTAGCCAAAAAATAGTTAATGAAATTCACAAGTAGTTAAAATTTATAACCCACCCATTCCTCTATCGGCACTTTGAAAGCCTTTCGCAACCAAACTTGTCACTTTTGAGTTATGATTTATAAAAGTATTTAAGGGGCCTTTGAAGATAATTCTATTCATTCAACGGCATCCAAAGCACTTTCCAAAAAAAATTTGGTAGTTGGAAATGCTTATGAAACCATTTAGATTGCCCGGTAAAATATAATCAAACTCTTCTTTCATCTGTCTTTTAAGTGTAATTCATAAATATCTAACAAGTTGTGACTTTTGCTTTTGGCAAACCTTCGTGAAATAACTACCAATTCGAAAGTTATAACTTTTCCAAACCTCTAAATTACAACTTGTACTTTCCATTGAATAGCCAAATTCACAAGTTGGAAACTTGTGAAAATTTCTAAGTTGCATCAAGTTAGCCAAAACTTAAAGTAGCTAGCTACTTTCACTTTTTTGAAATTTGCGGAAAACTTCACCTTTTTAGTGCAAAGATGACAACTTCACCAAAACTGAAAGTATCCTCCCACTTTCACTTTTTCCTAAGTAGGCCGATAACAACTTGATTTTTAAAGTAAACTCTCCACTTAGCCAAATTCACAAGTGATACCTTCTATATACTTAGTCAATTTCACAAGTTAATCTCACTTTCACTTTTTTAGAAGTTGTCAAAGACTTTTGATTTTGACTAACCTTCTCACAACTTGTGAAAATTTCTAAATTACCTCCTTTATCAATACTTTGACTTACTTGTACAACTCATTATAACTTGTGAAAATTTCTAATTTATTGAAAATTATAACCTCATGAAAATTTATATCATTTGCTCATCAAGCCTGCATATGCAATGGAGAAGTAAAACTGGCGTAACTTTTGACAGAGATAATATTTTCTCACGAAATCTTGTCACATTTTCTGTAATAACATTATAAATCTCCCTAACAAATGATTCTACTCCAGCCCTTACAAAAATAATGATTTAATTGTTTCCCCAAATTGCTTGCCAAAAATTAAAGTTTTAAAATTTCACAAACTAGAAGGCGTATGAGCCTAATAATTGCCACATTAGGAAAAATATCCATAGAAACATCTTTGTAGAAGGATTTCTTTCCAGCCTTTGTAGATTTTGAAATTTAATTGTTTTTGTAAATTGCTAGTGACTGAGTAACTGCTTCAAGAACCTGACTGAAATAACGATTGATTTTCTTCTGAATTGATGTTCCTGTATCAGAATTAGTGCAAGAAATTGACATAGATGTGATCGAAAGTGACATTTATACAATGGCTAGTATGACAATTGATATGAGAAAACAGACGATACTATCAATTTACAATGAAAACATGACTAAACAAAGGTGTTTGATGTATGATGACACTTATCTTTTTGACAAATTTTTTTTAAAAATTGGCAAGTTAGAAACAAGGCTAACAAGTCCAAGTATACTTTACTTGTGTAAATCCCATTGCAGTGAGCAGAGCACTTAGGGAGTAGTATCTTACTTGGATTGTATCCCTAAATCAAAGTTGTAATTGTTGTAAGCATTATATCAGGGAGTAGTAGCTTCCTTAGGTTGAAGCCCTAAAACAATGTTGTAATACTTTTGTTGTGAGCATAGTATATTGTGAGTTAATCCTCACTATGGTTTTTCCCTATTTTAGGGTTTTCCAAATAAAAATACTAGTGTTATGTGTTGATTCATGAATTGCATGTTTTCCTTTATGTTCTCAAAGTTATTTAGTTTTATCAACAAATGTTTGGTTAAAGTTTTTAAGTATGATGATTCACCCCTCCTCTTAGCACTCTATTGTGTTCAACACTCCTTCACATTATTATTTCTTATTTGCAACAAGGAAGGTGTGGGCATCATCCTCAAAAAAGAAAGGAAGCACATCTAGAGAATAACAAAATCATGTACTTCAACTTCCTTACTTACCTTAGCAATATCAATGCTGCTGTCAAGAGGGACAAAGAATGGGAGTTCATCCAATAAATAATCATCATTTTCAAGACCATGAACTAACTCATCTAATCATAAACCAATGTAAACACTAGTCTCATCATTTGCATGACTGTCATACAGCACTACACTATCATCAATTTCAATCTTCTTGACCACACTGTCAAACTAATCCAATGTTGTATCTATACCACCATCCTCATGAATCAACCCATCAGCCTAAACAAAAGGAGGTGAAAGCTTATTCCCCACAATATTGGCATATGGAAAAGTAATGGAAAGTATTGATTGAGTGGCATTGGCCCACTCAAAATCCATCTTTATACTTCTTGGTTTATATTCAAGGGGAAGTCAACTTGCACAAGAGTAGAAAGTTTTATAATACAAGTCTATGCACACACTTTCATCAGGTTTGCATTCAGCTAGAAGGTTATTGATTGCAACAACAAATGTATTATGAAAGAGTGAAATTGATTCACCATCTTTCCACCTAAGGCCTTCCAAATATTGGACAAGGGTGTCAGGGTCATAGACATGTGCATCTAACTCATTGAAATTAGCAATAAAATCATCTTGTTCATCATCAAACACTGTCAAATGTTAGAAATGAAGGTACAAACCACACAATAGAAATCTGATTTTAACCTTATTTTTGTCCTCTAAACAATGTATAATCAATGGATGTTGCAATAGAAAGAAAAAACCACTACACAAAAATAATATGCATGAAGAAATGAACACATAACATAGTATGTAACATGGAGAAAACCCTTTCGGGTAAAAAACACCACCAAGAAAAAAGGCTTCAAGTTGTATTATCTTCAAATTTGAGATTACAATACATGCACTTCCTCTATTTCTTCAGTCCTCAATCTGGTAGAACCTGGGTACGTGTAAACTGTATTGCATATCATTTATTGTGCACTACTTATATAGAACAAGCCAAACCTCCAAGATAGGCATCCAAGATTCCCCATCTTGGAAACTCCAACATGTAGTAATAAATGTTGTCATACATGCATCAAACACTTGTCCAAAGATTCCCATGCAACCTCGGGTGCCTAAAACCAAGAATATAAACTTACAGCATCTTATGACATGTCATATGCTATCATGGATGTCATAGATTCTTATGACAACTTACAGTTGTCATAGAATCTCTTACACCTTCTTACAACATCTATGATGCATGTCATAACCCCAAAATAGGTGATTCTTCCAAGTGGGCCACCCAACCTTAGTTACATTGACTAATTACAATTACCATCAGTAAATGATATCCCATAACTATCGTCGATAACTCCTAAACTTACCGATGCAATAACTCTATAATTACCGTGGGTAGTAAATAATTTTTACCAATACCAGTGAAACTTGTACATCCCTTATGGGTGATTTACAAATAATAATAGAAATAATAAATACAAGCATTTACAAGGTTGATGGCACCTTAATCCTAACATTCTCTGACTTGACATCATACATTGTAAATACCCATAGGAAAACCATAAAATAATCAAGCACTAGAAACAAGGCCCATGGTCTCTTTGCACAAAACAAACTTCTTTGTGCTCATAGGCTTGGTTAATGAATCTGCAACATTCTCATCATTAGTACTTAATAAAGAAAATACACAACATAAATCTAGTGGGCTGTACATGTCAACTGGGTTCCATTGTCTTGTGGATCTTCTTAGAGGTGGAGTAAGAGACTCTTAAAGGTCTTTTGCATGCTCATTTGTACCAACTTCTTCTGTTACAATAGATTCTTCCTCATCAGAACTTTCACTCAAGTCTTCTTCTGCTTCTTCACCCCCCAATCCATCATTTTGTTCTTCCTGAGGTGCATCTTCATGCTCTAATTCAAAATGCACTCTTTTCACCTTTTCTTCTTTTTCCTTAGGCTATTCAGGTTCTAAAATAACACTAAGTTCCCTGAAAATAACATCTCTAGAATAGATAATCTTTTGGGTTAGTGGATTCCAAAGCTTATAACCTTTTACATTATTACCATATCCAATGAAAGTACACTCTTTAGCTTTTGGATCCAACTTAGTTTGTTTTTTCTTTAGGCACATGAACATAAACCTCACAACCATATACCCTTCAATGTGAAACAAAAGGTTTATTACATGTCCACATTTCATAAGGAGTTGAAAGAAGAGCCTTACATGGAGATTTGTTAACCAAGTAGTTTGCAGTACACACAACTTCTGCCCCAAACCATTTATTCAACTATGATTCACTCAACATACTTCTGGCTCTTTCCATTATTGTCTGATTCATCCTTTCTGCCACTCCACTCTATTGTGGAGTATATGGAGTAGTCTTATGTCTAACAATACTTGCATGCTTATATAATTCATCAAATTCCTTAGAATAGTATTCCCCTCCATTGTTAGATCTCAAAACCTTTATCTTATGATCTGATTTCTTTTCAACTAAAGCTTTAAATCCCTTAAAATTAGTGAAAACTTTAGATTTGTGATGCATAAAATAAATCCAGGTAAACTTTGAGACATCATCAATAAAGGAAACAAAATATCTAGATTTTCCAAAGGATTCAACATCTATTAGACCAAACACATCCAAATGAATAAGTTCCAATTTATCATTAGATTTGTTACTGCCAAAAGGAAAGGGAGATCTATTCTACTTTTCAAACACACAATGTTCAAAAAAATTAAAACTCCCATCAAAATAGGATAAGCCATCTAACAATTGTTTATTTAAAATAGTCTTTAAACCAAACTGACTTACGTGGCCTAATCTATGGTGTCAATTATACATGTATTTTCAGTATTAGCCTCAGATGCATAAGAGGCATTACAAATAGTAGTGGTTTCTAGCTTAAATAGAGCTCCCAATCTTGTTCCCTTCATTACCACCAAGTTTCCTCTCACCAATATTCATCCATGCTTATCAAATGTCACATGCATTCCCAAATCATTCAACTTTGAAATAGAAATCAAATTTCTAGCCAATCCAAGAACATGCAAAACACCAGGGAGGGTGTTAATTCTCCCATCACTGAAACACAACATTACCTTCCCTCATCCAACAATAGGGTATGTAGAGTTATCTCTGAGGTACACATTACCTCCATCATATTCTTTGTATGTGGAAAACCATTCTTTATGTGGGGTCATGTGGTACAAGCATCCTGATTCAACCAATCAATGCTCATGAGAAACAACATTACATTAAGAAAGTAAAACCTCATCACCTGCATTCAAAGACTTATCAGTAGCGGAATCCCATTGTTTCTTTGAGTTTCTACATTCCTTTTTCACATGCCCTCTCTTTCCGCAGTTCTAACACTTGACTATGTTCTTCTTTCTAAGAGTCTTAGAATTGCCCTTAGACTTGTCTTTAGACCCCTTCTAATCTCCTTTTGGTCCTCTTTCCTTAGACCTTCCCTTGACACTGAGAGCATCCCCTGAACTATCTAAACTTTTCTTCCTCAATTCCTGTGACAACAGAACTAAAACAAGAGCATCCAACTTCAAATTTGTGAGGTTAGCAGTGATAGCTAGAATAACATTCTTCCATGACTCAAGTAAAGAATAGAGAAGCAATATACATTTATCTTGCTCATCCACATTAACATCTGCAGATGCTAGTTGACTCAATAACAAATTAAACAAATTCAAATGCTCTGCAACTGAATCACCCTCTTTCATTTTCATGGAAAATAATTTACACTTTAAATAAAGCTCGTCTACCATACTCTTGGCTTGGTAAATCTCACCCAATCTCTTCCAGAGTTTGTAAGCAATCTCTCCTCTTGAGACATTCAATAAAATGAAATCTGCAAGGTATAGACGGATGGTTCCCCGTGCCTTCTTATCCAATTTTTCCCATTCATCTGGAGCAATATCATCGAGTTTCTTCTCCTTAGTTATAGCCAACCACTGGTTTCTTTCCTTAGAAAATCCTCTTTTTTCTACTTCCACAATTCATACCTTGTGCCATTGAACTTTTCAATGTCCAACCAAGAGGTAGAAGCAACAGTGGATGCAACCATGATATCTACACAAGATCTACAAAAATAAAAAACAACCAAATATCCCACTGTAGCTAAAAAACCTTCACACTCCCACCCAAGAAGCAGAATTGACCAGGATTTGATACCAAATGTTAGAAATCAAGGAACAAACCACATAATGGAAATCTGATTTTAACCTTATTTATATCCTCTAAACAATGTCGAATCAATGGAGATTGCAATAGAAATAAAACCCCACTACACAAAAATAATATGCATGAAGAACTGAACACATAACATAGTATGTAACGCGGATAAAACCCTTTCGGGTCAAAAACTCCACCAAGCAAAAAGGCTTCAAGTTGTATTATCTTCAATTTTGAGATTACAATACATGCACTTCCTTTGTTTCTTCAGTCCTTAATCTGGTAGAACCTAGGTACTTGTAAACTGTATTGCATATCATCTATTGTGCACTACTTATATATAACAAGCCAAACCTCCAAGATAGGCGTCCAAGATTCCCCATCTTGGAAACTCCAACATGCAGCAATAAATGTTGGCATACATGCATCAAACACTTGTCCAAAGATTCCCATTCAACCTTAGATGCCTAAAACCAAGAATAGCAACTTACAACATCTTATGACATGTCATAGGCTATCATAGATGTCATAGATTCTTATGACAGTTTATAGTGGTCATAAAATCTCTTACATCTTCTTACGACATCTATGATGCATGTCATAACCCCAAAATAGGTGATTCTTCCAAGTGGGCCACCCAACCTTAGTTACATTGGCTAATTACAACTACCATCAATAAATGATATCTTGTAACTACCCTTGGTAACTCTAGAACTTACCAATGCAGTAACTCCATAATTACAATGGACAGTAAATATTTTTTACCACTGCCGGTGAAACTTGTACATCCCTTATGGGTGATTTATAAATAATAATAGGAATAATAAATATAAGGATGTACAAGGTTGATGGCATCTTAATCCTAATAGTTGTAACCTCTTGTGCACTTGTAGATGCAAAGTGACTATGGGACTACTTGGTGCCTAAGTCCAGCATATTTTTGTGGCTCACTAAGTCAATAAGCTCTTGTTCAGATGGGTCAGAGGAATGTACAGCTAGTTTATCATTCTAAAATTCAAATGCATAATTATATGTGCACTCGGATGAGGTATCATTATAATAATCAGGATCATACTCATGAGCATAACTATAAGGGATTTTAATCCAGCATGAGTCAAATGAATGCTTTGATTTTGACTCTTCTTTAAACCAATAATCTATGATTATAAAACAAACAACATGTTGAAACAAGACCGCATACTCTTTCCAAAATATGACCTTGCACAACAAATCTTGCTTGAAGCAAGGAAAGAAGAAACAACTTTAAGTACCTTTAACGTGCTACTATACTAGAAGAATGAAACTTGTTGCACCTCCAACTAGCACCAACAATAGTAGAAACATTGAATAATGTTGTAGATTCGCCACTCCACTGAATGAGGAAATCCTTGGAGCAGATACGAGAGTGGGTTTTCTCTCCTACTCTTTGAGGTCAACTTAGACTTGGGAGGGTGTTCCTTGAGGTTTGATAAATTGATGAACAACTAAAATGTTGATGGCTAAACCCAAATTATTGGCTTGGCTCCAAATATTATCATTGAACCAAGAATAATTAAGCATCCAGGTACCTCAATATAGTTGATTTAAACACTAATGCAAGGAGTGCAAGGTGTGGGCAAAGTACATGGACCACAAGGTAAATGAATGAAAACAATTTGTATGGATCTATACCTTATTTTGTTGTGGAACCATGAACTGTAATAAAATCCTAATCTAATCCTATAGCTAACAAGACATGAGATTATGAAATGAATGGTGTTTGATCCTTCACCAATTAGACTGGTGCCTACTCCATTAAGCAATAGAGTTACATAGTACAAGACAGAAGGAGATAAATTTGCAAAACATCAATAGAACCAAATATGTATTCACATACAAATCTTAGATAGCATTGCATACAATGGACATACTAAACAATCCAAAATAGTACTGTAATAACCCATGTGAGATGAAGAAAAGACCATTACAAAAATCCTTGCAATGCATTAGATATTGTCACACATAAATCAAATATTCATTACACTCATACCAACAAATGTGGAAAAATAAAATGCATAGTTGTGTCTATACAGTCCCCTAAATCATTACAAATTGTCTTGGAGACATACTATTACATACAAATGCACGTTGAAAACCTTTCCTCTAATCTACAAGATATATTCCTCCCTTTTGCAAACTAAACCAATAAAATTTGATTCCCTAGATCCACTTGAAGCACCTACAGGTCTAGAAATTGGCTCAGCAACCAACCCTTACTTCATCCTGATGCCACCCATATATAGCAATCTGCTTGTAAAGGATTTTTTGGCAGGAAACAATGGGGTGTCCAAATACCACCATTAATCTTACCAACCCACTCACTTGATTTTTGCTTTTGTATTCAATTCTTCATATCTACCTTCAATCTGCTCATACTGGGCATTAATGGCACTTCTAGAAGGTAGGTAAACATTTGAATTGGGAAGCCCATTAAAAAAACATGTTTGAAACATGTCATTAAAAAATTTTCACCTTGTCCATGATTTCCTACCAAGTAGGAACTTGTCGAAATATCTTTTATTCCTTCTTTACTCTCTTTTTCCTACATGTCGACAAGTTCCCACCAACTAGGAACTCGCCAAAAACTGCTTGCCATGTCTTCTTTCTATATTTCTTCTACCTTGTTCAATTTCTTGCTTGCACATGCATGTTGGAGCTTTTCTAGGAACCGAGAACACTATTGGAGGTTTCCTTGGTTCTAGGAACCAAGTAAAATGCCTATTGGTTCCCAAATCAGCAAATAATTAACCTTAAATATTTGCCACTTCTTATGATCAAATTTAATGTGAGACTTGGCCAACAAAGATGAGAGATTATTTGCACTTGTATCCCCTGCACTTTAGGTTCTGTCGCACCTAGGGGGTATCCTTCTTTCACAACAAAAAGATTTATCCTTGACTAACTTAGGTAGAATGCTCTCATGTATGCACCAAGATTTATAAGATAAACCCTAGACTGGAAACATTCTTGGACTATCCCACTAGTTAAATCTAAGAACATGCAACTAATACCCTACTCCTAAAAAACCTAAAGTTTACTAATGATAAAATGGCTTTGTTTTTTTATGTTCTGGTTGTTAGATTAGGGCTTGAATCATAAAATCCACCCAACAGTTGACCGGTGCCTATCCTAGGGTTTAGAGTCAATCTTCACCATGTTGTGCATTTCCATAAACCAAACAAACATACAGATTTCAAGGGGTTTGTTTTGTATCTACCTTATAGACAACACCCAAGAATGAGTATTTCTATCAGCTCTACTTATAAAAATCCCTATTATCAGACATACATCCCCATACTTGATCTAAAGCATTTTAATTTGTTCCTTAAATAGAAGCAAGAAATCAAATATGCAATGCAGCAAGTGTGCACCCCAGAACTCAGAAAACCCTTAGCCACTTTGTTTAAAGGAAACATACAGATAACAATGGAGACAATCAATAAAAACACATGCTTACAGCATTATTCATATGATTCAACTTAAAACTGATAAACTGCTCATAAAAATGCATTCAACATACAAAAAATGAAACTTACAACTCCATGAGACAGGGCAACCAGCCAAAACTGCACTTGTATTTTACTCATCCAAAACTTTCCAAAAAATGCATTCAACATACAAAAAATGAAACTTACAACACCATGAGACAAGGCAACCAGCGAAAACTGTACTTGTATTTTACTCCTCCAAAACTTTCCAATCTTTCAACACAATACAAAGAGGAACATCATGTTCTTATAGGCATAAGAACAAGTTGCCCTAAAAATTAAATACATTCTAGAGGTAGGTGAGATTTTTTCCATTACATTTTGCCTCCAAAAACTACATTAGGAATAAAATATTTTACAATTAAAAGAGGAGAAGACTTAATAATAAATAAATCATGTTTTAATTTGCCCTTTTAATCTTTTACATTTTGTACTCATTCCCAAATTTGCACGGCAGTTGCTAAAGACTCCAATCCCCTACACTGATGCAAAATGAACCTCGGATTTTCTTCTTCAGCTCTTCCATGATCACATTCAGCTCAGAAGAAAAATTGCAACAACTTCCACATTCAATTTCTTGCCCAATCAATCACCTCTGGGTCATTTTTTGTGAAACAGGGGCATTTTCCACTCTTCTGGCAACGAAAAATCGATGCAAACAAGCTAAAAACCTTCGCCAATACCATAAGAATGATCATAAGGTGATTTTGCAGCCTATAACAATAATTTTGGGCCAAAAAGAGCCTCCAAAAATTGCCCTGCAGCTAAAAAACGTGATTGTCATTTTCAATTTGCACAAAATCCGCCTAGAGTTGCTCCAAATCCTGTCGAAATGACCAAAGGAAAGAAGGAAATGCGCTTATTTAACCTACAGAAGAGAGTGGAAGGTAGAAAATGCCCTACAATGGGCATTTCGCACCATCGAGGGGTCTGAAGGAGTACGATAAAGAGGGCTACGATGGTGCGAAATGCACCATCGCACCTCTTTTTCTTCTTTCAGAAACTTTATTACAAAGTTTAATATCCTTTGTCTTTTAATTTATCTGCCCTAAAATTTCCTTCAAACATTATTAAAATGTCATTATTATTTCATTTTAATTTTTTGCATTTTAACATTAGACTTAGGCAAATTTCAAATTTCCTTCTCTGGGCAAATGGTGTTTTTTCACTGCAGGCAAACCGGGCATCCAATGACCACAAAAATTTGCATAGGGGCATCATTAATTATTTCAAGCAAACTCATTTGCTCAGAATCTGCTTCGCTGACCAAATTCAGGGACCTCCTTTGTAAATTGACCCACCGAGTGAGTTCACTGCAATCAAATTTCATTAAAATGCCACACAAAATGGTCTCCAATTTTGATGAAATTGGAACTAGAGATGTTTAAGACCAAATCAAGAAATGGGTCGCCCTCAGATTCATGAAATTTGCAACTTCTCGGAATGTCAAATCTAACCCTGTCATAGTCAGAAAATAATTAAATACCTTGCCAAAACTCGTCCCGGGAGCACAAAACTGAGCAAGCATGTTACCATATGTATCAAAAAACATTCCACCAACCAAATTTGTAGGATGACTTCTGAGTTGCAAGATTTTAATTGGTGAAGGTGGCCTTCGAGGTAGATTGAGCAACCTGTCGACCAAGCCTTTGTCAACACCTAGATGTAGTGTAGACACTTTAAATTCACAAAATTAAGGTGTCAATAGTGGCTCTGATTGGGGATGTATGCCCCTTGCAGGTATAGCAAGAATCCAATTATCTCTGGGATGTAGACCATGTGCCGAATCCATTGGGTTGCAGAGTCAATATTCTATCTGCAATGCTTTGATTCACAATAAACATTATTTGGAGGCCCCAGGCCACCAAAAATGAAGAACCAAAACCTCCTTCTGTCAAATACCCTATTTTCAAGTGACTACATCAAATCAAGTCTAAAAGCACTAACACAATCTACACACAAACTAACCTTGTCATTTACATGCTTTACCATTTTTTTGAGCCTGCCCCTGTCAATGCAACCTTTGTCACTCTACACTTTAAAATCAAGCATATAACCATACATATTATCATATCCTTTAGCATCAGGTAATATATGTATGTCATATTCATCAAACAATGCATTATTATATGGCATGTAACACTTCTCATTATCTACCTGACTGTTATGCATTACCAAGCATTCATCCAACTGATCCGAACACTGAAAATACTCAAAATCTATCAAGTGGATGGGATTATTAGGTCTGATTTTATCATAGATTTGCATAGAAAATGCAAAATCATCATAGGAACTTTGAGGCAAACCAGATAAACAATTCTTAGAAAACAATCATAATCATTTATATTGCTCATTCCATCACCTGACTGCTTTTCACATAGGCCTAAAATTTTTGCCATGTCAACACATTCTGAGATAGCTTTACCTGGGAGACTTTCAACACCTTATGTATCACTAATTGATGGTGATATCAATTTCTGATCCACACACCCATCATTATCACCATTATCATTCTCACATGGACCGAAGATCTATGATTCTGATTTACATACCATCTCCTGAACATGGATAAACATAGGTTCTTGATCAGCTTCAAAAGTTCCTTCATCATTTTGAAAACTATGCTTGGGATATTCATCTTTATTAGGATCGACATCACAACAATACTCAAAGTCATTGTAAAATGACATATCAGATATGACAATTTTATCAGCATAGTTATTTTCTTCACAAACTGATGCAATACTTGAATCATATGAAAATACAACTAGTTCCTCATATAGTGGATTAGCAAACATACAAAACCCACCTTCAAACATAATGCAACAAGAGACTACCTGGTCCATCTCAATTGCCTCATCATACAACGGATTTGAAAATCCCTTAGGATCATAGTCATCTAGCAATCATATTACTTCTTGATCCAAAGATTCATCATAGTGTTTGCTAAAATCATTCAGGGCTGAAGACATGCTAACCGTACCTTGGGTGCCACTACTATATTTGTGAAGAAAAGAACTCTCAAAATTGGTTACACACATGACACTTGAAATTTTATTTTCAGATGTACACACACCATTACCTGGCTGACCATATGCATTTCCCACAATGTCTGAAATTTATGCTTTGTCAACATATTCTGAGATGACAAAACCAGGAGACCCTTCGAATCCCAAGACATCATCAACCAATAATGGTGACATCGTATCATTCAGATTTTCACCACAGGGTATAATCTAATCATATGAAAGAGAGCCTAATTCATTGACACCTTGCATGCTATTGTCATCCTCATCCCCTTGGGTTGATCCTCCACATTGAAAACCTGGACATGTTTCTATTTCTTGACTAATAAAACTACAACAAGGGGCAACTTCACATACCTCCCTTTGTTCACCAAACCATGCATTTGGAATATGACGACTGTAATCATTACATACACAACCCATGAACTGGTCACATACTTCATTTGCTTTACTGAGGCATATATTTTCAACTTTTGCTTCATTTTCTTCATATTCATGTGACACTTCTCTGCTTGATTTGTATGGAACAACAAAGTCATCATCATTATAGATTGAAAGCACGATAGTTTTCTCACTATCCTTTTTGATTTCTCTAGGGAAAACAATATTTTCATATACTTGGTCAAGCCTAACTGACTTTAAAATCTTTGGCGGGGAGTTTAAATCATTACTTAGATGGTGTAGTGGTGTACTATTTGCGGCAACAGAAATACCATTGTTATGATAATCACTGATGTTTTCTGACCTACATCTTTCATCAGCATAGAATGCTTTAGGGTCACAAACACATGTAGATAAGTAGCCCTTGAACATTCCATATGTCTAGTTGTTTTCAATGTCCATGACAATCTAATATGCTTGATGAAGTGTTGTAGGCTCCTTAATTATCAATCTATAGCTCATTTTTTTGTTAAATGCGCCCAAATAAATGAGTAGAGCTAAAGCATTATTAGGTCTGATCTTTTTAGGAATTCTTTTCAATGCCTTTATGAATATGAGGTTAAAGGCCAGAACTAATTCATCTTTTTCAATATGGATATCCATTAAATCACTGATAAATGAATACTCAGATATTCTTTCACCAAACTGCTCTATGAATGCTGCCATAAATTCACTCCAAGAATGGATGGAGCAAGCTGATAAATAAGAGAACCAGTCCCTTGCATCTCCTTTCAGAGACTATACAAATAGCCTTATGATCACATCCTCATGATCAACTTCATAATCATCCATCAAATTTCTAAACTGTTGCAAGTGTTTTTCTGCTGATTCACCCTTTATAGCACTGAATGTGGGTAAATATTTTTTGATTTTACTAGGGGCAACATTTGGGTAACCATTTATTCCACTGAAATTGATGGTCCTATACCTTCCAGTGCTGAAACCTCTTATATTACACGGCTGGGACTGATTATTACACATTGTTACATTTGACACCATACTAGGGTGAATGGACTGATAATACATATTCATATGCTTTCACAAGCACCACACTTCAACTATGCATTCTCTCATTTATAGCCTAGACTTAAGCATTTCCTTAATACATCTTTTCTATGAATCATTTTCAACAATTACACATACTACATCATAACATATGAACTGAATTTTACAACATAAGAGTATGCAAGCTTATTTCCACCATTTCCCTTTTAACCAGTGCTAGCTTCACCTAATAGGGAATCATTTAAAACTCATACACCATGGTTTTTACATAAGCTCTTTTTTGAAAACCAAAATAGAAATACCTGGACAACTGCAGCAGCTGCTAATTCTTCCTTCTGGCTAAGAAATATGCAGATCTGAAACTTCTTTGTATTCTTTCTCAAGTTCTTCATACGCAAAGGCATCACCTCTTTTGTAGAGGAATGAGTTTTATGAAGCTGAAAACTCCTTATAGCCTTTCTTTCATTCTAGGTTCTCCTCAATAATAGAGTCACATGAAACCTCTTCAAAATATGCTGCAACCAAACTTTTCTAGGTCTGAAACCCTCTTAAAATCTGAAACAAATATCCAGGTTCCTCAATCTTCTAGACTCTTTTCATGGATATGGCATTGCTCCCCAGTGGAGTCGTCAGTTTTGTTGGTTCCCAAATCAGCAAACAATAAACCCTAAAGATTTGCCACTTCTTATGATCAGATTTAATGTGAGACTTGGCCAACAAAGATGAGAGATTATTTGCACTTGTCTCCCCTGCACTTTAGGTTATGCTGCACCTACAGGGTATCCCTCTTTCACAACAAAAAGATTTATCCTTGACTAACTCAAGCAGAATGCTCTCACGTATGCACCAAGATTTATAAGATAAACCCTAGACTAGCAACATTCTTGGACTATCCCACTCGTTAAATCTAAGAACATGCAACTAAAACCCTACTCTTCAAAAACCTAAAGTTTACTAATGATAAAATGGCTTTATTTTTTTATGTTATGGTTGTTAGATTAGGGCTTGAATCATAAAATCCACCCAACAATTGACTGGGGCCTATCTTAGGGTTCAAAGTCAATCTTCATCATGTTGTGCATTTCCATAAGCCAAACAAACATACAGATTTATCTTTTAATTTATCTACCCTAAAATTTCCTTCAAACATTATTAAAATTCCATTAATATTTCATTTTATTTTCTTCATTTTAACATTAGACTTAGCAAATTTTGTATTTCCTTCTCCGGGCAAATGGTGTTTTCTCATTGTAGGCAAACTGGGCATCCAATGATTGTAAAAATTTGTGCATGGGCATCATTAATTATTTCAAGCAAACCCATTTCCTCAAAATTTGCTTCGCTGACCAAATTCAGGGACCTCCTTTGTAAACTGGCCCACCGGGTGAATTCATCGCAATCAAATTTCATTAAAATGCCACACCAAATGGTCTCTAATTTTGATGAAATTGGAACTAGAGATGTTTGAGACCAAATCAAGAAATGGGTCACCCTCAGATTCATGAAATTTGGAACTTCCTGGAATGTCAAATCTAGCCCGGTCGTAGTCAGAAAATGAGTAAATACCCTGCCAAAACTCGTCTCAAGAGCACGAAACTTAGCAGAAATGTTACCATATGTGCCAAAAAACATTCCACCAACCGGATTTGTAGGATAACTTCCGAGTTGTACGATTTTAATTGGCGAAGGTGGCCTCCGGGGTAGATTGAGCAGCCTGTCGATCAAGCCTTTGTCGACACCTAGAAGCAGCATAGACACTTCAAATTCACAAAATTTGAAGGTGTCAACAACGCTGAAATCTCTTTTCTTCTCTTTGTTTCTCCCTTGTTCCACTTTGTTGGCAAGTTCTGACCAACCAAGAACTCGCCACAAAATTCATTATATTCCCCTTTTTGCCTTTGTTCCTATTTTTTTGTGATTTCCCACCAACCAAGAACTCGTCAAAAGTCCTTCACTTCATTTTTTCTAATACTTTACACTTGCTTTGTCGGGGGTCAGGGGGAGACTAGGAACTAAGAACACTTTCAGGGATTTCCTTGGTTTTGAGAACCATGTAAAACTCTGACTTGTTCCTAGTTGGTCCAAAATGGCCGACAAAGGTGAACTTAGGCATTTTTAAATATGTTTAATGGATTTTGAAGGATTTTGAGACAATGCAAGGCACATGGGGCACAGTTGAGATTTTTTATGGCTGTAATGTCCCCTTTCTAGGTGACCTTCATGGTGATAATTTAGCCTTTATCTCCCAAAGGCTAATTGGTGAAAAAAGGGAGAAATTATTAAATTAATTATTTTATAAGGTTATTAATTAATTTTAAATCAAAAGGTTGTTGTAAATAAGGTAGATAACTGAGAGGGGGGGGTGAATCAGTTATCTTAAATAATTTAACTTTATGTTCTTCTTTAACAATTAGTGTAGTATCAAAACATACAAGCATGCATAACCATGAAAGCAGAAATAAGATCAATACACATAACACTATGATTTTGACGTGGAAAACCCTGTTAAGGGAAAAACCACAGGGTGACTAACCCAAGATTGTATTCTCTGTTAAAAGAATAAAAAATACAAAATGCCACTTGCCAATTAGGGCTCACTGCCCGAGCACACTGCTCACAAGAGACTCACTACCTACAAGAGACTCACTGTCTACAAGGTATATAGAAAGTAACCAGGTGTTTGAACTGATCAGAGGCATCCACATATGCTGTGGTTCAGTTTTGGTTAGGCTCAATATACTGATCTGTTGCACTTCATTCTTCCTCTGCTTCGAGCTGTTGTTATGTCACATACCGGATTTGTATAGCTGCTTCCACGCTACTCTCTGCTTTTCTTTGCATACACTATTACACCACAGACACCTTCACATCAAAATCCATATGGTATATATATCCACACTAAGGATTTCAACTTCTTTCTAGTCGGCATCCGGAATACTCAAGATTTTCCCAAACTCTGGTCTGTCAGTTGAATCCTTGCTTACTAAGTGATGAGTATCAAAGAGATAGTTATAGAAGTCATCAATCATGTTGGCCAACCATGAATGATCCCTCAAGAAGCTTGATCACCAACAATTCCTCATCTGGATTAAGGTCTGATACTCTACCAGTTAGTTCTTGCTCAGTCTGCTCTGCCTGTCAGGAACCCATCACTTAGGTGATCATATCTTTTCACTCTTTCATCACCGGAGGCTCAATCTCTGGAATGTGGCAGTCATGGTACTCCTCTTGACTTCCCCAAGTCTGCACTTTGCTGAGATACTTCCTCTGAGAGATCCGGACCTGATTGTCAGACCTTGCTACATGCTCTGTTCTTGTTCACTAGACCAAAACACTCTTCAATCTGACTTCCAGTAAAGACTTATTATGTGTTGCGGATGTGTGGGATAAACTTTGTTGTCATCAATGACAACACTCATGAAGCCACACAGTGTCTCTTTCCAACAATCTCCCCCTTTGGCATTTATGGCAACACTTAGTGAAAAATGACTAAGTGTTATAATAAACTCGCCCTTGGTTGATGCTCTGTCTTATGTACACTTTACCAGAGCTCCCCCTTAGATGGATTCCACATTTTTCACTACTCCTCACTCCCCCTTTGACATCAATGGCAAAGGGTGAAATCTGCACATCAAAATTTGCAAAAATTAGCCTATACATAGCTGCATATATACAAGTTATACTTACATAAACTTAAGTATATCCACAAAAGTATTCTTCAAATGTACAACTTCTGTTGCCCAACTCTGCTTCATCCTATCCAAAATTGATATGTGGCCACTTAACAAAAATGCAAAAGCTTCTGCCCTTTTTAGGTCTGACGGATCACTGGTCCGAGCTATGGTCTGAGCATCAGTTAGGGCCTCATGCATTGCCTCTAACTTAGGGATAATTATCCCTCTTAGTTCACTTAGCCTGCTTACTCTATTCTTCTTCTCCTTTTCAAGCCTCTTTATTTCATTAATAGTGGCAATAGTCTAACACTCTTGATTTATTATGGAAGAGGTGAGAGGATCAAAATTTTGAGATAAACTTGACAGTTTACTCTCTTGTTCTTCCACCTTCTTGGCAATGTCTGATGTTACTGTGGACCAAGATAGACAAAATTTGTATAAATCTCTGCCATCTTTAAGAGAATTTTCTAGGCTCTTTATCCCAATATCTAGATTTCTCCTACATTTGCTATAAGTCCCTGTACTTCAAAGAATCTGTTTCTAAAAAACTCTTTCCAAACTTTCTCTTCTGCTGACTTCTCCAAAGAATCAAAATGTGTGCTAATAGAATTAACAAGAGATTTCAAGTTACCAGATGAAGAGGCCAAAAGATCCTTCTGGAAGGATGGCAAAATCTTCTCCAATACACCAGATGCAATCTCTATCATCTCACTGTCTTCCATGTGAGACTTCAGAAGCTTTTCTTTTGCTTTGGCTTGAGCAAAAGATGCTACCTTCATTGTCTGGACCGAAGAGAGAGAGAGTCAAAATTGAGTGGTCCTTGAAACAACTCCGGTTCATCTAATTCCATCATTTCCTTGGTCAGGAAGTCTTTAATTGCTTCTGCAGTGTCTCTTGCCAGAGAGAAAGTCTTCTTTTCTTTTCCCACTTTAGAACTGTCATCTGGGATCTTATCTGTTTGATCTTCTTCTCTTCCTTTTACCTCTTCTTGACTTGCTTTCTCCTCTTGTCTTCCTTCTCCTTCAGTTTCATAGTATGTTGGGGGATCTGGAAGAGAGATATTTACTTCTTCATGGACTTCCTCTTCCAAAATAGAGGAATCCAAGTCCTTAGTCTTCTCCTCACTTATCTCCTTTGACTCTTCTGTAATTTTCTCAATAGGATCTTCCTTTGATGCACTTAATCCTTCGAGATCCATGGCAGAAGGTTCATCACTTATGTCCTCTATAGTAGGAAGATTGAATCTTTTATATGCATTCCAGAGGATGTCTTCAGTCTCTTTTACCACCTGATGAGTCTCTCTGAGCATAAGCTTGTTCATTCTGGATTTGCTTTGGAACTCATCCTTACAATCCTTGAAGATCATGTTGATTTGTTTCGAAGTGATAGAATGATAGAGCTGAATAGCTATTTGTTCCTGGATCTCCATATCCTTTTCCTTGGCATTGTTTTTCCTGAGTTCAAGTACTTTCTCTAAACTCTTGGGGATTAGAGAGATTATTTCAATGAATGCTTTATTATAAATGTTAAGATACTTTACTGTAGCATCTTCCAGGATTTTCATGTCAGCATCACTAAACTTATCATAAAATTATGTTAATGGTTGTATATTTCCATCCACTGTGACTGCCTTGGTAACATTATCAACAGAAGGAGTGGACCTTTCAACAAATTCTTCTGCCTCTTCTTCTTTATTTGCACTGGTAGAGGATACACCTAATGCTTTCTTCTTCTTCTTCATTCTCCTCATCTGTCTCTGTCTCTTCATCATCCTTGTGGCTTGTGTATGACCTTGTGGCCTTTGTCTTTGTTCTCTTCTCTCCTTTTTTGGATGTCTTTGCTTCTGGTTTTAAGGCTTTTGAGCTCTTAGTAGTGGCAGGTGTAGAACTCTTTGAGGATCTAGTCCGAGAGGGGGATTCCACCGGAGCACTTTCTTTTTCTGCTTCTTGCCTTTCTTTCTCTGCTCTTTCAACCTTCTCTCTGTTGGCATCAACTGCCTCCTTTGATATCCCATATCTCTTGGCAACTTCTTCTACTTCCCTTCTCACCTTTCTCTTGATCTCAAGATGTCTCAGTTCAACATGAATTTTTACACTCAACTGTTGGAAGGTTCCAAACCTTTCTACCTTAGGGTCCTTTGGTTGACTTAGCAGGTGTTGAACATGTAGCTCCAAAATTTTCTCATCTACCTCATAGCCCATTGGCATAATCCAGACTATTCTAGGTTCCACTGCCTCCATTAGGCATTGATCAATGTCTACCATGAAGCACATTGTATCCTTATATTTTTCAACTAGAGATTGGGGGATTCTCTCTCTGGCCTGCATCATGTCGTGGAAGTTTTTGAAGTAACCCCAGAGTGTTGTACTTTGTGCCTTGGCATCGCCAAGCCCATACATATAATCTCTGATTTGTATGGCAACCGGTTTGTTATTTTGCCATACCCAACCACTAGATCTGGGTAGCTCATTCATATAGTAAAAGAATAGACATAATATCAAGCCACTATACTTAAATGAATTCTTCTTATCCTTCTTTATTTTCTATAAATTCTCTAACAGTTGGTTCAGGAGAGGCTCACAAAGATCATAGTCAACATTTTTCCTTAGCATTTCATATGCAGTATATATAGCAATTCTGGATACTGAATTCTCCTTACTGGAGTGGTAGATTTTGTAACCAATTATCATAGAGGCAAATTTGATAGCCGGATCTATGATGTCTTCTATTGTCATTGCCCTCTTATCAAATTTTGATCTGGTAGCTTCACTTACAGTTTGGTTTTTGACTGATTTGAGAGCAGGCAACCCACCGGATGAGTGCAATCTAGTTACCACCCTAATGGCATCTTTTGTGATCTTAAATGGCCTCATCAACCACATGAAGTTGTCATGCATTCTACTCAAAACATACCGGACCCATTCATCTTCTGTAAAATAGGGGAAATGGATGTAATGCCCAAAATGCTTATCCTGGATGGCCTTGTATTGGGGTTTAATTTCAAATATTTCATCTATTAATTCCTTGTGATAGATATCCATCAGCTTGGATTCCCCAAATTCCTCAATGTTGGCATGAAAGTATACCCTAACATCTTCTACATGCAAAATCCCATGCGGAATGCTAGAGAATGCGCCTAGGGGATCAACTTCTAGGGATTTGTAAGGATGTTTCTTGAACTTAGGGCACGGCCTATCAGTGATCTTAACAACATTTAGAGTATCCATCTTTCAAAATATTCAGAGAGAGATATTCAAGAGCGGAAATACCTTTTTACACTTCTAGGGTTCATGATAAGAGCTGAAAAGATCCCTAGTTCAATCGAGTTATGCTGTTGATCCTTGAGAGGGTTGAAGCAATCTAGTTACAGAGGTCTTTCTTTCTTCTTCTGGAATGTAATTGTGCAAATGATGAGTAGAAGAACCCTTATATTTCTACGCAAACCCTAATTTCTTATTGCAATAAATGCACAACTTAAGTCATTCTGGTTGCCTTGTTCTCCTTGTTCTGAGAGAGATCTTTCTGGATCATTGAGATGCACTTAGAATGATAAATTACAATGTATCTCCCTTTCTCCAATCATTCCATCTAACCATAGATCCAAATATTTCAATTTTGAATCATACTAGATCTAACTATGAAAGTCCTACTTTTGCCGGATGACTGTCAAACTGGATTAATCTTGGATGATTAACCTTTTCAAACTCCTTGCAGATCCTTCATATCTTTACCAAGGGTTATTTAGATGTTTCTCTGAGAGCCCTTTTAATCCGCAACTTTCCATGTGCCAATTTCAGGCACCAATTGATTGGTTGGGGGAAATGTTTTCCTTTGTAACTCTCTCTGAGCCAGAGCTCATCTAATTTAGTTTCTGGAAGGAATATCAGCACCAGATTCTGGTGCGGATCCATCCCCAACATTTTATGTATTTCTCTTCACCCAAATCTTGTTCATCTCCCTTTGAACTTCATCTGTATTCACTTTTCCTTTTCCTTTGTCTTGATTTTGATTATAATGCACCGGACCCCTTTTATCCTAATTCTTACTTCTGCAGAATTTGGCAATATGACCGGATCTATTGTAATTGTAGCAAACAACTTTTCTTTGCAAATTTGACTGATATCCTCTTGATCTACATTGATTAGCCATATGTCCCATTCTATTGCATGCAAAGCATCACCATTGAATGAATTGTTTATTTGCATATTTCTACATTCATGAGATTTGTGACCATACCTTTTGCAGTTAAAACACTGTCCGAAGAAGGATGAATTAGTCTGATTCATTCTTCTTCTGCATTGATTTGCTTTATGACCAAAGTTATTGCAATTGTGGCAATATCCATTGAAGGATGGATATCTTTGAGCATTTGTCTATCTTACCAGAGGTCTTCTAGGCCTATACCTTGGATTTCCTGATCCAGAGTTCTTCTGACCTGATCTGGAGCTTTCACCTTTCTCATATCCCAAGCCATGCTTGTCATCTACCTTCTTTTGGCTTTCAAGAAGAACTTCAAGTTGACCAAAGCTTATCTTGAATTTTTCTTTGTATTCATTTGTTGTTTGAATATCCCTTTTAAGAGTGTCTATCTGATTTTCAAGTTGTTCTTCATTATCTCTAGCTTCTTCAAGATCAGATTCCAGATGCCTAATTATTCTATCCATTTTGTGGTAGTCTTCTAACTTCTCCTTGAGAGATTGTCTTCCATTTTTCTTTTCTCTTCAATTTCTTGGGTGAATTTCATAACCCCTGATTCCATTTCATGTCTTACCATAATGACCTCTTTTGATAGCTTCTCACATAACTTGTTCTTCTCATTCAAACCTTCATTAGTATCATTGGCTTCACTTTGACTTGCTAATTGTTGAAGTAGTTCATTTCTCTTTTTCACAGAGATACTCAATTTCTCTTTTAGTTCATTTATGAAATCATTAGCTTGTTTGAGTCTTTCCCTCAAGTTATTGACTTCAAAGTGAGATTGCTCAAGATCATCTAGGGCAGACTAAAGTTATTCCCTCATACCATACATATCCATTGAGATTCCTAGATCTTCCTCAAGCTGTTAGGCTCAGTTAGGAGGAACCTAGCTCCGATACCAATTGTTGTAAACAAGGTAGATAACTGAGAGGGGGGTGAATTAGTTATCTTAAATAATTTAACTTTTTGTTCTTCTTTAACAATTAGTGTAGTATCAAAACATACAAGCATGCATAACCATAAAAATAGAAATAAGATCATTACACATAACACAATGATTTTGACGTGGAAAACCCTGTTAAGGGAAAAAATATAGGGTGACTAACCCAAGATTGTATTCTCTGTTAAAAGAATAAGAAGTACAAAATGACACTTGCCAATTAGGGCTCTTTGCCTACAAGAGACTCACTGTCTACAAGGTATATAGAAAGTAACCAAGTGTTTGAACTAATCAAAGGCATCCACATATGTTATGGTTCAGTTCTGGTTAGGCTCAATATACTAATCTATTGCACTTCATTCTTCCTCGGCTTAGAGCTGTTGTTCTGTCACATACCGGATTTGTATAGTTGCTTCCATGCTACTCTCTGCTTTTCTTTGCATACACTATTACACCACACACACCTTCACATCAAAATCCATCTGGTATATATATCCGCATTAAGGATTTCAACATCTTTCTAGTCAGCATCTGGAATACTCAAGATTTTCCCAAATTCTGGTCTGTTGGCTAAATCCTTGCTTACTAAGTGATGCGTATCAAAGAGATAGTTATAGAAGTCATCAATCATGTTAGCCAACCATGAATGATCCCTCAAGAATCTTGATCACCAACAATTCCTCATCCAGATTAAGGTCTGATGCTCTGCCGGTTAGTTCTTGATCAGTCTGCTCTGCCTGTCAGGAACCCATCACTTAGGTGCTCATATCTTTTCACTCTTTCATCATCGGAGGCTCAATGTCTGGAATGTGGTAGTCATGGTACTCCTCTTGACTTCCCCAAGTCTACACTTTGCTGAGATACTTCCTCTAAGAGATCTGGACCTGATTTTTGGACCTTGCTACATGCTCTGTTCTTGTTCACCAGACCAAAACACTCTTCAATCTAACTTCTGGTAAAGACTTATTATGTGCTGTGGATGTGTGGGATAAACTTTGTTGCCATCAATGACAACACTCATGAAGCCACACAATGTCTCTTTCCAACAAAGGTAACCTTATATTTAATTAATTTAATATAGTGACTAAAAATAAAAAAATTATATCATTAAGTCACTAAAATAAAATAATATTATTTTTTCTAGAAGCTTCTTGAAGTGGTATTGAAAAAGTATAAAGGAAGGGCAAGGTGAGCTTCCAAGCATCAGTCATTGTCATTGCATTTGATGAATCATTATGGAGCCAAGGGTTTCTACAATTTGCTTTCATTGTCTTTGAGAATGAAAACTCCCATTGATAGCATAACTGAGGGGGTGAAATATCTTCTGAAAGGTTGCACCTGAGGAGAGGATACATCAGTCCTTTCATTGGTGCCAAAATTTGTGGCCAAAAGCTAATTTTGTCGAGATAGATTGGAGGTTCAGTTAGGGGATGTTCTATGCTTGGTGACTTCATCAAAATCTGCCAATAAGGAGGGTCAATTGCATCATACAGGTTCAGATTCTTTATATCAGACATTACCAGGTGTTGTAGCAAGCCATTGAGACCACGTCATCACTCCTAGAGGCCCCAAAAAGTAGTGATTTCCTATACGATTTGGAGTGCTCCATCCATGAATGGTTTGTGAACATTTTTGGTGACAAAAGGGAGACTAAGAGGCTACTGATTATTTTATTTAGTCATTCCATATCAGATAGGGGTGGCTAGTTGAAGGGTTTAGAGTAGTTTCCTGCCATCCTTTGGGTTTGAAATCGGCTCCATTAATGCAACAAAGTGACAGGTACAAGAGGTATACAGCTAGAGAAGAATGGAAGGTCACAACTACCTGAACAGGACACTTCATCAGCTGCTTTACCAGCAAGACAATGAGAGGTTGGTTCATCCAGCACTATGGGTGAAAGAGGTGAAGGTAGCTCTATTAGAAACAGAGGAAGAAATAATGAAGAATAGGAAACATGTGAGCTCTTTAGACAAATGGCTATGGGGCAATAGCAGGTGGCAGATAATGTGCAGGCACTTACTACAATGATACAACAGATGAACCCTTAGAAAAGATAAAACCATGAATCAGATGATACTAGGAGTGTGATTGGGACACCTAGGGCACAACAAGCATATTCTCACACTGCATATAGGTCTACACATCCTACCTTTTTAAGGAATGAACAGAAAGAGGAAAATGTAGAAGAAGATGGAGAAGAAATGTTCGCAGATACTCTTATGGCAACAAATGATGTGTGGGAGTTGTTGACAACATAGGTAAGGGAGTGCATGAGCTTTGATAGATTTGTAAGTCAAAGGAGAGAACACTATAGGGGAAAGCAAGATAAGAGACCGAGAAATCAAAATAATGATTTGATGTATGCCACCAGCAGAGTTACATTGCTCATGTTTGATGGTAGTGGGAAGGCTACAACTTAGGCTTGGATTCATAAGCTAGACACCCTCTTGACTCTTAGACCCATGACAAAAAGGGATGCGATAAAATATGCTACTTTTCATTTGGAGGGAGCAACCCATGATTGGTGGTACCATGGATTGGAGACATTGCATCATAATAGTATCACTTCATATCAAGAGTTTGTTGATAGATTGGTGGAATGCTTTGATAAGAAGGATCTAGAGACATATTCAGAGACTTGGCTCAGCTTAAGTAGACTGGGAGTTTGGAGAGTTACATTAGTGAATTTTAGAAATTATTAGTCATGGTCTCCAATATATCTGAGAGGAGATTGGTTGTGCTATTCATGGAGGGCTTATTGGAACCATTGAGAGGGTGGATTAAGGATTTTGATCCCCCGCCACTGCAGGAGGCAATGAAAAAGGCTAGAAGTATGAAGCTTGCAGCCCCTCAAAGCAAGTACTCATCTAAGGGATCCTCTTCATACAGGGAAAGCAAGACATTTCCTAAGAAAAAAGAAACTCCAGACTCAAAGGAAAAGTCAGTAGCACCTTTAGATCGTGAGACATTTAATGATTTGAGAAGGAAAAAGTTGTGCTTCTACTATAAGGGTCCCTATGATGCAAACCATGACTATCATTTGAGGCCTAAGGGAAAAGAAAACCAAATAATGTGGACATTCTACGAGGATTTTGAGTCTTAAAAATCAGACCAGCAATCTGATCAAGAGGAATTCAAGGTAGAAAAGCTTGAACATGAGGTAGAGAAGCATGAAAATGAGGTTGAAAATGAAGAGGAAGCAAATTTCCAAGAGGCACGCCTCACTAACATACAACAAGAGGGCTCATTTAGGATGCATGGGGTTTTAGCCAAACAGAAGATCATTACCTTGCTCAATACAGGTGCCATGCATAACTTCATTGATGCTAGGTTAGTTGAAAGGCGCATAATTCAGACAGAGGAATTTGAGGGTATAAGGGTAAAAGTTGCTGATGGTTTCACTCTTAAGTGTGATAGGATGATTTTGGGACTTCCCATGCGAATAAATAACTTTGAGTTTAAGGCAGATTTTTAGGTATTGAACATGGGAGAAACTAATATGGTTTTAGGGATGAAATGTCTTCATGATATAGGAGAGTTTACCATTAACCTTTGGGAAATGGAGATGAGGTTTAAGGTGGATGGGAAAACACATGTACTAAAAGCCATCAAAGATACCAGTTGCAGGATGATATCTTTCAGAAAAATGGAGAGGCTCATGCGCCATGACATGGTTGAGTGGGCAACAGGGTGTGCCCTAATGCCAACATAGGAGGAGCATCAAAAACCAGTTTATCACCTAGACATATAGGAGTTGAGGATCAAGCACACCAAGGTGTTTAGTGATATCCCACCAAGTAGGCCTCCAGACAGAGGGATTGAGCACATAATAGAATTGGAGGGTGCTAAACCCGTGATGATCACTCCTTGCAGGCACCCCAAGTAGATAAAAGATGAGATTAAAAAAAAAATTAAGGAGTTGCTAGCTATGGGGAACATTAGGCCAAGAAAATCACCTTTTGCATCAGTAGTAGTCTTGGTGAAGAAAAAGGATGGTACCCTTCGGATGTGCAACGATTATAGGGTGTTGAATAAGAGGACAATTAAGAACAGGTATCATATTCCTCGCATTGACGAGTTGATTTATGAACTTCATGGTGCACACTACTTCTCGAAGATAGATTTGAGATCAGGATATCACCAGATTAGGGCAGAGAGCAGGACATTGAGAAGATGGCATTCAGATGTCATTGTGGACACTTTGAGTTTGTGGTTATGCCATTTGGGCTGACCAATGCCCCTGCAACTTTTTAGTCTACAATGAATAGGGTCTTTCAGTCACAGCTGAGGAGGTTTGTATTAGTCTTCTTTGATGACATTTTGGTATACAACAGAACTTGGGAGGAGCATATCACTTATTTGGATACAGTGTTGGGGATTCTTAGCAAGGAGTCCTTGTATGCCAAGGAATCCAAATGCGATCTAGGCATGACGGAGTTGTTGTATTTAGGTCATATCATCAATGCAGAAGGAGTGCATATGGACCCCGACAAAGTTAGAGCTATTATTGAGTGGCCTACACCTGAGAATCTCACTCAGCTTAGGGGATTTTTAGGTTTGTGTGGCTTCTACTATAGGTTTGTCAATGGATATTAATGGCATACAACACCACTTATAGATTTAATGAAGAAAAGGGCATTTGTTTGGACACCTGAGGCACATGAATGTTTTGAGAAATTTAAGTAGTTGATGACTATTTTCCCAGTTCTTGCATTGCTAGATTTTACTAGACCTTTTGAGCTACAATGTGATGCTTCGGGTGAGGGGATTGGCGTAGTCCTTATGCAGGACAAGCATCCGATAGCTTTTGAGAGTAGGAAGTTATGGGGTCCAGAGAGGAGCTATAGTATCTATGATAAGGAGATGTTGGCCATTATGCATGCATTGGCCAAATTTAGGCAATACCTTGTAGGTAGCAAGTTTTGCATCAAGATAGATCATAACAACTTGAGACACTTCTTAGGACAACGAGATCTCAACGATAGTCAGCAGAAGTGGGTGAGTAAATTCCAATCATGTGATTTTGACATTACTTATGTCAAGGGGACTTAGAATGTAGTTACTGATGCTTTGTTTCGTCATCCACATTTGATCTCTATGGTGGAGATTTCAGAGGATTGGAGACACTTGATTGTGGTAGAATATGCCAAGGACTCATGGGCTTCTAGCATAGTTGAGGGGTTAGTATAAGATGACAGGTATTCAGTTGTAAATGATCTTATCATTTACAAAGGGAGGATCTTTTTGGCCCCAAGATCGGAGATGAAGAACACAGTGATGAGATCCTTTCATGATACACCTATGGCAAGGCATCCCAGGTACTTCAAGACTTACAGGCAGATTTGGGAGCATTTTACTTGGAAAGGGCTCAAGATGAATGTTCTTCGATACGTCAGAGAGTGTCATGTTTGCCAACAGAATAAACAAGAACACACATACCCCGCAGGCTTACTTCAGCCACTTCCATTTCCTGATAGGAAGTGGGAGTGTTTATCGATGGATTTCATTACAGGCTTGCCGAAAGCCCAGGGTAGAGATTGCATCTATGTGGTTGTTGATCATTTGACAAAGTATGCTCATTTTTTCCTGATCATAGCTACATATTTAGCTACACAGGTAGCAGAACTTTTCTTCTATGAGGTATTCAAGTTGCATGGGTTACCTCAGAGCATTGTTAGTGATAGGGATAGTCAGTTCATGAGCCATTTTTGGAAGGAGCTATTTCGATTATGTGGGACCGAGCTTACTCCGAGTACCAGTTACCACCTGCAGACAGATGGTTAGACATAGATTGTTAACAAATGGGTGGAGGGATATCTCAGGAATTACATTGCAGGACAATAGAGGGGTTGGGTTAAGTGGATTTATCTCTGTGAACACTACTATAATACTACTTACCATCTCTCGATTTAGATGACACCATTTATGGCCTTGTATGGTTATGAGGCGCCTAGTTTTCTTGACTTATTGTTGAGTGACAGTAGAGTACCTAGTGTTGGGAATTTGTTTCAAGAGAACCAGGATATTATGAGGGTTCTTTACAAAAATATATAGAAGGCACAGAATCAGTAGAAGTAGTATGTTGATCAGAGGAGAGTTGAGTGGTCATTTGAGGTTGGGGATATGGTGTATCTGATGTTGCAGCCCTATCAACAATCTACTCTCAAGAGGAGTGGTACAGAGAAACTTAAGCCATGATATTATGGACCTTTCAGGATCATTAGGTAGGTTGGCGAGGTGGCTTATGAGTTGGAGTTGCCAGCAGACAGTAGGGTGCATAATGTTTTCCATGTGTCACGCCTCAAGAAGGCATTAGGACATCGTGTGGTTCCTTCTACTACTTTACCACCCTTGGATAATGAGGGGAAGTTGATTCTGGTGCTCGAGGCTATCTTGGATGTTAGGGAGAGATAGTTACGGAGACGGGTCATCAGAGAGTATTTGGTCAAATGGAGGGACTTGTTGGTTGAGGATGCTACTTGGGATAGTGAGGAGATTCTACAGCATCCAGAGTTAAGATTGCTTGGGGACAAGCAATTTCAGGAAGGGCAGATTGTAATGTCCCCTTTCTAGGTGACCTTCATGGTGATAATTTAGCCTTTATCTCCTGAAGGCTAATTGGTAAAATAAGGGAGAAATTATTAAATTAATTATTTTATAAGGTTATTAATTAATTTTAAATCAAAAGGTAACCTTATATTTAATTAATTTAATATAGTGACTAAAAATAAAAAATATATATCATTAAGTCACTAAAATAAAATAATATTATTTTTTCTAGAAGCTTCTTGAAGTGGGATTGAAAAAGTATAAAGGAAGGGCAAGTCGAGCTTCCAAGCATTGGTCATTGTCATTGCATTTGATGAATCATTATGGAGCCAAGGGTTTCTACAGTTTGCTTTCATTGTCTTTGGGAATGAAAACTCCCATTGATAGCATAACTGAGGGGGTGAAATATCTTTCGAAGGGTTACAGCTGAGGAGAGGATACATCAGTCCTTTCATTGGTGCCAAAATTTGTGGCCAATGGCTAATTTTATCGAGATAGATTGGAGGTTCAGTTAGGGAATGTTCTATGGTTGGTGACTTCATCAAAATCTACCAATAAGGAGGGTTGATTGCATCACACAGGTTTAGATTCTTTATATCAGACATTACCAGGTGTTGTAACGGGCCATTGAGACCATGTCTTCACTCCTGGAGGCCCCAAAAAGTAGTGATTTCCTATACTAGTTGGAGCACTCCATCCATGAGTGCTGTGTGAATGTTTTTGGTGACAAAAGGGAGACTAAGAGGCTATCGATTATTTTATTTAGTCATTCCATATCAAACAAGGGTGGCTGGTTGAAGGGTTTGATTTGAGCCAAGAAGGAGACCTTTGTTCATGGGCATTACTTAATTCTTCATCAGTGCATTGGATGCCACCATCACCAGGTTCTCTTATGATTATTAGTAGTTGCATTGTCACTCCAAGCATTTAGCTGTAGGTGATCAATGAAATTAGACTTTGGTACTATTTTGAATATCCATTGTAATGCATTCAGTCATATGTCTACCTTGCTTGTAGTTGTTGTCCTATGATAGTCTTGTCAATGTAATTTCAGTCAAGTGATGTAAAGAGAAATTGTTGAATATCAATACAAGAGGTTGGCTGCCAATTGTTTGACAAATTATCCAGTAATTGCTTGCATATCAATTTATATAGTTTGCATGCTAAGTGTTTGATCAAATGTTAAGTAGTTGTGGTTATCATTTTCAGTCATATATATGCATTGGAAAATTGCAAAAAGACTTGCATAATAGCTTGGGTACTTGTTAGTCATCTTGTTTTCAATTCATTAGTCTTTAAACATTGTTGGCATCACAAAAAAACCAAGGACCAACCAAACTAGAAATTATATCAGCATATATCAGCTAGCCCACCAAGTGTTTGATAAAATTCCTAAGGCAAAAATTGAAGTGGTTTTGAGTTTGATTAAGTAAGGCTCATTACAATGGCCTATAGGCACAAATTAGGGCTAGAAAATGAGGGTCCCAACAGGTAGGATGCCATAAATGGTATGCATCTATTAGAAGGCATCTTAAAAATCTTTCAAGTTCATGATCTTTTTAGAAATCAAGGTAAAATGGTTAATTTTTTCAAGAGGGACAACCTTCTTGGTGAGTTAAGTCGCTATACTAGGAAAATGTGGGAGTATTGGAATAATAATAAAGGAAAGTTAAAAATGTAGCATGAAATCTTTGTAAAATTATTGAATTAGAGTAATTTCAAGATATGAGAGATTTAAGATGAGATTATCTGGGAAGATATAGAGAAATCTAGAAAATACCATGTGAGGTAGGGTTATAATTTATTATTGACTCAAAACTTTAGCCACTTGTTCTTAAAGGACAACATTTGGGGGAAACTTTAGGCTATCAAATCAATTCCTAAAATTGATTTGTTCATGTGGACTCTTTACCATAAATCCATTTTGATGTTTAAAAACTTAAGCAAGTAGATTATTTATGTGTTGTTAAAAAAAGATAAACTACTACAAATGTATGCTCTTTAAAGAGTATGTAAATCTGAAATTTGTTAATGCAACATTAGATTAACCATTATGAGATTATGTGGAAGTATATAATAGCAAATAGAAATCTGCAAACCATAAGAATATGACACATAACATTGGATGTACATGGAAAAACCCTTGCAGGAATAAACTCCACCATCAAAGAGAGGATCAAGTATGCATTAATCTTCAATATTAGAGTACATAAGAAACACACATGTCCCTTCAATCAGAAAACACCCTTTTAACACTTCTATACTTACAAATAACCCATGAAACCTCTATCTAATGCATACGATATATAGAGAAGAGTTGAGAGGAAACCACAAGTGGATTCCTAAAACCATGTACCATCAAAACCATGGTATGACAAAAATCCAATGGTCACATGTGCTCAATTAATGCATCCATGAATAGAAATTGTTTCCAATGATATCTTTGACCTCGTTTAGTTTATTAAGCACTACTCCCAAGGCTAGCACTCCAAAAAGATACCACTATCTAAAGTGGGACCCAATTGTCGTAAGAAAGATGCTCCACCTTCTGTTCTAGTGCCTAGAGTCAAGAAAGTGGTATAAATTTATTCAATTCCATTTGCAAGCACCACCATCATGCTCCACCTCCTTCATGAATGCTATTACAACTAATATTCCAAGTCAACAAGGATACTAATGTTAGTATAAGTTTTTTATTTTCCTTAGGGTATTTATTTTTCCTACACATTATTAAGCTTGCTTAGGTTATTAGACTTGGTTATTATGAGGCCACATGGATAAATCCATCAGCTATATGTGTCACTCTCACCCACACTTGGGTAGTTGAGTTTCACACCCTCTTTTGGATTTTTATGCCACCTCTCATAACCAATTTTCTATTTTTATCTAAGTAGGTATAACCATGTATTTTGGCATTTACCAAGTAGGTAAAAATTCTGCCTATTTTGGGTAGTTGGAGTTATTACATCTCTTGTCCATGTATTTGCCCATTATTTGCTATATATACAACACTCTCATCTCACCTTAACTAGTTTGATAACTAGTCAAGGAGAGTAATGTGAGCATTCTAAAAATTCTCTTGCAGTTTGTCTCTTGATTCTCTCTTTCAAGATTCTCTCTCCATTCCACTATTTTGATCTTAGATCATTTGTTGACTAGAGTGTGTGTGATCTACGACCGACATCAGATCTTGGCTCAATTCTGACTTCTCACAGAATCTAACATGGTACCAGAGCATGTTTGTTTGGTTTAGTTCATTTTTGTAATTTTGATATTTGAGAGATTTGGGACTATTAGATTACTAATATTTTTCTCAAAATCCTAGTATGCTCTTCTCTTTCATCCTTGGATGATCCGGAGAATTAGAAAAGTTTAGAGGAAAAATAGGCATCTATATACTTTGGGATGCATATTTGTGTTCTTGTGAGATATGGGTGATTGCAGCTTTTCGATAATTATGGAGGTATTTTTGGCCATTCCATAGTGTCTAGAAGGCTCAAAAAAGTCAAGATTGGTATTTATTTCACCAAAATCAGAGATCGGAGGAATGAATTGCTACAAAGGTTTTCAAAGAGGTTCCTGGAGGTAGTCGTCAAATTGGAGTATTTTTAGCCCAAATGAACCTCGCCATCATGCTCAAATAGGATCGATTATCAAATCATCGAAATTGGAGTCCGCAATTTTTTTAGCCAAATTTTTTTCACCCCCAGGTCATACGACGTCCGTACTATACAGCGCTACAAAATTTTTTTGACTATCTTAAATTTGACAGCCAAACAACTGTCGGAAAAGACTATGTTAAATGTGTTATTCATTTGACCGTCAAAAACAATGTCTTAAATTTGACATCCATATGACCATCAGATAGGACTATCTTAAGTTTGACATCTAAATGACCATCAGCAAGCCGACCCCTCTCCATTTGCTTTTTTGATTTGGTAGTCCAACTTCAAACGGTTGTAAATTGAGCATACAAACTGCTTTTTTATGCATTTTTTTTATTTGGGGTAGAATTTTGTGCTTTACACTGTGGTGAAGTTTTTTTTTTATTTGACTCACCAAATTTCCAAAAATTGAAGATTCTCTTAGAAGTTGTTGCACAGTTCTCGTTTTGAGACCTTCCAAGAGCCATAACTTGCACAAACGAACTCCATTTTTGGTGTCATTTTTTCTAGGGTTCATTATTTTTTGTGTACGCTGCATTGGTGCTCTCAATTTGATCTCATAATGTACTTGAGCTGTAGTTTTAGTGTTTTTGGCCATTTTGGGCCCTATAAGAGTTTGAAAATATGATATTTGCATTGTAAATTGCACTAATTATAAAGTACCAAAATTGTAATTTTTTTGGGGGGGGAGGGGGTCATTTCAGAAACTAGTGAAAAGGGGGGGTGTCTCGTATGTCTCTTTTTTGCACTTCTCTTTCTGCATTTTAATTTACTTTTATGCACAGATGGATGCTTCAACAGTTCTTATTTTAACACCATATAACTATTTTGAATGGAAATCAAAGATGATAATCTATCTCAAAATGCACGGATATCATAGGGTTACAATGGGACTTGAGATAGAACCCCAAGATAATGCAGAAAAGATAAAATGGTTTAACAAATGTGATGAAGCCTTTGGTACTCTGTGTATGTCAGTTTCTTCTAACTTACTTTTTCATATTGAATCTACTAAAACACCCAATTATGTGTGGACCACATTTGAAGGCCTCTTTGGTAAGCAAGATGAATTAAGGGGTCATCAATTAGAGAATGAATTCATAGGGTTGAGTCCTAGCAATTTTCACACCATACAAGACTTCTTCACAAAATTAAATGCCATCAAATTGTAGTTGAAACGGTGTGGAATAGAAAAAGAAGACAAACAACTAATCTTAAGCATTCTTTCTAAGCTTGGTCCAAACTATTCTGTTTGTTTCTACCTTTTATGCCACAAAATGTGCTCTTGATTCCAACTATTAAATGCCTTCATTAGATGAGTTTGTTCCATAACTCACTAAGGAGCAAGATAAACTGGTTCACATGGGTACAATTAAACCCTCTAAGTCACATGCATTGGTTGCAAATCAAGGCACAAAAAAACAAAAAGGGTCTGACAAATAGGATAAGAAACAAAAGAACCACGAAGAGAAGAAGAAAGATCAAAAACCTACTACTTCAAATGCAGCTAATCAGACCTCTTCATCAAAAGGTGAACAACCTAGAAAGGAGAAGGTCAAGTGTTCTTATTGTAAGAGATTGGACATAATGAACACAAGTGTTTAAAGAAGCAGATTAATCACCTATCACATCTTGAGAAGAACAATATCAAGGTGCATGATTCTGTCAAATAGAGTTTGTTAGAAGGGTCTTCAAAGGACATAGAAAAGAGTAAGGGGAAAGGAAAGGGAAAGGCCCTAGTTGCTATTGCTTAACGACCTGATACATGGATCATTGACTCAAGTGCTTCACACCACATGGCTTTCTCATAGGATGGTTTTGCCTCCTTAGAGCCATGTACTATGTCTACCATTCTTATGGGTGATGACACTCCTATTGAAGTGCATGGGAGAGGTGTTGTACCCTGCACACACACCCCATTTTATCAAAATGGAGACCCCCTTTTTTTTGTTTTGGCTTGAGTCTCAACTCTGCTTCCTTATGATTTGGAGAAAGTGAAAGTTATGCCTTGAGTGAGGATTTGCTTCAAATGTTGGCATTTATAATGATTTTATCTTCCTGAAGTTTGTCTTCCTCTTCATGATGGCTTTTGTGTAGTTCTGGATTGGTTTTTGTTGAAAGCAAGCATGTCTTTTTACCCTTTGCACTGGTTTTAGTTCCTACTGGGTATTGCACCAAAAGAGGGTGGTCCCGGATATGTCTGGTGTCCCTTAGAAGCTCCATTTTAAGTTAACTATTGCCTTTGAAGATGAAAGCGGGCCTTTTGACCCTTGTCGAACATTTGCGGGACTTTCGCTATCTAGTGGATATCATCCACTTGCCCCTCTTTTACTTGCATATCTGGTCCCTCATGTTTGTTTAGCTTTTGACACCCTTAATGCTCACCATCTATCGCATGTACTAGGGCATTTATGGCAGGATTGGTCAGGGTATAAAACTTGAAACCCTAGCCTTTTTTCACCATTTGCATCCAAAATCTCATAATTACTCAGAGCTCTTGGTGATCCCTAGTCACTTTCGAGCTAATTCTCCTTGTGTTTAAAGCTTCCACAACATTGATTGAATGATTTCGTGTTGGCCCAAAAGGTTCACTTCACATTTTTAAACTTGAACCAGGTCAGCCATTTTCCCCCTTTTTTTTGTTTTACATTTGAATGGCATTTATATTTTGCACCTTCTGTGGAAATTAGTTATGAAGTGGATGAATTTATCAGATTTGTGAAAATAATTGGTATGCATCGAAAAGCCTTGGTTTGTTTATGGTTTATTGTTAGTGGGGTCTTTACTTTTGGTGTGTCTTTCAAATATGGTCTATATAATGGCTTCAGATCCTAGGGTTTAGATATTCATGATATCATTTTAAGATAGGTTCAATTTTAAGGTTGTTAATGAAATTTGAGTGCAGAAAAAACATGGTATACAAGATATGTCTTTTAGGGTAGGAAATTTCTGCTTCTCCTTCAAAAATCCTTGTAAGTAAATTACCCTAAGGTGGAAGAACTATGAAGACAGGACTTTTCGGCCCTGGTGGATATTATCCACTAGGTGACAAATTCCCCGCTTCATCCTGCAGATCCCCTTAGACCCACCAAGGCCCTTTAGACTTATAACATTTATCCTTTACGGGAATTTCCTTAGGTAATGGATATATCCTATAGGGAGCTTAACCCCCACTTTATCCATTGAACATCATTTCACCCGCTTTATCATTTTTCACTAATGAATGAGTTTTTGGTAGAGATTTTCCTGGAGATGGATATATTCGATAAGGGTTGTTTACCCCACTTTGTCCAGTAGGGGTCCTATTCTCCACATATCCAATGTCCCATCATTTACCTACTTTAGATGAAGAAGACTCTGCTACACTGAAATTACTGCATGCAGGATATGTCTGATAGAATCCCAAATCCCTACATATCCTGTTGACCCCAAAAGTCCCACTTTATCTGGTACAAGGCTTCTGACCCATTTGTTTTAGAGTAAGTGATTGTTTGATCATGTATAAGCCCAATTGCCCATTTAGGCTAATTGCTTTGCATTGTCTAGTTAATTCAAAATACCTCATTTCTTGTGATTAATGCAAAGATTGTTTTGAATGGTGTTACATGCTCACATCCTGTAGGAGGGCAAGAGCCTACTTTTTGTGGAAAATGGTTAAATTTGATGCCTAGATGGATACTACATGTTAGGAATTCATGCAAAATGTCCTATTTTAATGATTCAAGTAGATTTCTAACCAAAAATAATAGATTAGACATGTTGAAATGGTGTTAAAAAAGGGGTATTCATTAAGGTAATTTATGCAGAATAGATGTCTACCAGGGCTACCACTATGAAGTATGAATTCAAGGGTATTCCTCCTACCTCCAAGATCACTTCAAATTGGAGTAACATAGTGGATACTGACATAGGTCATGTGGACTTAGATGACTTCAAGATGAAAGTTTTTGGTGACAATCCTACCAATTGGGCCTGTAGAATCAGGGTAATGGTATTGCTCAAGCTGCAACATTTCCCATAGCAGTCCAATGCTTAGAGCTAATTGTAGCTTGTTTAGAGAGATATCACCCACCTACCAGGTTTGTGATAACTCAAGACGGGAGGATAATTGTAAATTTTACTGTGGAGGCCATCTTAGATGCTTTTGATATCCCTGGGTATCCTACCATGACTATGGTCACTAAAGATCATAACCAAAGGATGTATGACCAACATATAGAGGCATGCAGGAAAATCATAAATGATACATGGATGAAGGTGAAAAGGATTGCTATGTCCAAAGTGCCTCAAGTACTCTACAGGAGTGATTTCAAGGCAGAAGTAGGAGACTTGGTGACACTCCTAAGAAGAATTATGGGAATAGCTTCTGCATCAACCTTTGAGCCATGGATGTTTGGCTATGTGGAAGAAGTATTAAAGGGCAACAAGAAAAAATAGTGGGCCCAAATCATTAGTGATAACATTCATGCAGGTTTTTTTGGCTTTCAACCAAACCTAGATCTTCCATTGGTCTTCCCATGTCATGTATATGTTATCTAGGAATTTTGACTACTCTGGCCTAACCCAATTGGGAGTAGTTGGAAATGTAGATGGAGAAATAAAGGTCTATGATTGTTACCCATAGTTACAGCTCGTCTAATCACTAGTGCATTATAAAAGGGTGAATGATGCATTCACAATGCACATCACCAAGATGCTACAAGGGGATATGTCAAGCAGGATATCTCTAGAGGCAGCCAATGTGGTTCAAAATTATGGGCGTTGGTACATCCAATTCCTAAAAGTCACATACCTCAGAGTGTAAGGATTCAAAGGGGCACCTTATAGACTACTAAAGTATCCCACTGATAAGGTGACTCTGTTAGAGATGACAAGATAACTATGTACATGCCACAACATGCTCAAAGATTTACAGAGAGCTACTATTAAGTTCCCCATCATTTTGGGTAGGGGACTCTTTGCATGCATTACCATTGGTGCAGCAAAGTATTCATATGTGGAACTTCAACAATTGCATTTGAATTTTATAAGGAACATAAGCATTTTGATCTGTTTGGCACATTGGAGCAACATGTCAATAGGAAACTCTTCCATATAGAGCAACTAGAAGATTTTTGGCCAATTACACAGATGAGCATGAGATAAAGAGAAGAAGATGCTCAAGACTATCCTTAGATTTATCAAACAGTTTTGCATCACCCCTGCACCAGATCAGTTAGTAGATGATAGGGTTGTGATTCAATAGGCTAAATGGAGAAGAGTTTTTGACAAACCAATTCCTCCTCCTAATTGGGCAAGAGTAGAAGATATCTCTCTTGAGAATATCATGAGGAACCCAATCAGATATAGTAGAGCTTGGGTGCATACACAAGTAACACAACACACTACTGTTGGTGTAGCCCTAATGTATGCAAATCCCTATGAGGAGAGGGACAACAATGATGAAAAGAATGAGCCCATACAGGTTCAAGAACTAGAGCCTGTAGCACAAGAAGGGAAGGTTGATAGTGAAGAAACAAATGATGAAGTGCCTTTGGCTGATAAGAAAGGTAAGGGAAAAGTTGTTAAAGAGCCCAGGAAGAAGACAATGAGGGGCAGTGTATCCCCAATCTAGATAAGAAATTCTAAGAGAAAGTTTGCACAAACTGGAGAAGGTGAGGGATCAAATCCAAAGAAGGCTAAGGTTTCTAAGAAGCCACCAAGCCTTAAAATCACACAAGACCCTCCAGTTGCAACTACTACTTCAATCCTTTTACCTATAGCCACTACTGCTGCTGTAGCATCCAATATAAAAGCCTCTTATGTGTTACCTCCTTCACCTACTTTTGATGCACCCTCTTCCTCAACTACTCCAGTGGTTTCCACTATACCCATTTCTACCGCCACTACCTTTGTTGCACCTTCTTCCACTCCTCCATCTTCTCCTCTGTTGTCTTCCCTTGATGTTCCCATTTCTTCATCCCCCCTTTTCTCTCTTTGCACTTGACTTTCCATACTGTCTACTCCATCCCTCACATCTCTCACATGTCCTCCTTTACCAACTATAGTGTCTCTTCTATGTCTAGTAAACTTGGTGATAACCACACAATTCAAAGGAACAACCTACTAAACAGACCACTATAACCCTTCAAAAGACCTTCATTGAATTATCGACCAGGGCTAGTAAGCTTGTGATGGAATTGGCACTGTATGTGCTTTCAATGATCAAACTATCTAACTCATCTAGTACAGTGTCATAAATCAAACTACTCAATGACAAAATAAAGTAATGTTGCTACTGTTAACAAGTACTTGCAATGGAAGACTGTAACAAATGACTATTAAGAAATGAACTCTAAGAATTAGCTTGGTATTGATAACTTATCCTACCCTCCGAAGTATCACAAGTCAATTGAACTGAAACAACTTAATAATCTAACTAATTTTGTATTCATGAAATAACTGCTATAGCAATAATAACATACAAGAAATAAAGTGAGGGATAGTTACCCTAAGTGGCCCTTGCTCAGGTGACTGCCTCACTGCTTTTAACTCAGATCTAGTTCTCTAGATTGACACAATCATATTTGATTCTAACTCATTCATTACACGGTCTTCTTGAATCACATAAAATCTTGCTGAACTATTTTATTCATAAACTCATAATCAAAATAACAACTTTGTCTGCATAAATTTGGAAAAGATTTAGATAGCTATATCTGCGACAAAAGAATCTATTTCATACTTGAAATTTAACTAATAACTTTACTACCTCGACCACCGAGTCATACATATAGGCACGGGGGAGTTTATTGAAATAGGTCTCTTAACTGAAATCATAAAACACCACTCCGTACAAACCAGAGTGTGATAAATGCTAAAAACAATAATTGAAAAAGAAGGAAAGAAGAGTCCTAATAAAATTGGAACTCCTTGTTGAAATGGGGGAACGTGGACTGGTTGAATCAGTCATGTTAGTCTTCAAGTTGCAACATAATTTCTCCTCTTTCAATTATCTTTATTGATTGCCATCATGATGCATGATTATCTCCATCAAGTGTCTTCATGTCATAGTAGCTGCACTTAGTTGAGTTGGGAACCTTCCTTGCTTTGCTACCTGGAAATGTTGTGGCTGCGAGCTGCACCTTACAGTTGATGTGGGCTACAACCCTTCTTCCTTAGCTGCAAGAGTTAGTCCACAAACATGTACAAAATACTAACAACCATAATCAACACAAACATTCTCTACAATCCATACATTCATACACATAACATACAATATTCATCAGATTATAATCACATTACCATATCTTGAATAACCAGGTTCAAGTCTGCATAATGACCATAAGGGATAGCATAATATAGAAATATGTATAAGATAATGTCTAAGAATTTCTTTCAACTTGCATAAAACCATAAGAAAATAGGCTAATAACTAGGCTCATCATCACCCACCAACTATCCATTTGCTTGTTCTCAAGCAAATCAACTAAGGTTGTAGGTTATAATGCAAGGTGATCTCCCTAAAATCTGCATTAACAGTACCTACTTCTTTGATCTGCTCCAAATAAAATCCATTATTGTATGTCAACTTGTTCATTCTGGTGATCTTTGCTTTCTCACACTCTACACTCTTCTTCCCAGTCTAATGTGGCACCAGATATAGAAGCATTGGGGGTTGGAAAGTAAGTGATATCCAGTCCAGTCCTTGTCCCTCGGCAATATCCATGTATTTTCGTACCCTTTCAAACATTGCCATGAAGTTATGAATAGAGTGGGGTTCTTTCTTTTCCAATTCAAGAGTCAAACAGTTCCATCTATCCTATACATACTGATGAGAGTGATGAATAAGCCCAACTGTTAAATGTTGAATCCTATCATAATCTTATAGTCTTAAATTCATGACCTTCCTTCCCACAACTTTGTGTTCCAAGAGCTATCTCCATTCTGTAATGATTGATTCAGGGATTTCAGATTCTTTTCTTATTGGGAGAGTAGTTGATTTATCTCTCTATGTATGGTTGCATGATTTCACCTCTCAAATTCTCATTCCTAAAGTAGGAGGTTAGTGCTCTCACTTGTAAATCCCCCACATAAATCAATGGGTTCCATTCAACATCCTCAGATACAACATAATTATGTAGTTAATACTCACATAGCTAGTCTTGCTCTTCAGGTATGGCAGTAGCAAAAACTTTTAGCAAGGTCATTTTCCCACTTATTGCAACTGGTTTATTACTGATCAATTTACTAAACTGGTAACTTAGAAATTTCTCCTACAGAAACAAGGCATAAGTCCTAGCTGGGGGTCTGTTGGTGCCTGCATGAATATTCAGGTTTCCAGCAATTAATTTTGCAAGCACCTTCCCAAAAAATCCAAAAATGTTCTAAGGCAAAGTTTCTATTAGGCCTGATATTCTTGCGGGGGGTCATATTCCAAATATCAGTCATCTTAAGGAAGATCACCCTGATGCTGCTACAAAGTTTCAATATGACCTGATATTCCGAGGGGGGGTGATATTTTGAATATAAGTCATCTTAGTGAAGATCACCCTGATGTTGCGATATCACCCTGATGTTTCTTTACCACCTCACAATCACTTGATCCACGAAGTGCCTGTCTAATGGTTTCATCATATTCCGTGGGGGGAGTCATGTTTCAAATATCACCTCATCTTACAAGATCACCCCGATAGTGCGGACGTCAATTTTAAGGGAGGGTTGATATCTTCCTATCAGTCCGACTTCATATTTCTTGCGGGGGGTCATATTTCAAATATCAGTCATATTCAAAGATCACCCCGATATTATGTCAAAGTTTTAGACAACCCGATATTCTTGCGGAGGGTCATATTCTCAAGCATCAGTCATCTTAAAAATATCACCCTGCCGCCGAATATCACCTTATGCCAATATGACGATGACATCATTTGGATTTGGTGGGGTACATCATGTGGTCTTTGGCATGATATTATCAGCAGATATGTGGGGGTCCCACCGATCGCTTATGAGGACATGAGTAGGTACAGAAGGATCATCGGTAAAGTATTTGGTATGAATATGATGAGGAGGATTTTTCTTTGATGCATCAGGTTGCACGATGAGGTTGGTCCTCAGGGTGATTTTTCCCTTGGGGGTGATATTTCATGAGGGTGATGTTTCCCGCAAGGTGATATTTCGCATCAGGGTGATGTGAAATATCAGGGTGATATTACATGTCAGGTGATCATGCAAGTGGATCATCAGTGGGGGAAGCAATATCAGTGTGAATGAGGAGTGTTTTTCCGACGGCATGAGCCATCAAGATGGGGTCTAAACTGGCATTGTCGGGAGCAAAATCGTTGACATCTACCTTTCGGTATGGTCATGAATATAAAGTGTTGAAGAGGTCACTGCGGGGTGAATGTGGGATAATTAGTTCCCACATGATTTGAAAAGTTAGGTCATGATTCTTGGCGGGAAAATTTCAAAAGCACACGGTCCACTGCTTTTCCAAAGGCCGTGGGTTGGTATGCCATTAATGGTGGATGTTATAGGGTATGGGCAAAGGCGTGGATGGATCAAGTACCTGATTGAAGTTGAAAATCCCCAGGCAGTGGTGCGGGGCTCGAGTCCAACCACTCCCTGCCTCCTCTCCCACCTGTTGCATTCAATGTGTCGAGCGCCATTTCTCATGATACAATGTATCTGGTGAAATTTTGAGTCAACCATGTACTTTTAATGTTGAGTTCACCTTTCTTGTTGTATATAGCAGGTTGTGTGACTCATTTTCAAGGTTGTTGAAGACCTGGGCATTTTTGTGTGAATAGTGAAAAATAGGGCATTTCCTTGTTGTTTTATCTCATTTTCGAGTTTATGAGTTACATTATGAATGTACATTGCAGATATTTTCAGTTTCATTGTTGTTTTATATGAAAAATGCTCTTATGCATGTGTTTAGCTGCTTGTCTCCATGTGTTGCATGCTTTTCCTTCTTTTGAATCTGGCTGCTAAGGGTTTCTCAGGTTCTAGGGTATGGATTTCTGTATCACATGCTGCATCTCTAACTTCCATTCAAGGAGTGGATTAAATTTTTTTAGGTGAAGTATGGAGAAGGTTGTATGTCAACTGGGATATATGTAAGTAGAGGCAGCTAAATACCTATTCTTGGGTGATGTTTGTAAGGCAAGCATCAATCTAACCTCTTGAAAATTGAATCCAAAATGCAATCCATTCTCTTGTATACTAGTTGACTCCTTACCCTGAGATAGGTACCGGTCTGTTCCTGGGTTAGTAGTTATGATCCAAAACCCCTTGTCTTGCATCCAAAACATAAAATCCATCTTTTCATATCTTCCATCCTGTTCATTTGTAGGAGTAGGATTAGGACCCCTGCATACTCTCATCCACAACCAGATAAATATGTCCAAGAATGTTGCCAACCTTGTGATGTATCATGCACATCTTGGTCCACACTTGAGAGTATTCTGCTTGTTGTTGTCAAGCTAAATCTTCCTGTCATCGGGCTAGTCAATGTTACATCTTTAGCTATAGGGATAACCCCCCTTGGTGCGGCAGAACCAGAAGTGAAGGGGAGGCAACTCACGCAACCTCCTATATTAGTTGGTCGAATCTGCCTGTGCATTGGAACTGGTAAACCCTCTGCTAATTCAGAAGAAAAACCAACAGAATGCGACTCTACTGGGGATGTGATTTAAAAGTATTATCCTACAGTCTCTGGTGAGGTTTTGCCCATCTGAGTCACCAATAGAATGGCGACTCTACTGGGGATGTGATTTGAAAGTATTATCCTGCAATCTCTGGTGAGGTTTTGCCCATCCGAGTCACCAACAGAATGGCAACTCTGCTGGGGATGTGATTTGAAAGTATTATCATGCAGTCTCTGGTGAGGTTTTGCCCATCTGAGTCACCAACAGAATGGTGACTCTGCTGGGGAGTTTGGTTTAAAAGATATATTTGTGGCCCATCCAAGTCACCAACAAAATGGCGACTCTGCTAGGGAGTTGATGTAAAGTGGTATTTAGGGGCCCATCTGAGTCACTAACAATATGGTGCTCTGTTGGTGGAATGAACTCAGAAAAATATTTGATGAGCTTTCAGTTGTTTGAAAATTTTATCCTCTTTGGAGAGGTGGTGACTCTGCAAATAAGATTTAAGTGCACATGAAAGGTTGATGTATGTTGTTGTGATAAAAGAATGTTCTGTTCATGGTTTCAACATCTAGATGAGAAAAGGTACCTAGCTCCTTCCCATTTATATTTGTTGTTTTATTGCATAAGCTAGATGCCAAGGGGAAGCCTTAGGTCTTAGGTAGATATATGATGTCTAAGAGTGAAATTTATATGAATCCAAATATGTATTCACCCATACTCAATCAAGAGGGGGATGAAGTGTTATGTAAAAAGATTGAAGAGATAAAAAATAGGTTGATATCCTTAGAGGCTAGGCAGGCTCAGTTAAATAATAACCATGTTGTGTTTGCTAGTCAGAATGCTAAACCTCTTGTCAGCCCTTTTGATCCTTTGTATGACCAACTAGATTTGTCATGGGTTGATTATGAAGTTGAAAGTATGCCTACTCAGATCTACAATCAGATGCCTAGATTTAGTGGACACAGTGTGTGTGATGGGGGTGCACATATCCAAAATTTTCATAACTTTATGGAGAGACACTCATTCAGAGATGAGGATATGTGGATGAGGTTTTTTGTTAGATCCTTTGGTGCTAAAGCTAGAGATTGGTATTTGAGCTTTCCAAAGAGATCCTTTGCCTGTTGGGATGAACTTGTTGACTGTTTTAGAGAAGAATTTGCAAGAGAACTTGTTGATCTTGTTGCAAGATTAATAGAAATCAGAAAACAAGATGAAGAGCCCTGTACTAATTTTAGTCATAGATTTGTAGTAGCCCTTTCACAAATCCCTGAAGACTTCAGACCTAATATTTCAGCCTGCATTGGCATATATTTTGAAGGTTTTGAGGAGCACTCTAGTGCATTGTTGAGGGAATTCAAGATAACAAGTATGTAGATGGCATACAAGTTTTTAGAAAATATAGAAAAAATGAGAAATGAGCACATGCTAGATTCCCTGTCCACAAGATTGGGTGTGAGTAACAGTTGTATGGTTGCAAATGACCAAGTGATCATGGCATCATGTGAAGATAAAAATGAAAATGAAAATATACCAGTTGAGGATGCCAGTGAAAGGATCAATGATGACTCCCATTGCAAGGTTGAGGTGTCTGGTTCTGAAAACAATGATGAGGTTATGGACAGCAATGAATATTTGTTTGAGTGGATTTGTGGAGATAATTGTGAGTATTGTGCACAAGATAGAGAAGAATTAAGCAAACAGAGGAGCAATCCCATGTTTGAATCACTGCCTTTTATTTAGACACATGGAGATGATGAAGGGCAATCAGGGATTGAAACAAGTGCTAGTGTTGAGCATGATTGTTCTTTATTTGGTTATAGTTTTGTTTATGACACACGGGTTGATACTCCACACAAGGAATTCATTGGTAATGAAAATGCATGTTCTGCTGCCCATGAACTAGTGGCATACCATAATGAAGCTGAAACACTTGGATCAACCTTTTTTGACACATATAGTGATGAGGATCTATTTGAGTATGGTGAAAGTCAAGGCACTATTATTGATATGGATTTTGTTTCTCATCTTGATGAAGGAGAAAACAACATATATTAAGAAGATTATTGCATATAGGTGCCTGAGTCTGATCCTTTCCAATTTGGTGCAGCTGATGATTGTGTGCATGATGTGCACAATTGTGAATTTGAAAGCTTCTTCCTTGATATGCCAACTTATAATACAATGAGACCTGATGCTCCTAGCTACATGGTGGACTTTGAGTGCTTTTAGTTTTCACTCTAGCTGGGAGATCATTTTACAATGCATATTGTTGATACAGGTGATGATAAGTGCTATATGCCATATGGGATTGCATTGTTTGATAAATATGACATTCACATGTTACTTGATGTTGATGGTTGTTTGCATAAGGTTGATAGTGACAAGCTAAATAAAATGGTTGAATATGCAAATGACAAGGGTTGTTTGTGGATGACTCATGGCAGCATCTTCAGGCTTGATTCAGTGATATCAGATGAAAACAAGGTATTTGACAAAGGGAGATACAAGTTTTTCCTTTCTTGGTGGCCCTGGGCCACCAAGTGTGATCTATGATGTAGGTCAGTGCAGGTTCATGACTCTGTGCCCAATGGATGGGGACTGTTCTGCATCCCAGAGATCTGTGGTTCTCGCCATGCCTGCAGGAGGCATGCGTCCCCAGATAGAGCCAATGTTGGTGCCTGCATGAATATTCAGGTTTCAAGCAATTAATTTTGCAGGTACCTTCCCACAAAATCCAAAAAAGTTCTAAGGTAAAGTTTCTATCAGGCCTGATATTCTTGCGGGGGGTCATATTCCAAATATCAGTCATCTTAAGGAAGATCACCCCGATGCTGCTGCAAAGTTTCAATATGACCTGATATTCTGAGGGGGGTGATATTTTGAATATCCGTCATCTTAGTGAAGATCACCCTAATGTTGCAATATTACCCCGATGTTGCTTTATCACCTCACAATTACTTCATTCGTGAAGTGCCTGTCTAACAGCTTCATCATATTCTGTGGGGGGGTCATGTTTCAAATATCACCTCATCTTACAAGATCACCCCGATAGTGCAGACGTCAATTTTAAGTGAGGGTTGATATCTGCCTGTCAGTCTGACTTCATATTTCTTGCGGGGGGTCATATTTCAAATATCAGTCATATTCAAAGATCACCCCGATATTGCGTCGAAGTTTTAGACAGCCCGATATTCTTGTGGAGGGTCATATTCTCAAGCATCAGTCATCTGATGAATATCACCCTGCTGCCAAATGTCACCTTATGCCAATATGACAATGACGTCATCTGGATCTGGTGGGGTGCATCATGTGGTCTTCGGCATGATATTATATGCAGATATGTGGGGGTCTTGCCGATCGCCTATGAGGACATGAGTAGGTACAGAAGGATCATCGATAAAGTATTTGGTATGAATATGATGAGGAGGATTTTTCTCTGATGCATCAGGTTACACCGATGATGTTGGTCCTCGGGGTGATTGTTCCCTTGGGGGTGATATTTCATGAGGGTGATGTTTCCCGCAAGGTGATATTTCACATCAGGGTGATGTAAAATATCGGGGTGATATTACATGTCGGGTGATCATGTAGGTGGATCATCAGTGGGGGAAGAAATATCGGTGCGGATGAGGAGTGTTTTTCTGACGGCATGAGCCATCATGATGGGGTCTAAACTAGCGTCGTCGGGAGAAAAATTGATGACATCTACCTTTCAGTGTGGTCATGAATATAAAGTGTTGAAGAGGTCACTATGGGATGAATGTGGGATAATTAGTTCCCACATGATTTGAAAAGTCAGGTCATGATTCTTGGCGGGAAAATTTCAAAAGCACATGGTCCACTACTTTTCCAAAGGCTGCGGGTTGGTATGCCATTAATGGCAGATGTTACAGGGTATGGGCAAAGGCGTGGATGGATCAAGTACCTGATTGAAGTTGAAAATCCCCAGGCGGTGGCACAGGGCTCAAGTCCAACCACTCCCTGCCTCCTCTCCCACCTACTACATTCAATGTGTTGAGCACCATTTCTCATGATGCAATGTATCTGGTGAATTTTGAGTCAATCATGTACTTTTAATGTTGAGTTCACCTTCCTTGTTGTATATAGCAGGGTGTGTGACTCATTTTTAAGGTTGTTGAAGACCTGGGCATTTTTGTGTGAATAGCAAAAAACAGGGCATTTCCTTGCTGTTTTATCTCATTTTGGAGTTTATGAGTTGCATTATGAATGTACATTGCAGATATTTTCAGTTTCATTGTTGTTTTATATGAAAAATGCTCTTATGCATGTGTTTAACTACTTGTCTCCATGTGTTGCATGCTTTTCCTTCTTTTGAATATGGCTGCTAAGGGTTTGTCATGTTCTAGGGTATGGATTTCTGTATCACATGCTTCATCTCTAACTTCCATTCAAGGAGTGGATTAAATTCTTTTAGGTGAAGTATGGAGAAGGTTGTATGTCAACTGGGATATATGTAAGTAGAGGCAGCTAGATACCTATTCTTGGGTGATGTTTGTAAGGCAAGCATCAATCTAACCTCTTGAAACTTGAATCCAAAATGCAATCCATTCTCTTGTATATGTCTAGTGGACTCCCTGCCCTGAGATAGGCACCGATCTACTCCTGGGTTAGTAGTTATGATCCAAAACCCCTTGTCTTGCATCTAAAACATAAAATCCATCTTTTCATATCTTCCATCCTGTTAGTTTGTAGGAGTAGGATTAAAACCCCTACATACTCTCATCCACAACTAGATAAATATGTCTAAGAATGTTGCCAACCTTGTGATGTATCATGCACATCTTGGTCCACACTTGAGAGTATTCTACCTGTTGTTGTCAAGCTAAATCTTCCTGTCATTGGGCTAGTCAATGTTACATCTTTAGCTATAGGGATACCCTCCTTGGTGCGGCAGAACCAGAAGTGAAGGGGAGGCAGCTCACACAACCTCCTGTATTAGCTAGCTGAATCTGCCTATGCATTAGAACTGGCAAACCCTCTGCTGATTCAGAAGAAAAACCAATAGGGTCGACATCTAACAATTTGAGTAGCTTTGTCTGCTATCTCCTCCATTCTGACTGCTAGCCTTCTCAACTCAATATCTTTGCTTTCTAATGTTTGAGTGTGTTCTACAGTCATGGCTTCTTTTTCTTTCTTCCACTCTTCTTCTCATTTAGAAAAATCTTGAGTAACCTTCCATAGCTGATATCTTAGGGACACAATTGTATGACAAGTTGGGGTTTTTACAACAGGGAGTATTTTCTCTTCAGCCACTAATTCCTTATTTCCTGTAACAACTATGGCTAGCTTTACAAGGATATCTAGTTTTGACCCCTGATCATAAGTGTTAACTTTTTCTTCCAACTCCCGTATCTTTGCTTCTCTCTCCTTGTCCCTCTGCTCATAAGTTTTGACCAATTCTTCTAGTTGCTTTATTCTCTCAACGGCTTCCTACAATTCTTTCCTAACATTCCTTTCTTCAATCAATAATTCCTCATCCCTTAAAGGTTTTTCATCACCACCCCCTGTAGACTCATAACCCTCATTTTTAGGGTTATCTGGGGTTTTCTTTTTAGTTTTCTTGGCAACAAAAATATCCTCTGATTTTGATTTAGAGGTAGTAGATACATACCATTTCCTTTTGATGGGGACTTACACATTCTCAGTCGCATTGGCCTCTTGTTCATGGTCAATTTCTACTGCCACAACATCCTCTTTTTCTTCTGTATGCTTCTCAACAACACCCCTCATAACACCTTTCTTCTTTAGGTGGTGTGAATGCCTTAATGGTGTGGGTTTCTCCTTTGGCCTTTTAATAGGCTCAGAAGAAGAACCACCCTTCTTCTTTCTGGTTTTTGGTGTTTTGGTGTTGGGTGCTTTACTAGAGGATGGGGTTTGATTTACTTCTTCCACAACAAGTTGGTCAAATGTTGCATGTAGTGAAATTGGCACATCTTGCTCCCCTGTTTCTTCCACATTGCAGGTAGGTGAGGCAGCAGGTGTAACAGGGCTTTCCCTCAATGATACAACAAGTGACTCTACATTCCCTAAGATTATCATTAATGTTTCTACATTTCAAAAATCTTTTCCAGGACACCTGTGGATACTGAACCCCTAGGCTTCTCTTTACTAACAGAGTGACAAAACAATCATGTGACAAGCCTAACTTATTTGACTTTCAGTGGTATTCATAACCCATTCTCTTTAACAAATTATATAAGAAATTGGGCACATTGACTACTCTATTATAACGAAGATGACTCAAAAATTTAAAATGCACAGTATGTAACATGGACTGCCTACCATCACAAGTAAGATAATAATATGAATAGCACAAGAAGCCCATAACTGTGGAAGTGATAGTCTTTTAGTACCTTGTGACGTTGATTCTAGATGCTCTCTTGCCTCATTGAATTCATCTCTTGCAGCTATTGCATCTACCTTGATAGGGAATTATTCTCCATTCACTAGTAGGATTTTGGCAAATAAATGACTACGTGACTAAAACTTTTAGTCACGACAACTAGAAAATGACTAAATTCTACTATTTTTTTGCAACACAGCTATAAATGACTAAATAAATGACTAATTAATGACTAATTTGATCATCAGGTAAAAAGCACAACTAAATAATTAGTCACACAAATAAAAATTAGACAATATGATATTAAAGTGGGTAATTAAAAAAATATTTCCAATTGGAAAGAGAGGGAAATTTTTTCGATGAAAAATAATTCAAACAAAAGAAACCCTTGTATCATCGTGTGACAGAGATGAGTTTTTGAAATATGGTGAGGTAGATTTATGCTCTGAAAAGGGTTTTCCAATTGGAATCAAAGTTCAAGGGTTCTAATGGAGGCAGCGATGGATCTAGTGCGAAGAATGTTACCTATGCAATCACAAAACACTCTTCATAACTTGTTGGCTCTCCTTCCTGAGCACTCCGCTGAGTTTCTCTTGCATGTCGATCAGCCCCTCCAGGTAACCCCCATTTTCTCCTTTTATTTGTCCTCTCATTTTGCCCCATCTGCCCAATGCAGTTTTGGCTAAATTTAATGATTTCTTGTGTATTTGTTTATTGCAAATTTGTTATGATCTAGCTTAATACGCATTTCAATTTCTGCCAGCCCTATCATAGTTTAGTCCCCTAAATAGTCATTATTGTGTTGAAGTATTGGTTATTAATACTAGTGTTGGTGTGTTCTGAAGAGTATTCAATATGCTCTGTTGTTAAAATAGGGTTTAATTTTTCTTAATTAGGATCATCTTAGGTGGTTTAGCTTGGCTTAAAATGCCCAAGTGATGAGCTTGCAGATTAATCTAGGGTTTCTAGCTTTTTTTCTGTGATATGGAAGTCACCCTTTGAGATGTTTCTCTCCCTGATGATTGTCTAACTAAAATATCTGTTTAGCATGATGATTTTCCTCTCATGGGAAAATTCATGGGAAGAAGACTAGATGACGTAAAACTCTATGGATGCATATGGAATCTACGAGGCTGGATACAGAGTTAAATTCTTCCTTTTAAGGATTTCTTTCTTCTTCAAGTCTGCCGAGGATAGAGAGTTTTCTCAAACAAGGGTCGTGATATTTTTCGCAAATCTGGGTTATTTTTATGTCCTATGGCAACCATTTTTAGACCTAGATCATCTCTTTTTCAAAGGTTCCCTTTTGGATCCCACTTCTACAACCTCCCTTTGGTTTGTAGAGCAATGAAGATAGTTCAGTTGCTTGTAAAGATCTATACCTCTAGACCAATGCTAGTCACAAGTTGCACAGTGCATCATAACGATTGCCTTATACCCTATGCAATTGTTAGTAGCTAGACGACACAACCAATTTTAATCATCAATATCAACACTATAAAATTATATGCTTCTGTGCACCATGCAAATGATACTCATGCTTCCTAGCACTTGAAAGCACTCATTGCCACATGTTTACTTGCATTCATCACATCTAAAAACTAAACAGAAAATAAAAGGCACTTGATAGCAAGGTTTCCCTTCAAATTTAACTCCAAAACCCAACATACAATTCAACAAAATTACCGCTCACATTTTAGCTCTATTATCTAATTAATTTACCCTCAAAATTATCAAGCCTAACAATTTAGCATTATGACCTCTCAAATTTCAACTCTAAAATCTATCAATTTACTGTGCAAGATAATAATTCTTTGGGTTCTCAAGTCTTTATCTTTCTACTTCCTTTCTTTCAAAATCATATGGTCATTGGCTTCTCAGGTCCTTATCTTTCTACTTCATCACATACTTGCATTATCATGTCATAAGATCTCTAACACAATACCATGGAAGCCTCAATGCATCTCGTATAAAGCCAAATAGTTTTGTAAGAAACATACTTAGCAAAAGTGATGACAAATTGACACATTATCTTCTCATTTTTTTGTACAGTTGAGAACATTCCAAATGTTTTCAAATGTCAAATTCTTTGATACATCAAATGACTCCTCCAAATTATTACTTTTTTTACATAGAAAGTTCATAGTTTATAATACTAAGAAATCATCAATCTTTTTGCCATTTCTATGATTTGAAAGAAAATAACAAGCACTCAAGAAAGAATAAAAAATAACAAGTCAATTAATATGGCAGCCTAAAATAAGCCTCAAACAATACAAGGAAATAAGGATTACAACCTAGTTTGAAGTCTTTCCCAAAATCTTGAATCAAGAGTAAACCACTAATGATAAGAAACAATAATAGGAAACATGGTTTACAACCTAGTCCCCATAAATTGTTGACAGAAAGCAACTTAAAGAAAAAAGAAACTAAAAGATGACATTTTTAAATAATCAGAGCTCTATAATTGTTTAATTATGATTAAGTACGTGTGCATACTAAGCCTTCTATGTATGACACATAGTACTGGCATGCCTAATGTGTTGATGATTACCACCACCATGAGGATGCTCAATAGAATTCATTGCCACACCACGAACCTTGGGCCAACAGTTTCTTTTGACCCTATATTTGTGATATGCATTGCTAGCTTTGAGCGTTGGCTTTTCTATCCTTCCACCACTAGTAACCTAACCAATCATGGCTCTGCAACTACTTGGCACAATCTTCTTAGCTCCAGATGGAAGCTTTACCCTGTAATTTGAAACCAATTTCCACGACTCGTCAAACAAGGCTACTAAAAATATGCAAAATCAAAAATTACAAAAATCTAAACATTAAGAGAGAACTTAGATAATTGTTCCAAAATTATTTCCACTACCTTTGGAATAATTGCATTTATCTGCTCACTGTAACCTAGGAAAAAAATTAAGTATAGAAATATGCCATAAGTCTCCAAAAGGTGTACACCTAGAACTCAAAATAGTTTGAAAATAATTTGGAAAAGCCACCATCCATAGGACATCACAACAGATGCATCACATGTTTGTTGCTAGCCAAAAAGCAAGATGATAAATAAAAATGATAATGAGTCAAGGGGAACATCAAGAAGCAGTACATTCAAATTAAATTTCAATTAGCTGCTAAATGAGCACAACCCACTTTGACTTGTCATAAGTTCAAAATATTAGAACAAGTACATTTTTATGTTTGTAAAGGTGACAACAATCCAACAATGGATCAAACATTTCAGATTGAAATACAATAGAAATGCATTGCAAATGACAACAATCAAATTTGAAATTACTCAGCTCATAAAAGAATAGTGGAGAAAAGGTAGAAAAAGTGTTCTTTGATTTGATCAGGCCAATGAGAAATATTGTCTCAAAAATTCAACTGTATCAACATGACTTGTTCCCTACCGCAGTACTGCAAACTGTTTCTTTGACCATCACGGGACTGCGGTATACTAAACATCACTTGAAGCCTTTCACCGCACTCCATTGAAACTATCGTAGGGCCATGATATTCAACACTTACATAAATTAAACTCCTTATACCGTCATACCGCAAGCATCACTTGAGGCCATCGCAGGGGCGTGGTGTACTATTTTCCTCTACTCCTTGTTACCACCATACTGCAAGCCTCACTTGAGGCCACCACGGAGGCATGGTGTACTATTTTCCTTTGCTCCTTACCACCATACTACAAGCCTCACTTGAGGCCGCCGTGGAGGCGTGGTGTATAGTTTTCCTCTGCTCCTTCTTACCGCCATACCACAAGCCTCACTTGAGGCCGCCACGGGGGCACAGTGTATTGTTTTCCTTTGCTCCTTCTTACCGAATTATCGCCAATTATTCTCTTGACTTCCATGGGACCACGGTGAAATATCATATGCCACTTAAATTTATACCCCTAGCCCGCCACTTCATTTTGAGACCACTCCGGGACTACGGTAATCGATCTCTACATACTGCAATGCCACAAGTGCAATCTCTTCATGCCACGGGATAGCGATAATTGCTCCCTTGTTATCCTTAGTTCCCGCACACCTACCAAGACCTTTTGAGTGACCTATGAGACTGCGGTGAGAGACAAAAACACATCAATGGTCAAAAATACAAATATCTTTCACATGGACTTGGTATGGGGTGCTTATGAATGACTCCTAGAATAATTTTAAAAGAAATATGGATCCCTAAGATGGATTTATGGAAGGAAATTTGCATGAAACCAAGTGGGACTATGAGAATTTTGAATGGTCCTAAAGAATGACTACAAACCTTTATATTCTTGTCTTGGTTGGGCCATGTACAAGCCTGTTATGGGTTCCATAGGGTTTCTAGAAGTCTATCTATATAGACCTTATAAATGTCTCATAAACCCTTAGAAAACTTCACAGACCCTTAAAAATCTTTTGCATACCATTAATGACTTGATAGAGTTCCTAATGATCATGCATAATTTCTCATGGTTTATGCAAGGTCCTCCACTAGCAGGACCTAGTCTTGCTTTAGGACCTCTTAATGGCTAGTGGACATCACCTTCACAATCACCAGTTCCTTATCCATTTGTTGCTCCAGGTAAATAATCTTCTTGTTAATGGTGAACTTTTAGTTGTATTTCACCTATTATGAAACCATACATACTTAAGTATGTCACGCTATTCAAAGGTAAAATTTTAAATCCTAAATGAAACATTATGGGCTGATCTGTAACTTATATAATTATTGAAAGATTGGAGTTAAATATAAGGCCTTAGTTTATTTTGGTCTTTGTCTTTTGGTTGAATCAGTATCCAACAAAAGTAGTGCATGCTTGTTGTTCATCAATGAAGTATTTTTTGAAAATTTAGACTGTTTCTTTTGGGTTGACTGCTTTTGTAGAGTCTGTAGCCCAGGGCCCAGGCTAAAAGCTTGAGTTTGGGAAAATCAAATCAAAATCTTATGGATTTTATTATTGGGTTGGGGGTTGTATATATGTAGCTGAATCTAAGTCTTAGTGACAGTTTTTGATGTCTATAGCTGGAACTTTATGAGGTATCAGTCCCTGAATGTTCTTTTATCAAATGTATGTATAGATGTGTATCACCTGTAGAACATTGTAGGAAAATCACTGTAGAAGATGAATTGACTCCACATGCTTCTTAACTCACCTTGTTTCATTTCATGAATATCTGAACCTTCTCAAATGGATAAGCCATCTTTCCATAAGAAATACATTTTTCTTGTTTCCAAGAAACATAGGTGAGACTCTGTTGGGTGACAACTTCAAATGGATGTGAGTTGATCTGTCAAGCACCCATATTCAGATATGGTAGTCTTTTTATTTTAATTTAAATCTTTATTATAGGTTATTTTCCCTATATTATTTATTCTTGGTTTGAACTCCTTGATTTTGTGGTTTTTTGTTAGGACCCAGAGCTTTCATATGCAGGACCACCTACAAGGCGCTAAAGGTGTCATCTAGATCATGACTTAGGAGCTGGTTAGTTTTCATTGAGTGGTATAATGGTGGTTGAACTATCCTAGTCTATACAACTAAGAGATGTACTTATGGCCTTTGTAGTTCGTTTGTTTAATTTTTTGATGCTTAGAAAAATATCATAAATAGATAGGATGATATTTTTTGTAATTTATTCTTTCAATCACTTGTCATAGGTCCAGTTGGAGGTAGAAAATCTAGTGGAATGAAGGGTGTACCTTATTCACCTATTTATTCAAGCAGAAATATTGCAAGTTCCACTTCGGATCACCAAAGCCTTCACAAAAACATCTACACAAAATTCAATAATGAAGAAATTATGCACGAATTCTCTTTTGAATGATGCACAAAGCCTCCACATGGTTTGTTGCTAGGCCTTGTGGTAATGTAAGAATCACCTGCATCACTGCAAGGCCCAACAATAGTGCAGTGTTGCAATGGAGGCTTTGTGCATCATTCAAAAGAGAATTTGTGCATAAATTCTTCATTATTGAATTTTGTGCAAAAATTTTTGTGAAGGCTTTGGTGATCCAAAGTGGAACTTGCAACTACAATATCTGATAAAAATCTACTTCCAAATATGCTTTTGATGAATGTTCATATCCTCATCCAAATCTCCAATTCACACACAGGCAGGAAGGACGCTTTCAAAGGTTGAGGAGTTGGGATTTACACCCACTGGTTGCATTTTCTTAAAATTTTCTAAAGACTTTTCAGAAAAACTCATTTTAAACATATCCATTAATCATGACATTCCATGATATCACATTTCTTTGAGGCATTTTTTGAAACAGTTCACTTGCCTTGTCTATGCTTCCACACTTTCATGCATGTCTAGTAGGGCACTTGTAACTACAACATATGACAAAAAAATCCCTGTTGTTATGCTTTGATGGATGTCCCTTCATTATTAATGAATATCTAATGTAGTGTACATTATTATAGTGCAAGCCTATTTTTCAGATTGTTTCATTTAGCATCACCAATATTCTCCACAAGAACATTGTCCCTGTTTAAAATGATGGAAATGGTTCACATCTCTTAGAACAATTTCTCTTGCAACAATCTTGGAGATGAATTTAGATGTAGTGTGAAAATTAGAACATACTCGAAGGTTCTTAATAACTCTAATGGTTGTACCAGGGGCCATGTTTAACAAACCAAATGCAATTGCTAACTTTTCACTATGGTGGCAGATAAATGATTCTTTTTTCTTCTATTCCACAGCATTAAGTAAAAGTCTTGAATCTGGAAATACCCTACTGCCTTCATTTGCCAAGCCAATTTCTCCAATTTTACATAGCTCTCCCATGTTTGTGGATGTGATATGTCTCGCATGTACCATTTTATGCCCTTCAATCCAACTACATGCAGGTATCTTTTTAATTCCTCTATCTTTCACCAATCTCCTTACTATTTGAACCTCACCACACTTGCCCACTTCTGCACAGATGTTTTAGAGAAGAACATAAGTTGCAACATTTTTAGAATCTAACTAAAAAAGCAGTGTTGCTAGAATACTCAACCTACATTCAAATTTTGAATTCTGGGAAATTATATATAGTAAATAGATTGATGGTTGTTTGGATAGTGAAATTAGCTTTCTTAGAAATTAACAGAAATATCTTGTCTTGAGATATCTAGAAGGATTATTTCAATTAAAGAGGATTTTATGCTTATTTTTGTAACAATGATTTTACAGTGCAACTAGCTTGCTAGTTTCATTCAAGCTACAAGTCATCAAAGTCAAGCACATACCAAGAAGATGGTACTCTACTTCAAACCCTCAACCTCACTTAGTTTAGTCTTCTTACATGGGGATATTAAGAAAGTTGCTAAACAATTAATATATATCATTTGTTGTTTGTGAAGGAGAATCTTGTGAGATCCAATATGGCAGTGGATCAATATCTAGTTTCTTAAGTAAAGATGATGTCACAGTTGGGAAACTTGTTGTGAAACATTAGGTTAGTAAATTTTGGATGTTAAGGCTTCCCAATTGGATATCAAAGATCTTTTCTCATCAACTTAATTTGGAATTTATGTATAAATGGATTCTTTCATGGTGCAGGTCTTTACTAAGACAACACATGAACTAGGGTTGACATTTTTGTTGTCTAAGTCTGATGGCATTCTTGGGCTTGGTTTCCAAGAAATTTCTAGTGATAATGTTGTTCCACTCTAGTTAGTGTTGATATCCTTCATTCTATAATCTGAGTGTATCACCTTTCTTAAACTTTGAACAAGGTTCTGAAATCAAGGGTTCAATATGCATATTTCAGGCCTATGTTGAACACTCTATTTAAGGCATTTGTTGACAAGGCTACAATTTTTTAATTGATTTATCTTTCTATTGTGTTTGGACTTACTTTTGTAAACTTGCAATAGACAATGCACTTTTATTCTTTTTGAATAGAGACTAATAGTAATTTTGTTGATTGTATTGAGGCACAACTTCATTCATGGCAAAAAAGGCAGCACCCTATTGCTCATATCAGATGACACGTTGCATATAAAGGAGGAAAGTTTCTAGGGTTATTGTTGGCTGCATTTAAGGAGAGAGATTCATATATGGGACATGATCAACACTCTCCTTCTTGGATTCTACATGTTACAGCTTGCTCCAGGAAGATTTCCCACATTGCAGAAGTTATAAGAGATGAAAGGGGCATGTGTTTCAACACTAGTAATAGTCTAGAAGATGACATAGAGTGCATACCTAGGTAACAGTAGTAGTGATGAACTATTTTCAAGGAATTTGGAAAAGATACAATGATGTCAAAGGTAATCAAGGCATTCAATAGAGGGGCAATGTTATACGTTGATAGGAGGCAGAGTATAAGTGAAAGCATGCCAGAATAATGAGCTAGGTAGTGGCAGTCATAAGGCATTGTTATTTTATAAAGGGAAAATGCATGACAGTAGGTTGACAAGTGATTGGATAATGCATTTCAAGAAGCTACAAGTTTTATTAGGACAATGCATAGCCTAGTCATAAGGCAATGTTGAATAATAGTCCATGACAATTGAGGCATCCTATCAAAGATGATAGTCATCAGAGGCATAATCATCAGAGATAAGGATAGTTTATTGCTACAGGTAACAATTCATAGTGGCATCTTATGAACTAGAGCAAGTTGGGAGCATGAGACAGGATCTCTATAGAGATGACAGTGTGATCTTGAACTAGGATAGTGAGCTTTATGGGATAGTCATGGATTTGTGAAGAAGACATCTATGAATGTCTTTGTGCTTCTATGCTCAGTGATACTCACAAAATCAGTTTCTTTCTCATTCTTTGAGCTATGTATTGTAATCATGAAGGTTTTTTTAGCAAAGAGAAAGCATTGTAACTTACTTTTAGATCTGTATGTTGTTTGTAAGTATTTTTTATCAATAAAACAAGTTGTTTTTACCTTCTCAAAGTTGTTTCATTGTGCAAGCTTCAAAATATACTACTAAATATAATAATGACTAAATGCAAGCTTCAAAATGACTAAATATACTACTAATTGAAGTCAATTAATAATTAAATTGACTAAATATACTACAAATTGATAGAAATTAGTGAACAATGAATAAATATGACTAAATATATGACTAGTGTTAAATCATTAAATAAGAATGACTAAATATACTACCAAATTGATCAAAATGATAATTAAAATTAATGACTAAATACACTACCAATGGACATAAATCAGTGAATAAAAATGACTAAATAAGTGACCAGTTAACAACAATCAATGACTAAATTAACGACTAAACATATCAGTGAATAAAAAATGACTAAATAAGTGACCAGATTACAACAATCAATGAGTAAATCAACGACTAAATATACTACCAAATTGATCAATCAAAACAACCAATAAATGATTAAAAATGGTTTAGTCATCAATTTGGTCATGTTATAAATGACTGGTAATAAACTACTAATGGTCACGTGACCATGTTTGGTCATTTATAAGTAGTTTTTAGTAGTTTTTTAGTAATAAATTGTTGTTTCTATACTAGTTGTTTCTGGGTAAACTAGATACCTTAGAAATTGTAGCTTCCGAAGCATCCACTATCAAACCTTTGATAGTGGCTTCATCATGGTAGAGTGAGGCTACAAATTACCATGTCATACCTTCACTGTATTCTATGAGCTTCAAAAAATAGTCAATCCATCCTGCTTGTGTAAAGATTGGCAAGGTTAAATGGTCTCCCAATATTACATCATGCACTGTAGGTTCCCATCTAATAGGGTCTCCTCCCATGTTGCCAAATTAAACTACAAATTCAAATTATTCACAACCCTTCTACTAACCCTTTGCTATATTTGCTTGCACTTTCAATTTCAATAACCCTTTGTACATTCCTTTGCTATATTATACCTGTATGCACCAACTCAAACCAGCCTGAATTAACCCAGGATTGTAGGAAATTAACAAACAACAGGTCATAGACGTAAGAAGGTAAAGGAAGAAAAGGTTGTAATATCTGTGTTTTGTAACTGATGGTGGTGAACAATCACTTTGTGAGCATAATATACTATCCCTCCCCCCAACTAAAAGCTTGAACTGACCTTAGTTCAAGGCATTGTAAGGCGCAGAGAAGGATTATCGTATATGGAAGTAAGATTAATAATAATAATTTTGTATTATTAAATATGAGCACATATAGAAGCATTGAAATATCTATGTTAAATAATGGAAAGTTAATATTTGTACCTGTTGTAATAAAGAGAACTGGACTTTGCACAAGCGGAGCATTGGAAAATGTGTCTGTAGCATAAGTGGGATTGGACAGGGGATCATTATTATGAGGAATGGCAGAAATGACATACTGGCACGTGTGAACCAGTTGAGGGAGCTTGCATGCGCTTGAAAAGTGGAGTGAATGGCATGAAATTTGAATGAGTTGACGGATAGTTGATGCATGTTCCTTTATCGATAGGTCCTAATGTGTATTGTGGTAGTGTGGATTTTGTTGCCTTCTATAGGTCTCTATGGCTTATTGAAATGGTCTCCATAAAGAGTGTGGCATTGGTGTTGTGTGTGCACATGAAGAAAGGAAAGAATTATACCTGAGTGACCTCAGGAGGTGAGCTGTGTAGCTCACCTTCTAAGTCACTTTGATAACCAACAGGGTCTGCTTCCATGAGACTACTTGGTGATAATATAGTAGTATCTAAGTTAGGGCTGGAAATAGAGCATTGCTTTTAAAAATCATATCTTGTTGTTGGCCTAGTATAGAGCTTTAATCTAAGGCTATTAACCAATAGTGAAAACCTGACTTCATCTATGGTCTACAATTTGATAGCTCCATTGGAAAAAACATGGTGTATTTCATAAGGTCCTAACCACCTTGATTGCAGTTTGCCTTTGTGATCCTTGTACTTGGAATCATACAACAAAGCCTAGTCACCCACATGGAATTTTTTACTCTTGATGAACTGATCATGCCATTTGGATCTTTTCTTTTGAACTATCTCTGTGTGGTGCATAGCTTCCATTATGATCTCATCTAACCCACTGAATATATGGAGTCTTTCTTGTTATGTTGTTGTCAGATCCATGTCAAGTTCTAGTGCAATTGTTAGTGTCTTATATTCAAATTCTATTAGCAAAAGTATTGTCTTACCATACACTAATTCATAAGGTGTGAAACCAGTTGTTTTCCATGTCATTTTGTATGCCCATATTGCCTCTAGTAATCTAGTTGCCCAGTCCTTTCTGTGAATGTTCATTGTTTTGGTCAGAATATTCTCTATTTCTATGTTTGTAACTTCCACCCGCCCATTAGCTTGGGGGTGATAAGGTGTTAATTTTCTATGCCTGATTTCATATTCTTTAATGAATGTGGAAATGAGGTCAAAAGTGAACTAGGGACCTTGATCAGTGACAATTTCTCTTGGTGCTCCATACCTAGTGAAGATCTCTTCATACAAGAATTTGGCTACATTCCCATCTTTGGCAAATTGGAAGGCCTTGACTTCAACCCATTTTGTCAGATAATCAGTGCAAACTAAAATGTACTCCTTGTTATTAGAAGCTGGTGAAATTGGCCCAATGAAATCTAGCCCCCATTTGTCAAATGGTGCTAGTACCATCTGTGGTTGCAAAGGCATCTCATCTGACCTTGTTAGTCTGCCCATTTGCTGACATTTGTCACAACTCCTTGTATACTTGATTGTATCCTTATGAAGAGTTGGCCAATAATAGCCTATTGTTAAGATGTTGAATGGTGTCCTTGTTATCACCTAGTTTTGAACCCTTGCATGACGTGTTAAAGCTTTGCAAACTGGAATAACATGGGATTGATCTCTAAGTGTCAGACTTTGCTAAATGAGATCAAACCTCCGGAGAAGGTCGGCTTCCTTGTCTAGCTATCACTTGAAACTACTAAATTTTGGGGGAAAAGGGAGAGAGAATGCTTGTAATGAAAATGAATAAAAGCTTGAAAACATAAAAGGGTGATACACCAAACAGATTTTAAAGAAACTTCCACAGAACTGAAGGATGCACAACACAAGAATATGGCAAGTAGGCATACACAGGTTAGATGACTCTAGCAGAGGTGAGAAGCAATATGATTGAGAGGAATACAACATTCACAGACAAACCATATGCAGATTCACACAGAACTAGAAAAATCAGTAAAGAGGTAAAAATAACTTGCATATATTTGACAGAGAGGCAAGGTTACAGTATATGGAAACTCTGTTTGGAAATAGAAAGACCAAAATGCCAAAAAAAATCCAACCTTATTTACAACATTCGAATGCATACTTATAGAATTCCAAAAATTCCTAAGTCGGTTACAAAAATGTGCTCTAAGAGTTGTCCCAGAAAATATCTACATTTTTGACTACCCAGGTGCATCAATTATGGTGTTAAATATCTGGCGCTGGGCATGTAGGGGATATTTTGGGTCTTGAATGCAAGCAGCTGCGTGGTTATCTTCAAAAGTGAACACATAGATATCTGAAACATGGCAGTGGAGGGATATCTTTTACCATTAATGTGAACTACCTCATCATCGTGCAGCAATGAATGCCCCAAGAATACTTCATCTGCTGAAAGTTGTCACTGAAATATGCATTTCCAGATCTGAAAATTGAAAAGTGACAAAAGCTCCTAAAAACCCTGCCAAAAGAAAGAGGGGACAAAAACATGCATCTTTGCCTCTTACAGCATGTCAAAATTCGCTAAAATGGAGGAGATATAGGCAGTCAAAGTTCTGGTTAAATGCCTGTATATATCACTTTTGCATGTGTGTGTATATCGTTGCATCTTGGCCCCTGAATCAGCATTCAAAGATTCATTCTGCAACTCCTTTGCACATACATGGCACTTTGCATATCAGCCCCTGTATATCCTTTGTATTTTCAAAATTGCATATACATACAAGCTCCCTTGTATACGCGGGCCCTAACACTTGTATGTTAGCTTGTATCTGGCCTTACATCTTTGAAATGTGCAAGTGAACATACAAGCAAAAAAATATATACAAAGTGCCTGCCTTGGTGGACCCCACCATTTGTATCTCCTCTTTTGCATATGCAAAATACAAGCTGCGGACCTCAAAACACCATTAGTTGCATTTCATTGTTTTGTTGGGTCTAGCTTGTATCACCTTCTCATGTATATTCTGACTTGTATATCGCAATATACAAGCACCACATACATGCAAGCCACGGATTCCAAACCTTTTATGAAGCAGATTGGAAGCATTTTTGAAATCCGGCTTGCATATGTCTTTGTATTTGTTCCTTTGTATGTCAAAACATACAAACACCTTTCAAACATGTCAGACCCGAAAACAACATAGAACAGATTGAAACTTATATTGGGTCCGGACTGTATATGTCAGCTTTGTATATCAGCTTGTATGTGCAAACATACAAACACACATACAAACCCCCCATATACAAATAGGGAATCTTAATGGAATATTCCCGCAATGCATCTTTTACCTTGTATATTCCTGCATGCATGCAAATATACAAACACCCATTCATACAAATCAGACCTAAAGCCTGAATGAGCCAGAATGATATTCATTTGAAATCCGGCTTGTATATCGCCAATGTGTATTCGCTTGTATATGTGCGATATACAAGCCATTGTTCATGTGATCCTTTATATGTCGAAACATACAATCCTCCTTGTATATGCGCAGGCCCCACCTCTTGTATGTCCCACCGGCACTGTAGCAAATGTATATATTGGCCTTGTATGTCGAAAATACAAAGGCAAATATACAAACCTCCCAAACATACAAATGGGGAATCTTTGAGGAATATGTGATGAATGCACATTAAACACTGTATGTTTCACTTGCACCTTTCCTTGTATATCACCGATATACAAACCGGGAATATTCCTGAGGGCCTGCAAAAGATTCCCTGAATGTATACGCACCTTTGGAACCCAATATACATTCAGAAAATGCATATAACCTAATTTTTTCATCATTTTCTAAGGCCGATGGAGATTTGCAAGCCCACCAAATGAACATTTGAACTGTATGTTGACCAAAACTTTGACCATGAATAACTTCTTTGTTTGGTCGAATTTCAGGGTGATGTAAAAAGCAAACCTGCCTATTTTTTCAAGCTCTTTCCAATGGCAAGGTTTTTTTTAGGTGAGACTTCTGAGAAATTTGGCACTTTAATCTTTATAGGAACATTTTCCAAAGGATTTTCAAGGAAAATACCAGGTTGACTATTTGGCTCTGGTCAGAGGAAAAAAAGGGGTCAACAGTCCTCTTAGCTGCAAAGTGACCTCCACAGGGCTCATCATGATAAGATTTTAGGATGTCAAAGACCTCATCTTCTCTTATACATCTCCTCATAATATGATCTAGACTAGTGTAGAATAGATAACCAGCAATCCAAGAATATGGAAAGCTTTTATGCACTAATTGTCTCCTTTATCTTGGAGAGAAAAGTGATGGTATCTGTCCTAATACCAATTAGTTAGCAATATCAACAAACCATGGTGTGTGTATATTTATATAAAACAAATGCTTATCTAGAAAAGAGTCATCTACAACACCTTCTATTTGTGTAGGCAATCTAGACAGAAGATTTATTAGGAATTGCATGCAGAAGATATCAATTAAATGTAACTAAAGATTAAATAGAGGAATGAAAATACACAAAAATAATAATAGCGAGAGACAAGTTTTAACATGGTTCACCCAAACCTGGGCTACATCCACCAACAGAGAGTCCAATATTATTATCTAGTAAATCAAACTGATTACAACTAGCAATCCTTGCAACTCAATACCGCGGAAAAATGCTACAATACATCAATGGAAACCCTTGATGGTGACAGGTTGTCATTGATGTCAAAAGTGTGTTCATATCAGGAGGAGATGGTGCAATGCAAGAGTTGCCATAGTTGTTGTTCAAAGAAGATCTCAGTTGGCTTATGTAGAATAGTCTGCTCAGATCATCAGTGACATTCACATACTATGCAAGTAGTTTCAAATCAGGGCAAGGTTCTTGTTTGAATCACATGACAAGGAGGTTATGATTCCTGATCTAAAGAGAGTTGACATATGGTATGTTGCTTACCTCAGTAATACTTCATCTTCATGCAGTGTGTTCTTGATGTGTTCATGAAAGATTGTTTGCCATTAAGAGTAATGGTTGAGTGCTTCATTGGCATAATGTTGGTTTGGTGTTCATACTGTATTGATGTCAAAAGGTATTGAGAGAGTTGAGTTGTGCATTTTCCTTTCACAAAGTATCATCAGGACTACAGGTCATTTGTGGATCACTTGTACTATTGATAGAAGTTGCTTCATATGCTTCATTATTCAGGAGATGGTTGATCAGAATGTTACAGGTTGTTTGGTTTGTGTTTGCCACAAATAGAGATGATTTCTTGATCTTGGTATGACAAAGGTCACATGCTTTAGTAATGCAAGAAGCAATATAGATCAGTTGTAGATGGCATAATATTCAATGGCATGTTCTTCATAATGGTAGTTTGATAGTATGGTCTTCATTTGATCTTCATTTGTTCATAGTTGTGACAAGTACAGAGGTATAAAGTGGGTTTCAAGTTTCTAATGGATTTTCCTTGTCAATATTGTTATCCCATTAAAATCTATGCTCTCAAAAACCTAAACAAATCTAAGTCATCTCCCCTCAAACTCTACTTTACCCAATATTCATATTGCCTTTATATTTTAATGGTGACCGGGAATAGCAAGTGTATCACTTAACAATTACCTTTTGAAGGAGCTATTATACATCCATTAACCGGCCCTTTCTTTAACTCAACTTATGCAATGATCATCATATAAGTGGTCTCCATATAATGTTTGTAAGGGCCAATGTGTAAAGTGTTGATTTTAAAACTTATTCGGCCTCCTTATGTTTATCGGCCTCCTTATGTTTATCGGCCTTGTTTCTTTTAAAATCCATGCTCATAGTTATCAGCCTTTTTGAAGATTTCTATGAAAGAGATTTATTTAAAAAAGGGCATCACATAGTTTAAAGAAAATAAACCATGTAATGGTTTAAGAAAACAAAAAGGCCCTTAAATATCCTTTATTAAGTGGGAGCTCGATTAAGCCTTTAATGGCTTTATTTCATTTTTAAAAAAAACTCCTAATTTATTGGGTTTCAAAATGGAGTTTAATGATTTTATTTTAAGGAAATTTTTTTTGGAAATTTTAAAGAAAGATTTGTTTCTATTTTTTAGCATGGAAGCTACTTGTGAGGGGTATTTGTTTTTTTAAAAAAGGCAGAAGGTTTATTTCTAAATCTTCATAAAGATTGGAGAAAGTTGTGAAGATTTTATTGGAGAATTTTTATGAAGTTTTTTTTCTCCATTCACAATATTATTTCAGATGAAGTGTTTTTTGCAGAGATAAGAATGAGGGCAGATTAATAAATTGATATGAAAGATGAATGGATTTCTTTTATGAAAAGAAAATAAATAGTGGAAATTATTCATGATTTTCTTTTGCAGAGAAGATGAAATATTGAAAAGTATTTCTACAGATGAATGAAAGATATTTTGCAGATAAAAAGGTTGAAGGTTTTTTCAATGATTTTTTTGAAAAAGGCAAAAAGATTTTTGAAGAACACAGAATATGAAGAGTTTTAAATAGGGTTTGATATTATATGATTCAATTTTTTTTGGAGGGCTATTTTTCAGATTGAAGATATTTTGCAGAGGAGAATGAACTTTTGAAGGAATGTGAAAAGTCTTATGAAAGATTGATTTTATTCTTGCAGGATGAAAAAGAAGAAAAGATTGATTTTGTTCTTGCAGGATTAAAAAGAAGAAGAAAATGAACAGTCATGGGCATGAAGAGAAAATTAATTTCTTCACAGATGGAAAATGATTGTGTAGAATGAGAAAGGTTTTTCAAATTGTATATAATGGTTTTTCAGGTTCATTGACGTTAGTGTGTTGATGAAGAAAACAGAGATGAGCAAATAATGTTATGTATGAAGTTATGATATGCAGAGAAATTTTTTTTGAAAAGAGAGATGTTTCCCTGATCAGGTGAATTAGATGATTCAAGAATAAAATATCAGAGGATTGGAATGATGGAATGAATGTTGCAGATGAGTTGATTTGAATGGTGCAAATCAGATTGAGCAGCAATCACTTCTTGCACATGAGATTTTTAGTTCTGATTGATTGAGAAATGCCAGTGAGGCACAACAGTATGCTAGTGAGGCTTGTAGGTCGGTAAGACCATTTGTCAGTGAGACACTTACATCAGCTAGTGAGGCTTGTAAAGATATTTTCAAGGTTAAGCCAGTGAGGCAGTTTTGGAGTGGTTTTTATACCCCAGGAGGGTTTTCCACTCGTGCAAATTTGTGTTATATGTCATATTGTTTTCATCTGTATGTGTGTATGTTAATACGTTTCTTATAAGGTTTTGTTCTCCTTCTTCATTCTTAGTTTTGTGTATATGTGGTTGACAAATCAATAATAGCTTTCTCTTCTTTGTGCTCTGCAAGTTAAATTTTGAAAAAGATTTAAAAATTCACACAACACTGATTCACCCCCCCTCTCAGTGTTGTCCTTGACTCCTACAACCCTAACTCTTAGCCGCTTTTATCAAGGCTTATGTTGATTATCCTATATTGTTATATCACCACATTAGCTTCCCCTGGCTTATCCACTATTGTTATATCAAACTCCTATATTAAGAGCAACCATCTAACTAGTCTACCTCCAACCACAAGTTTATTCATTAAGTACCTGATTGAAGTATGATTTGTATGGATAAAGACTTGGTAACCAGTGATATAATGCCTAAACTTGTTGATAGCATAGACAACAGCCAACATCTCTTTTTTTGTGACAGTGTAGTTGAGTTCTACTCCTTGTTATTTTTTCTAATATAATAGATAGCATACTCCTTATTACCTTCTTTTTGTCCCAATATAGCTCCTATAGCAAAATTAGAAGCATCATTGTGTATGTGGAAAGGTAATGTCCAATTTGGTCCTCTCAAGATAGGTGCTTTTGTCAAAGTTGTCTTAAGTGTGTCAAAAGAGTGTTGACATTCTTTGGTCTAGTCAAATTCCATATCTTTTGTCAGCAGAGTAAACAAAGGTGCTACTAGTTTACTGAAGTCCTAAATGAACCTCCTATAATAGCCTGCATGGCGTAGAAATCTCCTGACATCTTTTGGTTTCTATGGTACAGGAAGTGTAGATATTATCTCAATTTTATTGGGATCTACCTGAATACCATCACTTGATATAAACTATCCTAGAACAACCCCTTGAGTCATCATCATAAAGCATTTTTTATGACTCAATGATAGATTATGTTCTTAACATCTTTTCAGGACCTTCTCTAGATTGTTGAGTGTTGTTTCAAATGTTTCTCCATAGGTGGTAAAATCATCCATGTAGATCTCCATAGAATCATGAGCATAGTCTGAAAAGATACTTAGCACTACCCTCTGGAAAGTGGTTGAGGCATTGCATAACCCAAAAGGAAGGATAGAATAAGCATATGTACCCCAAGCCTGGTCCTCTAGAGCTATCTTTATCTTATTATAGCCACTAAAACCATCTAGGAAAGAGAAATACTTTTTGCCTGCTAGAGAATCAAGTACTTGGTCAATGAAAGGTAGTGGAAAATGATCTTTTCTAGTGGCTGTGTTAAGTTCCCTATAGTCTATACATACCCTCCACTTTCCTCCTTTCTTAGGGACAATAACTAAAGGTGACACCCATTTACTATTAGAAATCAGATAAATGAAGTCAGCATCAAGGAGTTTTTGTAGCTTAGTTTTAACTATGTCTCTCAAGGCCAAGTTCATTCTCCTTTGTGGCCATCTAATTGGATTAAAACCATAATTTATGTAGATCCTATGCATGCACAAGTCTAGATCAATTCCTTTCATGTCATTATAATCCCATGCAAAAGTTGATGCATGCACGCCTGCAGCACAGTGTGCAGGGAAGTCTGTTGTTCCTCAGTTAAGGCATTGTTAATATTCAGCATTTTGCTTGGCATGATTTCCAATGTTTTAGAAGCTGGTTGCATAGATGAAAGGTCACATCCACTAATGTTGGGAACACATTCCTAAGGTAGCAAAGAGTGGAAAAGTTGAGATAATTCCTCTAAGGAATGTGCAAGTATGATAATTTGTAATGGATCTTGCAGACATGACAAACAATCTTGTTGCTGTGGGTCCTTGCTGCAATGGTTCTGTATAATGTGGTCAATTAAGTCATCCTCATCTTGGGTTGCTAACAAGGGGCTGTGTTCAATGGTCGTGAGAGTTTGTATGGAATAGTGGTCTTCTTCTTCTTCTAAGGTAGGCCATATGATTTTCTCTAAATTGTCATGAGGTTGAGCTGGTGGATAGAGGACCAATTTCTTGGTTATAGTTCCATTTGAGATTATCATGTTTCCAAACCTACAACCTATGAATGCATCCACTGTTGCTCACCATGGTCTTCCTAAGATAAGTGGATAACTTGCAAGATTGACTTTTGGTTGCAAGACTGAAATTTGTAGGGTACTCCCATGAGTCCAATGTTATGACTATGTCTTCAATGATCCCCTCAGGTTTTACTGTAGACCTATCTACCAACTGTAAAATAGTTGATGTAGGCCTAAGGTTAGGTAGCTGAAGTAGTTGCATTGTTTCTTTAGTCATGACATTGATGGCTGCCCCTAAGTCAATCAAGGTATTTTTGATGAGAGTTCCATTAATCTTAACATCCACTACTAGACTGCCAAGGTCTGTGTATTTAGGGATAGTTATGTTCCCTAGCATGATATCAGCAAGGTTCCCTAGGACATGGACTATCTAAGGGTCCTTCCTCTTTCTTCTTGTTTTTTTAAGACAAAGGTCTCTCATTATCTTGGTATAGATTGGAATGTCCTTGATAGATTGGATAAGGGGTATCTTGATACTGACATTCTTAAGTTGACCCAATAGGTCTATCTCTACTTGGGTATGTTGTTTTGGTATGGCTAAACATTCAGGGCAAGGAGGTTCTGGATTTGAGTTAGTTTGATTTACCTAATTTAATTCATGCTCCAGTGGTGAATTGTCTAAAGCTTCAGCCATGGGTTGTTCATCCACCACCTCAGTGATTTGGGGAGATGAAGGCCTGGCTAATGTTTTCCCTAACATGAGGTGGACATGACTCACCTCTACCCCATAAGTGGGGTATTGAATAGCCTCGTTAGTGTATGTTTTTTGAATAGGCTTGTTATTGCAGTTAGGTGTAGGTTAGGAAGGCATTTGTGGTGCTCTTGGTGGTTGAGTTGTAGGACTAGATGGATTTGGCATAATAGCTTGTTGTTGTGGATGAGAAGGTAGCAAAGGTTGTGAGTAATTCATATTTTGGTTTTGCCATTGTTGTCCCTTCTACCATTGTGGTTGCCATTGGTTATGTTGTACTAGCCATTGAGGATTGTAGTTAGGTCCTTGGAAATTTTGTTGGGGCCATACATTTGGTTGTTGTTGATTCTAGTTTTGCTGAGGGTTTTTCCATTGTTGAGGGTTTTTCCATTGGTTTTTGGGTATTTGGTCAAGGTTGAGGGTTCCAACCAGAGAAATTATGATTACCTAATAGAAATGATGCATTGAAAGTTAGAGGATCTTATGGCATACATTGTCTTTGTTGCCATGGTTTCCTTTGTGCAACATAGAATAGCTGGCCATCTTCACTTTCAAATGGTTGAAAGTGTTGTTTCTCTGACAAGTTATCTTCTGTAATACTGGCCACCCTTCTACACTTACAATTGGCTTTTCTTTGTCTGCAATTGGGACAATATTCAGTGAGTATTGCATTAGCCTCCTCCTGCTTCTTCTTCATGTGTACTATATCCAGTTGAGTAGCTACGTGAATTATAATATCTTCTTTCATGTTGGTCAATAGGTTGCTCAATTCTACCCTTGAAACTGAATTAGATGTCTTGCCAATGGTAGATGTTCTTTCTCCCCTTGTCTTCTTGGTTAAAGTCCTTGAGTAGTTTCCGCAAACTCTGCAAACATCCTCAAAGGGTAATTGAGATACATCTCCTCCCCAATAAGATTAAGGGCATCGATGCAGTCAGCATTGACTCCTCTAAAAAATACAAGATTCAAAGATTCATCCGAGAGTTTATTCTGTGGGTTTTTCTTTAGGTAGAACTAGAACCTTTCTACATAATCCTCCAATGGTTCATCCTCTTTTTGAGTCATCCTAAAGATGTCATCTCTTCTCCTATCAATTCCTCTACAATAATCTAGTATTTTTCCAAGAATTTTGTTTTCATTGTGTCCCAATCTGGAATAGCATCCTTGCCTAGTCCCATAAACCATCTCAAAGCAGCATCCTTCAAAGTAGCAGGAAATAGCTTGAGCCTATAAGAATCAGTTGTGTAGTCATATATTCTACACAGGACATCAAACTTGAACAAGAATGTATCTGGATCTTTAGTCACCAAACCATAGAAGACTAGTAATATTGAAGGAAGTATATTCTTCAGGGAAACAACCCTCTCTTGGTTGGTAATTGGAAACTCAAAAGTCACATGTTCAGGTGGATCATCTACTGCATCAACCATGGTTAGGAAGGTTCTCTCTATATTATCCGTAGATGTGGATGAGAGGGAAGATTCTTCTTCTATAATACCCTCTCTCTGATCACTGTAGTCACCAATATATGTTTAGCTTGTTGGGTTGATGGAAGAAACCTTCCCAAAGCATCTCTCTGCCTCTACATATAATAGGTATGACTTTGTGTAGAAACGGCTCCTGCATAGTGTTAGTGAAACTTTTCTAGTATTTGGTGAGGTGAAACCTAAGTGTCCTATCTTTTGGAAGCAAAATGTTTAAACTAGGAAAGCTTGGAAATAAAAAGAACTGGTCTCTGAAAATAGTGTCATCCCCAACAACGGCGCCAAAAATGTAGTGTCTTTGCTATGTCTAGTAAACTTGGTGATAACCACACAATTCAAAGGAATAACCTGCTAAACAATCCACTATAACCCTTGAAAAGACCTTCATTGAATTATCGACCATGGCTAGTAATCTTGTGATGGCACTGGAACTGTATGTGCTTTCAAAGATCAAACTATATAACTCATCTAGTATAGTGTCATAAATCAAACTACTAAATGACAAAATAAATTAATGTTTCTACTGTTGCTATGGGTACTTGCAATGTAAGACTATAACAAATGACTATTAAGAAATGAACTCTAAGAATTAGCTTGGTATTGATAACTTATCCTACCCTCTGGAGTATCACAAGTCAATTGAACTAAAACAACTTAAGAATCTAATTGATCTTGTATTCATGAAATAATTGCTATAGAAATGATAACATGCAAGAAATAAAGTGAGGGATAGTTACCCTGAGTATCCCTTGCTCAGGTGACTACCTCATTTCTTTTAACTCAAATCTAGTTCTCTAGATTGACACAATCATATTTGATTCTAACTCATTCATTACACAGTCTTCTCGAATCACATAAAATCTTGCTGAACAATTTTATCCATAAACTCATAATCAAAATAACAACATTATCTACATAAATCTCAAAAAGATTTAGATAGCTATATCTATGACAGAACAATCTATTTCAAACTTGAAACTTAACTAATAACTTTACTACCTCGACCACCAAGCCATACATATAGGCACGAGAGAGTTTATTGAAATAGGTCTCTTAACTAAAATTATAAAACACCACTCCATACAAACTAGAGTGTGATAAATGCTAAAAACAATAACTAAGAAAGAAGAAAAGAAGAGTCCTAATAAAATTGGAACTCCTTGTTGAAATAAGGGAACATGGACTGGTTGAATCAGTCACGTTGGTCTTCAAGTTGCAATAGAATTTCTCCTCTTTCAATTATCTTTATTGATTGACATCACGATGCATGATTATCTCCATCAAGTGTCTCCATGTCATAGTACCTGCACTTAGTTGAGTTTGGAACCTTCCCTGCTTTGCTACGTGGAAATCTTGTGGTTGTGGGTTGCACCTTATAGTTGTTGTGGGCTACAATCCTTCTTCCTCAGCTGCAAGAGGTAGTCTACAAACATGTACAAAATACTAACAACCATAATCAACATAAACATTCTTTACAATCCATACATGTAACATACAAAATTCATCAGATTATAATCATATTTCCATATACTGAATAACTAGGTTCAAGTCTACATAATGATCATAAGGGATAGCATAATATAGAAATATGTATAAGATAATGTCTGAGAATGTCTTTCAACTTGCATAAAACCATAAGAAAATAGGCTAATAACTAGGCTCATCACCACCCATTTCATCCATCATATCACCTCCATCCTTCACCCTACCACAGCTCAGTCTTTCCACTCCCATTGTTATCCCTTCCATTCTTCATCATCCTTCCATCTTGCCTTCTCTTGGATTTGTAGCATTTGCAAATCTTTCCATGGTGCAACTACTAGAAGTGACAGTGGGTCCATTTATCTCAATAAATAGTAGTTTATCCTAGCCATTCCAGACTGCTGATACTATTCCGAAGCCTTCATCCCCCAAGGTGCCCTTGTTGGAGGGTATCAAAAAGGTTTGTGCTGAAATGAAATTAACTAGTGAGGAGGTTCATATACAAGATGCTCTCGATAGCCCTCCTATGGACATAAGTATTGTAGAGATTGTAGATCTCAATGACAACCCCCCACAAGGTGAATCAGGCCAAAATGCATTTGATAAGGCCGAGTAGGTAATGGGAGAGTAGCTGAAACAGATGGGATCTTCTACAAAGGCTGACATAGATGTTCCTGGGGAGGATGATAGAGGCAAGGGGATGATAGCAACATATAATATTAACTCTTTGAATAAAGAGGGTGATAAATTAAAATCCCCTGCACATTATTTGGTAGCTTCTGATTGGTTGTAGTAGAGACTCCAAGGTAAAAAAAACTCAAATTGAACTTGTTGACTTAGATTTAGATAGCTTTCTAGCCTAGCTTGTGAAGCCAAGGAAGCAAAAACAAGGGTTCATTCAAGGATTTATAAGTGCTTCTGGGTTAAGAGTTGTTGAAGTTGTAGTACCATCAACATAGGTAAATAAAGAAGAGGTCAAGCTGGGAGATTATAATATTTCAACAATAAACCTTGGGTCCACTTCTAGGATATAGGAAATTGAGGAATTCAAAGATTCTTTCTCTACCATCATGAGCCAAATGGATAAAGATGAGCTAACAAAGAAGCAGTTAAAACAACAAAACAAAGAGCTTCGTGCCTACATTAGGTACTTAATTAAGCCTATGCATACTAAGGATGGCATTGCTATTGCCCCTTCTATTCTTTCAAAGGAAGAATTGGAAGATTTTGATAAAATAAGAAAACTTGTTTCACTCACTAGAGAATGGTTGACTGAGATCTACACATAGGGGTGTGAGGCAATTGATGAGCTCACTGATATGCAAAAGGATTTATGTGCTCTGAGATAAGACTAGGAAGCAATAATGGAAGAAGGTGAGGACTATGATGAATATTACTCACATATACACCCCAGGGTCCTGGCAATGAGTAAGCTACCTGAGGAAGTTCTCATTTAGGAGAACATTTTGACAAAGGACAAGTTGCATATGCCTTTTCATTGGCTTGAAATGTTAAAAATTCAAAGGGAAATTTTTGATAAGGCTAAAACTAATGTGAGTCAACAAAGGCTCAGCTTTTGGAAGCCATCTATGGTTTCAATGACCTGCTCAGAGCTTTGACAAGATTATATTTGGATGACACTGTAGCTATAGATATTCAAGAGTGTAAAAACCAACTAGGCATATTACTACAGGGAGATGCTTCATCTTATAGTACAATAGATATGAATAAAGTCAGTAGTTTACAGTCATAGATAAAAGAGTTTAAGAAGAGCAGAAGAGCTAAATTTGCAATATATCATGATTTATCTAGATCAGTTGACACCCTCAAATTTAGAACAAATTTTGTGAAGGATCCATCCCTAGAAGAAATCAATCTAGCACTTGAAGCTTTGATGACATATAGGAAGAAAGAGGCAGAAAAGAGCAAAGTCACAGTAGATGACAATGATCAACAATGAGTAGAGTTAGTGGATAAGGAAGTCAAATGTCAAATCTAACTGGCATGTCTCCATCAAAATGTGCTACATACTCTCTTTTGACTTGTCCTTGCATTGTAAACATGATTTGTCTCATTAGACAACTCAAAAAGTTTCTATTTTGTCCTATTTAGTTGAGCTAAAAGTTGTATTTTCATCTTTTTCCTAAAGGACAAAATTAATTCTGGGATTGTAACTGCCCAATTGCCAAAATTAAATGTTGTTAAATTTGAGCCCTTAGTGTTGATTTAATCCTCACCATCCATTAAAAAACTCAGTATGCTTGCTCCTCTATACAAGAGCAATCATTTTCTTTATTTCTAATGTTGGAACAATGAATTGTTGAGACTCTACCAAAATTCTAAATCAATACAAATATATTTATAGGTATTGTCAGAATATCATGTCATTGTGTTATGGGATTTTGGATTTCATGGTTCATTTCTATCCGATGTTAGATAAAGTTCAGTTACAGTTTGGATGTTTGCATTAGATTTTTGATGAATGCTCTAGTTCATACCATTTGTGTCTTGGTGATTGTAAGTTACTTTGCATGGTTAGTCTGAACCCATTTTATGAATTATGTTTGATTGCACTGAATTGATTAAGTTGCACCAATAATTGGGTGTTTAATGAATTTATATGATTTGAAAATCTTTATCACCTTTGAAGATTGCACTATTTCTGTAGCATTGTGGGAAACCTAGTCAAGAAAAAATTGGTTTTAGGGCATTTGTCTATCTGAAGTGATCTCATTGTTGGCCCACAATTGCTATTAAACCAAAAGGTTGACCTATCAGTTTTTGATACAAGTGCCAGAGTTAAGGAATCCACAGGAGGCGGTTAGTCCATGTCATGAATCCCATAGGAAGCACTGACCATCTGCCAACAAACTCCCCCCTAGCGTTACCCAGGGGGATTCAAACCCGTGACCTTTCGCTCTGATACCAATTGTTGGCCCACAATTACTGTTAAACCAAAAGGTTGACCTATCAATTTTTGATACAAGCGCCAGAGTTAAGGAATCCATGGGAGGTGGTTAGTTGATGTCACAAATCCCACAGGGAGCGTTGACCATCTGTCAACACTCATTCACCATGATTTGTTCTTAGGGTTTTCATTTTCTTTTCTTATCCCTTACCCTTTTGCATTTTATTTGAAAGCTGGTAGATTTAGGTTGAAGCATCATATCATTGATAACAACATCTGAAGTTTTCAGACTTCACAGTCTGAATCACTTAGGGTTTCTGCATACCTACAGTTATCATTCCTTGTAAAACCCTATATTTCATGTAAGTCTCCTTGACTAGAACAACAAAACATATCCAACCGAGTTATCCTACAAGTCAAGACCTGACAGTATAAACCTTGGGGTAGTCTTTTTTTGCATTTTTTTGGGATTAGATTCCTTTCAAGATAGGTGACATACTTTGTATTTCATCTATGTTGTTGCCCATCAACAAGCGAGTCTATTGACGTGGGCAAAGGAACATTTCAGGATGTTCTCTACATTCCATCTTTGTCAACTAATCTCTTATCTATTTATCATATCACTCACACAGGCTCTAGCAACCAGGTTGAGTTCACACTAGATAAAGTGGTAATCAGTGAGTTGCATGATGGGTCTACAGTTGCTATGGGAAAAGTAGATCATCATTCTAGATTGTATTAGTTTCCTCACTTTGTTCCTAAATCTTCTTCAACAATTCTACACACTCACTTAGATGAGGTGAGTCATTTATGGCATCAGCGGTTTGACCACTTGAATTACCACTACTTGTAGTAGTTCAATCAATAGGACATGGTTCCAAGGTTGCCTTATATTCAATTTTCTGATGGAGTTTGCTAGGGATGCATTCTTGGTAAGCATCTTGAGGAAAAATATGACAAAAGAAAAGCATGGAGGGCCACACAGCTTCTGGAGTTGGTACATGGTAATTTCGTAGGACCATTTCCACATCCTTCTTTCAATAGGGCTAGATATGTTCTGACATTCGTTGATGCTCTTTCAAGATACACATGGGTATATTTTCTAAAGCAAAAGTCTGAGGTCTTTGGGTCTTTTATGGACTTCAAAACTTTTGTAGAAAAACAATCCAAGAAGGCCATCAAGATTTTATGTACAAATAATGGGAGGAATATGTCAACCACAGGTTTGAGCACTTTTGTGGCTCTGAGGGCATTGATCTTCAGCACATAGTTCCCTATAATCCATATTTGAATGGTGTTGTAGGATGCAAGAACATGTCCTTGAAAGAGATGGCCAATTGTATGATTCACTCTAGGTCTATGGCACCTTAGTACTGGGTGGAGGCCATCAAATGTATGTGTTAAATCCAGAATTGGGTTCCTCACAAAGTTGTGAAGGGGGTAACTCCTTTCTAAGCTTGGACCGGTTGGAAACCCACAATTAAGAACTTTTGATTGTTTGGTTCTCCTGCATGGGCCCATATTCCAGCAGAGAAATGCAAGGCTATGGATCTGCAGAGCAAGCCTTGCATATTTGTTGGGTACCCAAATAGTGTCAAAGGCTATAGGCTTCTCCACCCTATAACTCATGAGTTGTTCATCAAGAGGAGTGTTTGTTTTGAGGAGGACTCCACTAGTTCTACTCCTACCACTTCTCCATCAACAATCACATTGGATAAATTGCAACATGGTGACAATTTCTCAGAGGATCTTAATCCTCCTGATCATGATGAGGAGTCTTCTTCCTCCACTTTAGATGATGACATTGATGATGAGGGTCCACCCTCTCCTCCTAGTCATCATTCAGAGGTTGATGATTCTCCTCTAGATTTTCCTACCACAAGGCGTCTTTGGGTTCGTCAGACTTTGCAGTCAGTAGGTGATTAGGTTGGTGATCCTTCAGATACTTGAACAACAAGGTCATAATTTCAGCAGGCTCCACATCTCTTTGTTTCTTCAACTTCCAATCCACAGTCCTTTCAGGAAGCTTCTAGTAGCCACGAGTGGGATGTTGTTATGTAAGAAGAGTTCAGTTCCTTGGAAAGGAATCGTACTTGGTATTTAGTCCCTCTTCCTAAGGGAAGAAAAATTGTTTTATGCAAGTGGATTTATTGAACAAATTTTGTAGTAGATAGGTCAATTGACAAGCATAAGGCTCACTTGGTCACCAAAGGATTCTCCCAGGTGCCTAGGATTGACTACTCTAAGACTTTTGTACCAATAGCCAAAATGAATTCCATCTGACTTGTCCTTGTTATAGCTGCATCCCATTATTGGGAAGTTCATCAAATGGATGTGAAGAGTGCTTTTCTTCATGGTGAACCTTAGGAGGAAATCTGCATGGAGCAACCATAGGGGTTCATTCAGGATCCTTCACTTGTTTGTCATCTTCAGAAGTCTCTCTATGGCCTCAAACAGGCTCCTCGGGCTTGATATTGTTGGCAAGAGACACTATATGGACTCATGATTGTTGTCATTGATGGCAACAAAGGTTATCCCACACATCAGCAAGACATGATAGGTCCTCATCGGAAGTCAGATTGAAGAAGTGTTAAGGTCCGGTAAGCAGGAACAGAGCAGTCAGTAAGGTCCAACAGATAGGTCCGGATCTCTCAGTAGAAGTATCTTAGTGAAGTACAGACTTGGGGAAGTCAAGAGGAGTATCTTGACTAGTATATTCCAAGGTTTGAGCCTCCGGTGTGGAAAGGATAAAGAGATATGAATGCTTGAGTGTCGAGTTCCCAAGTGACAGTGTGAACAGAGGAAGAACTGACTGGCAGAACATCAGACATTATTTCGGGTGTGTTACTGATGATGGAAAAGGTTCTTAAGGCATAAGTTATGTTTGGCCGACATGATTGATGACTTCTACAAGTATATGCTTGATCCGCATTACTTGGTGTGCAAGGATTTAGTCGACAGATCAGAGTTTGAGGAAATTATTAACTGTTCTGGATGCCGACTAGAAAGGTGATGAAATCACTTGTGCGGATATATATACAGGATTGATTTAGATGTGAATGTGTGTGTGGTGTATTGTGCAGTGCAAAAAAAAATAGTAGACCTGAGTAAAAGCAGAAAGGAAGGTCCGGTATGTGAAAGGAGAGCAGCACAAAAGAAGAGGAAAGATGAAGTGCAGCAGATCAGTGTGCTGAGCCTAACTGGAACTGAACTCTAGCATATGTTGATGCTCCTCATCAGTTCAAGTATTGTATTACACTCTTTATAAATTGTAGACAGTGTGTCTTTTGTAGGCAGTGTGCCTTTTGTGAGCAGTATGCTCGGGCAGTGAGCCCTAATTGGCAAGTGCCATTTTGTATTTCCATTCTTCTAATAGAGAATACAATCTTGGGTTAATCACCCCATGGTTTTTTCCCTTAATAGGGTTTCCACGTCAAAAATATTGTGTCATGTGTATTTCCATTTCATGGTTATGTTTGCTTAAACTGAATTAATGTTGCATTGATTATTAAGAAAGTTTGGTAAGAAGAAATAATTAGGATAACTGATTCACCCCCCCTCTCAGTTATCAACAATTGGTATAAGAGCCAATTTCCTCCTAACAGAGTCTAACAGCTTGAGGAAGATCTGGGAATTCAAATGGATGTATATGGGTTAAGGGAGCAACTCAAGACTGCCCTTGATGATCTTGAGCAGTCAAACTTTGAAGTCAATGAATTAAAGGAAAGATTCAAATAGGCTGATGACTTCATGAAAGAACTAAAAGACAAATTAAGTCTCTCTATGAAAAAGAGAAAGGAGCTACTTCAGCAATTGGTAAGACAAGGTGAAGCCAATGATACAAATGAAGATCTGAAGGAGAAAACCAAGTTATGTGAAAAGTTATCAAAAGAAATCATTATGGTAAGACATGAAATGGAATCAGGAGTTATGAAGTTTACCCAAGAGGTTGAAGAGAAAAGAAAGACTGAAGATGACCTAAGACAATCCCTCAAGGAGAAATCAGAAGATTGCCACAAGATGGATAGAATTATCAGACATCTTGAATTTGATCTTGAAGATGCTAAACATAATGAAGAAAAACTTGAGGATCAAATCATCTCTCTTAAAAGGAATCTTCAAACAGCAAATGAATATAAAGAGAAATTCAAGATAAGTTTTGCTCAACTTGAAGTTCTTCTTGAAAGTCAAAAGAGGGTAGATGACAAGTGTAGTTTGGGATATGAAAAAGGGGAAAGCTTCAGATCCAGTCAGAGGAACTCCACTCCAAGAAACAGACCTAGAAGACCTCTGGTAAGGCAACCAAATGCTCAAAGATATCCATCCTTCAATGGATACTGCCACAACTATAATATCTTGGATCATAAAGCAAATCAGTGTAGAAGAAGAATGAATCAAACTATTACATCCTTCTCCAGACAATGTTTCAACTGCAAAAGGTATGGTCACAAATCTCATGAATGTAGAGATATGTAAATAAACAATTCATTCAATGGTAGATGCTTTGGATGCAATAGAATGGGACATATGGCTAGTCAATTCAGATCAAGAGGATATCAATCAAATATGCAAAGAAATGTTATTTGTTATAATTGCAATAGATCCGATCATATTGCCAAATTCTTTAGAAGCAAGAATCAAGACAAAAGGGGTCCGGTGCTTCATAATCAGAATCAAGATAAAGGCAAAAGAAAAGAAAATGCAGATGAAGTTCAAAGGGAGATGAACAAGATTTGGGTGAAGAAAAGCACAGAGAATGTAGGGAATGAATCCGCACCAGAATCTGGTGCTGATATTCCATTCGAAAACTAAATAGAGGAGCTCTGGCTCAGTGGGAGTAACAAAAGATAAGCCAATTCCCCCAGCCAGTCAATTGGTGCCTAAAATTGGCACATGAGAAGCTGCAAATTAAAGGGTTCCTAAAGAAACATCTAAAAGGGTTATGGTAAAGATTTGAGAGATCTACAAGAAGATTTGAAGAATCTAATCCTTCTAGAATTGATCCGGTAAAACAATCTTCCGGTAAAAATAGATTCTTTACAAGTTTGGTCTGGTATGATTCAAACTATGGAGTCTTGATCTGCGGATAGATCAAATGACTAGTGAAAGGAAGATAGATCATCACTACTCTCCAAGAATAAATTCAAAATCTATCTCAGTGATCTGGAAAGGTTGTCTCTGAATAAGACAAACAAGGCAAACCGGAATGAATTAGGTTGCGCATTTATTGCAGGATGAAAATTAGGGCTTCTCAGAAATAAAAGAGTTCATTCGTTCATCATTTGCACATTTGCACTCAAGAAGAAAAGAAACAGGAGCTCTACATCAAGTTGTCTCAACTCCCAAGGATCAGCCATTAAAATCATTTCATTCAATCCGGCTCCTTCCGCGAACCCTTGATATGGAAAAGGTATTTTTCATTACTGAATTTCTCTCTCTAAAACCTTTTAGAAATGGCTACTCCAAATGTTGTGAAGATCTCTAATAGACCTTGTCCTAAATTTAAGAAGCATCCATATAAATCTCTAGAAGTTGATCCCCTAGGCACCTTTTCAAGCATTCCGCATGGGGTTCTGCATGTAGAAGATGTTAGGGTTTTCATTCATGCAAACATTGAAGAATTTGGGGATTCAAAGTTAATGGATATCTATCATAAATAGTTAATAGATGATTCCTTTGAGATCAAACCTCAGTATAAAGCCATCCAGGATAAGCATTTTGTACAGTGCATTCATTTCCCTTGTTTTGAAGAAGATGAATGGGTCCGGTACGTTTTGAGTAGAATACATGATAACTTCATATGGTTAAATGGACCGTTCAAAATCGCAAAAGATGCCATTAAGGCAGTTATCAGATTGCACTCATCCGGTGGGATACTTGTTCTTAAATCTGTTAAAAATCAAATTGTGAGTGAGGCTACGGGATCAAGGTTTGATAAAAGGGCAATGACAATTGAGGATATTACTGATCCGGATGTCAAGTTTGCATCCATGATCATTAGCTACAAAATATATCATTCTAGCAGGGAGAATTTAGTACCTAGAACTGCTATCTATATTGCCTATGAAATGTTGAAAAAGAATGCTGATTATGATCTCTATGAACTCCTTCTGAACCAACTTCTGGAAAATCTACAAAAGATAAAGAAAGACAAGAAGAACTCCTTCAAATATGGTGGCTTGATACTCTGTTTTTTTTTCTATTTTATGAATGAATTACCTAGATCTAGTGGCCGGATATGGCAAAATGACAGACCGGTTGCCATACAAATTAGGGATTATCTGCATGGACTTGGTGATGTTAAGGCACAGAATACAACACTCTGGGGTTATTTCAAGAACTTTCAGAGTATGATGCAAGCAAGAGAAAGAATCCCCCAAGCTCTAGTTGAAAAATATAAGGATACTATTTGCTTCATGGTAGAAACTGATCAGTGCCTTATGGAGGCAGTAGAACCAAGAATAGTATGGATCATGTCGATGGGGTATGAAGTTGATGAGCTAAGTGTAAAGATTCATGTGGAACTTAGACAACCAGAGATCAAAAGAAAGGTGAGAAAAGAAGTTGAAGATGTTTCCAAAGGCTTTGGCATCTCAAAGGAGGCACTTGATGCCAACAGGGAAAATATGGAAAGGGCTGAGGAAGAAAAGAAGAAGGCAGGAAAGAAAAGTGAGGAAAGTGTTCCGGCAAAATCTTCCACCTGGACCAGATCATCAAAGAGATCTGCACCTACCCCTGCCAAAAGCTCAAGGTCATCAAAACTGGAAGCACAATCATCTAGTAGAGGAGAGAAAAGAACAAAGACAAAAGCCATAAGGGCTTATGCTAGTCAAAGGGATGAAGAGGAGACTGAATCTGAAGAAGAAATCAAGAAAATGAAGAAAAAGAAGAAAACATCCGGTGAAACCTCTACCGGTCAAGAGGAAGAAGAAAAGATAGAGGAATATGTTGAAAAACCCACTCTTCTCATTGATGACATAATCAAATCAGTCATAGTGGATGGAAATCTTCAGCCAATGGTTGAGTTCTATGATGATTATGGTGAAACAGATCAGAAGATATTGCAAGATGCCATAGTCAGGCACCTAAATGTCTACAACAAAGCATTTAATGAAATTATATCTCTAATCCCCAAAAGCTTGGAGAAGGAACTAGAAATAAGAAAGAACAATGCCCAAGCCAAAGACCTAGAAATCTAGGAACAGATAGCAATTCAGCTATATCCTTCAATCGATCCTAAGAAAATGAATATGGTATTCAAAGATTGTAAGGATGAGTTCATGAGCAAAGCAAGGATGAATCAACTTATGCTCGGAGAGACTGACAAAGTTGCAAAAGAGACAGAAGAGATCCTCCAGAATGCATTCAAAAGATTCAACATTCCAATTATAGAGGACTTGGGTACTGATCCCTCAACTACAAGTGTTGCAGAAGAGTCTACTAAGAAAATGATAGAAGAGGTAATGAATACCAGTGCAGAAATAGCTAAGGACTTGGAATCCTCTGCTCCATAAGAGGTGGCCCATGAACAGACTAACATTTCTCCTCCGGTTTCCCTGTTGACTCCGGATCTAAAGAAGAAGAAATAATAAAGGAGAAAGAAAAAGAGGTGAAAAGTAAAGAAGGAAGTCAAGCTGAAAAGAACATAAGTGACACTGCAGAAGAGAAAAAGAATCTATCTCTGGCAAGAGACACTGCAGAATTTGTCAAGGACTTCTTGACAAAAGAAACTAATGAGATGGATGAATTGGAATTACTAAAAGGGCCATTAGATTTTGACTCTCTATCTCCGGTACAAACAATGAAGATAGCTTCATTTGCAAATGCGAAGGTCAAAGAGAAACTACTGAAATCTCACATGGAAGACTGTGAGCTTATAGAGGTAGCATCTGGAGTGTTGGAAAAGATCATGCCATCTTTTCAGAAGGATCCCACAGCCTCCTCTTCCAGTAATCTCAAAACTCTAGTCAATAGTGTTAGCACACATTTTGATTCTCTAGAGAAATCAGCTGAGGAGAAGGTCAGGAAAGAGTTTTTGGATAAGAGATTCTCAGAGCTGCAAGGGATAATTTCAAATGACAGAAGAGTTATGGGTATTGGGATAAAAAGTTTGGAAAATACCCTTAAGGATGGAGGTGATGTATACAAATTTTGTATATCCTGGTCTAAAACAACAGTGGAGATTGAGAAGAAAATAAAAGAACAGGAGGATAAACTAATAAAACTTTCTCATAAATTTGATCCACTTACTACATCCATAAAAAATCAAGAATGTCAAACGGTTGTAATTTTGAATGAAATTAAGAAGCTTGAAAAAGAAAAGAAAAATAGAATCAGTATGTTGAGTGAGCTCAGAGGGATAATTGTCCCTAAGTTAGAGGCCATGCATGAGGCCATAAACGAAGCTCAAATCACAGCCCGGACCAATGATCCAATAGATCTAAAAAGGGCAGATGTGTTTGCATTCCTGTTGAGCAGTCATATATCAATTTTGGACAAAATGAAGCAAAGTTGGGCTATAGAATTTATTCAATTAAAAACAACTTTTGCAGACATACTTCAGTATATGTAAGTACGCCATATGTATATACTTATGCGGACAAGTATAGTTAAAATTTTGAAAATTTTGGTGTGCTGACCCGACCCTTTGCCATTGATGTCAAAGGGGGAGTGAGGAGCAGTGAAAAATGAGGAATCTAGCTAAGGGGCAGCTTTGAAAAATATACATAGAGATAGAGCATCAGCCAAGGGGGAGTATAGTGTGACACTTAGTCATTTTTCACTAAGTGTTGCCATCAATGCCAAAGGGGGAGATTGTTGGCAAGAGACACTATATGGACTCATGATTGTTGTCATTGATGGCAACAAAGGTTATCCCACACATCTGCAAGACATGATAGGTCCTCACCAGAAGTCAGATTGAAGAAGTGTTAAGGTCCGGTAAGCAGGAACAGAGTAGTCAGTAAGGTTCGACAGATAGGTCCGGATCTCTCAATAGAAGTATTTCAGTGAAGTGCAGATTTGGGGAAGTCAAGAGGAGTATCTTGACTGGTATATTCCAAGGTTTGAGCCTCCGGTGTGGAAAGGATAAAGAGATATGAATGCTTGAGTGTCGGGTTCCCAAGTGACAATGTGAACAGAGGAAGAACTGACTGGTAGAACATCAGACATTATTCCAGATGTGTTACTGATGATGGAAAATGTTCTTAAGGCATAAGTTATGTTTGTCCAATGTGATTGATGACTTCTACAAGTATATGCTTGATCCGCATTACTTGGTGTGTAAGGATTCAGCCGATAGATCAGAGTTTGAGGTAATTATTAATTGTTCTGGATGCCGACTAGAAAGGTGATGAAATCACTTGTGCGGATATATATATAGGATTAATTTAGATGTGAATGTGTGTGTGGTGTATTGTGGAGTGCAAAAAAAAAATAGTAGACCTGAGTAAAAGCAGAAAGGAAGGTCCGGTATGTGAAAGGAGAGCAGCACAAAAGAAGAGGAAAGATGAACTGCAGCAGATCAGTGTATTGAGCCTAACCGAAACTGAACTCCAGCATATGTTGATGCTCCTCATTAGTTCAAGTATTGTATTACACTCTTTATAAATTGTAGACAATGTGTCTCTTGTAGGTAGTGTGCCTTTTGTGAGTAGTATGCTCGGGCAGTGAGCCCTAATTGGCAAGTGCCATTTTGTATTTCCATTCTTCTAATAGAGAATACAATCTTGGGTTAATCACCTCGTGGTTTTTTCCCTTAACAGGGTTTCCATGTCAAAAATATTGTGTCATGTGTATTTCCATTTCATGGTTATGTTTGCTTAAATTGAATTAATGCTGCATTGATTATTAAGAAAGTTCGGTAAGAAGAAACAATTAGGATAATTGATTCACCCCCCCTCTCAGTTATCAACAGATATGCCAAGATGGACTCCTTCCTTCTATCAGTTGGGTTCACTCGATGCCATTTTGATTTGAATGTATACATTTTGTAGTAGGATGATTCTCTCACATTTATGGTTCTCTATGTCAATGACTTGTTGGTCATAGGGAGTCATTCATCCACCATCAATGTAGTGACAACTACTCTTCATGATCAATTTCTAATGTTAGACTTGGGTCTTTTGCACTACTTCTTATGCACTTGATATGCTCTCCAAATTTCACATGAATGACTGTAAGCCTACACCAACTTCATTTTTGTCTGAGGCCAAACTTGAGGCTAAGTGTTCTTCACCCTTGGTTGATGGAATTTTATACCAACAACTTGTTGGGAGTCACATCTATCTAACTCACATGAGACCTGACATTTCATATGTCATGGGCATGGTCTCTCGATTCATGTAGGAGCCACATGAGTTGCATTGGAAAGTAGTTAAGTAGATTCTCCACTATGTTCAGGGCACTAACATCTATGGGATTCATTATGTAGCAAACATAGATTTTGACTTGGTGGGATACATAGATTCAGATTGGGTAGGTGATTCTCAGGATCGCAAGGCTACTTTAGGGTATTGCTTCTCACTTGGTTCCAGTCCAGTTTGTTGTTCAAGCAAGAAACAGTCTACAATTTCTCTTTCATCTATAGAGGCTGAGTATCAAGGGGCAATTAATGCCACCACCAAGGCCATCTGGCTTTAGAAGATTCTCATTGAGTTTTTCATTTCATTCAAAAAGCCCACAATCATCTTTTGTGATAATCAGAGTGCAAAATAGATCTCAAAGAATCCAGTCCATCACTAGCGGATGAAACACATTGAGATACATAGACACTACATTTGGGAGTTGATTCATGCAAACATCATTGACCTCAAGTACATTCAAACATTAGAGAAGATTGTATAGATATATTCACCAAACCCTTCATTGAGAGCAAGTTCTTTCATCTGTGAACTTTGCTAGGGGTGTGGCTAGTGTCTACTTCAAGTGGGGCTTCTTAGTCCTTCACTTCACTCTCTATTCTGGGGGTGTTTTCTCTCTCTATTTAGGGGGGGGGCTATTCCTTTATGGGGGGACTTCTTCTATTTGGGGGGGAATTCTTTGTACATGGGTACCTCACTAGGATTTATTTGTTGGGACCTGTATCTTTTCACCCACCTAAGCTACACTTAAGGGGAGTGTTAGTGTAGGTTTTTTATTTTCCTTAAGGATATTTCATTTTCCTACACACTATTAAGCTTGCTTAGGTTATTAGACTTGGTTATTATGAGGTCACATGGCTAAATCCATCAGCTACATGTCTCACTCTCACCTACACTTGGGTAGTTGAGTTTCACACCCTCTTTTGGATTTTTATACCACCTCTCATAACCATTTTTTTTGTTTTTATCTAAGTAGGTATAACCATGTATTTTGGCATTTACCAAGTAGGTAAAACTTCTACCTATTTTGGGTAGTTAAATTTATTACACCTCTTGGATGTATTTGCCCATTATTTTCTATATATAAAACACTCTCCTCTCACCTTAACTAGTTCAATAACTAGTCAAGGAAAGTAATGTGAGCATTCTCAAAATTCTCTTGTAGTTTGTCTCTTGATTCTCTCTTTCAAGACTCTCTCTCTATTTTGCTATTTTGATCTTTGATCATTTGTCAACTGGAGTGTATATGATCTACGACTGACATCAAATCCTGGCTTGGTTCTCGCTTCTCACAGAATCTAACAAATAATAATATAATAATATCTCTCAACAAAATGGGCATCCAAGTACCCATTCCAAGATTATTGGAAATGCGTTGAATATCATGATGCTGAAGACCAGAAATTTGCAAAACTGTTAAAGGCAGTGCAGGGTGATAAACCTAAGGTAAAGGTTGATGTTTCCAAGTATAATGGAAGTTTGAATGAAGATGAGTTACTGGATTGGATTGTTGCACTTGATAATCACTTTGAATGTGAAGATGTTGCTGAGGATCAGAAGGTAAAGATTGCAAAGACCAAGTTAGGAGGTCATGCTTTGGTATGGTGGGATTATGTACAGTCCGAGAGAAGGAAGCAAGGGAAGTCAAAGATCACTTCATGGGATAAGATGGTAGCAAGGATAAAAGGTAAATTCTTGCCAAGGGATTATGAAATTCAGATGTTTAAAAAGCTGCAATTTTTAAGGCAGAAGGAAATGGATGTGAAGGCATATACTGAGGAGTTTTATAAGTTGAGTATGAGATCTGGTCATCATGAGAATGAGGTAGAAAAGGTGGCTAGGTACTTGGCTGGTTTGAGGTTGAACATACAGGATGAGTTAGTTTTAGCTAACCCTAAGAATGTGGAGGATTATTATCAAATGGCAATCAGGATTGAAGAAAAGATGAATAGAGGACATGATAAGTCCATGAGAGGAAGAGGAAACAGTATGAGGGGAAGAGGAGCAGCCCCTACACAAAAGCAAACCAATGAAGGTCAAGAAGACACTGGTAAAGGACAGGGACAGTCTGATTTCAGAGGTGGATGGAAAGGTAATAGAGGCAGATTTGGAGGTGGCAGAGGTTCTACTACATTTTCAGGAAAGTGTTACACCTGTGGTGAGTTTGGTCATCCATCTTTCAAATGTCCAGAAAACAAAGGTTCATCATCCAGAAATGATAGAACTAATGACAAGAGAGTACAACTTGTGCAAGAAGAGACAGTAGAGCAAAGTGTGCAGAGTTCAAACACTTATCAAAAGGATAAGGAGCCTGATAATTATGGATACCCAGAAAGTGGAGAATCTCTAATGATGAGAAGAACAGTGACTACCATGAAGGTACCTAACAAAGAATCCCCACAAAGAAGAGCTCTTTTCAAGACCACATGTAAGAGCAAAGGTAAAGTATGCAAGGTTGTCATTGATACTGGTTCAACAGACAACATGGTATCCCAGGAAATGGTGGATAAACTGCATTTGGAAAGGATTCCACATCAACACCCTTACAAGGCATCTTGGGTGAGTGATAGTCAATCACTTTGGGTATATGAACAGGCATATGTGGATTTTCAAATTGGAGCATATCATGATAGAGTTTTGTGTGACATTTTGCCCATGGAATGTTGTCACCTACTGTTGGGTAGACCATGGCAATTTGATAGGAGGGTACTGTATGATGGGTATGCTAATACCTACACCATCAAGAAAGATGGGAAGACTATTAAGTTGATGCCATTGCAGGCAAATGCTGCAGTACAGAAGGCAGCCCAAATCATTTTAATGGGAAAGAAGGAGTATGTGCAGATGCCTAGAGGAGCAGGCATAAAGGCAGAGAAAGATACTGCAGGAAAAGAAGTTGTTCAGGACAACAGGGTGAAGAAAGTTTTAGTTGTGACTGACAGAGGTCAGCAGCAGGTTCAGAAACAGGTTTGCAAACAGCAACCAGTTGAGAAGAATGACAAGGATGTTGTCATAGTTGGGACCATTGTTTGTCCTATAAAGGTTGAAAGAAAGACAGAGTTGAACATTTCAGCAGTTCAAGAGGTAGTTCAGACAGAGGTTCTGGTCAGACAATCTGACAAACACAGAGACAACCTGAGAAAGGCCTACATTGACAGGCATGAGGATTTACTTGCCAGAAAGCAAGTTACAGTTTAGAAGTCTTGGAGCAGCCAAGAGACAGCAGAGGATCAAGCTGGAACAGGACAGCACACTGCAAAGGCAAAGTGTAAAGGTGGAGGACTTCCACAACCCAAACTCATGGGACATGAGTTCTTTTCTATTGGGGAGTATGGTGCAGGAGCACCTACCTGACAGCTGGCCTTCATGAGGCAGTTAGTTAGTTTGAGTCTTGTTTATGTTTTCAAGAAGGTCTGATAAGACCAATGCATGTAATAAGGTCATGCTGATCATATTAAGATCATGCTGACCAGGCTTTGCTATTTTTAGCTAGTTTGTTAGAACAGCTGTCATGCTGTAGGGTCGGTTGGATCTCCCAGCCGCCTGGAGAGTTCCTAGCCGCTTGGAGTCGGGTCAGTAGTACTCGTAGGAAAATCTATTTAAGGATGAGGATCGGTTGATATTGCATAGAGAGATATCATCGATCAGGCTTTGCTGAGAGAGAGGAGAGCGACTGAATATTGTAATAGCATCTTTTGAAATCGAATAAGAGATCCTGTTGTCTTCATTTTCTGGTTGATCTCCTTTGTGTAATCGATTTGCTGGTTTGGGTGGTTTCATGGATTCACTGATCCATTCCACCGGTTGATTCGTCTGATCGGTGGAATGGTTATGTGCAGTAGGGTAGGTGTTAGTTTGTTTGTTCGCATGCAGGTGTGCAGGATCGCGGTTGAGAGATGTTGAAGACCCTAGCATGGGTATGTGCTAGGTCGAGCTGATAAGTTTGAGTTGGAAGATCACCCTGAGAGTGGATCGGGTCATCCCTGGAGGATCGGCGAAGTGAAATTTCGCTAAGGTTGGAAGTTCGTTAAAACGGCATCATCAGGATATTTCTGCAAATATCCTGCAGTCAGTTCGGGCATCATCATCCGGATAAGTGGAGATGAGCATGATGCAGTAGTTTGCATAAAGAGAAGGTGCGTCGGGGTGATCATCATCAGGAGGTGCCGAGGAGGAGTGTATCGGCATAAGGTAGAAGATCAGGTTGATCGTGGGCCGAAAAAAGCTAAGTTTGGCCAACAGCAGGATATGACGTCATCATCATCAGGATATACATCATCAGGATATTTCAGAGCAGTAGGATATTGAGGAGCTGCGGGTGACGTCATCGTCATCAGGATATACGTCATCAGGATATCGAGGTGACGCAAGCATCGAGGGGACGGTGCGAGGAGTTAAAGGATCGTCATCATCAGGATAAATGGAAGGAACTGGATGTTCTTTATCCTGTTGATTATCATGATGTTGAATATCATGATGCTGAAGGATGCAGAGGCATCCACACTATAACCTTGACATACAGCATGGATGTCTGCAGCCCATCATCATCATCATCATCATCATCATCATATTTGACTTAACACTGTCAGCATCATCATATTCACTGTGCCGACCGATATCCTCCTGATGACAAGCCCTCGCCCTTTCGCATGTCAACAGCATCACCTTATTTGTTTATCGACAGCATCATCATGTTCGACCAGCGCGAACATCCTCCTGACGTCCACTGTTCACTTCAGCGACAACTTCCATCTTCACTACCTTCAGCATCATGATATTCAACATCATGATAATCAACAGGATAAAGAACATCCGGTTCCTTCCATATATCCTGATGATGACAAACCTTAACTCCTCGCACCGTCCCCTCGATGCTTGCGTCACCCCGATATCCTGATGACGTATATCCTGATGACGATGACGTCACCGGCAGCTCCTCAATATCCTGCTGCTCTGAAATATCCTGATGACGTATATCATGATGATGATGACGTCATATCTTGTTGTTGGCCAAACTTAGCTTCTTCGGCCCACGATCAACCCGATCTTCTACCTTATGCCGATACGCTCCTCCTCGGCACCTCCTGATGATGATCACCCCGACGCACTTGCACTTCATGCACTCAACTACATCATGCTCTCCTCCACTTATCCGGATGACGATACCCGAAGCGACTGCAGGATATAATCAGAAATATCCTGATGATGCCGTTTTGACGAACTTTCAACCTTAGCGAAATTTCACTTCGCCGATCCTCCAGGGACGACCCGATCCACTCTCAGGGTGATCTTCCACACTTTATCAGCTCGACCTAGCACATACCCATGCTAGGGTCTTCAACATCTCTCGACGGCGATCCTGCACACCTGCATGCAAACAGTAAACAAACTACAACCTAACCTACTATACATCGCCATTCCACCGATCCGACGAATCAACCGGTGGAATGGATCAGCAAATCCATACAGCCACCAAACCAGCAAATCGATCAAGCAATGGAATTCAATAGAGGATGAACACAAACAGGATCACTTTATTTGATTTCAAAAGATGCAAATACAATGATCAGTCTCTCTCTGTCTCACTCTCTGCAACCTAGCTCGATCGATGATATCTATCTGTATACAATATCAACCAATCCTCATCCTTAAATAGATTTTCCTATGAGCACTACTGACCCGACTCCAAGCGGCTGGGAAATCTCTCCAGGCGGCTGGGAGATCCAACCGACCCTACAGCATGACAGCTGTTCTAACAAACTAGCTAAAAATAGTAAAAGCATGGTCAGCATGATCTTATCATGATCAGCATGACCTTATTACATGCATTTGGTCTTATCAGACCTTCTTGAAAACATAAACAAGACTCAAACTAACTAACTGCCTCATGAAGGCCAGCTGTCAGGTAGGTACTCCTGCACCATACTCCCCAACAGAAAAGAACTCATGTCCCATGAGTTTAGTATGTGGAAGTCCTCCACCTTTACCCTTTGCCTTAGCAATGTTCTGCCCTGTTCTAGCTTTATCCTCTGCTGTCTCTTGGCTGCTCCAAGACTTCTGAACTGTAACTTGCTTTCTTGCAAGTAAATCTTCATGCCTGTCAATGTAGGCCCTTCTCTCACATACCCTGTGTTTGTCAGGTTGTCTGACCAGAACCTCTGTTTGAACTGCATCTTGAACTTCTGCAAAGTTCAACTCTATCTTCCTTTCAACCTTTATAGGACAAGCAATAGTCCCAACTATGACAACATCCTTGTCATTCTTCTCAACTGGTTGCTGTTTGCAAACCTGTTTCTGAACCTGCTGCTGACCTCTGTCAGTCACAACTGAAACTTTCTTCAACCTTTTGTCCTTAACAACTTCTTTTCCTGCAGTGTCCTCAACTGCCTGTATGCCTGTTCCTATAGGCATCTGCACAAACTCCTTCTTTCCCATTAAAATGATTTGGGCTGCCTTCTGTACTGCAGCTGCTTCCTGTAATGGCATCAACTTAATAGTCTTCCCATCTTTCTTGATGGTGTAGGTATTAGCATACCCATCATACAGTACCCTCCTATCAAATTGCCATGGTCTACCCAACAGTAGGTGACAACATTCCATGGGTAAAATATCACACAAAACTCTATCATGATATGCTCCAATCTGAAAATCCACATATGCCTGTTCATATACCCAAAGTGATTGACTATCACTCACCCAAGATGCCTTGTAAGGGTGTTGATGTGGAATCCTTTCCAAATGCAGTTTATCCACCATTTCCTGAGATACCATGTTGTCTGTTGAACCAGTATCAATGACAACCTTACATACCTTACCTTTGCTCTTGCATGTGGTCTTGAAAAGAACTCTTCTTTGCATCATATCCTTTGATGCCTGCAAACTAATTCTCCTTAGCATCAATGATTCTCCATCTTCAGGATATGCATGATTGTCAGGTTCTCTATCTTTATAAGTGTTTGAACTTTTCTCTTCTTGCACAAGTTGTACTCTCTTGTCATTCGTTCTATCATTTCTGGATGATGAACCTTTGTTTTCTGGACATTTGAAAGATGGATGACCAAACTCACCACAGGTGTAACACTTTCCTAAAAATGTAGTAGAACCTCTACCACCTCCAAATCTGCCTCTATTACCTTTCCATCCACCTCTGAAATCAGACTATCCCTGTCCTTTACCAGTGTCTTCTTGACCCTCATTGGTTTGCCTTGCTGTAGGGGCTGCTCCTCTTCCCCTCATATTGTTTCCTCTTCCTCTCATGGACTTATCATGTCCTCTATTCATCTTTTCTTCAATCCTGATTGCCATTTGATAACAATCCTCCACATTCTTAGGGTTAGCTAAAACTAACTCATCCTGTATGTTCAATCTCAAACCAGCCAAGTACCTAGCCACCTTTTCTACCTCATTCTCATGATGACCAGATCTCATACTCAACTTATAAAACTCCTCAGTATATGCCTTCACATCCATTTCCTTCTGCCTTAAAAATTGCAGCTTCTTAAACATCTAGATTTCATAATCCCTTGGCAAGAATTTACCTTTGATCCTTGCTACCATCTTATCCCATGAAGTGATCTTTGACTTCCCTTGTTTCCTTCTCTCGGATTGTACATAATCCCACCATACCAAAGCATGACCTCCTAACTTGGTCTTTGCAATCTTTACCTTCTGATCCTCAGCAACATCTTCACATTCAAAGTGATTATCAAGTGCAGCAATCCAATCCAGTAACTCATCTTCATTCAAACTTCCATTATACTTGGAGACATCAACCTTTACCTTAGGTTTATCACTCTGCACTGCCTTTAACAGTTTTGCAAATTTCTGGTCTTCAGCATCCAGTTCTTCAGCTACCTCTTCAAACTCTTCAACAGTATCTTCATCTTCTTTAGACTCACTGTCTGCCACTTCCCTCTTTTTGTTCTTTTCAAGGGCTGTAAGCCTGGCTTGAAGTGCTTCAGCAAGCTCCTTCATCTTCCTCATCTCTCTGGCATGTTTCTCCTTCATTTCCTGCAATTCCCTTGCAGTACCATTACCTTTCGGAGGCATTTTGTCAACCTCTCACTCAACACACAACACACAATCAACTCTACCTCTGCCCTTTCGGTGACAGAATCAACACACAATAGCCCAGACCTTTTGCTGAGCTCTGATACCACTATGATGCAGAGGCATCCACACTATAACCTTGACATACAGCATGGATGTCTGCAGCCCATCATCATCATCATCATCATCATCATCATCATCATATTTGACTTAACACTGTCAGCATCATCATATTCACTGTGCCGACCGATATCCTCCTGATGACAAGCCCTCGCCCTTTCGCATGTCAACAGCATCACCTTATTTGTTTATCGACAGCATCATCATGTTCGACCAGCGCGAACATCCTCCTGACGTCCACTGTTCACTTCAGCGACAACTTCCGTCTTCACTACCTTCAGCATCATGATATTCAACATCATGATAATCAACAAGATAAAGAACATCCGGTTCCTTCCATATATCCTGATGATGACAAACCTTAACTCCTCGCACCATCCCCTCGATGCTTGCGTCACCCTGATATCCTGATGACGATGATGTCACCGGCAGCTCCTCAATATCCTGTTGCTCTGAAATATCCTGATGACGTATATCATGATGATGATGACGTCATATCCTACTGTTAGCCAAACTTAGCTTCTTCGGCCCACGATCAACCCGATCTTCTACCTTATGCCGATACGCTCCTCCTCGGCACCTCCTGATGATGATCACCCCGACGCACTTGCACTTCATGCACTCAACTACATCATGCTCTCCTCCACTTATCCGGATGACGATACCCAAAGCGACTGCAGGATATAAGCAGAAATATCCTGATGATGCCGTTTTGACGAACTTTCAACCTTAGCGAAATTTCACTTCGCCGATCCTCCAGGGACGACCCGATCCACTCTCAGGGTGATCTTCCACACTTTATCAGCTCAACCTAGCACATACCCATGCTAGGGTCTTCAACATCTCTCGACGGCGATCCTGCACACCTGCATGCAAACAGTAAACAAACTACAACCTAACCTACTGTACATCGCCATTCCACCGATCCGACGAATCAACCGGTGGAATGGATCAGCAAATCCATACAGCCACCAAACCAGCAAATCGATCAAGCAATGGAATTCAACAGAGGATGAACACAAACAGGATCACTTTATTTGATTTCAAAAGATGCAAATACAATGATCAGTCTCTCTCTGTCTCACTCTCTGCAACCTAGCTCGATCGATGATATCTATCTGTATACAATATCAACCGATCCTCATCCTTAAATAGATTTTCCTACGAGTACTACTGACCCGACTCCAAGCGGCTGGGAAATCTCTCCAGGCGGCTGGGAGATCCAACCGACCCTACAGCATGACAGCTGTTCTAACAAACTGGCTAAAAATAGTAAAAGCATGGTCAGCATGATCTTATCATGATCAGCATGACCTTATTACATGCATTTGGTCTTATCAGACCTTCTTGAAAACATAAACAAGACTCAAACTAACTAACTGCCTCATGAAGGCCAGCTGTCAGGTAGGTGCTCCTGCACCATTTTTTATTTTCCTTAAGGATATTTCATTTTCCTACACGCTATTAAGCTTGCTTAGGTTATTAGACTTGGTTATTATGAGGTCACATGGCTAAATCCATCAGCTACATGTCTCACTCTCACCTACACTTGGGTAGTTGAGTTTCACACCCTCTTTTGGATTTTTATACCACCTCTCATAACCATTTTTTTTGTTTTTATCTAAGTAGGTATAACCATGTATTTTGGCATTTACCAAGTAGGTAAAACTTCTACCTATTTTGGGTAGTTAAATTTATTACACCTCTTGGATGTATTTGCCCATTATTTTCTATATATAAAACACTCTCCTCTCACCTTAACTAGTTCAATAACTAGTCAAGGAAAGTAATGTGAGCATTCTCAAAATTCTCTTGTAGTTTGTCTCTTGATTCTCTCTTTCAAGACTCTCTCTCTATTTTGCTATTTTGATCTTTGATCATTTGTCAACTGGAGTGTATATGATCTACGACTGACATCAAATCCTGGCTTGGTTCTCGCTTCTCACAGAATCTAACAAATAATAATATAATAATATCTCTCAACAAAATGGGCATCCAAGTACCCATTCCAAGATTATTGGAAATGCAACATTAGTACATTAGGATTACAATTAAATATCACATTTTCCTAACATAATGGACATTCATTCTATATTCTCTATAAGATGGATGATGAAGACATCAGTCACCTCTTTATCAAGTGTGAGTTATCTCATCAAACTTGAAATCATGCCTGGCAGATGATGGGATTGAAAGGAAGAAAGGTATGCGAAAACACTTCCTACATTGATCTACTAAGGAAAGATTTATGCAAATTTTTTATCTTTTATAATTATAGATTAAGATGCACATTAACAGAAAGGTAATAACAACATCCAAATGCAAATACAAAACTCACAACACAAGATATACGTTGGGAAAACCCTTTCAGGTAAAAAACCTCAGACTCCAAAGTCATCTAATATATTATTAAGGAATCAAGAAGATTAAAATATACTTACAGAGAAAGATTTCAAAGGAGTATAACCAACCAAAGATCTGGAGGTAACTAAACATCTATAAGACTCTTACACTTAACCTCTATCTCAAGCTCCTGATATATAGGAGATACAATACAGTAAACCGTCAACGGTAATTACAAAACCATGAGAAAAACCACCCAAAAGTGGCACCCAAATATCTCCAATAAAAAATGCCTTGTGATGTGTCAAACCACACACCAAAATGTGTAACTCTTCCCTTTACATCTCTTTTAAGTGTCCAACACATTTTCACATTTCCCAAAAATAGGAGGTCCAACTTTTGGAGGCCATAACTTTTGATCTGGGTGTCTGATTAATGAACCATTTGATGCGACTGAAAGCTGATGAAGAGATCTATCAAGCTATAACCAGATTTGTAGGTTATGACAACTTTTTGGGTGTTTAGGGACATCTAAGTGCTTTAAAATTGAGTTCAAAACTTTTTCCAATAGTTTTAAAAAATAGAAACTTTAATATCTCTCAATCTAGGTATGATCTTGAGTCGAAACTCACTTGAGATGTTTACTTAGCAGTTCCACACCTTTTGGGAAAATTTTAGATCCATCCAAGCTCAAATATAGAGTTACTAAAAATAGTAAGTCCTACCATTTTTATCCCTTTTAGAAATTCTGAAAGTTCTAAACCATTCTTTAAGATAAAGGGTATTCGAAAAGACCAAAACTAGGAAGAATAATAACCCTCTGTAGTTGTAATGTTGAGACACCTTTCCTAACATTCTCCCACTTATCGAACACCTTGCAAGAGCAAAGGGAGTATCAACACCATGATTTAATTGCTAAGGGTCGAGAGGCTAATAGACTCTGAACACCATCTGAACTTCTCTGTGCTCACGGGTTTTGTCAAGGAATCTGCAACATTCGTCAATGTGTCAACTCTCTCCAAGTTTACCTTCTCATCCTCTACCATGTCACAACAAAATGGTACTGGACATTAATATGCTTAGTCCTTGCGTGGAAAGTAGGATTCTTTTCCAAACATATGGCACTCTGATTATCACAATTAATAGTAATCTTCCTTGCATCAAATCCAACATCAGAACACAATCTCTTAAGCCAAATGGATTCTTTACAAGCATGAGTTGCTAACATGTACTCAACTTCAATAGTGGACAAAGCAACCACAGGTTTCCTCTTACTCATCCAACTAATAGCACTACCAAACATAGTGAACACATAAGCATTAGCAGATCTCCTACTATCAATGTCACCTGCCCAATCTAAATCCACAAATCCTCAAATACAAAGTGAATGCCAAGGTCCTTTAGGATAACCATGATAACATAAGGAATACTCAAAAATACCCCACAAATATCTGAACACTCTCTTCACCACATTCCAATGTACCCATCCAGGATTACCCATAAACTAACTAAGGACTCCCACTGCTTGGGCAATGTTTGGTCTTGTACAAACCATAGCATACATCAAGCTGCCAACCACACTAGCATAAGGAACTCTGCTCATATCCTCCATCTTAAATAGAGACTTTGGACAATCTGCAATAGATAACTTTATCCCCATCATAACAAGAATAGTCAATGGTCTGTAATCTGCCATGTTGAATCTCTCCAACATGGTGTTAATTAAACAAACCAGGATACTAAGAGGGGGGTGAATCAGTATCTTAACAACTCTTCAATTTCAACAATTTTAACTTATTCAGAGCATATCATAATTTAAGCATCACAATATTAATATGAACATGAAATATTAACACAATGCACAACAACACATAACACCAGATGTATGTGAAAAACCCTAAAAGGGAAAAACCATAGTGAGGATTAACTCACAATATATGAAGCTCAAATAATAACTTTGTTTTAGGGGCTTTAACCCAAGGAAGCTGCTACTCCCTAAGTAACTTTGATTTAGGGTCACTCCCAAGGAAGCTTCTACTCCCTGATGACTTTCTTTTAGGGGCTTTAACCCAAGGAAGCAACTACTCCCTAATATGAGAACAAACTCAGAGGTGATTACAATATGACAATCTTCTAACTGTCTGAAGTCTACCTTTGAAGCTCACACTTGATGATTGTTCTTTTGTCTCTTCACACATGCTCTACTAAAGATATGATCAATCAGGCACACTCTATACTTGAACACTATCACAAATAAGTCTTCAAAATGAATCAAGACAGCATTAACAACATCTGCTCTTTCTCCCATAGTCATACACAAGAATGTATTATTCTAGTTTTATTTGCTTGCGAACCTTACTCATCTACTTGCAATCATATCATCCACATTCAATTTGATCTCCTATTTATACATGATATTACATTGATTATATAGCTTGTTGACTAGATTTAAACATGAAAGATACATTTTTAGGTCAGCCATACAATACACAATATGAAACACGTAGAAGATAGGTTTAATTAGGACATGTTACACTAGCAGAAGACTCAAGTCTTGCAGATCCCAACACTTGCTTAACTAGGTCCAAAACATCCTTCACAGCTTCAAACATCAAGGAATTAACTCCACACACTCTTCTCATTTGAAAATAGGACAGCTTTAAGGTAAGCTCATCAAAAACTTGAAGAGTAACGACCATATCAACTAGAAAACCTTGTGTAGTATTGGAAATAAGAAAGATCTTTGTGAAACACTTCCAGACGAGTCCACATGACTCATACAACATTAAAATGAGAGTGCTTTTGGATACAACTATGTATGTTTTTGCTTCCTAGACACTTCTTTGCCACTGCACATCAAAGAATTGTGCCGCACACATTCAATCATTAACTCTAAGAGCTCACTGTTATCCAAAACACACTGCAACATGTTGTCAATTGAAAAACTGAGCTGTAGACCATCAAAAATCTTGAAATAGGAAAGATCCATGAAATGCACATTTAAGAACATGTTATCAAAACCGCAAGGTCAATCATTTACTTCTAGAGGAATATGGAGCATAACTTTCACTGCAGATGGAATAATGGTCCAGAACTTTGGAAACAACACATTTACCATCTTCTAAACACATATCTAGAACTTCATAGCCATATCTGCAAATGCGAAGAAATGTGAAGCATTCCATCCACCTTTCAATCATCACATTACACTGTCAGAGCCTGAACCAGAACTCAATCACGTATATCTTTCACTACGGAGGAGAAAGCACCCTAAAACTTAGGATTTAGCATATTTACATCATGCTCAACTAAATCTTGAACCATAAGACCATAGATTCAAAATTAGAGGAATGCGGAGCATTCCATTGTCATTCTAGAAACATCTTCACAAAACCCACACTATCTTCAACCTGCTTTCAGAGGTCAAGTCTTCTTTGCACCACCATATACAGCTATAAGTAGGGCCTCTAATGAGTTTTATATTTCTTAGGAGCATGACATCCAACCATGACCAGTCTTCTACTCTTATGATAGTGTTGACATCAGTGAATGTTTCTATGTTGACATCAATGACAACACATATGGCCAACAATCTCCCCCTTTGTCATTGATGGCAACATATGCTCCCCCTTAGACTCTCTCCCCCTTTGATATCAAGGACAAATGAATATAATACCTACTCATTCTCTTCCTTTCATCAATAATCATATATCTATGAACTTTTTCTTGCAAGCTCCCCTATCATTAGTCACCACTACCTGCTCCCTCTGAGAGGTAGTCATTATCAGTCCAGGATAAAGATATAGCATGAACTCCCCCTGGACAGGTACACCATTTTGCATCTTAGCAAGAAGGAGGGGAAATTACCTCTAACCTCTGCTAGAGATCCTCAAATATGTCTTTTGCAAGAGCCTTTGTAAAGATATCTTCAATCTGATCCTTGGTTGGAACATATTCTAACTTCACTTCCTTGTCTGCAACCTTCTCTCTCAAAAAATGATACCTGATTGCTATATGCTTGGTTCTTGAATGCATCACTGGATTCTTAGAAATATGTATAGCAATTGTATTATCACACAAAATAGGGATAGGCACATTAGATACTACCTTGATACCTTTTAGAGTTTGCTTCATCCATAATACTTATGTATAGTAGGAGGCTGCTACAATTTACTATGCATCTGCAATAGATAGGGACACTAAATCTTGCTTCTTGCTCTTCCATGAAACCAATCTGCTTCCTAGAAATAAAGCACCACCACTTGTATGTCTTCTATCATCAGCACAACCAACCCAGTAATCATCAGTGTATGCACTCAAATCAAATTTGTTACCTTTTGGATACCATAGACCATAGTCAGAAGTTCCTTTCAAGTATCTGAATAACCTTTTCACTACCTTCTCATGTGTTTGCTTAGGATTGGCTTGATATCTAGAAACTACACATACTGCATGCATAATGTCAGGTCTGGAAGTAGTTAGGTACAATAGTGATCCAATCATAGACCTATAGGCAGTTTGATCTACCTCTGGAGACTCATCATCTTTACTCAAGTGACATCCAGTGACCATGGGAGTACTCACTAGCTTTGAATCCTACATACCAAACTTTTTCAACAATTCTTTAACATACTTAGCTTGAGAGATAAAGATACCACCATCTAGCTGGGAAATTTGAAGACTAAGGAAGAATGACATTTCACCAATCATGGACATTTCAAATTCTTTTTGCATCTCCTCTACAAAGCTCTTACACATATCATCATTTCCTCCATAAATAATATCATCAACATAAATTGTAACTATTAAGATCATGTCTCCTTCCTTTATGTAAATATTGCTATCTGTAGTACCTTTCTTGAAACCCTACTGAAGTAAGTACTTGTCTAATCTTGCATACCAAGCCCTAGGTGCTTGCTTAAGCCCATACAAAGCCTTCTTGAGTCTACATACCATGTTTGGATATTCTGATATCTAGAATCTATTTAGTTGCTCAATGTACACTTCCTCCTCTAGATCACCATTCAGAAATGCTAACTTGACATCCATCTGATACACCTTGAAGTTTTTGTGAGCAGCAAGAGCAAGGAACATTCTAATTGCCTCCATCCTAGCTACTGGAGAAAAATTCTCCTCAAAATCAATGCCTTCCACATGAGTATATCGTTTGCACACTAATCTTGTTTTATTCCTTACCACTTCACCTTTTTCATTTAGCTTGTTCTGGAACACCCACTTTGTACATATGACATTCTTGTTACTGGTCTAGGAACCAATTCCCATGTCTGATTCTTTTCAATTTGATCTAGTTCTTCTTCCATTCCTTTTATCCATCCATCATCTTTGTTGGCTTCATCAAAGGTATTAGGCTCCACTTTTGATAATAAGAATAAGTTTGCTTGCACATGTGTCTTAGCAAAGCTTCTTCTTATTTGCACTCCTTTATTCTTATCTCTAATGATCTATTCTACTGAATGATTCTTCTACACATATTTTGCTAGAGTCTTAGGCAACTGCTTTGGTTCTTGCTCCTTTACTTCTTCATCTTCATCTTCAATGGTCTAGTCTATTGAATGATGTTCCTTTTCTTCTTTCACTTCTTCTACTTCTTCAATGCAAGGGAAGATATCAGATCTAGTGTCTTCTAAATCTTGTGAGAAATGATACAAGTCTTCATCTACTTTGACATTTGTGCTTTCAATCATCTTTCCCAACCTTTTGTTGTAGCATCTATAGGCCTTGCTTCTTGTTGAGTAACCAAGAAAGATTCCTTCATCACATGTTGAATCAAACTTTCATAGGTCTTCTTCATCTCTTCTGATATAGCATTTAATGCCAAAGATCCTGAAGTATTTGACAGAAGGAGGTCTTCCATACCACAACTCATAAGGGGTCTTAGAGCTATCAACCCTTAACTACACTCTGTTAGTTAGATAGACAGTAGTGTGAATTGCTTCCTTTCAGTATACATTAGGCAGATCTGCATCTTTTAACATTTCCCTAGACATTTCTTGCATAGTCCTATTCTTCCTTCCCACTACCCCATTTTTTTGAGGGGTTCTAGGAGCAAACAAGTGTCTCCTAATGCCATGTTCTTCACAAAATGTTTCAAATTCATTTGAAGTAAACTCACCTCCTCTATCTAACCTCAAGCATTTAATCTTAGCATCCATTTCATTTTCAACCATGGCTTTGAAAATTTTAAACTTATCAAGAGCATCAGATTTTTCTCTTAAGAAAGTAACCCAAGTCATTCTAGAATAATCATCAATGAGCAACATAAAGTACCTTTCACCTTGTTGACTTTTTACTCTTGTAGTTCCACATAGGTCTATGTGAATCAGCTCCAATGGCTTTGAAGAAGAGTACTCCTTTTGTTTAAAACTTGTCTTTGTCTTCTTTCCCATTTGACATTCCTTACATACAATGTTTGTAGGCTTGATTATCTTAAGCATATCTCTCACTGCATGAGTTGAGTTGATTCTTACCATATTATCAAAGTTGTTGTGTCCCATTCTTTTGTACCATAGCCAACACTCACTAGATTGAGTCAACAGACATGTTCTTCCTTTTGCCTCTTTCAGGTGATAAATACCACCACAAGTCTTGATACCTTCTATAATAAGTTTTCAAGATCCTGCCTTCCTAATTTCACAACCATTAGCATGAAAAGTAAGATTGTAACCTTTCCTGCACATCTGATTGACAATGAGAAGATTGTACTATAATTCTTTGATATAGAGAACATCCTCAGTTTTGTTCTTTCCATCAATAGATATGACACCTTTTCCACATAGTTGTGCTGACTTATCTCCTCCACACTTGATAGCTCCACCATGCCACTTCTTAAGGCTAATGAACTTCTCTTTGTCCCCAGTCATATGATTTGAACAACCACTATCAATGACCCAAGCTTTGGTTTCTTCTTTTGCATGAAAGGCAGTCCATACAACCATTAATTTTTCATTGTTTTGAACCGTTTGCAAGGTATCCAATTTTCTAACCCCATTCTTTTTGTCACCAACACTCATGGCCAATAAAAGTGTTTCATCATTAGAATCATCATGATCCTCATCTTCTGAAGAACAACTTTCCTCTATAGAAAATAAACTTCTTTTGAATTTACTATTTTTGTTACTTCTCCTAGATTCTTTGAGAGGACATTTGGAAGCAAAATGACCAACTTTTCCACAATTGAAACACTTGAAGGGTAACTTACCTTTGTATTTTCCAAATTTTATCTTCAAGGTTCTTACAAAATTTGTTTTAGCATCATCAGGACTTTCATCTTCATCAGCAATTTCTTCTTTTGCCTTTTTACTGACTTTGAAAGCAGCTTCCTTCTTTGGAACATCACTGTCAAACTCCCTCATTTCAAAAGTAGTAAGGGTCCCAAACATTTGATCTAAGGAGTGTGTATCCAGGTTGGTAGTCTCCTCAATAGCATATACTTTGGAACTGTAAGATTTGGGAAGAGATCTTAGAACTTTTTTCACAATCTCATCTTCTTTTAATCCTCCAACAAGTCCTTTGATACCATTGACTACTTCATTCACCCGGAGCATGAAACCTGCAATATTTTGATCTTTTGACATCTTTAGGGATTCAAATCTGCTCTTGAGTATTTGCATCTTGGCTTGCTTCACTTTCTTATCTCCTTCATAAATAGTTTCAAGTTTATTCCAAACTTCTTGAGCTAAGCTGCAACTTATCACCTTTGAAAGATCTGAATCAGTTAGTCCACTCATGATAGAAAACTTGGCCTTTGCATTATTATCATACTTCTTGATTTCATCTGCATTTTTTGAAATATCTTTAGGAACAATGTAGCCTTTCTTAATGGAGTCCCAAACTTCGCACCCTAGTGAATTGATGTAGCCCTCCATCCTCACCTTCCAGAAAGTAGAATTAGTACCATCGAACTTGGGTATCTTGTTGGATCCTCCTAATGCCATCCTAGACCTTCCTCAAGAAGTTAAGCTTCCTTTAGAGGAACTTAGATCTGATACCAATTGTTAGACAAACCAGGATACTGAGAGGGGGGGTGAATCAGTATCTTAACAACTCTTCAATTTCAACAATTTAACTTATCCGGAGCATATCAGGACTCAAGCATCACAATATTAATATGAACATGAAAGATTAACACAATGCATAGAAACATGTAACACCAGATATACGTGGACAACCCTAAAAGGAAAAAACCATAGTGAGGATTGACTCACAATATATGAAGCTCAAATAATAACTTTGTTTTAGGGGCTTTAACCCAACAAAGCTGCTACTCCCTAAGTAACTTTGATTTAGGGTCACTCCCAAGGAAGTTTCTACTCCCTGATGACTTTGTTTTAGGGTTTTTAACACAAGGAAGCAACTACTCTCTAATTTGAGAACAAACTCAGAGATGATTACAGTATTCAATCAACAAACTATTTGAAGTCTGCCTTTGAAGATCACACTTGATGATTGTAGTTATGTCTCTTCACACACTCTCTACTAAAGATCTGATCATTTAGGCACACTATATACTTCAAGACTGTCACAAATAAGTCTTCAAAATGAATCAGGATAGAATTAACATCTTCTCTTTCTCCCACAGTTGTACACAAGAATGTATTATTCTGCTTTTATTTACTTGCAAACCTTATTCATCTACTTGCAATCATATCCTCCACATTCAATTTGATCTCCTATTTATACATGATATTACATTGATTACATAGCTTGCCAGCTAGATTTAAACACAAAAGATACATTTACAGGTCGACCATACAATACACAATATGAAACGTGTAGAAGATAAGTCTAATTAGGACAACACATTACACCAGTAGAAGACTTAAGTCTTGCAAACCCCAACACTTGCTTAACCAGGTCCAAAACATCCTTCACAACTTCAAACATCAAGGAATTACCTATGCACACCCCACTCATTTGAAAATAGGACAACTTTAAGGTAAGCTCATGAAAAACTTGAAGAGTAATGGCCATATCAACCAGAAAACCTTGTGCAATACTAGAAATAAGAAAGATCTTCATGAAACACTTCCAGATGAGTCCACATGACTTATACAACATTCCCAAACACTTCTTTGCCACTGTAAATCAAAGAATTGTGTCGTACACCTTCAATCATTAACTCTGAGAGTCCACTGTTATTTGGATCGCACTGCAACATGCTGTCAATTGAAAAACTGAGTTGCAGACCATCAAGAAGCTTGAAACAAGAAAGAACCATGAAATTCACATTCAAGAACACGTTATCAAAACCATAAGGTCAATCATTTACTTCTAGAGGAATGCAGATAATTCCAGTGAGTCTTCAATGCTACTCCATTCTGCCAAAGCACATTTTGGTAGTTTATCAATCATAACTTTCACTGGAGAGGGAATAATGGTATGGAACTTTGGAAACAACACATTTAGCATCTTTTGAACACATATCCAAAATTGCATAGCTATATCTATAAACATGGAGAAATGCGGAGCATTCCATCCACCTTTCAATCATCACATTACATTGTCAGAGCCTGAACCAGAACTCAGTCACTTATATCTTTCACTGTGGAGGAGAAAACACCTTGAAACTTAGGATTTAGCATATTTACATCATTCTCAACTTAAATCTTGAACTGCAAGTCCATAGCTTCAAAATTAGAGGAATGTTGAGCATTCCATTGTCATGCTAGAAACATTTTCCTAGAACCCACACTGTCTTCAACCTACTTCCAGAGGCCAAGTCTTCTTCCCACCACCATATATAGCTATAAGTAGGATGTCTAATGAGTTTTCTCTTTTTTAGGAGCATGACAATCAACCATGACTAGTCTCTTACTCTTATGATAGTGTTGACATCAGTGTATGCTACTATGTTGACATCAATGACAACACATATGGCCAATAGCGTTCACATACTTAGTCTAGCCTAACCAAAGTTTTCTGTTAGCTCTGTCTCTTTTGATTTCCATTCCAAGGATGTACTTGGCTACCCCTAGATCTTTTATCTCAAATTGTGCTGACAACTAAGACTTCAAATCAGAAATCAAATTCTTACCATTCCTAATGAACAACATATTATCAACATACAATGCAATAATAATAATGCGATCATTGTCAAACTTGTAATAAATCTAATGATCTAGTTTCAATCTCAGAAATCCCAAACTCAACACAAAGGCATAAATTTCTAGTACCACATCCTAGGAGATTGCTTCAAACCATACAAAGACTTTTTCAACTTGCAAACCAAATTTTCTTTACCTTTTACCACGTAGTGCTTTGGCTGTGACATATAGATTTCTTCCTCCAAGTCATCATAAAGAAAAGTTGTCTTCACATCCATCTGTTCAACTTCTAAATCATATGTTGTAGCAAGTGATAACAAGAATCTAATAGATGTCATCTTTGCAACGGGAGAGAAAATATCACCATAATCTATTCCCTCAACATGGGAATAATCCTTCGTGACCAACCTTGCCTTAAATTTCTCAACACTGCCATCTGAACCAAACTTCTTCTTGAACACCCATTTGCATCCAATAAGTTTATGTCCATCAGGCAAGGGCACCACATCCCAAGTATTATTTTTCTTCAAGGAAGCCATCTCTTCTTCCATGGCCTCTTTCCAAGAATCTACATCACTCATACCCATAGCCTCCCTTATGATCTTAGGCTCATCAGTATTAGAAATCAAAGCAAAAATACAATTAGAATCATGCAATGAATAACCAAACCTATCAAGTTGTTTCCTTATCCATGTGGACCTCAAAATTTGAGGTTGAGTTTCTTCCTCTTCATCTTCTGAACTTTCAGAGCTACTAGAGCTCTCCTCATCATTAGGTCCAACAGATGTCTTTGGTTCAACTTTCTTAGGGGTGGAAGGAAGCTGAACCACATCCTCTTTCTTCTCTTCTTTCTCTAGTTGTAGGTCAATAGAAGAAAGATTGGGCTCTTTGAAGATCACACTTATGTTATACAGAACTCTCTCGGCCACTGGATCGCAAAGCTTATACCCTTTCACATCGATGCCATAACCAATGAAGATACACTTCTCTACCTTGTTCTCTAACTTAGACCTCTTCTCCTTAGGCACATGTGCATATTCCTCATAACCAAATACTCAAATGTGTCTTAATGAAGGCTTTTTACCAAACCACAACTCCATAGATGTCTTATAAATGAGCATCGATGTAGGAGAATTGTTAACCAGTTAGCAAGTGGTAGCAACATCTTCAACCCAAAACTTTTGTTCAATGCTAGCTCCACTTAACATACTCCTAGCACTCTCTATCAACATTTTGTTCATCCTCTCTACAACTCCATTCTGTTGAGGAGTATACGGAGTTGTCTTGTACCTTTTAATCCCATGTTCTTTACATAACTTGTTGAAATTTGCTGAAAAAAACTCACCACCATTGTTAGTCCTCAAACACTTAATCTTTCTATCCTTTTGATTATCTACAAGAGCTTTGAACTCTTTAATCTATTAAAGACTTTAGATTTACTTCTAAGGAAATACACCCATGTCCTTCTACTATAGTCATCAATGAATGAAACAAAGTAAATAGATTTTGAAATCAAAGGAACATTAACAGAACCAAATACATTAGAATGAATCAAGTCTAACACCTCAGAAGATTTGTGAGAACTGGAATAAAATTAAACATGGTTTTGTTTACCATAGATGTAATGTTCAAAAAATCAAACTCAAGATTACAATCATTCATACCCTCAATGAGGTTTTTATTTTTAAGGGTCCTCAAACCCTTTTCACCAATGTGATCGAGCCTTTGGTGCCATAACATTGTCTTCTCATCTGGAAGTTTCATCTCCATAGAATGAGTACCCTTAGGTACCCAGAAAGCATGACCATCAAAAGTAGATGCAACAATCCTCTTCATTGTTGGTTCCAATGGTGAGGATGAAGACTCTGAAGTTCTCTTCTTTGAAATAGAGGCACTATTACACTGAACAGTGCATGCATCAAGCTGAAATAGAGTGCCAATCTGAACACTCTTAGCTAGCACCATAGCTCCTTTAGTCATCTTGCATCCTACATTCAAGAAAACAACCTACACACCCACATCATTTAACTTACTTACAAATAAAAGGTTCTATGTCAAACTAGGGATATGCAGAACACCATTGATTCCCTTCACTCGTCCATCAGGGAATTGAATCAAGACTCTTCCACGGCCAACAATCTTCAGGCGAGAGTCATCACCCAAGTAAACCCTTCCACCATCATATTCTTCATACTTCAAAAACCAACCCCAATGTGAGGTCATGTGTAAAGATGCACTAGAGTCAATAAGCCACACATCCTCAGATGCATGGGTTGCCAAGGCAGTGACAAACGCTTCTTCTTCATCCTATGAGGACTTGTTAGAATCCAATTCATAGTTCTTCTTCTTCTTTTTCTCCTCCTTGTGGAAGTGACCAGGTTTGCCGCAGTTCCAACATAGAACCTTGAACTTTCCAAGAGACTTAGATCCCCCATGTGATTTGGATCTTCCTTTTTCTTCCTTCTTCTTATCCTTTTTCTTTCCCTTTACTTTAGATCTACCATGAATTGCAAGAGCCTCCTTCCCCGATTCGGAAGATTTTCTCTACATCTTTTCAAACAACAATGAAGAAACCACTTCATCCATCTCGAAGGTGGTAGTGGTACTCCCAATGGCCATAACAAGGTGATCCCACGAATGTGGTAAGGAACACAGTAATGTCATACATCGATCCTCCTCCTCCATCTTTACACCAATAGAGGTAAACTAGGCAACAAGCATATTGAACGTATTCAGGTGATCAACGATAGATCCTCCATCTTCCATCCTTAGAGAATATAGTTTCTTGCACATGAATAACTTGTTCACCAGGAATTTAGCCTAATAAACATCTCTAAATTTCTTCCAAATATCTTTTGGAGTCTTCTCTTCATGGATATTCAGGAGTACTAAGTCAGCCAAATAGAGTCTTATCAGACCCTTAGCCTTCTGATCCATCAGATCTCAATCTTCTTGTTTCATGCCTGATGACATGGATCCAGATACTGCGAGACATAGGTCTCTATCCACCAATAAGTCCTCCATCTTGAGTTTCCACAACTCAAAGTTGTCTCCATTGAACTTCTCTATATCAAACCTCTGAGATATGCTCTCCATCTCTTTCCTACAACCAAGATTTCAAAATACTCTGCACAAGCTCCCACTCAAATGAAGATCAGCTCAAAAAACCCTCTACCCAACAACTAGAACCAAAGGTGAGCAGGCTCTGATACCAACTGAAAGGAAGCAATATATGCAGAAATGCTTTCTACACTAATCTACTAAGGAAATATTTATGCAAATTTTTTATCTTTTACAGTTATAGATTAAGATACACATTAACAGAAAGGTAATAACAACATCCAAATGCAAATACAAAACTCACAACATGAGATATACATGGTGAAAACCCTTTTGGGTAAAAAAACCCACACTCCAAAGTTGCCCAATATATTATTCAAGAATCAAGAAGATTACAATGTACTTGCAAATCAAACTTTCATAGAAGTATAACTAACCAGATAGCTAGAGGTAACTAAACATCTATAAGACTCTTACACTTAACCTCTATCTCAAGCTCATGATATATAGGAGATATAATACAGTAAACCGTCAATGATAATTACAAAACCATTAGCCAAAACCACCCAAAAGTTGCGCCCAAATTATATCCAATCAAAGATGCCTTCTGATGTGCCAAACCACACACCAACACATGTAATTGTCCCCTTTATAGCTCTTTTAAGTGTACAACACATTTTCACATTTCCCAAAAACAAGATGTCTAACTTCCAGAGGCCATAACTTTTGATTCAGCAGTCTGATTGATGAATCATTTGATGCGTTGGAAAGCTCATGAAGAGATCTATCAAGATATAGCCATCTTTTCTGATTACAAAAACTTTTAGAGCATTTAGGGACCTCTAAGTGCCTCAAAACTGAGTTCAAAACTTTTTTCGACAGCTTCAAAAAATAGAAACTTTAATATCTCGCAATCTAGGTATGATCTTGAGTCAAAACTCACCCGAGATGTTTACTTAGTAGTTCTACACCTTTTAGAAAAATTTCAGGTCCATCCAAGCTCAAATGTAGAGTTACTAAAAATAGTAAGTCCTACCATTTTTTAGCCCTTTTGGAAATTTAGAAAGTTCTAAACCATTCTTCAAGATAAAGGGTATTCGAAAAGACCAAAATTAGGAAGAGTAGTAACCTTTTGCAGTTGCAAGGTTGAGAAACCATTCCTAACAGGGGTTTGGAATTGATACTTCCAACTTGATATCATGTTTCTTTAGGTTTGTGATGGATTGGTCTAATAAGTGTCCTTATGGATGTTAGTGCCTGAATTGACTGGTAGTTTTTTGAGCAATTTTCATTCAGGCACTCTCCCTAAGTATCCAAAAAATGTTCTAAGTAATGGACCTCCTCAGCATTTTTCAGCTGCATCATCATATTTTCTTGAGGAGGAGGTCATCATCATCATGTTTGTTTCGATGAAGGTCAGCATCATCATGTTCTCCGTCGACCGGTTTCTCATCGTCATCATCATATTGAAATATCGGGTGATGTTTGGTTATTGTCCTGATGATGCTGATGAGCTACAGTGCGCCCTAAGTTGCTTGCGGGGGTGATTTTTCAAGTATCCGGTGATCTTCCGAATATCACCTTGCCCAAACATGATGATGATGTTGCCCCGATATCCTGAAGGGGTTATTCTCTAAGTTGTTCGACCTGACTTGTTTTTTCTTAAGGGTCGTCGTCATCGTCATGATATTTCCAGTTATCATCCTGCTGCTTGCGGAGGTCATCATATTTTCTGCCTTCATGATATTTCGCCGGGGTGATATTTTTATCATCGGGTGATCTTAGTTATGATCATCCTGATGATGTTGTTGAAGAGTTCTAAGTGCGACCCGATATTCACTAGGGTCATCATATTTTGAACGTCAGGATGATCTTAGTCAATATCATCCTGATGATGTTGTATTACTTCTTGTTCGTTGTTTTGTCATCCTGATGATGCTGACGTCATCCTTATATCAGGGTGATATCTTTTTCTCTGCCTATCTACATCATGATTTTTCCGAAGGAGGGGGTGATATTTTCATATCACCCGGATATATGTTTGTTCCAGCATCATGATGATGCTGATATCAAGGAGATATCCGCCTGCTGGCTTCGCACATTATCTACTGGGGGTGATCTTTTCAAGCATCATCATCATATTCAGTTATCGCCCCAATCTTATGGTGGAGCTACAGTGCAACCTGATATTTGTGCATCAGGAGGATATTTCCAAATATCCGGTTGTCTTCCGAATATCATGATGATGTTAATATGATGATGACGTCATCAAGGTCCGGGGGGGTCATATTTCTAACACTGATCATCTTATGATGATCCCCTGATATTTGCAAACATGATGATGACGTCATCCGGATATGAGGAGGTGCGCAGTAGGCAAACATGATGATGACGTCAGCAGGATATGATGATGATGTCATCAGGATGTTCATCGGCCAGACTTTTGGTTTAAGCTCAGCAGGAGGATGTTCCTCCGATGGATCAGGTTGTGTCGATTATCATGAAGGTTATATTTCAAATATCATGATGACGTCAGGGTGATATTTCGATCAACAGGATATCATGCTGCTGGAGGATGATGATGATGAGGTCTTATACTAGTGTCGTCAGGAGCAAAAGCACCGACATGATATATGCTCATGACCTAGTATATAAAGTGTTAAAGAGGTCATCGCGGGGTGCATGTGGGATAATTGATATCCTGCATTTTCAAATATCATGATGATGAATCTCGGCGGGAAAAGGTTGCGATGCAGAATTGATGTTCTTCCCAAGGCCGCGGGTTGGTGCGCCATTAATGGCGATTGTTACAGAGGTATGGGCGATGGCGTGGGTGGATCCTGTACCCGTTTGAAGATGTACATCAGCGGACAGTGGCGCAGGGCTCGAGAAATCTTCCTGTCTCCTCCCCTACCTGCTGCATTCAAGTTTGGGCGCCAATCCGGTTGTGTTTGAGCGCCATCTTCCTGGTACTGTGTATCTGGCGGGATTTTTGGTCAACCATGTAATTAATTGCTGAGCACCTACCTGGCTGTTATAAGCAGGTTGTGTTGCTCATTTGTTGGTTGTTGAAAGTTGAGGATTTTTGGCTCTGTAATCCAAAACCAGCTGATCTGGTTGCTCTGTACAGTCTAACTTGTGAGTTTATGTATCTCCTGTTGTACAATTTGGCATTAATCCACTGATTTCATGGTTGATCTTATATGAGTAATGCTATCTTAGCATGTGTTGTGTTAATTCTGTCTCCAGTATTGCATGTATTCTTCTTCTGAATCTGGATATTTGGGTAATGTTTAGATTCTAGAGCATAGAATTCCTATGTTGAATGTCTGACCTTTTAACTTCTGCTCAAGGGGTAGATTAAACTGTTTTCAGGTTGAACATTGGGAAGGGTATACTGCAGTAGGGATACCATAAGTAGAGATAACTCAACACTCTGTATTGGGAGATATCTGTAAGGCAGATATCATGTGTATCCCCCTGAAATCCAGTTTTAGCTATTCATGCTGATCATTCACAGGTGTATGTCTACCGACTCCAAGCCCTGGATAGGCACCAATCATGCTGTGTTCTTGTGTTATACACCATGTCCAGCTTTGCATCCAAACTTCAAACTAAAACATTTCATACTTCCACCTGTTAGTTGTAGGAGTAGGATTAGGAACCCCCTGCATGCTCTCATACCCAACCAGACATCATGTCCAAGAATGTTGCCAGCCTTGTGATCTATCATGCAGATCTTGGTCCATACATGAGAGTATTCTGCCTGTTGTTGTCAAGTTAGATCTTTCTATCTTTGAGCTAGTCAAGGTTACATCTTGAGTTATAGGGATACCCCCCTTGGTGCGGCAGAACCAGAAGTGAAGGGGAGGAGCTCACGCAACCTCCTGTATTCAGTTGGCTGAATCTGCCTGTGCATTAGAAGTGGCAAATCCTAATGCTGATTCAAAGAATGTCAACAAATTGGCGACTCCGCTGGGGATCGAATTGATAAAATAAAGAATAATACTTGTGACCCATCCGAGTCACTAACAAAATGATGCTCTGCTGGTGGAATGAACCTGGAAAAGTAGCTTTCAGCTATTGAAAATTTTGTCCTCTCTGGAGAGGTGGCGACTCTGCAAAAAGATCCCAATGCACATGAAAGATAGATGTATGTTATTGGTTGAAAGATGTACATATTTCTGCATCTGCATGAGAAAAGGTACTTTGTTACTTCCCCTTTATTTGCTGTTTTACTGCATAAGTTAGATGCCAGGGGAAGCCTTAGGTCTTAGACAGACAAAGGATGTCTAAGAGTAGGATTTTTATGAATCCAAGTATGAATTATCCCATACTCAGTGGTGAAATGTTGGATAAAGGAATAGAAGAGATAAGAAATAGGTTGATATTCTTAGAGGCTGAGCAGGCCCAGTTAAAAAGCAGTAACCCTGTTGTGTCTGCCAGTCAGAAAGCTAAACCTCCTGTCAGCCCTTTTGATCCTTTGTATGACCAACTGGATTTGTCATGGGTGGATTATAAAGTAGAAACTATGCCTGCTAGGATATACTGTCAGATGCCTAGATTTAGTGGTCACAGTGTATGTGATGGGAATGCACATATCTAAAATTTTCACAGTTTTATGGGAAAATATTCATTCAGAGATGAGGATATGTGGATGAGGTTTTTTGTTAGGTCCTTTGATGCAAAAGCAAAAGACTGGTATTTGAGCTTTCCAAAGAAATCCTTTGCCTGTTGGGATGAACTTGCTGACTGTTTCAAGGAAGAATTTGCAAAAGAACCGGCTGATCTTGTTACAGAATTGATGAGAATCAGAAAACAAGATGAAGAGCCATGTGTTGATTTCAGTCATAGGTTTGCAGTAGCCCTTTCACATGTCCCTGAAAGTTTCAGACCTGATATTTCAGCCTGTGTTGGCATATTCTTTGAAGCTTTTGAGGAGGGCTTTAGTGCAGTACTGAGGGATTTCAAGGTGACAAGTATGCAGATGGCATACAGGTTCATAGAAAAGATAGAAAAAACCAGAAATGTGTACCTGCTGAAACCCCTGTCCCCAGGCTTTGGTGTGAGAAATGGTTATGAAGCTGCAAATGACCAAATGATTATGGCATCATGTGCAGATAAAAATGAAAATAAAAGCATAGAGGTTGAGACTGCTGTGTTTGAACATAATGCTAACAATACTGCTCAACTGGATTGTTCACCAGTTGAGGATGCCAGTGAAAGGACTAATGAGGATTCCCATTGCAATGATGAGGCAGCTGACCATGAAAACAATAACGAGGTTGTGGACAGCAATGAGCAATTTTTGGAATGGACCTGTGGAGATAATTGTGAGTATTGTACTCAAGACAGAGAAGATATAAGCAAGCAGAGAAGCAGTCCTATGTGTGACCCATTGCCTACCTTTCAAACACATGGAGATCATGAAGAGCAGTCAGAAATTGAAATAAGTGCTAGTTCAGAGCATGATTGTTTTTCATTTGATGGCTGTTTTGCTTATGACACACAGGCTGATACTCCTCCATAGAGTGAATCCATTGGTGATGAAGATGTGTGCTCTGCTGCCCATGAACAAATGGCGTATTATGATGAAACTGATGCACCTGGGTCACCCATTTATGACACATATGGTGATGAGGATCTGTCTGAGTATGGTGAGGATCTTGACACTATTTTTGACTTGGATTCTGTTTCTCATCCTGATGAAAGAGGAAACAACATACATCAGGTAAGTGACTGTGAAAATGTGCCTGATTGTAAAGAGGTGCCAGAGCCTGATCTTTTCCAGCTTGGTGCTGCTGATTGTTGTGTACATGATGTGCACAATTGTGATTTTGAAAGCTTTCCTTTTGATGTGCCAGCATATAATACAATGAGCCCTGATCTTCCTAGTTGTGTGGTGGACTCTGAGTGTTTCCTATTTGCAGTCCAACTAGGAGATCATGTTGCAATGCATGATGATGATACAGATGATAACCTGTGTTCTATACCATTTGAGTATGCATTGCTTGATAAATTCTACACCCACATGGCACATGATGTTGAAGGTTACCTGCACAGGGGTGATAATGACAAGCCAAACCAGAGGATTGAATATGCAGATGACAAGATTTGTTTGTGGGTGGATCCTGACAGTATCTCCAAGCTTGACCCAGTGCATGCAGATGAAAACAAGATATTTGACAAAGGGAGATACATGCTTTTCTTTTCTTGGTGGCCTTAGGCCATCAAGTGTGTTTGGTGATGCAGGTCAGTGCAGTATTTGACTCTGTGCCCAATGGATAAGGGACTGGTCTGCATCCCAGAGATCTGGGGTTCTCGCTGCAGTCTTGCACCTGCACGTCCCCAGACAGAGCCACTGTTAGTGCCTGAATTGACTGGTAGTTTTTTGAGCAATTTTCATTCAGGCACTCTCCCTAAGTATCCAAAAAATGTTCTAAGTAATGGACCTCCTCAGCATTTTTCAGCTGCATCATCATATTTTCTTGAGGAGGAGGTCATCATCATCATGTTTGTTTCGATGAAGGTCAGCATCATCATGTTCTCCGTCGACCGGTTTCTCATCGTCATCATCATATTGAAATATCGGGTGATGTTTGGTTATTGTCCTGATGATGCTGATGAGCTACAGTGCGCCCTAAGTTGCTTGCGGGGGTGATTTTTCAAGTATCCGGTGATCTTCCGAATATCACCTTGCCCAAACATGATGATGATGTTGCCCCGATATCCTGAAGGGGTTATTCTCTAAGTTGTTCGACCTGACTTGTTTTTTCTTAAGGGTCGTCGTCATCATCATGATATTTCCAGTTATCATCCTGCTGCTTGCGGAGGTCATCATATTTTCTGCCTTCATGATATTTCGCCGGGGTGATATTTTTATCATCAGGTGATCTTGGTTATGATCATCCTGATGATGTTGTTGAAGAGTTCTAAGTGCGACCCGATATTCACTAGGGTCATCATATTTTGAACGTCAGGATGATCTTAGTCAATATCATCCTGATGATGTTGTATTACTTCTTGTTCGTTGTTTTGTCATCCTGATGATGCTGACGTCATCCTTATATCAGGGTGATATCTTTTTCTCTGCCTATCTGCATCATGATTTTTCCGAAGGAGGGGGTGATATTTTCATATCACCCGGATATATGTTTGTTCCAGCATCATGATGATGCTGATATCAAGGAGATATCCGCCTGCTGGCTTCGCGCATTATCTACTGGGGGTGATCTTTTCAAGCATCATCATCATATTCAGTTATCGCCCCGATCTTATGGTGGAGCTACAGTGCAACCTGATATTTGTGCATCAAGAGGATATTTCCAAATATCCGGTTGTCTTCCGAATATCATGATGATGTTAATATGATGATGACGTCATCAAGGTCCGGGGGGGGTCATATTTCTAATACTGATCATCTTATGATGATCCCCTGATATTTGCAAACATGATGATGACGTCATCCGGATATGAGGAGGTGCGCAGTAGGCAAACATGATGATGACGTCAGCAGGATATGATGATGATGTCATCAGGATGTTCATCGGCCAGACTTTTGGTTTAAGCTCAGCAGGAGGATGTTCCTCCGATGGATCAGGTTGTGTCGATTATCATGAAGGTTATATTTCAAATATCATGATGACGTCAGGGTGATATTTCGATCAACAGGATATCATGCTGCTGGAGGATGATGATGATGAGGTCTTATACTAGTGTCGTCAGGAGCAAAAGCACCGACATGATATATGCTCATGACCTAGTATATAAAGTGTTAAAGAGGTCATCGCGGGGTGCATGTGGGATAATTGATATCCTGCATTTTCAAATATCATGATGATGAATCTCGGCGGGAAAAGGTTGCGATGCAGAATTGATGTTCTTCCCAAGGCCGCGGGTTGGTGCGCCATTAATGGCGATTGTTACAGAGGTATGGGCGATGGCGTGGGTGGATCCTGTACCCGTTTGAAGATGTACATCAGCGGACAGTGGCGCAGGGCTCGAGAAATCTTCCTGTCTCCTCCCCTACCTGCTGCATTCAAGTTTGGGCGCCAATCCGGTTGTGTTTGAGCGCCATCTTCCTGGTACTGTGTATCTGGCGGGATTTTTGGTCAACCATGTAATTAATTGCTGAGCACCTACCTGGCTGTTATAAGCAGGTTGTGTTGCTCATTTGTTGGTTGTTGAAAGTTGAGGATTTTTGGCTCTGTAATCCAAAACCAGCTGATCTGGTTGCTCTGTACAGTCTAACTTGTGAGTTTATGTATCTCCTGTTGTACAATTTGGCATTAATCCACTGATTTCATGGTTGATCTTATATGAGTAATGCTATCTTAGCATGTGTTGTGTTAATTCTGTCTCTAGTATTGCATGTATTCTTCTTCTGAATCTGGATATTTGGGTAATGTTTAGATTCTAGAGCATAGAATTCCTATGTTGAATGTCTGACCTTTTAACTTCTGCTCAAGGGGTAGATTAAACTGTTTTCAGGTTGAACATTGGGAAGGGTATACTGCAGTAGGGATACCATAAGTAGAGATAACTCAACACTCTGTATTGGGAGATATCTGTAAGGCAGATATCATGTGTATCCCCCTGAAATCCAGTTTTAGCTATTCATGCTGATCATTCACAGGTGTATGTCTACCGACTCCAAGCCCTGGATAGGCACCAATCATGCTGTGTTCTTGTGTTATACACCATGTCCAGCTTTGCATCCAAACTTCAAACTAAAACATTTCATACTTCCACCTGTTAGTTGTAGGAGTAGGATTAGGAACCCCCTGCATGCTCTCATACCCAACCAGACATCATGTCCAAGAATGTTGCCAGCCTTGTGATCTATCATGCAGATCTTGGTCCATACATGAGAGTATTCTGCCTGTTGTTGTCAAGTTAGATCTTTCTATCTTTGAGCTAGTCAAGGTTACATCTTGAGTTATAGGGATACCCCCCTTGGTGCGGCAGAACCAGAAGTGAAGGGGAGGAGCTCACGCAACCTCCTGTATTCAGTTGGCTGAATCTGCCTGTGCATTAGAAGTGGCAAATCCTAATGCTGATTCAAAGAATGTCAACAATGGATTTGAAGGAAAATTAGTAATTAATTATTATAGAAGATACTTCCAAGAGTTGTCAGTTGGCATAAATGGATAGCTAGAAATCATGTTATCTTAAAAAATGCTAATGCCAACCCTTTTAGTTTTTTTACTTGTGCATCCATACTCATAAAGCTTTTATCGAAATTTGACAAAAGTTTTATATCTTTTGGTTGTCATCTTACTAAGGAAGATGAAAGATTGATTTAGATTATGAAATCAAAATTTTGAAGCCTAATATTAATCAAAAGGGAAAACCCTCATAATTCTTCAAGGATTCCTATAATTTAGTTTTTTATGGCACTTCCAAGTGAGACCTAGGTGCTACTAGGGCTGAGAAGTTATAATGGATGAGAAAAAAAATATTGGCTCAGTTTGTTAAAGGATTGGGATAAATTCAAACAATCTGGTTAAATTTTTGGCTCTTTTTGGAGGCTTAAAATTATGAATATGAAAGGATATGAAGTCTTGAGAGTCTATGGTGATTCAATGCTACCTATTAGGTCTATGTTGGCTATGCTAAAGGTGGAGAGTCTTTTTTGAACACTATTTTGTATAAAATTAAAAAATTATGCAAGGGCTTCCTTTTCATCTAGTTTGAACATATCATAAGGAATTACAATGAACTACTTGATTCTCTTGCTAATGGGGGTGTTGATCTAGGTCATGGGTTAGTATCAATTGGAGTTAGTGTTTGAATTTCTCTTTTATATATCTATTCTATGTCGTATTATATTGGTTTTCTCCCTCTCCTTTGAGTTATGCTTATCAAGTTGAAGTTGGTTGTAATACTTCTTTTCTCTTAATATAATTCATATATTTTTTTAAAGGTATAAAAACACACCCTACAAATATATCTAAGACTACTAAATTAAATGTAATTTATGACCCTAGATAAATCAAGAGTTGAGTATGACAAATTGAGGTAAATTAATTGAGACATGAATTAAACTTGTGCTAAAAATGTAAATGAGATAGATCAAGGCTATATACCTTGAAATCATCAAATGATTGACTTTGATAAATGTGATGTTGCAACAAAGAGATAGAAGCTAGAATCTGATACTAGATCTTTATTTAGATAGATGGGGTAATTGAAATATTAAATGTTGAGTGTTGGGATGTGATGATGCATGTGATCCTATATATATGGTGAGATTTTATCCAAATGCCACGATTTTGTCCTGAGTCAAATTGGACCTTAAATGGTACCTACAAAACCTACTCATTTGATGTATATATGAATTAAGAAAAACTTAGTGGTTCTATGAGGCATCATTGGGATTTATTATGCAAGCATTAAAGTTTAGGATTTCCTTGTACCTTAGTTAGACCCCAAGACTAAGTGAACATTGACAACACCAAGGTTAACATTGGCTTTGGATGTTGATGTAGAGAAAGTAGTCAATGTAATCAATCTACAAGTGTTAGTGATAGATGTGCAAATGTATTATCTTGATTAGTCGATCTCTTGATGTATGATTAGAATGACCTAGTTTAATTCCTTTAAATACAAGCCTTAGAAACACAATTAAAACTTGTTGGCACCCATATCCATGTGTAATGTGAAATTTATGATTCTTGGCCTTGGAATGCAACCAATTTGAATTTTTGAAATAGAGGATAGGATCCACTTGTGATCCCATTTAGAAGATATAATTGCATATGCAATCCAATCCAAGGCAAGAAATTTATTTTGAAGGGATATTGTGAGAAAAGTGATATAACATATAAAATAGTTCTAGATTAGGTCTTGGGTTAGTAAATGTACCAAAAAACTATAAAACATGCCAGAATATACATTAAAATAATCCACATACAAAATAGTGAGAAAAAGTGTAAGGATAAATTTTTTTTATCTTCTACAATTACCAACAACATTAAAATATTGCTATTACATTACATTAAGAATTCTTGAGGGATATAAAAATGATAATTAAAATAAATATGTAAAATGGTAGTTAGCTCTGAAATGATAAGTCAAGTTTCTATGAAGATTTTTCTACACCTCCATTATCAAGTTAAGTGTTTAAAGCTACTATTTCGGGTTAAAGGTTCATTAATGATATATCCACATCAACTATATCTTCATTAAGTTGTTTGAAAATACTTAAAAAAAGGTTAGCCCAAAACATGTGCATCAAGTTATGTACTACTACACACCTTACATGTCACTATACGATTGGTTGTTTCTTTGATGAGACTTGTAAAAGGGGTGCTTTTTTGTCTATTTATTAGTATAATGGTGAAAGAAAAGAAAATATAACATTATATTTTATGAATGTTTGTATTTTAAAAGAGAAGAAATTAAATCTTTTTAGATGTAATCTAAATTTATCCTAATCTACAACTAAGTTAACACATACTAGAGCTGGGATTGACAAAAGACAAGAGACATGGAATTGGAAAGGGTAAATGTAAAACTAAAACATAGACATAGACTAAACTAGGAAAAGGAACTCGCAAGAGATAAAACTAAATAATAGACACATGATGAACCTAAAGTGTATGGAATTGTTTTGATAGAAATGATGTTAGGAAGTTGCTAAATAAATTTGGAAGATCTAGGAGATGTCCTCTCCTAGAGGTAAAATGTATTAATGGGGGTGTTGGTGGTCACATAGTAGACTATAGACAAATTGGAATGGAAGTTTCTTTAGGTCACTTGGGATCTAGAACTGGCCATCACTTGTCTAGTGTTAGAAATGAAGGAAACCACTACAATATGGAAATCTAAGATAAACTTAGAAATCTGAAATAATACTATAGAATATTAATGGAGATGTGAATCAAGAAAGAAAATGTCAACAATACTCAAGAGCCATACACATAACACATGCATTTACATAGAGAAAACCCTTTTGGTTACAAAAATCCACCAAAAAAGAGGGCAAATTTGTATTATATTCAAAGAGATTACAATACATCAATTTCCTTCAATCCTGCATCTAAATGTAGCTACACCTATGTACTTGTAAAACAAACAACTCTCATACTTTTCACTTCCTCTATCTTTTGTTAAATAGAAATTACAAGCTTGTTGAAGAAGAATCTAAAATATGGCACCCATCTTGGGAATTTGGCTAATTTTAGTGTCTTACATCTATCATAACCTCTGCATTGAATAACGTACCCATGATAGAGAAAAATCCCATGCCCACCTCTAGGAAAGTCAACAAAGGGCCAAAAATAGCCTCTTACACCTTCTTATGTGTTGTCATAAGATGTTTGTCATAGTTGTCCAAGAATAACCGATTCTCTTACAACATGTAAGCTACAATCTAGGAAGATTTTCTTACACTCATCATAAGTCTATTAATAAACTTGGACACCCCATTTTCACCTATTTACTATCCCGAGATAAAAATAAATAAATGTTACAAGTCACCATAATTAAATAATTACTACAGTCGGTGGATTCTACTTCCTTTATGTTTGTATTTACAATTACAATATTAGGAGTAATTAAATTAATTAGATTTACAAGGTTGATGGCACATTAATCCTAACATTCTCCCACTTGACATCATACATTGTAAATACAACCATAGGAAAATATAAATCAACTAAGCACAAGAAATAAGGTGCATGACTTCCCTGCACCTATACACTCAAAATCATGACTCTAGTTGCCTAGGGCTGTCAAGTCAGATTTCAGCACGCACACGAACCCTTCCCTCCTTGCCATGGGGTGATCTGCCACATCACTCTCACTCTCATGGAATAGCCAATCAAGAGGAGGTGAGACATGATGGGGGTCTAGATCATTAGAGAGATGGACTTCATACACAGGGGTCAGCAAGTCCTATGGCCTTTGTTGTTGTGTGCTAATTTGAATGTCTCGTTCGATAGTAGTTGTAGTTGAGATAACCCTATGACCTGAAGGGTCACTAATTTCTCTTCTCCTGTTGGGGTTTCTTCTATTCCACCTTTGTGTGGGTAAGCAGTTTCTTTCATTTATGTCATCTTGTCTTTCTATGCATTGAATAAGTTCTCTTTGTATTTGGAGTTGTCTTTGCTCTTCTATCAATAAGAGGACAAATGGGTCTCCTTGTGGTAGAACAAATGTTTCTTGTTGTGGTCGTGGATTAACTTCCTCAATCTCGTCATGAATAGCCCTCACCCACTCTCCTCTCACTCTTAGGCGCATTCGTGAGCCAAGATAGAAATGAAACTGTGATGACCAACCTTAACTAGACTTAGGGTCTTGACCTAGGGTTTGGCTGTGTTTTGACTTGTTTTTACCTTGTGATGTGATCAAGGATTTGATTGCATCATTTAATTGTGGTTACCTCGTGATGGTATCGAGGGTTTGCAATTTTGACTTTTCTAGGGTTTCTATATGCATGCAAAGCTATATGATATGCAAACGTATTTTTGTGCTTTTTTAGTATTTTAGAAATGAAAAGTGCTTTTTAATCTATGAAAGGGAAATATGAATGCAAACTAATATGTTTTTTTCTAATGCAAGCTTAATCTATGTTTTTTGGGTTTTCGATTGTTTTGAAGTAATCCAATCTAAAAAGGGAAATTGCTTCTTTAAATAATCTAGATCTAGGAATATGAAAACAATTATTCTAACATGCAAGATCTAACTATCAAGGAAAAAGCAAAGTTTTACTGTTCCCAAGAGCAAATTTGGTTTTCTAATTACTATAAATTGAATAAAACAATGAAGGAACCAGAAGAAATGAAGATTTGTGTGACTCCGCTACCCTCAGAAATCCTTGATATTGGCAACCTCGAGTCCTTTTGCAACAGCGGGAGAACCTCTTGATGACAAAACAATACAAAGAAGAAAAAAGAAGCTTTGTTGAAGCTTGAATGAGCTCAATGAGAACTTTGGCTGAGCACAATGGCATTGAATGAAGCAGCGTAATGATGCTTGGTTGAACAATGAATAAAGCAAAAGGCACCTTCGTCCCATAAGAGCATTTGAATGCTAAGTTGGAGAGCAAAAACTGGCAAGAGTTGTGTGCACAATGAATTTGGCTCCCTTTGTGCTTGAGGGAGGGGTGTATTTATAGGTTTGAGGAATGGGATTGATTGAGAAGTTAATTCATTTGATTGATGAGTTAACAAGGATTGATTGGGGAGTTAACAAGGTTCATTACCCAGTGAACTCAACTGATTAGAGAGTGATGAAGCAATGATAGCTTATCACTGAAGAGGAATTGGAGATGTGAGGATGCATGAGATTGATTGAGTTGTTAATTTTAGATCAAATGGAGTTAATTATGCATGTGTGGGTGCGTGAAATAGTCAACTCCATATTAGGCATCAAAAATCATGCGAACTGGAAGAAAAATAGGTGAAAACAAAGCTAAAACAAGTGAGAAACATGAGTTTTTTCGTGGCTAAAAATATGACAGGGTCGCCCCTTTTGCTAGTAGGGTCGCCCCTAGGCAACCATGGGTCGCCCGAGGGAGATCTAGGCTGGACAGGTTTTATGAAGAATTACAGGGGGAAATGAAAGAAGAGAAGAAAAGGAGTGGTTTTGCATCTAGAAACAAGTCAGTCATGTGCAAGAATCCAAATCTCCACTTGCACCTATAGGATCTCTCAGGGGAGATCTAGAAATAATAGGGGGAGATTTGGATTGGTTGAGTGAAACTAAAAACTGAAAGCGGGAGATGGAAAGGGGGGACCTCTAGAAGGCTTCTAGAGGGTGCAGAGGATGAAAAGTATAGGGGAAAGGTGAAACTCACCTACAAGACACTTACAAGGCTTAGGAGCAAGGTCGAAAGCTCAGAAAATGCAAATCAACAAGTGTCGCAAAAAGTGTCGAAAAGCGTCGCAAACGGGGAGAGAAAGAAATCAACAAGGAGGAAACAACACAAGACAAGAAAGAAGAGATGTCATCAAGAGGTTTTCTACTTCAAAGGACGCTTACATGTACGTGACAAGGATTAAAATCATCATAGGTGTCCTTGTGGAGGTTTTGCATGATTTTTGTGCTTACAGCACTGAGTGAACTGTGTTGTGCTCATAGGGTTTGGTAAGATAATCTGCAGCATTCACCTAAGTGTCAATCTTCTTCAACTCAATTTGTCCATTTGTGACTATTTCTCAAACAAAGTGATACTAAACATCCACATGTTTAGTCTGAGCATGATACATAGGATTCTTGGCCAAACAAATTGCACGTTGGCTATCACAACCAATCTAAATTGTCCTACAATTGAAACCAATACCTATACACAATCTTTGTAACCATAATGTTGTTGGAGTACAGGACCACTGAGAGGGGGGTGAATCGGTGGTCTAGAAATCTTACAAATTTTTGCACCTTTTAATATGCTGAATAGAACAAGATAAATACATCAAGGATTCATACAAGTACAATGATTAGTAGGATGAATAAGACCTTTAATCAATCATGAGAGCATTAGGGCACTTGAACACATGGAGACAAACAAGAAACATATCACCTAATTTGATGAGTGGAAAACCCTCATAGGGATGAAAAACCACTCTAAAATGCCTCACTGGCTTAATCAAAAATCATGCCTCATTGGGAAATATAAATACCTCACTGGCAAATTAGTGTCACACTGACAATCAGGTGCCTCACTGGCAAAAACAAGAACATTAGAAAGAAAACTCAATTCAGGGGGTTGCCCTTATTCACTACAACATACCAAATGACTTAACTCTCTTCATTACACATACAACATCATTTGTCAATAATTACATAACATGAAGACATTTCAATCCCCTACAAAACATATCAATACTCTCTGCAGACCACCTCAACATTTAATATCTTGTTTTGTCTCTAATCAACACAACTTTCAAACATAATCTGAAAACAATGTGACTTACATGATATCATTTAGTATCCTTACCCTAAACTCCTTTATGTGCCTTCAAGTTTTTCCCTCACAAACCTCTGTTTTCCTTCATTAGTACACATGGATAGATAGGTCTCTCTCTATACATCTCATACACTTAGGTCTCATCATCTTTTCATCAGGATTCATATTCACATGTCTTGAACTTTTGCCTAATGCAAACTATGGATAAATATATATTCCTTTCTGTCTCTTTGCACACTAAAAACCCATTGCAAACAATAAAAGACATTTTTCCACCTTTCCTTGAAGGTCTTACTGCTATACACACAAGTCTTCAACAAAAACTTTCAAACACATCACATTATTCTCAAACTTCTTTATGCTTTCCTTCTCTCCATTCTGGACAATCTACACATGGATGCATAGGTATAGACCTCTAGATCATGAATTACCAACTAGCATCTTCGAATCTATCACACAGAGCCTTATTTTTATTTCCTTGGCCCTCTGCATCATCAAGAGAAGTTAAAAAGACTGCTTTATACCTTTTATAACCTATTGCACATCAAATTTAGAATGCATGGAGTGATCATTGGTGTTCAAAAAGCCAAAAAAAGGCAACTGATAGCTTTCCTTTCGCGCCATCACTAGCTTTTAATCTTTGTCGTTGATTCTTCTTTCGCGCCCATAAGCCTTAAAACATAACCGGATGACCAGTTCTACTAGGTCGGGGGGGTAGTCTCCCCATGACAGCAACACCCTTAAGATGTGACTTAATTCACATTCACCTGCCATAGTAAGTCACTTTCAAATTAGAATAAAGTGATGACAGTCATAATACAAAGTGCCTTTAGAATCTTTTACTTAGGGTTTGGTTCACCAAATAAATTAATCAGTGACACCCTGAGCACAAAGAAAAAGCCTTCTAACATTTCTCATCACCTTTAAAACCCTGCAGAGATATTAATACACCATAGGATCTCTAAGAAACCGTAAAACAAACAAATGCAGATTCTTTATACATGGCATAGAGATGTCTAATAAAGAGCACCAAACTATATGAAAACTCCTGATCTCATGTATGACACAGCAACATATATGGATGACACAAACACTATATCACCTTATCAACATCATGACCAACATGCCTGAGAGACCTTATCATGAAAACCATATTCACAACATCATGCACCTCATGACCATCACCTACCTTGAATCACTGTATCACCTTATCAAGCATCATGGAACTCAAACATCCCTATCATCAACCTTGACATCAATGACAAACAACTTGACCCTTTGACATCAATGACAAATAATCTACAACTGCCTCCTTAGAGACATTAGTAGCATCCATATACTCTACTTTAGTGGTGGAAAAAGAAACAATGGGCTGCCTTTTAATCATCCAAATCATAGATCCTCCAAACAGAATAAACACATAGCGACTAGTGGACCTTCAACTATCCAAGTCACCTACCCAATTTGCATCAACAAAACCCTATATGTCCAATGTCTTATCTTAACTATTAGTACCAGAATAAACTAAACAGTAATCAGAAGTACCACACAAATATCTTAACACCCTCTTCTCATAATTCCAATGCTCTATACCATGGTTAAACATAAACCTACTCAAAACTTCCACTACTTAGGCAATATCTAGCCTAGTACATACCATTTCATACATCAGACCTCCTATAGCACTAACATATGACACATTAGACATTTCCTCAAAATCATCTTCACACTTGGGACACATATATAATGTAATCTTAGTGCCAAATGGTAAAGGGATTCTAACTATCTTACAGTCTTGCATATTAAATTTGTGCAAAATAACTTATTCACATACTTACTTTGAGATAACCAAAGCTTTCTGTTACCTTAGTCTCTTCTGATTTTCATTCCCAATATGTACCTAGTTGCCCCTAGATCTTTCATCTCGAATGCACCTGAAAGTTGAGCTTTCAACTCACTAATCATATCCTCAATGTTACTAAAAAATATGTCATCCACATACAAGGCAACAATTAGTATTCAATCATCAATACATTGAATGTAAACACAATGATCTTCGCTTCTTAAAAAATTCTATTTCAACATAAAATAATCAAACTTTGATACCACCTCTAAGGGGACTGTTTCAAACCATAAAGAGACCATTTTAACTTACAAACCAAGTGTTATTTCCCTTTTACCTCAAAACCTTTAGGCTATTGCATGCAAATTTCTTCTTCTGAATCTCCATGAAAAATGTAGTCTTTAACATTCATTTGCTCAATTTCAAAATCATAACTAGTAGCTATGGAAGAAGATAATTTAGTAATAGGAAAGAAAATTTCATCAAAATAAACTCCCTCTCTCTAGAAGTATCCCTTGGCTACCAATCTAGCCTTCTACTTCTCCAATGAATCATTTGCTACAAGCTTATTTTTGTAGACCCACTTACAACCAATGGCCTTCCTTCCTTTGGGAAAACAAACAAGATCCCAAGTATCGGAAGAGTCTAATGCCATCATCTCCTCCTGCATGGCTAGTTTCCATGACTCACTATCATCTGCATGAATAGTTTCCCTATAGGATCTAGGGATCATTGTCAATAATTAATAAAGAAAATACACAATGAAAATATGGTAGGCTATACCTGTCAATTGGAATTTTTTATCTTGTGGATCTTCTCAAGGGTGGAGTAAGAGATTCTTCCTCATGTTCTTCTACATGCTCAACTTCTTCTATAATAATAGAGCCTTCCTCATCAGAACTTTCACTTGAACCTTCTTCCTCTCCATCCTCAAATCCATCATTTTGTTCTTTTTAATGTGCATCTTCTTGTTGTAACTCAAAATGCACTATCATTTTCCTTCTTTTTCCTATGGTTGTACAAGATCAAAAAGATCTCTAAGTTTCGTGATTTAATCACATCTCTAGAATGTACAATTTTCTTGGTTAGAGGATTCCAAAGCTTATAACCTTTAACATTCTCACCATATCCAATGAAGATTCATTTATGTTCTTTTGGATCCAACTTAGAATACTTTTCCTTAGGCACATGAATAAAAGCTTCATAGCCAAAAACCCTTAAATGTGAAACAGAAGGTTTCTTATCTATCCACACTTCATAAGGAGTAGAATCAAGAGCCTTGCAAGGAGATCTATTTACCAAGTAACAAGTGGTGCTCACAGCTTCTGCCCAAAATCATTTATCCAACTATGCATTGCTCAACATACTTCTAGTTCTTTCCATAAGTGTATGGTTCATCCTTTCTACAACACCATTCTATTGTGGTGTATATGGAGTTGTCTTTTGTCTAATGATACCTGCATGCTTGCAAAACTCATCAAATTCCTTAGAGCAATATTCCCCTCCATTGTCTGATATCAATACTTTTATTTTTAATCTTGATTGGTTTTCTAATAAGACCTTAAAATCCTTAAACTTAGTGAAAACTTTAGATTTGTGCTTCATAAAGTAAATCCAAGTAAACCTAGATACAACATTAATGAAGGTAACAAAATATCATGACTTTCCAATTGAATCATTATCCACGGGACCAAACACATCACTATGAATAATTTCTAATTTGTCATTTGGCTTATAACTTACTAAAATAAAAATGCTCTATTTTGTTTACCAAACACACAGTGCTCATAGAAATCAAAGTGCTCATCAAAAGAAGAGAAGCCATTCAACAACTTTTTATTGATAATAGTTTTCAAAACATTTTTACATATGTGGACCAATCTACTATGCCACAACATACATGTATTTTTAGATCTTTCATCTCAAAGGTGGATTTGCAAATAATAGTGGCATCAATCCTGAATAGAGTTCCCATCCATGTTCCCCTTGCTACCTGTTGGTGCCTAGATTTTGTAGCTCCCCAAAACTGCAAAATTATGCCCAAAATCCATTAAAGAATCCCAAGTGTTTCCCTCTTGTGCCTTGAGTTATTTTAGACTCCTTTATAAATCCTTAGAAAGCCCAAAAATTCCTAAGTTTCTAAGTGTTTCCCTTTTGTCAACCATTTTGGGCCTACTGGGAACCTGTCGGTGGTTTCCTTGGTTCCGGGAACCAAGGAAACCTCCAACTTGGTTTCAGATTCCCTATTGGCCCCAACCCTCAACAAGGCACGAAGCAAGAAAGAATGAAGGAGAGAAAATGAATTTGGAGTTTCCCTTGGTTAAGGAAAGCTCTAACCAAGTTCCTATGTTCGTGGTCACCCCCCCCCAATCGTTGACAATGCAAAATTACACAAGGCAAAGAAAAGAAATTCAATGAGTTCCCATTGGGTGGGAAATCGCTGACAACTTAGAAGAAAGATGAAAGATGATGAAGTTTTCAGCAAGTTCCCAGTAGGCAGGAAATCACTGACAAAGTGGAACATGAACTATTCATAATTCTTGGTTCTTGGTCCATCCCTAATAAGAGTAAAAGATAGAAAATGGCTAAGGCAAAGAGAAGAGAAATAAATTTTGGCAAGTTCCTGATGGTCGAGAAATTCCCAACAAGGTGGAACAAAGGAAAGGTAAGTGGCCAAAGAGAAGAAAGAAATGGAAAGGAAAGTAGCGGTGAGTTCCCAATGCTTTGGAAATCGTGGACAACTAGGAACAAAAGAAAAAGTGGAGGATAACAAGATTTTGGTGAGTTCTTGGTTGGTAGGAACTCATCGATAAAGTTCCTAGTTAGTAGGAACTCATTGACAAAGTTCTTGGTGAGCCTGAAACCTCTGAAAAAGGAAAAGTAATTATTTTAAGGTCCTAAAAATATGTTTTTTCATGAGTTCTTCATTTCAAACACTTGCCTACCTCCCAGAAGTGACATTAATGCCCATTTTGACTAGATTGGAGATAGGTAGTGACTAAATGCAAGGGTTAGTGAGTTTAGTGTGATTGCTGTGAGCAGCCTATGGTGTTTTTCCTACCCAATGCACAACAAGTGAAAATATAATGCTATATATACATGAAAAGAAGATGTAGAAAGGGTTGGTCATTGAGCCAATTGATTGGTCTTTGAGACAATTTGGGTTTGCAAGTGTCTTAGGTGATTTTAGGGCATCAAACAGAGCTAGTTAGGTTTGCAAGGAGTTGGAATGCATTTTATAAAGAGTAAGAATGATTTATAAAGCATGTCTAGGTAGTGGTATGTCTCCATGGTTGTTTGTCAAAACTCAGGGGAACATATAGTCATTGATGTATGTTTTCTCTCACAACATTTGTTGGTGTGATTGTAACAAAGCTCAGATGAATGTATGACATCATTTTAATGCAATACAAAGCTTTTGTGTTGATATTTCCTTTGTTACATATGGGTTGTTGCAGTTCAGTTCTAGATCATTAAATATGTCTACTATATGTGATGTAATCTTTGATATGTATGTAAATACACATCTCATTCTATTGATATTCTGTTGGATGTCTCTCTCTCCTCTTTATTGTTCATGACTTTTTTACCCAATGGAGTAGGCACCAGTCTAGATTGGTGAAGGGCCAATGCTTTCTTTATATCATTTCTTTGTCTCGGGCAGCTATAGGAGTAGGAGTAGGAGCATATTAGGTTTCAAATTCTATTCATGATTCTATGTTATAACCAGGGATAAATCTCAAGCAATTCAAAATAGTTTAAATCATATGTGAATCATGTTCATGCATGTCTGCGCCTTGTAACTTGTGTATGTAAAGTTAAGTGGATTCATCTTAGAGATATAATTGTTGTCATCTTTGGGTGCATGTGCAAGGTGCAACAATCAGTTTTATCAGAGGTTTTATGCAGCTAGTCGTCTTGACCTAGTGATAGTTATAGGGGATCAAGTGTGCACTAGGTATGGTTGTGAGTTTTTATTTATGTTCCTTTTCATGCCTCTAGGAATATCCCTTCTAGGTCTAGCTAAGCTTGAAGTGCAAGAGAGTATACCCACTCTCGTTAATTAGCCTTAATCATCCTCATTCTGTGGATGAGCCTCTTTCTCACATTCCTAATGGCACCCCTGGCTTGGAAGGAGGAGAAATACTCTAGGATTTTGGACTTGCAGTTCTGGTACCCAACAGAATAATGTTGTTGTCTGGGATAATTAATCTAAAAATTATTTTGAAGACCTTTGCAACACGGTCATTGAAGAAAGTTTACATTTATTGCCAGGTGCATTTAGTTGTGTGTTGAAGTTGGCATCCTATCAACTTACACCAACTTGGGATGGCATCATTGTCGAGAAAGATGTATTGCTAGGTTGAAATGAAATGGAGACACTATTGGTGAGATGAACCCATACCTATTTGTGGCCTTGAAGATCAATCATGCTTCAAGGAGTTCCTCTTTTTGGAAGAGGTGGCGACTGTTGTCAAAGAACAAAGAAAGTTTATTTGTTGTTGTTACTTTATTTCTTGTTGGTGATTTGAATGCCCCATCTCAATGTGCAATAGCTGGTGTTCAAAGGTACATGTTTTTCTTCCTACCTTTGAGATTGAGTTCATGTCGTGGTGAAAGAATGTATAATTTGTAATACCTTTATTTTTTCCTTTCATTATAGACTGTTTTAGTCGTGGCCTCTAGATATGAATTTGAAGACTCTAGGGGTGCTCCTTCATATGCATCTTCTTATGTTTTAGACCCTAGAAACTATGATGCCTTTGGCCATTCTAGTGATGCTTGTTGTAGTCATGGATCTATATTTTATACAAGCCAAAGCTTACATCCACCCATGTAAAATCAAAATTAATGTGATAGGCAACAATACAAAATTGAAAAAAGAAATTAGTTGATAGAGTCCATGTTGCAGCAAGAAAAAGAAATAGAAAATCATATTAGGCTACTAGAGTCTAGGGTGCAATCCCATGCTTGCCCTGCTACCCCTAAGAATAGATTGCTCAGTCTCCTATCATTTCCATAGATCCATTTTATAAGCAGTTAGAACTCTCTTAGGTTGATTACAAAATGCAAAGCATGCCAACCAAGGTCTACAGTCATATGCCCAGGTTTGATGGGTACAACATTTGAGAAGGGGACACACATGTTGATGACTTCTCCAATTTCATGGATGAGTTTTAGTTTGAGGATGGGGACATGTGGATGAGATTTTTTATTAGGTCCTTACGTGGAAAGGAAAAAGAGTGGATTTAGAATTTTCTAGGAAAGTCCTTTGCCTCGTGGAATGAACTTGTGGATGCATTTGAAAAGGAATTCGTAAAAGGTCTAGACTCTACTGATCTTGTCATAAAGTTGGAAAAAAATAAAAGATAGGAAGGAGAGTCTAGCATGGATTTTGGTCATAGGTTTACAGTTGCCCTTTCCAATATTCTGGATGATTTCAAACCTAACACTTCTACCTGCATTGATATGTTTTTTGAAGCAGTTGAAGTTGTAAATAGTTTAGTGTGGGAAGATTTGAAACTAACAAGTATGCAGGAGGCTTATTTATGCCTAGATTCCTTGGAGAAGGTAAGGGATGATTACATAGTAAGGTTGTTGTCCACAAGTGGGTGCACTGTTGGGAATGAACATGTTGATGTGAGCAACAGTCATGTAGATACAACTAATCAGATGAGTACAACATCAAATGAATATGAAAATATAATCAGAAGGGTAGAAGATGAATGTAATGCTCCAATTGTTACACTGGAGCACTAAACACAAAACATACACCATTGTCTATAATTGAATAACTAACTCACATAATTTAGTTTTGTAAGCATGTAAATTGATATAGATAACATCAACATAACCCAAAATAATTAACATATCTCATATATATTAGTTAAGTAAGGTAGTTGTTTTAATACTTCATAGCTACATTTCAAATTTTAGTGTGTAGATTTAACATAGAAATCACCTCATCAAGGTAACTAAATTTACCTATGCATGTTACAACCCAATCATTGTCATGACACCTTTCATGCAAAATTTACTTGAACAAGAGAGAATAATAATGAATAAATTTGAATAGACTTCTAATTAGTTTCAATATCAAATATGAAATACATTAACTCATTACATCAAAATATTTAACATAACATCATGTATCATTCTAGGATAACATTGTAGTTAAGATGGAATATATCATTGGTCACTACAAGACTAGAGACTAATTGTACTATTTCCCCTTCCACCCATAAGATATATCTCTAAGGAATTCCACTAATTTTAAACAAATAAGTTAGATGATAAATACAATTCCTTACCATAATCTTCTTCGTTTTACCTTGCTTCATCATTAACAATCCCAATTGGTTCCAGTAACCTATAACTACATGATATCTGCAAAACTAGATACATGATTAATTTTTCCATAAAAATGAAATAATCATGATTAAAACTTTAGAATAATGAAGATGACATGGCCTAAGAGGCCAGACCTATGCCTTGGGGGCTCATCCCAGATGGCTTTGCCTACGTATGCGTAGAGGCTTCATAGTTCGAACTAGACTTTCAACTTGATTAGGTTATCAAACTTTAAACAGTATGTTCATAAAGGTACAATAATAAGTACATACCAAATTCTGAACAAGAACCAGGCTCTCTTAATTGAGCCATAAGGAGGATACAACACCAGATAGATAAAGTTATTAGATAACTAGTTGGCTATTACACCTAGTGGTGCAGGGGCACCTCTTCAACAGGACCAATATACACAAGAGGAAGGAGAAGAAGACTAAATTTAATTAAACATTTCATGTTATCTATAGCATCTTCAAAAATGTAACATTCTCTATTAGCATTTCATGTGGGTAAACTCCAAACTTGACATTTATTAACAGTTTGGATTAAGGGAAAGTTAATCAAGGTGTCTTAAGCACTAGAGTTTTGCTGTCTTATGCAAAACAGATGTCTTTTGTAATAGATTAAGGGTTCCCACCTATAATTTTGAAAAACTAAAATCCCAGAAACAGAGGAGAATGTCAGTCCCTCACATTGGGAAAGATAAAAAGGGGAAAACCTTTTGTAGAGGGCACGGGTGATAGTTTTGCCTCTGTTCTCTGAATAGTCGAATGTAGTTTCTGAACATGAAGAAAGAATAGAAGTTCTGCAAGTTATTTTCTTTCCAATTTCTGAATACTGTGTAGAAATTCATTCTGTGTAGGTTTTGTATAAAATTTAGTTTTGTGCTTTTGTGGTCGAGCTAATTGGATAAATCCATTCCACTGGCAGATTTTTGGGGAAATCAGTGGAATGGACTTTTAGATTGATCCCCCATTTTTGTTTATTCGCTCTAGGTATGGAAGATTAGAGTTGCAGAACCATTTCAAGCAATCCCTCAGTGTTTCTCGTTGTTACAATTTCCATTGGGGTATATGTCCAGTATGTGTTGATTTAGTGTTTTACTGTCACATGGTGAGAAAACATCAGTTGTGAATACCGTCACCTGTGTGAAATAGGTTTTCTGTAGGTATTCTGTATTCGACCCATCTGTAACATCCACGTTCTAGAAACATAGTAAAAAATCAAAAATTTCACCAGCAAGTAACTTTACAAGGTAAAATTGAGACAGAGAAATTTTTTTTCTTTTATTCCACATAAAGTCGAGTAACTACAATTACAAGATATCTCATTACAAATTCAATAAACCATATTGCCTTTCTCAAGTACAATGTTTACAAAAATAAATCAATTATAAATACATGAAACAGATAATATTTTACTCAATCTCAATCAACACAAGTCTCGGAGATATACTGCATCCGAAAATCTGACATCTTTATCGCAAGCCTCGGCATGTCTTCTGCTAGAGGGAGAGAGAGAGTATCTTCCCAGTGATTTACCTCCAACCACAGACCGTCAGTCTCCCGCACTCCTTCCTAACCGGAAGTGGCCCTTCCCTTCACGAGAAGTATAGACCAAGGTGATCAATGGTAATTTGCCTTTCCAAGTACATAGTGTTGTATCTTACACAACTCTATCTATCATACAACCCTAGATACCCTCTAGCTAAGTATGATTCCCGATAGGATGTGCAATCTAGATACAGTGAACCGACAATGCATGCAGAGACATATGCATTACTATGGCCATAGTTTTCATTATAAATTGACGTTCACAATGAACGATGTCGTATTGTTCACCCACTCCAACTCGACTTGGATACTATCATATTCCTACAGTTCGACTTGGTCATCTTGTTTAACTTAAGAAGTATGATGCTTGATCAATTGAGTCTTCCCGACCCATACATGTTTTCTTTCATTGTCTATAATCCATAGACCTATTCAACTTTCTTTCTTTACAAGGACTCTCATTGCATCATCGCAATTCCCGAGGTCCACGACTTATTGTCTCATAATATAAAAAGATAGATTAATTACGACTACAATGATAACCTTACCCAAATTTAGCAATATAGTCCAAGAAACCAATTCCCTTTATACAAGTAAGAATAATTACACATAGTCAGGGTACATGGCCCTTTAATCACAATCTAAATAATGATCTCAATGTCTTAATATAACAATTACCATATCTATGTTAAGACAAGGTTTAACTAAAGAGTTTTGACTAACTCAAACCTAGTCTTTCTAACTTAGGTGAATTCACAAGGCGCTGTCGATGTTCCATTAATCATTATGGATTGACTATCCATTCTTAGGTTTCTCTCTTTGCATCTTTGCAACGTTTGAGAATTACCCCCTTGTCAACAAGTAATAGCTTAGAGAAGTTGTGATAAAAAGGTATAAGGATGTAACATTTGACTTAACCATTTAATGGTACCTCTTGCATACTTGCAAAATCTGAAGCCTTAGACTCATCCCACAAGTCGACTTGAAAACAAACAATTAGGTTTTCCCTACCTAAGCTTAAACATTATCAACTAGTAACAAATCTCTTTTCAACAAGCGTATAATATTTAGGGTTCTCGATCTTCTTTGTCAACCCATACATAATCCACTTAAAACAAGTTGTAACCTCCAAAAGGTATAGTTTGTAACCTTACCCTACCGGTCACTCTAGGGTTTTGTATTTCCTATTCCATGATATGGGAAGATCAAGAATAGAGTTTAAGTTAACAACTTTCCTTTAGTCTTCTTCTGACCTAAATATCATTTCCAAACAAGCCTAACAATTATGCCAAAAGGTTCAACTCCAAGTCTAAGCTTGGACTGTATCTGGTTGGCAGTCTGCTCCCATTTGTTGTCCATTGAAATCATGATTAAAGAAGTTCTCCTATTTCATATTGAACTATAAAGAGTCCAAATATAAACGAGTGTTTTTATTATAAGTTGATGTAGAGAAAATCCATTCTCTTTGAACATCCCTTGAGCAAAGGATTCTCCTAATGACATTAAAATATAAGAGAATTACTATTTTCAAGCCTTCTCATGACTTCCAAATTCTTCTTTGCCAAGTGAGAATAACATCCATAGATAGAGCATTTGCTCCTTTTTATTGTCAATCTTTCTAGTGATCTCGTAGGTAAAGAATATAAAAATCTCCCAATCGGGTCAATTTATAGGTCTTATCCTTCTCATACCATCCTAATGGAAGAACAACGGTATATTCCCAAAAATTAACCATTTAGTGAGCAAAAGGATTAACCTCTAGGTCGTATGTTGACTACCAGGTCATTTCTAGGTTTTCACCACTCTTGACTAGAAAAAGATTGTTTTCCAATGTTGTTAAATTTTAAGGGATCATTTAATCCTTACAACAAGGATATGTCTAGATTAACCTTAACATCTTCAAATAACAAATCCTATGGTTCACAAGAGTCTAGAATGTTGTCCAAATTTGTTGTGGTCTCAAATATCGCACCAAATGAGTTTATTCTAGTTCATATACAAGTAGAGCTCTGTTATAGATAATCTAGAGGTTCTTGACAAGCTTAATCTTGTCTAGGTTGAATTGATTTGATACGAGAGATAAGATGGAAAGACTTTTCTAAGTTGCTGTCCTTTTGACACTCATGTTAAGTTCCTCTTTCTCTTCCAATACTAAATTGAATCAAAACAATAATAAATGAGTGATGAGGGGGAACAATTCATCCACTGGATCTATTAGAAGGTAACCCCAAAATGAATTTTTAACCATTCAAAAACTATCTTAAGAGTCTAGAGAAGAACATTCTCATTTATCGACCCTCAACTTAATAACTAATGCCGGATAAGAAGCTTAGTTAAATACATTTGTCGGCACTTGATCTCATGTTTTCTAGATTCTAAACTGTTTGGACAGAGAGACGTGTAGTATCCCTCTCCTACACTGGTGTTATCCTCCAACACCATAGCCAGATAATATAACTCCACAGGCTATCTTAGAAATCAAAAACTACGTCAAACATGATATAATACAAAATTATTGACCCTTATAGAGTGGCGTAGTGCAGGGTGGCACTTTACGCAGGTCTATTGTTTTCGTTGAAAACAAACCTCACACAGATCTTACCGATAAAAGCATTACTTGCATTACGTTTGCTATCCGTTCAAAGGCACAAAACATTAGAGAGCAGGTATTCTTAAGTATCCTGTCGTCTACACTAAGTCGTTTAACAGCTAAACCGATATCTCTCTAATCATGATATCATTCTTATAAGTATATTACACTTGGAGTGCTACTACTCATTAAAACAAAGGGATAAAGCTTAAGTCTAACATTCTATGATTTCATAGAAGGATAAACTCACACAGAGCTTACAGATAAAAATGTTTCTTGTATTACCCTTTTCGTTGAAAGAACCAATGCAAATACTGCCAAAAACATAAGATACAAACAGAGAATAGAGTCTGCGTAAAGAGGAAAGGTAAGAACCTGTTGATACGTAGGGTATTGCTTCTGCTAGCTTCGACCTTTCTAGTTCCTTCCTGAGACTCTTTCCCTGACTTCCTCACAACTTTTCTCTGGTAAAGAAAACTTCGCGATGGAGCTGCGGATTCCTCTTCCCCCTCCAAACCGTTCCTTACTATCTTGAATCTAACTTCTCTTAGGCTACTCCGTTAATGCTCATAGAAAGATGTGAAGCTTATGCGTAGACCTCCCCACTCTCCATCCTCCCACATGAGTATATATCTTTGTTCTCTCGAATTCCATGATTCACCACCAGAAAATGTCCCCCCCTCGTGGCATGCTCTCAGGAGTTTGTTGTAATCAAGACGAGTCGTCCAGTTCCAACGACTCTCCTCCTCCTCCTCCTCAAAATACTCTTCCCCGTTGGTTAAGGAGGGTTGCCACTCGAAAATAGTTATTCGTCTCTCTCCCATACCGTTGTTTTCTCGCGCATATTGGACTGCGAAGGGTTATTCGATGGACCCCGAACTGCCTATGTTCTCTTCACGACGATGGAGTATCTCAGTAACTCGCCCACTCCACATCTAACTACCACCTCTCTCTCTCATGAAGAAGAAGTTAACAACCCTCATCTGTCGTTCCCCTAAATTCTCCCCCCATTACTCCTACATAGCACAACGAAGAAGGAAACAGACTCTCCACACTGCGGTTTCTAAGGTTTCTTAACAACCACCCCGCCCTCTCGTTGATGATGGAGCCTCCCCATTATTTCAACGGTCACACTTATCTCACAATAGCCTAACCTCCTCCATCTCGTGCCCATGAAGAAGGAATAAGAAGCATTTAAGATCTGCTCCACTTTATTCTCCACGACATCACTATTACTGAGCTCAGTGAAGAGATAGATTAGTCTATGTCAGCGGTTTTAATGATTCAAAACAATAGCCACACCGATACCTTGCACCCTCAATGATGATGGAGCAACTCAGCCTTGAACTCACGACCGGCACATGCCTAAACACAAGGGTCGACAAGAATAATTAAAGTATAATTCAACTTCCCATTCGACTTCCGTCGATTAACAAAAGGGAATAATTCTAAACACATGATTAACGCAGTTGACAACAATCACGACGGATTGGTCGTAATGCTTCACAAGGTTTCTAAATCGTTTGACGCACAAAACAACTTCTCGCATCTTTTGACTACGAGACGTGATCCACAATCAGCTACAAATAGATTCATCTGATGACGTTTAATGTCGACAATATTCGCATCATCTAACTTGATGGGAACGTCTTGACGTTTAAGAGGCGACAATAAAACCTCAAGGGACTCAAGAAGAATAACGCAATTGATTTACGACTATGACGTTGTTTACATTGCAAACGACTATGTCGACTCATCATCGACTTAACTAAATGATAAACAAGGTATCGACTACCCGTCGAATTAGATTCAAAAGTAACTGGCAAGACAAGACATACCTCATATGACTCATTGGTTCACATTATCGTTTAACACTAGATTCGTTTGGCAAATTAACCACTCGTAATCCAAAGTCTATCTCTCTCTTCTTGAAAGATTCTCTCTCTCTTCTCTGAGAGTCGATAACCTGTAATCATGTTTTTCACTTGTCATCAAACAATAAGAGATCAGTGCATCATTATTCAATAAATTCAACTAGTAAATCAAATCTCATAATACAATTATTAGATCGACCATAACATAATCATTTCCATGATTTCATAATTGATATTTAATATAATTCCATGTCATAAGTCTATAACATCTCAACAAATTTACTTATGCCCAAGCAAAAAGTAAAAGTAAAGCAAGTTAGAAAATAGGGATGTAACACCATCGGTGTGAGTCAGGCATCGGCAAGGAGGAATCGTGCTGGTCCGATGGAGGTGAGTCTCACCGACAACGGTGTGAGTTAAGTCCGTCGGGGTGAGACAAGGTATCGGTGAAAGAAGATTGTGAAGGCCCGACAGTGAAAGACTAACTGATGGTAGTATTGGCCGAAGACATCGGCGTGAGAAGGTGTATCGGCGAAAGATCTTGAGTGTTAGCCGATAGTCCATGTTCCCACCGATCGGGGTGACGCCGGAGAAGTCTGGCCGATGTAGTATATATCGGCATGAGTTACTTCATCGGCAGAAGGGAAAAAGGTGGCGCCGACAATAAGTGGTCTCGCTGATAGAGAGAGGTCATCGGCGAGAGAGGGGTGTATCGGTGAAAGAATTCAACGCTGGGCCGACGGTAGAGGTCAGCCCGATGGAGGAATTAACCTAGTCATCGGAGTGACATCAGAAATGGGGGAGGTTTCCCATAGCTGGGCCGATAGTCCAAGTGTTGCCGATAGGCAACTTGGTCGAGTAGGGTGACCGTTGGCGGAGGTGACCAGGACTGGCGATCATAGGTTGAAGATCATAAGTATCGGTGTGAGGGAGAGCGTCGGCAGGAGATTTAAAGAGCTCGCCGATAGACAGAAGTCTCACCGAAGGGGAAGATTTGAACCTATCCATTGAACCTCTCGATTGAACCTATCAGTTGAACCTTGGCACTGGACCTCTCTGTTGAACCCATGGCTCAACCCGACAGTTAGAAGTCTCGCCGAAGGAGAAGGATGAACCTCGGCGTTGAACCTAGCCATTGAACCTCCGGATTGAACTTGTTCATCGGTTCAGTGGGTTTCTATATTTCGGTGAGACATTGCTGTGGTCTTGCCGATGGAAAGCTCCGGTGAGACATTGAACCTTCAGTTTGAACCTTCCGATTAAACCTGTTCATCGGTGAGAGGTGAAGGCATCGGCGAAGGAGTCTAGAGCTTGACCGACAGTGTAGTGTCTTGCCGATAGGCAAGAGTGGGTACACATCGGTGAGACAATTCAAAGGTCTAGCCGATATAGTTTCATTTGCTGTCTTGTGGGCTCCAAGAGGTTTTTGAACTGGTTCACACGCTTCAGTTGGCACGTGCTCTGCATCACCTAGACCTTAGCTCTTAAAAATACACTATGCAAGTACTATATCAAACAAATACTCGGTAGTTCAACCCATAGAACTATTATATTACTATAGAACACAAACACTTAGGTATCCCAAAGAGGGTGAGATCATATATATATATATAGTAAAATAAAGAATTACAATAACTAGGAACTTATAATTTCCCAAATGAATTTAAACATATCCTATATCAATTGCATGATTATGTAAGAAATGAGTAATAACTATTATTTAAACAACAATTTACTCTTATATATAATATAAATAAGTCTGATGCATAAATATAATACAATTATATATACTCGTATAATTAGTTATGAATTCCTAGACAAAATTTACTAGATTAAAATCTTAATTTTGAAAATAAATATTGATTAAGGAAAACTATCCATAATGTTATTAAATGTTATGGAAAAACAAAACATTTACTGGGTAAAAACAAAACTACACATATGCCAATTTACCTAAAAGAAGAATTAAGCATGAAGGGGAGCGGGAGCGGGCACACACGAGGACAGAGCCGAAGTTTTTTGCAGGGCAGTAGCAGATCACCCATGTAGGGAAAGGATGAAGATGGAGAAGAGGATGACAATGGAGGATCTTATGCATAGCATCTCTCTGTAGAAGAAGAAGAGGAGGAAACTCTCCTAGGTATTTGGTTGGAGGTGCAGCGGTCTATGGTGTGGAAGGGGCCTTCTATGGGTCCTTCAAATTCTAATTTTTTTGGGCTTTGTGGGGTGCTAAAAAAGGGTTTCCTTTCTCCTCCAACGGCCCCTGCAAAGGATTCTAGGGTTTCTGCTAAGGGAAATGTGTCTGGAGCGTTGACCTCTTGCCTTGTTTTGCCTGTTTTCAATCAGGTAAATCTGAATGACCGTGTTTCGCCTTTGGATCTGGTGAGCCTTGCTAGGGTGTTGCCGCCTTGCATGTTGCAGGGTTGTCCTGGAGAGGGTACTCCTACTTTGGGTCCCCTTTCTAAGCAGGTTTTGCAGGATCTGAACCTACAAATCAACTCATCAGCTTATACAGACCAGTCTGGAGATCCCTTGGCTCAACCGTTGGTGGGGGATTCCTCTTCTTCTTTGCATGCTTCTGACATCTATTCAGGTGTTTCTCCAAATGCTTCAAATGGTTCTTGCATCTTTCTACAGTTCACTGATGAGGATATTGACAAAGTTATTGCCTGCATGGAGAATGCCCTTATTGGGAGATTCTCGGGCTTTCACCCAAATATTGATGTGGTTAGAAAATGGGCTCAAAAAAGATGGGGTGAATCTGATTAGATCAATGTGGCTGCCATGGCTAATGGATTATCTTTTTCTCTTTCAAAACTCTTGAGGAAAGAAAGATTGTCTTGCAAGGAGGTCCTTGGTTCCTTCGTAAGTCAAATCTGTTGTTGAAACGATGGTCTCCTGGTTTTGATGCAGCCAAGGAAAATTTCAATAGGGTTTCTATTTGGGTTAGACTCCCAGGGCTTCCTTTAGAGTACTGGATTGAAGCCATAATCCGAGGTATAGCAAATGCTATAGGTCACTTATTATCTATTGACCATGTTACTAAATCTATGAAGCATCTTGTCTTTGCTATATTTTGTGTGAGTGTTGATCTTGATAAGGTATTGCCCGAAGTCATTAAATTGTGCTCCAAATTTGGTATTTGGGAGCACAAAATTATTTACGAGACATCGTCGCAGGTTTCTCTGCTTTGTCATAAAGCTGGGAACTTCTCCAATTCCTGTAACCAAACTCATGAGCATGGGAAAGAGTGTGAGAATAATGATAATAAATGTTATGCTACAAGGAATGAAAGAAAAAATAAGGATATTGTTATGGTTGGTCCTGTGGAAATGAGCAAGTGACTCCTTTGAAAGATAAGAATAGGTGTCCTTTGGTTGAGCTTGGTTTAGCTTCTAAAAAAGGCAAGACAACTCAATTTCCTCATCAGAGTTCCTTGGTGAGGTTTGGTATTAAACCGCCATGATTTTGTTTAGGGCTGCCCCTTTGCTGCGGCCTTGCTGTGTTTAAGGCATGCTTCTTTGTTGTTTCTTGTCTCATGTTGTATTTGGTTCTTTCTTGATTCATGTGGTTGTACAAGGTTTTGGGGCCCTTTCAAAACCCTTTCTAGTCCATAGCTCCAGTTAAAAGTGCTTATATTAATTAAAAACAAAACTACACAACAGTCAAAACAAATTTATATCTTTTTCATTTCTAAATGAAATTTAAAATTTTGAAATGTTTTAGAAAGATAATACACAAGACAATAAAACCCAGAAATCATTTAGATAGATTGGCGAACATGAAAAATTTGTTCGCGCGGAAAATAAGACCAATATTCTTCAAAACGTGGAGGATAGAGGGATTTTGTCATATGTTGTACAAATACCAATCGATTGAAGTATAATCTCTGGATAAAAATAATAATGAATAGAATAAATTGATCTTAGGGGAGAAAATGACAAAGTACGCAACTGTGAGAAAATAACATTAAAAAATGCAGCCTCAGGGAAAACCATGCTTGTAGAAAACCATTCAAAATTTCCCAAAGAAAATAAAAAACAAGAACAATTACTAAAAGGCTTTAAAAACCAACAACAAATGCATTTGGAGTAACATATCCATCACGCCATATGAAAAGGGAAATTTTGGACATGGCGCACAGTGCCAAGGTAGACATGAATGCAAGATGTTGAATCTTCAGAAGCATGTGAATTGTTGACAGAATGTCATTTCATGAAATGAAACAATTAAAGGATATGCATATAAGATGGATTGCTACCAAAAGGACTTTAGAAATTTTATCAAAGAGATGTTAGTTAAATATAAACAAATGAATTTACCAATATATGGGTTGCTTGGAAACAAGCAAGCTAGACGCCATAGACACCAACAAATTAGCATAGTCTCTTGTCTTCAATGCACAGGTAGAGCTTTAGTATTATGTAATTGAATCTTGCGAACGACTAGCAATGAACATAGTTTTTTTAACCTTACTTTCTTGTTAATACGAACATTATCTTTGTTATGTTTTGACAAAGATTGCCATTGATGAATATGTCTCCTTTTGTCAAAATTTAAGTATCTATCAAGTTTTTTCTGGTTGCAAGTTACTCCTCCACTATTGCCGAGTTGTTACTTTGATTATGGATAGAAACTTCCAACAAAAAAAAAAATATAATGACATGAAAAAATTTCACAAAATAGCAATGAAAATTTAGGAGTATTAGACCATTATTAATGACCAATAAGGCTATAAGGAGTTTTTTCACAGTTCCATGGGGATGCGTCCCCCCAGAAACACAGCCATCTCCAAGACAGGGACGTTTCCGAGATGGGGAGATGTCAGGTCCCCCCATTTCACCACTGTCCCCCGTCGTCCCCCCGTTTTGAAGTTTGAACTTTGTTGAATATGCCGATCGCAGGAGGCTTGCAGTGTCTTTTTTCTTCTACATTCTACTTTGGATTAAATTTCAAACATGAGTCATGTATTTGCACGAATTTTGAAGACATTGATCTATTCAAATTAGTATGTTGTTTGATGTTTCTCCAGGCTCCATTGGTCTTATACTTTCTATGTAAGTGTCTCTATATATGGGGATGCACAAGACATACTTGTTGGGCCTTTTGAGCACAACAGAGTTGTTTTTCAATTGGCTCACTCTTGCTATCTAAAGAAAACTTAGATAAAAGAAGGGACCTGGGGAATAGTAGAGTCAAGCAAAATACTCTACTCTAAACATGTATATACAAAATAATACACTAAAGAAATTCTGCTATTGCACAGGTAAATCTTTATCAAGTCTACATTAGTTAATACTAATAGAAGATTTTGTAGTGTGAATAGAACATTGATAAGTGGAACTTCTTAATATAGATTGTGAAAAACTTAAGCATAAACTGTGTCTGAGCCTCTTTAGTTGTTATGTCTGTGGTTACATTGTTGATTGTAATTATGAATCATGATTATGAAATTCAAATTATGAAACATCTAGTTCTCGTTCCGATGTCTATTAAGTATAACTATATTTTGATTTTGATTTTCATTGTTTCAATGTTCACTAGTTCAATGAAATCATTGCAATGTGTTTAAACTCTAAACTTTACTTATTAAGTTATTTCTTAGGCTTCTACAATTATACATCTTTTTATAACTAATTTTTCAAGTATTATATGTATTTCAGCGCACCGCTCCCCCCCCACCCCCACATCCTTGAAACGAGTCCCCTGTCGTCCCCCCGTCCCCGTCCCCGTCCCCGAAACCCCATGGAACTATGAGTTTTTCTAACTTATTAATGTAAATAAATGATAAAAGAAAGTAACCCTACTTAACTCTAATGGTGCTAAATAAACCAACTTTGTGTCTCTGACATGTTTGAGCATGTCTAATAAAATTCATGAAATGACATGACCAAAGTCATAAGCTCATCTAATGCATGCAAGGTCTCTAGGAGTTTGAAGTTGTAAATATTGGGCAAGAATAGCATTCATTTAGTTATAACTACTTGCAGATGTATCTCCTCAAAGGTTGAACTATCCAAGTAATAGTTTCTAGTAAAAGGTAAGCCCTAAATTTAAATAGATGCTGCCACAAAGAAAAATGAACCATCCATACAATATGCACTAACTTCCAACAATAACCATTACCGTCATGATTAGGGGATTTGAAAAACATTAATTGGACCAAAGGAAAGCATCACCAGTTAGATTGAGATTCTTATGAATTTGATAAATTTTCGATAGCATAATTTGCATTGGGAATTCAATCAAACATTAATATGCACGGTCACAAGATCTAGGATAGCCAACATGTTATAAAAGTATAATGTGGGTGCTTTCTAAATGAGAAACTAAACTCACCATTCTGCGAGCATGCACTAGAAACAGGTTGGCCAATAAATTTGCTAAATTCATCATCGATCATGCCTTGAATTGTTCTGCCACTGGGTTGCTTCTAGAAACCAACATAATTTGTGCCAATGTATTCAACTGCAATGATATATCTCTAAACTTCTTTCCTTGTTGTGTGCTTCTCATCTAATCCTCCCCTCACATCGCTCATGACAGGTTACAAGCATCTTCCTCTTCCAACTGTATTTTCTTTTGCCAAAGCTTCCCTCTCGTCGACCCCTTGCTAGTGCATAAGAAAACTTTAAAAAATTTGCATTGATCACCGAATATACACCAAATATACTTCACCTGGATGCATTTTTTTTGTGCATGTAGAGATTGCGGATCTTCATAGACATTGGAAATTTTTCATGCAAAATCCAAAAAGTAAACTTACTTTGATTTTTTTCCTTCCCCCAAAATTATATCCACTGATATAAAACAAAATAAAGCACAATAACACACAACATCTCAAATGATCTATTTTAAATAAAGAAAAACTAATTTTATCTTTATAACACAATTACTTATTATAATTTTACTATTTTATAATTAAATCTTAACAATAAAGTATATTTATTTTCTTATCTAATTTTTTTTAAAAATCTCTATTAATTTATTTTAAAATATGCTTTATTTTATTTCAAATAATAATATAGATATATTTTCTCTATAAAATTGTAATTTGCAATTATAAATTAGTAAGTTTATTTACGACCAAAATGAGTAATTTAATCTATCTTCACATTAACATTTTTATTTATGAATAAAACTAATGCAATTATTTGCACCCATGCACACATATACACTTACGTGGATACTTTATTAAATCTTCATAATGTAAGTTACTTAGAACCTTTCACCAGTGATTTACCTTAACGTTATGGTTTGTTCACTTGACCAAGATGTCGATACCTTCGGCATGCATCTATCATTCATTAATTTACACAAGAAGAGTAGGTGAGCATTGGTAATAGTAGATGTCAATTAAATAACAAAATTTTGAATATGATTATGTCGAAACGTAAGACCAAACATTTCATAGTTCTAACTATATCATTATTTGATCCATCTCCCAAAATATTCTTGAAAACATCCTAACATAAAAACATAAATATATCTATCTTTGGAGTTATCAGATAGGGTATGGGTGACCTTACAAAGGGGGTGCATTGTATGAAAATGATGTAGATGATGAAGATAGTATATGCACCCACCTTCAGCTAGACAATTCATCAAGTAAAGATGCAAATGATGAAATCTATGATGAATTCTAGCTTAAGAATGAGGTATATGGCCAGTTGAACAATGAGGAAGATGTGTACATGAGTAAACAGTTAGATGGATCAGCTTGTGAAGTTGAATATGTTATACATCTGCACATGTGAGTGATATTCAGAGTGAACAAGAAACTAGTTTCGTGTTTGATATGTTGCCCTCCTTTGTTCCATTGGATGATGAGGAAGCAGTCAGTGTTTGTTTGCATGAGGATGACATGGAGGTGGTTGCACTTAATGATAACCGATCAGAGACAAGTGATGGTGCAACCATGGAATGTCAATATGAAGAACTTGCCCTTGATGAATATGAACATGGTGATCATGTGGACATATATGAGAACCTATTTATGTGGTGCAAGGTTTGTTGTCTTCCTCATGCTAAGTGTACATCATGTAGGCCACATAAAGATGACACAAGAATGAATATGGAAGAAGAAATATGTCATCAGTCAGTTTGCAGTAGTGAATATGACACAACAGTTTGCCTAAGTGAACTTGAAATAGAGAGACAATTGGAAGAACTTAGTTCCTCACATGAGGTGTCTCATGGTGATGCTAAGTTTTGTGTTCATGGTTTAGATTGTAGCCTGAATCATGTTTATGATTTAGATATTGAAGAGTGTAGCAGCACATTTGAAAGTTGTGTTCAAGGGTTTGGTGGAGATACAAATGAGTATGAATCTTTCCACTTTGGTATTGGGTGTTCACCTACTTTTTAAAGTGTTGGTGGTGTAATAGAGGTTGAGTCCTTTGTGTGGGACATGGATGTAAATGAGCAGCGAGGCATGTGTATGCCTAAATGTCAACATGTTGCAGCCCAACTTGGAGGTATGCTAGAGATGGATTTTTTCTAGTTTTATTTGAAAGAAGATCCTTCTTTTGTAGATTAGCAGTGCAATCAAGCACATTTTTATTTTTCATGTGAATTGGAGGTGTTGTTATTTTCCCTCAATTCACATGAAGAGGTCAGCAGGTATGACAATGTTGCATATTTTGGTAATGGATGCTTGTTTCCATCCATTTCTTTTGATGCTGACATGATTTTTAATGTCTCACCCATTACTATTGGGAACAAGAATGATTTGATGAGGAATATGTCAAGCACTTATTACCTATGGCTTCTCTGTAGTAGTAATGTTTATGGTGAAGCCAATCTTTACTTCATGGGTAGTGGTTACAGTTTGGTGTGTGCAAGTAAAAGACATTTTTTTTGCAGTTGAGTAGTGAGTGTAGATTTGGTTTGAGGGAGATCAACTCCTTCATTTATCGTGTATTCGACAGAGGTAAGTAGCATCATTCATATTTTGCGGGGTTGACCTGCCTTGTATTAAAATTTTGATTCACAACCATCCTTTTATTGTCTATGCACGTTCATGCCATTGGTTGTGTGTGTGTGTGTTTCTATGTATATACCCTCATTGTTGTTGTACATACATTGTTTTTTTTACTCCTGTTATTTTTTGCCTTTTGTGGTCTACTTTGGAGATAGCTAGTTCTCACTATGCCAAGTTTGGCACACATCCCCAACTAGAGCCACTGTCGGTGCCCAAATTTTTTGGCTCCCCAAACCTGCAAAATTATGCCCAAAATCCATCAAAAAATACCAAGTGTTCCCCCTTGTGCCTTGTGTTCTTTTAGACTCCTTCAAAAATCCTCAGAAAGCCAAAAAATTCCTAAGTTTCTAAGTGTTTCCCCTTTGTAGGCCATTTTAGGCCTATTGGGAATCTGTTGGTGGTTTCCTTGGTTCCCAAAACCAAGGAAACCCCCGACTTGGTTCTAATTTCCCTATCGGCCCTTGACCCCTGACAAGGCATGAAAAAATAAAGAATGGAGGGAAAAAAAATTCAAAGTTTCCCTTGGTTCTTGGAACCAAGGAAACCTCCGACCCAATTCTTGTGTTCCCAGTTGCTCCCGATCACTAACAAGGAAAAATTGCACAAGAAAAAGAAAAGAAATTCAGTGAGTTCCCAGTGGGTGGTAAATTACCAACAACTTAGAAGAAAAAATAAAGAAGATGAAGTTTTCGGTGAGTTCCTAGTGGGTGGGAAAGCATTGACAAAGTGGAATAGGAACTGTTCCTAATTCTTGGTTCCTAGTCCATCCTCAACAAGAGTAAAAGATAGAAAATGGCTAAGGCAAAGAGAAGAGAAAGAAATTTTGGCAAGTTCTTAATGGTCAGGAAATTCTCGACAAGGTGGAACAAAGGAAAGGTAAGTGGCTAAAGAGAAGAAAGAAATGAAAAGGCAAGTAGCGGCAAGTTCCTAGTGGGCTGGAAATCATCGACGACTAGGAACAAAAGAGAAAGTGGAGGATAACAAGATTTTGGTGAGTTCCTAGTTGGTAGGAACTCATCAACAAAGTTCTTGGTTGGAAGGAACTCATCGAAAAAGTTTCTAGTGAGCTCGAAACCTCCGACAAAGGAAAAGTAATGATTTTAAAGTGCTAATAATGTGTTTTTTCATAACTTCTCCATTTCAGACACCTGCCTACCTCTTAGAAGCACCATTAATGCCTAGTTTGACTAGACTGGAGGTTGGTAGTGATTTAATGCATGGGTTGGTGAGTTTAATGTGGTTGGTGTGGGTATTTTATGGTGTTTTTCCTGCCCAATGCACAAGTGAAAATGTAATATTATAAATACATGAAAATAAGATGTAGAAAGGGTTGGTTGTTGATCCAATTGGTTAGTCTCTGAGATAATTTGGGTTTGCAAGTGCCTCAGGTGATTTTAGGGCATCAAACAAATCTAGTCAAGTTTGCAAGGAGCTAGAATGCATCTAATACATAGTAGGAATGATTTGTAAAGCACATCTAGGTCATGGTATGTCTCCATGGTTGTTTGTAACTATTTAAGGGAATATATAGTCATTGATGTATGTTTTATCTCACCATATTTGTTGGTGTGATTATAACAGAGATTAGATGGATGTATGACAAAATTTTAATTCAATACAAAGATTTTGTGTTGATATTTCCTTTGTTACATATATGGGTTGTTGTAGTTTAGTTATGGATCATTAAGTATGTCCACTATATGTGATGTAATCTTTGATATATTTGTAAATGCACATCTAGTTTTGTTGATATTTTGTTGGATGCATCTCTCTCCTCTTTATTGTTCATGACTTTGTTGCTCAAAGGAGTAGGGATCGATCTAGATTGGTGAAGGGTCGACACTTTTTTTATATCATTCCTCTATCCTAGGTAGCTGTAGGAGTAGGAGTAGGAATAGATTAGGTTTCACATGTTGTTCATGATTCTATGTTATAACCAGTGACAAATCTCAAGCAATCCAAAACAATTTAAATCATATGTGAATCATGTTCATGCATGCCTATACCTTGTAACTTGTGTATGGAAAGTTAAGTGGATTCATCTCGGAGATATAAATGTTGTCACCTTTGGGTGCATGTGCAAGGTGTAGTAATCAATTTTATCAAAGGTTTTATGTAGTCAATCGTCTTGACCTAGCAATAGTTATAGGAGGTCAATTGTACATTGGGTATGGATGTGAGTGTTTATTTGTGTTCCTTTGCATGCCTCTAGGAATATCCCTCATGGGTGTCGCTGAGCCTAAAGTGTAGGAGAGAATACCCACTCTTGTTAGTTGGTCTTAACCATCCTCAATCTGTGGATGAGCCTCTTTCTCACCTTCCTGATGACACCCCTGGCCTGGAAGGAGGATAAATGCTCTAGGATTTTGGACCCAGCATTACCACCAAGCTTCTTCTCACCAATCTGCAACCATGCTTGTTAAATGTTACATGCATTCCTGAATCATTCAACTTTAAAACAAAGATAAGATTTTTAGCCAATCTAGGAATATGTAAAACAACAGGGAGGGTTTTAATCCTCCCATCACTGAAACACAACAATACCTTTCCCATCCAACTATCGAATATGTAGTGTTGTTCCCAAGGTAGACATTACTTCCATCATATTCTTCATATGTGGAGAACCACTCCTTATGAGGAGTCATATGATAAGAGCATCTTGAGTTAACCAACCAATGTTGATTAGAGACAACATTACAAGCTTTGGAAACATAAGCATGACGATGAAGGGACTAATGAACATGGTAGTGAGCAGTGTTGTCATTAATGGCAACAAAGGGTAACTTGACATAGTTGTGTTGATCTAGAGAGTGGCAACAAAGTGTAAGGATACATATGTGTTGGTCTGAAGAAGTTGCTAAGTATGATATGGGAGAGAATACACCTATGTGTTAATCTGGAGAAGCTACTAAGTGCAATGTGAAGGAGAGTACACCTAAGCATGATATCTTTCCATTTTGGTGTTCTGCAATCAGGCACAATTTGCTGAAGATTTGTCTAAGGCATTTGCAGTACATAACCTATGATAGGGTCACAATATTTCAGTCTGCATTTCTTCGCTAGGAAGAATTTTGCTATGCGGTTGTAAGGTAGTGTTGGTGCATACTAAAGAAGTCTAAATCCAAAGATTCAGGTCTTGAAGCCCTCCAAAGTGAAAGATAGAGTTGACAGAGTACCAAACTCTGTATTGACAGTGTAATGACAGTGCTAGTGGTATATTGGAATGCTCTGCATTCCACTGTAGATGAATATTTTGCTATGTAGATTTGAGGATAAGTTTATGAATGTCAGAAGTGTGTAATGTTCAAGTGGTAAGCATTTTTATGGTCCGCGTGTTGAGTTGTGAACTAACAGTTATTTCATGCTATAGCTACTTCACCAGTTGAGCTGACCTAAGAGTGTTGAGGTTGTGCCGAGTCAAGTTATGTATGGAATAAAGTTATGGGAGTAAATATAGGTCATGCTGATATATCTCAATGAGATACACACTTTGGTTCTCTCCGCAAAGTGTATTGGGTTGTGTTTTGGGCCGACAGGTTAGGAAGTCACACAGTACATATATTATGCCGACCTGATTGATGTTTTGCTTGAATGTAGTATATATACAAGATTAATTTCTTGTGTGAAGGAGCAGTGTGCGAAAGAGTAAAGTGTGTGTGAGTGTGAGTGAAATCTGATGCAGAGAAGGATAAGATAAGTTTATGGTGAAGATGAAGTGTGTTAAGTCAGTATTCTGAGAGCTTTCAGTGGAACTGTATCTCCAACATGAGTCAGATGCATTACTAGCAGTTCATATTTGGCAGTGAGCCACCCTTTCTTCTATCTCTTTCTATTTAGGATAGTGAGTCCTTTGGCAGTGAGCCACCTGCAGTGAGCATTCTCTTTAATGGATAGTGAGCCTAATTGTAATCGATATTGTTATTCATATATATATGTGAGCTAATCCTCGCTGTGGTTTTTCCCTTTTGGGGTTTTCCACGTAAAAAACTGGTGCTCATGTGTTATGTATTGTGATGGTTGATTTCATGCTTTCCTTTCTTACTGCAAATTAAATATGCTATGTGGAATGAATGTTTAAATGATTAAGTGGTTTCAGAGAATACTGATTCACCCCCCCTCTCAGTATTTTGGGTGTTCAACAAGTAGAAAGTAAAACCTCATCACTTGCATCAAAAGACTTTTCGGTAGAGGAATCCTATTGTTTCTTTTTGTTTCTGCATTCCTTCTTCACATGTCCCCTTTTACCATAGTTCCAACACTTAACTTTGTTCTTCTTTCGAGGAGTTTTAGACCTACCTTTTGATTCCTTAGCCCCCTTTTGATCTCCTTTTGGTCCTCTTTCTTTAGACCTTCCCCTAATATTAAGAGCATCCCCCAAGCTATCCATAGCCTTCTTTCTCATTTCCTGTGCCAACAAAGTTGCAACAATAACATCCATATTTGGATCTTTGAGGTTAGCAGTGATAACAAGAATGAAATTCTCCCAAGACTTAGGTAAAGAACAAACAAGCATAATACATTTGTCTTCTTCGTCAATCTTAATATCAACAGATGCTAATTGACTCAAAATTAAATTAAAAGAATTTAAATGTTCTACAACATATTCACCTTCCTTCATCTTTAGAGAAAATAATTTTCTTTTTAAAGACAATTTGTTTACTAGACTCTTGGCTTGATAAATCTCACCCAACCATTTCCATAAAGCATATGTTGTCTTTTCCTTAGAGACATTCAATAGAACAAAATCTGCAAGACGTAGCTAGATTGTGCCCCATGCCCTTTTATCCATCTTGTCCCACTCATCTTAATTAACAGTATCAGGTTTCTTATCTTTTGTTGCATCCAAACATTGATCCCTCTCTTCAAGGAGATCCTCCATTTTTAGCTTCCACAGCTTGTAGTTTGAACCATTAAATTTCTCAATGTCCAACCGAGATATAGATGCAACCATGATTTCCACACACAAATCTGTAAAATAGAACTCCCACTACATCACATAAAACCTTCACACTTCCACCCAATAGACAAAGATGACCAAGCTTTGATACCAAATGTTAGAAATGAAGGAAACCACTACAATATGGAAATCTAAGATAAACTTGCAAATCTAAAATAATACTATAGAATATTAATGGAGATGTGAATCAAGAAACAAAGAAATCAACAATAGTCAAGAGCCATACACATAACACACATATTTACGTGGAGAAAACCCTTTTGGGTAAAAAACTCCACAAGAAAAGAGGGCAATTTTATATTATCTTCAAAGAGATTACAATACATCAATTTCCTTCAATCTTGCATCCAAAACCATTTGCACCTTTGTACCTGTAAAATAAACAACTCTCATACTCTACACTTCCTCTAGCTTCTGTTAAATAGAAATTACAAGCTTGTTAAAGAAGAATCCAAAATATGGCACCCATCTTGGGAATTTGGCTAATTTTAATAGTGTCTTACATCTGTCACAACCTCTGCATTGAATAATACACCCAAGATAGAGAAAAATCCCATGCCCATCTCTAGGAAAGTCAACAACAGGCCAAAAATAGCCTCTTACACCTTCTTACATGTTGTCATAAGATGCTCTGTCATAGTTTTCCAAGAATAACCGATTCTCTTACAACATGCAAGCTACAGTTTAGGAAGATTCTCTTACACTTGTCATAAGTTGATTAATAAACTTAGACGCCCCATTTTCACCAATTTACTATCTCGAGATAAAAAAAAAAAATGTTACATGTCACTATAATTAAATAATTACTGCAGTCGATGGATTCTACTTCCCTTATATTTGCATTTACAATTACAATATTAAAAGTAATTAAATTAACCAGATTTACAAGGTTGATGGAACCTAAATCCTAACATCTAGAACCTACATAGATAGAGAGAAATAGAGTATACAAACTAGTTAAAAGGTGATAAATACATTAGAAAAGTAAACCCTAAATAGAGAATAAAATATATTAGAACACAACAAAAATGAAAGTGAAAGATGAAATGGGCATATAAGAGAAGGTAAGTTTTTTGAGAATTTTAGTGATTTTGAAAATATTCTCCAATAAAGGGGGGATGTCCTAATGGGTGCAATCATGGTAATGATGTCTTAATGCTAAAAAACTTTTAGGGATGCTCTATGACAGTTTAGAAATATTTTTTCATTATATGCACACAACACATATCTACTCTAGAAATCCTGCAAAACAAGGAAAACCTACAAAAAAGAGTGTTAAAGGGGAGCCTACTTTAGTCAACCCCCTTTGTGGATTTTTTAACAAGATCCACATGACGAACATGGAAAAAAAAGTTCTTTAGACTTAATTTATGGGAAGGAGATGGATAAATAAAGCCCCAATAGATGAAAGACATGCTAAGTGTAACAATGGAATAAAGGGACATGCAAGCATAAGGAAAACAAGGAGCACAAAGACATTGGAGGGGGTTGTAAGGATCAAGTGATGGAGCTATGGAAAAAGAGTATGAGGACTTAGGGTGATGGCATGAAGGATAAGTCATGTTTAATGGGGGGAAAACAAATGGACAACATGAGGGAGTGTAAGGGATGACAAGACCACAAGAGGGCTAGACCAAAGCTCCAAAAAGACTCTAGAAAGGCTCCATTAGCTCTAAAGCAAGAAGGAATGCATAGTGATAGCATGTAGGGATAGCAAGATGTGGATTGTCAACATGAGAGGGGAAATGGTCTATTTATAGGTTTCAGAGGGATCTATGGCAAGTAAACATGAAAAAAATGGTGAGGGTCCATGTAAAAACTAGGTGTGCCCCCAAGGGGTTAGATGTCTTAATGCGGGCACTGGTGGAATTTAGTGTTAGGGCTCTAAAATTTTCAAGGAAGACAAAAGAGGACAAGTGAAAGTGGTGGGAGATGATTTCAAGTCAATTGGCTCAATGACAAGTAAAAAATAAGGAGAACAAGGTGAAATGAAGGGTCAAATACACATGTACAAGGAGATACCAAAATTAACTGTTAGGTCAGTGGGATAAACATCACATGGGAAATGATAAACAAAGTTTACACAAGGGCCAAATACACATGAAAAGGGGAAACACAAGCCACATATGGATAAACAAGTTCATCAACAACATTAGGCTAGGTGTGAACAAGGACTAAACTAGGATGCAAATGGATACACAAGGTGTGACCAAGGATATAAATACATACAAATAGGAACACTTAAAATGAGTGCAAAACATGATAAAAGAAGTTGTAGGGTATGCAATTTTTGTTATTACAAATGATGAAAATTGCATACCCATTACTTTTCCCTTATGTTTTGGGTTTGTTTTGATTAAATTGTCCTAAATGTAATAGTAAGTGTACAAGTGACATATTCTTGCATGAATTTGGCTCATAATGTCCTCATATCCCAAGCCCATTAGCACTCATCCCCATAAGTTTGGCCCTAGTCCCTAAATCTTCCATTCATTACACTAGATTAAATCCTCAAGAGAAAACTTGACCTAGGTTATTTATGTACTCATATATATGAACCTATATGTTTAAAATTCAAATTTCAAATTTAAATCTTGCCAACTACCTCCTACTAGTTGTTGTGAGTTGACCTAATGTATGCTTGTGATGCAGTCAAGGATAGGGGACCTAGTAAAAGGTATCCTTATCCTTGTAGAAGGACCACACAACACCACTTATAATAGTCCAATAATATCCATAAGAGACTAAGGAACTTGAATTTGAAGACTATAAAGAGATCCACCTCTACATAGAAGTTGCACTTACCTAGTCATTACGTGACCATATAAACCATGTTTTTGCATTGATTTTGAAAATTTATTAGATGCTCTTGTTTATTGACTTTTGATAGACCATGAACACTCTTAGAACACTCCAATTTACTCATTTAAAACAATGAACAATATGCTTGCAACAACTTCAATTGTTGATTTTAGAAGACAATTTGTGGGCACAAATCATAGAAAAAGGTGCCAACTTTTTTACACCACAAAAGGACAAGATTACATCATAGTTTCTTGGGGAAAGTTAGATAGCATCTCCCTTTCCAAATTTGATAGTTCTTTGATCTAAAACCCCATGAATCCACACAAGACCAAATCTAAAACATAAAACAACAATTACATGGAAACTAAACAACCCTATACTATGAATACCTCTAAACAATGACTCATTACTTCTCCCTTAAGCTCCCAATCTACAAATGACATTTCAAATGCCTTCTTCCACCTTCAACTCGTAATAAAATGATCTAGAATCCAACCTTCATAAGTTCCCCTTCATCCCTTTTATCAAGCTCTTTAATATGGTGCCATAAATAGTGAGAGATTTCCAAGAATGAGTAATAAAGAAAGTAGGAGTGTAACTCCATTAATGTGGCACACAACTCCAATGTCAAGAGATAAATTAGGAGTGGAACTTTGATAATTAAGTCTTGAGTGGAGCCATTCTCCAAGATGGGTCAAATATGACATGCAAGACTCAAACAAGACTCCATCAATTAGCAACTAGTTGATGGCATGCGAGACTCAAACATGACATGCAAACTTCTCTCTTAATTGCAACTCTTCATCCATATGGGCACACTAATTGGGTATTGATGCATGCAACAAGGGTGACATATACAATTTGTAATTTCCTCCAATATTAACTACACAAACTCCTCTTCCTATGCACTTGGCTAGCTAGTCACCAACTTATGTGGCAAGTAGAGTCCTCCACATATATTCGACACCATTTTGTGAGAGAAAGATATTTGGATTTGAATTTGCAAATTGATGAAGATCATAGATCATGTCCTCCTCCACACCTAAGAAGCCAAAGGTTAGAGTTAACAAACAAAATGTAAACAAAATATTTTTGGTTGATGTTGATTGCTTAACCCCCAAGATGCTCCTACATCAACTTGGTGTTGTATTTAAAGACATTTGTTCATTCATTTGAAAATCAACTAAGAATGATTGAATAATCTAGCGATAAATGAACAATCAAGGAACATTCAAAGCATCATAGCAACATTACATTAATTTACAATAGCCTAGACCTATTAAACACTTATTATTTTCAATCTTTCTCTCAGAGTCATAAAGCCGTTCTACTAAGGGTCTAATTGATTAGAACATGACCCACACAATTCATCAGAATCCCCAAAGGTGTTTCTAATGTTGCTAATTGTTACACATATTCAGGCAACAAAAGATCAAGGTGAGTGAATTCAATTAATCAACAATTTGTCAGACATTCCCACAACTTATAGTTTAAATCTGTGCATTGGGTTGAAGGCCTTCGGGGCACACTTGCATAGATGAATCAAAGCAAAAAATATAATCAATTTCTAGGTTTTGAGTCATTTGTTTGAGTAAGCCCTAAAAATCTAATGTTGTAAACAGTCAATTTTAAACATCATTAGCTTCACTTTCCCATCTTCAAAATCCAAATAAATATCACATTCAAATTTATTTAAATTTTCTATATTAATCGTAACATTTATTTTAATTATCAATCCCAACTCATTTCAAACTTTTATTTATTATTATTATTTCATTATTAAACCTAAATTATTTACCATGCAAAAACATTAACAGCTCATCCCATAAACGCGGTGGTTATTAGACTGCCCTATTCCTTCTTATCCATCGATATTCGTTCAGCTGCTTTGATTTACCACCGTCGATTCATTTAATCCAACGACGCAGCTAAGGCGATGTCTTTGCTGGTATTCTACAGAATTTCCCAAGGAGATAAATATAGAATCCTTGGAGCCAAAATATTATGATAAAAAGTAAAACTAAAGTAAAAATACTCAAAAAATCTGAATGCAGGGTGTAAAAAATCATGGATGAAATGCTTGTGAAGGCCTCCGTATTTAAAAATTCGGTGCATTAGATCTTCTTCTGCGCGTTCATTTATTCCAACGAGCCAAATCTTGTTACATTTGGTCCACAATTTGAATTTTCTGATGAAGAATTCACCCACCCGCTGGATGTTACGGTACGCTTCCACTGTCGATATTTTTTCCATGCAATCTGGTTATCTTTTGGTGAAGTTTAGGCCAGATACAGCAATCGTAGCTGGTTAGCCGACTTTTGATTTTCGGTTTTGGTAGCTTTTGTGCAGGGGATACGTCTCCTTTTGTGAGTTTAAGTTGATGATTGAAGTTTTGTTGAGCAGATTTTATTTATTTGTGGTTAGAAATCTTGCCAGGCCGGTAAAATTTGATGATTTTTATGTTTTCGATGGTTTACAGGCGAATGAATATGGTAGAGATCGTCATTAAACATTGACAGGAAAATTTCAATTTGGAGTTAATGGAATTTGGTATTTTGCATAGAGAATGGAGGATTTGGAGAGCTTTTGGTCACTTTTCTGTAAACCTTAGGATTAAGGACTTTCTTGTGTAAACTGTATAAATTTCCGGGTTTCTGCTTCACGCCTAAGGACTCAAGGTTTTTGTCATCAATTTCTCTGTTTCTCCAAGGATTTGTGAGTTTTCATTTTCGCTTTCAGACTTAAATCTGAATGATTTTACTGTTTATTTGAAGTGTAGATGACGACAACATTAAAGAACCCAATTTCTTGTGGCGAGTTTTTTCAATGGGGAGTCCGCAAGCGTATGGGATGGGAGAAGCCACAGGTAAAGAAGGACGAGAAGATTATGGAGATCAAATCGACCATTTGTGTGGACAGACTTGCTGCTGCAGGAATAATCCCCTGTTCCGCACAAGAACAGTGTCATCAAATCGAATCAGCCCTTGATAAAAAGATAGCACTTCCCTCCGATAACAGCTGTCATTCCTTGCCACCTCCTCCAGAAAGAAGTACCAGATCACAGCATCGGATGAATAATGTAATGTGCACCAGGAACGGCAACAATACAGAGGGAAGGAACACAATGCAAGACAACAAGCCCTTGAATCTGGAGACTTTTGTTTGGCCAAAATTGTGCCTAAGCCTATCCCTCAAAGAGAAAGAGCAAGATTTCCTGGCAATAAAGGGCTCAAAGTTGCCATTGAGACCCAAAAAGCGTCTCAAGTGTATTCAGAAGGCAATACATGTGAGTTTTTATCTTGTGCTTTTCTTATCTTTTATTTATTCGTTTTTTGTTTGAATCCTTGAGGTGACAAAGATACAACAAAGAACGTAAGACCATTGTGTTGTAATTCCAAGTCATTAGCGTCTTTCAATTTTTTTCTGTTAAGGTTCCTTGAGAGAATTAACCTTTCTAGTGGTCCCATTGAGAGGGCTTCCTAAAATCTCACATTAGGATGTACTACAAATTAAAATTTAGGAGTCCTTTGCAGAAAAGTAGTTACCAATGGAATCTGAAATTGTCATCTATGGAATGTCTATTAAAGGAGGTTTTGTCTAAATTCATCATTAAATATCTTTGTTAGAAATTATCACAAAGTTGAAATTGAACACAGGCTTCATTTTGTCTATAAATCTGTCAAGAAGATGCAGCCCCTTTCCCTTGTTCAATAGCATATTCTGAAAATATCCCTCCTAAACAGTAGTTGCTTGTTTACTGGAAAGGATTCCTGGTTTGAACTTTGGAGATGCTGTAGTTTCATGGGACCGAGACATATAACTTGTAGGTGCCTTCTTCATGGTACTCCACAATACTCACCCTTAGTACTGCAGTTGGCATATTTATGCTTGCATTACAAGTGAGATTGAGGGTTCGGCAGGAATCTGTGCTTTCATATTTTTTATATCCTATGTATGTCTGGTTCTTACCGTCCTATTCTTTTTCTCTTGCCCTTTTTTTAAAGGGATGACAAGAAATTCTTCTATTGTTTTAGATTTTGAAAATTTCCAAGGTTGCTTGTTTCTAGTCGATTGCGTTGGAACACTTATTGCCTGGACGATCCGTGTTCATATCCAACGAGTTTGCTCCCCTTGATGATGCAAAGATAAAAAGTATGTTATGTAGAAAAGGGTGTTTTCTTTTCTTAAAAAGCCCAATAGAGCAGTGAATAAAAATGCATACCATTTTGTGAATTTTTGCTGCTGATTTTTTTCAAAAAGTGATTTCATAATTGTTATTCTTTAAAACTTGTTTTTTTTTCCCCTGATATTTTGTGTTTCTACCTGTCTTCCTTTGATCAATCTTTTTAGGATCTCTGGAGAGAAATTGCTGTAATATCCTTTCTAGAATGCAGCATTTAAAGAAAATTTTATATGTGCTTCAAACTTTGTCTATGATCCATCCTTTTAGGGAAATCAACTGTGCTTTGAAGTTGAAATACACGCTGTTTTTATTTGGACACCAACGATTATGGATCTTTCCAGATTCTTAGACATCACCCTTTATTTGGAATGATCTTTCAATGAGTACACACCATGGCTGACTGTTATTAATGATTAAAGAATATTAGTTATCTGAAAGTGAAGCATTTTCATCTATTGAAAGTTGCATGCCTTTTTGCAGGACGTTAGTCCTGGTTGTTGGCTTAGTGATGTTTGTCTAGAACGGTATGAAGTCAGGGAAAATAAATCCACAAAAAAGGTAATTTGTCAATTATTGTATCAGCAGTTTCTTACTTTCTGGATGCAAACTTCTGTTAGACAACTTTTTTGTTTCTTGCCCTAACAAATTCAGTATGTAATGCAGAGACCAAGGGGTTTGAAAGCTATGCAAAGAGTAGGTAGTGACTCGGAATAAGCAGGCTGTTCCATCTCAACTGTGCTTGCAAAGAGTTCCTACTTTGATCTATGTATCATGCATAGTATTCAATCACATTAATTTGTTAGGTGAGAATCGAGATCACCATTCAATTTGTCTTACATGACCGGGAATTTCAAGCCAAGCCTAGAAATCTTTAGGAACTCTTGATTGGTTTGCCATGTATGTGAAGTGAAAAGAAATGTATAGAAATCAAGTAACATTAACAATTATGATGGATGCAATTTTCTGACTTACACGACAATCCCAAAGCATTATCTATGGTACCAATTCTTTATTTTTTGGCACATTTCTGTTGTTTCAATCTTCGGGAATTCCTCATAAGCATGTATTTGAAATTATTTGTATTAATCTTTACTTTTATAAACTTGCTCAGGATTAGTAATTTGTGAAAGCCATCTGGTTAAGTTGTTCAGAAATTGTTCCTCTTACTTCATTTCTAGTGTCCTTTTTCATTGTGAGCGAACTGACAAACTGTAGATGTATATAACAACTAATTGAATTCCATGTTAATAACTGCATTTGAAGCTGGTGGGGATTTGTTTGGCTGCACAAATAGTCATTTTTATTGATGAGCATAAGATGATCAAACATTTCATATTCACAATAAACTGGTAAGAGGCTATCTCTTGGTGTTGCTAGTTTTCTTTTGTACGTGATAAAAAGAACTAGTGGTATTTTTGCCAACTGTTTGATGTAAGTTACTGAATTATAGTTTGATAACACATATGATGCTTCACTGCAATGTCAATGACAGTTTGAATGCTTATAGTTGAGATTAGCACTATGACCCAGTTCTGCAGTAGCTACATATGAAATGTGCTAAGTTGTTCAATGCCTCTCAAAAAAATCTAAGTCCCTATTAGCATGTCCATAGTTTTGGGTGTCAGTGCTGACTAGAATGCACCTTCAGCTAGCTGCATCATGCAGTGTTCTTTGCTTTGATGCTAATAAGTTTTATAGTATCGTTTTGTAAATCTAACATGTCAATCAATTTCAAATCTTTGGGATAGAAGACAGTATCTATTTATATGATTTTCTTTTCTTATTAGATATCATATTTGTAGATTTCAATTGAAGCTGTTCTGATTTATATAAGATGAGAGACAAGCTTGGTAAATGTTTACTTGCCTGGTACAAAAATATAGATTGATGATTATTGGTTACTAGCAGCATGCTTTCTTTTGAGATTGTTTGTTTTTAAATGATGATAGATTTAGAATCACACAACTACATTTCTCCAATTTGTGCATCATATCTAATGGTGTTAATAGTTGCCTTGTTTGATTTAATCCTTTTCAAAAGCTTCAACAATTAGAATTCAATTGAAAAATGGATGTATGCCAAGAATGGATAGAGTTCCAAATCTGTTATGTGTGCATATTTCTCCATGGCTTGGAAAAATGTCTGACTAACATTAGATATTGATTTATTAGTTACATTTATGTTTAGCTGTATAGCTTGCTACTCAAGATCTACAACTGTTAACATTTGTCATTGGTGATGGATGAATGATAGCCAACTGGTATAAATGCTTCTTCAGGTATTTCACTTTTCTTCCTTATTTGGTGGTTTGAGCTACAACATACTGATTTGAATTTTGTGAGATGTTTATGACCTAACCTGAGAAATAATTCAAATAACCTACACTCGTTTCTATATCCAAGTCGAGGTTTCAATTTTATTTCACCAGTAGTCCTGAATTTATATTTGAATACATTTCTTCCAAAATTGAAATCAGAAAAATGACATTTAGTATACTGAATTGATTGGATTTAGTGTTTGTAATATGGAAGATCAGTGCTTAAGCATTGGAAATATCAGGAAACCATATTAGAGTCCCAAATTTTATAGTTTTTCATACTTATTTTAATAATTTAATTTGAGGTTCAATTTTGAAAAGACAAGAAAAGAAATTGAATTTTAAATTGTTCAACATATTGAAGAATCCTTAGAACGAGAAGAACCCACGGTAGCCAACCATAATATTTCTTCTTTACCAGTGATTTTGGAGATGATTTTAGTGAGACCAAGTGAGACATAAACCACCATGGTTATCTTTGGCACCAGTAGTGGAGTATTAAGGTGAAAATAGATTTATGTATATAATTATTATCATCCATGCTCTTCTCACATTTATTTTGCATAAGTTTTTCCTCAAATGTGACTACAAGACAAACATAAAAGAAAGGTTTTGCCCCAAGGATTCTGTTCATGCACAGAGTTGGATGTTTTATGTAGTTTTGATGACTGTATTTACCATTTAAAATTGTGAGCTCATGAGGTTGTTCTTCATATTTTGTAGACAAACCTTTATTGGTGATTAAATTCCTTTCAAATGCTCTCCATTGCCTAGCCTTTTGAGAAAAAAATTGTGCTTGGATAAAGAGAACGCGTGTCATGTATCAACACATTTTTTCATGCCAGAAGAAGAGACGATCTGCTTCAACATGAGAAAATTCTTTTGCTTTCTTCTATTTGTTACAGCACATAATGCTTTAGGAATGATACAAAAAACTTACAGCTTTTAGGAGGTTCCAAAAAAAGAACCCTCTGCTTGGATACACCAGGCAGGTGCTTGAAGAACAAAGATCCTAAAAATAGATGGACATACGGTAAAAGCTAAGCCACAAGAAGCCATATAGGTGCTACAGTATCCTCAACATATATTTATGTAAGCTAATAATATTATTGTGTTACTATGTCTTTATAGTCACTTGAATTTATATGAGCCATTTTTAAATCTAAAAGCAAATTCACACCCTCATTGCATGGGGTAACTGGACACATTTATGCTGCATGGGACCCCGCTGTAAGGCAATATGTGCTTAATAGCATGGGCCCATTGCCTTAAGTCAGGGTCCGTTTCACTCTTAACATGCACTGCTCAAATTTTCGACATTTTTTTGGGCATCAGTGGTTTCATGATTTTTGTTTTGATGCTTTATTTCAAGTAATTATGAATTTATCTTTTTGTAATTATTAAATTTTAAAGGTAAAATATTAAAGGGAAGTTAAAAAAGAGGGAAGACAAAATATGAGCTGTGCTGTAAATTTGTGATTAAACAGCTGAACTTTCACCTCTTTTCCTTCCTCCTCTTAATGGACAGCTGAACTTTCATATCTTAAATTATAGTTGTTCCACTAATTTAAAAGAAGATTCCAGATTATACCCTGTATTTATTCAAAAACTATTTGAGACCATCCGAGTCTTAAAATAGAGCAAACAACCGCATGGACTTATGCTGCCAAAGATGAAGCAATGAATTGGGGGCTACTCTTTAAGAAGGAGAATCTTATCTGTAGTAAGAGGTCGGGAACTAGAAGTTTGCAGGCAGAATTCTTTTAGGTAGGTTTTGAGTCAAATGGCAATTGACATGTTATGATATTTTATTTCAGGGTTTTAACTGCGTAGTTTTTGAGTCAAACACATGACCCAAAAACTACGCAGTTAAAACCCTGAAATAAAATATCATAATTTGACATGCTGCCAAAAATACCTCCTACTTATCAATTGACATGTTGTCAACCATTTCTTTTAAATTAATAGTAAGTCAATTTAACATTGAAAAACCTACCACAGAAAAATCTGGATTGGTCCCTCTACTGGACAACTATCTCATATAGTGTAAATCGTTTAAATTCATGTGTTTTTGTGGTTTGGCTAAATGGGTTGATAAAGGCGTGGCATTCAAAGGCCCGAATTCAAAGCATCAATGGGATGATGTGCTGATCTATTAGTTGTAGCCTGTAAAATATAATTATCTGGGTGAAGACCATATAGATGTTTTTAATTAACAAAGTATTCAAAGTCTAAACATTTTTGCTTATCGCGTATGGGAACTTCTAGTGTGAACCAATTTGAGGAATCGATTATGCCATAAAGTAGGATGAGAAAAAGATATTTCCTGGGTTGATTTATCTTGTACGAAGATAGAACGGGAACTAGACATTATCAAGAGCTTGGGAAATGATTCATAAGAATGAGCAATCCACGAGTTGGTGCTTTGCGTGGTAAGGTGATGCAAGGCAGCTCTAGGTTTTCATCTCAATAGGGAGCTTCCTTGTCTATGCTGTCTCTCAATAGAATTTACACTTTACATGTTTCATTCTTGATCTCATAGTATTATATTTGCAAGCTTTTATTTTTGTTTTTTAATTTTTTAATTTTTTTTTTGGTTGTGGGGTACCATAAGGTTTTCCTTTGATGTTTTGGTTGAAAGAGATTCTTTGTGAAGCCTTCTATTTCTTAGTTACCATATGTAGAGGAATAAATGGTTCACACACTACATATTTAGGGTAAATCAATTAATCAATGATAAATAAGAAGTGGGATGAACAAGTTGGTCGGGAAATCTTTGGTACATGTTGCCAAAAGTGAGGGAGATGACGACGACAATGAAGACATTGGACATGATGCAAATCTAGATTTTTTGGACGAATAGTGTCTCACTTGATGAAGAGGAAGAGGAGAGTTGATTATCTCTAGCTAGAGGCCCAATAGAGATTTGTTGGTTTGTGGCTCGATCAAAAATTTTTTTTGGTTTGCCTACTCATGTTATTGAGAAGGGCTCTAGTGGTAAGACAAAAAGGTGGCATTGCTTTGTGTCAAGGTTTTTTGCTTGCTCACTACTCTATGTAGGTTGTTCCTTTTGTGGAGAAATGTTCGACCCTTCCTACTACATTGAGGCCCCCCTAGTGGGTTGCTGTTGTTGGTGCTTAAGAGGCCTCAAAGGTGTTCAATGCGACGTCGTTGGTTGGTGGTGTTGTTGTGGACTGTTGTGCTCCCTGAACTCTTGGTGTCAGTGTTGTGTGTAGAGATGGCATAAGGGAATGGTCAGGGAGTGATCATGGGGCAAGCTAGTTGCTTAGTAGTTTGTTACAAGGATGTTGTGTTGATAGTTTGTGCTCAGGGGGAATTGACTCCCCTGCTCCCTTTCCTTCTTCGTCTTCTTTATTGACTTTGGTAGCTGGGGTTGGGGATGTTGGCTTGTCCTTTGTTTCATTAGTTGCTCTAGGGTTAGCATTTGGCTATAACAAGAAGCCTTCTTCTTCAAAGGTTGACATTGTCAAAGAGAAGGGCGACAATTGGGTATTGAAGGTCCTTGATGCCATTGTGGATAATTTGACCTCTAGGTCAGGGAATGCTCTCATTGGTAAATTTCTTGGGGCCAATCCTAATGTTGATGTTGGGGTTGGGGATGCTGGCTTGTCCTTTGTTTCATCAGTTGCTCTAGGGTTGGCATTTGGTTATAACAAGTCTTCTTCAAAGGTTGACATTGTCAACGAGAAGGGAAAGGATTGGGTATTGAAGGTCCTTGATGCCATTGTGGATAATTCAACTTCTAGGTCGGGGAATGCTCTCATTGGTAAATTTCATGGGGCAAATCCTAATGTTGATTCTTTCATAAATTAGGCTAAGAGAAAATGGAAGCCTCGTGGTTCGTTGGAGATCTTAGTGTTGTTGAAAGGCTTCTCTCTAATTTTCTTTTCTCTCCATGAAGATTGTGTTTAGACCCTTGTTGAAGGCTTGCAGTTTCTTGGTAGCCTTGATCTTTTTCTCAAAAGGTGGACTTTGGGTTTTGATTTGGAAAAGGAAAACGTCAAAAGTGTTCTAATTTGGGTTAGATTGCTTGGATTGTTGTTGGAATTTTGGGAGGTGGAAGTTTGGTTTGATATGTAGGCTAAGAGAAAATGGAAGCCTTGTGGTTCGTTGGAGATCTTAGTGTTGTTGAAAGGCTTCTCTCTAATTTTCTTTTCTCTGTATGACGATTGTGTTTAGACCCTTGTTGAAGGACTGTGGTTTCTTGGTAGCCTTGGTCTTTTTCTCAAAAGGTAGACTTTGGGCTTTGATTTGGAAAAGGAAAGCATAAAAAACATTCTAATTTGGGTTAGATTGCTTAGATTGTCATTGGAACTTTGGAAGGTCGAAGTTTGGTTTGATATTGCTAGTTCTTTTGGCTAGCTCGTTACTATAGACCAGATGACCAAATCTTGAAAACGCTTATTATTCACTAGGTTCTAAGTCATTGTTGATATCAATAAGGTGCTCCCCTTTTCGGTCACCTTATCCTCAAAGTTGGCATATGGGTGAAACAAATCATGTATGAGGATTCCTTGTTGTTTTGTCACCATTGTCATATACTTGGCCATGCTACAGTTCGATGTGGGACCTCTAGAGGACAACAATCACATGAAGAAAAAGGTTTAGGAGCCTTCTATTCCTCAAGCCATGGAAGAGTCTCCTATAAAGATGTATTGGGGAGGTGGTTGGTCCTCTTATGGACAAGACTAATTTGCTTCATGCCATTCTTGCTTCCAAGTGTGGATCTCATCCTAATAAGAGTTGCTTCAAGGAGATTTGCAAGTAGGAGGAAATTGTTAGGGAGGGTTTGGATGAGGAGTTCCTTGATTCTTGTGCCCTTGTCCTACACTTAGGTCTTGGTGTTTTCCCTCCTTGACTAAGGAAAATAGGGTGATGGCTCTAGCCAAGAAGCATAACGAGAAGTCCGCTAGAAATAAGGTGGCAGGTAGGATTCAAAGTTCCCTAAAAAAGTTGGTTTCAAGTCACCTTGACTTGTTGGTTCTACTTGTAATGTCAAAAATTGCATACCCTTGCAATTTCACGCTACATTTTGTGCTCATTTTGGCATCCACTCCCTTAGTTCATATTTTTAGGTCTACTTTAGCCTTGACTTAGCCTTTTCTCGTAACCACACATATGCTCTTGTGTCATGTTTAGACCTTTCTATTTATTTTTGTGAAATTTTGTTTTAGTGCTTTGTCATCTCTTTGTCCAATGGTGTTCCATGCGATTAGGAACTAGAGTTGCTTGGATGTGAGTGCTTAGCACAAATGTCCACGTGTTGCGCTAGTGTCCCGTGTCTATGTGAGACTAGGTGACTATTTATGGGTGTTACTGGCCACCTCTAGCGACGATTTGAGATTCCAATAACACCTCTATGCCACCCAAAACGTTTCTCTTTGACACTATCTCCCATTTCCCCTCTCACCTACAATTTTGAATTGGTTTTCCATTCTCAAGCAAAAATCTATTGTGAACTCTCTCTTGGCTCTGCAACTTTGGAAATTCTTGTGAAGCTTGGCTCTTTTGGTGATCTCCTACAACATTTTATTGTGTCCTCTCAAGTCTCCTTTGTAGTTGTACTCTCTTGGTGCATGTTCATGTGAGTTCTATGATGGGTTTGTGCTTTCCTCCATAGAGTTTGTGAAACCATTGTTGGTTGGATCACTCCACTTTGGTTGGACAGTTTGCACTTTATCCAACAAGGTGATTGAGTTTCATACTACTCTCTTTGATTTCATTGTATTTGTGTAACCCCATTGTTGATAGTTGCATTGTGTGGTTACCTCTCATTTTCTTTCATTTCTCCATGGTTATTGCACTAGTTTTCTCATTTGGGTTGAGTAGATTAGTTTATTTGCGAAACACTTTTTGGCATTGTTGTTATTCTATTCTATTTGTATAGAAAGTAGCAGCATACGCACTCTTTTTCAATATTTCCTTATCTTGGCTACCTGTGGAGGTTGAAAGACCAAAATAGAGGCTTGACCTGAAGGCAAGCTCCCAAGCAACCCAAACAATTTTATCTTTTCTTGCAGGATTAAAGATTCTAGTGAGAAGCTCCACTTCTTATTACTGGTTTTGTGATTTCTCACTCAACCCTTTTATCTCCTTGTCATTTTTTCTTGTTCATTTCAAATTTATCATATATCCCTTTCTAGCTTTGGTTTATTTTTGTGACCTAGAAGCTACTCTTTTGGTATTTTATTTGTTGTTGTGTTGTGTAGGTGATTGGAAACATACCAAAGTTGAAAACTTTAATTTTTCCTCGTTTCAGAACTATACCGTGAAGCATAGATGTCCCTACAACGTGTTGGTGTCCCAGGTAGTGAGCTTTGTTCTTTGGCATCAGGTTCCTCTGTTTCTCTTCTTTACAACTCTATATTTGAAATTTCGTAATTTTGTTTACAATAGTTCATTGCCAGTACTTCATGAGTTTTTCTTTATTTTCCAAGCAAATAGTTTAGTTTCTTTTCTCATCTCTTCAAAATGCAAAGTGGGTCTATTAACGTTTGTCTATCTAGAGAAATAGATAATAGAACACTAAGATAGACCCTAGCGTAGTTGTAGTGAAAGGTTCCCTTGGTTAATAGATTTAATCAAGGTGTAATTTTTCCTCTACATTTTGGTGAACCTGACTCTTGCATATAAGCATTTTTGTCGTTGTCCTTCAAGTATTCACATTATCTCTTAAACACTTCAAACAACAAACTTTTTCTCATCACATTTGGTTGTGTGTTGTGAGGCCAAAACTTTGTTTATGAGCTTTACAACCCAATCATCTAATTCATTGTATATCGTTCATAGAAGCTTGCGACACGCCTCTATACTGGCTCAATTTGGTACCCCTAGCACTCCAATTTGCTCGGCACCAGATTTTGTAAACTTCTTTTATGATCCAACTATTACCACTCTTGCTTCTCTTTCTTCTTATATGACTGTTCCCATGACTAGTTATCATGATGTCGAGTCAACTTTTGACCATGAGGCTATATTAGGCAGAGTCCCACCAAAAAATATCCATGAGCTAGACTATCATTTGGTGGATTTTCAAGATCATCTGTGCTATGAGGACCTACCTAGGGCTGCTATTTCATTGGTTAATGCTCATCATTCAGTGTTAACTAATCATCCCAATGGTCTTGATTTTCTCCGTGGTATCGCCCATATCGTGCATAGTGATGCACCACCGTTGGTGAGCTATCCCAATGCAATTCAAGACTCATTCAAACATAATTGGTAGTCAACTTTATGTTCCTATGGCAACATCATTTACACAAACTTTCACATCTTTACAAATGGAGGCAAGCACTACACAACAAGAAAGTGTGGATGCTAGCTTATTTGGAGGCGTTGTGAACCCCATTAACTAATATGGGTTTGTTCCACCCTCATGTCCCTTGCAATTTACTTTTCCTATTGGTGCCCTTGGAGCTTCCCAGTAGTTATCCCTCCCCCTTGCTTCTACTCCTCTTTTTGTGCCCACGCACACTATTGGCCCCCTCATCAACCAACTTCTTCAAAACATTGGTTCCCTCCAACAACTGTTTGCTTCACTCTCCACATCATCCCCACAGCCTCTCATTCCTGCCTACTACAAATGTAATTTGTTTTCACTTGCCATTTTTGCTACTCCCTTCCCTCAGGGCTTCAAGGCACCTTGGTTTGAAAATTATTTTGGAAAATAAGACCCTTAGACACATGTATCTGCCTTCACTACTTTGTGTAGCGACTTCATTTCTCATGATGCATTGTTAGCGAAACTATTCCCATGGTCGTTGAAAGACACTGTGTTGGACTGGTTATGTTCTCTCCCAGATCATTCTATTGTTTCTTTGATTAGATGGTCAATTAATTTTTGCAACATTTTCAAGCTAACATTGGATTGCAAGTCACTTTCATTGATCTCGTCCACTATTGTTAGGGCATGAATGAAAAAGTAACTAATTATATTTGTCGTTATTAAGCACTCTTCTCACAAATTCCTTATGCCTTGCCAGAATTTGATGTGCAACGAGTTTTCATTGGAAACCTACAACCTCAAATCAAGGAAAATTTTATTAATGAAATATCAATCTTTCGTGCACTTATGCACAACACTCCATGACTATCAATAGTCTATTAGCCAGTTTGAGGTGTCCACCTCACCGACTCCTATTAGTTAGTCTAGTGCTTCTCTTCTTTCAACAATTATAAAAAGGATAAAAACTTCTTCAAAAACAATGCTTCAATGGTAATCAATAATGCAACAGTTGTAGCACCTTCCTAGGCTGCTCTAGCCCTCTCTACTTCTAAAACACAAAATAATCGAACACAAAATAATCGTAAGTTTACTCCTCTCCCGAAGCCTCTTTATTCTATTTTTGAACAACTCCTAAATAACAATTTAGTGTAGCTGCTATCCATTCGTCCTCTTGATACCCACAAGCCCTTGCTGCCTTCTTATGACCTGAAGGTTTTTTGTCAATTCTAGAGTCCCTAGTCATGACATCAAATGATGTTTGCGTCTTAAACACATAGTGCAAGACCTCATCGACTGGAATGTCATCCAGGTATTTGGTGTGAATGATAAAGGAAACAAGTCCATCGCTCCACCTAATCAACACTTGTAAATGTACATAAATCCCATGCCACGTCATTCATCTAATTTTGTTGACATTGCTTCTTTTTCTATTGTTTTAAACAAAACCATTGACGTTTTCTTTTCTTCCTTTGCCCAAATGATAGGAATGGTGGGTGTTTGGTCTCGCCCTGTTCGAGAGCATCCCATTGCCGAGCCTGTCATTTCTTTCTCCCCATTTGATATCCCTACGAATATATATGAGGGTCCTCTCTACATTGTCATTGAGGTTAATACCCGTAAAGGGTGTCCTAATTGACCCCGTTTGCGTGGTAAATGTTATTACATAAGAATTCCTATATATCCATGAGTTGTACAGGGACATGTATGAACAATTTAATGTCTATATACGCTCATGATGGAATGTCCTATCCCACCTTGGGTTTGCTTACCCTTCCCATCTAGGTTGGACCCAAGACCCTGGATGTGTCTTTCTCAATCATTCTTAGTTTAGATCATTTTCATTTGAAGCTAGGCTATACATGGCTCACATCTATGAGAGTGGTCCCATCTGTAATCCATAAGTGTTTAAAGTTCCCCCATGATGACATATTGCATACACTCCGCCATAGTGGATTTAAGCCTCTTGCCATGCAGGGTAAATTTTCCTTGGACTACTTATGGATGGCCCCTACAAAGCCTCTCCAACCACGCAATGACTTCTTGTTCCTATTGTATCAAAAGTTCAAAGCTAGTCAGATAGCGCAGTTGTTTGGTGGCCCTTCTTCATTCCCTACAACTAATTCTCTCTCAGTCTCCCTGCCTTCAATGGTTGCTCCTATTCCTACTACTACCTCATTGGTAGTTAAAGGAAATCAACTCAAGCAAAGTGCACCTCCTCATTCCCGCACCCCTGGTTTGTACTTAAAGGTCTCACCTCCAGTCTTGTACTTGAGACCTAGAGGTCCACCACCAGTACAACCTCATGCATCGCATGCTCCTGTGATCTATCAGTCTTCGATAGTTGCTTTTGTTCCTCCTTCAATAGCACGAGGAAAGCAACCCTTGTTGAGGGATCCTCCCTCTCATCTTCTAGTTCCTTGACCTTCAGTGACTGCTCCTATTCCTCCAACCTCTTCGGCAGCATGAGGAAAGCAGCCCATGTTGTGTCATCCTTCCCCTTCTCCTAGAGTTTCTTGACCTCAATTGGTTCCTTTTGTTCCTCCTCATGTCTCTGAGGCAAGGGATGAAAAGGAGCCTGTGTTAGAAGACCCCTGTCTCCTTTAGTAGAGGTTCTATCTCGCACAAGACAAAATCAACTTGCAAGAGATTGCAAACATCATCGATGTGCCGCAACTCGAGAGCGTGCTATTGATGCGTAGTCTCTCCCTGAACATCCCCCTCCTATGCATCTGTCCCCTAATCTTGTGCTTCCTTCAGAGCTTTAGCCTGAGTCTTCCCGTGACTAACCCCTTCCTCTCCCCCGTTGGACATAGATGAAAGCGACCCAAAAAGGGTGCAAGTAGTTTTAGCTCCTTCAATGGAAAGTCCCATCCTCCCTTCCATTCCTAATATGCCACCCTTCTCTGAGCCCTTGGACCTTCCCAATGTCAATATTATTTCTAGCACCACCCTCTCTGCTTTAGTTCCATTTCAATGTACTTTCCATGTTGTCTTTCTAGATATCCTTCGCCCTACTACCATAGATATTGACATTCTCAGTCTACCATCCAAATGCAACCCTAAGCAATATCCCACCCCTCCGTTTTGCAAGACAAAGCACATGCCGCCATCTCCACCACCTCTAAGCCCTTCTGCATTGCTTCTTTCACCTATGGAGGACATTCCTCCACCCATGAATCTTAGTACTAGCATTTCTGCTGATAGCACTAATGAGCCACGTCTGGTTCAATATTCTGACACTGATTCAAATGTTTCCTCCCTTGCAAAGCAAATCTTTGAGTTAGCTACAAATGTCCCCTCATTGTTCATAATTTTCATAAAATCGTCGACAATTGCTTCTACTAGTGCTCAAAAGGATCCTGCTCCTACGACTGATCCTCTATACTTGGTTCTAGGGTGTCCACTTGTACTGCTCTTAATGTGGTCCCATTGTGAGCTCTTCCTTTGTCTCCCTATAATATTCAAGGTTGGGACATGGACGATCTGATGATGCCCAACCCATAAGGGTTGTACCTTTGTCTCGTACATGTTTATTTGTGTTTGCATGTTTGATTGCCATGTTTTCCCCCATGAACATGTTCTATATGTTTGTTAGTTTTGTTTGGAGGACCTACAATGCCCTTGTAGACATGTGGATAAAAGAGGAACGAAACTTCTATATGTTTCTACCTTCTTCTATGTGTTGTCCACTTGATTATTTTGACATTTTGGGGATGATACAAAACGTTGGAAGATTTAGCTTCCTTCCATTTTGACCCATTTAAAAAAAAAATTCTTTTGTTTTTCTATAACATTCTTCTTTGTACTCATAGTTCTACGTGCTTGGGGAATGATGATGATTCTATTAGTTATCCCTTAACGATTCTCTTCCTATTAAGGCATATTGCCCTTGAAGCACGTATACCCCTTTGTGTTCTTGGTGATGATGCTTGTTTTATGTGACTTGTGTTTGTGTTGCTTGGTGTCATACCATGCTTATAGAAGTCTTTGTGTATCATGCATGCGGCATCGCTTACGTTTCCTCTCTCTAGAGGCATTTCCTTTTTCTGGATACAGCTCTAGGAACATATATTCCTATATATGTTTCCTTGCAGCTCTCTTCCCCTTATTCTACCTTAAAATCAATTGCATATTGTTGCTTTATGCAATTATTTTAAGGTGGGGGCATACTTTTATGCTTTCAACTTTTTCATACACATCACATTGATGGTACACTCCCTGAAGTGTTTACTCTTGGCAGCGTTTGTAGCTCATGGACCTAAGTAGATGTGCTTGCTTAGCCTGACCACCCTTTTCGGCTACCCTTTTAGAATTCTTCGTGAGTCACCTAAGAACACAATTTGTTAGTCCTTGTCACCCACAAGAGTTTGGTATGGTTCCTAGCTCTTGTAGTGTGTTAGCCCTAGAACCATACTTGGCATCCTTTTAGCTCTCGTAGTGTGCTTGAAATGCCCCTTTTGCATTACTTTCTTTTCTTGTGTGTGTATTAGATTGTTCTAGATTTAGTAGAAGGTGCATTAGATTATATGGTTTGCTAACCTTGACATTTAGGCAAATCATATATGATCTAATCCTTTTAGCATGGATTTTTATAATGTGGTTCTAACATTGCCTCTTGTGCAGGTTTTTGTTATTTAACACTATGGTTTTGCAAGTTCTTAGCTTGGGGGCTTCATTCCTCCATTTGAAGAATTCTTTGCAGCTTCTATAGTATCATTTTTTAGGTACTACTTGTGATGTTATTTCCTTTTCTACTATAGCATAGCATATTACCTAGGGTCATAAGCCCACTAAAGTGGGGGCTAAATGTAATGTTAAAAGTTGCATACCCTTGCAATTTCACACTACGTTTTGCACTCACTTTGGCGTTCTATCCCCTAGAATATTTTTAGGTCTATTTTATCCTTGCCTTAGTCTTTTCCTATAACCACACATATGCTCATGTGTCATGTTTAGACCTTTGTATTTATTTTTGTGAAATTTTGTTTTAGTGTTTTGTCTATCTCATTGTTTGATGGTGTTCCATGTGATCAGGAACTAGAGTTTTCTAGATGAGAGCACTTAGCGTGGACGTCTGCACATCGCACTAGTGTCCCGTGCCTATGTGGTACCGAGTGACTATTTTTGGGCATTATTGGCCACCTCCAGCAATGATTCAAGATTCTAGTAACACCTCTACATCACGTAGAACGTCTCTCTTTGAACATATCTCCCATTTTTGCCTCTCACAATGCAATTTTGAATTGATTTTCTATTCTCAAGCAAAAAACTATTGTGAACTCTCTCTTGGCTTTGCAACTTTGGAAATTCTTGTGAAGCTTGGCTCTTTTGGTGATCTCCTATATCATTTTAGTATGTTCTCTCAAGGCTTCTTTACAGTTATACTCTCTTGGTGCATGTTCATGTGAGTTCTTTGAGGGTTTTGTGCCTTTCCTCTATAGATTTTGTGAAACCATTGTTGGCTAGATCACTCACTTCAGTTGGGTTGTTTGCGCTTTATCCAACAAAGTGATTGAGTTTCATACTACTCTATTTGATTTCATTGTATTTGTGTAACCCCATTATTGATAGTTGCATTGTGTGGTTACCTCTCATTTTCTTTCATTTCTATTTTGTTATTGCATTGGTTTGCTCATTTAGGTTTTGAGTAGATTAGTTTATTTGCAAAATACTTTTTGTCACTATTGTTATTCCATTCTATTTTTATATAAAGTAGTAACACACACACACACACACACACACACACACACACACACACACACACACACACACACACACACACACACACTCATTTTCAAGATTTCCTTATCTTGGTTGTCCATGGAAGTCAAAAGACCAAAATAGGAGCTTTACCTAAAGGCAAGTTCCCAAGCAGCCCAAACCATTTTATCTTTTCTTGTAGGATTGAAGATTCTAGTGAGAATCTCCACTCCTTGTTGCTATTTTTGTGATTTCTCACTCAACCCTTCTATCTCCTTGTCATGTATTCTTGTTCATTTCAAGTTTATCATTATCCCTTTCTAGATTTGGTTTATCTTCATCACCTGGTAGCTACTCTTTTGGTATTTTATTTGTTGTTGTGCTGTGTAGGTGATTGGAAACATAACAAAGTTGAAAACTTTCATTTTTTGTGGTTTCAGGACTATAACATGATGCACATACATCCCTGTGATGCGCTATTGTCCTAGGTAGTGAGCTCTATTCTTTGACACCAGGTTCCTCTATTTCTCTTGTTTACAGTTCTATATTTGAAATTCTATAATGTTATTTACAATAGTTCATTTTTAGTACTTCATCAAATTTTCTTCATTTTCTAAGCAAATAGTTTAATTTCTTTTCTCATATCTTTTTAAATCACAAAGTGGGTTTGTTAACATTAGTTTGTCTAGAGAATTAGATAGTAGAAAACTAAGCATGACCCTAGTGTAGTTGTAGTGAAAGGTTCCCCTAGTTAATAGATTTAATCAAGGTGTAATTTTCCCTCCTCTACACTACTATTGTTATTGGGTAGTTTGCCTTGTCTGTTTCATCCTTATCCCTATTTAGGGGGTTGTTGGCTTGCTATTGTTTTTTTATTTGTGTGGTCTACTCTGTGTTATTGTTCCTTTTTATTTGTGCATCTATGATATATATTTATTGGTCTTTGTAAAAGGGTGGGGCCCTTTCAAAACGCCTCTTTCCGGTTCATATCTCCAATTAAAAGTGTTTACCCATAATCAAAAATATTTAATCTTATAAATCAAAGTTGAGTCTAAATTAATTAATTTATTTTTAAAAATATTAAATATAGAAAATAACAATTAGTGAATAAGGGATTTCCATATCTATATTTCAATTGTTGACATGTAACTGGTTAAATCTCTGGACATAATTTGTTACTAAATCTTGGGTTTGTGATTATGAGTGATGCAAAATTGACTACTATGAGTAATTGGATCACAATCACATGTGTGACCTCAATTTAAAAATTTGCAGCCTTGATCCTTTATATGTGGCATTGATCTCATGCCCCAAAAGTTGATCATATACCTAGGAGAGCGCTCAAAACAAGTCCAAAATGAGCAGGGAAAAAGGACAAGGATTCATTTTTCACCTCTACACTTTGCCTCTACCTTGACATGCATGTGAACTACCATGAATATGTGTGCTAAAATAAACAACCAAATTGTAAGAATGTAAATAGAAAATAGATTTTGTAAAAATGATATAGATAGGGATGATGTCCCAGGTGCTCTATGGTAGCTTTGTGCTTGCATTTAAAATTGTTCTAGTTGTTATGCACTAACCCTTAAAATGGAACCTCAATTATTTTATACTTTAATAAGATTAATTAAGTCATGTGAATCTATAGTAAGTAATGAAGATCTTCAAAATATACTCCAATAAAATTCTATTACAGTACAAATACAATGAAACATTGATAGATCATTTACAATGTTGTACAACATTAAGGATTACAATAAGATCATAACATGACTAAAACACTAATACATCCATTGAATAATATACATTATTGAGATAAAATCAAGAACCCAACTATGCTCTAAGGTTTGTCCAAATAACTCTAACGTTATTAAAGGAACCTTATCCTCCCCAACTATCTATTTGGTTTGAAGAAGGTGAATAAGCAACTCATAGCCAATGAAGTAGTAGATATCTTACTATAGTGATTATCTTACTTAGATTCTTTACATGTTGATAATTGCAAAGCATCAACCAAGCTAGTAATCATTCACAACACTATCATAATAGACTATATAACCATTCCGAACTTCACAACACTTTACAACATGTAAGTATAATCAACAATACTCATCAAATACACAAATAAGAATAGGGAAGACAATCAAATAAAGATAATTATCTCTACACTTAACAAGACTATACAACACCTACCAAATGAATATTATATGCATCACATACTATGGGAGCATCTATTTTTCAATGTCACATGTCTTAATTATCTCGTTGACCTCAAAGTAGAATATTATGCATCCCATACGACACGAATTCTTAACATATTAGCACCAAATCTCGTACTATCCTTACAATACAACTCCTAACCATACATACTAAACATTGACACATGAATGCACACAATTAAGTACACAACTTGTCATACAAGAATGCACATGGAGTAATTCATATATCAAACAAGAATACACTCCAATTAAAAAAACATGATAATTACAAGCATACATGAATACAAGATACATATTCACAAGAATACAAAAAAAAAGACATGACAATATGAACACAAGATACATGAATATAGAAAATGGAAAACATAGATACATGACTCACCATCTTTAGGATGATTTAAAGTAAACATCATAGTCCAATTCCAATGACAAACCTTAAATCTCATTTATCCCTGTAAGTTGTTGATCCACACACTTACTGATAGGCAATACCCAATTAGATGTTCCTTTAAGACACAAAAATACTTTGTGTCTAAGACTAGGATACTTTTCATTATGCAAGAACACAATAACATAATTTAGAGGCACTCTTAGGAGATAGTGATAGATGTATGCGAATCTAAAAACATGCCTATGCCATTTATACTCTATTCACTAAATCCTCATGATGTAATGTATTTATAATGACAAACAATCTCATAGCTTAATACGTATGGGGAACATGACCTAGATTTCACAAGACAACTCAACCATACTTAGGTGTAGTTGTAACATGAGATTGACATCCCATTGGGCTCAAAAACATTGTAGAGGGGTTTGTTGATTGTTCTTTGAATTTGCTTTTTGTGAGTATTGTATTTATGAAAAAAAAACCATGTTTAGTGTTACTCTAGGGGTGTGTGCACAAATATGGGGGAACAAAAGGTGGTCAAAAATATTTTTGAGCCAAAATGATGAATAACATGATCACACAATGAAAACCATAACACAATCATGTTATGGTTTGGTAGTGGTAATCCCAAGGCTTGGTCACTACCAAGCCTAAATACGAGCATGTTATAACGCACTCATGTTTTAAACTACATAAAAGGAAAAAATAGTTGTGACCCATTTCTATCATTTTCTCAAGAATGCAACTATGTTATTGTGCGAGTGTGGTTTGGGCAATTTGGAGCAATTTCATTGAATGAATCATGCCACCATGATGTGCAAGAGGTAAGTTCATTCAAATTTTTAGAAATTTTATTGATCTACATTTGTGTTGATTCGTTAATTTTTAATTTTCAGCAATTATGAAACCCTCAACACTTCCAAACCTTCATCCACTCAATGAAATATGTGATGAAAGTATTTTTGAAGAGCATGCATAGAATAAATCCCCTCAAACTCCATTAATTTTGAGGCATCCTCATGATATGCAAGTAAAAAATTTAGAGCAACAAACAAGTATCAGCAAGCTCTTACAACATTGTTGGAGTCTATAATATCTCACATAGATTAAGTTTGTGGGAAAATAAATACATGGACAAATTATAAAGAAAATGGTCATTAATATTATGTAACCAAACTATCTTATAAACAAGTGAAAGAAAAATAATAATAAAAATGATTTATGTGTGTTATTTGTAGACCCTAGAACTAATTAGCCTATGCATACAAGTTGCAAATATTTCTTATCCATTGGTGTCAACAACAAGGAATAAAAGATAACTTTTGGGATATGTGGTGGATGGTTTTTGACTCTTCTCCATGCAACAACAATGAAGTTATTCAATATTTCTTAAGGAAACTCTATGGTGGTTGTATTCTTAACAAAATTTTAAATTATTTGATATTCATGATTTCTAAGGCGGAGATAAAGGCTTTGCACAAGATACACAAGGGACACATTGTGCCCAAGACTAGCCATGGAGACCCCTTACTCACCCATCTATTCAATATATTACAATGCCTTTCATTATGAAGGAGAATGTTGAGGTGTAGATCTTACAATCCATCAATTCACTCACATAGACCTTTTTGTAGCATAGAAGGCCTCTTTCCCAAGGTGATGAGGGTGAGACTTTGAGATGTCATTTATCACTACACATTTTTCATGCTTGTGGGTTTGCATGTAATTATGGTCCGAAGATTTACGATGAGGTATACATCACAAGATGTGCATGTTTATGACACTGGTACACATATCAAAGAGGATGCTCCACACTTTGAGGAGTATGCCACATAGGGTGGGGCACATCATACTTCTATATCAGATAATATGGTCTTGATCATTGAGTTATTGCATACAACATTTAACATTGACCAACAGGAAATTTTCAATATGGTTGTGTAAGTAAGTATATTTCATATTGAAATTCACAATTTAACTATATTAATTCATTTTAAATAAAAATTATCTATATTATAAAATTCTAAGGTCAAGGTATGCATCCTGCATTTGTTGGCCCTTCATCACTTGCTTATGTGGGTGTATCAAGTCCACAACTATGTAATTTGTAATAAAATAATAAATATACTACATCTAATTTTTTAATCATATATTAATGTTAATTTTAAAAGGACAATTTGATGATGAATAGGTGAATGTTGGACCTTCAATGCCAGGGCACATTGGCAATAGAAGTTAGTTATAACTTTAGTAAGGTAAGTTTTACTATTTTTAATCATTATGTATGTAAATAATGTTATGTAAATTTTGGTTAAATAACATTATTCCTATTTTTAGTTCATGGCATCTGCATAGACTCCTAATATTCATGGATCAATGGAGATGGGCATTGTTGTAACAATTTTATATTATATGCCTCTCACAAAGGTGTGAGCTAGTAATGTAGATGTCATTATGTATTTTTTATTTTATCTAACATCATTTAGTGCAAATAAATGATATTCATCTTTAGTCTAATTTGCTTCTTCATGCTTTCCATAGGAGGAGGTGACAACTCCACTGCATGCACCTAGCCCTCAAGTGGATGAAGAGAAGCAAAGGATGATTGAGGAGGATCATTGGCTTGTGGTAAATTATTAGTTACTTATGTCATTTTATATTCTATACTAATGTGGATATTGTTTAATTGTATTAATAGGTGGAGATACAAAAACATTTTGAGATTGGTTTGCTATCTTCTCGAAAGAGCAAGAGTCATCGATTGTTCAATGACACTCCATAGCTTCTATGTTTGGACATTTTGTTATATGCCTTCATGACATGTAGGTGTAGATTTATATTTTTTCAATGTATATCATTGTATGCCTATATAGCCTTATATGCATACATTTGTATTTTACCCATGTATATCATTGTATGCTTATATGGCTTTGTTTAGACATCCATCGTATGCCTATATGACATTTTAGGCCTTACGACAGTATATAGAGTTTTCATTACATTATGTATACCTTTATGGCCTTAATGAGATCAATATATATAAATATTTTGTATGTATTAATGGCTTAAATAGTTTAAATTCTTTTAGTGGTTTGAATAATGCTTAAGATTACTTATTGTTGGGAGTGACCATAATGTTTTAAATGGTTTTAACATTCACTTCAAAATTTATTGTTGGTAGTGATCAAAATATGATTCTTTGCTAGCACTGTATATTTAAGGATTCATCTCTCTCTCTCTCTCTCTCTCTCTCTCTCTCATTTACTTGTGTGAGACCTTGTAAGGTCTATGTTTTAAAATTTGCATAAATTTATGTGAAACTCTAGGAGTAATGAGAAATATGGAGAAGAGGTTTGAATGTGTTTGAACAATGAGTTTTCATCTTATAGCTAATAAAAGCCTTTATGCTAGGAAAGTCTAGAGTTTAAATAGTGCTTGTATGTGCATGAATTATAAGGGAGCCTATGTGAGGATAGAAATCTAAAATATCATGTAGACACTTTTTTGGTCTTAGAGTTCTTAAGAGACTTTGCCAGTCCAATGTAGTTTGGAAGGATTAGGACACTTGGGTAGTAAAATGAAACTTTCATTAGTAGTAATCTACCCACCCGAACATGTTAGCATTGTTAGTTTGGTGCCAGAAGGTGTGAATTTATATAAAATATGACTCTTAGAACCCTTTCACTAAATAAAACTAAAGCATTTTGCAACATTAGGTTTGTCGCCACCCCAAGTAAATGAATTTGAGTTGACAAAAATGAAGATAGATATTTGTAGTTGGACCTGACATCCACTTGTAGGTTTAGATGAGACATTCCTAGGTGCCACAATTTGAAAGAACAATCATGCTAAAGTTTGTCTTTTTTTGGTGTCAGGGATCTTAAGAGACTTTGTCGGTCCAATGTAGCTTGGAAGGATTGGGACACTTGGGCACCAAAAGACACCTCTATTAGTATAAACCTAACCAACTAGACATGTTAGAATTGTTAGTTTGATGCCATGAGGTGCGAAATGCAAAATATCACTCCTAGCACCCTTTCACTGAATGAAATTGAAGCATTTTAGAATATTTTGTTCGTCACCATTGTGGGAAAATGAATTTGAGTTGAAAAAACTAAGATAGGTATTTGTAGATGGACCTGACCCCTAGCTATAGGTTTAGATGAGACATTTGTAGGTGTCACGGTTTGAGAGAACAGTTGTACTAAAGTGGCACTTTTTTGGTCTTAGAGCTCTTAAGAGACTTTATCAGTCTAATGTAGTCTGGAAAGATCAGGATGCTTGGGCACAAAAAAGATGTCTCTAGTAGCAATAAGCCATCTACCCAAATGTGTTAGCATTGTCAGTCAGATGCCATGAGGTGCAAAATATAAAATGTCACTCCTAGCAGGTCCTTTCACTGAATGAAACTAAAGAATTTTGGAACATTGCATTTGTTTCCATTGTGAACAAATGAATTCAAGTTAAAAATAACTAAGATAGATATTTTAGGTGGACCCAACATCCACCTATAGGTCTAGATGAGACATTCGTAGGTACCATAGTTTGAGAGAATAATTGTGCCAAAATTTGACAACTTTTTGGTCTTAAGGCTCTTAAGAGACTTTATTGGTCCAATTTATCTTGGAAGGATCATGATGCTTGAGCACTGAAAATATATCTCCAATAGTAGTAACACACTCACCCAAATGTGTTGGCATTGTCAATTTAGTGTGACGATGTGTAGAATGTAAAATATCACTCTTAACACCCTTTCACTAAATGAAATTGAAGCATTTTGGAACATTGCATTCATTGCCACTTTAAGGAAATGAATTCAAGTTGAAGAAAGCTAAGATAGTTATTTGTAGGTGGAAAAAACATTCAATTATACATTTAGACAAGACATTCATAGGTTCCACAGTTTGAGAGAATAGTTGTGCTAAAGTTTGACACCTTTTTCTGTAATAGTCACCCTTGTTACTACTATTTTTTTCTATACTCATCAAGTACTAACTTAATCAACCAAGAAACTTCTACCCAAATTAGAAGTGACAACTTCAAAGTGTTACCGACCATAAACATGGCAACAACTTTGTACCACAACTCATACTCGTACTAAATATGACAAGCTCCCAATGTCAGGTTCATCCCTAGACCCAGACCTAAACCTCAAGGGTTCATTTATAATGGCCCTTCCTATGCATCCTTTCCTAGGAATTAGAGGTTCTATAGTTTATAGACTTTAATAATAGAGAGAATCCATCCTCTCCTCTAATATGAGATCTCTAATCTCACTTTTAAATCATAACCTTTAAATGACTCTTATGATTCTAATTCATTTCATAATTGATCTCCAGTCAAATGTTGGTACAATGCCAACATCAATGTACAAACATAGATAAAACCACATAATGATTAGCTCAGATAAACATCACATGTTCACACATAGTGATTGGCTCAAGCCTATATCACATATACACAATGTTACTAATTCACACATGCATCACATAGACACAGTGTGACTAGCCCATGCATACAACACATATACACAATGTGATTGGCTCATATACCTACATCACATATATACAATGTGACTAACACATGCATCACTTATGCATAGAGTGACTAGCTCATGCATACAATGCATATACACAATGTTATTGACTCATACACCTGCATCACATATACACAATGTGAATAGCTTGTGTAGGCATCACATGTACACAATGTGATTGGCTCATACACACATCATAGGTACACATAGCGACTAACTAGAAAATGGGAATGGTTGCAATCTTACTGAAAGCATCTTCCTCTTTACTTGGTTCACTAACACATAAGCCCTCAAATATATCTGAGCTAGAAAAATGAATGTTGGTGCATCTCATGCTACATTGTGGGTCCCATCCTTTTACCCAGTTCATTGCTAACTATGGTGACAAGCAAGCATCCCATACTACTTGTTATCATGATTGGATAAGGTGTAACTATGACAACATAAAACACATGAGGCCAGTAATAAGATTTCCACAGCTCACTAAACCTTTTGAGTCAGTCAATCCTTACATCTATCACCTCCATGCCACTAGTGAAAGTTGGTCCAACCTACTATAGGGTACCTCCTGGCATCTATCACCTGCATGGTACTAGTGAAAGATGACTAAGCCCTATCATACCATTGGGTATATCTTAACATTCATCACCTCCATGCTACTAGTGACATCCAACTAAACCCTGAGATACAACGGATAACAATTGGCATCTATCACCTACACGTGACAATTGACTAAACTACACATGTATCATAACATGGATAGCTCCTGGCATCTGTCACCTTTGTGTTATTAGTAACAACTTGCTAATCCTAAGATACAATGGATAACACTTAGCATTTGACACCTGCATGGTACTAATGACAGTTAGCTATCTGCACTTGTATTAGACTTAGTTCTAACATGTGGGGTTATTGTATAAAAAAGTACACATAATTAGGATATCACAAAGATTCAAAAATACTGGTCAAGTTGACCAATATACATGCAACATATAGTAATCCATAAATTTATAGACATCGTCTTATAGGTCCTGAGGTCTAAAATATTGCTCAACACACAAGTAACACCTTGACCCACATGAGTTGCATTCTATTTGGTCATATATATAGACTCATAAAGTAATCTCAAGTTCATTCCATACATTCAAATGGTTACTCAGAAACATCAAACTTATTAGACATGAATTTAAACCCATAGTAGTAATAACAAGCAATGTTCTACTCCTGAGCACATAATATTTTGCATAGTACCAATCATAAAGCTTAGCATATGATTATCCACCAACCAAATATGAAGGTTAAACACGTACCATATTTGATATTACTTGTCATTAGTTTCCCACTATTGGCAAAGGTAGTCATAAACTCAACCTAGAACCATGGACATATTTAGGTTTGAGAGATCATCCATAAGAATTAAGTGTTGTTCACACCATTAGATCATATTAGCTCAATTCAACATTGTCATTAGATGCAAAGTTAGCAGGTTTCCTGAACTCTTTCCTAGCCATGCCATGGCCAAATTCATCATATGCTTAATACATGGAAGAATAGACCTCTCTAGGGTCTTGAGGCTAATCTTTACCTTCCTATACTTATTAGTGAGCCTTGATACATTGCCAAGTTCAACACACAAAACTCTAATAATTATAGTTAGACAAGTTTAGGGGCATCTTCATACATTCACATTAGAGAAAACTCGTGAAGATGGTGATTCTAAATGTTTATCCAAGAATAAAGTAGATTGTAGAAGGGAAACTCTACAAACCATAGAGTAAATAAGCTTGATGATTTTGGAGTGCCTTTATTGGCTCAAGCCTATATAGTGAGGACATATTAATTGGAAGGTGAGTTTAAAGCCATCTAATGTATTTTTATCCTCAAGTTGAAATGTATTGAAGAGGGAAGGTTAATAAAGTTTAGGCATACCCTATAACTTGGAGGAAATTCCCTAAACCACTCCCCTATGAACTTGGGTCTAGGGAAATCCTTCTCCCAACAACTGCCTACATACCCACTTCCAAATGAGATAGAAGTCCCATGTAGTTCTCCTCACTTAATCTCTCATGGGTTAAGAACATAGGTTCATACCCTTAGGGTTTCATTGTCATCCCAATTTCATACCCACACTTCTTAATATTCCCACAATCAAATTCATAGATAGAAATAAGCATAACATAATCAACATAAAATAAGTCTAATCATAGCAATCAAAATATCTTCATGATGCAATAGTTATGCAAATCCTTAATATGACCCCAAATGATGTCCTACCATATAGGATTCAATGATATCAAGTATCATAACTATATTATATTATAACATACCTCTTTATGGAACACAACATGCATCAACAATTTCACCTAAACATTATCTGAAATCTCTAAGGCTTACAACAATGGCTATAATGAGCTTTATGCATGATAAATACATAAGTCTTACTCAAGACAATTGGAAAAAATATGTTCATTAGATCATCATACTAAGATGTACACTCAATAATATTAATAATAATATTCTTAACCTTTTGATTCCAATTACCATATTCTTATGATAACCTAGATCATGGTCTAGATAGTATTCACATTTGTCATTTTTATTAAATATGACCTTAATAGTCAGTAGTAAGATATTAGGAGATGCTATATGATATGATTATAGATGGTTTATCTCTTAACTCAATATAAACAACACAATTGAATTAAATGATGGTTTCCTTCTTTTAGTACACAATCATGCAACAATCCAATACAACTATAGTACCCTTCTCTCAATTCACCAAATAGTTCCAATATTGGGGTTCTTATACTTAAGAGGTCTATAGACATCATGTAGTCGTATAAAGCCTTTAACCCCAAATCCAAAGTGACTTTCCCAAAAGTATCAACTTGCAACATTAAAAGCATGTTTAATATAGTGTGGTTCTATTGCCACTAGAAGAAGTCATTATCACTTACATTATTATGCAACCATAAGCCAAAACTTGTATTAACTAAATCTTGTTCCTAGTTCACAATATTGGGAGATCTTTACAGCTATAGAATTAATCTAAAACTCTATGCCACCTTATTCCATGTAAAATCTTAACATAAGAATATATGAGACCTTCCACTTTTGTCTACACGTAAGTCCAAGCACTTAGAAGATGAAATAATTTAACCTTAAAAGTATTATGTAAAAAAATAGGGTTTGTTAATGAGGTTGATAGTTTAATTAGATCCTCCTTTCACTACATAAATTCAAGGACATTAAACCGAATTGAATCACAAATTTTGCAAGAGGACTCAACTACAGGTTTGGTGTCACTTGGAATGACAAGGAAATTTGGAATTTGTTGATTAATTTGTTAAACCTTAGTCTGATTAAGCCTAAAATCCTAATTATGCAAAATCAAAAACAAACAAACAAAACCCGACAAATGCTCGCACGGGAAGACACTAAATGCATATTAGATACATACCAGATTTCAGATTTCAGAAGGCAAAAATTTTAGGGGCAAAAGAGCGGGCTCCCTTGTCCAGTGCAGTGCTTTTTCTAAGGGCTTTTGGATATTTTCTGCTACAAACTGCAACCACTTTAGAGATTCCCAACAGTGCTAAATTGAGGGACAAAAGAGTGGGCGCCCTTGTCCAATTAGGGATCTTTTCTGTCATTTTCTTCAGATCTTGATTCTTCCTGCTTTGCTCTAATCTCCTACAACTCATCTCCATAAGATCTGACACCTGTAACCTACAATCACAAGAGAGGGGTTGGGGGTTGTGGTGTTTAGGAGTTTGCCTCGGTCAAGCCCTGGAATGACATTCAAGCCTTCCAACACCGTTGTTAGATAGAGAGTGTGTGTCCTTGGTGGATAGAGGGAAAAGCAATGATATGATAAATGATTGAAACATAAAGTAGATGTCACCTCGGAGGTGAAGCTCTCATGGGGAGATAAATACCTTTCATGCCATAAGGAGATGGATTGATGAACAAAAATCTACAACAAACAAGTACAAACACAACACAATACTTCTCTGCAACACAATGAAAGCCTTGAGTATCCTTAGCATAAGATCACAAGTTTGCATTTCCATCTAGGTGTAAAATCAAGTCCTAAACATGTTTATATATGCATTCCTGCTAAACATTCGTAATTAAAATTGAATAAGCCGACAAAGGGAAACCTTTTAACAGTCACTCGCAAACATTTAAAATTGGGACCTTGACAAAACAGGGCAGTACAAGGGCACGGGTGCCCTTGTCCAGGGACTTATTTTAGGGCTTGATTAAGATTTAGGATTCACCCCTAGGTCCCATTTGACATGCGTTTCAGGGGATTTTTCTTTGGGATTCATTTTTAACATGCATGATTAAATCTAAAGGACCCAAGAGCTAAATTTAGGAGGTAAAAGTCCTAGGGGAACATTTAACAACATAACAGAAAGATTAACCTATAATCATGCAAGGATGACATGGTTTGGACATAGAGTAAACCCCAAATTCTTAGCTCTATTTATAGACTTCCTTTTGTAACTGACATTCCTGCACTTACCTTTTACTAGGAATTGACATGGTTTCAACACATATCAAGCTCAAGACTTCAACAAGCTTAAATGTTGACCCACTCAACAATTACTCTAAAAATGGTTCATAGACAAATTTACTAACCATACAACCAGATACAATGGTTCTATGTATTCATAACCATAAATAGAAAATAATTAATAGGTCCCATATATAGCAGTCCACATTTGAAGAACTCAAACAATATTTCACCACAATTTGCTAATATAGTTATAACTAACCCATCAACAAATAACCATCTAGAATTAATATGTGTTCTTGTGAAGATAATGAACTAATAGCTTTCATATAGCCATTTAATATAGGTATGCTATGCTATTGCTTTAAGATATCATGAACCATAAAATAAATTCATGTTAATGAAAGGCCCCTTCAACATTTGTTTACTAACTCAACCCACTAGAAGAAATTTTCACACTCAATTTAAACTATTATCAACATAATTAAAATAATCTATCTTTCTACTAATTTAATAGTGCCAAGTGTACGCCTAATTATACTAAGTTTGAGGAACAACTTTGTGAAAGTGGAAAGGCCAGTGATTCTAGGTGTGTTCTTAGTAAGAGGAATTGTTCTACAAACTTTACATAACCTCTATCTGGAAGAGGTTTGATTGAATATCAAAAATATAATCTATTTATTTATTACAAATATATGTGTGAAAAATATATAAATTGCAAGACTACCTGCTCAACTCAAAAGCCTAACTAAGAATGAGAAACACATGTATCAATACTCCATGGTCTAATAGAAGAAACCTCTATGTGACACTGCAAGACATAGCAACACAAATGTCAGGGATCTTGAGAATATCTAACAAGAAAATGCAATTATATTTTCTTTTTTCTCTAAATCACACAAAGCTTGTCCTCTATATTATCTAGAAACCATTGGACATCCTATTTCATAGAGATTTCCCTACACCTCATAAGTGCTACTACTGACTATAGTAATAGATAATGAAATGGGATCCAAAATAAACCCCATATCACAACTCATAAAATTCTGGATAGTTGCATCTACACTACCCCTTCAATACATCTACAAAGAAAAGGTTCCAAAAAGGAATTGATATATTTCTACAAAATCTACTCCCAAACACTTTTCTACACCTACAGAGCTTGCTTAAAGCATCCACATGGCAAGGTTATATCCCAGTGTGATGTAAGGAACTCCTTTCATTGACTATAAGAATTTAATTAGAGTTTGAGAGTGGTATAAGAGGTCCCACATACCTCATCTTCCCTCCATGCTTCATCAACACAAGCTCATCAAAGGCTTCAAAAGTATTAATGCAAGGATAGTGAATGTTGCAGATGATAATTCTTCCTATATCCAAAGTGTTTCACACAAATCTCATAAAAATGGCAGTAGACTTGATGTTGGCTCATCCCTGAAAATGATAGAAGAATTTTCCATCAATTCAACTGCAATTGTCAATCTCTTGCATTGTTATGTGGAAAGACCATTCACTCTAGGGAGCCCCAACTAGTGATTTTCTTAGATTGTTTAACTCAACTAGATCCATTACTTCATCTACAAACATCTTTTTTTTTCTTGAGGATCAACCTCCTTTGGAAGATAAATCCAAGTAGAATAAACGAGCGACTCGTAAATTGTAACATAGGGAGAGCGAATGTCATTCTACTCACAATAGCTAAAAATGCAAGAAAAAGTCTTTTGTTGCTTTGGATGGCTATAGATAATAATGGATCCTTCAATGTATCCCCTTATTTTTCTTTTGACAAGAACATCCATCAATGTTGTCTTCCCAACACCACTCACCCCCATCAAACAAGTGAGCACACTGGGCCCAAAGGACCCATTCACTTTAGGTAATAGCTAGAGTCTATCCTCTATAACTCCCTACTATTTCATTTCTTCTCTCAACTCCTCTCCAAAATGTGTCCCTCTTAAAAACTTCATTCCAATCCTCCCTTCCTCCACATAGCAGTAATCAACCCCAAAATATGTCAATTTATGACCTCCTTTAAGCAATTGAAAGAACCTTCATGGAGAATGGTTAGCTTCTACAACCCTCCCCTAATTTTCCTTTGCATGGCTAGGATAAAAACTACATTTCATATCTCACTGACAAGTTTGTCATAGTCATCAAGTTTCCTATTATTTAATTTCTATCAATCGGGGTGGTGTCTAGAGATATTTGTGGCAAGGTTTCTTTCTTTTCTTTTTGGGTTTGTTTTTCTTTATCATCAAGTGAATTTTTTGTTTACCTAGAGGTTTCCATGGAAGGAGGTTTTATTGGAATATTTCAAAAGAGTAATTGAATGATGGAACATTCTTACACACCAACACTCTATTACCAAATATGACGACAGCCTTGACAACAAACTAGAATGAACATGCAGCGATAGGGACTCAACTAGAATAGCATATAATTTGATGAGAACAAACCAACATTTAAATGATGGAAATTCGATTACATGAACTCTGTTTAACAAGATTCTTTTATTCTATATTCAACTAGATCGACTATGAGTACAGAGATGGTTCTAAAACTTGACAGTCCTTACAAAATTTGGTCTTTCGGGCTTCCATTCACATAGCCTGACCCCAATCTTTGCTTCCTCTACTCTGATTCCTTCTTTCTCCTTGTCCTTGATGGCAACCTTCAACCAACTCCCATCGATCTCTACCCACCATTTCTCCTCTTATCATTCTGGTAGTTTTTAAACTTCCTTGTCTCTGTGACGACATGACTCCCCCTTTCAAATGGGTGACAAGTAATTAACTTCCCCCTTCCTAGCCATTCTCAGTAGTTTTTTTTTTTTTCGGCAGTTTGGTGACAGGAACTACCCAACATCCCCCAATGTCTTCTTTCAACCAAAACACAACTATCTCTAAGAGGCTGATACAATTAATTAAGGGAGGGAACAAATAGCTTAACAAACAAAAATTAAATATTAATCAACAAAACTTAAAATATCGAATAATCAAAATAGAACATGATGGGGAAACGATGCCCTTGCATCAAGCTCCCCGGGTGGGAGAAATTTGAGTTCCATCTCAATGACGGTTTTATTTTTCCTGTTCTTCTAATTGTGTTGTGTTCTTAGCTCTTCATCTTCTCCATGTTTATATTGGTTTGCTATGAGTTTCTTAGTTTGCATTCTTTTGTTTGCCTCTTTCTTCATGTATCTTCTCCTTCTTATCACTTTCTCAGCTGCAAGACTCCAAAAACTTTGTCTCTCGTTCATGTGTCATTAATATTGTCCATTTCCGCATCCTCCCCTTTTTGGTTGATTTCTTGGTGCTACCTTCATCTCAGTTCCTCTTATTAGTTCTATACTCACTTTTACTCTTTGCTTAGCTGAAAGACACTCTTGAACTTCATTCATGCCAATGCCAAGTAACTTCTTTTCCTGATTTGGTTCACTTTCTAACCTTTGATATGAAGCTTCCTTCATTCTCTCTTCATTAGTCACTTCTTCAAGTACTTCTTTTTATACTTCCTCCTCTCTCCATTCTTTTTTATTTTATTTCATGTTCTCCACAATGAGAACTCCCTTCACCACTCCCTATGCATGTTGCTCATTGGGCAACTCCACTACCTTTCCATGTTGCTCATTTGGCAACTTTTTTCTTTTCAAACCTCTTTCATCCTCTCTTTTCAAGGCAACCATTTTCTACCCTTTTCTTTTCTTAACAATCATCTTCACAAGCCACTTCAACTTCTTTTTCATTGGCCAATACCAACCATATTCTTGGCTTCTTTCCTCAAGCCACTGCTTACACTTCTCTAAATCTCTTCTCAACTCTGTTATTTCTTTATCCCACTCTGAATTTTGCTTCTTCACATTCATTTTCATTTTGTCTTTCTTCCTAAGGCTTTCTTTTATGGAATACTGTTGCATCTTTTTATCTTTCTTCTTGGCTTCTTGATACCTCACCTAGGGCTTCTCTCCTTTTCCTCTGCCCAATCTTTTGGTACCTAGGTTCTTCTTATTAACCTATCAAACTTCCACCCACATACTTATGCAAAATTGTATGACTCACTTCTCCTTCCAGATCTTTTAGACTCTCCCAGATCTTTTAGGCTCTAATACCAAAATGATGGCACATTCTTACACACCAATGCTCTGTTACCAAATATGATGACAATCTTGATAGGAAACTAGAATGAACATGCAGCGAGAGGGATTCAACTAGAATAGCATATAATTTGATGAGAACAAACCAACATTTAAATAATGGGAACTTGATTACATGAACTCTATTTAACAAGATTCTTTTATTCTATTTTCAACCAAATCGACTATGAGTATAAAGATGGTTCTAAAACTTAATAGTCCTTAAAAAACTTAGTCTTCTAGGTTTCCATTCACACAACCTGACCCCAATCTTTGCTTCCTCTACTCCAACTCCTTCTTTCTCCTTGTCCTTGATGGTGACCTTCAGCCAACTCCTATCAGTCTTTACCCACGATTTCCTCCTACCGTTCTGGTAGTTTTCAAACTTCCTCATCCCCATGACGACAAGACTCCCCCTTTCAAATGGGTGATAGGTAATTAACTTCCCCCTTATTGGTCATTCTCAGGAGTTTTTTTTTTCGGTAGTTCAATGATAGGAACTACCCAACGTCCCCCAACATCTTCTTTCAACCAAAACACAACTGTCTCTAAGAGGCTGATACAGTTAATTAAGGGAGGGAACAAACAACTTAACAAACAAAACTTAAAATATCAATCAACAAAACTTAAAATATTGACTAATCAAAACAAAACATGATCGGGAAACATGCCCCTACATCAATGAATGTCGTTAATTTCTACTACATTCAAAGTTACAGTATTCTGATCTATGTTGTAAACTATTTGCTGAGGACGATTGTTCTTCCTAGATTTGGTATAGGTTGAACAGGTTGTTGTGGTTGATTAACTTGTTTACTAGAATTTTGAGATGGTGGTTTGGACAGTCTAGATAGTAGAGTTTGTGGTTGGTTTTCATAATGTCTTGGTCCCTGATTATATTGGGGTACCCATGGTTGTAGGAATTGATTCTGATTCTTCCATTGGGGAGTGGTCCATGACTAATTCATCCACTCAAGATGAGGCCAAGATGACCCCCATTGAGGTGGTATTTGTAGGGGTGGACCTCCCCATTATCTAGACCATTGGTTCAGTCCCCAATTTGGAGGGGCTATAGGCCCAAATTATCCTTCATAGTGGTTAAAGCTGAAATTTGGTTCTTTCTGCCCAATGAAGTTTAGCTCTTCCTCAACCTATGGTATCTTTTTCAATCAATTTTTAATTTTATCCAATAAGCTACATTCCTTTGTGGGATGATTTTTTTTACAGATTCCACACAATTTAGTCTGATTTAGTGGGCATTCTCTGAGTGGATGTTTCTCTTTAAACCGTGGGCAATAGATAGCTAATCGCTCAGTGGTTTTCTTATTTGCTTGTATCCCATCTAGTGTAGTATTCAAATGGAGAATGATATCAGTTTTGAGGTTAGCCAATTCTTCCATCACTTTAGTGACATCATTACCACTACTTTTCCCTTTTCTGAGTATTTTGTTGCTAGCTCTAGTAGGAGAGTAGTTCCTGTTGAATTCTATAATTTATTCAAAACTTACTTTGTTGATTTATCCATGCCTCTTAAGATTTAAGACTTCCCTTGATCTTCATCTATTCCTCTCAGGAAAATTGTCTTGCTATGTTCTTCATCAAGATTACTGCCACATCTTCTATGGACAAACAAGAAGCGGTCTACATAATATTCCAAGTTCTCATCTTCTAGTTGTTTCATTCTAAAATTTCTTCTTTTCTATCCCTAACTCTACAGTAATCTTGACACTTATCAAGAAAGGCAATTTTCATATCTTCCCAAGTATGTATGTATTTAGTGGTCAATCCCATAAACCAATGCAAGGTTGATTCTTTCAAAGTGGAGGGAAAAAGTTTTAATTTTTTATTGTCAGTCCCATAGTCGTAAGTTTGATGGAGGACTTTGAATTCAAATAGAAATTGGTCAGGGTCTTTTGAAACCTTTCCTCTAAATGTTTGTAATATTGAGGGAGATATATTTTTTATGGGAGGCTCATTTCTTTCAGGAGTTAAAGAAATTAGATAAGAGAAAGTTTTATTGTTTGGCTCATCATCACCCATATTATTGTGTGCCATAATAATGGAAGGTCTAGGGGCTATATAAGATTCTTGAGATGATAAATGGTTTGATATTTCCTCTAGGTTGGATCTTAATGGTGAATGTAGTTCTTCTGATGTACTAACTGAGGGTTTCTTTATAAAGAATCTCTAGGCCTACTCATAAACTATAATAATCCTAGTGCTCTAGATTGCAAAACCCTACCAACACCCTAACTTACAAGATTTGTAGTTATCCTCAGCAATGACACCAAAAATGATAGGGTCGTCATAGTCATCAAGTTTCCTACCATTTAATTTATATCAATATGGGTGGTGTCTAGAGCTATATGCGGCAAGGATTCTTTCTTTTCTTTTTTGGGTTTTCGAGGTTGTGATCCTATTCTCAATTGAAAATGTAAAACAAATTCTAATATAACCTTTTGCACTATTCTACATTATTGTAGTTGTAAATGTAAGGAGTCATGCTGGGAATCACAATTTACACTACTGCCTATGAGACACACATATAGAATTGAATACTGAGACATAATTAAATAAATACTGAATTGAAACTAAAGCTAGAAATGATTACTTGATCTACATTAAACACACATGCAAAAAATAATACTGAACATAGTTAAAGCTAGAAATGAAATGTTAGAAATGAAGGTAAACAACTATTAATGAAAATATAATTACAATTGTAATATAGATATTTAACTGTGTAGAACCAAAATGGAGATAGTATGAAATCAACACACAGAAATAATGGAACAGAAGATCAAACACATAACACAATGTTTACGTGGAGAAACCCTTTTGGGAGACAACTCCACACAAGAAGAGATATGCATCGGTCTGTATTAACTTCAATAGAGTTTACAATACAACACTATCAATTTCCTCTTCTGTCTTCAATCCAACACCTATTTTTCTAGTCTCTACTCTTTGCTACAACATAGTTGTAATAAAACATCCTCATAAAGGGGTTGCCTTCTAGGCTAAGAAAAGCCAACATAACCTCTACCATCAGATATGTGACCTAATGATGAATGGTCCAGATTTATAATGGAAATTTATATAAAAAATGTGGCTTTTGGGGGCGTTGCCCTCGGACCCCACAGGGGGGTACCCCCTTGCACCCTCTAAATAACCATCATCCATCAGGTACAGGGATCAAGCTTGTAACTAAAAAAAGATTGCTACTTGGTAAATACTTCATCCCTTATGAATGATTTACAAAAAAATATTAGGATTAATTAAATACATAGGATTTACAAGGTTGATGACACCTTAATCCTAACATTTGACAAATATTTTTATAGTTTTCTTTTAATCACCTGTAGGTTAACAACTATAATAAATGATACAGAAACTGCTCTAATCATTTCCCAAGAAAACAACTAATTTTAGACACACAACAAAGAGATCAATCACAAGAAAATATATACTAGTAGATCATCTCCTTTGGGTGGAGTGGGCCTAACTCCCCTTCTGGAAGGATCCACTTATGTTAACACAAAATTAGGATAATTTTGTCCTTATTTTCATTTAATGGAAGCTCCATACAGTCGTGCTTACAAAAAGAATAAAATTGTTGCTAAAAAAGCAATGCTAAAATAAATTCAAACTCCCTTTCTACTCTAATGGCTCAATGTTATACTAAGCCATATTGCAAAAATGAGATTGAATTGGACTGAAACTAAACTATACTAGACTTTTCCCCTCCCTTATTCTTAAGACTAAAGTATTTTATTCTAAACAAGAGACACCAACCATTTTAACCAAGAGACATCCTTGATTAAAGGTGCATGGTCATGCAAGTGAAGACTAAACTAGAGGAAAAATCTACAAAAGAAGAACTTCAGTTATTCAGATGAATCAACCTTTGAATCAAAAAAATAAGGTGTAGAGAAAGAGAACTAAAGTTAACCAAAAGTGTCTTGATGACCAACTTGGATAGATAAAGTTGTTTTGGATCACCTTATCCTTTGTAGGACATCTACCAAGACTACAGTTTCACACATATTTTGCAGAGCAACACCGGCCTGGAAGAATGATGAACGGTGATGATGCAGAGTGCTACTTTGGAGCTATTTAGAGCTATATGTTTCTTCTTTATAACAACTCCAAAGAGATTCAGAATGTTCAATCCTTAGATTCATAGCTACTTTTGTCACAAAATCACAAATATAGATGCATAGAAATAGGAAATCGTAGAAACATTCAAACAATTTTAACCATTAGAAGAATAAGTCTTAAAGCACAATATCCATTCATTCTAAAAACCATTATAGGTATTAATTATGCATTTAAGTGTACCAAGTCCATATAAATTAAAGAAATGTAGCAATGTCTGTTATGAAAGCAAAGTATAATTATCAAGACTCATCATTCACCTCCATCTACATGTCCTTGTCATCTTGTATCGAGGATGCGATAATGACAAGAGGGGAAGGCACCATGCCTCTATAAAGGTATGCCCTTTCTCTATCCATACCCCTACTATAAATTTGCCTCATCCCATGGTATTTCCCTTGTCCACTGCATTCAACTTTTTTGCCTTCGATATGGCAGTTTGGTAGATTAACCAATACCCTTCATTATTACCTTTAAATTCTTGACTTCCTCTATTCTTTGGCTCCCTTTGATTTATGAATATATAAAATTCACCCTATCTACCTTCATTAATATTTCCTTTATGTTTGTTACATCATAAATTGTCCTCCTACATGGAATGGTACAATTTCTCACTGTTTAGCTCCCCTCATTTGGTGTCCTTTTTGTTGGCAAGAGACACTATATGGATTCATGATTGTTGTCATTGATGGCAACAAAATTCATCCCACACATCCGCAGGACATGGTGTGTCTCTACCGGAAGTCAGAGTGAAGAATGTTGTGGTCCGGTAAACAAGAACAGAGCATGTGGCAAGGTCTGACAGACAGGTCCGGATCTCTCGAAGGAAGTATCTTGGTGAAGTGTGGATTTGGGTAAGTCAAGAGGACTACCTTGAGTGATAGATTCCAAGGATTTAGCCTCTGATGATAGATGAGGTAAAAGATATGAATACTTGAGTACTGGGTTCCTAAGTGACAGTGTGAACAGAGGAAGAACTGATTGGCAGAACATCAGATGTTATTCCGGATGTGTCACTGATGGTGGTAAAGGTTATGAAGGCATGAATTATGTTTGGCTGACATGATTAATGATTTCTACAAGTTTATACTTGATCCGCATTACTTGATGTGCAAGGATTCAACCGACAGATCAGAATTAGTGAAAAGATTGACTATTCCGGGTGCCGACTAGAAAGGTGATGAAATTACTTGTGCGGATATATATACATGATGGATTTAGTTGTGAGATGTGTTGTTGTTGTTAGTAAGGTGCGAATAAAAGTAGAAGAGTAGAGCAGAAGTAATAAGGAAGGTCCGGTATGTGAAAGAAGGTAGCTTAAGAGAAGAGGAAAGATGAAGTGCAGTAGATCAGTGTACTGAGCCTAACCGGAACTGAACTCTAGCATATGTAGATGCTCCCAAATCAGTTCAAGTATTGTATAACACTCTTTTTGTAGACAGTGAGTCTCTTGTAGGTAGTGTGCCTCTTGTGAGCAGTGTGCTCGGGCAGTGAGCCCTAATTGGCAAGTGCCATTTTGTTTTTCTATTCTTCTAACAGAGAATACAATCTTGGGTTAATCACCCTGTGGTTTTCTCCCTTAACAGGGTTTCTACGTCAAAAATATTGTGTCAGGTGTATTTCCATTTCATGGTTATGTTTGCTTGTTTGAATTAATGCTGCATTGATTAATAAGAAAGTTTAGAAAGCAGAAATAATTAGGATAACTGATTCACCCCCCCTCTCAGTTATCAACAATTGGTATCAGAGCTAAGTTCCTCCTAACAAAGTCTAATAGCTCGAGGAAGATCTGGGAGTCCAAATGGATGCATATGGTTTAAGGGAGCAACTCAAGATTGCCCTTGAGGATCTTCAACAGTCAAACTCTGAAGTCAATGAATTAAAGGAAAGACTCAAACAGGCTGATGATTTCATAAGAGAACTAAAAGACAAATTAAGTCTCTCTATGAAAAAGAGAAAGGAGCTGCTTCAGCAATTGACAAGACAAGGTGAAGCAAATGATGTAAATGAAGAGCTGACTGAGAAAACCAAGTTATGTGAAAAGTTATCAAAAGAAATCATTATGGTAAGACATGAAATGGAATTAGGAGTTATGAAGTTTACCCAAGAAGTTGAAGAGAAAAGAAAAAATGAAGATAATCTAAGACAATCTCTCAAGGAGAAATCAGAAGATTGCCACCAGATGGATAGAATTATCAGACATCTTGAATCTGATCTTGAAGATGCTAAAGATAATGAAAAAAAACTTGAGGATCAAATTGTCTCTCTCAAAAGGGATCTTCAAATAGCAAATGAATATAAAGAGAAATTCAAGATAAGTTCTGCTCAACTTGAAGTTCTTCTTGGAAGTCAAAAAGGGGTAGATGACAAGTGTGGTTTGGGATATGAGAAAGGAGAAAGCTCTGGATCCGGTCAGAAGAATTTTGGATCAGAAAATCCAAGGAAAGGGCCTAGAAGACCTCCGGCAAGATAGCCCAATGCTCAAAGATATCCATCCTTCAATGGATATTGCCACAGCTGCAATAACTTTGGTCATAAAGCTAATCAGTGCAAAAAGAGAATGAATTAGACTAATTCATCTTTCTCCGAACAGTGTTTTAATTGCAAAAGGTATGGTCACAAATCACATGAATGCAGAAATATGCAAATGAACAAATCATTCAATGGTAGATGCTTTGCATGCAATAGAATAGGTCATATGGCTAATCAATGCAGATCAAGAGGATATCAATCAAATATGCAGAGAAATGTTGTTTGCCAAATTTGCAATAGATCCGGTCATATTGCAAAATTCTGTAGAAGCAAGAATCAGGACAAAAAGGGTTCGGTATATCATCATCAGAATCAAGATAAGGGTAAACAAAAGGTGAATGCGAATGAAATTAAAAGTGAGATGAACAAGATTTGGGTGAAGAAAAGTACAAAGAATGTAGAGGTGGGATCCACACCAGACTCTGGTGTTGATATTCCTTCTAGAAACTAAAAGGTGAGCTCTGGCTCATAGGGAGACACAAAGAAAACCTTGTTCCCCTAGCCAGTCAATTGGTGCCGGAACTGGCACAAGAAGAGCTGCGGATTGAAGGATTCATAAGGATAGCATCCAAACAAATTGTGGTTAAGATTTGGAAGATCCACAAGATGTTTAAAGATCAGGGTTGATCTGGTTCTTCAAGTCATCCGGATAAGGCAAACTGAAATGATGTAGGTCAAGCATTTATTGCAACCTGATATTAGGGTTTGCAGAGCAATATAAGGGTTTTCTCATTAACCACTTATTCATTCTGCATTCAAGAAGAAACAAAAAGTGGAGCTCTGCAACAAAATTTCTCAAGTTCATCGAAGATCATTTGCAGAAGTCATTACATCTAGAAATCAATCCGACCAACTCCGTGAAACCGAAAGGCGCAAAAGGTATTTTCCATTTTCAATATCTCACTGCAAATCTTTTGATGATGGCTACTCTGAATATAGTAAAGATTTTTGATAGACCTTGCCCCACATTTAAGAAACATCCATACAAATCCTTGGAGGTAGATCCCCTAGGTGCATTTTCCAGTGTTCCACATGGTGTTTTACACACCGAAGATATTAGGGTTTACATACACGCAAATGTTGAAGAGTTTGGGGAATTCAAACTAAGAGATATCTATCACAAACAACTGTTATGATTCATTTGAGCTCAAACCCCAATACAAGGGCCTCCGAAACAAGCACTTTGCACAATACATACATTTCCCTTGTTTTACGGAGGATGAATGGGTCAGGTACATTTTGAGCAGAATACATGACAACTTCATGTGGTTAAATGGACCGTTCAAAATCACAAAAGATGCCATCAGGGCAGTTACCGGATTACACTCATCCGGTGGGATTCCTGTTCTTAAATCTGTGAAGAATCAAACTATGAGTGAGGCTATCGGATCCAAGTTTGACAAAAGAGCAATGACAATAGATGACATCTCTGATCCGGATGTCAAGTTTGCCTCCATGATCATTGGATATAAAATATATCATTCTAGCAGGGAAAACTCTATACCTGGAACTACCATCTACACCGCTTATGAAATGTTAAGAAAGGATGCAGACTATGATCTCTATCAGCTTCTCTTGAACCAACTCTTGGAGAATCTGGAAAAAATTAAGAAAGATAAAAAGAATTCATTCAAGTATGGTGGATTAATAATGTGCTTATTCTTCTACTTTATGAATGAGCTTCCTGGATCTAGTGGCTGGGTGTGGGAACATGGTAGACCAGTAGCTATCCAAATTAGAGATTATTTGCATGGACTTGGTGATGACAAAGCACAAAATACAACTCTGTGGGGATACTTCAAGAATTTTTAGAACATGATGCAAGCAAGAGAAAGGATTCCCCAGTCTCTTGTTGAGAAATACAAAGACCCAGTCTATTTTATGGTAGAGACTGATCAATGCCTAATGGAGGTAGTAGAACCAAGGACAGTCTGGATCATGCCCATGGGGTATGAAGTTGATGAAAAAATTGTGGAGCTGCATGTTCAACACATGCTAAGTCAGCCAAAGGATCCAAAGGCAGAGAGGTTTGGAACCTTTGAAGAGTTGAGTATAAAAGTTCATGTGGAACTTAGACAACCAGAAATGAAGAGGAAAGTAAGAAAAGAAGTTGAAGAAATTGCAAAAGGCCTAGGTATCTCAAAGGAGGCACTTGATGCCAATAGGGAAAAGAGGCAAAAGGCTGAGGAAGAGAAGAAAGAAGCAGAAAAGGGAAGCAAGGAAAGTGCTCTGGTAGAAACCTCTACCCGGACCAGATCATCAAAGAGACCAGCACCTGTCCCTGCTAAAAGCTCAAAACCGAAAGTCCAGTCATCCGGCAAAGGAGAGATAAGAACAAAGACAAAAGCTACTAGAGCTTATGCCAGTCAAAAGGATGAAGAGGAGACTGACTCTGATGAAGAAATCAGGAAAATGAAGAAAAAGAAGAAAACATCTGGTCAACCCTCTACCGGACAGAAGGAAGAAGAAAAGACAGAGGAATATGTTGAAAAACCCACTCTTCACATTGATGACATAATCAAATCAGTCACAGTGGACAGAAATCTTCAGCCAATGGTTGAGTTCTATGATGATTATGGTGAAGCAGATCAAAAGATATTGCAAGATGCCACAGTCAGGTACCTAAATATCTACAACAAAGTATTTATTGAAATTATATCTCTGATCCCTAAAAGCTTAGAGAAGGAACTAGAAACAAGAAAGAACACTACCCAAGCTAAAGACCTAGAAATCTGGGAACAAATAGTAATTCAGCTATATCCTTCAATCGACCCCAAGACAATGAATATGATATTCAAAGATTGTAAGGATGAGTTCAGAAGCAAAGCAAGGATGAATCAACTTATACTTGGTGAGACTGACAAAGTAGCCAAGGACACAAAAGAGATCCTCTGGAAGGCCTTCAAAAGATTTAATCTTCCTACTATAGAGGACTTGGGTACTAACCCCTCGACCACAAATGTTGCAGAAGAAACTACTGAGAAAATGACAGAAGAGGTGGGCCCTGAACAGACTAACATTTCTCCTCCGATTTCCCCTACAGTCTCCGGATCTAAAGGAGAAGAAAGATTATAGGAGAAAGAAGCAGAGGTAAAGGAAAAAGAAGATGACAGTGCAAAGGCTGTGCAAGGAGAGGAAGCTCCAAAAGACAGTTCAGTGACTGCAGAAGAAAAGAAAAATCTGTCTCCGGCAAGAGACACTGTAGAATCAATCAAGGACTTTTTGACAAAAGAAGCTATGGAGATTGATGAACCAGATCTACTAAAAGGGCCTCTGGACTTTGACTCTCTATCTCCGGTGCAAACAATGAAGATAGCTTCATTTGCAAATGCGAAGGCCAAAGAGAAGCTACTGAAATCTCACATAGAAGACTGTGAGCTTATAGAGGTAGCATCCGGAGTTTTGGAAAAGATCATGCCATCTTTTCAGAAGGATCCCTCAGCATCCTCTTCCGGTAATCTCAAAACTCTAGTCAGCAGTGTTAATACACATTTTGATTCTCTAGAAAAATCAGCTGAAGAAAAGGTCCGGAAGGAGTTTTTGGATAAAAGATTCTCAGAGGTACAAGGTTTGATCATTAATGATAGGAGAAATATGAATATTGGGATAAAGAGCTTAGAAAATGCTCTTAAGGATGGTGGTGAGGTATAGAAATTTTGTATTTCCTAGTCCAAAGCAATAGTGGAAATTGAGAAGAAAATAAAAGAGCAAGAGGATAAACTACTAAGTTTGTCTCAAAGTTTTGATCCTCTCTTTTCATCCATAATAAATCAAGAGTGTCAGACTATTGCAATCACAAATGCAATAAAGAATTTTGAGAAGGAAAAGAAGAACATAATTAGCTGGATGGGTGAACTCAGAAGAATCATTATCCCTAAGTTAGAGGCCATGCATGAGGCCATAAGTGATGCTCAGACTACCGCCCAAACCAATGATTCGACAGATCTTAAGAAGGCAGAAGCTTTTGCATTTTTGTTGAGTGGTCACATCTCAATTTTGGATAGAATGAAGCAAAGTTGGGCTGCAGAACTCATCCAACTGAAAACAACTTTTGCAGACATACTGCAGTATATGTAAGTATTCTATATGTATATACTTATGCGGCTAAGTATAGTAAAATTTTTTAAAATTTTGGTATGCGGATGCTACCCTTTGCCATTCATGTCAAAGGGGGAGTGAGGAGTAGTGAAAAATGAGGAATCCAACTAAGGGGGAGCTCTGAAAAATGTATTAAAAATAGAGCATCAGCCAAGGGGGAGCATAGTGTAAACACTTAGTCATTTTTCACTAAGTGTTGCCATCAATGCCAAAGGGGGAGATTGTTGGCAAGAGACACTATATGGATTCATGATTGTTGTCATTGATGGCAACAAAGTTCATCCCACACATCCGCAAGACATGGTGTGTCTCTACCGGAAGTCAGAGTAAAGAATGTTGTGGTCTGGTAAATAAGAACAGAGCATGTGGCAAGGTCCGACAAACAGGTCCGGATCTCTTAGAGGAAGTATCTTGGTGAAGTGTGGATTTGTGTAAGTCAAGAGGACTACCTTGAATGATAGATTCCAAGGATTTAGCCTTTGGTGATAGATGAGGTAAAAGATATGGATACTTGAGTACCGGGTTCCTGAGTGACAGTGTGAACAGAGGAAGAACTGACTGGCAGAACATTAGATGTTATTTCGTATGTGTCACTGATGGTGGTAAAGGTTATGAAGGCATGAATTATGCTTGGCCGACATGATTAATGATTTCTACAAGTTTATACTTGATCCGCATTACTTGATGTACAAGGATTCAGCCGACAGATCAGAATTAGTGAAAAGATTGACTATTCCAGGTGCCGACTAGAAAGGTGATGAAATTACTTGTGCGGATATATATACACGATGGATTTAGTTGTGAGATGTGTTGTTGTTGTTAGTAAGGTGCGAATAAAAGTAGAAGAGTAGAGCAGAAGCAATAAGGAAGGTCCGGTATGTGAAAGAAGGTAGCTTAAGAGAAGAGGAAAGATGAAGTGCAGCAGATCAGTATACTGAGCCTTACCGGAACTGAACTCCACCATATGTAGATGCTCCCAAATTGGTTCAAGTATTGTATAACACTCTTTTTGTAGACAGTGAGTCTCTTATAGGTAGTGTGCCTCTTGTGAGCACTGTGCTCGGGTAGTGAGCCCTAATTGGCAAGTGCCATTTTGTTTTTCTATTCTTCTACTAGAGAATACAATCTTGGGTTAATCACCGTGTGGTTTTCTCCCTTAACAGGGTTTCCACATCAAAAATATTATGTCATGTGTATTTCCATTTCATGGTTATGTTTGCTTGTTTGAATTAATGTTGCACTGATTAATAAGAAAGTTCAAAAAGTAGAAATAATTAGGATAACTGATTCACCCCCCCTCTCAGTTATCAACACTTTTAACCTATGCATTTCTAGTCTTCCGAAACCTTGACTGACCTATGTCTAATTGAAGAAATGTCATATTCTGAAATAACTGAAGAGTGAACCTAAAAAGAAATTTGGATTTGGGATTCCCTGAACCCCCTTGAAGCAGACCTGGTTGAAAAATTAGGGCTTGGGCTTGGACGCCTGGACCCTAGCCCTGGCCTATTTTTTAGGGTTTTGAATCTTGGCAGAATGTCGGCTCCTGCCGTGCATCTCGGGATTCCATTTTCAAATTTTCAATTTTCATGTGATGTCAACATATTATTTCAAAATTTGAAATTCCTAAGGTTAGATATTTAAAGACATTTGAAAATCATTTTATTACACACAATCTTTATGCAAGCTTTATGCCAAAACTCTGCCAAAATTTCCATTGAAGAACAACACTTTGTTGAAGCTCTTGGATTTATTTGAAGTTGCTATCATGGAAACATTCTATGGAGATTAGGAATCAAGATCTTGAGACTATCTTGCTCTTCCTAGGGTTTTGTACAACCTTTTGTAGCATCGGGAGAAGGGTTGAAGCCTCCAACATCGAGCTTAGAAATCCTCTGCAGATACAGTTGCCTCGCCTTCTTGTTCTACAAGTCTTCATTGTTCTCATCTCCTTGAGGTGATGTTATTGTTGTTTCATTGAGTGAAGAAAGGTGTTGCTCTTTCCTTGATGCTTGAGTCATCTAGGGTTTTACATTTTCTGCATACACATTTGTTAGATGAGCACACACTTATGCAAATCTTTATCATTGGCTGTTGTTGAGGTAGGAATACCAAAAATGGGTCTTGACTGAGGCAAGCTCTTATATAGTCACAACCAGCTTTCTCCTCCTTTTGCATGTGCAGGTTAAATTCATCAAAATCCAGTGGAAAGGAGCGACAGGCAGATAGATATTATGGATACAGTCAAGACAGAGTTTCAAATTTCCAAACTGCGATATTTGTGGGGCTTCGGGGCAGGCATTGAAGCCTACCTGGGCATATTCTTCAGGATCTAGGAATCTCCAAGGACTATCAGATATTAGTTGTAGAAGATTTTCACAGATGGAAAGTTGTGGGGCTTCGGGACAGGCACCCAAGCCCATCTGATCCTTATTTTCTGGGTGCATGCTCTTTGTACCTTATTCTCTACATTTCTGTGATAAACTTGTCTATATATGTCTCTGTAATCAGTCTATTATAGTTGCATTGCATAATTAGGGTTTCATAATTAGTGGGTATAACAAATTTGTGAAAGCCTAATAAAACACTTATTCAGACCTAGTTAGCATAAAGAAAAGCATAGGAAACTTGTAGCTTGATCCCTCAAGCTTGGTTCTTATCTTCCTAATGTTTAGCATGTGAAAGAGTAGGACTTAACTTAGTATTCCACTTTTTCTGACTAAACATTTTGGTGAACCCATACTCTAAAAGAATTTGCATCCTTTTTAACATCAAATCTGAATTAGTTTGCTGTCCTAAATCACATTTAGATTGCAAACCCTCTTTTGTCAAAATACATACATTCAATCTTGAGTGATTTCTTTATCCTTTCATTAAAAGAGTTTGAAATTACAACTTTGTGTGTTGCATAGTGCTATTATATTTTATTTTCACACAGTTTATGCTATATCATTTTACATTTAAGTCTTGGGTTAATTAGAACATGTTATAATGTCGGATTACTTTTTACAATACTTTCATGTGTATGATGAGCTGTTTAGTTGCGATGACTTCAATATACTAGATGAAGCCCTTGAGGACTTTATCTCGATTGAATATTCCACTACGACTCCTAAACTGTCGTTGTTTCAAAGATTAGTAAATGCAATTTATGTTTCTAAACCTCAAGAAGAACCTGTGAAGCTGAAGATGGTGATTAACCTATGTTCAAATGTGGCTCAACAACACTCTAAACTGGGGCTCACTATTAAAGGTCTTCCACCTTCTTCTCGACCTCCTGATTACATTTATAACTATGCAAAATAAATAACACAATGAAATTCACAACAACCTATTCATATTGTGGTTGCTCATACATATAACACACAGAATAAAAAGCAAATCAAACAACAATTGAGCAATCTGATATCTTTTCTAGCTTCTCAACCGATGCTTCCTTAAGCACCTCGTTTAACACATAAAGATGGTCAAGACTATGATCATTTTGAGCAGCTTTGAGCTACTCCTGCTAAAATCTCTCTTTGGGAACTTATACAAACTTCACCTACATACCATGGAATGCTCCAAGAAGCTTTACAAAAGGTGATTGTACCACCTGCTGTCAGGTTGAATGATGTAGCAACTCTATTAGATTGTATGCATGTGATAAAAAGACATATATTCTGTTTCAACATGTGTTGCCATCTCTTGAAGTTCAAAATTAGTAAGATCCTTTGATTATATTCATTACAATAAACAAGAAATTGATTAAGCAAGTTATGATTGATAATGGATCAACTCTTAACATTTGTAGCATTAATTTATTACATAAGATCAAAGTTGATACATCTTTGATTAAGCCGGATAGAATAAGCATCCGTGACTTTGATAATGTTGGAAGACAATCCGTAGGCACTATAACTTTACCTATACAAGTTGGACATGTAACTTTATCTACCTTGATTCATGTCATGCCTGGTTCCTTACCTTACAACATAATTTTAGGTAGGCCTTGGATTCATGCATTATGGGTAGTTCCTTCTACCCTTCATCATTCAATCAAGTTTATTTATAAAGATAAACTTCACACTATTGATGTTGATCCTGAACCAGATAAATGTTTACAAATTGAATTACAAAAGCAAGTTGTTCATCATAAGATCTTAAATAACTTGAAAGTTGACTCATCAAGTCCTCTTGTCATAGATAATGTTGTGCAAGAGTCCAAACAATTGAATGCATTTCTTGGTGATGATTGGGGTTCGTTAGATTTTACATCTCCCTCTATAGGTGAATACAAAATTAACAACCCTACTCCTCAAACATCAAATGTTGCATCGATCTCATCTAAATGTTCAAGTACAAAACCTAAAGTCTCTTTGATAACAACACATTTACATTTTGCTCTAAATCTCGAGTTCACCAAAATGTTTAATAGGAAAAGAGGGAAGATGAGATTGATAGGTGATTTAATTTAGACCCTCCTTTCATTACAAACATTCAAGGACATTTAATCAAGTTGAATCACAAATTTTGCAAGAGGATTCACCTACAAGTTGAGAATCACTTGTAATAGATGTGGAAATTAGAATTTGTTGATTAATGTATTAATTTAATGTCTGATTATGCTTAAAACCCTAATTATGCAAAATCTTAAATAAACAGACGAATTCCAACAAATGCTCGCACACAGAGATGTAATATTCAGAGTAGATACATACCAGGTTTAAAGATTCTGGATCCTAAAATGTCGGGGGCTAAAGAGCAGGTGCCCAAGCCCAAGGTAAAGTTTTCTGCAGAGATTCCCATAAATGGTCTATAACCTATTTTTGCTATCCTAGAGGTTTTTTGCCTTGAAAATCCAAAGGGCTTTGGGGCGGGTGCCGAAGCCCAAGTCTTGCTTTTCTGCTTAGATTTTCAATCTTGATACTTTGTCACAGCCTCCTGCAACTCCATTTCTGCATAACACGACACATGTCACCTGCAATCACAAAGAAGGGGGTTATTTAGCTTTTCTATTGATTATCAAAAGGCTTTCAAAGATCTAAAGGGTTATTTAGCTAATCCACCTATTTTACAACCTGATATTGCTGATAAACCTTTTCTTATGTATACTTCGGCATCTAATAATGTTCTCCCAACTTTACTAGCACAACATGATGCTGAAGGCAAGGAACGTGTTGTATATTACATCAGCCAAACCTTTCTTGATTATGAAGTGCAATATACTATTATTGAGAATCATTGCTTAGCTCTAGTGTTTGCGACATGAAAGCTTAGACATTATCTCTTAAATGATGAAACACATGTGATGGTGAAATTCGACTTGAAACATCTTTTCACTAAAACTGATTTATCAGGTTGTCTTGCTAAATGGGTTATGTCGTTAACTGAATTTGATCTTAAATTTATTTCTCAGAGAGCAATTAAAGGACAAGTGTTAACTAAACATTTAGTGGAAGCACCTTCACCTTTTTCTATACAAAATCAGGAGATATTTCCTGATGATCAAATTTTAACTCTTCATAAGAATGACAAATGGGAATTGTATTTTGATGGATCAAGATGTTGGACTGGATCCGATGCTAGTGTTATACTAGTACCTCCCTTTGGTAATCCGATCCCTATGTCTTACTGTCTAAACTTCTCATCTACAAATAAAATTGTTGAGTGACTCTTAACATTAAAAACATCACTATATATGGTGATTCACAATTGATTGTGTGGCAAATAATTGGATCATACCAAGAAAAACAAGATGTTATTTCAGTATCGTGATTTAGCTTTATCTCTATTAAAACAATTCACATCATTCTCAATTGATACTATTACATGAAAAGACAATCGACATGCAGATGCAATGGCAAGCGCAACTTCCCTTATATCCCCTACCAATTCACCTGACGAATATACTTTTATCATACATAATCTTAAGATACCGACATTAGAAGAGGTAGTACCTTCAAGCACTGACCTCTGTTGTAATGTGAACTTTGATGAATGGTTCTCCCATATATTTAATTATTTGCACGATGGAACCATCCCTAATTCAACTTCCAAAAATGCCCGATTTCACTTATGCAAACTTGTAGTGCGTTATATCATCTTATCTAATGTCTTGTATAGACGTAGCTATAGTGGAATTCTTCTCTGATGTCTAAGTAATTCAGAGATCCTGATAGCTTTAGAAGAGGCTCATTTTGGTGCCAGTGGAGGGCATTTTGGAGGAAAAACATTGGTACAAAAGTTAATATGAATGGGATATTATTGGTAGCATATGGAACAAGATTCCTTTGTGTATGTCAAGAAATGTCTGCAATGTCAACAACATAATCATTTAATCCGAGCACCTGCCCAGGAACTTCATGCCCAAGTTTCACCTTGGCCATTTTTCATTTGGGGCTTAGACATAATTGGTAAAATCTCTCCACCCTCTTCTCAAGGGCATAATTTTATCATCACTGCTACTGATTACTTCACGAAGTGGGTTGAAGTTGTTCCTCTCTAATCCATGACTGCTAAGGTAATTTGTTGCTTTATACAAGATAACATCATTTCTCGATTTGGTATACCTTCCTCCTTAGTTTCAGACAATGTCATGCCATTCAAGAACAAGGATGTGAAGAAATTTCTTGAAAAATATCACATTCAATATCGCTTCTATATGCCTTACTATCCTCAGTCAAATGACCAAGCAGAAGCTTCAAACAAGGTTATTAGAAAAATTTTACCAAAAACTGTTAACAAACATCAGAAAGATTGGCATACTCAGTTAACGTATGCATTATAGGCTTATAGAACTAGTATTTGAGCATCTATTGGAACTACACTGTATACCCTGGTTTATGGTACTGATGCAATAATGCCTTTAGATTTAGAAATTACTTCATTGAGAGTTTCCCTAAAAGACATTATTGATGATGATACGAAAAGAGAAAAACAGTTACAAGAACTTGAGATGCTTGATGAACAATGTATCAACACTCTTGAGCATCTTAGAGCTCATCAGAAGAGTATCCAATGATCGTACAATGAGTGTGTCGTACATCATTCATTCGACGTTGGAGATTTGGTACTGTATGAGAATCAACGCAATGTAAATGCACCTCCTAGAGAAAAAGGAAAGTTCAGCCCTAACTGGGTCAGACCATATGTCGTTACCAAAGCCTTTGGATCAAGAGCATATAAACTAGCTGATGAACAAGGTACCCCTCTTAAAGAACCTATTAATGTGGTGCATCTCAAGAGATTCTATGCTTAAGATTCTATGTTATATGTTACTTTAAAAAGCAAACTTATTAGTTAGTTTAGCTTCAATTTCGACAAGATATGATTATTTTATCTGAATTCATTTAACATAGCTTCTTTTTCGGTTAATCATTGTTGTATCTTGCTTAAACATGTGTTATTAAAAGATCACCTTTGTATTAACTGAATATAACATAGAATGTTGGTTATGTGTGAAATTTATTAATCATTGTGCTTTTTACTATATGTTCTGCAAAGAATTGTTTAGTATACCACATTAGCATTATTTACATTTCCACCTAAGCATTAATATTTATCACTAGTTGAATTTTATATAAATCACATGTGATAGATTAGACAACATTAGAAGTAGTAATAGGAAACATCATATATATATAAACATTATACATCAGAGTTGACTATCCCGTATAACAAAATGGGATGTCGTAGTGCATAAGATACATCACATAGCTAAACCTCAGTCACCTATCCCCTCGAGACCTCGTGGTGTGCGTGTGACGGAGGCCTGCCCATGAGTGGCTACAGACCGTGAATGACTCCTAGAGACACTCCGTGACCGTAACCCCCTGATCTCTCCTCTCAGTCCTAGCACCTCATCATGTGACTCCTGGTACATCTGTTGATATCGGTCTCTCTTAGATATGGCTCTATCTAACTCCACTCAGATCCTATCTTTGTCAGCTCTCACCTAGCATAACTCAGGAAGTAAGATATCACTTGTGATAGGATCTCCCTCAGGTGCAGGTACTGTTGCAGCCTGATCTCGTAGTGTCTAGAGCTTGGTCTCCGCATGCTCAACTCTCTGAATAGCCTGATCTAGAACAAACTCTATAGCTACTTTGTATCTCACAAAAGGTATGAATATCTCCACATGTCACCCCACGGATGGCCATGACGAATATCCCATCCGCACCCGCTGCTCAACTACATCAACAAGTACTATCTCTTCTATGATGCGACCCACAAAATCATGCCATGCATCTGTCCCAAATGCAAAAAGAAAACAAAATGGATATCAATATCTCATGTAGGCATCATAAATAATCATCAAAATAACTACAACAATATAATAACATCTCACCTAGATCTCCATCTTGCCATGATGGATCTCAGATCGCTTATGGTGTAACAAGCTCTACAACCAACTCTACAACTGGGGGCACCTACTCATTGGCCTCCCCTCGCTTGTGCCAGCTTGATCTCCTAGCATCTGTAGGGGTTGTCCCATGAGCTCTCGACCATGGTCTCAACTCGGTCTCCTCCTCCTCGTCGTCTACCTCCTGTTGATCTTGTCTTGGTCTCACTCTAAAGATGTATTGCAATGGGATCTCCTCATCATCATCGTCATCGTCATCCACATCCTTCTCTAGATCATAGTATTAAGCAAAAGTCACTAACGTCATCCTCTACCTCTGTGTCACTCGCGTGATTGGCCCAAGGTCGAGGATTGCCTGTAGGGTGACCCAGAGGAAAGATAGGAGAAGGCTATGCTATCTACCACCAGATCTGATACACTTGGGTACAACTAACGTTGTCTACATCAGATGTCAGCTCTGCATCCTCGGTACCATTGTCATCGCTAACAGCTACATCTGTTATTGTCGATTGTTAGGCATTGTTTGCCCTAACTGTGTAGTGTAGTGAGTGAGCGTAGCTCGGACATACCATAGAGACATCCTATATACATCTGAATTGCCATGCCACTCTATCAAAGTAGAACCAAGTGACTATGTGATTGAGGCGACCGGCCATCAACTGATCCTTCTACATCTAAGCTAACTGTCTACGCTGACCTGGCCATGCTATGTAACCGTGATATGGCCTCCACATGATATTGCTATGTTGTAGTCTATCAAATATAACTCTCCAGTATAAGAGATCACTGTATCTCCAACATCTGACTAATGGATAAGCATGAACGTGTTGATGAGTGATTATTGGCTCTACAGGGAATCTTGTCAGTCGTGTACACCTAATATTCTCAAAGGCCCAAACCTATAGTGGAGTGCATATAATCAGGCTTTGTGCCTCATAATGGATGTATCGTCCCAAGCCGTGGTAGAGGTGTGCAAGCATACTGCACCCCCACGTGTATACAGTCCTCTCCTCCTCCATCTCTCTAATGGTGTGAATGAGGCTCCTGTGTAAGTAAGTGCCTCATCCATATGGTGCGACTGCTAGTGCGATAGTGACAATCATGATCCTCCAAATCAAAGGGATGTCAGTGCAACCCTGCTCTAGTAATCAAAGTTGAATGTGTCCTCGCTTCAACCGAGCAACGATGCGACCCAAGCAATACATCTGACTCTCATGAGTATACTCTGCTGAGTGTCGCTCTACGACCTTCACTGTCTCTCCATGGATAGGCAGTCGTACGATCTGATAGACATCCTCTAGCGTGATAGTCATCTTGCATGTGGGAAGATGGAATGTCGATGTGTATGCATTTCACCTCTCCATGACAACCATGAGCATACTACAATGGAATCTAATCATGGGCATGAAGAACACCCACCATAAGCCAACCACCTACAAGTGACCCCTCTCCTCATCAGTCATAGTACTGATGTGATCCTAAAGCAACATCATTAGGTGACCGTCTATGTGATCCTGAAGCAAATGGTATCAATTCCCATCCTGAATTCATCAACAAGTACCTAGAACATCAATCAGTGTCTGCTTCTTAGGACCCTTGTCCTCTCTGGACTTGGGTACCCTAGGAGGTCTTGGGTGCCCCAGAAGGACACTGATGCCCCAAGGAGACTAGGGCACCTAGATAGGACACTAACACCCTAGAAGGACTTGGGTGCCCTTCTCAGGAACCCTTGTCTGATGAGGTCTTGATGACACACAAAATAAAAAAATAAAATGAAGAAGAAAAGAATGATGACAAAAGTACAAGATCAGGACCTTACCTCAGCCTTGAAACGTCTCTCTGTCACTCGGGCTCAGAGCATCTCCAGTTGCGGAAGCTGGTACAGATGTCACATCGGCATGGTTATTCTCCTCTTCTCCTTCTCCTTATCTTCTCTATGCAACGAAATAAGAATGAATAGTGAGAAGTGAAAACTCCCTTTACTTATAGTAAATGGATGAGAATTCCTATCACTATCTAGGTGCAAAAGTAAATAGTTTTAATCAAAAGCCTCTATCTTGGCTGCCGAACTCAGATTTTCACACCGTTTGTTGCGTTGGAATCCTGGTTCCACCCTCCACCTTGTCCAATGTGTTTTGTTTGGGTTTTGTTTGTAAAAACAACCCTCGTAATGCATTTCTCATCAAGTTTCCCTAAAATTGACATGTGTAGATATTCTCCTTGTTTCTCCTTTTCGGACTAAGCAAGAAGAAACAAGGGGGGCATATATCTCCCTCAATTTCCTCCCTCATCATGTCTCATGACTCAACCAATTAGTCTTCTTGATTGACATATTGGTGTATTGATGGTAGGATTGATTTGATTTGGATTATTTGACAAGTGTTCCTTGTAGGTTGTGGTTCCTAACTTTGTGGTCTTGTAGGATTACAGACTTGGGGGATTATTCCTCTTGCGCAACAACACTTTGGCTTCCTCTACAGTATCCTTTTGGGTATCCTTTTCATGATTGATGTATTTACTTTCCTTTAGTTGCATATGCACGTAGTGTCATATGGCCACTAAAGTGGGGGCTAAATGTTACGTCAAAAATTGTCCTCTTGCATAGAATGTTACAATTTCTCATGGTTTAGCTCCTCTCCTTTGGTTTCCTTTTAGCCTATGCATTTCTGGCCTTCCTAAACCCTAACTGGCCTATGTCTAATTGAAGAAATGTCATATTCTAGAATAACTGAAGACTGAACCTGAAAAAGAAATTTAGATTTGGGATTCCTTGGACCCCCTTGAAGTAGACCTAGTTGAAAAATCAGGGCTTGGGCTTGGGTGCCCGTCCCCTAGCCCTACCCTATTTTTTGGGGTTTTGAATCTTGGCGGGATGTCAGTTCTCACCGTGCATCTCAGGATTCTGTTTTCAAATTTTCATTTTTCACGCGATGTCAACATCTTATTTTGAAATTTGAAATTCCTAAGGTTAGATATTTAAAGACATTTGAAAATCATTTTATTACACACAATCTTTATGCAAGCTTTATGCCAAAACTCTTACAAATTACCATTGAAAAATAACACTTTGTTGAATCTCTTGGATTTATTTGAAGTTTCTATCATGGAGACATTCTATGGAGATTAGGAATCAAGATCTTGACACTATCTTACTCTTCCTAGGGTTTTGTACAACCTTTTGTAGCATCAGGAGAAGGGTTGAAGCCTTGAACATCGAGCTTGGAAATCCTCCACAGATACAACTGCCTTGCCTTCTTGTTCTACAAGTCTTCATTGTTCTCATCTCCTTGAGGTGATATTATTGTTGTGTCATTGAGTGAAGCAAGGTGTTGCTCTTTCCTTGATGCTTGAGTCATCTAGGGTTTTACATTTTCTACATACATATTTGTTAGACGAGCACACACTTCTACAAATCTTTATCATTGGCTAGTTGTTGAGGTAGGAATACCAAAAATGGGGCTTGACTGAGGCAAGCTCCTATATAGCCACAACCATATTTGACTGAGGCATGTGTAGGTTAAATTCATCGAGATTTGATGGAAAGGAGCGACAGGAAGACATATATTGTGGATATAGTCATGACAGAGTTTCAAATTTATAGACTACAATGTTTGTGGGGCTTCGTGGTGGGCACCCAAGCCTACCTGGGCATATTCTTCAGGATCTAGGAACCTCTGGGGATTGTCAGATATCAGTTGCAGAAGATTTTCATAAATGGAAAGTTGTGGGACTTTGCGGTGGGTGCCCAAGCCTAGCTGATCCTTATTTTTCAGGTGCATGCTCTCTATACCTTATTCTCTGCATTTCTGTGATAAAATTGTCTGCAACCATCTCTGTAATCAGTTTGTTGTAGTCACATTGCGTAATTAGGGTTTCATAATTAGTGGGTATAACAAATTTGTGAAAGCCTAATAAAACACTTGTTCAGACCTAGTTAGCATAAAGGAAAGCATAGGAAACCTGTAGCTTGATCCCTCAAGATTGGTTCTTATATTCCTAATGTTTAGCATGTGAAAGAGTAGGACTTGACTTAGTATCATTATTCCACTTTTTCTGACTAAACAATGTTATGACAAATGTCCATACTTTGTCATGATGGGGATGTGACATTTTGGTTTTAAGGCTCTTAGGAGACTTTACCAATCCAATGTATCTCAAAAGGATTGGGATGCTTAGGCACTAAAAAACACCTATAGTAGTAGTAATCCACCCACTGAAACATTTTAGCATTGTTAGTTTGGTGCCATGAGGTGCGAAATGAAAAGTATCACTCCTAGCACCCTTTCAGTGAATGAAACTATAACATTTTGGAACATTATGTTCATCACCATAGTGAGAAAATAAATTTAATTTGATAAAAATTGAGATACATATTTGTGGATGGACCCAACATCCACCTGTAGGTCCAAATGAGACATTTGTACGTGCCACAATTTGAGAGAACAATCATACCAAAGTTTGGCACTTTTTTGGTCTTAGGGCTCTTAAGAGACTTTATTGGACTAATGTAGCCAAAAGGATTGGGATGCTTAGGCACTAAAAAGAAACATCCAACAGTGATAACCTACCCAAATGGATGTGTTGACATTGTCATTTTGGTGCCATGAGGTGTAGAATGCAAAATATCACTCCTCGCACCCTATCGCTAAATAAAATTAAAGCATTTTGGAACATTGCATTTGTCGCCACTACAGAAAAATGAATTTGAGTTGATAAAAAATGAGATAGGTATTTGTAGGTGGACCCAAAATCCACTTGTAGGTTTAGATGAGACCTTCCTAGGTGCTATGGTTTGAGAGAATAATCGTGCTAAAATTTGGCCCTTTTTTAGTCTTAAGGCTCTTAAGAGACTTTAATGGTCCAATGTAGCCTTGAAGGACTAGGAAACTTGAGCACTAAAAATACACCTCTAGTAACAATACCCCACCCACCCAGATGTGTTAACATTGTCAGTTTGGTTCCATGATATGTAGAATGAAAAATATCACTCTTAACACCCTTTCACTAAAGGAAACTAAACCATTTTAGAAAATTGTGTTTGTCGCCAATTTGAGTTGAAAAAATTTGAGATAGGTCTTGTAGGTGGACTCGATGTACTATACCTATAAATTTAGACAAGACATTCCTAGGTGCCATAGCTTGAGAAAATAGTCATGCCAAAGTTTGGCACATTTTTAGTCTTAGGGCTCTTAAGAGACACCTCTATACCTATAACCTGCCTACCCAAATGTGTTGGCTTTCTCTTTTTTCACTCTCTCCCTAAGTCTATCTCTCTACCTAACTCTCTATGTTTAACTTAAGCCACCTAAATATTCACTAGCCTTATAAAAATCATTGCACAAAATAGTAAGGAACAAAGAAGGAAGAATTTATTTAGAAAGTGAGAAGGTTGAAATCCTAAGCATGGACATAAAAGATATCCTCAAATGCTTTGAAACACTCATTTCCCTTCAAATTTCTCTCTTGATATCACAACAAAGTTCATAGATAACATGTTTTATCTCTCCTAGTGTTCATTGTGCTAGGGATCTTAAAATTAAATGATGAAAAGAAACTTAATTTAATTTTTATTTTCAACAATGAAAGAAAAAATATAATGCAGGAAATGTGGAAGCAACATAAAGCTTACTAAGACTAGTGGTAAACATGTTTTAAAATTAGTTGTGAAGGGTTAAATCCATAACATTCTACTTAAACAACTCAGAGGAAAACATTCCTTTTACCAAAATACAATGAGAATCAATTGGAGGACTACATAGGATTTCCTCTACACTCTTTTTTGGTAATATATATTCATAGGATGGTGGAAAACGAATGTGATAAGACATCAATTCATAAAAACATGGATAAATGATTGACTTGTAGAGAAAGTCTTTATGGTAAATATAGGCGAGGGAAGGTGAAAAATGAATGTGATAACACATCACTTCATAGTTGTGAAGGATTTCTTCTGCAAAATAAGTCAATATTTAAAACATGGATAAACATTGCTCACACGTTTTGTATTGTATCTTAAACATCGAACTAAGAAAAAACTTAGATTGTTATAGATTGAAACACATCAGACCAGTAATTAGCTATTTTCTTGTTATATTTTGTGGAGTGTTAATGCTTTAGTCAATCATAAAATTTGAAGTTGGGAAATGAAGATTGGTTGTCTATATAACATTTAGAGAATTGAAGTCATCATTTAGAACAAATTGTGTCATCATAGGAACATTACATAGTTTGTATGTACTAGTAATAGTGAAAAGTTGCATTCTTGCTTTCAAACTGTTTGTATTATGTTTGCTCTTCCAAACATACTTTTATTGTCTTATTGAAAGTATGAAAGTAGAATAGTTGTATTAGTGAAGAGTCATTTAGGGAACATCCCTAGATTAAGATTTTATAGCTTAGTTTGCATACATACAAGATTTACATTCATCTAAATACAAAAGCACTACTTTCTATTGAATGTGTCCCTAGATTGTCATAGACTCAAAGAAGTAAAAGTCTTGACTTTATAGTTGAAAATAGATTTTTAAGAATGTGACAAGAGTTGTGAATAGATTTATAGGTTGAGAAAAATTAAAACTTAGAAAATGGATCTAGAGGAATAACAATGTTGATATCTAGGATAGTTGCTAATAGTGTTGATGATCTACTAGAGATTTAAGGGAGTGATTACATTGATACATAGTGTAAAGACTTAATTCACAAGTAGTTAGAGGTGAAGAATGCTAGAAACAAAGTTGATACATAAAAGTACAATAGATGAAATACTCACTCATATGAGTTAGTCACGATACACTTGAGGAATAGAGAATTGCCTTGCAATTAGATGATGGATGTTTGGTGTAGCTTGTTTGGGAGAGAATATGAAGCATTGTTTCTTGATCTATGTTGCACTAAACTATAGACATTTGTGATTGGATTCATATTCAATAGCATAAAAGGCATATAGGAGACTACAATGAGAGCAAGGGTTGCAATTGTGAAGAGTAGGAGGGGAATAGAGAGAGACAGGGAGGGGGAGAGAAAGAAAGAGATAGAGCAAGAGAGAGAGAGAGAATGGAATTATTGTTAAATGTTAATTGTTGTGTATAGTAAGTTTATTGCTAATTATTTTACAAATTGTGTGTTTATTGTTAGTTTTTAAAGCTTCTATTTGCTTGGAGAATATGAAATTATCTACTAATTGCACCAACCATGAGAAGGTGGAAGCTTGTTTCACACTACGTACATACATTAATAGGGCCTTAGTAGAAATAAATAAATAAAATAAAAGATATATGTACTCAAATCACAAAACTTAAGAACTTCATAATATACTTACAAACTATATAACTTATGTGTTATTCTACCAATTCAATCCAATGTACCATGTGGATCCACTCTACTCTTTATGGTATCAAGTATTGCTTCATAATTAGATTTGTGAACTTTGCATAAGTTCTTATTCAACGGTCTACCCTCATATTTGATCAATTAAATATTTGATACAAGGTTAGAATAATGAAGAATTCTCCTATGTGTGTTAGAGCCCTCAAACAATCACACATTTTCATTGGGTACCTTCTAAGCCATGTTGTAGTAACAACCACTGACCTTGTAGGATACTCAATGTCTTTTACATATATGATAGGGGTTGTCAATTTCAATTTTGTCTCATCACAATGACCCAAATAATTTGTTCCTTCTTCATTATCTTCATCCACAATAATTGCATAAGCATGCCTTGCATTGAATTGTACAAAAAATGATTAATTTAATAATGATAAAAAATATTACATAATAAGATAAAATATTAATTTTAATTAAGTAATGCATATAATACCTAGTTGAATTAGATCTAAAATATGGTCAAAGTCAACTGATGATTCCATCTTTGTGAGCTGTAGTGTTCTTGGAAGTTGATATGTCTCAAGTGGGACTAAAGTTCTAGAACACCATTCATCGAACTACTCTTTTGACTCACATTCATTCCAAGCAAAATCTCATACACAAAGAACAAAAGAACACCATCTACCTTATATAAATAGTACATGAACCTACATTTGAGCTTCTAAAAGAGTGGACTCACTTGATCTTATTACTATATAACAATCTTCATATTTTGCAGTGTTAGCTTCTTCTACCAACCAAAAAATCTATGAATTATAGACTTACCTAAACATTCTAAATGGAACTTGTTCCCCTTGGCCTTCTACATCTTCCTATCTTGTCACTTCATTGAAAAGTGTTATAATTTGGAAGTTATTTTCTATTTTGTATTGGGAAGTGTGCCTTGATGTGAAATGAACTAGTTGTTGATCCAATTGGTTGATGCCTTGTACCTCCTAGTTGATCTACCTCTTGTGTAAGTTTTCCCTTGTGTTTGGATGTTGTTTTGTGTCATCTTGGAATGAATATGAAGTAGTGATGGTGACAAGTTGTCATTGATGTCAAAAGTGTGTTCAGTTGTCAGTGATGTTGCAAAGTTACCATAGTTGTTGCAGGACATCAAGAGGAGATAATTGTTTATTGTTTGGTCAGTTCACAAAGAAGAGTTGGTTTGGTTCTAGTATGTTTTGCTTTGAAGGAGCTCAGCTAATTAAGTCATAACTAGCAGGAAGTTTTAGGTGTTCATAATGTTCTTCATGGTTAAAGGGATATGTGATGTCAATTGTCAGGTAATGTTGTCAGTTCATATGAAGTTGTTGTTTCATGATGCTTCCATTTGATCAGGATATCTTCATAATACTCACATTGGTGCTTTGGAATAAGAGGATCAGATTAGAGATACTTGGGAATATCAAAGATGTCAAGAAAGCTTCATTTATGTCTTCATCATCAAGACTATCTATATGATGTTGTCTTTGAGATTATTGTTGAGAAGAGTTGAAAGGCTATTGTTTCAGGATATCTTAACGACAAAAGAAGCAAGGTGGTCAAGGTTAGAGTTGTTATTCTAGTCAGAGTAATCTCATGGTGACAGAGTTGTGTTTTACATCAATCTTTGGGTTCTAAAAATGTCTTGAGAATTGCCTCAATACGGATATTCCATTCCCTTCATATATTATCACATATTATATTCCCTTCGTTGCTCTTCACACTTGAAGTGTTCATTTTGTTTTATTTTTAAATTGACCTTTTGAACAGGTCAAAAGCCACTTAAGTGGCAACTTTAAGGGGCTGCTCATCATGGGGAACCGACCCCCTATCTCAAGGAAGACCGATGGGATCGGTCACTTTCATTTAAGGGTGAGCGCTTGGGTGGTAAGTGATAACCACATCCATTTTATGAAAAGCACTTTGTTTATGCCGTTTATAAAGGGGAGCTCGAGTTTATAATTTTTTTTTTAGTTTTCAAAAGGCATCGAAAATATGGTGAGGAGCATGTTTCTAAAAATGAAACTAGTCATAAACAAAAGCCATCAAATGTTAAGGAGGGAGCCCGATTTCTTTAAAAGAAATTTATGTTTTATAAAAATAAAAAAAAAGGGGAGGCATCTATCTATGCTTTTGAAAAGCTTTTATAAAGCATAAAATACATTGTGAAAAAGGCACGATTTTATAAGGAGGAGCATGTTTTGCTTTATTAGAAATTTTCTATTTCCAATGGAATAATATGGAGATAATAAAGGTTTTTAAGGTTTTTTTTTTTGTGTTTCTAAAAGGGCAATTTTCTTGAGAATTATCCCTCATGACAAAAGGAGGGAAGTTATAAAATCTAATATTAGAAGATTTGTGTTTGAAGATTGATTTATTTTTTGAAGAATCGTTTTGCACAGAAGATGAACAATTTGAAGGAGATTTTTTTTGGAGTTCACAGAATATGAAGAGTTGGAAGAATCTTGTTTTTGTTTGGATCTGGATTTCTTGTAGGAGGATATCAAGAGAAATATTTTGTAACAAAAAGATTTGTGGAGATGAAGAGTTTTGTTTGTTTGTAGGGGAGTTGAAGATATTATTACAGGTTCTTCATGAAAAAGAAATTGAAAGGTCTCAAATATGGAAGATATTCTTTTATCTGTGACAGGGGCAATATGATTTAAAATTTATTGAAGGTTAAATGATATTTTTGAATAGGATTCTTTTGCAGGAATATGAAGGATCATGCAAAGTTTGAAGAAGAATTTGAAGAGATTATTGAAGAATTGATTAGGCACAGAGGAATATGAAAAGATTTTTCTTTGCAGGTGGAAGGACATTCAACTTGTATAAAATTGTTTTTCAGGTGCATTGATGATGTGTCTTGAAAGACAGAGATGAAACATACAAAATGAGGTAGTGTTGTTGAATGGATCAATATAGAGGATTGATAGGTGTGTTGGAGAGTGAATCAGAATTCAGATGATTTCTGTTTATGATTTGGGTTAATGAGAAGAATGATCATTTGACAAACATGTGTTTTGTATTGAAACAGAGAAACCCTCTGAGTTCTTGTTTTTAGTTTGTTCTGTATTAGGGGTTGGTGCTCCTTGAAGTTGATGCTTCTAAACATTGTTGCCAGTGAGGCACAGAATGCCAGTGAGGCTTGTAGGTCAGTGAGACCTCTCAATTGTCAGTGAGACATAATATTCAGCCAGTGAGGCTTTGTAAGAAGTTTTTAAAGTTAAGCCAGTGAGGCACTACATGAGTGGTTTTTCTACCCCTGAGGGTTTTCCACTCAGTAAAAAGCTTGTGTCATGCTTCTCATTGATTTCTTCTGTGTGTGTGCACATTAATGGTTTGATCATGTTTTTGTTTACATATGTTATTACAAGTCTTGTGCATATAAACTCAACAAATCATTAATGTATTCCTTTCTATTTGTTCTGAAAGAGAAAGCTTGCAAAAAGTTGTAAAATGTTTGAAAACTAATACAACACTGATTCACCCCCCCTCTCGGACTCCTACAAGTAGGTGTCACTCTCATCCTACTCCATGTGTTTGCGAGAGAACAAGATCATGGACTAGTGCCTAATCATCATCATGGAGGAAGCTCCATCCTCTTGTATGGTCATTGTGGTGACTATGTCACATGATTAGTGAAGTCTTCTACTTTGTGCCTTGTTTGGTGCATTGGGAATGTTTTCTAGCATGTCATTGTGCTTGTCACAACACCTTGTGTACATGAGAGTGCAATACGACATGTAAATGTTGCACTTGCAAATGCAAAAAAAATGTTCATCTAGTGTTTGTTCAGTTAATGTATGAAGCAAAATATTGTGGCATTATAATGTCCAAGTTGGGAGGATAACTATGACAGGTTATGAAAATTTCTTATGACACCTGTTTAAGGAATATGTTATATTTAGCATGAGGATTCTTCTTGGGATGTGGGTGTTAGACTTTGACTAGGAGATTTAGCCACCACTTTTGGATGGTGTTAGCTCAAGGTTTTGTGATTCTCCTTTGGTGGTTTAATGTATTGGTTTCTTTATTTATTGAGTGCTTGGGATGTAGTTTGTATATTGTATTTGTAGTTATTGTTATGCTACCATTATTACTCTAGATCTAAGTGTTGGTGTTGTCTCTTGTGAAGGCTCCTTGCTTAGATTTTATTGTAACCAACATTTAGAGGCTCAGTTTTTTCCAAAAGGGTCTTCCTACGATACGTCATTCTATTATGGTGAATGATTTTATTGCGTTGTTTCTTTCCTAAATAAATATTTTAGATTGTAATTATGTTCATCTCTCCTATTAGATTAGTGTAGGAAGCATTTTTGCACCTTAAATTCATTTCACAAAGAGGATACACTTCTAGTCTTGAGAGTCATTAGATTCAACACTAAATAAGAATCACCCTCTTTTAGCAAGCACAGAGATAAGTACAACCATACCTCACATTTACATTTATAAAAACAACATTAATTGTTTAATTATCACTCCCATAACTATCAATTATTAATCTAGGTTAATTTATGCTTATATGCGTACATCTTATTAATTTAGTCTAAATTATCATTAAGGAAAGTTTGTTTTCCTTTACAATTATAATTTTTTATCTCCTTTGAAACCCTCATGAAAAATTTAATTAAATCTCTATATTTGAAGTTAAATTCAATTAAATTAATTTGAATTATAAATGTAAAAGTAGTTTTAAAAATAATATATAAATTTTTAATATTTAATTTGAACTCAATTAAACAATAATTAACCTAATTTTTAAATTAATTAAATTATTTTTAAACATTTAAAATTATGTACTGGGTTTCTTTTATAATAAATTTTTACCCCTCTTTAAAAAAAAAAATTAATTTAATTATGTTAAAGCATTTATCTTATTTATAAAGATAAATAAAAGTAATTTAATTAAATAAATTTAAATTATAAATTTAAAAAATAGTATTTAAGAATTTAAATTTGTAATATTTAATTTAATAACAATTCTCTTGGAGTTCAAAGTAGTTTAAGTCAATTATAAATATGTGAAAGTAATTTAAAAATTATATTAATAAATTAAATTATTATTTTTTTGATGAAGATCATCCCTTATGGTGTTGGGAGCCAACAAGACTTGATCCTTAGTGGGCTCATTCAAAACCTTTTAACATCACCAACAAACCAAGGGCCCTTTGACATTTAAATTTAATTTAACAATTATTTTCTTTAATCTTTAAAAAAAGTTAATTCATTTATAAACATTAAAAGGTAATTTAATTATATAAATTAAAAATTACTTGCTCATAAGGGTGTGGTGTGGTGGTCAAGTCACAAGGTTGTTGTGGTGACCTCCAACAAATTGGACCAGACTAAAAACCCTAGTACCCCCATTAAAAAAACTAATTAAAAATTTTAAATTTTAAATTCATAATATCTAATTAGACAACAATTCAAAATTTAAACCCATTTATGCAAAACACGATGGAGCGGCAGGCACTGGGCGGGAAAAGATTTTCAAACAACACTGGCAGCAGTGGGCCGGCTTTGTTCAAAGGGGAGATTGAAGATGGAGCAGACGAGGATGACCCAGATGATGAGGGTGATGAGATTTAGGATGAATGGACAGATTACGATTCTGAGGAGGATAAAAGACTTATGGACATTTGGTTGTAGGTGCAACATTCCATTGCAAGAAACCCTGCCACGACTATTGGTTCAGGGGTGGGCATCTGGGGCTCACGAGGGGTTTCTTGTTGCCTTCTCTAGGGATGGTGGCTTCTCCTCTGGTTGCTACCTCCTCCAAGGTGTTGGACGCCCCTACGAAAGATGTGTCAAGCGAGTGGTTGCAAGGAATTCCTTGTTTTGGCTCAGACCTGGTTGATGGAGCTGCAGGCGCTTTAGCTACAACTGAAGCTCTGGTTTCTACTTTGGAGAAGGGCTCTGTTTCCCGTAAGAAGTTTGGCCCAGTGATAGGGGCTTCCCTTGATGGGCTTTGTACTGTGGCTTCATCGAAGGACACCCCTGTGGAAACTATTTCTTAGGACTTACCTGGTGCAGTAGCTGCTCTTGGCCAAGTTTTGACGAATGGACAGAATCAACATATCATCATCTCAGATGCTCTCATTGAGAGGTCTATTGGGTGGCTTAGCAATTCGCTTGTTGGGAGGTTTTGTGGAAATCGTCTCAACATTGATATTGTTAAGAACTGGGCACTTCAAAATTGGAAGTTGAAGGGGTAGGTTGTTGTGGCTGCACTGCCAAACTGCTTCTTCTTGTTCTCTTTTTCGAACTCTGAAGATTGCTCACGGATCCTTGCTAGCCCTTGGTTTCTTGGGCATAATGGGCTATGCCTTCAAATTTGGTCTCTGAGCTTCACTCCTTCAAAACCTTGCATGAATAAGGTTCTTGTCTGGGTTAGGTTGCCAGGACTTCCACTAGAATACTGGGACGAGGAGATATTTATGGCTATTGCTGCGACATTTGGGTGGTTTGTTGGGGCAGATACAGTCACAAAATTTAAAAGACAGTTGTTGTTTGCTAGATTTTGTGTGTTTGTGGAGGTTAATAGGGTGCTCCCTTCTAGGATTACCCTATTATCCAAGTTTGGAAGTTGGGAACAACAGATTGAGTTTGAGCATTCTCTTGTTGTTTGCCATTGTTGTCACAAAGCCAATCACTTTGATGCTGTTTGTCCTAGTAGCAAGAGGCATTGTTCCGTCAGAAAGGAGTGGAGGTCCTCTGTTGTGGAAGCGCCTACGTAGGATAATAGGGAGACTGAGATGAGGATTCCTTCATCAGAGGTGGGGATTGGTGACTGTAGAGATGTGATGGGAACCCCTCTAACTAAGATGCATGGTGCTACTGAGACTTCGAGTGGACCCCTAGGTCTTCCTGGTTATTCTAAAAAGATGAGATTTGAGCAAAAGGATTCCATCAAGTTGTGCAAAGGTTCTCAAAGTTCCTTGGAGCAGTTCGATTTCAAACCACCCTGATTTTTGGCTGGATGTTTGTTGGGGTTTGTCGACCCCTCGTTTGTTCTTTCTTGTGGTTGTGTTGGTTTGGTGTTGTCTGTTTGGTGGTTGTCCTTTGTAGTTTTGCTGGGCTTTTTGTTGTGCTGTTAATGTGTTGTCTCTGGCTCTTTTTGGCCTTGTTCTACCTGGGGGCTACTTTGTATAGGGTTCTGGACCCTTTTTTCCAGTTGAACTAATAAAAAACAATTCAAAATTTAAAACAATTTAACATATTTAATAAAAAAAGGGTAAATGATGGTTTTTTCTTAGGGATCCTTGTCATTGGAAAGTACACTAAAATACATAATGTCTAAAAGAAGTTTCAAATATTTTAAAGAAACATTTTTTAATCAAAGTTATTTTATTTATTTAAGAATTTATTTAATTTTATAGAATTATTATTATTTTTACATAGTTTATTTATTTTATATTTTTATATTGTTTACTTTATTTGGAGATTACAATTCGTTGCTACCACACAGACAGATTTTAACTATTTACTTAAGAGTTGTACCATTTTAATAATTAATAAAGAATCATTTTATTTTATTTACTTTAAAGTTATTTTATAGTTATTTAATATATTTTAGGAGCTATGAACCGGCTACAATATCAGGTGGGCAGGGGGAGACTGGACCTCGTGACCATCTTTACCGCAACGGAATTACTTAGCCGATCGAGCCAGAACCCCTGCCATTTAATATATTTTATTTTACTTTAAAACTATTAAAGAATTATTTTATTGAGTTAGTTTTAATTTTTTTTGTTTTCTATAGCTTTTGTGATTTTCTCACTTTTTTTTTCCAACCTTTTTCATTTTTTTTTTTAATTTTCCAATAGTTTTTATTTGTTTATTTTTTCAAATTTTTATGTTTTTTCATCATCATCTTTTTTTCTTTTTTTTTAAGCATAAAAATGAGTGCTCTCATCCCCACCCCAATGTGACACTGGCATAAATAATTAACAATTTAGCACCTTGCATTGAGCAGACTTATTCGACTTCAAAGGAGGCCAAGGGCCCACCTTAATTTTGAATTCAAAATTAGACAACTTTAATTTATTTTGACTTTGACTTTTTGAAAGGCCGCTTCTTGGAATTTGTATCCAGATCAAGTTGATTCATAAAGGTTAATTTTTTGAATTAAGTTACGTAATATTATATTGGATTAAGTACACTCAAATTCTGGGCGGCCTCATTCAAAGCAGTACACTCAAATACTGGGCAGTGGGCGGCCCCATTCAAACCAAGGCAACTATTTCTGACCCCTTGATTGGCGGTTTCATTCTCTCATTATTTTTGGTGACCGTTACAAACTCCTGACGGCTTTGTAGCAGTTCCAGAGCATCTCATTTAATCATTCTGGCGGCTCTGTAGCGGTTACATGTTAGTTTACATTTTCACTCACAGCAGTCGCCTTTCATCCTCTAATGTGGGGCCCCACTTAAGAGGGAGCAGTTACACATGCATTACCCCATCACTTCAGATTCCTATTAAACGGTTTCTTCTTTATCATGGAGCATTATTTGGTTAGCGGTCATTGCAGCTATCTCAGTAATAGATTTTAAGAATGAATGAATGAATTTTAATGATGTTCATGAGACCAAACAGTCTAAGGGATCAAGAAGTAAATCATGGAATTAAGCGGTGCTTCATACAGCTATAGAAATGGCCCCTACACCTTATCACATGTTGTTCTGCGTCTGCCCTGAACTGTTAGTGTTCTACTCATTCCACATGGAAGAGAAATTTATTATTATATTACTTTGGTAGTGACTAGGAAGTAGGCCACACAAGCCAACAATCTACATGTCCTTTTTAGTTTTAAAAATATTCAATAGTTTTTTCAAATACTTAAAAATTGAAAAAATAAATAACCAAATAAAACATTTAAGTATGATAATTGTAGAAGCTCATGAATTGTTATGTTGAAACATTTAAATTTAGATTGTTATCCCATGTCTCTATGCCCTTGCATAAATGGATTTTCTTAGCCCTATGTAAATTTTAAATTATATATAAAGGATAATTTGGAATATTTCTCTATTATAGTGAAGCAACTACATTTTAGGGATTAAAAATAAGTTCTCATGAAAAATATGTCATGTGATTGCATATATTTCCTTCCCTTTTTTTAAAAAAAATTTCTTCTAAATTTTATCTCTTAAATTTTTTATATAAATAAATAATTGTTCATTGATAATTTATTTTTGTTTTTTTATAAAGTAAAAAACTGCAAATTAAGATAACTACTTAAAATAAGTAGAAAAATAAAATATTCATTTGTCTCCTTAAAAAATTGAGTAGTGGTTGATAACTAAAACAAGTGCCACGTAGTGGCTAGTACCTGCGTTGTAGTGTTGTTATTATAGTATTTGTTTAGTTGTAATTTTTTTGTTCATTAGCTATTGGTTGTATATAGTATTTGTTTAGTTGTAATTTTTTTGTTGATTATGTATTAGTTGTATAGACAAATTGCATTCCAATAATTGAAAAATTAATTTTTGAAGAGTGTTGAAATGTCTTAGGTAAATAAAATTGAAATCTCAAAAATAATCTAATTTGGTAAAAATAAAATAGCACTAAAATATTTCCTAACTATAAAATTAAACTTTAAAATATTGTAAGTTTGAAGAATAAAATAAAAAATGTAATAACATGGCAAAATATTTTTGGTGATACTGTATATTTTTAACTTTTGACTAAATAAAATTGAAATCCTAGAATTTTAACTATAATGATCACATACAAAAGACTATCGGGTTAAGATTTGTTATTTGAAGCATTCAAAAACCCTAAAGATTTAAATGTCAAGATTAAAAACAAAAACCAAGGCCATCAAATATTGAAGTTTGATATTTTAAAATAAATAGTACAAAGTAACAACCCATGGAAGATTTAATAATCAAAAAACCGTTGAGCCAATGAAGTAAATAACAATCACTGCACAATGATATTGTTGGATAAAGGGGCTAAAAGACTTGTGAACTAAAAAACAATTTTGAAAAAATTCAATTGTTTTTTCCAACACCTCCAGAGATATTAACTCGATAGATTGTCCTCGTCATAATTTTGATTTGGAAAATGTAGGGTATTTATAAAATTTTGGGGTAAAAGCAACTTGCATAACTCGATAGATTGTCCTCGTCTCTCGTCATAATTTTGATTTGGGAAATGTAGGGTATTTATAAAATTTTGGGGTAAAAGCAGTTTGGGTAGTTGAACGGTAATAGTTAGGTGAACTGCACCTATTTTTAATATTTTCAATTTGTTACGAATAAGTTTTGATTTAAGTTTTTTGATTTAAATAATATAATAATAATGATTATAATGATTAAAGAATTAATTAATGTAATAATATTATTACTTTTATAATTTAAAATAAATATTGTAAGTTTGAAGAATAAAATTAAAAATGTAATAAATTTTTTTAAAGTTTTGACTAAATAAAATTGAAATCCAAAATTTTTAACTTTTGAGTAAATAAAATTGAAATCCCTCAAATAATCTAATTACATAAAATAAAATGTGTAGAACCCTAAAAACTAAATTAAAATTAAATTACTGAAGCAAAAAATTAATCGCCATCCATTTAGGCATGACTTAACTAGTGGGAGACAAAATTTGTGTTCATAATTTGTTTACTTGCCACGTGCTCCCCTCAAACCACAATTCTCTCCACATTTATAGTTTTTTTGCACTCTCCGACAATCGAGAGAAGAGGTCATTTTTTTTAACCAATGACAATACAGATAAATCATTTTTCAATAATTTTTTGTTAAAAATTTATCATGTTGACATAGGAAAAGTACAAATTTCAATCAAATTTGTCTGACAAGAAAAATAATCCTTTCTTTTGATTGGTTTACAATCAATAAATTAATAACAAGATAAGTGTGAACTCATTGCAATAGTACCTGGCCGAAGGCAAGTACTAATAAGCTAAGCAGCCACATGGGGACCTACCCTTAGTATAGAAAAATAAACTCCTTTAACAATAAATCTAGGATACACTATCTCTTGCACTATGATTTATGATTAAATCAAATAATCGAACAATATAAATAACTAGATTTAAATCAAATGCTTCAAAATTGAATAATTGAAGAGGGATGAATGTTTAGTTGATTTATCATGAAGTGATGAAAGAGGGATAACTGTTTTGTTGATTTTATGATGAGGTGATCTATGCTTTCATGTTAACTTTGGTTTACTACAACAAGTGATTAGGATCTAAAATTTAACTATAGATCAATGATTAATTTTGTTGGAAACTAATTTAATGCAAATAAAGTTATTGTGTGGTCTAAGATAAGGTTGTGTAGTGCATCCTAATACTTAATATGTGACCTAGTCCTAAACTGATATGATATCTAGAATATATTATACTTTTATATATTTTTTTGGCTTATCACTACTTTGAAAAAAATACAATAAGACCTACTTTTAAGACATGAAAAGTATAAAAAACAATATTTGAAAAAAAAGATGTGGTACAATGTTAAATATTAATTTGGCTTATATTTAGAATGTTAAAAAGTATAAGATATTTTAGAATATATTATACTTTTATATATTTTTTTGGCTTATCATTATTTTGAAAAAAATACAATAAAACTTACTTTTGAGACATGAAAAGTATAAGTAACAACATTTAAAAAAAAAAGGTGTGGTACAATGTTAAATATTAATCTTAAAATACATATGATTAAAGCAAACACCTATAAAGTAGCTCGCAAGAGGAACATCATCTTATTTATGAAAAATTGAAATGAAACAAAGGATAATGACATATAGTGATGTTTAAGAAAAAACAACTCTTTAAATTGCATGTTTCAAAGCTGATAAATATACTCAAAATGGGGTTTCATGATTACCTACACTTTTATACCATAGTCATCATAGAGTTTCTAGAAATTAAGAAACCCATCCAATGTATTCTTTCCAAAATAGTGATTTTCTAAGCCCATAGAAAGTAAAGGTAGAAAGTCACAAGGATGAATAGGGTTTCAAAATATTATTTAAAAGACGAGACTTTAGCACACGAAACTAAACTTAAAAACCCATGTGTTGCTTTTAAGGATTTTGAAGGCCAATTATAGGTAGCACATCAAGGGAAAGGTAGACAAGACATTCATAGGATTGCCACCACACACATCTCCCGTCATATTTTCTGTCATAATCATAAGACTACCAGTCAAGTTGTACGTATTTTGTCGTATTTGCTCTCCATAGGAAAATATTGTTTCCTCGGGATAATTTAGGCAAACGAAGTTCAAGTTAACTTAGATTAGGAGTGTGCTCAAGTGTACAGTTGTTATTTATTTACCAAGTCACACAGTGAAGTGTCAATAAGTATTGCAAGTCTCTGTTCCAGGGAGGTGCATGGTTGCGTGAGGCATGTTGGAGTTCAAGTTAGGATTATGGATGTGGTAGCTATTTGTTGGGTAATCCAAATTGCTTACAATTCAACTTTTCTCTAAAATTCAAAAGATCAAGTTTATTATGAAAACGTTAACCATAGAAAAAGAAAGAGGTTGATTTGGACCCAAAATAGCAATCATGTGCCACCAAAATTGAAGTGATCAACACTCAGGTATCTGGATAGACACTATTTTGAATTTTCTAGAACAATTTTAGCATCTCCAGTTTATTTATTGGTTTTTGTTATCCTTTCAACAAACATGGGGAGGCAATATTTAACATAACTCAGTGGTTTAATTGGCGTCTGCATTTGCTAACTCATAGTCTAGTGACAACCTAAAGTGACTTCGCTATGATGATGACCCAGTCACAAGCTGTATCAAGTAATCTCAAGTAAATTTTGGCAAAATAAAACTCCTCATATGAGGCTTCTATGCTAAAAGCTTCTCTAAACTTGATGGTGCATTCCACAAAACTTTGTTGATGGTTGGGTGAGTGCTTGCAATCAACACTTAGCAGAATCAAAAACAAATACACAAGATTCAACATTAAACAATAGAAAAATTTCCAAGCTTTCAAATTGACAATAGCTTTGGTTTTCATTGTATCGAAGCATTGAAATCTGAGTGAAAATCAAGGCGTGGGTGAAGTGGATTTTCTTTGTCTTGATAACGCACATAATTAATGTGGGAGCCGCTTTTTAAACCACTTAGATGTAGATATTAAAAAGAAGTATCGGGCCAAAAATATCAATCAGCGAAGTTGGTGGCTCTTCTTATGATAGATAGAACAAAAGGGTGCCCCAATAGCATCCTAGAATTTATTGCAAGCATCCATCGTTATGTATTTTTAATGCTTGTGTTTGGAAATTCCTTGTTAACTACTATTCACTGGTTCTAACGCAAAAAGGAATTGGAAGGAATTGCATCTTTCTGCAGTAGAGAGGAAGCTAATTGTGAATTTAACCTTAAGTCTTCTGGTGTGTTTGCTGGAGTGCAAGTGTATTTTGATAGCAACATATCCTTAATCACATCAGGTGCAATATATTGGCCCTTAGTTTGCTACCACAAATCCCAAAGTACCAAGTAAGGACATTGGCTCTTATATTTATTAAGGTTTGATCATATGCAAAGGAGATTTGAGTCAAGGCAATAATTTCAATACCTCTGCTTGAAAAACATTCACAGTGAACACATTGAAGCAGCTTATGATAGCTTGTTTGACATCGAGACCAAGTCTATCCATAGTCCTAATAGTGAATATTCAAGGCCTGACCTTGTCTTGTCCTCACTTCTACCTGCATTTCTCTAAGTAATATATCACGAAAGGTGCTCTTTATTAATTAGAAACCCTCGTTTTACCTAAAAATTATAAATTAGAAACCCCTTGATCTTTCTCTAAAAACCCTTCTATCTACAGAATTAAGGGAAGAGTTACGCATGAAAAATAAAAAATTATGTAAATATCTTGCGCTCAATTAAATTTTGACATATTTTTTGAAAAGGCAGTAATAGGCCACTTGCAAACAAAAGGGTTTTTTACACATATGCATGGGTTTGCAAAGGATAGATTGGATTGAGCTAATGCAAATGAATGCACACGCAGTACACACCAACACCCTAGATTTAGTAAGATAGGAGTGTATAAGATCATAATCCCACCTTGCTACCTTTATTTAGGCGTAAAATGCAAGTCCCATGATGAGGAAACTAACCGCTTTCGATCACCTAGGATCACTCTATGGTGCAAGGGGAGAACATACACGAGATGCACCCCTGTTTCTAGAGGGCATTTGCACTTGGTGATAAAATCAATGTGGCTTGTGCGGTGAGTAACTTCCCTGGTCTAACTAGTATTTGGTGCACTACGATCTCATATAGTCGAGAGGTCTTAACTAGGCTTTAAAAGCTTGCAAAGGGAGTCCCCGATATATGCTAGGTACGTGGGGTACAAACTATGAACACTAGCCTGTTGAAGGCATGTGACAAGAGTGGTTAAGCTAATGCCACTTCACCTTGTGTTCGAAATTACTTGGGGCCCCAAGGATGTGCCAATGACTACATGACTAGATTGGGGTACAAGTTTCCTTCCCCCCCTTTGATATACCTTACCAGAATGCGTGGTTGAGGTCTGTTATGTCAGAAATTGTCCTCCTATATGGAATGGAACAATTTCCCTTGGTTTAGCTCCTCGCCTTTGGTGACCACTTAACCTCTTTGTTTTTGGGCCTTCCCAAAACCCTAATTGGCTTGTGTCTAGTTGAAAAATGTTCATTTTCCAAGATAACTATTAATGAAACCTGGAAAGAGAATTTGGATTATGGGTCCCTGGAACCCCCTAGAAGTAGATCTGGTCGGAAAATAGGGGACTAGACTCGGGCGCCCACGCACTAGTCCTATCCTATTTTTTAGGATTTTAAATCTTGGTGAGGTGTCGGCTCTCGCTGTGCACCCCAGGACTCTATTTTCAAATTTTCGTTTTCACGCGATATCGAGACATTATTTCAAAATTGGAATTTCCTAAGGTTAGATATATAAAAAATTCATTTGAAAATCATTTCATCACACACGATCTTTATGCAAGCTTGATGCCAAAACTCTATTGAAATTGCCATTGAAGGTCAATGACTTGTTGAAGCTTTTGAAAGTTATTTGAATTTTCTATCATGGAGACAATGGATGGAGATTAGGAACTAAGATCTTAAGACTATATTGCTCTTCCTATGGTTTGTACACCTTTTGCATAATCGAGAGAAGGGTTGAAGCCTCCAACATTGAGCTTGGAGATCCTTTGCGGACATTGTTGATTCGCCTTCTTGTTCATGCAAGTCTTCATTTTTTTCATCTCCTTGAGGTAAAGTTGTATGTGTTCATTGAATTGAAGCAAGTTATTAATCTTCCTTTGATTGAGACATCTAGGGTTTGATATTTCTGCATACGTTAGGTTTGCACACACGTCTGCAAATCTTTATTTCTGGCTACTGGTGAGGTAGGAATACTGAAAACTGGGCTTGACTGAGGCAAGCTCCTATATAGCCACAACATATTTCTCCTCCTTTTGTAGGTACAAATCATGTTTGATAGGATACGACGAAAAGGAGAAATAGAAAGACGGATCTCACGAATACAGTTGTTACTAAATTTTAAAGTTTTAGATCCTGACACTTTCGGGACTAATGAGCGGGCACCCTAGTCCAACTGGGGAGATTCTCAAAGATCTGAGAGCTACTAGAGGTTACTTGACAGCTGATGTGGAAGATTTTCACAGACGGAAAGTTGCAGGACTAATGAGCGGGCGCCCTAGTCCAGTTAGCCCTTAATTTATGGGTGCATGATATCTGAACCTTATTCTTTGCATTTTTGTTATCTATTTTGTCTGCTTCATCTTTGGATTCAGTTAATTTATGTTACAAGGTGTAATTAGGGTTTAATTGACTAGTGAATAAGGGCACTTGATAAAACCCTAGTTTTGACACCTGATCAGAACTAATTAGCATTATGGAATGTACAAGTAACCTATAGCTTGATCCCAAGCTCGGCTCTTGTCTTCCCAATGTTTAGTTGGTGGAGAAATAGGACTTAATCTTGTTTAAGGAAACCTACTTTTTCACCCTAAACATTTTGGTGAACCCACGTTCTAAATAATTTGCATCCTTTTAAACTTCAGATCTAAATTAGTTTGTTGTCCTAAAGCACCTTTAGGTTGCAAACCCTCTTTTATGAAAGTGCATGCAGGAATGATATTCTCTATCTTTTCACTAAAAGAGTTGGAAATTATAATTTGGTATTTTGCATAGTGTTTCATTTTCATAAAAGTTCATACCAACATCATTTTACATTTAAACCTTGGGTTAATTAGAGCATGTTAAAATGTCTGATTATTTTTTGCAAGATTTTTATATATATGATGAGCCATTTAGTTTTGTTGACTTCAATATGTTAGATGAAGCCCTTGAGGATTTTATCTCGATTGAACATTCCACTACGACTTCTAAACTATCATTGTTTCAAAGAGTTGTAAATGCAAGATCTATGTTCCTAAAACTAAGGAAGAATCTGGGAAACCAAAAATTGTGGTCACCTTATGTTCAGATGCGGTTAAACCACCTTCTAAACTAGTGCTCACTGTTAAAGGTCTTCCACCTTCTTCTCGAGCTCCTGATCACATTTACAACTATGCTAAACAAATAACACATCAAAATTCACAACAACCTAGTCATAATGTGGTTGCTCATTCATATAACACTCAGAATAATAAACAAAGCAAACAACAACTAAACATTCGAATATCTTTACCAGCCTCTCAACCTATGCTTCTTCAAGCACCTCGTTTAACACATAAGGTTGGTCAAGACTATGATCTTGTAGAGAAGCTCCGTGCTACTTCTGCAAAGATATCTCTTTGGGAACTTATACAAACTTCACCTACTTACAATGGAATGCTCCAAGAAGCTTTACAAAAGGTGATTGTCCCACCTACTGTCAAGCTAAATGATGTAGCAGCTCTATTAGATTGTATGTGTGCGACAAAAATAGACATTTTATTTCAACAACATGAGTTGCCATCTTTTGAAGTTCAGAATCAGTATGATCCTTTGATTATCTTCATTACTTGATAAACAAGACATTGATTAAAAGAGTTATGATTGATAATGGATCAACTCTTAATGTTTGTCGTATTAACTTATTACATAAGATTAAAGTTGATACATCCTTGATTAATCTGGAAACGATAAGTATCTGTGGCTTTGACAATGTTGGACGACAATCCGTGGGCACTATAACTCTACCTGTACAAGTAGGGCCTGTGATTGTGCCTACCCTGATTCATGTCATGCCTTGTTCTCTATCTTACAACATGATTCTTGGTAGACCTTGGATCCATGCATTAGGGGCAGTTCCTTCTACTCTACATCATTCAATCAAATTTATATTCAAGGATAAACTTCATACTATTCATGATGATCTTGAACCCGATAATTGCTTGCAAATTGAATCACAAAAACAAGTCATTTGTCATAAGATTTTAAACAATTTGAAAGTTGATTCATCAACTTCTCTTGCCTCAGACAATTTTGTGCAAGAGTCCAAACAATCGAATGCATTACTTGGTGACGATTGGGGTTCATTAGATTTTACATCTTCCATGGGAGAATATAAAGTTAATAACCCTATCCCTGAAACATCAAATATTGCATCGATATCATCTCATGATTTGAATGTGAAACATAAAGCTTCTTTGGTAACGAATTCAGATAATACTTTTACTCACACTGCAAATTACGAAACTTATGAAGCTCCACCTTCTTCCAAAGAAATGGATTCTCTTTATGGTCGAGGATTTTAGATCCTTTATAAAAACTGTGATTATGTAGGTAATGGTTGTGGTATTAATCAACAAGGAATCAAAGTCCCTATAGAATCCTCTTTGCAACAATACTCAAGTGGCATTGGATATAATGATTTCAAGGAATCTAAAGCCCATAGACATCCTACTCTTAATGTGAATACAATATCAACACTTAACTTGATAGTTCCTGAGATGATTGATACTAGTGTCCTCTAAGAGTGATTCCTTTGGATATCTTTTCAACAGATGAAGCGATAATGGAATTCTTGGGTGCTTATGACAATAGTCCTCATTACCATCATAAACGTGGATTACCTTATTGTTTAAACAATAGTGCATATTTTGGAAAAACTACTAGCATGATAAACGCCACTCTAAAGTCTGATGGAGAATCTGAAGACGTACCACAATCACCCGATCTCCTAAACCACAGTACTCTGCTCAATGGAAAGATTGTTGATGTTTTCATGGAGAAAGACAACACTAAAAAAGTTATTCCTATTGGTGAATGCTTACATGTAGAAGAAAAAGAAGAAATGACTAAGTTATTACATGAATTATCTGAATTGTTTGCTTGGAACTATTCATATATGCCTGGCATTGATCCTTAGATTGTAACACATAATATCGTCTTGAAACCAGATGCTAGGTCATTTAAACAAAATGTTCGTAAGATGAATCCTAAGGTTGCACTACTTGTCAAAGCTGAGATAGAAAAGCTTCTACAAGCTGGCTTTATCCACTCTATTGACTATTCACCTTGGATCTCGAATATCGTCGCCGTCGCTAAACCCAATGATCGTATAAGAATGTGTACCAATTTCTAAGATTTAAATCTTGCATCTTTGAAAGATAATTTTCCATTTCCTAACATTAATATGATTATCGATTATATAGCTGGCCATGAATTACTCTCTTTCATGGATGGCTTTTCAAGATATAATCAAATTTTGATAAACCCTCAAGACCAATATAAAACAACTTTTATAACACCTTGGGGTACATTTTGTTGGGTAGTCATGTCGTTTGGACTTAAGACTGCAGGAGCTACTTACCAACATGCCATGAAACTTATATTTCATGATTACATGCACAATATTCTAGAAGACTATGTCGATGACATCTTGGCTAAGTCCATTCATCACCAAGATCACGCTACAAATCTTCGATAGATTTTTGAGTGAATAAGGAAATACAACATGTGACCAAACCCTTGTAAGTGTGTTTTTGGTGTAGACAGTGGAAAATTACTAGGGTTTATCGTTTCAAATTGTGGTATTGAAGTGGATACGAAAAAGATTGACGCAATTATTAATATGCCAACACCTAAGAACATATCCCAACTTCATAGTTTGCAAGGGAAGATACAAACCATTCATTAATTTGTTTCACAATTCATGGATAGGACTTACCCTTTTACGCAATTAATGAAGAAGGATTCATAATTTCAATAGAATTTTGAATGTCAAAAAGCTTTTGAAGATTTAAAAACTTATCTCGCTAACCCTCCTGTCTTACAGTCCATTGTCCCTAATAAACCCTTTCTATTGTATATCTCAGCATCTAATAATGCTCTGGTAGCCTTGTTAGCACAACATAATGTTGAAGGCAAAGAATGTGTTATCTATTATATTGGCCAAACTTTGCTTGATTATGAGGTGCGATACACTGTTGTCGAGAAGCATTGCTTAGCTTTAGTGTTTGCAACACAGAAGCTTAGACATTATCTTTTAATTGTTGAAATACATGTGATGGTGAAATTCGACCCTTTGAAACATCTTTTTGCAAAAATTGATTTGTCAAGTCATCTTGCTAAATGGGTTATGTTGTTGACCAAATTTGACCTTAAGTTTATTTCTCAGAAAGTAATTAAAGAGCAAGCGTTAGCTGATCAGTTAGTTGAAGCTCCTTCACCTTTTACTACACAACATCAGGACACATTCCCTGATGACCAAATTTTAGCCATTACTAAGGATGACAAATGGGAATTGTATTCCAACTGATCAAGATGTCAAACCGGCTCTGGTGCTGGTGTTATATTAATACCCCCTACAAGTAAGCTAATTCCTATGTCTTACCGCCTAAACTTCTCATGCATGAACAACATTGTTGAATATGAAGCTCTTATCGTAGGACTTTGTGCCGCTTTGGCTCTTAATATCAAAAATATCACTGTATACATGATTCATAGCTAATTGTATGACAAATAACTAGATCATATCAAACTAAGATTGACAAACTATATCAATATCATGAGTTTTCTCTATCTCTATTAAAACAATTTGCATTGTTTTCAATAAATACTATTCCCAAGAAAGACAACCGACATGCGGATGTAATGGCAAGCACAACTTCCCTTATATCCCCTGATGATTCTCCTGGGGAGTTTAATTTCACTATCCATAATTTTAAAACACTAACAATTGAAGACCCTATAGTTGCGAATTCAAAACTTTGTGGTAATACATATACCGATGAGTGGTTCTCCCATATATTTAATTATTTGTGTGATGGAACCATTCCTAATTTAACATCCAAGAATGCCCAAATCCATCTATGCAAAATAGTGGCACGTTACATTATCTTGTCGAATGTGTTATATAGACAAAGCTACAATGGAGTTTTACTCCGATGTTTAAGTAATTCATAAATCATGATAACTTTAGAAGAAGCTCACTCTGGTGCCTGTGGAGGGCATTTTGGGGGAAAATCCTTGGTACAAAATTGTTAGGAATGGGATACTATTGGCATCACATGGAACAAGATTCCTTTGCTTATGTCAAGAAATGCCCGCAATGTCAACAACATAATCACCTAATCCGAGCACCCACTCAAGAACTTCGTGCCCAGGTTTCACCTTGGCCATTTTCTATTTGGGGTTTGGACCTAATTGGTAAAATCTCTCCACCCTCCTCTCAAGGACATACATTTATCATTACTGCCACTAATTACTTCATGAATTGGGTCAAAGTTATCCCCTTACGATCCACGACCATTGACGTAATTTGTCAGTTTATACAAGATAACATTATTTCTTGATTTGGAATACCTTTCTCCCTCGTTTCTAACAATGGTACACCATTTAAGAACAAGGATGTGAAGAAATTTCTCAAAAAAGATCATATTCAACATCACTTCTCTACGCCTTATTATCCTCAATCAAATGGCCAAGCAGAAGCTTCAAACAAAATTATTGGACAATTTTATGAAAAACTGTTAACAAACATCAAAAGGATTGGCGCATTCAGTTATCCTACACATTATGGGCCTATAAAACAAGCATTTGTATGGCTACTAGGAATACACCATATAATCTTGTCTATGGTGCCAACGTGATAATACCCTTAGAGTTAGAAATTCCTTCATTGAGAGTTTCCCTAAGAGGCATTATTGATGATGATACAAAACATGAGAAGAGATTGCAAGAACTTGAGATGCTTGGTGAAAGACGAATAAACGCTCTTGAGCGTGCCTCAAGGCTCATTGAAAAAACATACAACGATCGTACAATGAACATGTTCTACAACGTTCATTCGACATTGGGGATTTGGTACTTTATGAAAATCAACACAATGTAAATGCACCCCCTGAAGACAAAGGTAAGTTCAGCCCCAATTGGATTGGACCGTATATAGTTACTGAGGCCTTTGGATCGGGAGCATATAGACTAGTTGATGAACAAGGTACACCACTTAAAGAACCCATTAATGCAGTGCACCTCAAGAAATTCCATGCTTAGATTTGATGTTAAATGTTATAAAGCAAATTTATTAGATAGATTAGCTTCAATTTCGACAAGATATTCTTATCTTTTCTTAATTCATTTAACATTACATATTTGCTTGGTTAATCATTGTTGTATCTTGTTTATACATTCTTTATTAAGATCATTCTTCTATTAATTGAACATAGCATAGAAATTTGGGTTATATGTGAAATTTTAATCATTGTGCCTTTCACTAAATGTTCTGCAAAGAATTGTTAGTAGGTCACATTAGCATTAATTACATTTCCATATTAGCATTAATTACATTTTCAAAATCACATGTGATAGATTAAAACCATTACACAGACAAAAAATTAAACCTCCTATATAGATATATCATCATTAGTTTCAAACATACATCCAAGTTGACTATCCCTTACAACAAAATGGGATGTCGTAGTACATAATATATACACATCATATAGCTAAACCTTGGTCACCTATACCCTTAGGCCCTCACGATGAATGCATGACAGAGGCCTGACCATGTGTGTCTATGGATCGCGAATGACTCCTAGAGACACTCCGCAATCGTAACCCCTTGATCTCACCTCTCAGCCCTATTGCCTCCTCATGTGCCTCCTGGTACATCCGATGGTACTGGTCTCTCTCTACCTAAGCCCTATCTCTATCAGCTCTTACCTAGTGTAACTCAAGCAGTAAGAACTTACCGATGATTGGCTCTCTCTTAGATGTGGGTACCACTTCTTCGTGATCCCGCTGTGCTTGAAGCTCAGCCTTGGCGTGCTCAGCTCTCTGAAGTAACTCCTCTATCTCCTATGTAGACTACTCTAAAATGGCCTCTATAGCCATCCTATACTTGACAAAGGGCATAAATATCTCCGCATGTTGCCCAACAGATGGCCGTGGTGAATACCCCGCCCACACCCACTGCTCGACTACATTTGTAGGTACTATGTCCGCTGTGACATGACTCACAAAGTCTCACCAAGCGTCAGTCCCAATTGCAAAATAGAAAATAGGATAGATATTAGACTCTCACACAAGCATCATAAACAATAAGCATAAGAACATCAAATTACTGAAACAAGTCTAACCTGGATCTCCATCTCGCCAAGATGGATCTTGAATTGCTGAAGGTGTAATGAGCTCTATAGTCTAATCTATAGCTAGGGGCACAAGCCTACTAGTCTCACCCCTCTCGCTCTGACTAGGTCTCTCAACACTCGCAAGGATTGGACCATGAGCCCTAGATCGTGGTCTCGACTCAATCTCCTCATCAATGTCTACCTCCTGCTGGTACTGTCGTGGTCTCGCCCTGAAGACGTACTGCGATGGAATCTCCTCCTTATCATCATCATCCTCCACATCCTCCTCTAGATCATAGTATCGTACAAGTCACTCACATCATCCTCTACACTTGTGTCACTAGCGTGACTAGCCCAACGTCGAGCATCACTTATAGGGTGACTGGGAGGAAAGATAGGAATAGGCCATGCCGTATGCCACCAAGTTTGATATGCTTGGGTACAACTGACATTGTCTGCATCTGATACTAGTGTTGCATCCTTGGGACCATCATCATCACTAAGAGGTACATCTTCTACTATCAGTCGTTAGGCGTTGTTCGCCCTGACTGCGTTGCACATGGTACACGCATAACTTGAATGAACTATAGGAACATCCTGTACCTATCTGAACTATCGTACCACCCTATCAAAGTAGAACCAAACCATGATGTGATTGAGGTGACCGGCCATCAGTCGATCCCTCTACATCCTCGCGAATTGTTTCTGTTGGCCAGGCCATAAGATATATCTGTGATATGGTCTCTAGATGATATCGTTGGGCTACAATCTATCAAAAACCACTCTCCAGTATAACATATCACCATGTGTCCAACATCTAACTAGTGGATAGGCATGAACGTGTGAATGGGTGCATGCTAACTCTATAGGAAACCATGTCAATCATGTACACCTAATATGCTCAAAAGCCCAAACCTGTAATAAAATGTAGATCATCAAACTATGCATCTCGTAATGGACATATCGTCCCAGGTCATGGTAGAGGTGCACAAGCATATTGTGCCCCCACGCGTATACAGTCTAGTGCTCCTCCATTGCTCTAATGGTGTGAATGAGACCCCCATGAAGGTTAGTGCCTCGTCCATCTAGTGCAATGGCTAATGTGACAGTGACTATCACGATCCTCTAAACCAATGGTATGTCACTACATTCCTCCTCTAGAAGTTAGAGTTGAATATGTCCTCACTCTGCCCGTGAGACTATGTGACCTAGACAATACAATTGACTCTCACGCCCTCACTATCTCTCCTCAGATAGTTAGTCGTAAGATCCTGTACATATCCTCTAGTGTGATAGCCATCTCGCCTATAGGTAAGTGGAATGTGGATGTATCAGCATTCCACCTCTCCATCAGAGCCATCAACATGCTGCAATGAAATCTAATTGTGGGCATATCAAACACCCACCATAAGCTCATTGCCTGCAAGTGCTCCCTCTCTGTGCTAGACATAGTACTAGCATGCTCTTGAAGTAGTGCCATCAGGCGACCACCTGTGTGTTCTCGTGTCTCTGGGACATCATGTAGGTCAAATAGCAAGCAATAATATCAATTTTCATAATAAAACCACAAATCACTATCTGAAATAGCAATGAGTGTCTGTGCCTTAGTGTCCATGTCCTCTATGGACCCAGGCACCCCAAGAAGACCTAGGCACCTCAGAGGGACATTGAAGCCCCAAAGGGACTAAGGCACCCCAATGGGACTCTGGCTTCCTAGGAGGACTTGGGTGCCCCCACTAGGGACCCCTATCTATTACGACCCCCTCGGCACAGTAAATGATAAAAATAGATGAAAGAAAAATAGAAAGATGATATAAGCATAAGATTAGGACCCTACCTTAGCCTCGAAACACCTCTTTGCCACTCAGGCTCGAAGCATCTCTAGTCGTGGGGGCTGATACGGGCGTTGGCTCGGCATGGTTGTCCTCCTCTTCTCCTTCTCTCTCTCTCTTCTACATAATGACAAGAAACAAGAATGAGTAAGAGATAAGTGAAAAATCCCTTTACATAAAGTAAGTGGAGGAGAATTCCTATCCCTAACTAGGTGCAAAATTGATCTATTTCACTCTTGAGCCTCTACCTTGAGCTATTGAACTCAAATTTTCGTGTCGTTTGTTGCGTTGAAATCCTGGCTCTGCTCTTTATCTTACCCAATGTGTTGTGCTTGGGCATTATTTCTTCAAACAACCCTCACAATGCATTTCTCATCAAGTTTCCCTCGAAATCAACATGTGTAGATATCTCCTTGTTTCTACTTTTTGGACTAAGCAAGCAGAAACAGGGGGCATATATCTCCCTCGATTTCCTCCCTTAGCATGTCTCATCACTCAACCCCCTTAGTATTTTTGGTATTGATTCATTGGTGATGGTTGCAGGTTGATTTGGTTTTGACTTTCTGACAAGTGTTCCTTTGCAGGTTGCGGTTCCTAACTCTGTGGTCTTGCAAGATTACAGACTTGGGGGCTTCTTCCTTTTTTGCAACAACACTTCAGCTTCCTCTACAATATTCTTTTGGGTATCCTTTTCATGATTGATGCATTTAATTTCCTTTAGTTACATATGTACGTAGTGTCATATAGCCACTAAAATGGGGGCTAAATGTTACATCAGAAATTGTCCTCCTATATGGAATGATACAGTTTCCCTCAGTTTAGGTCCTTGCCTTTGGTGCCCTCTTAACCTCTTTATTTTTGGGCCTTCCTGAAACCCTGATTGGCTTGTGTCTAGTTGAAAAATATTCATTTTCCAAGATAACTATGGATGAAACCCAAAAAGAGAATTTGGATTATGGGTCCCTGGAACCCCCTAGAAGTAGATCTGGTCAAAAAATGGGGGTCTAGACTCGGGTGCCCGCACCCTAGTCCTGCCCCATTTTTCAAGATTTTGAATTTTGGCAGGGTGTTGGCTCCCGTCGTGCATCCTGGGATTCTGTTTTCAAATTTTTGTTTTCGTGTGATATCGAGATGTTATTTCAAAATTTGAATTTCCTAAGGTTAGATATAAAAAGACATTTGAAAATCATTTCATCACACACAATCTTTATGCAAGCTTGATGCAAAACTCTGTTGAAATTGCCATTGAAGATCAGTGACTTGTTGAAGCTCTTGAAATTTATTTGAATTTTTTATCAAGGAGACAAAGGATTGAGATTAGGAACCAAGATCTTAAGACTATCCTGCTCTTCCTAGGGTTTGTACACCTTTTGCATGATCAAGAGAAGGGTTGAAGCCTCCAACATTGAGCTTGGAGATCCTCTGCAGACATTATTGATTCTCCTTCTTGTTCATGGAAGTCTTCATTGTTTTCATCTTCTTGAGGTGAAGTTGTATGTGTTCATTGAATTGAAGCAAGTTATTGATCTTCCCTTGATTGAGACATCTAGGGTTTGATATTTCTGCATACACTTTGTTAGGTTTGCACACACTTCTGCAAATCTTTATTTCTAGCTGCTGTTGAGGTAGGAATACCAAAAACGGGTCTTGACTGAGGCAAGCTCACTTTTGGGACTAATGAGCATGTGCCCTAGTCCAATTGGGGAGATTCTATGAGATATGGGAGCTACTGGAGGTTACCTGACAGCTAATGCAGAAGATTTTCACAGATGAAAAGTCACAGGACTAATGAGCGGACACCCTAGTCTAGTTAGCCCTCAGTTTCTCAGTGCAAGATATCTAAACCTGATTCTCTGCATTTCTGTGATCTGTTTTGTCTACTTCATCTTTGGATTTAGTTAATTTCTATTACAAGGTGTAATTAGGGTTTAACTGACTAGTGAATAAGGGCACTTGATAAAACCCTAGTTTTGACACCTGATTAGAACTAATTAGCATTAGGGAATGTACAAGTAATCTGTAGCTTGATCCCAAGCTCAATTTTTGTCTTCCAAATGTTTAGTTAGTGGAGAAATAGGACTTAATCTTGTTTAAGGAAACCTACTTTTTCACCCTAAACAAGGTCATTCCTAGGGGTGATGAAATCCCCTAGCAGGCCTCCTAAACGACAAGAATACACTTGGTGCTTTTGATCCCCAAGTTCACATGAGGTGCAAAGGGAGAGCATATGCATTCAAGTGAACCTTACGATTAACAATGATAAACAAAAAGGATAATGGACTTTTGATTCCCAAGATCACCCAAGGGTGTGAGGGGAGAACATATGTCCAGTCAAGATCCTAAAGACATTGAAAACAAGTTCTTTTCCCACTAATCTAATTAGATGCAACTAAACTAATAGAAAAAAAAAAGAGATCTCTTTGACAACAGAGCTGCATAGACCTTGGATAATCAGATAAGAGTTGCATAGATCGGGTTAGTGCCATAGAGAAGAACAAATTAAAATCAGACAAAAGTACTAATATAAGCCTCAGAGGCACTAACAGAGTTATCAAAAGTGCTATAATAGACAAAAAAGTGTTGACATAGACATCACATGCAGTATCAAAAATAGCAGAGGCACTAAAACCAAAAATTATACTGTTTTGAACCAAAAAGCATAGGTGCTAATCTAGGCTACATAGGCACTAATTTGGGCTGTGTAAGCGCTAATACAAGTTGTGTAGGCACTGATCTAGGTTGTGTAGGTGCTAATCTATTCAACAAAGGTGTTAATTTGTAGGCAAGTCAAATATGATGTAAAAATGGTCTCCATGCTCTGCAAAAACTCAATATTAGGTCTAAAATCAATAAAAAAAACTAAGTGTTATGACATCAATAGGGTTAGATCTGAGTGTTAATTATAAAATCATGAGGAAAAACCCTAAAAAAACCCAAACAAAGGCACAAATGTTGAGTCAGGAAGCAGAGGTGTTGATGTAGGGAGCAGAGGTGCTGATGTAGGGAGCATAGGCACTAATGGAAGGAGCATATGTCCTACTGTAGTGAGCATAGGTGCTAATGGAGGCTGCAAATATGCTAACAAAAAGCTCAAATGCACTAACAGAAGGCTCATAGGTGTTAACATGTAAGCAAAAGCATTAATCTGCAGTCGAAAGCACTAACCCGTAAGCTGCACATAAAAAGCACATAATTTCTTCCACAAAAAGATTAGTTTAGGGACATGGGTCCCACTAGGTGTGCCAAATGAAGATAATTAAATGGATATGAGGTTAGCAACATAAATAAAAACAAAACAAAGTGTTTATACCTTTAGATCTCCATTTTAGTCTCCTTGATAGAGTGGAGAATGCATGCGCCCAATACATTCTAGCTATACTCCATGATCAAGATGTAATGTAGATTGCTCTCAATAAGCATAAGGAAATGACAATGGAGGGTATGAGAGGATATTTGGACATCATAAGAGTACTATCAAGTGAGATCCCTTTTGGCTTAGTTGAGGGTTCAATTTATAGATAGTTGATAAAAGGATGAAGGGTTAAGATTGAAAGTTTGGATCAATGACCAAGATTGATTGAGGATTAGGGTTTGGATTGGAGTTGTAGTCATGTGACAAGTGTCACATGAGGGTTGAATGAGAGGAATTATGGATTGGCTTAGGGTTTGATAAGGATTTCTAGGGCATACTAATGTGTGAAGGGTCAAGATTAAAAGATGAATGGAGGGTGGAGATTGAGTTGTAGCTTTGACTTTGATTTTTGTCCTCTAGTGGAGGAATTTTAAATTTGGTTTTATTTGTGGAGTGGTGGGGATAGTAACATGTGTCTAGGACAACTAATTAAATAACAAAGATTACTTAATTAGTTATGGGAATGGGATTAGATAGATGTTAGGATTAATTAAATAAGTTTTATTTAATTAATCTTGCTATTGAAAAAGTTAGTGGAAGAGATGTTAATTAAATACATGAAGTTTATTTAATTAACATAGGTATTTGAAGACTTGGGAGGTTAAATTAACTAAATAGAGGGGGATTTATTTAATTAATTTAGGATACTAGATAAAGGGATAAGTTAATTAAGTAAATATGATTTATTTAATTAACTTGGGATAAAAGTGGACATAAGGATTAAGGTGTCAGAAGATGACACAAGGTGGTGTCGAAAAGGTGTCAAAAGTGAGGTTAGTTGGTGTTGAAAAGCTATCAAGATGTCGAAAGTGAGGTTAAGTGGTATTGGAAGGACAAAATTGATTTTAGGTGTCTACAGTCTTAACCACAAAGGTTAGCCATATATCAAGAATAGGTAGTCTAATTTCAAAAGTATAGTCAAAAGTCCTTGAGACCACATATTAGAAAAAATGTCATGACAAGAAGAGTTATCTTAGAAAAGAGGAATACTATCATTAATAAGAGGAATACATTGATTAGGGTTGTCTAATAACATTCATAAGTTTGAAGTGAGCATTAAAACCATTTAAAACATTTATGATCATTTCCAACAATAAGTTTAATCTTAAGCCTTATTATTCAAACCACTCAAACAATTTAAACTATTCAAGTCATGCATACATACTATATATATAAGGTTGTTAAGATATACATAATGTCAAGAAAATGCCATATAGGTATACAATGAATGTATAAACAAAGTCATATAGACATATAATGATATACATTGGTAAAGTACAAATGTATGTGTACAAAGCCATATAGGTGTCCAATAATATACATTGGCAAAATATGTAAATCTACACTTACATGCTATGAAGGCATACAAAAAATAATCCAAACATAGAAACTATGGAATGCTATTGAATAATCGATGACTCTTGCTCTGCCAAGAAGATGGAGAACCAATATCATAATTGACTTCTTTCCTCTGCCGACTAGACCTCCTAGCCTCAAGATTTTTTGTACCTCCACCTATTAATACAATAAAAAACTATACACATGAATATATATATATATATATATATATATATATATATATATATATATATATATATATATATATATATATATATATATATATATATATATATATATATATATATATATATATATATATATATATATATATATATATATATATATATATATATATAACATGAAATATACAATGACATAAATAATCAATTATTAAAAGTTGATGATCCTCCTCAATCATCCAATACTTCTCTTCATTCACCTAAGGGGTAGGTACATGAAGTGAAGTTGTGACCTTCTCCTATGGCAAGAACAAAGAAGCAAATTAGACTAAAGATGAATATAATTTATTTACATTAAATGATGTTAGATAAAACAACAATAACATAATGAAATTTATATTACTAACTCATACCTGTGTCAAAGGCATTAAAGACAAAACTACCACAACTAGGGCTTAAATTTGACAGTCGACCTTGCTTGTCAAGCAATTTTTATATTACAATTATCTATTCAATAGTGCCTTTAAAATACTATGACATACTTTAGTATAAGTAAAATATATAAAACACACACACACACACACACATATCATAATCCTATATAAATTTTAACAATTTGTCCAAAATCTCTCCTTTTGAATATGATACAGTCTTTTCAAAAATTTAGTTGTATTTTACAACTAAAATGCCTAAAAACAACTATACAACTGTCAAATTTAAGCCCTGACCACAATAGTGCCCATCTCTATTGTTCCATTAATATTAGATGGAATCTGTATTGATGTCATCAACTAAAAATAGGAACAATGTTATTTGAACAAAATCTACATAACATTATTTACATACATAATGAATAAAAATAGTAAAACTTACCTCAATGAAAGTTGATAACTGACTACTACCACAAATGTGTCTTGATGTTGGACGTCTAGCATCCACCTATTCATCATCAAATTATCATTTTAAGATTACCATTGATATATAAAAAAATCACATGTAATATATTTACTATTTGTTACAAATTACATACCTCTAGGCTTGACATGCCCACATAAACATGGATGAAGGGACAATTGATGTAGGATGCATGTACTTTGACCTTAGAATTTTATAATACATATAGATTTTTACATTAATTTCATTTATAATGGATTAATATAGTTAAATTGTAAATTTCAATAGGAAATATACTAAATTGCACAAGCTTATTGAAAATTACTTGCCAATCAATGCCAAAGGTCACATTTAGCAACTCGATGGTTAAGACCATACTATCCAATATAGATGCATCATGTGCCTCACCCTATGTGGCATACTCATCAGAGTATGGATCATCATCTTTGACATGTGTACTAGCATCACAGCCATGTACATCCTCTGTTGTACACCTCATCAAAAAATCCTCTAACACATAATCACATGTAGATCCACAAGCATCACAAATGTGTGTTGAGATTCAATGCCTAGAATGCTCATCCTCATCACCCAAAAAAAGAGACATGGTATGCTCTAACAAGGTCTATGTGAGTGAATTGATGTACTGCAAGATCTCAACCTCAACACACTCCTTCACAATGGAAGGGACTATGATATGTTGAATAGATGGGTGAGCAAGAGGTCTCACTGATTTTTCCTAGGCATGACATGCAGAGCCTTTACCTCTACCCTAGAAATACTGCATAGTAAAATAATTTGGAATTTCTTTGAGGACAAACTTGCAATCGAGTTTTCCCAAGAAATATTGAGGCACTTCATTATTGTTGCATGGGGGATCTAGTAGAAAACCATCCACCAACTATCCTAGAAGTTATCCTTTATTCCTTAGTGTTGGCACTAATGAATAGGAAATTTTTTGAAACTAGTATGCATGGGCTCATTAGTTCTAGGGTCTACAAATGATGTACACATAAATTATTTTCATTATTTTCTTGTCTTTCACTTGTTTATATAATAGTTTTATTCAATAATATTAGCGAGAATTCTCTCTATGATTTTCCCATGTATTTATTTTCCCACTAATTGAATCTATGTGGGATATTATAGATTCCAAAGACATTGCAAGAGCTTTCTGATGTGTGCTTAATACATTTAGATTTTTTTTAAGAGTAAAAAGAGGGAAGATGATGGTTGTTTGATGATTTTAAGGTTTATCTTGATCCTCCTTTCACCACTAAACATTCAAGGACATTCGACCGAGTAGAGAACTCTACTATAGATCTCTTGTCACTTGGAACATAGGAGAAGATTGGAATTGTGTGAATTTGTTGTTCAATTAAGCTCAATTATCCTCAAAACCCTAATTTTGTAAAATCGTAAACAAATGGACAAATTACATAAAATGATCGCAGACAAAGATATCAAATGACAACCAAATACATACCGGATTTCAAAGTTCACTATGCAGAAAAGTCAGGGACTAATGAGCAGGCACCCTAGTCCATTGTACCTACTTTTGTTGGGATCTTTGAAGAATGTCTGTAACCTGTTCCCGCTATCACAGAGATTTCACCGCTTTGGAATTTGGAGGACTAATGAGCGGGTACCCAAGTCCAAGCCCTAGTTTTATTCTTTACTCTACACTTCTAACAGTCTATATTTCTCTCCTGCAACTCCACTTCTTTCACTTCTAAAACCTATAACCTGCAATCACAGAAAAGTGGGTTGGGGGTTGTGGTATTTAGAGCCTTGCCTCGATCAAGCCTTAGAGAGACATTCAAGTCTTCCGAACACTGTTGTTAGATAAAGAGTGTGTATCCCTATAGGATAGAGGCAAAATCCAAATGATAAATGATTGAAAACTATAATGCCCCTCGATTTTGGTTTGTAACAGTTGTTAGTTCTCTTTTGCTTTTAGACAGTTTTGAGACAATTAGTAGTTTTATATTGCACTTTGATAGTTGAGACATTTGAGTTATTAGACTATGGTTTATGCTTACTATGATCACGATGGACTATGTTTGACTGATATGGTTTTTGACTTATGTTATGAGCCTAATGATGGCATTACTGTTATTCCAGTTTATGTGGTATTATGACATGTTAAGTTGATGGATAATCGTTTGTGTAGAATATTGTTACCATGCTTTATGTGATTCATATGTATTTGACTTATAGTTAGAGATGTTTATGTTATTATCATGCCTTCAGAGAAGGGATAGTGTAGTATTGCTCAAGTCAAGCACCCTACTACGCTGCAAATCCCTAACTCTGTATGTGTGTTGTATGTGTATGCAACATATTGTTTTGATGCAGGTTGTAGGTACCAGGCCTGGACTCCACCTGACTTAGCAGGTCTAAGCGGGCCCTTGCACCAATGGTTAACATTGAAGGGAGATAACATGAGGTTTTTCCTTAGGTCTATTTCCATCTTCAGTCTGTAGTCATGAGTCTAGATGTCATACTTTGGTCCTTGCCTCAGTTTTGGTCCATGTGGTATGTAAAGTGATTGTCGAGTTTGTTTAGTTAAGCCTATGTGTATTTTTCTAGTAATGCATTAATGGTTAATATAATAGTAATAATAGGCTTAATATAATGATATTTTTGTAAGTATTAATTAATATTGTAAATTGGGAAATAATGGAAAATATTAAGAATTTAAGTAATAGCTTTAAGAATTAAATCCTTTTGACATGTGTCATAAGCAAATGATATTATTTTATTGTTGAGATTTTATTTGGTTTTACGGGCAAGATTTTGTTAGTGAATGAAAATTATGTTTTGTGAGTTGTTGAATCTCTCTGGGAAGTAAAATTAATTGTTTTCTATTTTTAGAGAGTAGTGGGATTTGTAACGGATGTGGGAGTAATGAGAATTAATGGTTTTTGCCTATTTTTAGTTTTTTTGGGGGAGAGTTATTTTGTGGGGAGAATCATTCGGGGGAGGGGGGACAGAAATTCAGGGAAAGAGAAAGCTGGGTAGCAGCTAGATAGAAATTTTTGGGAAGACCAAAAAGAGAAGGCATCACTACTAGAGGTATGGATTAGAATTTATACCGCCTCTTGAGATTTTTTTTCTTGAGGCTTTTCTTTTGTGGATCCATGAACTTGTCAATGATGTTAGTTTTTGAATATTCTGTGAACTCCATTGATTTGATTAACTATAGGTGTGGTCCTTAAATCATTTTGTTGTGCCTCTGAACCTGTATGCTAGGCTTTTTGAATCTCTTGTGGTGCCATTCAGCACCTTCATTAATCCATTTTTTTTGCATGCCCTGCAGTCGCAGCCTTGTTGCAAAGCACCTTAAGTTGATTTTTATAAGTGCTTGGTTGATTTCTTGCTATAATGGTTGCATTGAAGATACCTTAGACATTGTAATTAAGACACCTATTGATTCTGTGCATTGGTATCGATGGGTTTTAGCCATTGTGCCCCAATCCCATGCCTAGGACAACCGTTCCTATTGCAGCAATCATGACCTATTTATGCTACCTTGTAGCCGCTGTGCATCTGCTCTTAGTAGAGATCTTTCACATCATTATTTGAATAAAAATTGTGTTAGATCCATCCTCATAAGTAAAAATAATATATATATGAAGAGATTTCATCTGTTAATGAAATTTTAACTGCTCATACAAATCGACTGAACCAATGATATCTTTTTCAATTGTTACCCCTACCATAAGCGCCACCGTACAACTCTTATTAACCATTGCTCTCAAAAATTTTCCATAAAAATGATGTTGCTCGATCCATCCAATGCTATCTGTGCTAATTTTCTTCCTTGCCAAGGGTGTTGCCGTACGATGCCTTCCACAGACTTTTGTTTCTTCAAAACTTTGCCTGGAAACCAATTTATATGAGTCATCTTTTTATGTTTATGAAGGCTGAAGCATTAAATAAGTCTTGTTGTTAAATTTCCTCATAAGAATCGTTTGTCTCTGTTATCAATTCATTTTAGATCTGGCAGTTTCTTATTTGGATTCTAGTTGTCAGATTTTTAAATTATAATGTGATTGAGATATAATTAGATATGTATAGATGATAGTTAGTTAAGCAATGCTAATTAAATCTAACTAGTAGAGAACTTGCATTTCTATGGTTATAATCATTTCTCGTTGAACTCAGAAGCATGTCATTGAAAATGAAAACACTTTATTGTGGCAAGAGCAAAAGAAAACATTTGAAGTATTTGTTGGTATAACCAGCTGCCATCACTCGTAGTCTAGATTGGGTAGAGAGCCAGTTAATAGGTTAAATTAGTGGCAATTAGTGCACGTCTCTTGTCTATGCTGCCCCATTTTGAACATAGGTTTACCAAGCAGTTGCAACTCCAGCATCTGATAAAACGTCTCTATCCTTTTTGCGTTGATGGATGCCCATATTTGTCCCAAAACTCCCATTCTGGTGCTCACGGGAAGGATGTCAGCAAAGGTAGTCAAATTTGACTTTGCACCTACCAGTTGTATTGCCTATCAATGAATCCATTTTGTGTGATGCCTGCAATCATTGCATTTCTAAGACAACATCTCTTTGCCATTTTGGTGTAGGCCATTAGTTCACTGGCAAAGGATGTAGGAATTTGTTTTGCACCTGGAGATCACAATTTCATGAAAGTTCTAAAGTCTTTTTAACATATCCATTTTGAGAATATCCTGCAATCAACGTATTTCAATAGATAACATCTCTTTAAGGTCTTTTGCCAAGCAAATTTGTGCGCCAAGGTTGTGCTTGTTTGGAAAGTTTCTTAAACCATTCCCACAAATCCATTTTGTTCTTACCCTGAGATCATCGCATTTCATGACATCTCTTTGAAGCATTCTGTCAAGGAATCTATGTGCCTCGCCTTTGTTATTGTGTCTTGCATGCATAGCTTCCATCAAAATAGAAACAATTGTGTTATAATGGCGTCAATTTTGCATTAATCATTATGTTAGTATCACGACTGCTAGGATTTTGTACTTATATTTGTGTTAGAATAGATTTTGAAATATTCTATTTAGAATAAAATTTAATTAATAGATGTATGTCAAATGAATTAAATTAGAAGTATTAATAGGTTATAATGGTAATGCTAGTGAATAGATAAATGATGAATGGTATTATAATTTTAGAATTAAATGTATTGAGTTAAATATTAGTTATACTCATTTTATCTTATTTAAATATAAAAACTGAATTAGTTCAATATAAGAATATTAAATGAATAAATTCAGATTTTTATGTGAGATGGATTTTCTTAATCAATTCATTAAGAAATATATGGATGAACTCATTTATATTTATTAGATTTGGAGTACTTTATGCTACAGAGTAACTATCCTAATTAGGAATAGAAGTTAATTAGTGGAGTAAATTAGCATTTAAATGTGTTGTGGATCTTAATGATTAGTTATTGAACAAATTTTAAATGATATTATACTTCTAAAATTGAATAGTGTATTATTGTTAGGATTTTTATTTACAAGGAAGTTAAAATCTTTTAGTGCCTTCTTGTTTAATAGATTGTTCAATAGTGATATGCTGGGTAATTTTAGCTATACTATATGGTCGTGCTTACAATGCCATTGTCATTATTATTGTCTTATAATAATGAAGGTTTTGGTTTATGGTGTTATCTTTTGGTCTAGAGTCATGTTGTTTCAGTGGAATGTCATGGTTATTAAATGTCAAGTTGTTAAATCTTCATATCGAGAAATGGATGTATCAATAGTAGTATTGTGTTTCAACTTACCCGACTCCAGAGGATAGGCTACTTGGGTTCCAATTTTAGTATTGTGTCATGTCGTTTAAATGTTTTATTTGTTTTGGGATTTTGTAATGGACCGGGGGAAAGTTTCGTGGTCGAGATTTTGGATTTAAAATGGTCTTTGTAATGTATTGGTTGGCAAAAAGATAGAAGCTTTTCAGTCCCTTGTCCATGCATGTTGTTGGTTTCTGGATGTTGGTTAGGGGTTGCTAGTTGTATATAGGAGAGTGGCTTTCATGGTGGGGCCGGTGCCCAAAGTGATTGCCTGGGTAACCCCATTGAAGTTGTAATCAAGTGATAACTTAATAATTTATTTAGGTGGGTTGGGTAGTAATTTACACAACAAGATAAGTATGATGCCTCACCCATGCCTTAAGTGCTCTCACAGGCTAAGGATGGGATGAGAAGGCTTGGTTGGCAAGGTTGACCTCCTTGTCGTCATGAAAGGATGTGTCAGCTCCGCATGTGTCACCCTATGGGGCCAATGCCTAGAGAGAGGCTGCCAGGGTAACTGTAGATGGGGGCCAGTTTCTAGAGAGAGATAGTCTGGGTAACCCATGCTAGGACCATGCAATGACACTCTCCCTACTGCAGTCTAGTTACTCCCTCTTTATCTTTTGTTGTTGCCTCTGGAGTACTACCTTATCTTGGTGTTTTCGATGGCTTGTGTTGTCTTGTTAATCTGAGTTGTCTATGCCAAGCCTGTATCTGTCTTCTTGTATCCCTTGACTTAGTGGAACCTCATTGTTATCTCCTAGCTCAGAGGGGTGAACCTCAGGGTTCCACATGGTTGGGTGGAAGAGCTATCCATTAGTCTTCTTGGATGTTATGATTCGAGATCAATACAAAAGTGTTCTAGTTCCAGATTTGTTCTACATCTTCCGAGTTGTAGTATTCATTCACAATTGTATTATTTGTAAACCGATGTGATCGGTCTTGTAATCTTGAATTGAACCTTTGTAATTATTTATCTTTGCAAATGTATAATGTAATCCTCTTCTGTTGTATTATGATTCCTAACACTTGTATTGTTATAGGGTAAGTGCAGGAAGATGGGGGGCCAAAAAGGGGTCTTAAGTGGCCACTTTTTTTCTGAAATCAGGAAATATTGGCCTTGGATGAGAAATTGAGCATAGTTACACTCAAAATTTGGAGATGCAACCAAAACAATGTTCGTAGTGCTTCAAGTCTACTTTCTAAACTACTATTTTGTTTTGAAAATGGCATAGATTAAGGGGTTCAAAAGAGGGAGCCACAGAAATTGGTGTTGTTTCTGTCAAAAAAAATAACATAGCATGTTTTGTGGCTCCCTCAAAAGGTCAACTTTTTTTTGGTATTTTTAAAATCGCTTCAGTGAAAAATTAGCTAATAGCATGTAGTTTATGCCTGATTTTTCTGATAATTTTTTGATGAATATTTGATTTTTTACTAATTTTTAAAGTGGACACATCCTAAAAAATAGAATTTTGGCTGTGCTACCCCTATAAAATTTGAAAACTAATTGAAAATCATTTTTTTATTTTTTTAATATTTGCAGAATGGAGTCTAGTTTCTAAATATGTAATTTTTTTGAAATTCGAATGAATAGTTATTTTACAATGAAAAAAAGACCAAACAATGGTTTTTGCCTAAAAACGGACACACAAACAAAAGAAATTAAAGATGAAAGGCTTAACATTGTTAAAATGTGAAAAAAATCACATCGTCAAATAGCTAAGAGAAAGCCTAACATTACCCATGTGTTCGATTTGTTTGACCTTGAAATACGTGCAAATCTGAGGGTTAGCACGAACGAAATTATGTGAAATTTTGAAGAATATAGAAAAACACGTTTGTGACTATTCATAAGGCACTCCAAGCCTTTGGGTTGGAAATCCAAAGCAAATCCCAAGCCCAAGGCTTGGGATTCCCAAAGCAAGAAATAACACAAGCACGTTATAACGCACTCGCATTATGTTTTGCCTTGCATTTTTCTTTCTCGCAAGTCTATTTTTTGTCATGTTTGACATAATGCAAGCGCGTTATAATGCACTCGCGTTATGTTCCTCTCAAATTTTTTTACGTTCAAGGCTATTAATCATGAGGGTTAAGGGATAAGGGATAGAGTTGGAGGGTTTAGGGATAAGGGATTAGCGTTTAAGGTATAGTATCGAGCCTGTTGAGGGTCTAGGAATAGGGATAGCATTTAAGGTTTAGGGATGAGGGATGACATATTACGGTTGAGGGTTTAGGGTTTAGGGATAGGGTTGAGGGTCGAGGGATCAGAGTTAAGGGTTGAGGGATTAGGGTTTGACATTGAGGGTTGAGGGTTGAGGTTCAAGGGTCAAGGGTTCAGGGATGGGGTTTAGGGTCGAGGGATTAGGATTAAAGTAGAGTGTGGAGGGTGTAAGGATTAGGGATAGGGTTGGAGGGTTTAGGGATAAGGGATTAGGGTTTAAGGTATAGTATCGAGTCTATTGAGGGTTTAGGAATAGGGATAGCATTTAGGGTTTAGGGATGAGGGATTATAGTTGAGGGATGATGGATTAGGGTTGAGGGTTGAGGGATTAGGGTTTAGGGATAAGGTTTAGGGTTGAGGGTTGAGGGATTAGGGTTTAAGGTATAGTGTTGAGGGTTGAGGGTTGAGGGTTTAGGATTAGGGTTTAGGGTTGACGGATTAGCATTTAATGTTGAGGTTAGGGTTAGAGTGTCGAGGGTAGAGGGATTAGGGATAGGGTTTAGGGTTGAAGGTTTAAGGATTGAGGCTTGAGGCTTTAGGGATGAGGGTTTAAGGCTTAAGATATAGTGTCAAGTGTTGAGGGTGTAGGGATAGGGTTTAAGTTTTAAGGGTTAAGGGTTGAGGGATAGGGATTAGGGTTTAAGGTATAGTGTTGAGGGTCGAGGGATCAGAGTTAAGGGTTGAGGGATTAGGGTTTGACGTTGAGGGTTGAAGGTTGAGGTTCGAGGGTCAAGGGTTTAGGGATAGGGTTGAGGGTTGAGGAATTAGGGTTAAAGTAGAGTCTGGAGGGTATAAGGATTAGGGATAGGGTTGGAGGGTTTAGGAATAAGGGATTAGGGTTTAAGGTATAGTATCGATTTTGTTGAGGGTGTAGGAATAGGGATAGCATTTAGGGTTTAGGGATGAGGGATTAGAGTTGAGGGATGACGAATTAGGGTTGAGGGTTGAGGGATTAAGGTTTAGGGATAAGGTTTAGGGTTGAGGGCTAAGGGATTAGAGTTTAAGGTATAGTGTTGAGGATTTAGGGATAGGGTTTAGGGTTGAGGGATTAGGATTTGACGTTGAGGGTTGAGGGTTGAGGGTTTAGGGTTTAGGGTTAGGGTTGAGAGATGAGGGATCAGAGTTAAGGGTTGAGGGAATAGGGTTTGACGTCGAGGGTTGAGGCTTGAGGTTCGAGGGTCAAGGGTTTAGGGATAGGGTTGAGGTTGAAGGGATTAGGGTTAAAGTAGAGTGTGGAGGGTGTAAGGATTAGGAATAGGGTTAGAGGGTTTAGGGATAAGGGATTAGAGTTTAAGGTATAGTATCGAGTCTGTTGAGGGTTTAGGAATATGGATATCATTTAGGGTTTAGGGATGAGGGATTAGAGTTGAGGGATGAGGGATTAGGGTTGAGGGTTGAGGGATAAGGGTTTAGGGATAAGGTTTAGGGTTGAGGGTTGAGGGATTAGGGTTTAAGGTATAGTGTTGAGGGTTGATGGTTTAAGGATAGGGTTTAGGTTTGAGGGATTAGGGTTTAGGGTTGATGAATTAGGGTATAATGTTGAGAGTTGAGGGTTGAGGGTTGAGGGTTGAGGTTGAGGGATAGGGTTAATGGTCAAGGGATTAGGGTTAAATAAGAGTGTCGAGGGTAGAGGGATTAGGGTTTAAGGTATAGTATCGAGCCTGTTGAGGGTCTAGGAATAGGGATAGCGTTTAGGGTTTAGGAATGAGGGATTAGAGTTGAGGGATGACGGATGACAGATTAGGGTTGAGGGTTGAGGGATTAGGGTTTAGGGACAAGGTTTAGGGTTAGGGTTGAGGGATTAGGGTTTAAGGTATAGTGTTGAGGGTTTAGGGATAGGGTTTAGGTTTGAGGGATTAGAGTGAAGGGTTGAGAGATTAGAATTTGACGTTGAGGGTTGAGGGTTTAGGGATAGGGTTGAAGGTCGAGGGATCAGAGTTAAGGGTTGAGGGATTAGGGTTTGATGTTGAGGGTTGAGGGTTGAGGTTCGAGGGTCAAGGGTTTAGGGATAGGGTTGAGGGTCGAGGAATTAGGGTTAAAGTAGAGTGTGGAGGGTATAAGGATTAGGGATAGGGTTGGAGGGTTTAGGGATAAGGGATTAGAGTTTAAGGTATAGTATCGAGTCTGTTGAGGGTTTAGGAATAGGGATAGCATTTAGGGTTTAGGGATGAGGGATTAGAGTTGATTGATGAGGGATTAGGGTTGAGGGTTGAGGGATTAGGGTTCAGGGATAAGGTTTAGGGTTGAGGGTTAAGGGATTAGGGTTTAAGGTATAGTGTTGAGGGTTGATGGTTTAGGGATAGGGTTTAGGTTTGAGGGATTAGGGTTTAGGGTTGATGAATTAGGGTTTAATGTTGAGAGTTGAGGGTTGAGGTTGAGGGATAGGGTTAATGGTCAAGGGATTAGGGTTAAATAAGAGTGTCGAGGGTAGAGGGATTAGGGTTTAAGGTATAGTGTCAAGCCTGTTGAGGGTCTAGGAATAGGGATCGCGTTTAGGGTTTAGGAATGAGGGATTAGAGTTGAGGGATGACAAATGACAGATTAGGGTTAAGGGTTGAGGGATTAGGGTTTAGGGACAAGGTTTAGGGTTAGGGTTGAGGGATTAGGGTTTAAGGTATAGTGTTGAGGGTTTAGGGATAGGGTTTAGGGTTGAGGGATTAGAGTGAAGGGTTGAGGAATTAGAATTTGACATTGAGGGTTTAGGGTTTAGGGTTAGGGTTGAAGGTCGAGGGATCAGAGTTAAGGGTTGAGGGATTAGGGTTTGATGTTGAGGTTTGAGGGTTGAGGTTCGAGGGTCAAGGGTTTAGGGATAGGGTTGAGGGTCGAGGAATTAGGGTTAAAGTAGAGTGTGGAGGGTATAAGGATTAGGGATAGGGTTGGAGGGTTTAGGGATAAGGGATTAGAGTTTAAGGTATAGTATCGAGTCTGTTGAGGGTTTAGGAATAGGGATAGCATTTAGGGTTTAGGGATGAGGGATTAGAGTTGAGGGATGAGGGATTAGGGTTGAGGGTTGAGGGATTAGGGTTCAGGGATAAGGTTTAGGGTTGAGGGTTGAGGGATTAGGGTTTAAGGTATAGTGTTGAGGATTGATGGTTTAGGGATAGGGTTTTGGTTTGAGGGATTAGGGTTTAGGGTTGATGAATTAGGGTTTAATGTTGAGAGTTGAGGGTTGAGGGTTGAGGTTGAGGGATAGGGTTAATGGTCAAGGGATTAGGGTTAAATAAGAGTGTCGAGGGTAGAGGGATTAGGGTTTAAGGTATAGTATCAAGCCTATTGAGGTCTAAGAATAGGGATAGCATTTAGGGTTTAGGAATGAGGGATTAGAGTTGAGGGATGATGGATGACAGATTAGGGTTGAGGGTTAAGGGATTAGGGTTTAGGGACAAGGTTTAAGGTTAGGGTTGAGGGATTAGGGTTTAAGGTATAGTGTTGAGGTTTTAGGGATAGGGTTTAGGGTTGAGGGATTAGAGTGAAGGGTTGAGGAATTAGAATTTGACATTGAGGGTTTAGGGTTTAGGGATAGGGTTGAAGGTCGAGGGATCAGAGTTAAGGGTTGAGGGATTAGGGTTTGATGTTGAGGGTTAAGGGTTGAGGGTTGAGGATCAACTATTTAGGGATAGGGTTGAGGGTCGAGGAATTAGGGTTAAAGTAGAGTGTGGAGGGTATAAGGATTAGGGATAGGGTTGGAGGGTTTAGGGATAAGGGATTAGAGTTTAAGGTATAGTATCGAGTCTATTGAGGGTTTAGGAATAGGGATAGCATTTAGGGTTTAGGGATGAGGGATTAGAGTTGAGGGATGATGGATTAGGGTTGAGGGTTGAGGGATTAGGGTTTAGGGATAAGGTTTAGGGTTGAGGGTTGAGGGATTAGGGTTTAAGGTATAGTGTTGAGGGTTGAGGGTTTAGGATTAGGGTTTAGGGTTGACGGATTAGCATTTAATGTCGAGGTTAGGGTTAGAGTGTCAAGGGTAGAGGGATTAGGGATAGGGTTTAGGGTTGAAGGTTTAAGGATTGAGGGTTGAGGCTTTAGGGATGAGGGTTTAAGGCTTAAGATATAGTGTCAAGTGTTGAGGGTGTAGGGATAGGGTTTAAGTTTTAAGGGTTAAGGGTTGAGGGATAGGGATTAGGGTTTAAGGTATAGTGTTGAGGGTCGAGGGATCAAAGTTAAGGGTTGAGGGATTAGGGTTTGACGTTGAGGGTTGAGGGTTGAGGTTTGAGGGTCAAGGGTTTAGGGATAGGGTCGAGGGTTGAGAAATTAGGGTTAAAGTAGAGTGTGGAGGGTATAAGGATTAGGGATAGGGTTGGAGGGTTTAGGGATAAGGGATTAGGGTTTAAGGTATAGTATCGATTCTGTTGAGGGTGTAGGAATAGGGATAGCATTTAGGGTTTAGGGATGAGGGATTAGAGTTGAGGGATAACGGATTAGGGTTGAGGGTTGAGGGATTAGGGTTTAGGGATAAGGTTTAGGTTTGAGGGATGATAGATTAGGGTTTAAGGTATAGTGTTGAGGGTTTAGGGATAGGGTTTAGGGTTGAGGGATTAGAGTGAAGGGTTGAGGGATTAGGATTTGATGTTGAGGGTTGAGGGTTTAGGGTTTAGGGTTTAGGGTTAGGGTTGAGAGATGAGGGATCAGAGTTAAGGGTTGAGGGATTAGGGTTTGACGTCGAGGGTTAAGGGTTGAGGTTTGAGGGTCAAGGGTTTAGGGATAGGGTTGAGGTTGAAGAGATTAGGGTTTAAGGTATAGTGTTGAGGTTTGATGGATTAGAGTTAAGGGTTGAGGGATTAGGGTTTGACGTTGAGGGTTGAGGGTTGAGGTTCGAGGGTCAAGGGTTTAGGGATAGGGTTGAGGTTCGAGGGTTAAGGGTTTAGGGATAGGGTTGAGGTTCAAGGGATTAGTGTTAAAGTAGAGTGTGGAGGGTGTAAGGATTAGGGATAGGGTTGGAGGGTTTAGGGATAAGGGATTAGAGTTTAAGGTATAGTATCGAGTTTGTTGAGGGTGTAGGATTAGGGATAGCATTTAGGGTTTAGGGATGAGGGATTAGAGTTGAGGGATGACGGATTAGGGTTTAGGGATTAGGATTTGACATTGAGGGTTGAGGGTTTAGGGATAGGGTTGAGGGTTGAGGGATTAGGATTTGATGTTGAGGGTTGAGGGTTTAGGGATAGGGTTGAGGGTTGAGGGATTAGGATTTGACATTGAGGGTTGAGGGTTGAGGGTCGAGGGATCAGAGTTGAGGGTTTAGGGATTAGGGTTTGACGTTGAGGGTTGAGGGCATTTTCTATTAAGAACTTGATTATGAGGGCTTGCCCCTTCATTGTTATGCCTATCATATGGCGGAGCATCTGGCAAGCCCTTGCAGGAAAAAGATGTGATCAATGCAAAGGATGTGATGAATCTATAGCAGGACAAAATGCAAGCGCGTTATAACGCGCTCGCATTTTGTATTTCTATTGAAACAGTAAAAAAGTGGTTACCCTCGTGATCCAGGCCCACATGCTCTATTTTCTTACTGATTCTGCGTGTGCTCCAACAAAAAAGAAGTGCTTTCATGCTATTGGGAAGTTCACATGCACATTTGACACATTGTACCACCTTTGCATGATCTTTCCACCACCTTTTCTACTTTGCCAACTTGAGAAGGAGGAAATAACATAGTTTTCACACCAAGTTTGATATATATCTATTCAAGTTTCAATTTTTGTAGTGTTGCAATGTTAATTGTGATTCAATTTTAGGAATTTAACATTGAAAAATAAGCAAGTGGTGAAAAACTCAAATTGTTGAGGAGTTTGATGCAAGAAGATAAAAACACTACATAATTAGGTACTCTCTCCATTCAAATCTTCATTTTTTAGGTATGTCAAGTCTTTACATGCATGTTCTTTACATTTTCCTTATTTCGGATTGAATTACTTTATCATGCTTTATCATACATGTTTAAAATAGACACATTCCCAATCAAGAAAGTAACCTACAATCTCACATGATGCCATGTATATTTTCTACACTTGGGCTCTTTAATAATTATGTGTAATAAACAAACCTTAGTTCATACCATGATGTCAAACTATACAAGAATAAATCCTTACAACATAAAAAAAATACAATCCCACTATTATCTTGTATTCATTTCTTAGGAACTAATATTGGTCTCTTTATCATGCTACAGACAAATTCTCCATCATGCCGAGGAAACGATCAAGAATTAAACCAACACAGGAAGAGATAGAAGCTAAGAATGCAAAGAAAGCAATGGCTATGAGGGAACTTTGTGAGAAGAGGAAATTGGACACGATAAATGAAGACATACCAATTGAAGAGGAACCACAACCATCACAAAGAGAACGAATGCAAAAACTTCGTGGTATGAGAGATTTGAATACCATAGTTGGAGACACGTCCTTTACCGCAAGTCAACATGTAGGGACACCATCTACCACATCTCAAGTTGAGAGTACATCATCACTCACATGTGATGAAGGAGGTACGCCATCGTTCCCACCTCAACCTCAAGGTATGTCATCTATTCCATCTTCGATCGAAGGTATGCCATCTAACCCATCTCATTTAAATATTGATGAAATTCCTAATGTTGAGATGAATTTACCTAACTTGACACCACCTAGAATTTTGCATAGAAAGCCAAAGTATTTGATTGATATTGATGAGAATATTTTGCAGCCAATGGAAGGTAAGATTCTAAAACGCACTTGTAGAAGATATGCTAATAAGATTTGGAGATTGTTCTTTGAAAAGTTAAATGAGATTGCAAGATGTCAACTATTTGTTGAAATGATGTGAAGTATAAAGTATAGGTCTATCATGAAGATTCTTGGGTTGAGAACATCAGAGGCTTCAAGTGAAAAATCTATTGTCAAGAATCTAATGAGTGCGTATGAGAGTGTGGGTAACACCTCACGCACAAAAGATAGTAATGTAACACGGCGTGTGATTACATCGACTATAGTAAGTAGTCAAATGAGGAAATCTTGTCTCATTAGAAAGACAAGTCAAGAATTGAGAATTAATAGGAAAACTTTATCAAGAGCCGTTGGAAGACGCCAAAGAATTGAGGACACTAATGCCAATGAATTATGGGCGTTCTCGGGGAGACTACCACGAAAAGATAAACCAATTGTTGAAGCATTGAGATCACTAATTGAAGACTCTTGGAAGAATTACACAAGGGTATCTCCGAATCAAAGGGATGTGGTAAGAAGGAGAATCGGTAGTTAGAACCGTGAGCCACATCCAAAGCATTTTTTGGATGAGACTCAAACACAGTTTTATGGTAAATTTCTGGAGAAGTATCCTCAAATTAAAATTTGTCAAAGATATTTTGAATTGCTAAAACCTTTCTATGTTAAGATAAATCACACACGCACTACTTGTTGTTGTAGATTACATATTGAATTTTCTAACCATTTTGATGCTTATAGGTCTATATGTTTAGATATGCATACTAACAATGATTTGCAGGGTTGTACCATATGTGCCCCACCAACATCTTCAAGAGACTTCATATCAAGAATTTTATGTGAAAGAGAGGAAGGTCAAATATTCTACAAGAAATTATGCTTGGATGGCACATGTCATCGTTGCGGTGGCTTGCAACATTTGCCAATATGTGAACATATGGAAATAACACATGCGGTTGGAAATGAACTAGTAGAGTTTGGCAAATATAAAACAGTGGCATACAATACAAAAGATAGTAAAGAAGCAAAGAGGTGTGAATTAGTTATTGAAAAGATTCCAGTGTATCAGTTTATGCCTATATTTCATGACAGCATAGTGTATGAGTATGCAAGACATGCCCATAGAGCTCGATGGTTGGACTTGCAATTCAAGTTATGCAAGGACACATTTCTCGTTGGTAGCATTGTTTTAGTCATCGACTTTGCAGAGAACTATAGTCTACAGCCACAGCGTGAGGTGCAATCACAATATTACAACTCCACACAGGTTTCTATATTTGTGCACATCGCATTCATTCATGCGAATGATAGTACAAAGGATGACAGAAAAATCATAAGGGAGTATAATTTCTATATTAGTGATGATCGCACGCATTCTACGGAGTTCGTACAAGGTTACTTTCAGGTGTTCTACAATGATTTGGCTAGAAGGGGCACATCGTTCAGTCAGCATATCATATGGTCAGATAACTATGCATCACAATTCAAGAACTCGCGAAATTTCTATTGGCTGAGTAGGAGGCATAATTTTATAGGTATTCAACATATGTGGAACTTTTGTGAGGCCGGGCATGGAAAGGGGGAGCATGATGGTGCAGGAGCATGTATCAAAAGAGCCATAGCACGAGAAGAGTTAAAGTATAAAGACAATGCAAAGTTGACAGATGCAAAATCGATTGTCGAGTGGTGTAATGCTTCCATGGGTCCAGGTAATGAAGGTAAGTCTTTAGTTCATAGATTTTTTTGGTTGATAGATGATACTAACATTGCACCATATGAGGATTGTTGTACACTGACAGGATCAAATGAGATGCACTCTTTCAGAAGCTCAATTGCAGGTTCATGGAGTATCCATACACGAAAGATGTCATGCTTTTGTTCTTCCTATACAATTCAAGTCTGGGATGAGTGCGAGTCAAAGGAGTGGGTTGACGAATGGCAGTTAAGTTATCTTAGCCCACTTGACATGTATCGACCCCCGACGATACTAGAACTAACACAGATGGAATCATCAGTTGACTTTGACCACATATCAGATTTAGTTCAACCAGGTAATATAGGGCACGTATATGCATCTAATTTCATCTAGTTCAACCAGGTAATGTCATCTTACTTTGTTGTGTTTTTGTAATGTTGACTAATTTCATCTAATTTGCTACACATATCAATGTAGGGCACGTATATGTAGTTATTGCAGATGAAGATAATGAAGAGGGAACAAATTATTACTTATGTCATTGTGTTGATGCCAAAAAGAAATTAGAGGCCCCTATTACAGATGGAGAAAACATCGAATACCCTACAGGATCAGTGGTTATTACTGCAACATGGCTTAGAAGGTACCCACATAAGAGTGTTAATACTTGGCTATTTCAGGACTTTGACATGCATCGGAAGATTCTTCATTACTCGAACCTTGTCGTGGCATCCAATGTTCATTTGATAAAGTATCGGGGTAGACCTTTGAACAAAATATTGTGGAAGGTGCGTGAGTCTGACCATGAAGCAATACTTGACACAATAAAGAGTAGAGCAGACCCGGATGGTTCATTGGATTAATTTGTAAGTATTCACATTGATTTTGTAAAGTTATGTTACATTGAGTTGTAAGTATGCACATTAATTTGTAAGGTTTGTCTTTTTTTATTTCCTCCTGCATTTTTACACATATGTACACATTTTTACATCATCATGTTATGCATTTTTGGTGTCCTGCTCCTGATGCAACCAAACTCATAACTCACCTTACTAGACACCATTTGATGATCTCTCCAACACTCTAGATCCAGGGCGCCCAATCATGATGATGACCTATATACCATTCTCCCGAGGCGCTCATAATGAATGAAAAGAAGACCAAGGGTGCCCAAGCTTAATAGACTTATTTCTTTCAATTTTGATGATCCAAACTCTTGCAATATGACATCCACTTTCATGCCTTTAGATCTTCCTTCACATATAGGGCACCAAATCAAGTTGAAAAATCTACATAAGGGCGCCAAACTGGATGAAAGGAGACATGAAATGTGCCTTAGGACTCCATGCTAAGGTTTGAGCCATTAAAGTCTCTTGATATTAGGCGCTTATGATGATGAAACTTAGGGCTTTTTCCTTTCCTATGTGCTCATCTAAGATGTTTGAATGATAAGGAGCGCCTCAACCTCTATAATGTACATTGGGCACCAAATCAAGGTGATTTTAAGTCACTTTGAGTCATTTGGGATCAGTTTGAGTCTTTGAGTCATGTTGCAAAAAAGTGTCAATGTTGTCAAGTTACACAAAGCAACTTTTGCATTTTTGGTGTCCTGCTCGTGATGTGACCAAACTGACTATTCCAACGCATTCGGATGGGTACATTTATGCTAGGCATGGTCCTATTTTTCACCCAAACATGTCGAAACAGTCGGAGCTACATTGTATCGACGATATCCCTGAAGAGTCCAAAGTGCAAAAAGGCAGCAATATTTGATGAGATGTTACTCAAAAATCATGTCACTTAGAAACATTCCATCTGAGGCAACGCGATCATGTAAAGTGCCTCTACAATAACCTCTCTCAATTTTTTATAGCTCTAAGGCATTTGCCCGTGGTGAAAGGTTTTCTGCTGCCCCAAAAATCGTCAGAAGGAGGCAGTGTAAAGTTGCAAAGGGGTGTAACTTTCATCCTGCTCCTGATGCGACCAAACTGACTGTTCCAATGCATCTGAATGGGTACATTTACACTAGGAATGGTCCTGTTTTTCACCCAAATATGTCGAAATAGTCAGAGCTACATTGTACCAACGATATCCCTGAAGAGTCCAAAGTGCAAAAATGTAGCAATCTTTGACGAGATGTTACTCAAAAACTGTGTCACTTAGAAACATTCCGTCTAAGGCAATGTGATCACGTAGAGTGCCTCTACAATAACCTTTCTCAGTTTTTTATAGCTCTGAGGCATTTGCCAGTGGTGAAAGGTTTTCTGCTGCCCCAAAAATCGTCAGAAGGAGGCAGTGTAAAGTTGCAAAGGGGTGTAACTTTTGTCCTGCTCCTGATGCGACCAAACTGACTATTCCAATGCGTCTGAATGGGTACATTTACGCTAGGCATGGTCCTTTTTTTCACCCAAACATGTCAAAACAGTCGGAGCTACATTGTATCGACGATATCCCTGAAGAGTCTAAAGTGCAAAAAGGCAGCAATCTTTGATGAGATGTTACTCAAAAACTGTGTCACTTAGAAACATTCTGTATGAGGCAACGTGAGCATGTAGAGTACCTCTACAATAACCTCTCTTGATTTTTTATAGCTCTGAGGCATTTGCCCGTGGTGAAAGGTTTTCTGCTGCCCCAAAAATCGTCAGAAGGAGGCAGTGTAAAGTTGCAAAGGGGTGTAACTTTCATCCTGCTCCTGATGTGACCAAACTGACTATTCCAACATGTCCGAATGGGTACATTTACGCTAGGCATGGTCCTGTTTTTCACCCAAACATGTCGAAACAGTCCGAGCTACATTGTACCCACGATATCCCTGAAGAGTCCAAAGTGCAAAAAGGCAGCAATCTTTGACGAGATGTTACTCAAAAATTGAGTCACTTAGAAACATTCCGTCTAAGGCAACGCGATCACGTAGAGTGCCTCTACAATAACCTCTCTCAATTTTTTATAGCTCTGAGGCATTTGCCCGTGGTGAAAGGTTTTCTGCTGCCCCAAAAATCGTCAGAAGGATGCAGTGTATTAAGTCAGGATGAAAGCCTATTCACTCTAGGCGCCTGTTTTTGACCAAATCACACATGCACCTTGAACAAGTGATGCTACAAGTGGTGAACAAAATGGGCGCCTTGAAGAATTGAGCCCTCTAAGACATCTTGCAATTGCCTAAAAGTCCAAAATTTACATAAGTGAGTTAAGGTGCCATTTTCCATCTCCAGAGCCTCCTTTGAGCACCTTAACATGGAGTGAATTTTTTAGTCTATGAAAGATTGCGCCTAAAGAATATAACAACCCCTTGAGTCACTAGGACGAACTAAGTTAACAAAAGGAACTTCATTGAGGGAGGCGCACTTGTGCATCTAGACAACTCCAATTTAGCGCCTGAGAAAAAGCATGTTTAGAGACACCCCTCGAATGAACCCTTTAGAACCAATAACCATAGCTCAAGATCCATAACCATGAGAAGATAAAGCATTAAAAAAATTCATCTAAAGGATGGGAAATACCTCTTAGATGATAGTCTACCGAGTAGACCAAGAGTGGGGAATGAGAATGCTCGTCGAAGATACACCAAGCCACAATGACTCTCTCCAATAAGAATCTTCTCTAGGTCCATAATTAACTCACGCCCATATCCAAGTGAAAGTCTCCTTGGTCTTCCTACTAAAACCTCTAAAGGGTAACCATCTCAACAAGTGCCTCTAATCCCAAGAGAACTCTAGCCTCACCCAAGTCTCGAAGTACGTATGAGAACCTACAACCAATCAATCCATGTTAAGCTCCAAATGCAACACCACATTATCATGAAGCTCCCAAGCACATGACCAATGTACTCAATACCAAGAGAACCAACAAGACCACTGTCAAAACCCCAGCTACAAAATTAGGTATCCAAACATGACATCATGATCTAACATCTCCTCCTAGAAGATCACATGCACCAATACAGACATCCTAGTCTCAAGAGAACTTGTATCATGCTAATACTCTAATCTAGAATCAAGAGTCCACCAAGACACACTACCAAACACCTCTAAACCAAGGATCAACATCTACAACCACATGAAGATAACCATTACACCCAACCACTATATAAGATCATCCATCACTAGGTGACGAATACACATCACTATCAAAGCAACATCCATCCTCTCATCCCAATGCAACATACCAATGCACAAATGAGCATAAACAAGGAAAAATAACAAAGTCATCCCGTGGATATAGGCAATATGCATTCAAGTCATCCCACTACAATAAATGAGGTGTGCATCCCAAAAAAATGCATAACTTGTAGATCCCAACCATTGAAAACATGCAAAATCATCATCACATTAGTAATCATCATCACATTAGTAAACATCATCACATTAGTAAACTAGTAAACATCATTTGCATCCATACTTAAACCAATCTTATTGTTGTGTTTGATGTATCCTCTTTCAAACAACCATTTAACAAAATTTGAGTCCAAACAATAAACATTTACAACCATAAACATCTCAAAGTCCAAAATCCAAACATTCTATCATCCTTAATCATTTCCATCATGGACCCTTGGTTTGAAAAAATCATTATGCAAGATAAAGACCCTATGCCTATTACCTTGTCCGAGGCTCATGTAAAACCCAAAATGATTAGCCTAGTACCATGTGTCATGTCCCCGTTCCTGGCTTGATCATCAAGTGTATAATGGATTAGCCTATTCCTCATTCCCAGAGGCTAATTCCAAATGATGAGGGAATGAATTGGTTTCGGACTAACTCTATCTGTTTGTTTTGCAGGAACAAGGTCAGAACCCTAAAATTTGACTAAGTATGGAAGCTTGGGAGCCTAGGCGCCCATTTCACTCCACTTTTCCTTACTAAGCGCCTAGCACAAGGATCATCCAAATTAAGCACCTAAGAACCTCAAGGTGCCTATACATGTTTCTAGGGATCCTCCAATTGACTGCCTAGCATAAATGGATGAAGATTGAAAGTTTTCAAGTTAAAGATGTCCTTTGGGTGAACTCACAACACTAGGCGCATGTGTTGGTTAGAACTCCTTGGATCTGGCACCTAGGATTGAAAGCCTTTGATGAGGAGAGAAGTCTCAAGGCCTGGTCTGGCGCCCTCACTTGCCTACCCCACCCTCAGAATGCGCCTAACCTTCATAAGGCGTTAACACTCTATTTCGAGCACCTAGCAGGGGGTAATGGATAGATTGAAGGCTTGGGAGCTAAGGAAAGTCACTTAGATGAATAATCAAGATTGAAATGAGAAACTCCTAGCCAAGGCGCAAAATTCCTCAATTCTGGCATCCAGAAATCAAATCTAAGTAAGGTGCTCTTTCCATTTGCTAAAGGCTCTATTAGCGCCCTTGGTTGATGATCTCTCCAGACACCTGAAATGGCACCCAGTGGATCTTTCAACTTGTATCAGGAAGAAGGGAAGCATTCTCAGTGTTGTTCAGATAATCTAAGTTGTAAAGTTAACAAGGAATAGAGCCAGAGGACAAGGCACACTTATTGGTCTCCATCACCTTAGAAATGCGCCTAATGTAGTTGGTGTCAACTTCCCTCTTTCTAGCCTCCAAATGGCGCCTAGAGTCAAAAAAGGATTTCACTGAATAATGTTAATGTTTTGAGCATCAAACTCTGCTTGGCGCATACCTATGCTCTTGCAACCTCAAATTGGTGCCTAGGGTTCAGTCATCCTCCTAAGGCGTGGTTCTGCTCCTCCATAACCCTGTTTTGGCACCTAAACTTGGAAGTACCTTGAAGACTTGGATTAAGATGGAATTCACCTCCAGAATGTTAGGCGCTTGATAGAAGATAAAGGCGCTAGGGTAAAAGAGCTTCAAAAGTTTGATGTCAAGTGTGAATTGAGATAATAGGCACTGATACCAGTTGACATTACTCCAAACATGCACCTAAGAGAGATGCAAGTCCCCAAGACCATTTTTGGAACAAGGTGCTCCATCAGAGGGTAAGATGATAATCCTTGGAAGTCAAGTGTTTCAAAGATTCTTTCAGAAATTGACAAGTTGTAACCTAGGCGCCAAAACCCCTGAGAATCCTCCTATCTGGCGCCTAGTCAGAAGAACACTAATATTGCAGTGAATTTGAGTGTCAATATAGAGTCATCAAACCCCACCAGACGTTCATCCATGTCTCTACCACCTCAAGGAAGTGCCCAGCTTAGGATGGCGCCTAGTCTGGTCTCTACTACCTTCAGTTGGTGCCTAACCCTAAGAGTCTTGCAACTATGACATTCATCCATGCAACAAGCAAGGTGATGCTCCCTTGTGATATTGTGAGGTGTTGACGTTCAGTTGACATCATTGAGTTTGATTGAGTTGATCAAGTGTAGACGTCATTGTAAACATCAAGGCTTCAAGGCCTTTCTTTTGTATCTCCATTGAATAAGTTGTAACTTCATGCTATTGAAAGCATTATCCATGTAATAAGACATTGCAAGTTGATTGAGTCAAATAAATAGACAAGTACCCAACTCTAAGGTTGATTCATTCAAGTAGTTATCTTTGATGTATATCTTTGTGTTGTTGAAGTAGTTGATGAATTGATAGCAAGTAAAATTGTTTAAGGAAAAATTTTCATAGAACTAGTTGGGTATTTTACACCATGCCTATCCATCAAACATCACAATGCAATCAAAATCCTAACAACATGCCCATGATCCAAGATCAAGTGCAATCATGCAAAGATATTATCAATCACAAGCCTATTAAGAATGAATTAGAGTCTTCTAGTACCATACTTTTCCATCAAACACCATCATGTAATCCATGGCCTATCAAGCCTATCAAAGAAAATACAAACATCCTATGTAATACAATCAGACTTTAAATATTTGAAGTAGCCATTTACAAATATCCATTCAAAAGTGGATTTATAATGCAAGTATGGACGCCATCAATAAAAAAGATTTGTATTAACCAAATATCCATATAGGCATACATCAATATCTGTCAATATAAGTATAACATATATACAAAATAGCCATATAGGCTTAGAAGAATGCCATATAGGCATACAATGTCAACTATGTACAATATAAAATATATGTCCACAAATGCCATATAGGCATACAACAAAGGAACACAATAAAAAGTCATTCCCCTCTGGCTGGTGAAGAGAATAAATCACGAGCAGTCTTTGATCTTCTAGGGGATGGAGACATGCATGTGGGTGGTCTACTACGAACCTGAGGGCTACTCCTCCTATTTAGTTCTTCCTGCACCTTTACCTGTTACAATAAAAAGTATAGACATTAATATATAGAAATTACATGTTATAAAAAAATGAAACATTTAACAAAATAATCACTTACCGCTAACATATAATCTGTCTCCTCACTTGCCTCAGTAGCAGGAATAGGCCCTAGTGATGTCATGTCCTATAGAAACCATCCAGAGAGAAATTAAACTTCAAATCAATAATCTTTTGATTTTTCAAAATAGACAACTATAACAATGAATGTAAATTGAAATTTACTAATCTGCCTCATACCCCTGTCAATGCCATGGAGCTATGAATCGCAGAGGCCACACCCTGCTCCATTGCCCTATAAACATGGGGAGGTGTCTTCGCAGGCTGCATCATCTAGAAATAAAACAACATTATTCAATTACGAAAACTATAATAGTGATGCAAATCATGGCTCCTGACATACACACACGTTCATCTAAACATGGAAGTACACACAATAAAACACACAAATCACATACAAAAATTTAGTAAGTACAATTCATTCATTAAACTATTTATTTTATTACCTCTGTAAAGCTTTGAAGTCCACCACCGCTGGCAGGTGTTGCCATGAAATCTACAGTATTAACCTATTCAACATCCAAAATCAGAAATTAGAATACCATTCATATAACGATGCTATTCACATGTAATATTTATAATTGTTTACTAGTTACATACCTCGACAGTAGATGATCTAGTGAAAAATGTAGGTGGAGAACCACTAAAAATTGCATCGACGCTATGACCCTGAAATTTCATTAAAATCATCAATTTAAATTAGTTAATCTTGTATTTTAAAAATGAAATTTAATAAATTAAATTCAATAAACTTGCTAATATTTACCTGAGTATCAAGGCCGAAAGTCTCACTCAGGAGAGTATCTGTCATCACCATCTGCTCAGCTGCAAATGTAGCCTATGTACCTGCGTCCTGACTGTCCATGGGGTCATAACCACAGGCTGACCCGCAAGCCTAGCAAGTATGCAGTGGGACCCTACTCCTCGCACATGTCGAGGAATGAATGGAGGAGGTTGTTGTTCTGTAGGTATTTCCTCCTCAGGATTTTGTGGATTTTGAGGAGGAGGAGGAGGTGCATTAACATTTCCTGACAATTAACGAAATATACATCAAAAATCAGCAAAAACTTACCTATTTAGAAAGAAATTCAAACAAAAAAACAAAGATAACTCACCCCTTTGGCGTGCTCGACGTCGTGGTGGCATTTTGGCGACGAATTGATAATTTTTTTGTGTTGATTGGCGCTTTGCAGAACACGAGCGCATTTTTGAGGGTTTGGAAGCCGCGGGTAGAGGAGAAAATGAGAATGAAATGAAATTCAATTGTTTTTTTTTTAATTTATACTAGGTCATAACGTGAGCGTGTTATAACGCGCTCGCGTTATGGCTCGGTAATGACGAGCCTAAGGCTTGTCATTACCAAGCCATAACGCGAGTGCGTTATGACTTAAATTTTTTTTAAATTATTTTGGCCACTTTTTGGCCCCCCATCTTCTTGCACTTACCCTATAATTTTATTTGATGCAATTATGTTCCCTAGAGGTGTTAGCTATTCATTTCATTTAATGTTGTTAATAGTGTAATTATATTTAATGATTAATGCATTTACTTGCTTCAAAAAAAAATATTTATATTTTTTTTGCTCTTGTTAGTCTAACACTCTAGGGTTGCATGATAGGGCATCACAAAAACACAATAGATGTCACCTTGTAGTGTAGATCTCATGGAAGGAAGATGCTCTTCATGCCATGAGATGGACTCATATTTGCAATTACAAACACACTAAAAACATAATACTGCTCTGCAACATAATGAAAGCCTTGAATCACTTTAGCATAATCTCATAGATCAAAAATGCCATCAAGTTTACAAATGAATCACTAAACATGCGTATATATGCAACTAAACAACTTCCTACCAAGAAATTCATAATTCAAACTTGAGGTGTCGGCATAGGACCTAATAACAATCATACAACCGACACATAAAAATAGGCCCTAACCTAAAATAGGGTAGGACTAGAGCATGAGTGCCCAAGTCCTCCCCCTATTTTAGGCAAGATTCATGTTAAGCACATCCCTTAGGTCCCATTTATCATAAAACTTTGGGGTTTCTTCACCGGAAGTCATCATTAACATGCAAGATGATCTAAATGCATTCTAAAGGACCTGGGAGCTAAAGCTTAGGAAAGAAAAGCCCCCAAGGGGACATTTTCTGACATAAGATTTAGCCCCCACTTTAATGTATGTATAAATGCAAGGCCAATACATGCATTAAAGTACGGTTAACAAACACAGCAAACACGCCAAGCATGGAGAAGACACGCCAATCACAATGAAGATAGTAACAGGCATGCAAGGCACAGAGAAGATAGTTACAATCACACAAAACATGGAGAAGACAACATTGAAGACATACAAAACACAGTGAATGTAGTGATTATTTCTTTTTTTTTAATTTTCTCATATACATGAAATGCAAATAGAAGTACAAGGAAAGTAAACACACAACTTGAATGCAAGAGGAGCTCATCACCACCAGTCTTGAAACTATGCTTGGGAACAAACACACCATACACACACATGGAAGACATGGAGAAAACATGGCAAAAAAGTGATGGAAGAAACCTATTGCTAGGTTTGCATCCATCTCAGGCACATTACAGGCACACACCGATGATTGCACTTCGCCACAACAATCGCCAAAGACACGCTTAAGGGTTAGGATAGTCTCATTCTGCCCTGCCTACTTGGAGGACTTTTTGAAAATGACAGGATGTGCAATCTCAAGAAATACACCATCCTCGCCTTCCACATAAGGGCTTAAAATAAAAAGGATATGCATGATATGTCACCTCCGTAGAGGGCTTAAATGATTGCAATAGATTTCAATCTTTACAAACACACTTTGCTAGCATCTAAATCAGATAATGTAACTTATATATGCCCCCACCTTAAGGTGGTTGATATCATGTACTGATATCAAGCACGTTAAGGTAGGAAGAAAACACACAAGGGAACATGAGCTCTCACAAAGCCCATGCCCCCCAGAGGTGACATGTGCATTACGATCACCAAATATTCCCACAAACACACAATTTCTTGCAAGAAAAGGTGTTAGTATCCATATAATCATGATAAATAACAAGCAAGGCTAGATCCAAGATAGACAAAGTGCATGGAGCAGCAGTATTGTTATGTTTTGTAAGTGCAATGAGACAACATCACGAGATCACATGGAGTGATTCTACTAGCCAAGAGTCAGATAATATATAACAATCCCATTGTCATGTATGGACTAGGTCCATTTTTTTTATTTCTCGCTAATGGGACACTAGGTCCGTATCAGTATAATATGTTTTTTGTCATCCACCAACTAGATAGAACCACTAGAGGAAGGTAAACAATAAATCAAGAGAGGAGAAACAAGTGCCTTAGGGACAGTCACGTAAGAGGGTACCCCCAAGTCACCAACCGCGACGCTATGTCCATAAGACACAACACACAATAATAAAAATAGAGGAGAAGCAATTATAGAAGAATGATGATACAAATAGAAGAAGGGTCACAATAGTGGCGGTCTCCTAGTATCCTTGACCTTACAAGAGTATCAAGGGTCATCCTAGGAGGCCTAAACAACACAACATATTACAGGGGAAACACAACACGAGAGGGGAGGTCACATAAATGAGCTGATAATGCTACGACATAGGTGACCACCAAGGTTAGAAATACTTACCTGTAGAGACAACCTAATTAAAGGTTGTCAACAATCAAGTCATCATCTTCCCACTCTCGAATGTTAGAGGAAAGTGGGAAATAAGGTACCATAGCCCAACTTTTATTCTTGTCTTCAAGTTGTCCATTCTTAAGATCTTCTTGATTTGATTCAATGTAAGGTGAGATGTTTTCTTGTTGAGATATGTTTTGTTGGGAAAATGCTTTTATTCTCTTCCTCCTTTCTCTCACTTGTCTATTCCTTCTTGTCTTACTGTTTATCCCTTTTAAAATAGTATCTTGTTCTTCCATAGGTTTTTGTGTTTTAGAGGAGGAAGCACCATGGTCAAATCTCATTTGTCTCGATGGAATGTTTTGCTCACGAAGACTACCTCCCGATCCTTGTAAGGATGGTGGGGGAGGAACCTCAACATAGGGTCCTTTTCCTTTTAGTCTAGGATTCTCTTCAAATGCAGGTTGTCCGTCTCTTGTTGATTCTTGAATAGAAGGACCGACCACTTGATGTAATAATTATGTTTTGTAGTTTCTATAGCTCAAGAAGTTAAAATATGTCTATGGCTCTGGTTTTAGTTTAGATCGTTCCCAAAAGTAATCAAGGCTAAAGTGTTGTCTTATAACCAAAGGTTTATATCTATTGTGAGGAATAGTATGCACTTGTCCATTCAAAGGAAATTTTACACAATTATAAATTGTTGAAGGGACAACTTTCATAGCCTTTAACCATGGGTGTCTTAGTTTTATGCAAAAAAGGTCAGATACAGGGACAACATCAAATAATTGTTCTACGGATTTCTCAAATACAGTAACCAATAAAGATATCTTCCCCTAAGTGTTTATAAAGGTTCCTTATGTGTATTAATCATCATGTCTAAAGGGCCATAGAAGCCTTGTATCAAACTTCCGTTGCCACATTAGTCATGCAATTAGTATCAATAAGGGTTCCATCCATAGGATTTCCCATTATCTTCACAATGATATAAAGAGGTCCTTCAGTGTCTCCAATTGTTCTATCATGAGGTGTAAACACAATTTCAGGTTCGGGGACCTTTCTTTTCATGTAAGGCCTAGGAGGGAACCTAGTGTTATTGTTGTGATTAGAAGCCATGTGTATATGTTTTCAAATCAATGTGAAATCAGATTTTAAAAGCTTTTCAAAAGTTATGTAAGAAACAAGTGCAAAACTAAATGTGAAAATGACCTAAAATGCTTGATTTTTTCAACCTTTTTCAATGCAAACAAGTGAAAGAAGAGGTGTTGTAAGGAAATTGATGAGGGAAAGAAAATAATATGTCTAATATCAGTCCAATAAACCAACAATATCCTTCACAACACACCTTTAGTGTAATCCTATAATGATGACAAGTCAAAACCTAGTGAAAATACACGTAAAATATGCAATTTTCCACCAATTTTCAATGCAAAGGCCCAATAAAAAGGGTGTTGTGAGGAATTTGAGGAGTGGTAGCAGATTATAACCCTAATAACAGCCAATTAATGTAGAAAAATCCTTCACAACACACTTATGGTGCAATTCTAGAGAGACGATAAGGCCAAATCTAGTGAAAATGCAAGGTTTTCAAACCCTAGACATGCAATTTTGCAAGAAAGACACTATGATGAAACACTACAATCAGAAATCAAACCTAATGAGTTTTTTGAAAGGGTAGTAAAATATGAAACAAGATTTTGACTACAAACCCTAGCTAATGCAAAACTAGGTTATATGAAAAAAAATGCACAATTTCAAACAATTTTCAACAATTTAAGCATGAAAATGCAATGTAAATGAATGATGAATTTTTGTAAATTAAATCAGATCTGATCATAATAACATAAATTAAATTAAATTAAATGAAAATTAATTTAAATTATTTGAAAATGCAAGCTAAAAATACCAATTTTTTCAAAATTTTCCAAATTTTTCAAATGTAGTAAGATGAGAATGAAATGAATGAATGAAAGTCTGAAGTACAAAACTCAGCAAGGTGCAAAATTCATTAAAAACATGAGTTCACCAAAATGTTCAAGAGTAAAAAGAGGGAAGATGATGGTTGTTTGATATTTTAAGGGTTTATCTTGATCCTCCTTTCAACACTAAACATTCAAGGACATTCGACCAAGTAGAGAACTCTACTATAGATCTCCTATCACTTGGAACATAGGGGAAGATTGGAATTGTGTGAATTTGTTGTTCAATTAAGCTCAATTATCCTCAAAACCCTAATTTCGTAAAATCGTAAACAAATGGACAAATTACAAAAAATGATCGCAGACAAAAATATCAAATGACAACCAAATACATACCAGATTTCAAAGTTCGGTGTGTGGAAAAGTTGGGGACAAATGAGCAGGCACCCAAGTCCAAGCCCTAGTTTTCTTCTTTGCTTTGCACTTCCAATAGTCTATACTGCTCTCCTGCAACTCCACTTCTTTCACTTTTGAAACCTATAACCTACAATCGTAGAAAAGTGGGTTGGGGGTTGTGGTGTTTAGAGGCTTACCTTGATCAAGCCCCAAAGAGACATTTTAAGTCTTTCAAACACTGTTGTCAAATAGAGTGTGTATCCCTGTGGGATAGAGGTAAAATCCAAATGATAAATGATTGAAAACATAATAGATGTCACCTTGTAGTGTAGATCTCATGGAAGGAAGATTCTCTTCATGCCATGAGGAGATGGAATCAAATCTGCAATTACAAACACACTAACAACACAATACTACTTTGCAACACAATGAAAGCCTTGAATCACTTTAGCATAAGCTCATAGATCAAAAATGCCATCTAGTTTACAAATGAATCACTAAACATGCTTATATATGAAACTAAATAACTTCCCACCAAGAAATTTGTAATTCAAACTTGAGGTGTCGGCATAGGACCTAATAACAGTCATACAATCGACACATAAAAATAGGCCCTTACCTAAAATAAGGTAGGACTAGGACACATGCGCCCAAGTCCTCCCCCTATTTCAAGCAAGATTCATGTTAAGCACATCCCCTAGGTCCCATTTATCATAAAACTTAGGGGTTTCTTCACTGGAAGTCATCATTAACATGCAAGATGATCTAAATGCATTCTAAAGGACCTGAGAGCTAAACCTTAGGAGGGAAAATCCCCTAAGGAAACATTTTCTGACATAACAGATTTTTCAAGGTTTCTACTATTGTTTGAAGATCCTTTTTATTTTGTTCGATTTTCCATAAAATATTTGCTTAGGTATGACGATGATGCCTTGGAATGGATGAAAGAGTTTGAGGGGGGTATGTTGTGTATGCTCTTCAATAAGAGTTTTGTCATGTGTTTCATTGGGTGGATGAGGGTTTGGAGATGTTGAGAGGTTTTGATTTGCTAAAAGTTTTTAAAAATGAATCAACACAAATGAAAAACAAAATTATTTCATTTTAATTGAAATTGTTAAAAAAATGAACAAACTTACCTCTTGCACATCCACATGCCATGAATCCTTTGATCAAATTACTCAAAATAGCAGAAGATTAGGAGAAATGGCTTGCGACTATTTTTTTGTTTTATGCAATTTAAAACACGAGTGCTATATACCATGCTTGCATTATCAATTGGTAGTGATCACCAAACCATAATGCAGCCACATTATAATGAGAGTCCATTATAAGCAAAGTGCGTTATAATGAGAGCATATTATGGTTTCTATAATGTGATCATGTTATAACTTATTTTGACTAAAAAATATTTTTTGGCCACTTTTTGGTCCGCTGTCTGTGTGCACATATCCATATGCCATGTCATCATATGACCACTAAATAGAGTAGAGAATTACCATACCACTTTTTGTATAGGGAAAATTTTTGAACCCTATACTCTCCTCCTCATGATCATTGAAAATAATGTTTGATTTGTAATTGTGATTATATTTACTTGCATGATAGAAGCTACTCATTGCACATCTTTTCTCTATTTTTATAAGTTCCATGGAGAAAGCATGATGAAGGATGAACACACATGATGAGATCTAGCAAGGTCAATAACTTTAAATGGACCTTGATATCCTTAATTATGTTTGAATATTTACTTTACATGCATGTCTGTGAGTGCTCATTTACTTTAAATTAGATTCTTATGTTAGGGTGCACATATAACTTAAAGTGAGGGTGAAATGAAATGGTGAAATTTATATATCTATGCCAATTATTATTTAACCTTGGGCCCTTTTGATGGAATTACTTGATATAATAACATATTGACAAATGACACACTTTTCTACTAAGTTGAGCTTATTCTCTAGTCCTTCACCCATAGCCATTTACACATCCTCCCACATATTCAACCTTGTCCCATTTGTTTCTACACATATTTATGCATATGATATTTATTAGTCCTATCACATCCCCATGTCTAAACATTCATTCTACAAATTAATATTAGCATTTCATTGTCTTGGGTTAATCCCATAGCATAGGATTGACGTCACATTGCTCAGAATGAAGGTTCATAAAATTTAAATTTTATCGACTCCCACCCATTCTATTCCTACCATGAGCTAACTTGGTAGATGTTTCACATGATTTATTGTTATGTATAAGTATTTGAAGGTGTTAAATGCACATTCATTTATCTTTGGATCAAGGATATATTGAACAATCATTTGCATTCATAGAGCATTCATTACAAGAATATTTTAATTTGGAGCACTAAAAATAATCTCTCTTCATTAGATTTTGCAATATAGGACATTTGCATGCTTGCTTCTTGTTCGCCAAGGTTGTATATCCAACCATTCTAGGGAGTTGACCTAGGAGAACTTGACCCTAGTGATTTGACACTCTCCCCAAGGTATTTTAAACATCGCTAGTCCTTAACAATCATGAGATATAGTGTATGTAGAAAATTAATAATAATTACCTATTAAAATTTTAATGAGACATATATTATATGTTTAGAATCTTGATAGTTTATTTTACAAACTCTTTTTGTTTTATTAAATTTAGTTACGAAAAATTCTGTCAACTTCAAGGATAAAGTAATGGAAAATTTCAAGATAACACTAAATGAGTGCTTTTGCAAGTTTCTTTGAACAGGTTTAAGGCTCCCACTTGCCTAAATCTAAGGTAATCTCAAGTCATTTTTGGAGGGAATTCATATTTGAGCTAGAAATATTAACACTTTTTACATCCAAATCTAAACATGTCTAAATGTTAGCAATTTTTTCATCTAGAAAGATCATTTTTTACATTGCCACTATTTGGCCCATCATGATCTTGCACTCACCCTAAATGTTAACTTAAGAAAAAAATATTTTCCTTTAAAATAAAATGATGGGTACCATAATTTCAAAATAAAAGTTAGATGGCACCACTCTTGAAATCTTGTGGGCTTAGGGTTTCAAAGAACAAATTTGCATGTTTGACTAGAAATTTAAATATTGGGGATGAATCTAAAGCAAGAAAGGAGTCCATGGGCTCTAGCTTGGGGGATATGTGACCGGAAGACCATTCAAATTGCCCTCTACCACAGGTAGGGAATCTAGCTATTTCACCCGCTCTTAAATCTTCATGCCTTTCTTTATTTTGGCAAAAAGGTGATTTCACATTGGGACTCATAATGGATGAACAAGATTGATATTGCTTGGAAGGCTAAATCAATAATCAAGGAGGCCATGGCACTTGGCTCATCAACCCAAGGGAACAATAATTTAGGTATTAGTGCTACAACTAGAGCAAGTTTGCCACAGAGGAAATTTTACCATTCATATTTGATGTCATCAAGATTTAGAACACCACTAGCACCACTTAGAATTCATTAAAATTTAGGGTGTCAAGCAACAAATCAGAAAACACCAATGGAATTGGAAGGCCCCTCCAATGCACTAGTAAGCCCATCGAACTAAACTTAGGTGAAGTTGTCAAGACAAAAATAATTAAATATGAAGAACTCTTTGTTGAGAATGAATTAATAGGTAGATTTAACCGGAAATGGCCAAGTCTTCCAAATCTGCATCAATGGATCATTGACACTTAACAACCTGATATAGAAGATAATCTCAAAATTCACCTATGTGCTTATGGTATTTTATTGTGGTATTCGACAAAGTAGAGGATTGAAATACTATTATTTGCAATCTTTGGTCATGGTGACAACACTTGTTTATGTTAAAACTATGGCATCTTGCTTTCAATCCCTCCACTGAATCATTTGCAGTCATGCCTATTTGGGTTCACTTCTGGGTTGAATCATGCTTCAAAGAAATCAATAACTCACTAGGTAACTTCTTGGCTACTGACAATGATTCATCTAATTTCATACACATGACCTTTGCTTGTATATTGGTGGATTTATACACTTCAAAAGACCTTCCAACAAATCTAATTTTAAAAGTTGATGACTAGTCTCAACCCTTGGATTATGAGGGATTGCCTTTTCACTATCGAAGATGCTACAATATTGGCCACCTTGTTGCAGTCTGCCCTAGCCTCAAAACTAAATTGAATTGTCAAGCCTCATAGTGGAAGAAGCCTCTTCTCACCATTACATTGTTGAAGGTCCAATGGAGGAACTTGAGTCTTCATTTGAGCCCTCCCAAGAAGCGCTTATAGGCAACAAGATTACACAACAATATCCCTCTTAGGCCAAATCATAATAGGAGGTACCAACAATGCTTGAGAGTGGTTCACAGCCTTTTGGAGATGGGTGTATTAACCCCCAACCTCCTCATTTTTTCTCAAAAGCTTATAATAATGGAAGAGTTAATGAAGATTGGAATGTGGTGCAAATGAAAAAGGACTCCTCCAAAAGAGATGAAGCCTGCCACAAAATGCACTTGCGGTCTCATTCCAAAATTGGTATTAATGCCTCAAAACTAAATTAGATAGATCACATTGAGATCCTGATTTTTGAAATCCTTTTGCAAAATGTAATGCATCCCTATTATTGGGTCTGATGCAATTTGATAATACGAAACCATGTAATTTTTCTTGGTTTGCAATATAATGGGTTGGCCCCCAAGGCCAATTTCACCGATTAAAAAAAATAAAAATGATTGGTACCATAAAATCTTAAAATATCACATATCAAGGCCAAAACATGGCCATAACATGACATATGAAGAGAAAATTAAGCACACTTTGTAACACTAATAGAAAATTAACCTAGTTATGAGTGTGTTGTATATTTGACTATATGTATTTGTGTGGGTGGTATATTCTTAAACCACACTCAATTTAATGATCAAAGATACATTTGGACCAATAAAAGTAAAACAACTATTTACCAACTTTTGGTAGGTATGAGATGTAAAATTGATTGTTTGACTATTAAAGAGTATATTCAAATAAAATGAATAATAGTAAACAAATGTGTGTTGTAATTAACACCAATAATTTAGTGGGGGTCGACATAATTCCAATTTTCTGTGGGTGAGCTGATATCTATATATTTTAAATTCTAAATGATTTCAACAGACTGGAGTTATGCAATTTCGAGGTATCAGATGTCAACAAAGGGCGGATTTATTGACAAAATTGAAAGAAAACTTTGTTGCATTCTCTGTAAAGGATTGAATTTCATAATGGTCGATTCTTCAAATTTTTTAATTTTTTTTCAGAAGACAGCAACATATTCCGGCTACAACGCGGACTTGGATTCCATTTCACAGAGCATGAATTTTTTTATTAATAACTTATACTAATTTAACTGAATGTGCGCTGTAATGGTTTCAACATTCTTCATTGCCGTTTTGTTTTGATACTGAATTTTGATTCCGAGGAATCTTATTCACGACAGACCATTAAACTTGAATAGTTCTTAGCAGCTGTTGACTAGACTATCATTAGTATTTTGTAAGGTATCACTCTACTTAAATATCATCCATTTTAATGGTCAAACAATTAATAACAATTTTACAACGCATTCACAATAAAAAGGCGTAAATATTTATCCTATTTTTATTGGGTAAAATTCACCTTTGACTGTGGAAGTATATTCCAATTAAATATATGAAAAGAATAGTAGTTGAGAAATAATATACTAATAAAAATTTAATAAGGAACCAATACATGTACATATATGTAATAATACACTTCACATGCAACGTCAAAGAAACAACAGGGTAAGTGTGAATGGATAATTTTTTTTTTTTTTAAATTGTTTCACAAAATTCCATAATTGATTTGTATTTGCCACAGAAGTTTTCAAAATAATCACGGTTTTAGAAAAGATAATGCTGAATTGTATGAAGTGATTTTCAATTTATAATAAAAATTTATATGATTATTTGAGTTGATTAATGAACAAGTCAAGGAAAAGATGTTTAAAATTAAGGCAATGTCGATAATGATGGAGGAAGTTGAGCGGCTGAGAGACAGGACTTTTCTTCGAACATTCTTATTGAATGCTTTCACGACTGAAACCTTTGCCCTTAACAAATGCTAAGACAAAGTCAGATAGAGACAGTGAATATCACATGAAATCATCAGCTGCAAATTAAGCCATAAATTTTAAGTTTTACTTTAACTCTTAAAGTAATGGATAATTCATATTACTTTTAATTTCATTTTAACTTTTGAATGCTTTATTTTTACAGAATTGTAAAGGAAAAAATCAAATATTATCAACAATATAAATTAAAACATTAAAGCTTAATATAAATAAATATCAACATCATAAAACAAAATCTGAGATTCAAGATAACATTAAAATTTGTAATACACTCAAATTGATATATCTAATAAATAATTTATTATACTATCTTAACTAAAATAAATTAGAAATTTGTCTCTCAACTTAATTTTTATAATTTTATTATATTATCCTAACTAAAATAAATTAAAAACTTGTCTTTCAACTTAATTTTCATAGGTTAAGGTAAATTAGAAACTTGTCTCTACTTTTTCATTTAAGACATTTGGAACACAAAGTGAAAATGTGGTAGGTCATTCAACTAGTACTCTATTATAAATTTCATCCTTCACTGCCCCACAAATTTTATTTAAAAATTTTCAAACATAAAGTAAAAATGTGGTAAGTCATTCAACTAGCACTCTATTATGAATTTCATCCTTCACTGCCACTTACAAATTTTATTTAAGACATTTCTAGTACTCTATTATGAATTTCATCCTTCACTGCCACTTACAATTGTCCAGAAATGCAAAATAAATTAGAAATTTGTCTCTCAACTTAATTTTTATAATTTTATTATATTATCCTAACTAAAATAAATTAAAAACTTGTCTTTCAACTTAATTTTCATAGGTTAAGGTAAATTAGAAACTTGTCTCTACTTTTTCATTTAAGACATTTGGAACACAAAGTGAAAATGTGGTAGGTCATTCAACTAGTACTCTATTATAAATTTCATCCCCACAAATTTTATTTAAAAATTTTCAAACATAAAGTAAAAATGTGGTAAGTCATTCAACTAACACTCTATTATGAATTTCATCCTTCACTGCCACTTACAAATTTTATTTAAGACATTTCTAGTACTCTATTATGAATTTCATCCTTCACTGTCACTTACAATTGTCCAGAAATGCAAGAATTGTAGATCCTGAGTAACAAGCGAAACAGCTAAAATTAATATAACTATTAAATCAATCTAACGGGATTCCATCCTTCCCCAGAATTGCCTGAGAAATATGCATACGTAATGAACTCTAATTTATTCTTAGAATCCAATGTCCATACATTTCTCCATTGGATTAAAATTGTTGTAATCTGTGTACCTGAAGTTTTTAAAAGGCTTAATCTAACTAACCAAGTATTAAAATCCTTCAAAGGAATTCGATAAACTGAGTAAAACAAAAGTGAAATTCCAGGAATTAGAAGGATAACAAAGGCACACAGAAGAATTTTTGACCATTTTTTATGATTTAACTGAAAACAATCTCAAAAGAAAGCTGACTACTATTAACTAATAGTCATCCGTCTATATGCTCAATTATTAAATAAATATATGCAAAATAACTGCATTTGATGTTAAACTTTGTCTTGAATCAAATCAGGCAATAACAATTCAGCCCATCATATCTGTCATCCTTAAACGATTCAGCACTTCTTCTCCAACTGGAAACATATAATCATGAAATAAAAAAGGAATGATATAAATTAGAAAAAGATACTTCCTGCCATCTCAGAGTTTTGAAATTAATTGACCCAATTTATTTTAAGAAATGCTACTGTAGAATTTATAAGATTCAAACAAAACATAATGTATATGCAACATTTCAAATTTCCAGACTATGGTAGCAGGATGCAGCTAGCTGAAGGTGCATACTAGGAGCTTTGAAGATCCCAAAATTATGGATATGCCAATATGGACTTGAAAGTTTTTAAAATATCTGGATCACCTAGTATTTTTAGGTCATGGCCAACGAAAATGTCGATTCCACGTATGGAACACCCTTGTGTATTTCTTTCATTTACCTTGTATCTTCCAATTTTTGTATTCCTGGGTAATGGATGAGTTGATTCCAGACAGCAGCATTCAAACTGCCCCTGACAAAAAAGTTAAAGTGTCATAAACATTAAATATAAACCAGTGACCTACATAAAACCTTTGATGCAGCCCATACACTGTCCTGTTCTGCCTACCCCTTTTGCAATAACAATCTGCAGCTCAAGACAGAGAACAATATTCGCACATAATATATTACCATAAGCATACATTTCACAACTCTCTCTCTTATTAAATTATTAAAATATACTTCCCAGGAAAAACTGTTTATATGACATAATTTTCCTCACCTTCCTGCTTATCTTATTCTTCTAAGATATGCCTATCTTCCTAATCCCTCGGTTTCCTTCTACCTACCTAGAAATAAATTTGTAACTTTAGTTTGTGGGAGGTCAACATTCCCCAAAATTTCATAACGGATTTCTTATTTTGGGCATGCCATGTGCCCCTAAAATCCAGCAGTTATGGATCAGCCCGTGTCCCACAGGATGTGGCTTGAACCATTTCCCCTGGGTCAAATAAAATCTGAACCAACTGCTTCAGAGTCTTTATCATCAATAATGTTGATATAGGATATAACCGTGATTTTTCTGTTAGATCTTCTCATATTCGCCAATTGACACTCAAGATTATACTCGTCAGAAAACTCAATACCAATTGCGTTGCCATTTCCCATTTTTGCAGCTGTATTATTCATCTGAAATATGTGCGTTCAGTAACCTTTTACTTTACTGATGGAAGTAGCTCAACATCAAACTTACAGTCAACAATGAGTGCTTTTAATCTTCTAAATTTATAAAATCAAAGCTGTCTTCATGATATCGTTTATTTTCTTTGCAGTTTCTGCCACATCCTCATTGTCCTTGCTATTGAAGCCCTCTTCATTTGTGCTTTGACATCATTTGTTGCAGCTAATTGTTTCTCCAATCCACAAATTTCTACTTGCATAGATTTCTCTCTTGAATATGATGGGAGATAACTATTCTTCTGATCATCATTCAAGGACACTTTTTAGTCCAATGAAAATTGTGACAACATGGCACTTCCTGACCTTTCGTCATCCTTCAATGGCTTCAATACGCGCATTTTGGTATCTTTATGCACATCATAGCTGTTTTCTTTACCATCATGGATTGGTCTTCTATCAAATCTCCACGTGATGCGGAGCATCTTCCCTAAACTTACTCCTTCACGTTCTGTTAGTGGAGTTCCCTGCAAGATTTGTGGGATGTTTGTTTTGCTTTATTTAGTAATTTGTTAGAACTGTTGTTGACTGTTTCAAAACAGCCCCAGTTGTCAGTTAAGTGGCTATTTTTTAGCTTGTGGAGTTGGATTAGGAAGAGGACTCTAGTCTGCAGTAGAAATAGAGGATCGTAGCTTTTGGAGAGGCAGTTTTTAGTAGAGTTCTGGGAGTCCAGACTCATGTAAACATTAACACTTCTGAATGGAATGGAATTGTAGTATTTTCTGTTGGAGTTATGCTGAGCATTTTCCTTAACATGTTCTTCTTTCTCTGTTCGATGTGGTGTTGATTTGGCATTTATTCTTTATTGGTAGTATTTTTCTGTTGTATTATTCCTCTGTATACAGAGGGTGTGTGATATCTGCAGGGTCTGAGGATGATCTGCATCAGTTGGTATCAGAGCATCTTAAGATGTTGGGGAGGGAGATTTTGTATGGAGGAGTTTTAATAGTTTACAAACAGATCAATTGCTGTGTTTTTCTTTGGTTTTATCTTAGCACCTGAGCCTTGTGAATAGTGTTCTCTTTTGACTGCCACTGTGGGAATGAGATCCAAATCGATGTAGCTGCAGCAGGAGTTTTTCTCATCACCCATAGAGAGGAAGAAGGCCCTTAGAGTTTTCCTGAACATTTGGTAATATTTCCTTTTTGCTGAAGGAATGTGTCATTTGTGGGTAGCATGTAGACGTTAATAGAAGCAAAGCATGAAGACAGCCATTTTAAAAATCTATGGACTGGGATGTGAGCACCGTTGAGACATGCATGGGGAGAGGTAGTATGAGTGTTGGGGCTATGAATGCAAATATGGAGTTAGGTCATAATGTAAGAAAGAGGATAATAAGATTGGAAGAAAAAATAAGACAAAGGCAAAAGAAGAAACAAACAAAGGACCAACAAAGGAGTTGCAGAAGTTAGAATATGAGTTGGAGGAATTATGGTGGATATTGGAGGAGTATGAATCATGCAATAATAAGAAGACAAAGGAGAAGAAATCTACATTCAAGGCATTGAAGAGTTCAGAGAAGGTGAAAAAGAATGGTAAGAACAAATACCTACCTTGTGAACAAGATTTATTTTCAGAGAGGAAATCCATAGAGTCAAGGATTAGCCAAGGAGTAGAACTATTAGAATAGGGAAAGATTAAATCCCTTGAAGAGTTGGCAAGATTATTAGTGGATAGAAGACCCTTAAATGTGATATTCCAAGAGTTTCAAAGAGAAGACATAGATAAGATTTGTGAAGAGTTTGAGACAGAGGATGAATGGGATGATGAAGATCAAGAGGATGAGATCCATGGAGCTGTTGAGTTGTGTTACCCTGAAGAAGGGGAGAGTATTGAAGATTACAATACAAGAGGAGAAGAGTTTGAAGACTGTAATGAAGAGAAATGCAGCCTATCACAAGAGGAGGCCCAAAAAGTTGTAGCAGTGGAAGCAATCCACATTAGAGAGGAAGCTGCAAGAGAGATGGAGATCTTTGGGAGCCCCAAATGTGATGAAGTCCTATTGGTTTTAGAGAACACAATCAACCAAAAGCAGCGAGAGGAAGGTCTAGAGAATCTCATCATTGATGAAAAGAGAGTAGAAGATCATCACTTTCTTGGAGAAGGAATGAAAGTGATGGAGGTAAGAAATAGAGTTATGTTCATTTGTGGTACAAATGAGGACAATGCAGAAAAGGATGTGTCTTGGGAACTACATCATGGAGAGCTAGGAAATGAAGACCTCATAAAAGAAGAATTGGAAAGCATGCCTAAATGGCCTAATGCAGAGGAGGGTGCACATATGGGAAATTTTGCTTCCCTTGACTTTATTTCTGTTTTTAATGGTTTTTGTGCAGGTACAACAAAAGGTGGTATGAGTGCAAAGAGCCATGATGGTTTTTAATGGAGGAAGACCACTAAACCATCAAGGAGTTGGGAAAAGAGAAAGAGTACCAAATGGCAAAGGAAGACAAATTCAAATCCAAGAGGAGGTTGGAAGCAAAAAAAGAAAAAGTTTGATGATTTACAGAGATATCTAATTTGGTGGAAGGGAACGCCATGGCTTCGTTCTTCAAGTCAAAAGGATGGTTCTACCATCTAACCCAAACTTTTACCTGGATGTTTGATACAGTAGCATCCTGGGATAAAAGCAATCCTTCATAACCATGAAAGGAAGAATTGTAATAGTTAAGCCCTTAATTTTTTTAATTTGTTAACTTTCTTGAAGTTTGTATCTACATAAAGTTCCAGAACCAAGAGGTTCAGATTTTCTTAGAGAAGGGGAGGATGATGCGGAGCATCTGCCCTAAACTTACTCCTTCACGTTCTATTAGTGGAGTTCCCTGCAAGATTTGTGGGATGTTTGTTTTGCTTTATTTAGTAATTTGTTAGAACTGTTGTTGACTGTTTCAAAACAGCCCCAATTGTCAATTAAGTGGCTATTTTTTAGCTTGTGGAGTTGGATTAGGAAGAGGACTCTAGTCTGTAGTAGAAATAGAGGATCGTAGCTTTTGGAGAGGCAGTTTTTAGTAGAGTTCTGGGAGTCAAGACTCATGTAAACATTAACACTTCTGAATGGAATGGAATTGTAGTATTTTCTGTTGGAGTTACGCTGAGCATTTTCCTTAACATGTTCTTCTTTCTTTGTTCGATGTGGTGTTGATTTGGCATTTATTCTTTATTGGTAGTATTTTTCTGTTGTATTATTCCTCTATATACAGAGGGTGTGTGATATCTGCAGGGTCTGAGGATGATCTGCATCACCACGGTCCTCCCAATAGAAGATAATAAACATCACATCACATAACACCTCACCTTCACATGGACCAATATTAAATACAACAAGGCATGGCATATCTACAAGCATGCTATGCTCTTTCTTCAACCAGGAAATCTATGAGGATCTGACTTTGGAATGCAAAGATGTATTTTACATTTTATTACTTCCCAAATTGTCGTAGAAATCTATAATCACCTTGCACACCTTGTATTTGCACAGTATTCCCTTGCATTTTGTTTGAAATGTATTTCTTCTTCAATCAGCATATGGGGTCTCTTTGTTTCCTAATACCATAGTTCCTTGGGCCATTTGGCTCTCTCCAATTTCAGCTTCAATTTCGTCAACTTGAGGTTCTTCTTGAGCCACCATGGCGCTGTTTGGAGCTCCTGTGTTTTTGGAACAATCATAGGCCTTATGAGCTGCATTGCAGATGTAACATCTTAATGGCCTCCAATAGTCAATTGTGAGCTGTCATAGACCTCATCCTCTACCTCTGAACCCAAAACCTGCTGTTCCTCCATATCAGTAGCCCTCTTCTTTACCTTCTTGACTTGCTCTTTTGCTTGTCTTCATTCTGTTCTTGTGGGTCTTCAACTTCAACTGCTCTTGGAGAACCTTCTTCTATACTCAGTAGTGCGCTTTGATGCTTTGGCTCATCACTTTCCCTTTTCCCCATTCATCTTCTCTTCAACATTTAAAGAATACCAGTATGCTTTCTCAACCAAATATAACTTTGTTAAAGTCAACTCATCTTGGAGCAGAGAGTTAAGGAATTATAATACTTGGCTGCTGCCTTATCTTCATCATCTTACAGATCAGTCCTAATTTGAAGCCTCATACATTGTTCTGTATATTCTTGCACAAATAAACCTTTTTGTCTCAAAGTCATGAAAAACTTTAGACAATTTATGCTGGTAATCTGAAGGCAAGAATTTTGCTTGGATGTGCTTCGGCATCCTAGGCTACAATCTAATCTTGTCTTTACCTTGTCTTCTTCTGCCACTTTGCAAAATATCCCACCAAAGGGCAGCATCTGACGTCTTTTTGCTACTGCAAACTAACTACGCTTAGGTTCTCTTCAATGTCCACCATTTTAATAAATCTTTCTAATTCCTATACCCAGTCCACGAATAAGTCAGGGTTCAACTCTCCTCTAAAGTCTGAAACCTATACCTTCACCTTGCTCCCTTACTTTGAAACTGTGTTTATTGGCTTCTCCATACACTCTACAAAACATATTTGATTTCTCATAATTTAATGCTCAGATTTTCAGTCTTCAAAATTTAGCCTAGCTTTAATAATTTCTAATCTTGTCAACAAATCTTTAGGAACATTCACCTTATTTTCTTCATTTCTTCTACCTCTTCTAGCCTAGGTAATTTGAATTTACCTGCAAGCAGTTTGGTTGCTCTGATTTCTACTTTTCTTTTTCAACGAACAAGCTCACTACTTTCTTTTTTCTGGTGCTCTGATATCAATTAATGCAGCCCATGCACTGCCCTTTCTGCTTACCTTTTTAACAATAACAATCTGTAGATCAAAACATACAACAATATTCCCACATAATAGATTACTGCAGGCATACATTTAACAGCTCTCACATTTGAAAAAACAGAATAAGAATCATGCACAAGAAACTATAACACAAATCTCCCATTATCTTATTAAAATCACAAAAATATCCATTCCAAAAATAATTTCTGCCAAGGAAAACCAATTCATGTCGTATTTCCCAAAATTCATTCCCTGAAATTTTCTCAAATAATTTCTAACTTTGAGCATGCCATGTGCTAAAACATCCAGCAGTTACGTGCCTGCCCTGTGTCCCACAAGATGTACTTTGCGTAACCTTTGACAAAGGATAGTACTAGTTTTCTTTATCATGCCTATCATGAAAGTAGCAACAGCACGAGACAACCTCTTACAACTTAATGATTAATATGAAAAGTTTGATCATCTTATGCTTTATCAATTTATACAATTGGCCATGTAGCTACGCATACTCCCACCAGCATTAAAAACAATTGTCAGCATAGCATTCTGTTGTGAAATCAATCTAAAATTGATCAGTTCTCTCCAAATGAAAAAACAGAACACTGAAAATGAGAGAGGAAATATCTCTAAACAGTTTAATCAGATTACTTTCAAGAATAACTAGTCCCAAGCAAGTTAATAAAAGGAAAGATCAATAAAAAAATGCTTCGACATAAATGTTTACAAGGAATTCCGGAAGACAAACAATTAACATATGCCAAAGAAAATCTAGAATTGGAATCATTGATATTGCTTTGAACAGTCAGAATAATTGCATCCCTCACCATTGTCAATATTATTTGATTTCTATAAATTTACAACTTTGTATGCACTCAAAAGGCAACTGAAAATTATTGGCCTTAGCTTGTGATTGCCAGTCATGTAAAACATATTGAATAGCAAAACACAAATGCCCAAACTTATTAATGTGACTGACTGCTATGAATTACACACGCAGCAAATTAACAGAGAGTTGCAAGTACAGCTGAGATGGAAATGCCTGCTTATTCAGATTCACTGTGTACTCTTCTCATAGCTTTCAAACCCCTTGGTCTCTGCATCAATGGCATTTTGGGTTAGTCAGGGCATGAAACATAAAGACATAAACAGTCGAAGAGAAATTTGTAGTTGGAAAGAAACTGCTGATGTAATAGCTAAGAAATACCTTCTTCATACATTTCTTTTCCTTAACTTCATACCGTTCTTGAGAAAGATCGCTGAGCCAACCACCAGGGCTAACATTCTACATAAAACACAATTCAACTTACAATAAATGAAAGTGTTCACTGACAACTAATATGCTTTTATTAACAAAAACAATTGTCATGGCATGTACTAGATGCTGTATTATTCAAATCTAGGGCAATGTGTAAGCATCTAGAAAGATCCATAATCATCGGTAGCCATTACATACACAGAATGTGTTTCAGCATCAAAGCACTCCTACAGCTCCCTTAAAGGGTGCATTATAGAGTTTGACACACTAAACTACATTTAACTGGTCCATTTACCGGGTAGGGCTGCATCAATGTTACCAGATTTTTGGAGGACAGTTACTCGGTGGGGATCCCAAAATTTGAAAATAGTCAATTGGAAAAAGAAGACAATAAATATCAAGGAAAAAAAAAATGAATATAAATTATAAAATTCTATTTTGTAAATATCTATAAAAGACGGGATATTATGAAGATCATGATTATTGAATATAAGTTATAAAATTAGCTTTTGTAAATGTCTATAAAATATGGGATATTATGATAATCATGATTACTAACCAAAGATTTTTTGCAATTATTACTTCCTTCTGTCGTGCACTCAAATGTTTACAAACAGGCACTTCTTCAAAACTGTAAACATCTTTTTCTACATTGCATGGAGAGAGAACAAACTCCATTTTACAAATGTACTTCTTATCTTGCATTATCAAGGAAGCAAGCCCATTGCATATGGATTTGGCGGTTTGTGGCAGTAAGAGCTCCAGTTTAGCACTACATGACACCCTAATGGAAGAGAAATGGGGGATTTTGGTAAGTTCCAAGAGCTAAAAAGCAGGGGAAATTTGTGGTCATCCCTCGACAGAAATTAGGAAAAAGGACAGAACGGTAAGAACCACAGACCCATGGACGTTTTTATTTTCTCAAGGAATTCTCAAAAGGTATTTAAGGAATTATTAGTTCCTGTCCCACTGGGGATCCCAATATGAAGCTCAACTGCAACAACAATAGTGGGATACAATAGAAGAGGCTTCTACTCCAATTTTTATGCCTCGGTTGTTCCAATTAAATTCGGCAACTCCAAAAATTGGAATCGTTTACCCCGAGAAACTAATATTTAGGAGGGAGATTTTCAGCAAATACGAAGGAGCTGCACCTGCTTAAACAGATTTAAATCCAAAATGTAGACTATGTTTAATTTGAATTGTCGAATACTTTCTCACAAAAATATTTATTGGTGATTTTGAACGGAGGCTCCTTTAACAAATTTTGCAGAGATGAAAATTTCAGATTCCATTTGTAGCATATTTCTGCAAAAGGCTCCTAAATTTTACCCCACATTACCCTGCTGTGAATTCTAGGAAGCCCCTTCCATGGCACAACTAAGTAAGCTCATGTACTTGGGAAAAACAATCTCTTAAGAACATTTGATGGCAAAAGCAGAAAGCAGCTAATGAATTGGAATCAGAATATAAAGTTGCGATATCCTCTGCACAAGAAAAGTTGAGAAAAGCACAAGATATACTCACATGGATTGTTCTCTGAATAGACTTGAGGCGCTTTTTGGGTCTCAAAGGCAATATTGAGCATTTTATTGCTAGAAAATCTTCCTCTATCTGGTGAAGAGATAGGGTCAGATTGATTTTTGGCCAAGCAGAGGTCTCCAAGGCCTTGTTGTCTTGAATTTTGTTCACTTCGTCTGTGTTATTGCTTTTCCTGGTGCACATAATATTATTCACTGGATGCTGGGATCTGGTAATCCTTTTCGGACGAGGCGGTGAGGAATGAATATTGTCGTTGTTGCAGGGCAGTGTTATCTTTTTTTCAAGGACTGATTTAACTTGAGGACCTTGTTGCTTTTGTTGAGGGGTTATTTTTGCAGCAGGAGCAGATGCTTCTTTATCAGCTCTAACAACACGCCTGTCCACATGAATGGTGGACGTCTCGGTTGCCTGCATTACCTGTGGCTTGCCGCATACCATACGCTTGCGGATTCCCCATTGAAAAAAATCTCTAGAAGAAATTCGATTCTCTAGTGCTGCTGCAGTCTCCATTTTAAAGAAGCACTACAATTTTTTCGATTTATGTCCCAGACTACAGAGAAAAAGTTCTGAAATCCTTGGATTCAAAGCAGAAACACAGAAATTTATCACAAAAGTCTTCAATCCTTGGATTTAAGTAGAAGCCCTTAAATTTTCACAGCTTACACAAAGAAGTCCTTAATTCTTAAGGCTTAAAATAAAAAGACTCCAAAAGCCGCCCTAAATCCTCCATGGGAAACATACTCGTACTCAAGGCTCTAAAATACAAATTTACTGGCTACAAATTGCAAATTTCCTGTGAAATTTTCAAAATCATATTACAAAATTGTTTGCCTGGAATCTAAGAAAACATCAAAATCTTGAATTTCGACCTTTTTGACCACAAATAAATAAAGTCCACTCAGCCAAAAAAAGATTTCGATTCCAAATTCCTTCAACCAGATTTAAATCATAACTAACCAACAAAAAGAGATGGATCACCTGCACAAAATTTGTCAAACATTCAGCACTGAAAAAAAAAATCAAATCTTTGCTAACAAGATACAACTGTTGAAGAGTCTAGCCAATTTTTGTGCAAAAGTGAACAAATTGATTGAAAAATAATCGAAAATGGCAGCATACCGCAACATATAACGGATGGTTGGATTCTTCTCAGGAAAAATTCAAAAAGTGGACCAAATTTTTCAAAATTTAGCTCTTTGAAATCCTCAGAATCCGTTGAAGAAGATTCAATGCACAATAATATCATTCTTGGCCGCATTCCCAAGCATCTCATTCCTGGTTTTTCCACGCTGTGCGTTCTACTCCTCAATATCTTCTTCTAGGCCTGGAGTGAATTGCATATAAGTGTTTTATTTTGATTTATTTATTTATTTATTTTGCCTCCTGTAGTTTTAGTTTATCTCGCTTTGAAATTCTCTTTATGTCCACACCGTTGGATTGAAAACCGATCGACTGGCTGAGGATAACCACTCTTCACTAAAATATTAGCTTTTCATTGCTAAATATAAAATGCGTCTCTTACGGGAGTCAATAGACTTGAAACATCATTATTATAATTTTTAATTGGGTGAATAATTATTTCGAAACACTATATATGCTATTTCCAAGTCTATATATGTGATGAGAATTTCTAGATTAAATCCAAAAGCTCATTTACTTTTAAAAACTATTTGAATTGAAATATAAAAAATAAATTTTATTTCAATTGAATTAAAAATAGAGGCAAAACATTTAAAATGTAAGAATATGAAAATATTTGGTAAGTTTTTTCATTAATTTAAACCCAAACAAGATGAAGTATGGTTGTAGTTTTAGATAGGGTTTAAATTGAAGAGAAAAGGTACATATCCAAAAATTGATGAGCATAGGGTATTTGTATTGTTGACCTTTGTTGTTGGGGCTTAAGGGATAGTTTGACTACCTTTGACTCCTTACTAAGGAAAAAAGTTTTATGTGGTAATTTATGATGTAAGTCAATTCACCTATTGAAGGACAAGATTGCAAATCTAAAATGTCAACATGGCATCTTCGTGTTGAGGGTGGTCATCATTATCCCTGGTGGTAGATAGATTTCCTTGGTGATTGTGTAGTAGTTCCAAAACTATCTCATTTAAGGAGTGGCTTAATGATTTTTTTGATTAATGAGGAGCAATTGATGGTTATGTTGATTGACATCAGTTACAAGGAAGACATAATTCCCCACCTGTAGCAATTGTCTTCATCCTCTAACATGGAGTTCTCATTTAAGTGGGAGTAGTTACAATCCCAAGTTTGCTTCAAGTTCTATTAGCCCCACTCCTTGTGGTTTCTAATAGCTCTTGAAACCTGTTCCTCTGACATGCACACACGAAAAGAGGAAAAGGTTGTGTTGTGTTTAAGGGCTTGCCTCAGTCAAACCCCGTATTGGTGTTCCCACCTCCACTACAACAATAATTAGATCCAAGAGCGCATGCCTTAGGAGGGTAGAGGCCAAATCTACAACAATATGATGAATAATGATGATAATTATGATGATAAACGCAAGAGATATGACCTTAGTTGATGAAGATCCTACACCAACAAAGGAGAGTGATAAAGAGGGCTTCAAACTTCCTTCAAAGCCTGCAAACAAACTTCAATAGCATCCACAAGGAGATAACACTTCAAGCATGTAGAATACTTTAGCATAGAACACAATATGAGAGCAAACTCACATCAATCTTTAAGGTGTCATCTAGTGTATAAAATAAACTACAAAACACATTTAAGTATACATTCTCGCTCACTTACGACAAATAAAACTTCATTAGGCTGACAAATACAAACTAAAGAAGTGTCCTAAGCCAACACCACAAAGTGGGGCTATAAAACCCAAGTGGGACCAAAGCGTTTGGGCGACCTGGACCTTTAGCCCACAGACTCTGGAAAGTGTCCCATTTAGCAAGCTTAGTCCAATCCTGGTGCAGGAGCACCTTCACAAATTGATGTTTCCATAGGAGTTTGATTGAAATTTGATGATTTAACAATGTAATGAGATAATTTAAGTCATCTTCCTTTTATTAAGGTCACTAGGAGGTTCAAACATGCAAATATTACATACAATGTAATAGGTTGTTATGTAAAAATGCTAAAATGATGTAAATTTAGAAGGTGAAGAGTCTTGTGGCTCTTGGTTCGTTCCAAGACAGTGGAAACTAAAAAGACACATTGTTATGCCTTTAAAAAAGGCCTTGTAACCTTTACAAACTTGTGGGTGGTTGAAGATTTGAACATGGAATGAGAAAAAACACTATTTTCCTGTATTTTCCTTCAGAAATTTGTTGTCTTTTGCTATTGTACAGCCCTGTACGGAAATGCATGGATGTCTAATGGATTGCAAATGTTAGATCTTTCAACCACCTTCCATTTGCAGTTGGTCTCATGCATTGTTGTTTTGATTTGTGGTAGATATTGCAATTTTAGTAAAAACTGTCAAAACCCTAATTTAGGGTAACCTGTTTTGGGAAAAACGCCATAACTTTTGTTTCCACCGTTAGATCTTTATGTAACTTGGGGAAAATGTCTATACCTATGTTATCTACAATCTGCCTGAAGCAATCGACTTCATTTTCATTTTTGTGGAAGTTATGAATGACTGTTCATGGCATTTCACAGTGAAATTTCTGAGTTTGAACCCTTGTAGTAGAATTACCAGTCCGTTTTTAGAGCACATTTTCCAAAGTAACCTATACCCATCTTCGAGTATGCTATGGGGAGGCATAATGGGTATCCAATGCATGTCTTAGGTTGACATTTGAAGGTCTGTGCAAAACGATAAGAGGATTGTTCTCTTTTTCCAGGGAGACAAGCCATTTAGAGGATTTGTGAAGCAAGTGCATGTTCCGGGAGTGATCTGCCTTAACCAATGGGTGGGATGAGTCATTTGGTACCCCAATACAACCTTTCCATAATCATACTGGAGTTTCCTTTTTCTATTCCCACTTTTGCATAAAGGTCTTCATTTTTGGGCTTGTAGGTGAAGTAGAACCTTGTCTAGTTCGTTTATCTTTCCCCATTCAAAGTGACTCTGCATCAGATTGGTATTAGAGCTAGCAAAAGCTCTGGGAGGAGATGTTATTTCTGAGATGAAGAATATGTTATGTTGGTGACCATTATTTTCTAAGTTGTTTGGTTGCAGGTGCTTGTCCATCTAGCTGCAGAAGGATGTTTTCTGAGGTTGTGTGTGGGCAGACAAGATGAGGTCTGTCATGACAATTCTCCAATGGAGATTAGGCTGGATAAGGGTGCATAGAGAAACCACTGAGGAGAGAATGGTAGGTGCATCACCAGGATCTGCTGTTGGGTGAGATGAATGGTTTGGTGAGTTGGTTTGTTGTGAAGCAGTGAGAGATGGATTCCTGATTGAAGAAGCACTTGGTGTTGTAGCCTGAAGAGTACTCCACTGAAGGAAGTAAAAGGAGCCTGAAGATGCTGGGAGTTTGTTCTGTTGGTTGGTTGGTCACCTTTCTTTTGATATGAAGATTTGAAGATTGAAGCTGAGAAGATTGAAGATAAAGACAGAGGAAAAAGACTTTTGTTGCTGATACATTTCCAAGGGACTTGGAAATCTTGTTGGTTGGTTGTATGGTGCAGGAGCACCTTCACAAATTGATGTTTCCATAGGAGTTTGATTGAAATTTGATGATTTAACAATGTAATGAGATAATTTAAGTCATTTTCCTTTTATTAAGGTCACTAGGAGGTTCAAACATGCAAATATTACATACAATGTAATAGGTTGTTATGTAAAAATGCTAAAATGATGCAAATTTAGAAGGTGAAGAGTCTTGTGGCTCTTGGTTCGTTCCAAGATAGTGGAAACTAAAAAGACACATTGTTATGCCTTTAAAAAAGGCCTTGTAACCTTTACAAACTCGTGGGTGGTTGAAGATTTGAACATGGAATGAGAAAAAACATTGTTTTCCTGTATTTTCCTTCAGAAATTTACTGTCTTTTGCTATTGTATGGCCCTATACAGAAATGCATGGATGTCTAATGGATTGAAAATGTTAGATCTTTCAACCACCTTCCATTTGCAGTTGGTCTCATGCATTGTTGTTTTGATTTGTGGTAGATATTGCATTTTTAGTAAAAACTGTCAAAACCCTGATTTAGGGTAACCCGTTTTGGGAAAAATGCCATAACTTTTGTTTCCACCGTTAGATCTTTATGTAACTTGGGGAAAATGTCTGTACCTATGTTATCTACAATTTGACCAAAGCGATCAACTTTATTTTTATTTTTGTGGAAGTTATGGATGACTGTTCGTGGCATTTCACAGTGAAATTTCTGAGTTTGAACCCCTTGTAGTAGAATTACCAGTCTATTTTTAGAGAACATTTTCCAAAGTAACCTATACCCATCTTGGAGTATGTTGTGGGGAGGCATAATGGGTATCCAATGCATGTCTTAGGTTGACATTTGAAGGTCTGTGCAAAAAGATAAGAGGGATGTTCTCTTTTTCTAGGGAGACAAGCCATTTAGAGGATTTGTGAAGCAAGTGCATGTTCTGGGAGTGATCTGCCTTAACCATGTTGATAACTGAGAGGGGGGGGTGAATCAGTTATCCTAATTATTTCTTCTTTTGAACTTTCTTATTAATCAATGCAGCATTGAATCAAACAAACAAACATTACCATGAAATGAAAAACACGACACAGTATTTTTGACATGGAAACCCTGTTAAGGGAGAAAACCACGGGGTGATTAACCCAAAGATTATTCTCTGTTAGAAGAATAAGGAATTACAAAATGGCACTTGCCAATTAGGGCTCACTGCTCGAGCACACTGCTCACAAAGAGGCCCACTGCCTACAAGGAGACACACTGTCTACAAAGTGATAAGAATCACAGTCTTGAACTGATTGGAAGCATCTACATATGCTGGAGTTTAGTTCCGGTTAGGCTCAGTACACTGATCTGCTGCACTTCATCTTTCCTCTATTCTTTATTCTGCTATCCTTTCACATACCGGATCTTTCTTACTACTTCTGCTCTGTTCTGCACTTATTCGCATACACCATCACACCAATTACACTTTTCACAACTAAATCCATCCTCTATATATATCCGCACTAGTGATTTCATTATCTTTCTAGTCGGCACCCGGAATAATCTATCTTCTCACAAACTCTGTTCTGTCGGCTGAATCCTTGCATATCAAGTAATACGGATCAAGCATATACTTGTAGATATCATTAATCATGTCGGCCAAACATGATTCATGCCTTCACAACCTTTACCATCAACAGTAACACATCCGGAAAGTAGTCTGATACTCTGTCAGTCAGTTCTTCCTCTGTTCTCACTGTCTCTCAGGAATCCGGTACTCAACTATTCATATCTTTTTCTTTGTTCATCACCGGAGGCTAAATCCTTAGAATATACTACTCAAGGTAGTCCTCTTGACTTCCCCAAATCCGCACTGCACCAAGACACTTCCTCTGAGAGATTCGGACCAATCTGTCAGACCTTGCCACATGCTCTGTTCTTATTCACCGGACCACAACAATCTTCATTCTGACTTCCGGTAGAGACACACCATGACTTGCGGATATGTGGGATGGCCTTTGTTGCCATCAATGACAGCAACCATGAATCCATATAGTGTCTCTTGCCAACAATCTCCCCCTTTGGCATTGATGGCAACACTTAGTGAAAAATGACTAAGTGTTTATACTATGCTCCCCCTTGGCTAATGCTCTATCTTTATATACAATTTCTGGAACTCCCCCTTAGTTGGATTCCTCATTTTTCACTGCTCCTCACTCCCCCTTTGACATCAATGGCAAAGGGTAGGGTCCGCACACCAAAATTTTCAAAAATTTTCTATACATAGCCGCATATTTACATACTCACATATACTGAAGAATGTCTGCAAAAGATGTCTTCAGTTGGATCAGTTCTGTAGCCCAACTTTGCTTCATTCTATCCAAAATTGAAATGTGACCACTCAACAAAAATGCAAATGCATCTGCCCTTTTTAGATCTTTCGGATCACTTGTCTGGGCTGTGATTTGAGCTTCTGCTATGGCCTCATGCATGGCCTCTAGCTTAGGGACAATTAACCCCCTGAGCTCACTCAACCTGCTTATTCTATTTTTCCTTTCCTTCTCCAATTTCTTGATTTCACTCAAGACTGCAATAGTCTGACATTCTTGATTTGTTATAGAGGAAGAAAGAGGATCAAAACTTTGAGACAAGCTTAGTAGTGTGTCCTCTTGCGCTTTTATTTTCTTCTCAATGTCCACTGTTACCTTGGACCAGGAGATACAAAATTTGTATATTTCACCGCCATCCTTAAGAGCATTTTCTAAGCTCTTTATCCCAATGTTCATGTTTCTCCTATCATTAATGATCAAACCCTGAACCTCGGAGAACCTTTTATCCAAAAACTCCTTCCGGACCTTTTCTTCAGCTGATTTTTCTAGAGATTCAAAATGTGTACTAACACTGCTGACTAAGGTTTTGAGATTACCGGAAGAGGAGGCTGTGGGATCCTTCTGACAAGATGGCATGATCTTTTCCAGCACTCCAGATGCTACCTCCATAAGCTCACAGTCTTCCATGTGAGATTTCAGTAGTTTCTCTTTGACTTTCTCATTTGCAAATGAGGCTATTTTCATTGTTTGTACCGGTGACAAAGAGTCAAAATCTAATGGTCCTTTTAGCAGGTCCGGTTCATCAATTTCTATAGTGGCTTTTGTCAAGAATTCTTGAATAGTTTGTGCAGTGTCTCTTGCCGGAGACAGATGTTTCTTCTCTTCTGCAGTTTTGTCCTTTGGAATCTTTTCTCCTTCCTTACTCTTACCACTTTCAGTTGTGGTTTTCTCTGTTGGGGTCTTCTCTTTCTCTGCATCCTTGGTGCTGTCAACCTCTTTTTCTTTAACTGCTGCTTCTTTCTCCTGTAGTTTCTCTTCTTCTTGGGATCCGGAGACTGTAGGGGAAACCGGAGGAGAGATGTTAGTCTATTCAAGGGCCACTTCTTCCGGAGCAGATGATTCCAAGTCCACAGCTGTTTCTACACCTAAGTCCTCTACAACAGGAAGATTAAACCGTTTGAAGGTTTTCCGGAGAATCTCTTCAGTGTCCTTGGCTACCTTGTCGGTCTCACCAAGCATAAGCTGATTCATCCTTGCTTTGCTCCTGAATTCATCCTTGCAGTCTTTGAGTACCATGTTCATTATTTTGTGATCAATTGAAGGATATAGCTGAATAGCTATCTGTTCCCTGATCTCAAGGTCTTTTGCCATGGCATTGTTCTTTCTTATCTCTAATTCCATCTCTAGGCTCTTTGGGATTTCAGAGATAATCTCAATAAAAGCTTTATTGTAGATGTTCAAGTACCTTATTATAGCTTCTTGCAGGATCTTTTGATCTGCCTCATTGTAGTCATCATAGAATTCAGCCACCGGTTGAAGGTTCCCATCCATAGTGACTGATTTGACTACACTGTCTAGAGACAGAGTGGGCTTTTCAGCAAATTCCTCTGCCATTTCTTCCTTGTCTTGGCCTGTGGAGGGTTTCCCGGATCCTTTCTTCTTCTGCTTCTTTATTTCTTTTACTCCCTCATCTGACTCAGTTTCCTCTTCATCCTTTTGGCTTTCATAAGCCCTTGTGGCTTTTGTCTTAGATCTTTTACCGGATGCCTGGACTTCCGGTTTTGAACTTTTGGTTGTGGGAGGTGCAGATCTTTTTGATGATCTGGTCCGGGTGGAAGTTTCAACCGGAACACTTTCTTTACTTTTCTTTTCTTCCTCAGCCTTTCTCCTCTTTTCCCGGCTGGCATCAAGTGCCTCTTTTGAGATGCCTAGGCCTTGAGCAATATGCTCTACTTCTTTTCTCACCTTCCTCTTTATCTCAGGTTCCCTGAGTTCTACATGGATCTTTACACTCAGCTCCTCAAAGGTTCCAAACCTTTCTGCCTTTGGATCTTTGGGCTGACTTAGCATGTGTTGAACATGCAGCTCCACTATCTGTTCATCCACTTCATACCCCATGGGCATGATCCAGACAGTCCTTGGCTCCACTGCCTCCATTAGGCACTGATCAGTGTCCACCATAAAGCACACTGAGTCTTTGTATTTTTCAACAAGAGACTGGGGAATTCTTTCTCTTGCTTGCATCATGCTTTGGAAGTTTTTGAAGTATCCCCATAGGGCTGTATTTCTTGCTTTGGCATCCCCAAGCCCATGTAGATAGTCTCTTATCTGGACTGCAACAGGTTTGTCATTCTGCCATGCCCATCCACTTGATCCGGGCAGCTCATTCATGAAGTAGAAAAATAGACATAATATAAGAGTACCATACTTAAAGGAATTCTTTTTGTCCTTCTTGATTTTCTGTATATTTTCCATTAATTGGCTTAAGAGCAGTTCACAGAGATCATATTCTGCATTCTTCCTTAGCATTTCATAGGCAGTATACACTGCAGTTCCGGATACAGAATTCTCCCTGCTGGAGTGATAGATCTTGTATCCTATTATCATGGACGCATACTTGATATCCGGATCAGAAATATCTTCAATGGTCATTGCCCTCTTATCAAATTTTGATCCGGTGGCCTCAGTTACAATGTTATTTTTGACAGATTTGAGGATAGGTATCCCTCCGGAAGAGTATAGACCAGTTACTGCCCTAATTGCCTCTTTTGTGATCTTGCAGGGTCTATCCAGCCATAGGAAGTTGTCATGCATCCTGCTCAGTATATACCGGACCCATTCATCTTCTTCAAAGCAGGGGAAATGAATGAATTGATCAAATTGTTTCTTCTGGATACCCTTATACTCTGGTTTAAGCTCAAAAGCATTGTCTATCAGTTGTTTGTGATAGAGATCTCTCAATTTGAATTCCCCAAATTCCTCAATGCTTGCATGTATGTAAACCCTAATGTCTTCTGTGTGTAAAACTCCATGAGGAACACTGGAGAATGCTCCTAAGGGATCTACCTCCAATGACTTGTATGGATGTTTCTTAAATTCAGGTCGGGGCCTATCTGAGATTTTTACTATATTTGGAGTAGCCATTTCTTCAAAAGATTTGTAGCAAGATATCGAAAGTGGAAAATACCTTTTGCATCTTCGGTTGCACGGAGTGGCTGGATTGATTTCTGTATGTAATGACTTCGGCAGGAGATCTTCGGTGAACTTGATGAATTTAGTTTCAGAGCTCCGCTTTTCGCTTCTTCTTGGATGTGGAATGATCAAGTGATTGTTGAGAAATCCCTTATATCATTTCGCAAACCCTAATATCTGTTTGCAATAAATGCTTCACCTATATTATTCCGGTTTGCCTTGTCCGGATAGCTTGGAGTATCCCGGATCAGTCCTGATCTATGAACATCATGCGGATCTCTCAATCATGAATAAATCGTGATGACACATTACAAGAACATCCCAAACATTCTGTCCAGTCCGCAGAGTAAAATAATGTACTTCCAGATCTCTTCAGACCCTTTTGTAGTCCTCTGTCATTCCGGAGCATCTCCCGGAACAGGTCTTTACTTGATCGATCACAACTTCTTTACATCTTCATGCGGACCTTTGAAATCTTGTCTGGTTCATCTCAGGACTTGTATCTTCAAACCCTTTACTCCGCATCTTGTGTCACATCCAGCACCACTTGATTGGCTGGGGGAACAGGATTTTCTTTAAGTCTCCCCCTGAGCCAGAGCTCACTTTTTAATTTCCAGAAGAAATATCAGCACCAGAGTTTGGTGCGGATCCAACCTCTACATTCTCTGAACTTTTCTTCACCCAAATCTTGTTCATCTGATTCCTAACTTCATCCACATTCATCTTTTGTTTACCCTTGTCTTGATTCTGATTGTATACCGGACCTCTTTTGTCCTGATTCTTGCTTCTGCAGACTTTTGCACTATGACCGGACCTATTACAGATTTGGCAAATAACATTTCTTTGCATATTTGACTGATAACCTCTTGATATGCATTGATTAGCCATATGACCTACTCTATTACATGCAAAGCATCTACCATTGAATGATTTGTTTATTTGCATATTTCTGCATTCATGAGACTTGTGTCCATACCTTTTGCAGTTAAAGCACTGTCCGGAGAAGGATGAATTAGTCTGATTCATTCTCTTCCTGCACTAATTAGCTTTGTGACCAAAGTGATTGCAGCTGTGGCAGTATCCATTGAAGGATGGATATCTTTGAGCATTGGGCTGTCTTACCGGAGGTCTTCTAGGCCTATTCCTTGGATTTTCTGATCCAAAATTCTTTTGACCGGATCCGGAGCTTTCTCCTTTCTCATATCCCAAACCATACTTGTCATCTGTCCTCTTTTGACTTCCAAGAAGTACTTCAAGTTGGGCAGAACTTATCTTGAATTTTTCTTTATATTCATTTGTTGTTTGAAGATCTCTTTTGAGAGAGACAATTTGATCCTCAAGTTTTTCTTCATTATCTTTGGCATCTTCAAGATCAGATTCAAGATGTCTGATAATCCTGTCTATCTGGTGGCATTCTTCTGATTTCTCTTTAAGAGATTGTCTTAGATTGTCTTCAGCTTTTCTTTTTTCTTCAATCTCTTGAGTAAACTTTATAGTTCCTGATTCCATTTCATGTCTTAACATAATGACTTCTTTTGATAATTTTTCACATAACTTGGTTTTTTCAGTCAATTCTTCATCTATATTGCTTTCTTCACTTTGTCTTGCCAATTGTTGGAGCAGCTCCTTTCTCTTTTTCATAGAGAGACTTAATTTGTCCTTTAATTCTCTCATGAATTCATCAGCCTGTTTGAGTCTTTCCTTTAATTCATTGACTTCAGAATTTGACTGTTCAAGATCCTCAAGGGCAGTCTTGAGTTGCTCCCTTAAACCATATGCATCCATTTGAACTCCCAGATCTTCCTCAAGCTGTTAGGCTCTATTAGGAGGAACCTTGCTCTGATACCAATTGTTGATAACTGAGAGGGGGGGGGTGAATCAGTTATCCTAATTATTTCTTCTTTTGAACTTTCTTATTAATCAATGCAGCATTGAATCAAACAAACAAACATTACCATGAAATGAAAAACACATGACACAGTATTTTTGACGTGGAAACCCTGTTAAGGGAGAAAACCACGGGGTGATTAACCCAAAGATTATTCTCTGTTAGAAGAATAAGGAATTACAAAATGGCACTTGCCAATTAGGGCTCACTGCCCGAGCACACTGCTCACAAAGAGGCCCACTGCCTACAAGGAGACACACTGTCTACAAAGTGATAAGAATCACAGTCTTGAACTGATTGGAAGCATCTACATATGCTGGAGTTTAGTTCCGGTTAGGCTCAGTACACTGATCTGCTGCACTTCATCTTTCCTCTGTTCTTTATTCTGCTATCCTTTCACATACCGGATATTTCTTACTACTTCTGCTCTGTTCTGCACTTATTCGCATACACCATCACACCAATTACACTTTTCACAACTAAATCCATCCTCTATATATATCCGCACTAGTGATTTCATTATCTTTCTAGTCGGCACCCGGAATAATCTATCTTCTCACAAACTCTGTTCTGTCGGCTGAATCCTTGCATATCAAGTAATGCGGATCAAGCATATACTTGTAGATATCATTAATCATGTCGGCCAAACATGATTCATGCCTTCACAACCTTTACCATCAACAGTAACACATCCGGAAAGTAGTCTGATACTTTGTCAGTCAGTTCTTCCTCTGTTCTCACTGTCTCTCAGGAATCCGGTACTCAACTATTCATATCTTTTTCTTTGTTCATCACCGGAGGCTAAATCCTTGGAATATACTACTCAAGGTAGTCCTCTTGACTTCCCCAAATCCGCACTGCACCAAGACACTTCCTCTGAGAGATCCAGACCAATCTGTCGGACCTTGCCACATGCTCTGTTCTTGTTCACCGGACCACAACAATCTTCATTCTGACTTCCGGTAGAGACACACCATGACTTGCGGATATGTGGGATGACCTTTGTTGCCATCAATGACAACAACCATGAATCCATATAGTGTCTCTTGCCAACAAACCAATGGGTGGGATGAGTCATTTGGTACCCCAATACAACCTTTCCATGATCATACTGGAGTTTCCTTTTGTTGTTCCCACTTTTGCATAAAGGTCTTCATTTTTGGGCTTGTAGGTGAAGTAGAACCTTGTCTAGTTTGTCTATCTTTCCCCATTCAAAGTGACTCTGCATCAAATCCTAAGTTGATCATGTTAGGTTTACTTGTCAGGATTGAGATTTTCATTGTTTTAAGCTCAAAAAGGTGTTAAAATAGGTCCTGATTAACAAGGCAACAAAATAGGTCCAATCAGGAGCTAAACTACATGTAAAATGCTAGTGTACACATTTTACGACACTACATTTAGTCTCCACTTTAGTGCGGGTAAGAACTTACGTTCAAACTCATACTAAAGGATGGATGAAACACACAAACATAGAAGCCCAAAGAATTCCGCCAAGTTGTGAACTACAAGTAGCCCCCAAACTTAGGATCCTAAGGTTACAAAACACATAAGCAAAGAGAAAACACGCAAGACATTGCAACATAACTCACACATGCATGGAGTACTAAAAGCATATGGAAGACACGCAATACACAATGCATACACACTTAACACGAAGCATACACATAAGTCATAATGAATACACATAAGAAGACATGGAAAACATGATGAAAACACATAATGCATAAAAGAAGCAAATATAAGAATACACATAGAACAAACACACAAGGCACATGACTCTGACGCTAGCTTGTTCTGTCACTAGGGTTCATGTGGAAGGAAGTGCCACTGTGGATCACACACTAGTAAGGACCACAGAATTACTAGGTGACCATGAAAAGTCACATGAAGCACACGGGCTAGCCAACTACGTTGCACTAGGTGGCTCATGGACCAAAAGGAAACATCACAGACTAGTGAGGACCGCTGAATCACTAGGTGAGTTCCATGCCAACAAGCAAATATATAACCCAAAAGAGAGCATAGAACGATGTATGCCCCCACCTTAAAGTGATTGCCAACTCCTATCAGGCAGCAATTACTTTAAGGTAGAACAAATTACAAGACAGGCACAAGAGCTTTCTAGAAGCACATGCCCATAAGATGTGTTCCCAAAAACTACATCAGATAAAGGGGTTGCCCCCACAAAAGGTGAATCGAGGTGATGCTACAAGCATGATACACAATGGCTTGTGTAGTCATGGTATGATGCCGAGCATAGCAATAAGGTGCCACAAAAAATTAAAACATAAAAGAAGCAACAAGTGACACAAAAGGGATCTACCTAACTGGTGTCAGTATATGAATGGTTACAGTATAATAGGAGATATCTCCAGACTATATATATATTTGGATTTGTCATCATGCACCAGCTAGTAGAACTATAGAGGCAAAGGAAAAAGTGTCACATGAAATCAAATAAAAATCCTTTAAGTCGACAAGGGAAATGCCAAAACATTCTACGCCTTGCATCGTCCCCAAAGGACACATCAATAATACAAATTATGACATATAGAAGAATGATGATACACATAGAGAGAATGCCACAACGAATTTTGGTTCCTTTGTATTCTTGCACCTACAAGGGTGTCAAGGGTCATCCAAAGAGAGCTTAACAACACAACAACACTAACAACACATAAACACAAATAAAAGCATCAAGCAACACATCACGAGGGAACACAATCACATTCACGCATAACACAGAAAATAAGGTACCTCACATGCGAGTGAACCTAAAGCAAATCCTCCTCCTCCCAATCTAGTTCATCGTCCGTTTGGATCAATGGACAAGATGTAAGAGGAACTATAGCACGAGAGGTATAAGGAACAAGAGCCATACTTGTATTATCTTTAGGTTTGTTATCAAAATGTAGTACAATAGGCTCTATAGTGGCTTGCGAAGCTTCTTCTTTCTCTGTAAGAGATGCGATGGTGATAGTTGTCTCTTTGGCATCCATCAGTGATAAATGCTTGCGAGGAGGGAGATTCTCCTCTCCTATGACAAGGCAATCCATAGCATGATGATGCTTCTTTCTTTCTCTCACAATCTTATTTCGCTTAGCTTTATTCGTGATGTTCTTAAGGGGAACCGTAGTATTTTCCAACGTGGGTTCTTTTTCTTCCTTTGCTTCAGAAACATTAGAAGTAATAGGAGGAACCACTAAAGGTTGGGAGACTATGGGGGAAGGGTTCCTCAATGCGGGATACTCTTCCTTCCCAACTTGTGAAACAAGTGGAAGTACATGAGTGTTATGTATGAAAAAGGCGAATGATGAAAGCTAGTATGTACACTAGATCAAACCCTCTTCCACAATAACATTCAAGGACAAGACCAAGCCAAATCACTACCAAATGGAGGTGGACTCAGCTATAGATCTTGTGCTCTTATTTGCTATGGAAAGATCTGATTTAATCAAGCCTTTTATCAAGCCCTAGGTCAAATATGCATAAAACCCTAGTTCTAAGATAATCAACTTGTAATAGATAGAAGACGATTGAAACCCAACAACCAATTGCACAAGAGTAATCAGGAAGATGTTTGAACATGTGCCCTGGAAGCTAGAAAGTCAGAGGACTATGGGACGAGTGGCCAAGTCTAGAAAGATGGAATCTTCAAAAACTCAAAACTGGAGAAATGTCACAGAGCGTGTCCTGATGTTGGATTCAAGGATTATTTCAACAAGAGGACTACGAGGCGGGTACCCAAGTCTTCCACAAAGGAATATTTTGAATCTTCTTTTGGATCCCAAAACCCTTTCCCTTACACAACCTTCCTATACCTTCACCTCTTCAGATTTTGCACCTGTAACCTGCACACAAGAAGAAAAGGGGTTTGGGGGTTGTGATGTTTAGGGATTTGCCTTAGCCAAATCCTAGGATAGCATTCAAGCTTCCCAACACTGTTGTTAGAGAGAGTGCATGCCCTTGCAGGGTAAAGGCTAAAGATAAACCAATGATGAAATGATTCAAATAATAATGATATCACCTCGGAGGTGAAGCCCTTAGGAGAATGAAGATCCTTCAACTCATAAGGAGATGGATGATGATGCCAAATTTGCAACAACACACACAATACAAAGACCAATTTGCTCTAGAAACACAATGAATTCTTTGAATGCTCTTTGCTCCAAGATTATAAGTTCGCCATATCCATCTCTAGGTTACAAATGAGTTCAAAAACACACTTATATATGCTTTCCCGCTAACATTCGTGAATTCAATCAAAAGAGCCGACAAAGGGAAACCTTTTTAAAGGTCCTATGCTGACATGCTTTGAAATCTACCCCAACCAATTAGGGAGGACTTGGGTGCAAGCACCCAAGTCCCAAGGCACCTTTTTGGTCTGGGGTAAGGCATAAAATGAGCTCCTAGTTCCCAATTGTCATGGGTTTTAGGGGATTTTGCATCGAGATGAATATTTTGCATGTATAATGTTATCACGAGGACCTAGGAGCTAAACTAAGAGGTAAAAAGGTATGTGTCCATTTTTACTCCATAACAAGGAGCATCCTTAAGTGGTTGAGAAACCTCAAGAAATAAATCATGCAACCAATGAAATACCATTAGTCTTTATAGAGGCAGTGGGACAAAAGTAATATTGCGATTATGGGGAGGTCTATTTTGTGCATGAAGGTTGCCTTGTTGTCCTTGAAGGGATGGTGGAGAGGGAACCTTGGCATATCTACCAGTTGATTAAGGACAGGGAAGAAGCTTCGGTTTGAGCTTAGCTTCATTCACTACCTGTGGGACAAGAGGAATTACAGTTGTAGCCTCAAACGATCAAGGAGGCAAGAACATCACCAGGGGGAATATTACTAAGTGATTACTCTGATATTTTTTTTGCTTTGAACTTTTGATATAATAAGAAAAATATATCCTCTCTAGGTCTAGCGGCTCCAACTAGTTGTGGCTAGAAGAAGTCGAGTGAAAAATACCCATTGTGAGCAAAAGGGCAATACCAACTGTGATGTACAACATGCACCTATCCCTCAAATGGAAACTTTAAGCACTTGTGATCCAGAGGGGACCACCTTCATGGACTAGAGCCATGGGTAGCCCAACTTCACATGAAATAGGTATGATGTAGGAATGATAACAAATTGAACATCCAAAGATATTGGCCCAACTTTAACTTCAAGAGTTAAAGCACCAAGAGTTGGAAGGATAGACCCATCATGTGCTTTAATAGTCATCTCCAATACCTCATATGTATCTCAATGTAAACCATACATGTAGAGAAACTCCTCAGTTACTACATTCACCATGCATATAGGATCTATCATAGCACTCCGAATAGGTTTATCATTGATTCAAATAGTAATATAGAGAGGCCCATCAGGAGCTTCGATAGTAGCATCATGTGGAGTAAAAGATATAGCAGGTTCCAAATCTACTTTCTCTTTGTGAGGGTGAGAATCCACCATGCAAATATCAACAACATTAGACTCATGATGAGGTAAAGGATCAATATATATTTGAAGATTTTGATTAGGAGCTTCCACTGATTTATTCCCTTTGTCATTCACACTAGCAACTTGGATGACATTGGAGTCGATGAGGTCTTGAACTTCATGTTTAAGATGCATACATCTTTCAGTGTCATGACCAATAGAGTGGTGAAATTGACAAAAGGCCTTCACATCAAAAGGAAGATGATTGCATCTTACTTGGATTGAGGGGTTTAACAGGTGGAAGCTTGAGGGGATTGTTTTGCAAAAGTTGTGTCATGATAGCATAAATAGATTCTGATAATGGTGTGAAGTTTCTTGTTTTTAGTTTTAACTTGTAAGGGGTGGAATCATGAGATAATGTTGCTGCCACATGTTTTCTAATGTTATTCATTGAAATTTCATGGATTTTGATGAAGTTTTTGTTTTTCCTTTTGAAAGAATGATTATGAGAGGCCTCAGATTGACCAATTGGAGCTGATGAGGGATTATACTCATACTGACTAACTAAAAGTTGATAATTATGAAGAGCCATGCAAAGATGAGTGAATGAATCGTATCACATCAATAATATCTTATCACGGATGTGAGGTTGTAAGTTTCCTATAAAGATTCTTTACACATCAGCATTCAGAATAGAATATTGGATTTGTGAGAAGAGGGCTTGATAATGGCCCATGAAATCTATTATTTTCTCTTCCATTCCTCGTTTGCAATGAACCAAGTCCGTCAAAGAGACTTGAGGTCCAGTGTTTGCTTGAAAATGCTCAAGGAACTTGGTAACTAATTGTGTGAAAGAAGTTATAGAATTAGCAAGTAGCGTGCAAAACCAATCCAAGGTTGTGTCCTTGAGTGGCCTTGGAAAGAGTTTTGCTAAGATCACATCCTCAAATAAGTCACTACACATAGCGGTAAAAGCTGCCACATGGTTGTTAGGGTCTCCCTTCCTATTATATTTCTCAAAGTGGGGAGTCTCAAACTTTTCAGGCATAGGAGTCCTTAGGATGGAATAGGAAAAAGTGCTAAGAAGATAATGTGTTGTCATACTAGTCTTAGGTGGGCTATTACTCATGCTAGCCAATTGTTGTTGCATGGAGGTGATGCAAAGTCACTTTGAATGGGGAAAGATAGACCTACTAGATAAGGTTCTACTTCACCTACAAGCCCAAAAACGAAGACCTTTATGCAAAAGATGGAACAGCAGAAGGAAACTCTAGTATGATCATGGAAAGGTTGTATTGGGGTACCAAATGACTCACCTCACCCATTGGTTAAGGCAGATCACTCCCGGAACATGCACTTGCTTCACAAATCCTCTAAATGGCTTGTCTCCCTAGAAAAAGAGAACAGTCCTCTTATCTTTTTGCACAGACCTTCAAATGTCAACCTAAGACATGCATTGGATACCCATTATGCCTCCCCATAGCATACTCCAAGATGGGTATAGGTTACTTTGGAAAATGTGCTCTAAAAATGGACTGGTAATTCTACTACAAGGGTTCAAACTCAGAAATTTCACTGTGAAATGCCACGAACAGTCATTCATAACTTCCACAAAAATGAAAATGAAGTTGATCGCTTCAGTCAGATTGTAGATAACATAGGTACAGACATTTTCCCCAAGTTACATAAAGATCTAATGGTGGAAACAAAAGTTATGGCATTTTTCCCAAAATGGGTTACCCTAAATTAGGGTTTTGACAGTTTTTACTAAAAATGCAATATATACCACAAATCAAAACAAAAATGCATGAGACCAACTGCAAATGGAAGGTGGTTGAAAGATCTAACATTTTCAATCCATTAGACATCCATGCATTTCCGTACAGGGCCGTAAATAGCAAAAGACAACAAATTTCTGAAGGAAAATACAGGAAAACAGTGTTTTTTCTCATTCCATGTTCAAATCTTCAACCACCCACGAGTTTGTAAAGGTTACAAGGCCTTTTTTAAAGGCATAACAATGTGTCTTTTCAGTTTCCACTGTCTTGGAATGAACCAAGAGCCACAAGACTCTTCACCTTCTAAATTTGCATCATTTTAGCATTTTTACATAACAACCTATTACATTGTATGTAATATTTGCATGTTTGAACCTCCTAGTGACCTTAATAAAAGGAAAATGACTTAAATTATCTCATTACATTGTTAAATCATCAAATTTCAATCAAACTCCTATGGAAACATCAATTTGTGAAGGTGCTCCTACATCAAAAGGTCATGTTATTTGGTTTATGACAGGGTTAGAAGCAGAATTGTGTAAAGATTGGAATGAAGGACTAGGTGATGGTGTATGAGTATCCTTTTGAAATGTGATAGGTGGTTTAGATGTAGGTGGAGTCACATTAGGAGAGGAATTTGTGTAACTATATGGAACGGTATTGTAATGGCGAACAAGATTCCTAGTGTATAACCCAACACATGTGGTAGCATTATTACTCGGCTGTGTAGTAGTGGTGAGAATAGTAGAAGAATAAGTAGGAATAGGGAGTGTAAGTATGGGTGCTCAAACTTGAAGCCCTATTTGATTAGGAGAAGTGACATTTGTGATGATTTCAACGCAACTAGATGTAGTTAGAATATTGTTATGAACAATATGAGCAACTCCACGCAAGACTTCTAATCCTTCTTGACCTTTGAGAAAAACACTTTGTAGACTCTCAAAAATAGGGATGGCCTCCTCAGCTATGTGTTTTGAGCATACAAGTCACTAGAAATTAGCCAACTCTGTGTCTAATTTCTGCACTTGAGCATCATGAACATGCGCCACAAGGTCATCAATGTTGATGTCCATTCATGTAAGTTTGATGCTTTGGGAAGGTGTGAAGTAGGGATGCTAGGAAGAATTGATGGATCTTCTTGTGTGAAGAGGCTAGGAATCAGGGCTTCTGATGTGTTGATATCATCGTTATGCATATCATTCGAACCCATAATTTGCCAACTTCGCACAAGAAGGTTAGAATCGGGGCACCGGGTCACAAAGCTCATAAAGCATCTATAAGCTTTAACAACACACAAGATGCACCAATAAAAGAGATGAATGATGAAGCAAGTGAAGGATTCGAGTTTATGTTTAAGTGAAGCAATAATATCCCTTAATCAAATTCAATTCTACTCAAATCCACTTGAATAGATCAACAATGCTAATGCTAAACACAAACACAATTTTCAATGCTTTTTCTAAAATATAACAATTCAAAATTGTTCCTATCTTCATTTTTTAATGCAAGATGTCAATTGTAATGTTGTTTAACAATGCACAATCAGATTTAAGATACAAATGACAACAAAAAAATCTGAAAATCAAACTATCTCTCATAAACCCTAGAATGCAATACTAACTAGGTTTCACCACAATGCACTTTTGAAGATTTTTTAGCAATAGAGATGATTCAAATGCACTATGAAATAATTTGAAATGATAAACTACTATAATTCCAATAAGATCTGATTCAAAAATCAGAAAATGAGATGATGCTAGAATGATTTGTCTTTTTCAAATGCAAGAAAATGACAACTATGCAGTTTTCAAGTCTAGAATGCAATTTTTTTCTTTTTCAATTTCAAATGCAAGAATGAAAAATTCTTTGAACAACAATAATGAAAGGGTACAACAAATGCAAATTCTCTAAGAAAACCAATCAATGCAACAATATCTGAACAACCTTTAAATCTACAAACCCTAGGGTCAAAACTAGCAAGATTTTCTATGAATGCAAGGTTTTGATGAACTCTAGTTTTGAAACTATGCAAAATTGAACTATGTATGAATACAAAATAATCAATAAACTCACTCCAATCGATCTAGAGTGATAAACAATTCAGGTCTAAAAGAACAAGGATGTAAAAGTGCAAGAAATGACAGGTTCACCAAAATGTAGTGTAGAAAAGAGTGATCTAGTCTAAGGAGTTAAACTAGGTCAAAATCCTCTTCTACAAACATTAGGGCACAAACCGAGCTTGGATTCTACCCAAGGAGAGTCAAACTATAGGGGTTCTACCCTTTTGTTCTATATAGATGGATCAACCAAGTTCAACCAAAGTCAAGCAAGCAAGCTAGGACTATGATCAAACCCTAAAATGATGAAGAACAGACTATAACCAACTATCAAAAATGAATCTTAGTAATAAGAAAGTACAACAGATGTTAGAGGAGAATTCAGAACCTGGATTTTGTAGCAGAAATGCCAAGTACTAGAGAACTCAGGTTCCCTAGGCCTTTTCTAGGGTTTCATAGAAAATCATATATCACCAGACCTTCACTTGTCTGCTCTACCTTCTTCCCAGAAATTAGCTCCCAAAATCTATTCCTCTAACCTGCACACATGCAAAGAGGAAAAGGTTGTGCTATGTTTAAGGGATTACCTTAGTCAATCCCCGTGTTGGTGTTCCCACCTCCACTACAACAATAATTAGATCCAAGAGTGTGTGCCCTAGGAGGGCAGAGGCCAGATCTACAACAATATGATGAATAATGATGATAAACACAAGAGATATGACCTTAGTTGATGAAGATTCTACACCAACAAAGGAGAGTGATAAAGAGGGCTTCAAACTTCCTACAAAGCTTGTAAATAAACTTCAATAGCATTCATAAGGAGATAATGCTTCAAGCATGTAGAACACTTTAGCATAGAACACAATATGAGAGCAAATTTGCATCAATCTTAAAGGTGTCATCTAGTGTATAAAATGAACTACAAAACACATTTAAATATGCATTCCTACTCATGACAAATAAAACTTCATTAGGACAACAAATACAAACTAAAGAAGTGTCCTAAGCTGACACCACAAAGTGGGGCTAAAAATCCCAAGTGAGATCAAGGTACTTGGGCACCCCAAACCTTTAGCCCACAGACTCTGAAAAGTGTCCCATTTAGAAAGCTTAGTCTAGTCCTAAGTTGATTATGTTGAGTTTACTTGTCAAGATCAAGATTTTCATCGTTTTAAGCTCAAAAAGGTGTTAAAATAGGTCCTAATTAACAAGGCAACAAAATAGGTCCAACGAAGAGCTAAACTAATTGTAAAATGCTAGTGTACACATTTTACGACACTACAATAGTAAGGTATGAGGATATTTTTTTGAAGCTTGGTTGATTTGAATGGACAACTATTTTTATTGTTGTACCTAAGTTAAAAACCAAAGGCATGGATCATTACATACCAACTAGAAGGATAAGCTTCCGTGTGGTGGGATCATCTAAAGGCTATCAAGGGATATGACCTATCCCAACTTACATGGGATATTAATTTGACAAGGTTCATGAATGAGTATCTTTTTACATGTAGTACAAAGATTAAAATTTGATTGAATTCCACTCTTTGGAATGTACCTTCATTGGTGGTTGATTGCAAAGCCAACTTTATGAGTCTTCTTCATCACATGCACTACATGAAGAAATAAGAAGATCAAGTAAACAATTTTATCCTTAGGTTAAATAAGCACATTATGTATGTGAAAAACCTAATGAGGCCCAAGAACATAGCTCAGTTTATAGAAGAAGCAATTATATTGCAAACAAAGAGAAAGGAAAAGGTTGAAAATGTAACGTAAAATAAACTACCTCTATGGGAGAAGATGCATTTATCTACTTACTATTGTGTATTTGCCTAAGAATCTATGTTCATTTCTTTTATTGCATTTATAAATATAAACTGTAATAATGAGTTTAAACCAATACACCAAGCTAGGAAAGAACTATGATTTGGTAGAGGAAAGAGAAAAAGTTAGAAGGCATCCCTAGTTCATTGGTTGACGAAGGTAGAATGCAAAAGAAGATGGATGAAAGATATAGAAGAATTTTATAGAAACTAAAATTTTGGAATTGAGATGGTTCTTACCAAGAAGTCACAATCCTAACCAAGAAGTCACAATCATGACCTAGTAATATACAGTAGTGACCTCGAGATTTGTGATGCCAACTTCAAGACCTATTTTTGTGTCTAAGCTAAGAAAGATGACTAGAAACTTGACTTTCATAAACCTAACCATACATGGTGATAATAGATTTTGATCCAGTCCTCCAATAATGAGATATTTATGGCATAAGTTCTATTGTGGCAAGAAAAAATAGTTAGTCCTAATTCAGAGACTGCTCTATTTAGACTTAGGATTAACATTGAGCAATGTATTTAATATTAGAGGGGAAAGTATTAGAGAGGAAAATATATGAAGTAAAGCATTTATTGTTGTGGAAAAAATTATTTAATGTGCATGTAAGGGGCTTGCATCTATATTAGAATGCAGGTCCCATGGTGAGTTTAGATAACAATAGAAGAGTGATATTCATCCAAAAGGTTTGAGGAGAGTGTTGAGTGAGTGGTAGCATTGTGATCTAGTTTCAATTTGAGAACCAAAGGGTAACCTCACATATAGTGGCAAGACTGTGGAGCAACATTAATGGAAATAGGTTTATGTACATTAACAACTCAAGTGCAAAAGCTTTATAGGAGAGGCATGACAAGAAGTATTTGGCCATGCCAATCACATGAGGAAGATGTTGTCCTTTATTCATTGATGATGTAAATGTATAATATTACAGAGGTGATCATGAGAAAGTAGGTTCCTATGATCAGATAGGGAATGTATCCCCCTAATTTGTCAAAACACCCTATAGAGGTATAGTCCATGATGAAGGACTTTCTATAAGGTTATAGATATAGGCTTATACCAGATCATACTAAGCTTCTAGTTATATACCTCTAAATTTTGGATTGTGATCATCTACCTATACTATGCACACTAATTATATCTATAGAATGGCCATGCATTAGGTTTTCCACAATATGCTAACAAGTGTCATTTGTGTATGGTGTGCTTTACATGTGGATGTGTGGGTGAAAATATTAGATCTTTATGGTGTTAGTGGTAGCAAAGTACAAGGTGGTGTGAGGTGTCGATCTTGTATGGTGTTGGTTAGTTGGATTATGTGGCATTGGGTGTGGCCACATGTCTAACACATTGGAGCCAAACTATTAAAGTGTTTAGCCAATGCATGCACACCGTGTGCAAGATGAAGAGTTGGTGAAGCTATTGTTAAATATGGTGTGAAAACTCATGTGATGGTGTTTGGTCATATGATGTGTGCAACATAATTAAGGTGTTACACACGTCTTTCTTGTGCTGACTTGTGTGGAGTAGTTGTAATTGATGCTTGTGTAGATGTGTGCTAATTTATTCTACTAGAATTATCTATGCACGATGCATATTGGTGTTGTGTGTATGCATAGGGGAAGAATGCAATATGAGATGTATTGATGTTGAATTGAAGTGTATAATTGTAGGTTGCATGGAAGTATTCTTTAATTATTTACCCTTTCATGTAAAGCAAATGGTCTCCATTAAATTTTGATGTGTGCAGTGAAGAAACTTGTTTTACATTGATGATGACCTAAAATTGATGGTTTTATGTAGATCATCTACCATTTCTCATAGAGCTAAAGTCCCAATTTCTCTAGAAAATGCTTTGGGGTCAAAATGCTAGAAATGGGACAAGGTCAACTTTGTTGCGTTGACCCGAGTTATGCACAATGTGTGTCTTATTGTGCATCTTTTTGCTGATGAATTGCAAATGCAAAGTACAAGAGAGTGAAACTCCTACCCAAGAACCAAGGAAGTCCTAGAGTGTGCTAGCATTATTGTTATATGAATCATGATCTTGGCTAAGTATGCTTGTAAAAATCAAGGGAAGTTAGTTCTTATACTCTGGCACTAAAAGGAAAGGGTATTATTGATCTTGTGCTTCCTTGCTGAGGAAATCTATTCATTGTACGCAAGAGATAGAACACAAAGTAATACATATTAGTAGATCACAAATGATCCAAAAGAACAATGTTAGTAGTGAAGTGACTTGGTGGCATAGAATACTAAAGTGTGGTGTACATGTTTGCATTGGGCACTATTGAAAAGCACTAAAGTATGGTTGTTGCCTAGTGTGGTGTGAGTTTGGTATAGTAGGATAGAGAGCTTAACCATTGAAGTGAAGCTATGGAGGCTCCATGTGGTTGTAGTCTTGACAAGAGTTGTAATTTTCTGATGTGGATGTGAACATGGCCTATTGTGAGTGTAGAGATGTAGAGGCCAGCCTTTTTCATTTTAATGCTAGAAGTTAACATGTATATGTGTTAATTTGGCATGTTATTGACAAAGAAGGATGTGATACCTAGGAATAGTTAGATGTTCTTATATAGGCTGGTGTGGATGTCATGGTTTAAATAGGTCAACATGTTGAGATGTTGGTCTATTGTGGGAATAGTGTAGATGTAGAATCCTTCATGCAACTAATGATAGAGGTGTGTAGCCTTTTAGCTACATAGTTAATTGCATGATGGAGGCCTAATCCGTTGTTTGACTTTGACACTACTGATAGCTACAAAATATAATCTTGTGACTAGATTGTGATCATCTCTGTAGTGGGCACAAATGTTCTAGATGAGTATACTTTCCTAAGCATTGTCTAACATGTAGTTATAAAGTATGTGTGTTGGACCAGTGTTGTGTGCACCAATGCTGACCAGAAAGCCATGGAACTTCTAGAGGCTCCTAAATTGTGTGGGATGCTATCAATGACCACCAACTTGTAGATTTGTAGCACACTATTGGATAACACATAGAACTCTCTTAAAAAAGCTCAAATGAAGCTTCCTATACAATAGGCAAGCCTCTTAGGACAAGGGGTCATGGTTCGATGGTGTAACATTATTCTCTAAGTGATTTGCATCAGGGTGATGGCAAAGCTCAAATTGTGTGAAACTAGAGAATGTGGTAGTGTCTACTATCGTTGGCGGAAAGTTTATCACCTTATGTAGGAGATCCTATTCATCCAGATAGGTTCACAAAGAACTGCTTTCATATAGAAAGTCTAGTGAAGAATCATTTCTCCCTGGGGATTATTTTTCTTTATGTTTCTCCTTTCAATTAGTGGTATGAAGAGAACAAGAGCATTATGATGCCTTTCACTTGGCTAGATGAAACTAGTAACAATTGACGTGAGGATAATGAATGGGATCTAATACTAATGATTTGGTTTTGATTTGAGAGTTGGAATACAATCTCACATGTAGCGACAAGATTATAGAGCAACATTAATGGGAATAGGTTTATGTCCATTAATAGCTTGAGTGCAAAAGGTTTATAGAATCTTGACAAGTAATAGGCCATGCCAATTGCATGAGGAAGATGTTGTCCTTTATTTATTAATGGTATCAATGTATAATGTTGTAGAGGTTATGGCAAGAAAGTAGGTTCCCGAGATCAAATTAGTAATGCATCCTCCTAATTTTCCAAGGTTCCCTACAAAGGTACAATCCATGATAATAGACTTTCTGTAAGGATGTAGATGCATGCCTATAATAGATTATATTAAGCTTCTAGACATGGATCTATAAATTGTGGATTGTGATCCTCTACCTATATTATGTATAGTAAGTATGTTTATACAATGGTTTTTAGTTAGGCCTTCCACAATATGTTGATAAGTGGCATGAATGTATGGTGTACTTTACATGTGGATATGCAAGTGTTATATGTCAAATCTATATAGTGCTAGTTGTACTGTAGTACAAGGTTGCACCAAGTGTCAATCATGTATGGTGCCAATTGGATGGCTAGATTATGTAGCATTAGATGTGGCCATGTGTCCTATTAGGATAGTGTGATATTTAATTGTAATCTTATGTATGTGACAAGTGGGCTTGAAAGATCCCCTCCCTTTCCTTACTAGCTTCAGCAAGTGTATTCGAAAGTTGTGCTAGGGGGTTCAAGGAGGGGGGCAACACTGCTCCTTGATGGGGAGGCTCTAGGGGGATGCCACCACCCAAAAAAGATTGGCCTTTTTTTGTCTTTTTAGGTACTTTTTGTGTTATTTTCTCAACCCATTGTTTTGGTGCCCATGGTATTCTAAAACTACCTTTTTTATGTGCCTATTAATATTCACACATGCATGAGAGGCTATAGTAATGAGTTTTATAAAGATTTCAAAGGTACAAAGGGGTAGCCAAAATGCTATCATATTGAAGGAAGAAAGTGTGTTGCATGTGTACTCTTGTATTGAAGATTAATGCATACTTGTGCCTCACTTTGATGGTATAAAATTTTCCCGCAAGGGTGTCTCCATGTACATCTAGTGTCATGCATTTATTTAACATGGTTTGTTGATTTCTATTTACTTTGATATAATCTCTTAATGGGTAATCCAATGTTCCATTAATAAAATTAGATTTGTATACTTTTGAAGGGCTAACATTTGTAGTAGTTTACCTTGTTTTTACAATGTGTAATGCCTATGTTGCCAAACTAGTAAAGTGTTGAGCCAATGCATGTGCGCCCATGTGCATGATGAAGAGTTGGTGAATCTATTGTTAAAGCTAGCATGATAAAGTCTTGTGATGGCACCTAGCCATGTGATGTGTGCAGTGAAATTGAAGTTGTGCACATGGCTTTCTTGCACTAACTTGCATGGAGCAATTGTAGTCAATGCTTGCATAGATGTTCACAAAGCCATTTTTCCAAAATCATTTATGCATAATGCATCTTGGCATTATGTGTGCACAAGGGAAGATCACAACATGAGATGTGTTGATGTAGAACCAAAGTGCAAATTTGTAAGTTACACAAAATTGTGCTTAGATCACATTGAGAGGATGCAGTTGCTCCTTGTGCAAGAGAGGCCATGTGTATGTATTCAACATATGTGTAATGTGAATGAAGGAGCTTCTGGTGTTCTGATATCATTGTGTTTGTGATTATATTCTATATTTTGCATATAGTGTGTTTTTCATCTCCATAGCAAGACAAGCATTGGGTCATGAGTCGATGTGCACCTAGTGTGAGACAGCCCTTTAGAGTTTGTTGCCATTAGCAGGCTAATGCATAGGCTGCAATTAATACTAGCCAATAAGGTTTAAGTGCACATATGTATTTGGCCAACATATAAAGAAGAAGAAGATAACTTAAGGTTAGAGGAGATTGCACAATGGAAGAGAAGTCTATAAAAAGGTCAAAGATTTCAAGAATAGGAGTCGTGTTAACAAGGTATGCCAACTATTTGGAGTCCCCAATTGTGGTCTACTTAGATCTTATTCTATCTATCTTAATTTCACTTACAATCATCTCTCACAAAGTGTCACAATCCATGGGAGATATTAATGCATTGATAAGTCAATCGAAGGTAAGTATCCTAACCCTATTCTCTTTCATTTGGTAGTTTCATTGCTCTTTATGTATTAGGTAGCATAATATTGCTTATTATTGACTTCTATCTTCTACATTATTTTTCATCCATAGCCCTTGCTAAAGATGTAATGATACCTTAGGCCATACAATGTTTGCTTATCACCTAATGGCACCTCCATCTTATAGTTGAGTCTTGCTTAAAACCTCAAACCATGTTGTTGCCAGAGATCTCTTGAATTGTGTTGGATCTAGAATGGACTCCTACCTTTTTCCTATTTAGAGGATCATCATATGATAGAGACTTATTTTAAGCTCAACACAATTTATGATACAATCTTAGATGCCATTAAGATGTACAACAAAAACTTATGTCCATGAGAAAAAAAAACCTTCGTTGTTGAGACAAAAAATTGCTTGATGTGTGTTATTACAATGTTTATGTTGATGATTCTTCTTGAGATGGTCATGAATTGATCTCAGATGAATCAATTGCACCTAGGTAGATTGTATCATAAGAGAGTTGATTACTTTGTTGAGTCTATAACATCGACTTCTAATTACAAATTGATTGTTGATATCAAAATTAATTAACCATCAAAATGGTTATTGGTCTCTTGATGAGAATGCTTGGCTCAAAGAACTGTAAGGACCCACCATAAGGAATGAGATCAAATCCCAATGATAATTAATTTTGAAAATGAAATGGAAAATCTCTATTGTAAGAAATAATTTCAAAATCATAATGGAAAATTTCAGTCGTGAACTAATAATTGATTTCTAAATTGAAATAGGAAATCTCACTTGTTTGGCAGTAAGTACAGGATTAAAATGGAAAATCTGAGTCATTTCACACATTATAAATTCCAAATTCGAAATAGAAAAACCGAAAATCTTACTTTGAAGGTCAAAAGATGGCAACGCCGTTGCCGGGGATCGAACCCGGGTCACCCGCGTGACAGGCGGGAATACTCACCACTATACTACAACGACTTCACTCTAAAGCTTTTAGATATACCATTTTTTAATAGTGGCAGTCTAAAATATATGGGTGGGTCTTGCTCTCATATATATGAGAGCATATTATACATATGCTAATTATTTTCCCACACAATTTTAGTTCGAAGAATTAAATTTCAAGACCAGGCTGCCTTCATACTTTAACCACCTCCTCCTCCCAATAACCATTATAATCTTATTTAAGAAACTATATTAATATTATGTAATAAAAACTAATAAACTAAGGTAGCAATAACATGTGGTTGTTAAAAATTAGAAAAATATAATATAATTGTTTGGGATAAAAGTATATAGGTTATATTTTTATAAGTGTCTTCTCCATTTTTTTACACTTTCTATTTATATTACTTTTTATACATTTCATAAATGTATAACATTAATACTTGATTTGATCTATTTAACACATAAATTAACTCCTACTTATTAGTTATTTGCCACTAAAAATCATTTCATCTTTTACCACTACACATTCAACCATTTGCTACAAGGGACTAGACACTAGGCTAAATTCAAGTTGTGGCATTTTGTGCCCAAAAGCCAACCCTTTAGCAAAGTACTTGTTAGCTCCTTGACTTGCATGCCAAACAATTCAAATTAACAACCACAATCATTAATTTAAGAACTCTTAAACCATTTAAATCCATCTATAAATCATCAAATTATACAAAGACAAATCTAATTCAAGAACATTCAAAAGCTAGATCTAGATTTACACCAATGCACTAGTACACCAAATTTGCATTCACATAACTTGTTTGGCATGTAATCAACAATTTTGTTCCTTTTTATTAGTTTACTACAATCAAGACAAGCAAAGGACCATTCCTTCATCTTGAAGTAAGTCTAATCATGCTTCAAAACACAACCAAAACTCATAAGTAGGTAGAGAAGATAAAAGCAAACAAAGTTAGAGGATTTGCATTAGCATAAGACCCAACAAAGACCTAGCCCACAAGGGACTTCATTAGATGCACAATACTATACCATGTTCATTCAAATTGGAGTTTTGTAAAAAGGAAAATTAAGACAAAAATACCCCTTAGCATTTAGGTGCGGAATGATTATTTTAAATTATCTCAAATTTATGTGAATTTGGGATGCGAATCATGAGGTTGAAAATTTCTACCCTAGTACATTTAAAATGTTCTTTTAAAAAAAAGGTAAAAATGTAGAGGATGAACAAGATTCTGATAATTTCTACCCTAGTATTTATATATATGCTTGTGAATACATCTAGTAAATTATTTTTCGTATTATCTTAACATTAGAAATTGTCAGAATCTTTCTTCATCCTCTACACATTTACATTTTTTTGTTAAAAAGAACATTTGAAATGTACCAGCGTAGAAATTTTCAACCTCATGATTTGCATCCCAACTTTAAATAAATTTGGGATAATTTAAAATAATCATTCCACATCTAAATACTAAGGAGTATATTTGTCTTAATTTTCCTTTTTACAAAACTCCAATTTGATAGTATGTAGATATACATACATACATACATACATATATGTCTATGTGTGTGTACACACACATATATAAGTAATTGAGCATATTTCAAATTAGCGTTAGTCCTCAATCTTAAGTTTTGATTCATGATATTAATATGTATTGATATCTGTTTGCAAAGTAATATTGTTTCCATGCATGTTGGTGGGAATAATACATGCGTGCTAAGATCATTAAAGTATACATTTGACATGATATAAATATTTTTTTAAAAAATTAATGTTTAAGATAATTAAATTCTCTTCAAACATTTTCTCCTCATAGTCTTGGATCAAAAATTTTCATGGGTATTCATCTCTTGAGTCAACATGGAATCTTTTTAGTTCCAAAAATTGGATGTGAGAGTGTCGGTCATGACATATATCAAATATATTGAGGGGTAGAAATAAAAAGTGGATATAAAAATATCTTTAGAAAATTGGTTAGCTAAGGTATCTAATTCAAATAGGGTTTTTTTTTGGAAATGGTATGAAGAGGGGGTTATAAAATAGAATATTAATAGGTAGAAATGAAACAAGGGTATGTTTTATTGCACTATAAACAAATATTATATGACAAGCTTTTTGAGTGAAGCCAGTGCATCCTAGTTACACCATTTGGATCAAATCACATAGTTTGACCTAGCCCAAAACTAGACCACATGATGTAGCCTAGTACAAGACCAGACCACACAACATGACCTAATTTACAGTAAAAAAAATCTTTGCACATATCTATCATAACTTCTTGATCACAAATTTACATCTCTATTGTAGTTTCAAAATTTATGTTGTTATATCCCAACTAGTCAACAACAATGTCAATCCTCTACCTAGCCAAATCAAATGAGTTCCTAATCTCTCTTTGGCTACTCTAGTTACAATAATAATTTTTTAGATTTCATTTGTTATTGATTAGCTTTGATCATTTAATTAGATCTAGATTAGTGCATGAGAGAAGGAAAAGCATTTTTTTTTCCCACATTATTTGGTGAACTCAACATTCTTACACCACCTATAGCTTTGCCTAGGTTATCCTTCACCCACCCTCATATTTCAAATTATATGATATTTTATTCCTTTATTACAAACTCTTGTGAGACTCGGTCATTTTAACTTGCATTCCAAATAATATTCCAAGACCCCTAGGTCCTCTTAAGCAAAGTGCAAACCCTTCTCTTCAAATGACTTCCCCTAAAATATGTATCATTGAAAGTGTCACTACTTCAATCCATCTCAATGAATATGACACACATGACCATGATTCTCATTATTTATTAATTGAAAATCTCAAAAAGAGGAGTAAAAAAGGCCACCAATTTACAAATTTTAAAGGACACTATACAACTTTAGATGATGAAATGCATTTGTCCTTCCTACATGAGAAACTTAAGTGACTTTTTATGACCAAACTCTATGGCATGGATATGCTCATAATCATTCACCAAATTGTTGAGGATACTAACGCTCCTAATGATACTTCCCTATATCTCACCTCTCATGGATCCTTCACCATACTTCCTTCCCACACTTCCGAGCCCCCTCCCATTCCAACCCTTACACCCACTCTCACTTTGGAATCATCTCTCCATCCTAACTCACCTCCTACCATTCCCTTTTCCTCCACTAGTCATCCTTTCATCGTCACCCCCACCTCCTATATACACATATCTCAACCTCATTCCACACTCCACTCACACCTCATTATGCCTTGTAAGGCCATGAACTTGCCATTTCAACTCATGTACACATATTCCACTTCTCTTGCCTAACATGTCCCAACCTTACCCTAATAGCATCACAAAGGATTTGAGTGAATTCAAAACTTGCCTTAACAATTTGTTGGCTAGCTCTAAGAAGGACCTATCACAAGAATGTTGTATCCATATAAAAAATTTCATATCGTGTCACATTTAAAACTAAAATTGTGTTATTTTCTCAATCATGAGTCATGTTTCAAACTTTGTCATGATTGTCCATTTTTTTGTTCTCTCAACTATGTCTATCCAGAACTTGGAAAAAAGACTTTTCAACATGTCTAATAAGGCAAAGATTGATGGAGAAGAGGCAAAAATCCATCAAATTAAGAAAAATATTACTTAGTATAATGGAGTGCTCCTCTGAGAACAAAGGCAAAGTTTAAGTCGTAAAATGTGTCCCCATGGTAAGTGGTGCATGCCATATAGAAGAGGAAAACATGAAACGTTCATCAAGTCGGAAATTTGCACCCTAGTAGACTGGTGCACGCCTGATTGAAGTTGGATATAAAAGTTGTGAAGTGAAAGCTACTCCATCATATATGAGTACGCGTAGTTACATAGACAGACATTATTTTCATGAAGTTGAAATAAATTTGCATATCATGAGTATGGGCGTTTGTTTTCAGGCAACATGTTCACATTTTCCAGCAGTCTCCACCGATCTACAACATCATTCTTCATCAATTTTTAGCGGGACTTCATTGTTTCAGCACGGACATTTGCTTGACAGAATTTTCCCCTTTCCGACAGGGTTTTTCACCACTGAAACGCCTAGGGTTTTGAAGGGATTTTTCAGAAATTTCCCCTTTACTGATGATTTTTCTCTTCAAAGTTGTCTAGGGTTATGTTACAATTTCAACGAGTTTTTATTCTCTGATAACAGCATATTTTCAAGTATATATGACAGTTATTTGAAGACCTTCATGATGGCTCTGATTTTAGACCTATATCAGCAAGATTGGGACAGTCACAGTGAGTAGATTTTCAGTATAAAGCTACAGTTTGGTGACAGAATAGCAAATGTTCCTTCCATATTTTTGATCGGAACTATCAGTAGTTTGGTCTTTGGTCTTGTAACAGCAATTACCACACATGGACGGTCGGGAATTTATTGATAAAATTATTGGAAGGTGTTATTTTGCAATTTAAGGTAGGGAAAACAAGTTAATAGAGGGTTGTTCAGACCTAAGTCACCAAGATTGGTCTTTAGGGTTTTCTGGGTTTCTTTAAAGAGGATTTGTCATGTTTAGAATGGAGTTTCATGAGAGATTCAGAATCTTTGCTAGGAGCTTTGTTAGGTTTGCTATTTTTAGTTTCTTCAAAGAGGATTTGTCATGTTTAGAATGGAGTTTCATGAGAGATTCAGAATCTTTGCTAGGAACTTTGTTAGGTTTGCTATTTTTAGCTTGTATTATTTTTAGCTGTGACTATCTTTTTAAGGAGATAGGTATTTAAAAAATCTATTTTTAAATCAACTATTTTTAGATGATTTTAGAAAGTCCGATTGATTATCTTTCACTAGAAGTGGTATCTTCTTGAGTGAATTGAGATTCTCTTTGAAATGATGGTTACACACTTGATAAATGACATGGCATAATTGATCTCATGATTCAATTCATTGATGAATGCTAATAATCAAAGTGATTAGTTACTAAAGGATGTGTTTTCAAGGATGAAGTGGGATGGATATTGAGGGTTATGTTGGGTTTGGTCATAGGCCATGTGTTTCTCTTTTGGTCTAGGTAATTCGCGTTGATGGATTCTACTCTTTGTAACTTAGGGCTCATGTGTGTGTAAAATTCTTCTACAATTAATAAAGTATTTTGTTTTATGTATCTCCATAGTTATCTTCATATAGTTATATTGTGACTTTTCTTACCCATTGTTGGTTGTTTATTTAACTTGCTACAATGCTCCATCAATTGGTATTAGAGCAAGTGTTCTAAGTCTTAGAAGTGAGAGCTCCATGATAGTAAGTGTTTGTGTGATTGTCACATTGCAAGTGGTCTACAAAGAGAAATGGCCCATAGTGTTGGAAGAGAAGGTGTAAAAAACATTATAGTGGCTAGAGTACCACACTTGGAAAACCTTACTGATATGATGAGGACCCTGCCATAGAGGCTTGATGTCATGGACTTTGCACAGAGATGAAGAGGGATCATGAAAAAGGACATTGAAGTGAGCAAGAAGTTGCATCAAAAGCCATAAATGTTGATTTTCATGAGGAAGTTATTACAAAAGATTAATTTGTGAGAGATTTAGTGGGGATTGGTAACAAACCAAGATTTAAATTACCTCGCTATTCTTGAAGCTTAAATCAAGAAGAATTATTGGTCTAAATGATTGACCTTAAGAAACAATTTAATTTCGGTCAATCAAAGATCCCAAGAAGGTGAAGTACACTTTCATGAAGTTGAAATAGAATGCTTCCTTGTTGTGGGAATATGTACAAAAAGACCATGTTCAGAGGAATAAGAGGAAGATCTTGCAGTGGGACCACATGGTTGTTAAACTCTAAGGGAAGGTTATACTAGTATACTACATGTTGGATCTATTCAAGAGGCTCTAAAACCTGCACTAACTGGAGATATTTGTGAAGGAGTAGACATAATAATTCTATAGATTAACATCCATTTTGGTGATGTGGAAGAGCATGAAGAGAAAGTATCCAAGTATGCTAATGGTTTGCCTTCTAGTACCTTATTTTCTCTTTCTATCTTTGCCTCATGTGATTTTTTTTCTTTAGGACATGTTCTCCTTCACTTTAAGCACAAGTTAATAAGCATCCTCCATGAATCATATATGCAAAAAAAAATCTCATCTTGAATTGAAGCAAAATAGTGAGGAAACCCCTAGTAGAGGTGGAGAGAAGGGAAAGACAAGCTATGGCAAAGGCTTTAATGGGACTTTCTTCATATGTGGATAAGAATTTCATCAAACATTTGAGTGTTTGAAATCCACATGTAATCAAGGCCATGTGAAGAAGTGTGTGCATGTTGTGCAAGGTGAAGAAAAGGAGGAAAGTGAAATAGAAAGCACAACTCTTGAGGTAGGGGAGAATTTGATGATATCAAAGGTCATGCTCAAACTTGCACAAGAGGAGAATGAATTGTTGCTAAGGAAGATCATCTTCTACTCTAAGTGCAAGGCATGAAGTAAGTGTTACAAGTTTACAATTGATGGTGGAAGCACTAACAAATTTTTATCCATAGAGATCTACTCAAAGTTTGGGGTTGCGTACTATTGCACACCCCACACCATAAAAAATTTCTTGATTACAAAAGGGAAAACAAATCACGATGATAGAATAATATTTATTTGTATTCTATATTGAAGGAAACACAGATGAAATGCGGTGTGATTTGATAAACACATGCCATGTATTTTTGGGAGAAATGTGGGAGTATGACAATTGCACAAGCCATAATGGGAGGGAGAACACATCCACCATCACAAAGGATAAAAAATGTTTGATTTATTGCTAATGAACAAGACGAAAAGCATGTAGAGAAAAAAGTGGTAATAATAGATCATCATAAGAGTTTTTGATGCGGTCAAGACTAGGGGATTTTATCAAACTACCCAGTCATGCAACCAGTAACACAACAGAAGCACAAATTCACTCACAAATCTAAAATTATTTTATTAATTTTAAAAACATCAACATTTACAAATTCATTGGCCTTCAAAGCTTCAACATTAAGTGTTACACAACAATATTCAATCGATCATGTGCTTACAACACCGAATCACTTTCCAATGGATATAGAGATTGCCCCCAATCTACTGTCACCCCACTTCTGTTCTGCGAGGAAATCAAACTACTACAATCACCCACAACCAATCACCAACCCCCCTGAATATGCAATGGTTTCCATTTATACAAGGAACTGAAAAGTCGACAGTTGCATAATAGTCACCAAATAGTTGAACCGTTGCCAAGTAGTTGAACAGTCACCAAACAGTTGATTAGTTATAGGATGGAATCACCACAGAACTTGACATGTGTCAGGTCTAGGACAACCCTCCCAATTATGAAAATAAATGCTTATTTCATTAGGATCCCTTTATCAGCAAAACATTCCACCCTCGAACTAAGTCAAAATGTCTTCATTGGCATTCTTTAGGGTTTGGAAACTTACACGTTCATGACATATCATTTGGAAGCGTTATCGGTAAAAATTGTACTTTACAAACATAAAGGTTTGCCGACACAAGCTATCGGTGAAAAAGTTTGTTTGCAAACCAAAAGGTTTGCCGATACATAGTTGCAAGCCCTAAATCTCCTTTTATCAACAAAACTCCAACTGTGCAAACTTACCAAAAGCTTCGTTAAACCCTTATCGGTGAATCGACAACTAGTAGAAACTACGAACTGCTGAAGACTTAACAATTTCCTCTTATCGGCAAAGTTTCCAATCTATGAACTAAGAAACTTGACTTCACCTTGAAAACCTTATCGGCGAAATGAACCCTCGGTGAACCTAAGGGTTCGTGAACTAACAACTTTGCCGACTAAGTTTGAAATCTTGCAACTTTTTTGATAAAAAAGACTTCATTCAAAACTTGCTAACTGAAGGATCGACAACTTTGAGCTCCAACCCTTAGGATTTATCAATGAAGTGAGTCGTTCGATGAACCTATGGGTTCACAAACTAGTAATTTTGCCGATTAAGTTTGAAATCTTGCAACTTCACCAACAACAAAGATACTTCAATCATTAAAGTTCCAAACAACTAACTAAAGAGACTTAGAACAATTTAAGTTTCCCTTAAAGGCTTGGTCAGTGAAATCACCCATCAGCGAACTGGGCTGTCGGCAAACAGTAGAATTGGTGAACTAAACAGTTCGCGAACTGGAGAATTTGTCATAATTGGAACTGGAGATACCCAATTGTCTCTTCTACATGATGATGCTCTTAACTTGGCCAAATATATCTACATTTGCTCCAGAAACACAAAACCAAATCTGTAAAGAAAATATAAACCAAAAAAACTAGCTTAGAAAATAAAATATTTTTTTTGGTGACACAGGATTGCTAGTGAACCTGGATGCTCCTACATCAGACATGTCAGGTAAGTGAAATGTTCCATGAGTTAGAAAACTCATGAACATTTGCAAATGCTTGGGATGGTGATCCCATGCTTGTTCTTTATCCAAACCTCCTCTTTGTCTACTTGACCTCTCCTCTTCATCACTTGCTGAAATACTTCACTTCCACTTACAATTCCTGGGCTATACTTCTCTTGAGAAAATTTCAAGTGTCCAAACTATGATTTTGTGTTGTTTCCTCTCCAAACCACCACTTCCTTGTTTAATGCTCACAATCTTCACATTGTTTGCCACGACTTTATGCCGCTATTGTAAAAAACCTGCACCACTACCTTTATTTTCGACTGCAGTCCCCTTCATGGGACCCTTCATCGAGTCATTCCCAATGTCTCTTGTCACCTTAAGCAAGTATTTTTTATAATTGCAATAAACTATTGAACTGCTCTCTTTTGCCTATGGTGTCTTCTCTTTTACTGAACTCAACACATACTTCTTCCCATCTTTCACAATAGTATACAAATTCCTTTTACCATCATAGATTGCTTTCCTATCAAACTGCCAAGGTCTACCTAATGACACATGATAGGAACTCATTGACATAACATCGCACAAGACTTCATCCTTATATGACCCAATCTGAAAACTAACCATGCATTGCTCTTTCACCACTAATTCATGTTCCTTTTGCAACTAGGTAACTTTATAAGGACTAGGATGTTTCCTCTTTTTCAAACCTAGCTTTTCTACCATTTTCCTCTGAAACTAGGTTATCAGTACTACCACTATCTACAATTACCTTACAACACTTACCTCTAGACTTGCATATAGTTCTAAAAAGACTTCTCCTCTGAGATGCTTCATCCTTCTTCACTTCTGGTGTTATCAACACTCTCTTGAACATAAGAGACTCTCCCTCTTTAGGCTCTTCTGCTTTTGGTGATGCCACACTCTCTTCATCTTCTTGTACCATGTTATTTCTGGCCACACTTTTCTTATTCTTCTCTTGATGTAATTGTGGACATTCATAAGCTCTATGTCCTCCCTCACCACATTGAAAACATTTCCCAAGGAACCCCTTGCTGCTGCTACCACATCCTCCATTAGAGTATTCTCTTCCTCTCACTCCTTGACTTGACTCCTTATTCCATTTTGAATTTATTTCTTCTTCTTGAACTTGTTTGCCTTTGCTATTGCTTCCTTTTCCTCTCCCAACTGAGAATTTCCCTCTTCCCTTGGCATTACTCTGATGTCTTCTTTCTATCTTTTCTTCTACTTTCAAAGCATATTGATATGCCTCCTCTAGTGTAAAAATATTTAGCATACTCATCTCATCTTGTATATTAAATCTCAACCCATTGATATATCTGGCTACTTTCTCTTTATCCATTTGATGATGCCTAGATCTAATTACCATTTTATAAAAATCTTCAGTATAGTCCTTTATACTCATATCTTTCTGCTTCAAATTTTGAAGTTTTCTGAATATCTCCAACTCATAATCTCCAATAATAAATTTGGCTTTCAATCGAGTAACCATCTGTTTCCACGGGGTTATTCTCACATCTCCATTAGCCATTCTCTCTCTTTGCAAATCCCTCCACCATAATGCAACATGTCCTCTGAGTTTTGTTTGTGCCAATCTCACCCTCTGAGGGTCACCAATATTTTCATATTCAAAATATTCTTCTAATTCTCCTATCCAATCTATCAATTCATCAAGATTCAATGTTTCGAAAAAATTAGAAATTTCTATTTTGTTACCTCCTCCAACTCTAGCAAGTGCTCTCAGGAACCGTTCTTCTCCAGCATCTACTGGCTGTTCATTTTCTATTTCTTGTTCATCCTCCACAATTTTGTGCTCATCACCAGCATGATCTTCCGCACAATCTAGGTTTCTTCTCAATCCAGCAACTAACTTTCTCAACTCATTCCTCATTTCAACATGAAACTATTCTAGCATTTCCTCCATTCTGGGAACTCTTCTTCTTGGGGGCATCTTCTCAAATTACAATTGCTACTGCTTGCTCTCCACACACACTGTAAAAACAAAATCCTTTGTTGCTCACAACTCCAACATCTCCTTCAGCCTCAGTAATTATGGGACTCCTCTTCACACCCGCAAATACCCTCTCGAGCCCTCTGAGATAATACTTCAGATTCTCCGCAACGTATCTCCTTCCAGCAAGAAAGTGTTTCTATGATACCACTTGATGCAGTCAAGACTAGGGAGTTTTATCAAACTACCTAGTCATGTAGCCAATAACACAATGGAAGTACAAATTCATTCACAAATCTAAAATTATTTTATTAATTTCAAAAACATTAGCATTTACAAATTCATTAGCCTTCAAGGCTTCAACATTAAATGTTACACAACAATATTCAATCGATCATGTGCTTACAACACCAAATCACTTTCCAATGGATACAAAGATCTCTCCCAATCATTGTTGCCCCACTTTTGTTCTGTGAGGAAATCAAACTACTACAATCATCCACAACCAATCACCAACCCCCCTGAATATGCAATGGTTTCCATTTATACAAGGAATTGAAAAGTCGACAGTTGCATAAAAGTCACCAAGTAGTTGAACTATTGTCAAGCAATTGAATAGTCACCAAACAATTGATTAGTTATAGAATGGAATCACCATAGAACTTGACATGTGTCAGCTCTAGGACAACCCTCCCGGTTATGAAAATAAACGCTTATTTCATTAGGATCCCTTTATTGACAAAACATTTTGCCCTCGAACTAAGTCAAAATGTCTTCATTGGTATTCTTTAGGGTTTGAAAACTTAGAAGTTCATGACACATCATTTGGAAGAGTTATCGGTAAAAAATGTACTTCACAAACATAAAGGTTTGCCAACACAAGCTATCGGCAGAAAAGTTTGTTTGAAAGCCAAAAGGTTTGTCGATACATAGTTGCAAGCCTTTAATCTCCTTTTATCGGTAAAACTTCAACTGTGCAAACTTACCAAAAGCTCCATTAAACCCTTGTTGGTGAATCGACAACTAGTAGAAACCATGAACCGAACAAAGACTTAACAATTTCCTCTTATCTACAAAGTTTCCAATCTACGAACTAAGAAACTTAACTTCACCTTGAAAGCCTTATTGGCAAAATGAACCCTCGGTAAACCTAAGGATTTGTGAATTAACAGCTTTGCCAATTAAGTTTGAAATCTTGCAACTTTTTTGATAACAAATACTTCATTCAAAACTTCCTAACTGAAGGATCGACAACTTTGAGCTCCAACCTTTAGGATTTATCGGCAAAGTGAGTCGTCGGCGAACCTATGGGTTCACGAACTAGTAATTTTGCTGACTAAGTTTGAAATCTTGCAACTTCACCGACAACAAAGATACTTCATTCATTAAGTTCCAAATGACTAATTGAAGAGACTTAGAACAATTTAAGTTTCCCTTAAAGGCATGGTCAGTGAAATCGACCATTGGCGAACCGGGCTGTTGACAAACTACAAAATCGGCGAACTAAACAGTTCGCGAACTGGAGAATTTTTTGATTTGTCATAACTTAGTCATTTTGCATCCAAAATTTCCCAAATTAGAACTGGAGATACCTAATTGGCTCTTCTACATGATGATGCTCTTAACTTGGCCAAATAAATCCACATTTCCTCCAGAAACATAAAACCAACTTTGCAAAAAAAACATAAACCAAAAAAAACCAACTTAGAAAATAAAATATATTTTTTGGTGACACAGGATTGCCAGTGAACCCTGATGCTCCTACATCAGTTTCTCAAGGAGGTGAGGGAATTGTAGGACTACTATGTGCTAGTAGTCAATCCCACATAAAAGGAAGAGAAAGAGAAATATAGCTCAAATGAGCTAGAAGTATTGTCACTGATGTGTAACATCTTACACTTAATGGATTTGATCCCAAGATCTAGTTTTCTAAACAACGTACCATATAGAATGAGTCTATACATGAGTGTGGAATTGAACCAACAAGTTGATGAATTGCTAGAATGAGGTCTAATTAGGGAAAATATTATTCCTTATATATTGCTAGTAGATCTTGCACCAAAGAAGGGTGGAGAATGGAGAATGTATACTAACTCTTACATAATCAATAAGTTCACCATCAAATAATAGTTTCCATTTGTCATGCATGGATGATCTAATTAATGGCTTGAGAGGTGCACACTACTTTTTCATGATAGGTCTTAAGAGTGAATATCACAAAATTTGTATCAGAGAAGAAGATGAGTGAAAGACTACATTTAAAATGAATAAATGCTTATATAAATGGATGGTGATCCCATTTATACTAACAAATGCTCCAATCACATTCATAAGGTTGATGAATGAGGACATACAACTATTTTTGGGAAAATTTATGATTGTTTTACTTGCATGATATTTTGGTGTTTAGAAAGGCAAGGAGTATCTTGTGCACCTACAACACATCTTCACACAACCAAGGAAGGATAATTTGTAAATCAACTTTAAGAAATGTACATTAATGAGTAAGGAGCTTGTATACTTGGAAATTTTAATATCTTAAGAGTGATTGAAGATGGATCTTCAAAAAAGGTCAAGGCAATTGTTGAGGGGCCAAAGTCAAGAAGCATAATAGAGGTAAGCTCTTCTATAGAAATTTCATCAAGAACTTCAATGAGATTTACACACCCTTAACTCAAAGTGTGAGGAAGTCTAGTTTTGAATAGATAATTTCTACTACAAAGGGTTATATTCTCTTAATAAATAAAGTGACTAAGGAGCCTATGCTAGTGCTCCAAGATTTTGGAAAGTTTCTTCAAGTTGATTATAATGCTAGTAATAATGCAGTTGGTGTTGTGTTGAGTTGAGAGGGTAGATCAATTAGTTATGTTAGAAATAAATTGAATGAATCTAGGCAAAAGTACTATATCTAAAAGTAGGAATTCTACACCATAGTGAAATATTTTCACAAATGAAGACACTTGTTTCCCAAGAAATATATGTTGTACATAGACCATTAGGTGTTAAGATTCATCACCAATCAAGAAAAGATTAATCAAAGGCACATGAAGTGGGCACAATATCTATAGGGTTATTTTTACTTTTAAATCATCATGCAAGTATGAAAAATAAGGTTGCAAACACCTTAAGTAGGAGGAATATTTTATTATACATGATGGTTGTTGAACTAGCATGCATGGAGATGATGAACTATTGGCATGCCAAAGATCCAATTTTTTTAGATGCATGGAGCCATGGGTTTAGCTAAAGGACTATTTGGGCATTATTTTACAAAAAAGGGGTACCTATTCAATATACAATAATTATGTATCCCATGTAGTTTGATGAGGGAGAACTTCATTCATGAGTTGCATAGTGGTGAAAATAGAGGCCACTTTAGCATAAACAAGATGCTAGTCATGTTGAAGAAATTGAATTACTAGCAAGTAGTTTGTGCAAGGATGTGAGAAGGTTTGTGGATTGTTGTAGAACATATCAAGTAGCAAAAAGAGTGGTGCAAAATATTGGGTTTTACAAACCATTGCCCATACTAGATAGATTTTGGGAGTACAATTGTATGTAGGGTTTGTCCTTTGATCATTGCACACATAGAAAGGTAATGACTACATTGTTGTGGTTGTTGACAAAATTTAAAAAATGGTGCATTTCATTCCTTGCCAAAAGTTGAATGATCCATCTAGTATTGCAAATCTACTCTTCAATAAGGTAGTGTGGTTGTATAAGTTTTGATGAATTATTAATTTGGACAAGGATATAAAGTTGCTTAGCAATTTTGATCGACTCTATAGGAAAATGAGCATGTAGCTCAATCACAATGTTGCTTATCATTTGCAAACAAATGGATAGACAAAAGTTGTCAATTATAGTCTTAGTAACTTAGTTAGATGTTTAGTGGGAGAAACCATCTATGTAATGGGACTCCATGTTAGCACACACAAATTTTTTAAATAACAATTCAATGAATATGTCTATAGGAACGACACCATTCTATATGGTGTATGGAACACCTCTGAGATATATAGCATATATGTTGAGGGTAGAAGATAGTAAGTGCATTAGTGTAGAGGATAAGGAATTCACACAACATATTCAAAGAATATTAATTTGTAAGTTAAGAAATAATTGAGGAAAGCAATGCCGAATATAAACTATGCATGAATGAGAATAAAAAGGAAAAACTTACTTAGGCAAAAAAATTAGTCATGACATATCCGAGGAACAAGTGGTGACCCAAGGGAATGCATAATAAATTGCAAGCCAAGAAAAATAGTCCATGTTGATTCTTGCATAGATTTTAAAAAATGCATATGAGATCGAGTTGCCAAAAGGGTTGGATACTTGTCAATATTTAACGTCTCTAATTTGTATTTGTATATTATGCAAGGTTAAGATAATACAATGCAGCCATAAGAAGTTCCAAATTGTAGAAAGTAGGTACCTATAACTTAGTGAGATGAATTCCAAAAATTTTAGATTTACGCATTGGCAAGAAGATCTAACACAAATGAGTATAAAAAATATCTCCCATTGGAAGGGTAAAAGACCTAAGGATTCATCGATTTCTATAGTTGAAGTAAGCCAACTTTGGAGGTTGAATTAATCTTTTGTGTAGTCTTAATTGTGAGCACCATGCTCTAAATATTTTTAAATATAATGTTTAATGCAAGATCATCCTAGGGATTGAGCAATGTCGCATCACCTAAAAACATTTCTTTGTTGATTTTCAGTTAGCATGAACAAGCCTTGCTTGTGTGCCTTTATTAATGTTTCATTGGTGTGTTTTGTGATAGTGATCTATAAATATTGTAATGTGTCATGACATATTTGATCCTAATATTTATAGTGTATATATCATTAGGGATATGATGATTGATGGTTTTAGTGGAGATAAAATGCATGCTTACATGTTAAAACTTTCCTATTCGTATATTATATTCACATACATGATAAAGCTTTTCTAATGTATGAATTTAGATAAACTTTCATTGATGAGGATTTACTATGTTTTGATGTGTCTCATTCTTCTTGTAGTGCATTCACTCCACTTGCACGTGACTTTATTAAATATTTCAGTAATTTCCCCAAAGTATTGTTGCATATTGAGACAAATTTATCCACCTTTATTGGTCATTCATTTGGAGGTATTATGGTTACACCTATGCTTTCTAATGACACATTATCTTTAGATTACCATAATGAATCACATAGGGGACATTATACATCATATTTTGGGGACCATAGTAAAAATTAGTGTCCTTTTGTCCCCTATACATATCCCACTATCTATGATGAGGCTACACATAATGTTAATGCCATCACTACTTTTCATATTGGAATTTAGAATTTATCCAAGTAAAACATAAGTAATTTATAAAGTTCACTAGATTGGTGGTTCCTCCTCACATAGTGTAACAAGAAATTCTAAAACAATTTATAACCTTACCTCCCATCAAGCTAATTGATAGACCTAGATACATCCAAAACACTTTGATTATATTAACTTTTTTATTACCATGATATACATGGACACACTACAATTTAGGTGCATTACATAAAATCACAAAATACAAGATTGTATCAATAACATTATCAATTCAAGTAGTAGACATTGACAATAAAGGAAGGACCAACTTATAACACATCAACATGATAAATTAGAAGTGAACAAGGAGGATCCTTCCAAGCTTGGTCATGGGTAACATATTGATTTTAATCAAAATTCCAAGGAATCTAGAAAATCACATGTCAATGTTACAAATGACTTGATATCAAACAACATGACATTAAAGAAAAAGTTTACATACAAGTGAGCATCAATGATATGATATGCAGTGTTATGATGGTGGACCAAGTAGTATTCCAATGTAAATAGAATTAGAAACAAAGGTTTGTCAAAAGAGTCAACATAAGACAAAATTTACATCTTTATATCATAATTAGTGTAATCACAAACAATCATCTGTTGAAACATTTTCAAAACAAGAGCATGCAATACGAGTGACAAAATCTAAAATGTTGCCTTTTTCACCACTGTTATGCACAAATTGTTAGGGATTGCATGCAGAATATATCAATTAAATGCAAATAAAGATTAAATAGAGGAATGGAAATACACAGAAATAATAACAACGAGAGACAAGTTTTAACATGGTTCACCCAAACCTGGGCTACATCCACCAACAGAGAGTCCAATATTATTATCCAGTAAATCAAACCGATTACAACCAATAATCCTTGCAACTCAATACCGCTGCAAATGCTACAATACAAAAAAATATCCCTAAACCTTAGCTACTTTTATCAAGACTTATGTCAGTTACAAAATAGGGTTTTTTATGTCAGCTAATATAAAAATAACTCCTGACGCCTTTATAAAATAATAAAAATCATTTGAGGTTTTGGGGGCGCTGCCCCTCAACCTCGTCCTGTATCGTGACAAGGAGCGCTGCCCCTAGACCCCACAAGGGGCGCTACCCCTTGACCCCATCTTGGGGGGGCTACCACTTGACCCCATTAAATAATTTGGGGGGAAGCCATGCTGATAAAAGTGGGGTAAATTTTAACCTTTGAGTTTGATTAGACTCCATATAACAACAATCTCCCACTTGGAGATTGATCAGACTCCACACCATATCATCTCCCACTTGTAGACTAATCATAACACCGCTGACCCTATAGCTCCCACTAGAAATAAGCACCCTAGACTCTGTTGTTCTAATTTTTTGTATTCATTCGTGAAGACCAACCGAAGCTGAAGAGGAGCTCAACTTCTCCCTTGTCACTGCCTTTGTAAACATATCCGCTGGATTTTCATCTATATGTATCTTTTCCAGTTGTAATTGTTCATCATCCAACACCGATTGAATGAAGTGATACCTCAACTGTATGTGTTTGGTCTTTGAATGCAAGGCATAATTCTTTACAAGATGTATGGCACTCTGGCTATCCGTAAACAAATAATTGTTAGCCTGTTGTTCACCCAATTCTTCCATGAAAGATTGAAGCCATATCATCTCCTTGCTTGCCTCTGTTGCAACTACATACTCTGCCTCCGTGGTGGATAAAACAACTACCTTTTGCAACCGTGAGATCCAACTCATTGCTATCCCACCTACAATAAAGACATAACCTGTAGTACTCCGTCTGGTATCAATATCCCCTGCTAAATATGAGTCTACATAACTTGCTAAATCAGTATTAGAGCCCCCAAAACATAAGTGTTTATCAGATATACCTCTCAAATATCTGAGAATCCATTTTACCGCATTCCAATGCTCCAATCCAGGATGACTCATATACCTGCTTATGACTCCTACAACATGTGCAATATCTGGTCTCGTGCATACCATGGCATACATTAAAATTCCTACAACTGAAGCATATGGTACTTTGGACATTTTGTCTTCCTCCTCTTGTGTCTTTGGACACATCTCCTTAGTTAATTTCAAATGACTAGGCAAAGGTGTGCTGACAACTTTTTTTGCATTCTCCATATGGAATCTTTACAACACCTTTTCAACATAATCAACCTGAGATAGAGTCAATTTTCTAATCTTTCTATCTCTGCAAATTTTCATACCAAGGATTTATTTTTCTACCCCCAGATCCTTCATAGCAAATGATTGTGCTAACTGTTGTTTTAACTCTCTTATGTGATCCATGTTAGACCCTTTGACCTCAAATCCTTAGGGCTGTTCCATATATATCTCCTCTTCCAAATCACCATGGAGAAAGGTAGTTTTCACATCTAGCTGTTCCCCAAATGCAAATCTTTAGCATCCACAATACTTAAAACAGTACAAATAGAAGTCATCTTGACAATCGGAGAAAAAATCTCATCAAAATCAATACCTTTTTCTGTGCAAATCCTTTGACAACTAACCTGAGTTTAAATCTTTTCTTACCTCCATCTTCCTCTTTCAGCCTATAAACCCATTTGTTTGGTAAAGCCTTTTTACCTGTAGGTTCCCAAGTCTGATTTTTCAGCAAGGAGTCCATTTCTTCTTTCATTGCAAGCTCCCACTGAACCTTTGTATCCACCTACATAGCTTCATCAAACCCTTCTGGTTCACTGACATCTGTTAACAAAATAGAATACAAAGAGGGAGAAAACCTTTCAGGAGGTCTACTTAGCCTTGTTGACCATTTAACATTCACTGGAGTTTGTGGTATTTCATGTTGTTGTTGTGGAGCATGAGGAATCATTGGAACATCATTATCTGAAGTATCATCCAGCACCACATAATCCTTTTCTTTCTTCTCATGCTACTGCAACTGATCTTTGTACAACACCTTCTCATTGAATACAACATCCCTGCTTCTCACAATTTTTAGATTTTCAACATCCTAAAGCCTATAACCAAAGTCATCAATGCCATATCCAACGAAGATACACTTTTTTTATTTTGCATCCAGCTTGGTTCTATTTTCAGAATCTACATGTGCAAATTCTTCACATCCGAAGGTTTTAAGAAAAGAATAATTTACCTTCTTACCTATCCATGCTTCCTCTGGAATACCACAACCCAAAGGAACTGAAGGAACTCTATTAATTAAATATACAACGGTATTGACAGCCTCTGTACACATGTTTAAAGGTAGGCCAACATGCGATCTCATGCTCCTTGCACGCTCTATTATTGTTTTGTTCATGCGCTCAGCCATTCCATTCTCCTGTGGAGTCCCTGGAACCATTTTCTGCCTACAAATTCCATTAAAGGAACAATAATCCTCAAATTTTTTACTGCAATACTCACCACCATTATTAAATTTGAGACATTTTAATTTTTTACCTGTCTCATTCTCAACCAAGCTTCTCCATTTCTTAAATGTTTCAAATACATCAGATTTTTGCCTAAGAAAATAAATCCAAACCTTCCTAGTTGCATCATCTATGAATGTAACATAATACCGAGAGCTACCGAGAGAAGATAACTGAGCCAGTTCCCATATATCTGTATGCACAAGCTCCAACTTTTCATCTTTCTTTTGCTTCCCATCCTTGAGAAAACTAACTCTTTTTTGTTTGCCATACACACAACTTTCATAGAAATGCATATTAATACATTTCAGATTTGGTAAAACTTTCTTAGAATGAAGTACCTTCATACCTTTTTCACTCATATGTCCAAGTTTGTTATGTCACAGTGTTGTCTCAGAACCTGTAACAACTATTTCAGTCTCTTCCTGCAAACCTGCAGCAATTATTCTTGAACATGTTTGTTTTTTCTCTGCAACAACTAAAGTAGAAGGAACAATATGACCTGTACAAAGATATAAGGTGCCTACTTTCACACCTTTTGCTACTATTAAGGTACCTCTTGAAACCTTCCAAGTTTTATCACTGAAAGTAATTATGCAACCTTCATCAGCTAGCTGCCCTGTTGAAATTAAATTCTTACTTAGCCTTGGAACATGCCTTACCTCTTGTAGTAGCCAATGATTCCCATTCTACAACATGTCTTGATTCTTCCCTTTCCAACAATATGACAGGGTACATTATCTCCTAAATAAACTAGCCCAAAATCTCCTTGGACATAATCAAGAAAATAACTTCTATGGGGCGTAGCATGAAATGAGGTCCCTGAATCTAAAACCCATGAATCATCAGCATTATCTAGGGAAAGAATCAAAGCATCATCTTCAAATTTATTACTTACCACATTTACCTCCTTATTGCCTTCTTATTTGTCTCCTTCTTTATTCTTCCGAGACCAACAATCTTTCTTCAGATGACCTAGTTTCCCATAGTACCAACAATCCTTCTGTCCTCTAAATTGGGACCTCTTGTCCTTTGATTTTCCTCATGACTTCCCATGACCTCTAAAACCTTTTCCTATCTCCTTTGATCTGCCCCTTCTTTCTACATTCAAAATACTACCTAATGTGGACCCTCCTGAGCTTTTTTGTTGCATTTCCTCGCTAAGGATAACACCAACAACATCATCAAATTTCAAAGTATTTGAATCAGAGACGGAGTTACTTACAACCATTACCAAGCTATTTTAGCTTTCTGGCAAAGAACATAAAACCAAGAGAGCCCTCACCTCTTCGTCAAATTTCACTTTTACAAAATTTAACTGACTGGTAATCGTATTAAACTCGTTTAAATGATCTATCACAGATCCACCCTCAATCATTTTTAGATTAAACAAAGGCTTCATGAGAAATACCTTATTTGAGGCTGAGGGTTTTTCATACAATTTAGGCAAAGCTTTCATCAGTTTATCTGTTGTCTTTGCTTTTGTTATATTGAACACCACAGATGGTGCCAGGCACAACCAAATGGTTCCCAGTGCCTTTCTATCTAGAAGATTCCAATCCTCATCAGTCATTGTTGCTGATTTCTTGACTATTCCTTCCAACGACCTCCATAAATCCTTCTGATAGAGATAATCCTCCATTTGCATCTTCCATAACTGATAGTTTTACCCATTGAATTTATCTACCTTCAATTTACCCTCATCTGCCATTGCTCCCACTTAACTATGAGACTCCCACTCAACCGTGAGACCTTCCTGTAGATGATAATCGAACACAACCCACTCTGATACCACTTGTTAGGGATTGCATGTAGAAGATATCAATTAAATGCAAACAAAGATTAAACAGAGGAATGGAAATACATAGAAATAATAACAGTGAGAGACAAGTTTTAACGTGGTTCACCCAAACCTGGGCTACATCCACCAATAGAGAGTCCAATATTATTATCTAGTAAATCAAACCGATTACAACCAACAATCCTTGCAACTCAATACCGCTGCAAATGCTATAGTACAAAAAAATACCCATGGAAACCCTAACCCTTAGCCGCTCTTATCAAGCTTTATGTCGGTTACAAAATAGGGATTTTAAGTTGACCAACAGAAAAAATAACTCCTGACACCTTTATAAAATAATAAAAATTATTTGAGGTTTTGGGGGCGCTGCTCCTCGACCCCACCCTGTATCGCGATAGGGAGCACTGCCCTTGGACTCCACAAGGGGCATTGCCCCTTGACCTCGTCTTAGGGGCGTTGCCCCCAAACCCTCACAAGGGGCGCTGCCCCCAAACCCTCACAAGGGGCGCTGCCCCTTGACCCCATTAAATATTTTGGGGGGAAACTGCGCCGATAAAAGTGGGGTAAATTTTAACCTCTGATTTTGATTAGGCTCCATATAACAACAATCTCCCACTTTGAGACTTATCAGATTCCACACCATATCATAAATATACATTGTATGATGTCGCCTCTCCATCTTCTCCACATGTACAATTGTATAATCTTAGGGGATATTCTCATAGGGCTATTTTTTTTATGACATCTTTTTGAGACCCAATCGACATTAATAGAAACTGCTTTAACATTATTATATATTTCTCTTTCCATGACTCCTGTTTTTCATGTCACATGCTATGCTTTTCTATGTTACATCCTTTCACTTAATATTTCCACTTGGGGGGCAAGGTGTTGTTACCTTTTACAAGTTTTACAAGCTCATACTTAATTTTTTGGGGGAAAGGTAAACACATTTTCAACACATTTTTAAAACAAGGGCATGCACATACAATTGAAAACATAAAAAATGTCACCTTTGTGCACCACTTTTATGCATAAAAATATGTTAGATGATAACACCTCACCACACTCTCTACATACATGATCATAACATCTTGGAGGATACTCTCATGGAGGTATTAGTTGCTTATGACACATTTTTTGGGACCCTATTGACATTTATAGAAATTGTTCTAACATTATTGGATGATCATCTTTTCATGACCATAATGTGTTTTCTATGTCACATGCTATGTGTTTCAATGTTGCATGCTTTCACTTAATCTTTCCACGTGGGGGGAAAAGGTGTTGCTACCTTTCTTGTAGGTTTTACATGCTCATGCTTGATATTGTTGGGGAGAAAGTGGGTACCTTTTCATCACACTTTACAAAAAATTGGTCAACTACACTTAGGTAATTACATTTTAGATACACATTCTCTACTCTACTTTATAGTTCATTTATCATACTTTCAATTATAATTTTAGTTTTGCATTCATTATCATACTTAGTTTTTAGTCACATTTTTATATATCATCCTTAATTTATCTGTACTCATTTGTAGTGCACACAATTCAAGAGAGAAATATTACCTACTAATTATATTTTAGTTTATGTGTAGTCTCATAGGTGACACACAATTGCTTTAATAGCTCATATACTTTTTGGATCTAAAAATGTGATACTCTTTTATCACAATTTATTTTCTTTATTTCTACTTTGGCATGTATGCACATTTAGTTTTGTACACACACTAAAATGGGGGAAATGTAGAAGATAAAAGTGCATACCCATATACTTTTCTCCACTCATTTTATGATACTTTGGGTCAATGTCTTAGATGCACGATTTTAGCACATAATTTGTATATTTTGAAATAATCACTAACTCTACACTTGTTATGCCACATTCTCTATTTATAAATCACTTAAATCTATATCTATCTTATCCTAGATCCCATTTATATTTCTCTCCCCTGGATAAGATAATGAGTGCAATCACATCCCCCTATTTCTAAAATTTAAATTATCAATTTTTAAGGCTAACAATCATAGGATCTGATCGATGCCCATTAGCATGGGTGCTAAAAAGTTTGAATTATGCATCTATTTTTGTGTATATAACTTTAGGCATCATCCTAGGTTACTTTAATGATGGAATAAAAATTAGAGACCACAAAATTATCAAAGAGAATTTTTCCTTTTGCAAGTATTAAGAATTAGTATTCATTTGATTGTATCAAGCATCAACAAATATTATATCAAGAAGTTGGCATCAATTATTGAAGCATACTCCAAGTACATCTTCTAACATAGTCACTTACTGGTTTACATCAAGATTTAACAAGAAGATTCAATGATCATATTATCCATTGCCATCACACATCGACATTCATTGCAACACTTTATCTCTTTTACCATTGTTAACTTAGTCTTAAGGATTGAGTAAGGTGTAAGGAAATATTGAACTTCAATCCTTGCATAGTAGGTACTATGGTGATTCTTAGTACAACGAAGATTTCCTTACTTCAGATAGACATCAAACAAATAGGTTTTGTAGGAATTGAAGGTCTATTATGCTTAATACAAAATCATGTGACCTAGTTAGAATCATGCCAACTAGACAAAAGCATAGACATGATTGCACCTTAGGCTCTCAAACTCTTAGATTTCAATTGTATCATTTCATTAGCCTCAAATCTAATATCAAAGTCTAGCTTTCATCTTTTTGTTGTAGTCCACCTTTCACTGATTTCAAGGTATGCAACCTAATTACATATTGCTTCTATTTTAGCACATGTCTACTTTTAATCTAAGTTAATTTCAATCACTTTATTAAATCAACACCCTTTACTTATATTTAAATTTTATATTTTATTAATTTACCCCTTAAATATATTTGTAAAACTTGTTTTTCTTCTCTACAAATATCAAATATAAAAGTTTTAGATTTTTCTTTTTTCATGTGTAAAAAGAAATTGAATTTATTTACTAAAATTAGGTTTAATGAATATGAAAATTAACTAACCATATTTAGAGTTTTAATAAATGAAGTAATAGAATCTTGAAATCTAGAAATAAATAGAAATGAAAATACTTCATTGATTTTGGTGCTCAATAGATAATGGTCCACATATTTAGATCACTAATTTTGAACATAGATTAGAATCACAACTTGTTTTATGAATTGGACTTGAAGAATAGAAAGATATGAAATGAGTTGCTCTCATAATTTGGTGGATCAATCCCAAACATTACAACTTCAAACCCTAGTGTCATGGATCTAACCTTCTACATGGATTTGATATATGATTCAAGGATTTGAATTGGAAAAGCATGGGCTTTTGAAACATATTTTTCTTGATATCTAATGTCTAATAAGCTTGTAAATACTATGGTGTTTAGAAACACCTTAGGGGAGATTTATAGATTGCTAGGATCAAGTTCTCTTAAGCCAACCCCTTAAACAGATTGACTTTATGACTCTAGGTGAATGTTTGAAGATAGAAAGCACTAATGTATAGACATCCTATATGATTTTGATGTAGATAATGGTTCTTTAAATCCTTTAAAAAATGAAGTGTCTCTTAAATATTTGTCCTTGTTTTCTCCCCATGAATTTATTGTGTATTAAATGTCTTTAAATTCCAAGACAACAACAATTCACAAAATCATGTGTCAAGTTGAATCTCATAACAACTAGTGAAAAGGGGGGCAAGAAAGTGTAATTTAAAATTTAAAATTTAAATTCTTTGGTGTCAATTTCAAGCCACTAAAGATTGACCCAAGATAGAAAAGTGCTAGTCTTAAGGGAATGAACAAATGCTTAGACATGGGTGTGAATCTAGGCTAATAATTGATATGTAAATGGTGAATGTATGAAAATATGCATCAATAGGGTTGGAATAGAGTTGAATTCATGGAAATAAGTGTGAATACATGTAAAAAAAAAGTAGAAACTACATAAGTGTGAATAAATGTTCATGAGCCAAACTTAGCACAAGATTGTGCCACTTGTTAGTAAGTAATTGTATTAATACATCCCATCAAAATGGACTCTAAACTAAATGGGAATTGGAATGGATATTCAAATTTAACATTATATTATTTCCTCACTTTGAGGTGCATGTGAATATAACATAATCATAAATTTCAAAGTATATGATCATTCTTAGTCAACATGAAAAGTAAATATTTAAACATTTCAAAAGGATATTTAGTCCATGTAAAGTAATGGACCATTCTTGGATTATCGCTACATTCCTTTCTTCAGAATGAGCACTCCATAGGGACCTACAAAATAGAGAAAGGATATGAAATGTGTAGTTTTTATCATGCACAAGTGAGATAGGGACAAATAACAAGTAATTTCAATTGTTATGAGAAATGAGAAGTAGAGGGAGAGAAGGGTTAGAAATTTTGGTTGTACATAAAGTGATACAAAAAAATTCTACTTGATTGTGGCAATGCAACATGGAAAGTTTGATATGGAAATACAAATCCACTTGATTGTGTAAAAATACAATATGGTACATGCTTGATATGTCCATACAACTCCAATCTATGCGGAAAATGTGATAGAAATCCACTCAATTGTGAGTGTGTAATATAATAAAGATCTATTTAAGCATGGTGAAGAATTTTGTGTAGCATAAATCACTACCTAAAATATCAACAATAAGAACATTAGTGACAATAGATGCCCCCTTCAATTGGTTACATCAATTGAAAGTAAATAATTTGAGGACAAAAAAAATTATGCATGAGAATGGAGTAAAGTAATCAAATCATATAAGCATGTGAACACATATAACATAAAAAACATATAGAATTATGAAATTTCAATGTGATAATTTACTAAGCATCATGTGACAAAATTATGTAGGCACATGTAAAGAACGTAAACATGTAAATAAGCATGCAAGCACCTACATTGTCAATGAGTATTGAAAGTTAGGGTGTCGCTCTAGTATAGGAAAAGTATGAATCAAGGATGATCTTGAAGGCTAGGTAAGGTTCATGTAAGCACATCAAAAGTTTAATGAAATTGAAATATATGAATCTAAGTACAAACAAGTAGGACATGATCATGACATCTTATGTTAAGATGATTTCCCAATACAGACAATGTGATGAGATAACTCTAGAATCATTATAAAAAAGTGTAAGATCATGTGATGATAAGATATCAAAATGAACTAAGAATAAGATAAAGACATGATAAGGATCATAAACATAGAAGGATATAAACAAGAGAAAATGATAAACATGAAGTGACAATCATAGATTCTAAAGTGGGTAGGCACAATGAAAATATCATAAGTAGTTATAGATCATGATGAAGATAATTATAACAAGCATAGTGGACATGGCATATAAAAGAAATCACAATTGTATAGGATAATGAACATAGGTAATTAAAACATACTAGAACAAGAAATAATTGAACACCCAAAGTGGGAACATAGAACATGATAAATGATAAAAGATAGACCAAGAATGTATAGGAATGAACAAATAAGCTAAGGAAGCATGACATGTAGTTTATAAACATGAAAATGACATAAGAAAACAAAATGCCTCCAAGAGGGGAAATGAAGCATAAATTGTAATATAGAAAGTGAAATGAAACTAGGTAAAGCACAACAAACATGGGATAAACAAAGACCCAAATTGTAAGAAAACACAAGGTAAATAGATGATGAAGCAAAGGGAATCACTGATGGTGACAGGTTGTCATTGATGTCAAAAAGGTCTTGCAGGTTTGCAATATGTTGGTTTTGACAGGAGTTGTTCTCAGGATGGATTCTCATGTTTAGTGTGTATATTGGTTCTTATCTTCAAAGGTCACCTTTCAGGAGGTAAGTGCAAAAGGTATTGAGAGAGTTGTGTAAGTGTGCATCTTCACAAGGTATCATCAGGACTGCAGGACATTTGAGGATCATGCATTTCACAGTTGTTCACTTATGGCAGGAATCAATCAGGAGTTGTTCACTCAATCAGGATAAGTGTGTTGATCATGCCTTCATTAAGGATGTTGACTTGATTAGTGTATATCTCTCATGTGGTGTGTTGATTATCAATGGTGTTGTTTCATGGTGTGAATGTTTCACTTCAGGTTGTTGAGGTTAAAAAAAGCGTTGTCACATAAATTGCATTGATCACCAAAGTAAGAAGCAAAGTGTTGAAGGTTCTGTGTGCTTTGATCTATTTCTCAACTGACACATATAATAATTACATTGTCATAAGAGGTTGTTGTTATAAATCAAAGTATCTCATGTTCAGGTTCAAGAAGTTACAATCTTATAAGGATCTCATGAGATAGGAGAAATGCAAAAGAATCATTAGATGGTCCATTGATGTCAAGGCATATGATATGATTTGGTCTTGCAAAGAAATATGTGGCAGAGTCATCAAATTTGTGATGAGGTTCATCATGATCTTTGTGGTTATATCAACAGTCATCATATGAGCTCATAGAAATCAAAGGCTATTGGGGAATGTGATTAAACCATCATTAGATTTGCCTTTTGATTTAAAAACTTTATTTTTATGTCATATCTTTATGACATTTTTTTTAAAAAAAATAAAAAGAGGAGTTTTTAAATGTTAAAGAAAGAAATAATTTTTTAAGACTAATTTTAGTCTTTAAAAAAGAAAAAATGAAAAAGAGGATTTTAAGCTAATTTTTAGCTTCTTTCATGAAGGGCAGATTTTCATAAGTTTTAAAAGATTTTATTCTTTTTTTTAAAAAAAGAACTCTCCATCGTGGAAATTAGAGGAAGTGGGAGAGCCTTTTTTAAAAGGCTATTATTAGTATGTTTAAGAAGCCATTAACTTTTATAAAGACATAAATTTAGAGGAGCCCGATTTCATTAAAAGAAATTTATGTTTTATAATAAAAAAGAAGGGGAGGAGGCATCGTTTGAAAAGTTTTTTTAAACCAAAAAAAAAACACATTGTGAAAAAGGCATGTTTTTATAAGGAGGAGCATATTAAGTATTAAGGACAAAATGCATTTGTTTTGCTTGTAAAGTTAGAAAGTTTCTTATAAAGCATCAAATGCTTTTGGAGTTGTTTTTTTTATAAAGTTATTTTTTGCTTTTAAATAATAATAAAAGAAAGGCATCTTTCTATAAAAGCAAATAATATGAAGGAGATTTTTTTAAGGAATATGTTTGGAAGTTTTTTTTCTCATATCAAAATGGAAAGAAAAGCAAAAGAGGATCTAAATATTTGCAGAGTAATTATATTTTTGAGAAGATATTGAAGATTGATTTTTGAGGTGATTTTTTTTGAAGGCAAATATTTATGGAGAATTAAAGATTTTCTTGCAGAGATATATTGAAAGATTTGAATTGGAAATTGATTTTTCAGAGAAGATCAAAAGTTTGAAAATGTGATTTTCCAGAGAAGATCAAGGTTTTGGAAATGTATTTTTACAGAGAAGATCAAAAGTTTTGAAAAGATGAAGGGTTTGAGAAGATCTCAGAGATTATTTATAGATGGTAAGGAAATACAAAGAAGTTTTTCATATTTGATTTTTTCTATCAGATGGAAAAGGAATTGATGATTTTCTTGGAAGATTCTTTTCAGATGGCCTCATGAAGATTATTCTTTAGAGAATACAAAAAGATGCAGAGTTATTTTTTTTACAAAGGCAGATGAATTATTTTCATTGAAGATTTCTGTATGACCTTACTATTTTTTAAGATGTAATTGTTTATGCAGAGAAGAAAATGAACAGTCATGGGCATGAAGAGAAAATTAATTTCTTCACAGATGAAAAATGATTGTGTAGAATGTGAAAGTTTTTTTTTCAAATTGTATATAGGTTTTTCAGGTACATTGACGAGTGTGTGTGTTGATGAAGAAAATAGAGATGAGCAAATAGTGTTATGAAGTTATGATATGTAGAGAAAAACCTTTTTGAAAAGAAAGATGAGTTGATTTAAATGGTGCAAATCAGATTGAACAACAATCACTTCTTGCACATGAGATTTTTTAAAAGCCAGTGAGGCACAATATGCCAGTGAGGCTTGTGGTCAGTGAGACCTTTCTATGCTAGTGAAGCTTGTGGTCAGTGAGACCTCTGTATATGTCAGTGAGACATTTGTAAGAAGTTTTTCAAGGTTAAGCCAGTGAGGCAATTTTGGAGTGGTTTTTATACCCCAGGAGGGTTTTCCACTCGTGCATATCTTGTGTTATGATTCATATTGATCTTCCTTGTGTGTGTTTAATTTACTTATGAAGTTTTATTCTCTTTCTGCATTCACAGTCATGTGCATATGTATTTGACAAATCAAAGGTATCATTCATTCCTTATGCTCAGAAAGTTAAAGTTTGAAAAAGATTAAAAAATTCACACAACACTGATTCACCCCCCTCTCAGTGTTGTCCTTAACTCCTACAATCACAACATACATGGAATAAGAAAATTGATAAAGTAGAAATGATACAAACATGAGGAAGAAGTGAAATAAACAACATTAACACATGTTCAAAGTTACTTGTGTCAACATGCACCACTAAAGGTGTCTTTGCATCATCCACATGCTAACCAATAACATTAACACAACACAAGATAAATAGAAAACTAAGAAGAGGAAATCACAAAATAGGAAAAGCAAGGAGAGATATAAATTTTAATAATATCTAAATGGAGTCATCTTCTTTGTGTGGACATGTTTAAATGTGGGTTGAAAATGTATCACATTAAGTCACAGTGGAATCGTTGTAAGAGGTATCAATCAATGCTCTAAGAGGAATCTCATAATCACTATCACATGTAACAAATAAACAAGATGTATCTTTAAACCCAAACCATTGTGAATTATATATACTTTATGTTCCTTTATTTTCCTTAAATTCTTTGCTTTCTTCTAACCAATGCATCATATCTTCAAGCCGATACCAAATTCTATAATGTTGATTCTCTTGTAAGGTCATTATTCTAAGCCTACCTTTCTCACTCTTTCCAAGTCCTTTAACCTTATAACCTAATTTAAACATAATTTTATATCTAGGACCATATATTTCTTCACATGCTAGATGGGAAAAAGATGGTTCTATTGTAGAAGTAGTGCTCTCAAAATCACTATCACATATAAATGCTTCTTTCTCATCATTATATGCCTTAGGTGATCTCCCATAAATAAATGGGTCCATCTAAAGAGATGAAATGTTATAGGCTTTTGTATCTAAACAATACTAACCAAATACATTAGAAAAACATAACTTGTAGAATGAATATGCCATAAAAACATAAGAACTACAAAACAACCATGTTTAAAGATCACAAACATGTATCTAAAAAAGACAAACAACATACATAATGAAAAAACTAGAGAGTAAATCTTATATGGCAAGAAGAATGCAATGAGTACGATATTTGACTTAGAAATAATAATCTAATGAATAATGAGAGAAAGAGAATGGTTGATATGAAGGAACATGCATGATTGAAGGTATAGCTTACTCTATCACTAGTAATCATGAGATTCAACGGATCACTTGTACTAGTGTGTTTTATTGCTAGTTTATTTAGATGTTTGATAAAATGCAAGATCACTAGCACTAGTGTGCTTTTTTGCTAGGTGATCCATAAAAGTAGCTAATATGATTCCAATGCACTATCATACTATGTTTCTAGGTGGATCATAATCAATTAAATAACTAGGGATTACATGTGCTAGCATAATCTATTGCTAGAAATCCTAATAAGGGTGGTCAAATCTAAGAATTTCTCTATACTTGGGACCACAAGCTACTGATGTTGACAGTGTGTTTTTGCATGTGTGAGTAGAATATATCCCCCCTTAAAATATCATTTTTGATATACAAATATTTTAAGGTAGTGTGTAGGGGTAGAAAGAAGACATGGATCCTTAGGAAGCATGTGTGCCCCTAGAATAAGAAATAATAGGTTGTCCTTGTCCCCTAAAATATAGGTGAGGATAACAAAGAGTTTTGTGTTTCTACCAAAGAGAAGGGGATGCACCAAAAGTTGTGTTATAAACATGCTAGGAGAGAAAGCAACAAGTGCCACATAAAAGGTAACAACATAGTAGATGAAGAGAGGCCTAAAGGCACATGTAAAAGCATGAGTAACTAGAAGGAAATAAAGATAGAGGTAATATACATATCATGCATTAGTAATCAAAATGACAGAGGCAATCTCAATGTGATGATAGAGGTAAGCTCAATGTCATAATAGAGGGGATACAATATTATGATTGAGGTGAACTTAATGTCATAATGGAGGGGTCTCAATATTAGGACAGAGGTAAGCTCAATGTCATAAGAAAGGGGTCTCAATATAATGATAGAGGTATGCTTAATGTCATAATAGATGGGTCTTAATATTATGACAGAGGTAACCTCAATGTCATAATAGAGGGATCTCAACATCATGTATTAGTGTCCAAATGAGCATGAAACTCTAGGTGAGAAAGACAAAGGTAATTCTCAATATCTTGGCACAGTATACCTAGCTAGGAGAAGGAGTAAGCCACTATAAAAATAGTAATTGCCTTGAAGGAATTTAAAGTTTAGAGGAGGAACTTCAACAATAGACTAAAACATCAACTCATTAGTAGAGGCATTTTTAGTGATTCCATGAAGAGGAATATGAGATTTTGTATGAATAGTGATAAGGTCCATAGCTATAGAAGGAGGATCTATGGGTGAGGCACATGTGTGAGAAGCATTATAGTCACTATCATATCCATCATGAATGATGAGTGTGCCATGACTTTGTGTACCAAATCAATGTCATCATGATATGAAGAAGGGAAAGGTGGATCATCAAAAGAGACATCAATGACATCTATGTTGATAAGGTCTTGTATTATGTCTTTCAACTTGCTTGACATTGACTGGTAGAATGAGCATGCACTCTATCATACACAAGAAATAAGTGCAAAATAACTATTCTTAGAAATGTTCTTGCATGTAGGAGGAGGAAGAGTGATCAACTAAGTCTCCAAGATAAAGGATAGGATATGCTCAAGAGAGTTAGCAAGTTGTGTGTAGGATCGTGTTTCATGTTTGGGTGGAATGGGAGAAGGTTGATGATTTGGAACAAGCTTAGAAGAAGTGGAAGGTGATGGGTCTATACAAGGGATTGGTTAGAAGAAGGAATAGGTAAAATAGATGAAGAAATGTATTGAAAGGGGTTTATGTATAGTTGAGGTGGTTCAAGTATAAGTGAATGAATAGGGGATAAATATTCATGAGAAGAATGCTCAATGTCTATAATTGAGGAAAGATTGACCAATGTCACATTGATAAATTGGCCAATGATGTTATCATGTTCTAAATTGATATTAGAAAGAGTAGACCCATTTGTTGAAGGAGAATTAAGCAACATAAGAGAAAAGGTCCTATCATGAGATAGGGAATCAAGAAGTTGATTATTAGAACCCAAGTTAGCCTCATGTGTAGTTGTAGTAGAATTATCAATGAAAACATTATAGTCATGTGAAAAAGTGTGATCAATCAAAATAAGAGGATCACCACTATTAGGGAGGGAAGAAGAGATGGATTTTTCAGCCTATGAGAGATCTAAAATCTTGGAAGAGGTGATCTTTTGATTTCTATTATTATCGACAGAATAGAAGTCTTCATCGAAGAGAGGGTTGTCATAAATGACAAAATCACTCATGGATATGGGAGACATGATAAAATCATAGTGATTATAGAAGAGAAGGATAATTAAGAAAGGTCTAGACAAGTCAATTAGAGGCTACTACTTTTCTCCTTTAGGACTATGGAATGGGGTTCAGGGTAGTGCCCCTCAAAATTTATTTATTTATTTTATTTTTGGAAGAAAATTGAAAGAAGAAAGAAAATGCTTATTTTTTGAATTGGTGAGTTCACCAAAATTTAAAATCAAATTTAGGGCTATATTAAAATTTACATTACATTAATTGAGTTGGGAATGGAGAATAGAAAAACTAGAAACACATAAATGAAATTTGGAAAACTAGCTATAGAATAGTGAATAGAAAATTATGGAGAATTTGGAAACTATTTTAGACAGCTCTCTAGCTTGGAAACTAGCACATTGCATTGTCATCTGGTTCTCAAGCTATCAGCCAACCCACACATTGTCATCCAAAAATAATAGAAAACTCAAGTATTTTTATCAAAATTTATTTGGTCTACACATAAGAAGCAAAAACATAAAGAATAGAGCACTAGGTATATCAAAAAATGTACAAAATAAAAGAAATATTCTCTAACAAGTTGATTTAAACAAAGTATCAAATGTACAATGAAAGAGAAGAAAGAGAATGAAACCTCCATGTAAGATAAGCTCCAAGAAACCTATATCTAGGACAAAAAAATGTTTTGGATTTCTTGGGAGCTTGCCTTCAGGTCAAGCCACTATTTTATCCTTTCAACTTCTACAATAAGTCAATGAAATGAGGGAATATTGTAGATTGTGTGCACTCTTAAAACCTACGTGCATCTAGAATATAAGAACAACAGAGTAATAATCTATAAGTTTTAAATCCTAGGTCTATGAGGAACAAAACCCTAGTGTGGGTGGAAAGAAAAGAGAGGTGGTAGCTTTGAAGTGCCAAAGACAACAATGAAATACAAAATAAAAGAAAGGAGAGAGGAAGATAAATTATACAACAATACTGATCTTTATGATGATAATGAAGGATTCTCATGAGGCCAAGGAGGTGCAATAGAATGTTGGAATGCTACAAATTGTTTTAGATTGTTGCAAAATATTGTAGCTTGCATAGAAGAGCTCAATCTTGCATGAGGAATGAGAATCAATCTTAGAAGAATGGCCCAATGGTCTTTGAAAATGCAATGGTAACTATTGGACTTCCAAACATTAGATTGTACGACAATTACAAAGGAATATTTGGAAGTTGAAAGGTCACCAGTAGGTTAGAAAATGGATGTTGTACAAATATACAGTTAGAGGATAGAAATGCACTGCATAGATGCCTACGTGCTATGCTAACATACAAGTAAAACATGCTCAGAGACTTCACAGGATGGGAAAGAAACATAACACAAACACAAGGGACACATGGTAACACATAGAAAATCTCTAAACACATAAAACACAACACAACAATGGCACTATGAGTGGGTAAAAGGCCAAGTATAGGCTAAAATGATCCTAGAACATGTTATAGGAGGCAGACACCAAAACAAGCCCAAAACATAATGTGATATTTGTAGGGTATGTAATTTTTGACATTACAAGTTCTAATAAATATTTATAGGTTTAATCTTTGTCATTTATTAGATATAACAACAAAGAACATATATCATTCTCTCTACTCTGATATGCATCTACCTTTGTGTTGGCACCAAAATTTAGCCATTTGGACTCAGGATTCCCGTTGAGCAATGTAATATGAAAATATATTTAACATTATAGGGGAAAGCATTTGAGAGGAAAATATTTAACAATGTAATGCATTTAATTTTATGAGGGAAAATAGTTAATGTACATGAGAGAGGCTTGCATCTATATAAGCATATCTCCCTAATAAGTTTAAATAGTAGTAGAAAAGTGATATTCAACGAAAGGGTTTGAGGAGAGTGTCAAGCGAGTGGTAGCATTAAGAGGATCTAACTAACCCCTTGCCCCCAAAGGACGCCATGCATATGCATTCAATATATCTATAATGTGAATGAAGGATCTTCTTGTGTTGTAATATCATTGTGTTTGTGTTTATGTTCTATATTTTTCTTATAGTGTGTTTTCATCTACAAAGTAAGACACACATTAGGTCATGAGTCCATGTGCACCTAGGTGGAGACATGCCTTCAAGGTTTGTTTCCTTTGGCAAATTAATGCACAAGCTATAACTAATGTTGGCCAACAAGGTCTAAGTGCACACATGTATTTTGGTCAACACTTAGAGAAGTGAAAGATAACTTAAGGTTAAAGGAGATTAATAGTAGAATAAAAGTCTATAAAAAGATTTTAAAGATTTGAAGAATAGGAGTTTTGTTAACAAGGTATGCCAAGTCTTTGGAGTACCCAACTATTGTTTACTTAGGTTTTATTCTATCTATCTTGACTTCATATTTAATCATCTCTCACAAAGTGTTGTAATCTAAGGGGGATATTAATGTATTGATAAGTCAAATAGAGGTACTTGTATCTTAACCCTACTATCTTTTATTTTGTAGTTTCATTTATGGTATGCATGTTGCTCTTTATATATTAGGTAGCATAGTATTTCTTATTATTTACTTCTATCTTCTACATATTTTTCATCCATAGCCCTTGCTTATGGCATAATGGAACTTTAGTCCATACAAATCAAGTGCTTATCACCTAGTGGCACCCACATCTTATAGTTGGGTCATGCTTACAACCTCATACCATATTGTCACTAGGCATAGATCTTGAATTGTGTTAGATCTAGAATGTGTTAGGAAAGGTGTCTCAACGTTGCAACTACAAAATTTTTCTATTCTTCCTAGTTTTGGTCTATTCAAATACCCTTTATCTTAAAGAATGGTTTAGAACTTTCAAAGTTTCCAAAAGGGCTAAAAATTGTAGGACTTACTATTTTTAGTAACTCTAGATTTGAGCTCAGATGGACCCAAAATTTTTCCCAAAAGGTCTGGAACTATCAAGTAAACATCTTGGGTGAGTTTTGACTCAAGATCATACCTGGATTGAAAGATATTAAAGTTTCTATTTTTATGAAACTCCTAAAAAGGTTTCAAACTTAGATTTGAGGCACTTAGATGTCCCTAAACACCTTGAAAATTGTCGTAACTAGTGAAGTAGGTTGTATCTTGATGGATCTCTTCACGAGCTTTCTGACACATTAAACAGTTTGTCAATCGAACACTCAGATCAAAAGTTATGACCTCTTGAAGTTGGACCTCTTGTTTTGGAAAATGTGAAAATGCATTGGAAACTTAAAAGAGATGTAAAGGGGAGAGTTACACGTGTTGGTGTGTGATTTGGCACATCACAAGGCATCTTTTATTGGAGATAATTTGGGTACCACTATTTGGGTGGTTTTTTGGCTCATGGTTTTGTAATTACCGTTGGTGATTTACTGTATTGTATCTCCTATATATCATGAGCTTGAGATGGAGGTTGGGTGTAAGAGTCTTATAGATGTTGATTTGTCATCGAATCTCTTGTTGGTTATACTCCTGTGAAAGCTTGCTCTGCAAGTATATTGTAATCTTCTTGATTCCTGAATAATATATTGGATGGCTTTGGAGTGTGGGGTTTTTCTCCCAAAAGGGTTTCCCCACGTAATTATTGTGTTGTGGTATGATTGCTATTTGTGTTTATTTATGTAACTATTGTAAAAATCTAAAAAGTTATACATATCTCTCCCCTCAAGATTAGTGTAGGAAGTTTTTCTCCTACCTTAGCTTCCTTACAATTAGTATCGGAACTTGATCACCTTTGGTTTCAGTTGTGGGTTGTTGGATTTTTTGAACAAATCTAATTTTGAGTGAGGGCTTGTACAAAAGATACTTTGTGATCTTGTTGCAGGGATTTTCAGATGGTGAGCACATCAAGGAGAATAGAGGTAGAAATTTTTTGGTAACAATTTTGAGATGTGGAAGATGAAGATGGAGGATTTGTTAATTGATTGAGATTTGTGGGATGCTATTGATGAGAAAGTTTCAATGCCCACAGTTGCTACTTTAGCTATTAAATATGATGTTATGGACTATAAAGCCAAGAGTCTAATTAGATTGTGCTTGACAGACTCTATTTTAATCAAATTTTCATGAAGAGCCCTCTACAAAGAAACTATGGAAGAAACTCGGTGAAATATATCAAGACAAGTATTTAGTGTACAAGATTTTCTTGAGGAAGAAATTATATTCCTTGAGAATGGAAGAGGGTGGATGAATTTCAGACCACCTGGAAGCATTCAATATGTTAGTGGTTCAATTGGCATTAGTTAGTGTAAAAATAGATGAAGAGGAGAGATATTAGATCCTGCTTTGTTCTTTGCCTGATTCGTGGGATTCTCTTGTTATGGCGATTGGGAGTAATTCTGTTATCTTGAAAGTTGAATATGTCATGGGTTCTTTGCTTTATGAAGAAATGAGGAGGAATGTGTCCATCAGTGCCAAAGAAGCCCTAAGTTTTCATGGAAGACCTAAATAAAAAGGCAAGAATAGCGAGAAGTATGACAAATCCAAGTCCAAGGGGAGTTTTTAATCTCCTAGAAAGTCCAAAGTTATTTGTTGGAATTGCGGTAAGCTTGGACATTTCTGTAATGACTGTAAAGAAGAAAAGAAGAAGAAAAAGAAGAAATTTGATTATGATTTTGAGTCCAAAGAGGAAGATGGTGATGCGTTCATTGCAGCTTTTACCACTCGCGCAGATAATGATGCATGGTTAATTGACTCGGGTGCATCTTTCCATATGACCCCTAATAGAGATTGGTTTTCTAAACATGAAGAATTCGATGGAGGTAAGGTGTACTTGGGTGATGATTCTCATTTAAATATTGTTGGTCATGGTAAAGTTAAAATAAGATTTCCTGATGGTAGAACAAAAATAATTAATGGTGTGTTGCATATCCCTGGATTAGCACACAATTTATTATCTGTGAGCAAACTAATAGATGTGGGTGTGCAGGTATTTTTTTTCTGATATAGGATGCAAGATGGTTAGAGGTGCTATGGTGATCGCTAGAGGTGTCAGACTTGGCACACTGTATAAGCTTGATGCATGCACTATTGAATGCTATAGTAATGCTGTAAAAAGTAAATCTGTGACTACTTCATTGGAAAAGGAGAGGGTTTCATTTTTAGTGGATGGTCATGGATATTGGGTACCTAAGGGTACTCTTTCTTCTGAATAAAAATTTCCTGTAGGGAAGACTATGTTATGGCACCAGAGATTAGGCCACATAGGAGAAAAGGGTCTAAGGACCTTGAAAAATAAAAACCTTATTCAAGGGTTGACTGATTGTAATCTTAATTTTGATTTCTGTGAGCATTGCATTTATGGTAAACAAAACCCCATTCAATTTTACTCAAGTTCTCATAAATCTTGTGTATTTGATCTTATTCATTTTGATGTGTTTGGCCCTATAGATGTTCCTTCTATTGGAAATTCCACAAATTATGTTTCAATTATTGATGATTACAACAAAAGGACATGGCTATATTTTCTAAAGAGTAAATCTAAAGTTTTTAGTCGATTTAAAGAATTTAAAGCAATGGTTGAGTTGTAGACTGGAAAGAAAATAAAATTTTTGAGGACTAACAATGGCGGTGAATTTTCTCTAATGATTTTGATAGATTCTATAAAGATTGTGGCATTCAGAGACAAAAGATAAATCTGTATTCTCCACAACAGAATGGAGTTGTAGAAAGAATGAACATGACACTGATGGAGAAGGCTAGGAGAATGCTTAGTGGTGCTGATCTAGAACAAAGGTTTTGGGATGAAGCTATTTCCATTACTTGTTACTTGATTAACAGGTCTCCTACATCAACTCTTGTTGATAAAACACCTAAGGAGGTGTGGTCGGGGCACAAGCCTTCACTAAGACATCTTAGAGTTTTTGGTTGTGAGGCATATGCACATGTGCCAAAGGAGAAGTGAACAAAGTTGGAGAACAAGGTTGTGGAATGTATCTTCATCGAGTACAGTTATGATGTGAAAGGATACAAGCTTTGGGACCCTGTTGCATAGAAGGCAATATATAGTAGAAGTGTTAGTTTTAGAGAAATTAATCCTTCTTTTGTTACATTGCAGCCAGAACAAAGTGAATAAAAAGATGTGATTCAACTCCCTTGTATGACTGAGAAAGTTGAATCGAGGACCCTAGATAGAGAAGAGGTTGAGGAGAGCTCATCTAGATTTGAATCTTCAGAAGAGGAGGAAGAACCTTCAAGTCAAGTTGTTTGAAGGTCTACAAGGCATAGAAAACCACCTGAAAGGTATTCACCTGATGATTGGAGATGTATTTTTTATTTGAATACTAACATAGATGAACCTAGATCTATAGAAGAGGCATTGGGTATGAATGATGTAGAGTCTTGGAAGATTGCTATGGATGAAGAAATGACAACTTTGAAAAAGGATGATACATGGGACTTGGTACCATTTCTTGAAGGATGAAAACTTGTTGGTTGCAAATGGGTGTTCAAGAAAAAGATTGGTTCAGATGGAGGTATTGAGAAGTACAAAGCATAGTTAGTTGCGAAAGGTTACTCTTAAGTTGAGGGTGTTGATTACGGTGAGATATTTTATCCTGTTGCAAAAATGACATCCATTAGATTCTTGCTTTCTATTACTGCTACTTATGATCTAGAGGTTGAGCAAATGGATGTGAAAACTACTTTCCTTCATAGTGATTTGGATGAGGATATTTATATGACATAGCCAGAACACTACATGGTGAAACATAAAAGTAATCTAGTTTGTAAATTGAAGAAATCTTTGTATGGCCTCAAACAAAGTCCTAGGATGTGGTACTAGAAATTTGATACATATGTTTTGAGTTTGGGATTTGAGCATTCTAAATTTGATCACTATGTTTATTATAAATTTGATGGTGATCGCTTCCTATTTATTGCATTATATGTTGATGATATGTTATTTATTGGTAAAGGGAAAGGAATGATTTTAGAACTAAAGTCTCAACTTGCAACTAAATTTGAAATGAAAGATCTTGGTGCAGCTAAACACATTCTTAGGATAGAAATAAGAAGAGATAGAGTGAACAAAAAACTATGGCTTGGCTAGAGTAAGTATGCCAATTTAGTTTTACAGAGGTTTGACATGCAGGATTGTAGACCATTATGTGTTCCTTTTATAGTTGGAACGAAGTTATCTGCTTCATAATGTCCAACATCCCCATCAGAGATGGAAGACATGAGCAAAGTGCCTTACTAGAGTGCAGTCAAAAGTTTGATGTATGCTATGGTTTGTGCTAGACCAGACATTTCCCAAGAAGTGGGAGTTCTTTCCATATATATGTCTAATCCTAGTAGAGTTCGTTGGGATGCAACTAAAAGAGTCTTCAGATATTTGTGGGCTACCTTAGAGTATTCCTTGTGTTATTATGGTAATTTGATAGGACACATGCATTCTTGATATTCATGGTTATGTGGATTCAGACTGGTCAGGTGATGTTGATAGAAAACGATCCACCAATGCTTATGTATTTACTTTATTTGGTGATGCAATTAGTTGGATGAGTAAGCGATAGGTTGTGGTTGCTTTGTCCACTATTGAAGTTGAGTATATGGCAGCTACTCATGCTTGTAAAGAAGCCATTTGGCTTAAAAGACTATGTTCAAATATCAAAATAAAACAAAGGGCAGTGATAGTTTATTGTGATAGTCAGAGTGCGATCTTCCTAGTTAAGAACCCAACATTTCATGTCAGGACCAAGCACATTGATGTATAATACCATTTTGTTAGAGATATGGTCAAGGATGATAGGGTGAAGTTAGTTAAGGTAGAGAATTTGATGAATGTTGTAGATTCATTAACTAAGCCTATGATCATAGAAAAGTTTAGATGGTGTTTAGAGTCTATGGGCCTCTTGACCCCTAGCAATTAAATCATGGTGTTGATACTCCCTTTACTCTTGCAAGGTGTTCGACAAGTGGGAGAATGTTAGGAAAGGTGTCTCTGTTGGATTGCACTAGACAACTAAGGGGGGGTGAATCAGTTGTCCTAAAACTTTTAACCAATTATGATCATTGACTTATCAGTTACTTATATTTAGATATAACCATGAAAGTATAAAATGAAATTCTCAACACAAAGGCATAATCAACACATGAGACACCAGATTTTTACGTGGAAAACCCTAAAAGGGAAAAACCATGGTGGGTGTTAGCCCACAAAAATATATAAGTTATATCAATACTAAAAAATAGAGGCTCACTACCTACATGGCTCACTACCCAAATTTCTCACTGCAAAGAAAGGGTCACTACCTATGGGTGGCTCACTGCCAAAAGGTTGAACTGAGATAACAACATCTACTCCATGCCAAGGTTTAGTTCCATTGAAGCACATATACCTCTGCTCTACTCTACTACCTTACTTCACTTTATCTTCGCATCTTCGCACTTCAATTCATTTTCATGACTCAATTATAAGTATTTATACACTTCATCAACCTTAGAATGATCATCAAGGTCGGCATTACAATCATCAACTGTTGGAACAATCTCCAAGGTTGGCATTACAAACATACATAAAATAGGTCTAGACCTAATACAAATTTAGCTAAGGAAAATATGTAAGAATGTATATGAATCATGCCATGCCTTAGCTGGGACTCAAACACAATCTTCCACACTACAACACACTATCACAATCTTCAATGCATCTCTACAGATGATGAATTCAACCAAGTCAGCCAAGACTGATGTTACACAAGTATTCTCAAGAACACGCTTCATGCATGATCTAAATTATACCTTGTGGACCAATCTGAATGTAGGAGCATGATCAGGAGACATCCACAAGCACATTGTAATCACCAGGAACAACCACACAATCTCTAACAACTCTATCCATAAGATTCTTCAAACTGGAGCACAAGAACAACACTGCCAGCCACTATCATGGGTAAAACATAGCTTGCAGACCACCAAATCATGAACCATTACACTTGAAGGCATTTAACATCATCACAGACTTACTTCCAGAACCGTATACCAAAATACTTGAATGTGGAGGAATGCGAAGCAAAACACTTTCTCTCTGTCACCACCAAACATATAAAAAAAGCTATTTTCACTCTGGTGAACATAACTCACTCAATTCTTCATACCAGAGGCTCAAACTCAGAATATAACATCTTCAGACAGGCTTCTAAATAACGTCCAATCCATAGGCAAATATATTTATTCAACAGGAAATGCGGAGCATTCTTCTGGATTGTACTTCTGCATGTAATGCATTATTTCTACTGCAACACATTGTTATCACTAGAGGGGCTAATTTTATCAATATCCTTAACAAAGTAAGACATAGTTGACACCAATGACAACAAAAATATGTTGACATCAATGACAACACTGATTAGGCACATACTTGCAACAATCTCCCCCTTTGTCATTGATGGCAACATATGATGTGAAAAAATGAAAAAGACCACCAAGACAAGATTCTCCCCCTTTCTCTTTACACATCTGCATTCTTACTCCCCCTGAGTTTTTCACATGATTTGTCTCCCCCTTTGACATCAATGGCAAAGGGCACATACTTGCATGCTACTACTCTGATCCATTTCCTTTATCAGAAACATTTATCTACTCCCCCTGGGAGGTAGCCTTCAGAACATCAATCCAAATCAAAGAATGACACTTTGAGCTCCACTAGATTGATGTATTCCTATGCATCTTAGTTCAGGGCAGAAGGGGTAATGACCACTAACTTTTCTCTGAAATAATCAAAGGTATCTTTAGGCAGAGGCTTAGTGAAAATGTCTGCAATCTGATCCTTTGTGGACACATATTCCAACTTTACTTCATTCTATGTCACCTTCTCTCTTAAAAAGTGACACCTTATTGATATGTGCTTTGTTCTTGAGTGTATCACTGGATTCTTTAAAATGTTTATGGCACTTGTATTGTCACAAAAGATTGCAATTGGATCTTCATACATAACTCTTATATCCTTCAATGTCTGCTTCATCCATAATACTTGAGTGCAACAACATGCTGCTACAATATACTTTGCTTTTGCAGTTGACAAAGATATTGAAACTTGTTTCCTGCTCAACCATGAGACCAATCTATTACCCAAGAAGAAAGTGCCTCCACTTGTACTCTTTATGTCATCAACATCTCCGGCCCAATCTGCATATGTATAAGCACTGAGAGTGAAATCATTATCCTTTGGATACCATAAGCCATAATCCGAAGTACCTTTCAAGTACCTCAGGATTCTCTTAACTGCCATCACATGTGATTCTCTTGGATCAGCTTGAAACCTTGCAACAAGACAAACTGCATGCATAATATCAGGTCTGGTTTGAGTTAGATAAAGCAATCCTCCAATCATGGATCTGTATTTCTTCTGATCAGCCTTAGGTGATTCATCAATTTTTCTCAACTTGCAACTAGTCACCATGGGAGCACATACCAGCTTAGAGTCTTCCATCCCAAACGTCTTCTACTCTTTCACATACTTAGACTAAGATATGAAGATTCCTTTATCTGATTGATTAATTTGCAGACCCAAAAATAAATTCATTTCACCAAACATGGATATTTCAAATTCACTTTTCATCTCACCAGCAAACCTTATGCACATACCTTCCTTTCCTCCAAAGATAATGTCATCAACAAAGACCTCAACAATCAAGATCTGATCATCATTAATTTTGAAGTATAGATTTCTATCTGCAGTACCTTTACTAAATCCCAATTGCAGTAAATACCTGTCTAACCTTGCATACCAAGCTCTAGGAGCTTGTTTGAGTCCATACAATACTTTCTTCAACATACATACCATATCACCTTGATTTGACAATTGGAATCCCTCCGGTTGCTCAATGTATACTTCCTCTTCTAATTTACCATTTAGGAAGGTAGATTTCACATCCATCTGATATACCTTAAAATCGTTGTGAGCTGCAAACACCAAAAACATTTTGATTGCTTCAATCTGAGCTACTGGGGTAAAGGTTTCTTCAAAATGTATTCCTTCAATTTGAGAATATCCTTTGCATACAAGTCTTGCTTTATTCCTTACAACTTCTCCATTTTCATTCAGCTTGTTCCTGAAGACCCATTTAGTTCCAATAACATTTTTGTCAGCAGGTCTAGGAAATAATTCCCAAGTTTCATTCTTCTCTATATGTAATAGTTCTTCCTCCATTGCCTTTACCCAATTTTCATCATTGCATGCTTCATTCACAGTTTTTGGTTCAATCTTTGAAAGCAAACAATAATTGACTTGTTCCTCTGCAACTCTTCTTCTTGTTAGCACACCTTTGTTCTTGTCACCTATAATATGATCTTTAGAGTGATTGATCTTTATATACCTGGGAGTCTTGACAACACTTTCTGGAGACTCTTCTTCATTTTGACTATCTTCTTACTCATCTTTTTCTTTATTCAATATAGTCACAGGTTCATCTGGTTCATAATAATTTAGGTATGATATCTTTTCTTTGCCTTCATCTACCTTCACATTTGCACTTTCAATAATCTTTTTGAGCCTTTTGTTGTAGCACCAGTAGGCCTTACTCTTGGTAGAGTATCCAAGAAAGATTCCTTCATCACACCTTGCATCAAACTTTCCTAGATCTTCATCTCTCTTGATATAACATTTGCTTCCAAAGACTTTGAAATATTTTACTATGGGAATTATTCCATACCACAATTCATAGGGAGTTTTAGTGCCATTACCTTTCACTTGAACTTTGTTTTGAATGTGGACAATAGTGTGAATAGCTTCTTTTCAAAAGACTTCTGACAGACCTTCTTCCTTCATCATTGTCCTAGTAGCCTCCTGAATTGTCCCGTTCTTCCTTTCCACAACTCCATTCTACTGAGGAGTCCTAGGTGTAGATAACTGTCTCTTTATCCCATGCTCTTCATAGAAAATGTTGAATTCATTTGATGTGAACTCACCTCCTCTATTAGACCTCAAGCATTTGATCTTTAATTCTATTTCATTATCAACCATTGCCTTGAAAGATTTGAACTTCTCTAGGGCTTTTGATTTATCTCTTAGAAAAGTAACCCAAGTCATTCTAGAATAATCATCAATAAGCAACATGAAGTACTTGTCACCTTGTAGACTTCTCACCCTTGTAGGACCACAGAGATTTGTATGCACTAGATCTAGCAAACTGGCATAAAATTGTTCTTTGCTCTTGAAACTTGTTCTTGTCTGCTTTCCCAACTGACATTCCTTACAAATTGTATTGGAGGGTTTCACATTTTTTGGTAAATCTCTCACAGTTTGACTTGAACTTATCTTTACTAGATTGTCAAAGTTTATATGACACATCCTTCTATGCCACAACCAACTTTCATCTACCTAGGCCAGTAAACAGTAATCATTAGTTCCTCTTAATTGATAGATGTTACCTTTTGTCTTCTTACCGGTAGCAATCACAATTCCAGAGCTTTTCATGATTTCGCACCCATTTTCTTTGAATCTTAGATCATATCCTTTGTCACACATCTGACCAACACTCAAAAGATTATGCTTCAAACCCTTCACATATAGAACATTGTCAGTATTATGTCCATCAAATGAAATAGATCCTTTTCTACAAATCTTACCAGCTGCATTATCTCCAAACCTAACCAGTCCTCCATCATACTTTTCCAAACTTATAAACTTACTTTTGTCACTAGTCATGTGATGTGAGCATCCACTATCAATAATCCATTCATCCTTATCCTTCTCAACCTGAATAGCCAAAGCACTTTCTTCCATTGGTTTTTCTTCCTTCAAATAGCTAACAGAATTAGTAGACATATGATCCTCTTTAATAGAAATAAATAGGCATTCATTTGCACTGGTTCCAGCATCATCAAATTCATCATCAATCACACCTTCATCATCAAAATCTCTAACATAGTAGCATTTGTTTGGAACTCTAGGCCTGCTCTCATATTTCTTCTTATTTCTTTCAATTCTTTCAAGACATCTAGAAGCATAATGACCTACTTTACCACAAGAGAAACATTTGAAAGGTAATTTACTTTGAACTTTCTGGAGCCTCTTTGTAGCCTGTCAACAAAGTTAGCTTCAATTTCATCTAAGTCATCATCCACCCTGTATTTCTCAGCTCTGGAGATCTTTTCTGAAGTATTGGCTCTAAAAGATGATTCAACTTTAGGTAGGGCATCACCAAATTCTCTCATCTCAAAGACTGTAAGCTTTCCAAGTAACTGATCTCTGTCAATAGTTTTCACAGTCATGAATTCTTCAATAGCAGCTACCTTGTGACTATATGACTTTGGTAGTGATATGAGAATTTTCATCATAACTTCCTTATCAGCGAGAGTTCCTCCCATACCCTTTATTCCAGTGACAAGTTCATCAACTCTTTACATAAAGGCAGTTATGTTTTCATCTTCAAACCTTCATATTTCACTTTTAGGCTTTGTAGCTTGGCTTCTTTTATAGAATCATCTCCTTCATACAAATTTTTCAGCTTCACCCATACCTCATTTGCAGATTCAAGGTCCACAACTTTTGTCAACACTGAGTCACTTAAGGAACTTAACAGAGCATCCTTCGCTTTGACATCCAACTCATATTCTTTGATTTCATCTTTAGTTGTCAAACCATTTTGAGGCATAGTAAATTGTGACTGTGTGGCTAGCCATACTTTATAACCAAGACAAAGGAGATGGCTTTTCATTCGTACCTTCCAAAGAGCATAATTTGTCCCATCAAAATGTGGAGCTTCCTTCTTATAAGACATCCTAGATCTTCCTCAAGCTATTAGGCTTTCTTCTGAGGAACCAACTCTGATACCAATTGTTGTACTACACTAGACAACTGAGAGGGGGGTGAATCGGTTGTCCTAAAAGTTTTAACCAATTATGATCATCGACTTATCAGTTACTTATATTCAGATATAACCATGAAAGCATAAAATGAGAAGCTCAACACAAAAGCATAATCAACATAGGAGACACCAAATTTTTATGTGGAAAACCCTAAAAGGGAAAAACCATAGTGGGTGTTAGCCCACATAAATATATAAGTTATATCAATACCAAAAAACAAAGGCTCATTGCCTACAGGGCTCACTGCCCAAATTGCTCACTGCAAAGAAAGACTCACTACCTATGGGTGGCTCACTGCCAAAGGGTGGCTCATTGCCAAAAGGTTGAACTGAGATAACAACATCTACTCCATGCCAAGGTTTAGTTCCATTGAAGCACAAATACCTCTACTCTGCTCTGCTACCTTACTTCACTTTATCTTCGCATCTTCGCACTTCAATTCATTTGCACGGCTCAATTACAAGTATTTATACACCTCATCAACCTTGGAATTATCATTAGGGTCGGCATTACAATCATCAACCGTTGGAACAATCTCTAAGATCGGCATTACAAACATACATAAAATAGGTCTGAACCTAATACAAATTTAGCTAAGGAAAATATGTAAGAATGTATGCGGATCACACCACACCTTAGCTGGGACTCAAACACAATCTTCCATGCTACAACACACTATCACAATCTTCAATGCATCTTTGCAGATGATGAATTCAACTAGGTCAGCCAAGACTGATGTTAACACAAGTATTCTCAAGAACACACTTCATGCACAATCTGAATTATACCTTGCAGACCAATCTGAATGTAGAAGCATGATCATAAGACATCCACAAGCACATTGTAATCACCAAGAACAACCACACGATCTCTAACAACTCTATCAATAAGATTCTTCAAACTGGAGTATAAGAACAACACTGCCAGCCACTATCATGAGTAAAAGATAGCTTGTGGACCACCAAATCATGAACCATTACACTTGAAGGCATTTAACATCATCACAGACTTACTTCTAGAACCGCAGACCAAAATACTTCAATGTGGAGGAATGCGGAGCAAAACACTTTTTCGCTGTCACCACCAAACATACAGAAAAAGTTGTTTTCACTCTGGTGAACATAACCCACTCAATTCTTCATACCGAAGGCTCAAACTCAGAATATAACATCTTCAGACAGGCTTCTAAATAACTTCCAATCTGCATGCAAAGATATTTATTCAACAGGAAATGCAGAGCATTCTTCTGGGTTGTTCTTCTGCATGTAATGCACTGTTTCTACTGCAACAAATTGTTATCATCGGAGGGGCTAATTTTCTCAATATCCTCAACAAAGTAAGAACACAGTTGACACCAATGATGACACAGATATGTTGACATCAATGACAACACCGATTAGGCACATACTTCCAACAGTCTCAGCCTTGCAACTACAAAAGTTTACTATTCTTCCCAGTTTTGGTCTTTTTGAATACCCTTTATCTTGAAGAATGGTTTAGAACTTTCAAAGTTTCTAAAAGGTTTAAAAATGACAAGACTTACTATTTTTAGTAACTCTACATTTGAGCTTGGATGGACCTAAAATTTTTCCCAAAAGGTGCGGAACTATCAAGTAAACATCTTGGGTGAGTTTCGACTCAAGATCATACCTAGATTGCAAGATATTAAAGTTTATGTTTCTATGAAACTCCTAAAAAAGTTTTAAACTTAGATTTGAGTAACTTAGAGGTCCCTAAATACCCTAAAATTTTGTAACCAGTGAAGCGGGTTATAACTTGATATATCTCTTCATGAGCTTTCTGACGCATAAAACGGTTTGTCAATCGGACACCCTGATCAAAAGTTATGACCTCCAGAAGTTGGACCTCCTGTTTTGGAAAATGTGAAAATATGTTGGACACTTAAAAGAGTTGTAAAGGGGAGAGTTACACGTGTTGGCGTGTGATTTGGCACATCACAAGGCATAATTTATTGGAGATAATTTACACGCCTCTTTTTGGGTGGTTTTTTGGCTCATGGCTTCGTAATTACCTTTGGTGGTTTACTGTATTGTATCTCCTATATATTAGGAGCTTGAGATGGAGGTTGGGTGTAAGAGTCTTATAAATGTTGAGTTGCCTCCAAATCTCTAGTTGGTTATACTGTTGTGAAAGCTTGCTCTGCAAGTATATTGTAATCTTCTTGGTTCCTAAATAATATATTGATCGACTTTGGAGTGTGGGGTTTTTCTCTCGAAAGGGTTTTCCCGCGTAATTATTGTGTTGTGTTATGAGTGCTATTTGTGTTTATTTTTGTAACTGTTGTAAAGATCTGAAAAGTTCTGCATATCACTCCCCTCAAGATTAGAGTAGGAAGTTGTTCCGCTACCTTAGCTTCCTTACATAATGAACTTCCACCTTTTCCTATTTAGAGGATCATCATATTATGAAGACTTATTTTAGGGTTTGTTTCCTTTAGTAGACCAATGTGCAAGCTACAACTAATGTTGGCCAACAAGATCTAAATGCACTTGTATTTTGGCCAACACTTAGAGAAGAGGAAGATAACTTAAGGTTAGAGGAGATTGCACGATAGAAGAAAAGTCTATAAAAGATCTTGAAGATTTGAAGAATAGGAGTTGTGTTAACAAGGTATGCCAAGTCTTTGTTAGTCTATCTTGACTTCACCTATAATCATCTCTCACAAAGTGTTGCAATCTAAGGGGGATATTAATTCACCAATAAGTCAATCAAAGGTAAGTATCTTAACCCTACTCTCTTTTATTTTGTAGTTTCATTTATGGTATGCATGTTGCTCTTCATGTATTAGGTAGTATAGTATTAATTATTATTTACTTCTATCTTCTACATTATTTTTCATCCATAGCCCTTGCTTATGGTGAAATGACACTTTAGTCCATACAACTCAAGTGCTTAACACCTAGTGGCACCCCCACTTATAGTTGGGTCATGCTTACCACCTCAGACCACATTGTCACTAGGCATCTCTTTAATTATGTTGGATCTAGAATGGACTTCTACCTTTTCCTATTTAGGGGATCATCATATTATGGAGACTTATTTTAGGCCTACTACAACTGATACAATCTTACACACCATTAAGATGTATAACAAAACATATATCCATGAGAAATATCTTTGTTGTTCAGACACATAAAATTGTTTGATGTATGTTCTTGCAATGGTTAAGTTGATGATTCTTCTTAAAATGGCCTTGGGGTGAACTCTAATGAATCAATTGCACCTAGGTAGATTGCATCATAAGAGAGTTGATACTTTGTTGAGTATGTAACATCTGATTTTTAGCAACAAATTGGTTGTTAATGTCAAAATGAATTAACCGCAAACTAGTTATTGATCTCTTTGTGAGAATGCTTGGCTCAAAGAGCCCACCAGGAATCAATTTGTGTTAAGTGTAAAGGCCCAACACAATAAGAAACGAGGTTTGTTCCCAATAATAATTAGTTTCGTAATTAAAATAGAAAATCACAATCAAATAATAATTAATTTCAAAAATATAATAAAAAGTTTCAATTATAAACTAATAATGAATTTCTAGATTTCAATAATGAACTAATAATTAATTTCTAAATTGAAATAGTGAAGTAATAATTAATTTTTAATTTAAAATAGAAAATCTAAATTGTTTCGCAGTAAATATTAATTTCAAAATTAAAATGGAAAATCTGAGTCTTTCTACAGATTATTAACCCGAAAACTGAAATAAGAAACCGAAAATCAAAATTAAAATGGAAAAAAATGGAGTCTTTTCAGAGATTATAATACCAAAGTTGAAATAGAAAACCGAAAATCTGAGTTCGAAGTTTCAAAACTGAAAAACGCCGTTGTCGGGGATCGAACCCGGGTCACCCGCGTGACAGGCGGGAATACTCACCACTATACTACAACGACTTCATGTTAGTTAATGCTCGGTAGTCTAAATTAGATCAATATATTTTTCACACCTTTATGACACAATATCATACAAACCTTAATTATTTATACTAAAACAAAGACACAAGACCCGGCAGCTTCCACACTTTAACCTCTCCCTCCCAATAATAATTAGCAATTACACGATACAGTGCAAATGGCACGTTGATATGAATTTAAAAGTTAAGTTTAATATTTTATTATTAGTTTTATAAAAATTATTTTAAATTCATGTTTACCTTTTGTTAGTATATATTTTTATGAATTTATGAAATTAAAAATTAATGAATACAGTCTTGAGTTTAGTATCTTCTTATTATTATAATATTCTAATGTTACATTAATAAGAAAAAAATAGAGTTCTTTAAAAATTTCACTTCATACAATTTTTAATTTATAATTAGTATATATTTGTGTAAATATTCTTATATTTTGAGTAATTTTTTTAATGTTGTATTTTGTACATTTTATAGTATTAATAGATGTTAAGTTTAAATTAGTATTGTGTGAGTATTCTTGTATATTCTTAACCTTGATATATTAGTTTTCTAATATTCAATACTTTGACTACAATATATTTGAGTAACATTACATGCATTCACCATGTATCTATAGGTGTATCATGAATACTAGATAGATGCTGCCAAACCTAGTCAATTTTTGTTATATCCATGCATTTCTTTATTATCAAGTTTCAAATGTGCAACCCCATAAGTGAAAAATAATCATAGATCCTTCACAAGTAATAAAAGAATAGCTCAAACAAAATGAAAGGATAGTCACGCATATCCCAATTTATTATATCTCAAAACAAGGTAAGGAGCAAGGTCCAATATATTAGTGAACTGACTCAAATGACAAATGAGCATAATCCCAAATTATCTTAAGAGTCAATCCATGTGATAAGTGACATTTCCTTTACAATTATCAGGTAAATATTGACAATTGTAAGAGGACAACCATGCTATGATTTTGCAATATTTCTACTGTTGAAGATATAGCATGCCATAAAATTTCATTCGGTAGTCTAACTTATTTTAAAAGTGGACAGCCATTAGGTGAGATGTTATATTAAAAGTTTGCATGCAACAATCTATCATCTCTTAGAGTTCCAGTGAAATCATTTTAAGGCAATAAATAAAGGAGCGTTAACCAACTTAGTTCCAAATAAAACTCACAATTATACATAAACAACATGACTAGTGCAACTTATAGACAACATTATTATAAAGGAAAAAGAAAGAAAGAATACCTAATGGAAGGTACTCCCACCACAATATGTTTATTGTTGATGGTGTTGGTAATTAAGGTAGTAGATCTTTATATCCTTTTAAACTTTAAGGTGGCAAGTGGAGTTGATCCTACAACATTGGACACTACATTTTTCATGCTCACAACATTTTGAGAGCTAGGGTTGAGGAAGAGTAATGTGAGTGTAACAAAAGGTAACTTGGGCTAAATTTGAAAGGAAGCAAATGTGTAAAATACACTTCCTATACTAATCTAAGAGGGGAGGTATGTGCAAAAACAATCAATCTTACAATTACAAAAAAGAATACACAAGAAATATTAAACCATAACAAGATGATTTATGTGGGGAAACTCTTTTGGGAGAAAAATCCCACACTCCAAAGCACAAACCGATTGTATTATCAGCAACAAAGGTTATAGTATCTAGGGACATGCCCTTACAGGAGAATCATCAACATGTGAAACTAGAGCTATTTTAATAGCATAACGGTATGTGTAACTCAATCATACAACCCACTATCCAAAGGCCTCAATATATAGGAAAATGTAACCCAAGAAACCATAAATGGTTTCCAATACAATGGATTAAAACCATGACATAGTCAACATACAAAAGAAACCTTATGATGTGTCTATGAGTTACAAGCATCTTTCTAGAAGCTTCAAGACCTTTCTCATGAGCTTGGCCACCCAACTTCACTAAAGGACAAAGATAACCCACTAGAGGACAAAATAACAACCACCCAAGTCCAAAAAGACAACCAACTTCTTACACATTATCTTAGATGTTTTCTTACACCTCTTAAATGTCATAGATGTCATAAATTATCATATTTGACCACCCAACTTAGGCACTCCAATTTGGCTCCATAATCCATTTAAAGATGCTTATGGCATGCATCATAAATTGTCATAATCATCAAGATTCTAATGTATCTCCCTTATAATCATGCTCTTACACATCATAGGCACTATTATAAGTAACTTTCATCTTACAATGTCATAAGATGCTCTTACACATCATAATGGCATTAGATGCTCTTACAACTTCGTACATAATTCCCAAAGTATCAAACCCATGGCAAATAATGACAACACAAAGTGGGACACCCCATTTCCCATATGAGGCCAAAAATAATAAATAAATATGAACAATTATTAAATACAAAGATTAGGATGTAAGGTTGAAACACCTTTCCCAACAAAAGTGACCAAGGCATTGTTGAAGGAGTTTCTAATGTTACAAGGGCACATCACTCTCTTTGTCATCTTAAAGTGATCTTGCAATGGGTATGCAAATATGTGCTTGTAAGGTAGGGAATCCTCAATTAGTTAAAAATAGTTGTACATTGAGAATTTTCTAGGTCAACAAGATTCAAAATTGATTCCCATTAACACATTTTTGAGTTCCCCTTCCACTTAGTTTGTATTTGTAAAAAAAAAACCATTTTTAATAGACCTATATATTATTATTATATTTAGACAATATTGCCATAAAATGCAATCTAATTTTTGGGAACACTATATCACACGAAAGGGAAAATTTTGGAAAAACCATAAAAAATCTATAAACTTATATATAAATTTGTGTTTTACTATATTTTTTGATGGAAGGTTTTATGTCAAACCATTTTTGTAACCTAATTCAGGAGCACAAATCTAATATAATACCACTTTGGCTAAGAAATAACTTGGACTAACACATATCCATTCCACCAAAGTTAGTTAGGGCACAATCCTAACCTCATCCCTTATGGTGTTGGGGGTATTGCACTCAACAAGACTTGATCCCTAATGGGTTCATTCACAAAAAAAATACTTTATAGGTAAGGTTGATCGTCAAATTTAGGCTCTAATGGTAGGGAGCTATAGGATGGGAAACCCATGCTAGTCTAAATTTAGGTTGTTGAATGCCTGTGTGACACTTCTTATAGAAGCCTATAAATCCACACTAGAAATGCCATTATTTTGATGGCCAATAGAAGTCCTTGGAGAACATTCATGTAATTTTCAAGTGAAATGACAATCTAGTGTTTTTTAAATTCCTCCACTACTTGTGGCAATGAATCCACTAGAAATACCATTATTTTGATGGCCAATGGAAGTCCTTGGAGAACACATGTAGTTTACAAGTGAAATCATAAAATAGTGTTATTTAAGTTCATTATAAAATGTCTATCTACTATGCAATTATCATCCATAACCCATATAATATTGGTATCTATACTTATGTTATTTGTTTTTCACCGCAATTAATGCTCAAAAATCTTGCTATCACATGAATATTATATGTAAATTGTCATGTACAAAATTTAATTGACAATAAATTTGAGCCTCTTTAGGTAGTTTTTTAGTTATATAAATGAAGTGATTGACTGACATTTATTAATACCAAAAATATGATAAAATAAGTAAAAGGGCAAGGCATGCTAAGAAAACATTTAATTAGTACATTACCAAATGAAATAAATTAATCTTCAAATGCCTTTATTTGCAAGCTATACTAGAATTCTTAACTAAATATGTTTGACATTCACAAAGCACATAACAAAATAACTCAAGGAAGATACTCCCATGCCACTCTTCTTTATAATTCTAATTCTAAAATGTTCATATCATTCTAATAAACAAGTATTTCCCAATGAAAATCCTTCAAATGATGACAAGAACAAAAATTATAGCTATGGACCCAATTTCAACAACAAGACCCATAAAAATAGGGTTATAATTTACTCCTAGCGTGAAAATTCACCATAACAAAATTATACAAGAGAGAATCAATATCTAGTGTTCTAGCATTATCAATAAATATCATTCATTCAACACCTCAAAGGCATCAAGAAAGATCAATGGGATCCATTAGAAATAATTCATATTTTGCTTGGAAGGCCTTCATAAATGATACTTGTTTCTCTACTCCTACCAATGGCATTGCATTGTAGATTGAAGCCCTTAATCCATCCACACATTTGTGTCCCTCAAGCTATACCATATCCTTACTAGCTTCTTGTTTGATTAAATCAATGTAAGAAAACTTACTCATTTTATTATTATACATTTCTTCTAATTTTGTTGTAATATACAATCAAGTTGGTATATCATAAAAATACATTTACTCAGTTTGTGTAAGGATACTTTCCAAAATGCCCACCAAGATATCTAAATTCCAAGTAGCGAGAGTAATTTGACATGATAGTTGAATTATTTGGTGTGATCTACACACCACATTAAAAAAAGTTAAATATTATCGCCGCTCCCACCATGAAAAGTGAAAACATGTGTGATTAGGATTCAATTTATGGTCTTGCATCCTTCACTATATTATAAGGTATCGACCACTAATTCTATAATTTCATAATCCCTTTTCCAAATAAAAATGCCTTTGGTGTAATTATAATTTTATTTAAAAATACTAATACTCTGCAACAAGAAAATTTATGCCACCATCCTTGTGGCTAGTTTGTTGAAGTGATTTACAAGGAATACTTAATATTTTGTAATAAAAAGTTAGACTTCAATACTTGACAACAACAAATTTGATGAGGATAGTCCACATTAGAGGTGGACTTAATATAGACAAGGTGAAATCTCTCCCAAACATATTGGAACTTACTTTACTAAAGACATATTAAGTAAAGTTATTCAATAACAACTAATAAAACTAAGGTAGCAACAACCATTATTTATCCCTACATTGATGACACATTTCATCATGTTCTATTATAGTGTTAGATAAACAAATTTTGAGAGACTTTCTTTCTTGGGGTTTCCTACCATTTTTACTGTGGTCTTTGGAGAGTTCTATATAACTACAACAAAGAATACATCACCTAGGAGGTTAAGAATTTTCAACATACTAACGTCATGGGAGGAGACCACAATAGTGTGGAGCCTCTATCATGTGACATGGTCAATAACCATAAGATTTGGAAAATTATCTAGAAGGGGGCCCTGACCCCTTATATGGAAAGTCTAAATGGTTTTGATCCTACCTTATCGGCATAATTATTTTCTAATTGTGACTCCAAAGTGGTCAATCTTCGTGGCGTGGAACTCAAACTTTTTGAAGAGCTTATTGCAGAGGTCACTAGTTTGTCTACTAAAGGTAGGAAGATGTTTAAATATATGAGGAATAGGGACAAGGCTATAAATACTTTCCTAAAAGAGGGAAAAATTGTAAACAAGGAGTAGACGGGCTATGCTAGACTCTCTTTGCCTCCACCATGGGAGGAAATCTATTTGCAACTCATGAGGTACATTACTTTAGAGGGATGTTTCTAGGAAATTTACACTTACCATTTCCTCTCTGGAGTTATTTCTAACACAATAGGAAGGTTAATTTTCTTTTCTCATATCATCTTAGAGTACTCAATGCTTGAAGCTAAATGGGTCAATGTGTGCTCTCCCCTGCATCAATCTTTAATCCTTCTTCTGGCTAAACATACCACGAATCATACCCCTAAGCCTCCCATTTCTAATCACACCTCCCAAATTTTATTTGGTCAGGCCCTTCCCATTCATCATTCTACCAAGAGGAAAGCACCTTCTCCCTCTCCCTCCCAAATTTTATCTCCCACTTCTAACACTACTTCATGGTACCCTAGTTCCAACAGTTCTTCTAATTTTGAGGATTGGGAGAAGGATACTAATCTAAGAGGGACTTCTAAGAAGTTGAGGGGTGAACCCTAGAAGGTTAAGAGGCTTGGTGATGTGGGGGTTTCATAGGGTGAAACCCCCTTCATTGACAAAGGGAAAGATAATGTAAGAATAAAAGGAGTTTAATGTGGAAACCCAAGTCCCAAAGGTTGATGGTTTCTTCCATGATTCAAATAATTGGGAGGATAGCCAACACTACCCATCCTCTTCTCTTAACGATGTTACTTATATCATTGACTTCCTGATAGATAAATTAAATGACTTGCACAAGGAAACCAATACACATCATAATATTTTGAAATGGTTCTTTGTGGATATTAATATAAACAAAATACAAGGGTCGTTGCGAGATGAATGAAACTCCAAGGAGGTGCTTCTTAGTTTGAAAGAGTAGAAAATAAAAAAAGGATGAAAGGCTTGACAAAATGGAGGCAAACATAGGGAATATTAAAGGAAAGATTTGTAAATTTGTAAATTTCAGCAAGGCTACTATCACCAACTCACTCAATATTATCAAAGCTTTACATGAAAGGTTGAAGAACAACAAAAGGCAATTTCAAGTTAGCTCAAGTGCTCATATGAGGGGATGCAAAACCAATTTTGTTGATACCCTAACTGTAAATGCCATGAGCAACCATCTTCAAGCCTTATAAGATGAGTGAGAAGTCACCATAGCATTGAATGAACTTTATACTTTCCTTTGTGTTGTGTTTCTTGTTTGTCATGGTTTTATTTTCTAGTTGTCTTTTGGTCAGTGTTTTGCTATAATTTTGCTGAACTTGCATTGTTGTTGAGTTTTATCACAACTTATTTGTGTTATCTTTGGTTTTCTCAGTTGTAAAATGGTTGGGGCCCTTTCAAAAACCCCCTCTCTATCGTTAATAAAAAACATATGGTTTTCAAATATGAAAAAAATACACTAAATTAGAAGATAACAAAACTAGAAGATTCATAATATGTTTATTTAGAATAAAAGTGAATATTATATATTTTTACAATGTATTCTCTAAGTTTTTACATCTTTCTTTTATGTTACTTTACATACATGTTATAAATGTATAGCCTTGACACGTGAATTGATCTATTATGCACATAAACTAACTCCTACACATCAACCATTTGCCACTATAGACCATTTCATCATTCACCACCCCACATTTCACAACCATTTGATAAAGAGGAATAGACTATATTGTGTAACCTAGGCTATGGCATTTCATGTCTTGATGCCAACCCTTTAGTAAAGTAGTTGTTAGTTCCTCCACCTACATACCAAAAGGTTCAAATTAACAACCATAGTCATCAATTTAAGAACATTTCCTAGGCCATTTGAATCCATCTAGAAATCGTCAAATTACACAAAAACAAATCTAATTCAAGAGCATCAAAAACTATATCTAGATTTACACCAATCCATTAGTCCACTAGTACACTAGACTTGCATTCACATAGTTTGCTTGGCATGCATATTACATTTTTTTCTATGGATTGACTACCATTAAGACAAGACAAGGACCATTCCTTCATCTTGAAGCCATTCTTATCATGTTTCTAAGCATGGCCAAAACTCATAAGTAGGTACAAAAGATAAAGATGAGTAAAGTCAAAGGATTTGCACTAGCATAAGACCCAACAAGGACCTAGCCCATAAGGGAGTTCACTTTGTGGGAAAATACTATACCATCATTTATATTATGGTTTTTTTAAAAGGAAAATGAAGACCAATATACCATTTAGTATTTAGAGCTTGTTATCTCTACTATGATGTATGTAGTGTAGTGGAGGATGAGATAGAGATATAGAAGATCCCTAGTGTGCCAAGGGGTTGATTAATGGAGATTGGGTCTAAAATAATGGGAGTATTTGAATACCATATATTTTTTCCAATTTTTATTAGAAATTTGGAAGTTGAAACTATAATATGTGTGTAGGAGAGAGGAATAGAGGGAGGAGAGATTGGAAGAGGTTATGGATTCTAAAGTGGAAGGAGATAGAGGAGATCTACAACGAGCTTCAATAATGGATATTTTTGTAGGTATGTTTAATAATGGAGGAATCCTAAAGAACTAGAAATGAATGAGAAAATATATTATTATAATAGTAAGAGGAGGATCACCATTAAGGAAGCAAAAGAGATTGATTAGGGTTCCCAAAATGTATAAATAGAGTGCCCTAGGTCAAGTATCTAGTAGAGAAAACTTACTAAGGTGAGCCCTAGGGTTTTTGGAGGGAAATAGATTCAAAATTTTACTATACACTTGTTTTGTGGGGCAATAGTGTCTTGGTCACCAATGTTGGGAGTGCTAGTGTCTTTGAGGAACAAAAACTCTAGACTCTAGGTGAAGGTTGGATACAAAAGGGAAAGTCTAATTTGGCTTGCACGGAACACTAGTAATGGGTCTTTAAGCTTGGAAATAGTTGAAATGAACCATAAAAATTATTGAGGAAGTGGAAACCAAAATTATTATAAAAATGTAAGGTGAAAATTCTAAAGGATGCAATTTTACACATTTCAATCATTAGAAAATTAGTTTTATGCATAAAGAGTTGTGAACCAAAAACAACATAATATAGGTCAAGCACATCAAGTGTGTTGGCTAGTTCTTCAATATTATTTTAGATAAAGATCATACTACAATCAATAAGTGTGATTAATTAAACATAGTGGATTCATGGGTATGTACACAAAGATGGGGGCCATAAATTGGCTAACATTCATATTTCTCCAAAGTATGTTCACGTTCCATAAAACATGTTATAACACATACACATTCTAGTCTGAACCAATGAAATCTTGATGTTATGCTTGGAACAAGTTTGAATTAAATACCAATGTAAGGGTTAGACATGCACTTTGGGTGCCCAAATCCATGTTCTACAAAAAAAATATAAATCTAGAGCATGCTTTCATTAGGTTTGCGTATTTTAGGACAAAATGTCAAAAACATCACTATGACATCAAGCTCTATATCAAATTTCTAACCATGTATTTTTTTTAAAACCAAATGCATTAAGGTTTTGATATTTAATTACTTTTAGTAGTGTCTTTATTTTTCACAAACCACATGTACTTTTTTACGTACTCATCCAAATTTGAAAAAAATTCATTCTATACACATTGAAAAATATTTTTTCTAGATTGGGGGAAGCATGTCTAGTTTTCCAATTTTCACAATGTGCCCACTTAGAAAATTAGTAATATATATATATATATATATATACACACACATTAAAAACTATCGAAAAAAGTTTTGAACTATTACATGATCTTATCTAACTTTCCACTTGTTAGGATAGGTGTCATACACCTTGAAATATTCTGATGTTTAAAATATTTATTTAATTATTTGCATCCACATATTTGGAGCATCCCACTTGAAGTGGAACTTGGTATCAATTGCAATTTATATTTTGGCAAGTATAAGACTCACTTAGTGTCATTGAAGTTGCTAATTGAAACTATGACAACTTGTAAGGTTTGTAAGAGTTACTGAAAAGGAGAGAGCTTGATGAGAGGGAGTTGATCATGGAATTGGATAAAATCATGGAGTAGTTATGGAAAATGTAGGATAAGTTGACTTGAGCACCCAAGTTTGATAGTGGCAATTTCTAATTTGTTGTTAGTTAACTAAGCTTGATTTGGGCATTGGTATTTGTGCACAAATATGGATGTCTAAATTAGCTAGTCATTTCGAGCACATGGTTTTAGAATCCATTCATGGTTTGTGGTTTTGTCCATGCCTAAATATTGAGTGCTTAGGTTGGAGGTATTATGTAAAGGTTTTGCAAGTATTGTTATGTTGCCAAAATTTCTCCAAAAATATATTGATTTATATGTTCTTTTGTGAAGGATAGAGCCTAGAGTTGTATTGTAACCATTACAATTGTTGGTAATACAATTGTTCTACTTTTGAGGCTAGGTTTTTTCTCAAAAGGATATTCCTAGGATAGTATTATGTCAACTATGTTTTTTGTCTCTCGCATGTCATTGCATGTCCTTGCATATCACTTGCATGTCAATTCATGTTAATGCATGTGTTGTTTTCTTATCTAGAATTGTTAAATCTATATCTCTATATTTTCTCTCCTCATAGATTAGTGTAAGAAGTATTTTTGTCATCTCAACTTCCTTTCATTTGGTATCAAATCCTGATCAACTTAGGTCCTAGGTGTTAGGAAAATATTTTTTAAACTAATCTTGGTTTGAGTGGGATTTGTACACAAAGGAGATCCTTATTTTATGGAAGATGAAAAGCATGTCTAGATTAGAGATGGAAAGATTTAATAACACAAATTTTAAGCTATGGAAGCTCCAGATGGAGGATTTACTCATAGATTAAGATCTATTGGTTTCTATGTCTAGAAATAAACCTACTTTGATGAAAGATGAAGAGTGACTTGTGTTGGAGAAAAAGGCAAGAAGCCTTATCAAGCTTTGCTTAGTAGGTTAAGTGTCGCTAAATGTCTCTAAAGAATCAACTCTAGAATGCCTTTGGAAAAAGTTAGGGAACCTATATGAGGAAAAATCCTTGGTTAACAATATTTTTATATGGAATAAGTTGTATACTATGAGGATTGGTGAGAGTGATTTTGTTGCTATGTAGCTCAATGAAATCAACATGATTGTGAGCCAATTATAGTTTATTTATGTGAAAATGGAAGAAGAAGATAAATGCATGACCCTATTGTGTTCTTTGCTGGACTCATGGGACAATTTGGTGATGGCTATCAAAATCACTACTTTAAATCTTGTGCTTGATGAGGTAGTGGTTTATTTACTCTTATATGAGTTGAGGCAAAGAGCTTCCAAGGAAGACTTGACTATTTATGGATGATCAAAGGAGAGAGGCAAGAAGAAGGATAAAAGTAGATCTAAGTATTTTGGTAAAAATAATGTTGTAACTTTGACAAGATATGCTATTTCAAAAGAGACTGCAAATAGGAGAAAAAGAAAAAAAATAAAGGAGAATTTGATGATGATTCTAATAATCTTCTTAGGATGATGTAGGCAATGTGTTTGTTGCAACCTTAGATACACAGGGATATGAGGATGTATGGATGATCAACTCTAGAGCATCTCTCCAAATGTTTCTGCATCAAGAGTGGTATTTAAAATATGAGACTTTTGATGGTGGAAGGTGTATCTCAGTAAAAGCTCATACCTCAGTATTATTAGCCATGGGAGAGTCAAGATCCAATTCTTTGATAGGAGAATCAAGGGTATTTATTGAGTTATGCATATCCTTGGTTTAGCACAGAACTTGTTATCTATCACTAAATGAGTGATGCAGGTGTGCAGGTTATCTTTGGTAATAATGGTACCAAGATGATTCATAGGGATATGGTGCTTATAAAGGGAGTTTGAAATAAAACTCTTTTCTTCCTTTATGTGAGAACATATATCTAGTGTAATAGTTTTGAAGTTCAACAACAAGGTGGAACTTTGATAGCAGCGTCACTTGATTGGTGAGTTGACACTTCTACAACAATTGGAACTTTAATAGCTACTTCTACAACAACTGGCACTTCAATATCCTCTTCTACAACAATTGGCACTTCAACAACCACTTCAACAACACCTATATATGTACGGGTACCTAAGCTTACTTTAAAGAGAGTGCATTACCCACTAAGAAGATAATGCTATGGCACCAGCAGATGGGCCATATTAGCGAGAAAGGTCTATGAACCTTGAAAAATAAAATCTTGTAGAGGGGATTGTTGGTTGTTCTCTTGATTTTGACTTTTGTCAACACTACATTTACGGAAAATAAAATTGTGTTCATTTTTACTTGATTTCTTATAAATCATTTGGGATATTAAATCTTATTCATTCTTATGTATTTGGTCCTACATATGTTCCTTCTTTGTCAAAATATATGTACTATGTATCACTTATTGATGATTATTCTAGGAGGACTTGGGTTTATTTCTGAGGAACAAATATGAGGTCTTTAGTTAGTTTTGAGAGTTTAAGGCTCTTGTGGAGAATGAGATAGGTAAACTGATCAAGGTGTTGAGAATAGATAATGGTGTAGAATTTTGTTTAGCAGAGTTTGATATATTCTATAAGTAGAATGATATAGAAAGGAATAAGACAACTCCATACACCCTTTAGTATAATGGAATTGTAGAATGCATGAATAGGACAATGATGGTGAGGACTAGAAGTATATGTTCAATGGAGCCAAATTGGAGCATAAATTTTGGACAAAGGTAGCTAGTATAACATGTTACCTGATTGACAAGTCTCCTACATTAGCACTTGTTGGGAAAGCACCTATGGAGGTTTGGATGTGCAAAAATCCCTCACTTCAACATCTTCATGTGTTTGGTTATGAGGCAAATATTCATGTACCTAAGGGAACATGATCAAAGTTGGATAATAAGGTTGTGAAATGTGTCTTTATTGGCTATGGTGTTGGTGTGAAAGGGTATAAGATTTGGGACCCTACGGATGAGAAACTTTTGTACAGTTAGAATGTGATCTTTACTGATATTAGACCTTCTACACTTCAACATCCAAATAAGGATGGAAATTTAGTTGTGAAACTACAATCAAATATCGAGAGGGTTGCACCAGATGTTAAACTAGAGGTTTAGGTTGGAGTAGATGAGGAGGATAGTTTGGAGAGATCAAATAGTTCACAAGAAAAAGTAGAACCTCCACCTTAGCTTTTGAGGAGGTTCACTTGGCATAGGAGGCAACTAGGGAGGTATAGCCTACTTGATTTTAGATGCATTTTTACTTTGATTACTAACATTAATGAGCTTATAAATATGAAAGAGACAATGGATATGGACAATAGTAAGTCTTAGAGATTGACCATTAATGAGGAGATGCCTATGTTGAAAAAGAATGAGACTTGGACATAGTTTCGTTTCCTAAAATAAGGAAGCCTATTGGTTGCAAATGGGTCAAGTTAAGGATAAATTCAATTCAAATGGCAATGTTGAGAAGTATAAGGTGAGATTTACTAATAGTAATGAGCTTATAAATATGAAAGAGACAATGTATATGGACAATAGTAAGTCTTAGAGATGGACCATTAAAGAGGAGATGCCTATGTTGAAAAAGAATGAGAATTGGACATAGTTCCATTCCCTAAAATAAGGAAGCCTATTGGTTGCAAATGGGTCAAGTTAAGGATAGATTCAATTCAAATGGCAATGTTGAGAAGTATAAGGTGAGATTGGTTGTAAAAGTACATTCCTACATTGAGGGCATATACTTTGTTGAGATTTTTTTCCATTTTCTAAGCTGGCATTTGTTAGGTTTTTATTTTTAGTTGTAGAAACCCATGATCTTGAGATAGAAGAGATGAATGTGAAGATAAATTTCCTACATGGTGACCTAGAGGAAGAAATCTATATGACACAACTAGAGCACTACATTGTAAAAGGTAAGGAGTCATTGGTGTTAGAAATGAAGGTGGACAACTATAGAATGGAAATATGATTTAAACTATTATAAATCTAGTGCAGAACCAAATGGAGATTATAGGAAATTAAATTAGCAAAACAAAGAAATAAAGGAACATAAGAACTAAACACATAACACAGTATTTACATGGATAAACCCTTTCAGGAAAAACTCCACACAAGAAGAGATGCACCAATCTATATTAACTTCAATAGAGTTTACAATACATCAGTAACAACCTCCTCTTCAGTCTTCAATTCAATAGCACCTATTTTTCAGTCTCAACTCTCTACAACTCCACAGTCGTAATATAATGCCCTTATTAAAAGAGTGTTTCCATCTAGGGAAAAAATCCCTAACATAACTTCTACTATCAGATCTACTACCTAATTATGAATGGTCTAGATTAACTATGAAATTACAATATTTTACAAGGTAATTTTCTAAAAAGAATCTTTGGGGGCACTGCTCCTAGACTCCCCTTTAGGTATTAGGATCCAAATGTGGATGAAACAAGACCGTTGCTTGGTGAATACATCTTCCCTTATGGAAATTTACAAACAACATTAGGAGTAATTAATTACATAGGATTTACAAGGTTGATGGTACCTTAATCCTAACAATTGGTTTGTAGATTGAAGAAATCTTTGTATGGTCTCAAACAATCACCCATAATGTGGTACCAAAAGTTTGATTCTTTTATGTTGAGATTAAGATTTGTGAGGTCCAAATTAGATCACTATATGTATTGTAAATATGATGATGATCATTTCCTTGGTATCACATTGTATGTATATGTAGGGTTATGGTAATAGGAAGGATGTGATTAGGGACTTGAAACATTAGCTTTATACATAGTTTGATATGAAAGACTCGGGGGCTACTAAGTTCATCTTAGGGATGGAGATCATAAGAGAGAGCAAATCTTAATGTTTGGTTGGGCAAAATAAATGTGTTGAGTTTTTATTGCAGTGGTTCAGCAAGGTAGATGACATACTAGTGAGTGTTCCTATTTTAGTGGGGAACACATTATCACTTGAGTAGGGTTCATATACACTTGATGAGCTAGAGGATATGTCTCCTTTCTCTCATGCTAGTGTAGTTAGTAGTTTTATGTATTCTATGGTCTGCACTAGACCAAACATTTCCCAAGTAGTGGGAGTCTCATGTCATTTCATGGCTAATCTTGGTAGGGATCATTGGGTTGTGGTGAAGAGAATTTTTATATATCTATGGGGTACTATAGATTACTTTATTTGTTGCTAGAAATATTCATTAGCTCCATCTTTAGAAACATAGACTTTGTCAACATGGACTTCATCATCACTACCACTTCAATAACCACTAGGCTAAACTTCATCAGTCCATAGTAGGGGACATCAATAACAAGAAGCTTAAATATCAAAGGGAGTTCATAGTTTGGTGGTGGATATCCAAGGATTTGTAGACCTAGATTGGGTAGGATATGTTGACAATAGGAGATCTACTAGTGGTTATTATTGATGGACAATTTAACACAATCATCAACTCAAGTAAAGTATTGAGTGTACCTCACTTCTCTTGAAGAAAGATCAACTACCCCAAGGTCTATATTATTAGGTCATTGTCATGCAGGATAATGTAGTGACCATTATAATGCCATTCCATTTCAAGGGTCCTATAGTTTTTTAGAAATCATGATATAGACATATGGTTAATTACACAAAATGATAATTGTTTTAGATCTAACATGCATCTACAAACTAATCTAAAACATTCATTACATTCATATGTCTCTCTAAGTTCACAAACAAACAAGGAATTCACCCTTGCAAGCATAAGATTTCAACTTCATAATAGAAATTTGTAACTTTTTGTCTTAAAACTAATCCTATCCTAATCAGATGTACAAATAATTACAAAAGAAATATGGGTTTGAAGAGAGAAAATGAGGATGTTTACCAATGAACTAAATCTTGATCCTATTGAGATAACAAAACCCAAGTAACCAAATTTGCCTTATTAGTATTCCACTTAACTAGGAAGACAAAGAGGTGTAGATGTCTAAGGAGCTTAGATAATGAAAGAAAAATGCATAAAACTACTATATTCCACATACATATCTCATACATAGCCTCCACCAGTCTTGAATTTAGATGATTCAACATTAAGCACATGTGTAATTCTATCTATCTTAGGTGAATTGTAGAAATTAGTTCAAAACATCATTAGGATATACTTTAAGAACTAGCCCCTAGAAAATTCTCTAGAAATCCTAGCAAATCCCCTATATAGAGACATAATCATCTTGGTGGTTTTTTCCTAAAATTAAATCAAAGTGATAAAGTGGGTGGCTATTTTATGTTAGAACATAATTTTAAAAAGAAATTGTGGGAATTTAGAAACAAAAAATCATTCTTTTTAAAATCAATTTGGTGAACAAGGACCTAAATTCTCCATAAAATATTAATTGAGGTGATGAAAGAATCTACTATATTTCTAATAATTTTTTAATTGAGGTGGTGTTGGTTAACAAATTTGTCACCTAACTCTATATACTCATGCCCAGACAAGTGACAAATGTAATCAACAGTTGAGCCTAATATATTGGTATTCTACACAGGCTCTCTGCTTATTTAACAAGGCACAACTACCTTCGATAGATATTCTAATGAATAAGAAAGACTCGAGATTACTTTTAACCAGAAAGCAAAAACAAAGGTAGATCTTTTGACTAGAAATTAGTAAAGGTAAATTTACAACCCAATCGCCAGGAGTTCAAAGACTTCCAGCCACATAACATGAATTGACAATAGGCCACCACCTCAAATGATATATCAACAGATAAAATATTCTCAGCAGTGAGAAAGATTTATAAATATCCAACCACCAAGATGCATAAGTATCATTAACATCAGCATAAACACATTCAAGTTAAGAAGAATATGAATTTAAATATTCACAACACAAAGTCCATGATCACCCAAATTTCCACTATATTAACTTGCATTGCATATATCAAAGTAGCTGAAAACAAAATTAACTATCATCCTTACCAAAACAAAGTTTGTCAAAAGATGCAAAATTTGACTAGCTACCCAGAATTTATAGCTAAGCCAAATTATAACTATCTTTAAAACCATAATGGCTTCTTGAAATAGCTGATTAAAAGATGTTTAAATAATAATTATAATAGAAGGGCCCACCAGAGACAATAGTTTTAAAGCAAATATAAAATAACCAAAAACATGAAAATTGAAATCAATTGAGGATTTGCAAATCCTCATCTCCATCATCCACCTTGTCCATCTCTTCATCTTCCTTCGATTGCTCATCTTCTCTAGTGACACTTTGCGCCACCTGAGGTACCTATGCTTGCAACTTGGCCTTATACGCTCTATACTTGTTGATGATAGGTGTTAATGACATGCCTGGTGGAGATCTTGTCATACTAATGCGATGCTTCTTCTTCATGACTACCCTGTCAGAGTCTGTCACCTTATGATGCATTTCATCAAAGCCACTTCTACAACTGCCAATATAGGCCACCAATTTAGAGAGCCTTCCCAATGAATGCCCTGTGATTGCATTATAATTCACTATTTCCTCAGTCACCACCCTCATCGGTAAGAAGAGTGTATCTCTTCTTCTTCTGAACTACCTTTTTCAACCAATTTGGAGACAGGGCTATCATATTGGCAGCATTGGAAGTAGAAACTACAGGCGCATGGTAGGAATTTTGTTTTGGTAATTCTCTTTGTTGTGGGGAGTTCGGTGGGCTAACCAAAGAGCACAACAAATTATCTTCTCCAATTTGGGAGAAAATAAAAGAATCAGAATCACTTACATGATTATTAGGTGGACGCACATGGTCTACTTTAGATGACGAAGAAACCAATCTAGTATTTCTCTTCACTATTTGGACATCCTACTCACAAGTGGTTTTCATCCTCCTAGTCTCTTCAGGTGGCCTTTCATCATCACCATTCGATTGTGAGCCAAGTCTCTGGAGAGTCGGGTCCAAACTAGATGATTTTCTACATGAATGGGTAGTCTGAGATCTGGCTTGATTTTGAGAAGTTGAGTCCCTCGGTGTCGTGGAGCTAGCACACTCCTTGACCTTTCCTTTTAACCACTTTTATGTTCTTCTCAACACATGCAAAGAAAGCAACATAATATCAGTGACTTCTTTTTTCAGACCATCTTACAGGAGGCATGGGTTCCCTTGACACTGCATCATGACCTTCATCTAACATATCTAAAAAATCATCAGTCATATTAGGGACTTGGATGTTTAGTTTGAAGGCACAAACTTGATCTATAGTCAATCTTATCCATTTCCTTCTCTGAACCTCCTTCTCATCAACACAATCCTCCTGAAAATCTTCGAGTTGAGGTTGGTACAAATAAGAACCACCTCCATGCATGTTTTCCTTTATAAAATTCTTACTATCAAAGGGCACATGAGGGTTCAAACTATGAAGGCTGAACTCTGACAATAACTTGTCAACATTTTGGGCGCCATCATTACATTTACAAGAATAAAAAGACAAAGACACAGGGAAAGAGTACCCTTTCTTTTTCATAGCCTAGTACTTGACATTCACCATTGCCATTTGGTGGCATAATTCTAGCAACACCAAATAATCAGATGGGTACCGCGACAATTTTAATGGGGCATTTTCAAAACCCCTAATTCTCAAATAGGAGAAGCAGTCAAATTGTATATAAAAACTTCTAAATTTCATAACCAAGGTAGATGCTTCAACTGAAAACCTTTTTTCCATTGATCCATCAATTTTCTTAGCTAACATCATAGAAAAAGCATCATTAACACGCCTAAAGTCTTTCATACCTTCATTTTTCTGCAATTGGGGAAAAACCTAATACACAGGTGTACTTGCCATAGGACTCCCTTGAATCCTCAAACTAGGGCAACCGGCCTCTCTTCGAGCCAATATATAGACTAGTTGGGAACACATGTGGAAGCTCACATTTCTTGCAAAATTTGTCAACTGCTCATGCAAGCACTCGCTGATAATCTTCAGCCAGTTGATGCTATGGTCTCCACAAATCAAAAAAATAAATCTGCACATCCAAAATTCAAAAGCATCTAACTTGAGACTCCCAACCACTCTATTCATCAAAGTTATCATATCTGAAATTTCTTCCTTGAAATTGATCCTTTTCAAATTGGCAGGAAGCCGAGACTTATCGGTCATCTCAATTTCTAACCAATACTTAGCAACATAGGTATGACACCAATCTTTCCTTTCATTGTAATAATTCTAGACTGAAGATACAGAAACATCAGCCTTGTCTTTATACTCTTCTAAATTCAGGGCCAAAGCAACAGATTTAGAGTCAATTTTTGCCACAACAACGCCACTGGAAGTCCTTATCTCCTGGGAATCTGGAAAGTACCCATTGGCACATGCAACCATCAACTCAGGACAATACACAACAAGTGGAAAACCTCCCACTTTATCTAAGCCATTGCTGGTAATCTTCTCTGCCAAGGGAGTTCGTTTCTCAGACTGCATTCTCCTCTAGAAGTCATCCAATTCAACGTGGCCTAAATTAGTATCTCTTACTTTAGAAAGATCATTCTCCACTATAGAATTCACGAGAGTCCCTTGGAATTTGAACTTCATCTTCATGTACTCAAGAAACCAGAAAGCTAGAGACTCGAAAATGTATGCAGAGAACATAGGATGAGACAAGATGCCAATAGGAAACTCCTTGCACAGATACATGGGAATGAAAATTTCTAACTCCTTAAAGAAAATATTATGCCCTTATAAAGAGAGGGAGCTGCTCTTTATGCTGACCTGTGAAAATGGGACTGTGCTGATATCTCGCACGTAGTAAACTAGCTGTTTAACTTTCTGCAACACATTCCCTTGTAAAACAATACCACCTTAGGCAAACTTAAGAACTTATCAAAGTCATTTCTCATAAATTTGCTAAGGAAAGATATTAAATGCTGATAGTGAATTTATCTTTATAACTCATAAATGCATGCCTCGAGTTTCCCTCCGAAAATTGTGCCACTGTGTCTTCATGTACTTCTAATTGAATGCAAAGTGACAAGTGTCATTCCTTCGTACTGTACGCCAATGCAGCAAAAATGCCATTTGGAAGAGCGTGTTGTTCAAAGTCAACAAGTCAGGCAGAAGTTGAACTTTTGAACTAGGAGTTGGAGGTTCGGAACTTCAAAGAACTCTTGACCTCCTGACAACAAAGAAACACTTCACCATCAAGACAAAAGGGAAAGACTCAAAGCGCAAGACCTTAAGGCAAGTTAGTAAGTTGGGTGGTTCAAGAACTTGTGAACCCGTCGACTTTAGTTCAAAAATATGAAAGATTGTCTACAACTCTAAAAATGACTAAGTAAAATTTGGCTTGAAGGATGAACAAAGGGAAAGACCAACAAATAATGAAGGAAAAACAAAGAATGGGCATGAACACATTTTTCGAAGAAAAAGGGGGCAACAGGTGGAAAATAAAGGCAATATTTTTTATAATTTTTTAATTAAGCTGGTGAATTAAGCCTAAATTTCCCATAATTTTTTTAAATTGAGATGGTGAATTAAGCCCGAATTGCTCATAAATTTTTAATTGAGGTGGCAAAGTTAGCATAAATTTCAATAATTTTTTAATTAAGGGGCAAATTAAAACCTAGTGCAATATAATTTTTTTATTGTGGTGGTGAATTAAAACCTAAATTAATACAAATTTATAAGTTAAATGGAAAATTGTTAAAAATAAAAATATATGTACATATCTTACATAACATCCATGTCTTCGGTTGTAAGGATCATTAAGAATTTGATTTAATTTAGTGATTCAATAACATTTTCATTTAATTCATGTGTGAAAAGACAACCTTCATCATTATTTATTAAGACATGCATTGTATAGTTCACAATACATTTGTGAGTCTCTCATCTACGAGGTTGGATGTACAAGTTCTAGTTTAAAATTTTTGGCTATATTACAGTAATAATTCTCTCATGGATATTCAAGGAAATAGAAGGCTTTTTTAGGCCCCTAACAGGTGAGAATTTGAGGATGTATAGATATTTGATTTAATAAAATTAAGGAATGTCTTTTATATCAATTTCCCTATAGTAGAAATCACTATAAGCATTATTATTGGTGAGGATATACTCCTAGCCTTTCCTCAAAAGAATCTTCCTTGTAACATTACCTCATTTTTTGTCTAATATCATGGACATCATTTAGGATGCCAAATTAGTCGAGATCCTAGCTAAGACATATGTTTATGATGCACTTGATCCTAATGAGAAGCTTAATGCCACTCTGGAAGATTACAATAGAGATGATGGACTATAGAATTTTGGGGGCTAATTTCCAATGGATTTAGTTCAAAAATCATCTACTACAGCTTGTATCATCTAGGATGCTAGGCAAGGCATTCACCATGGGTAATTATGTCACACCCCAATTTTGGTTATCCATTTGGAACATATAAAGTGTGCAAATATAATATTTATTAATCCATTTTGTACCATACTCTAATGTGACAGTTGATACTTTGTTTATCTTGACAAAATATTCATGATATGAAAGTTGATTATATGCAATCAATATCTATTTAAATTTTGATTATGATTTTTCCTAACGAGCTAACGACTATCTAGTTGTTTACGAGGACAATGTAGGATAACATTTTGCCCACCCATGCATCAAGGGAGGGTATCGTCCAAGAGAGGATGATAGATGGTGACAAGTCGATAGCTGAACCAAACTAATTGAGAACCCCACACACTTACATGAGTCAATAATAAGATTGTATGTTGATGCATGATAGATGCATAGGAGCATATTAGGTGTTGTCAAAAGACATTTCCAATAGTTTATTTTATTATTTAATTTGATAATTTAGAGTTGATTATTATTTCAATAGCATTATATAGTTATGATTTTTAGTTCCTTACCATAACAAAGGCTAAGAATATTTATGTGTAGTTGCACGTAAGATTAGCATCATCCTAGTCAATCCAATTATTTAAGATGAGTTTTATAATGTGATTTTATTGTGAATCTATTATTAGAATTTACGTGTTTATAGTTTTTATTACATTTCTATTATAACCTTTACGTATTGTAACCTCTGCTAAGGAAAGAGAGTTGTGGAGCCATTATGGCACATTACCTATAGTGGAGAGGCTAAAAATAGGTGATATGAGGGGGAATTAAGGAAAAAGGAGGACATTACATAAGAGACCATTATTCCTCTTTTGGTCGTGTCTTAGATAGAGAGACAAATTCATTTTTGTATACTAATAACACTAGAGAAATTACTCTTGTCAAAGTGTAAAAAAAGCATAAAATCTCTAGTTGTGTAATGTAAGTATAGAGGGGAAGATTAGGGTGGTGTGAAGGAGTAGTTTGAAGGGAGAACTCATAGGTATGTGCATCCCTATTGATAGTATATGTATTAATAGTATTATTTGATTTTATCTTGCAAATAGATAACAAGAAGATGGGGATCTATATTTGAAATATGATTTTATATTGATAGGATATTATTTTTGGTTAGGACTACAACCTTGTTTATTGTTTGGAGAGTTGATTAACCCATAAATTCCAAATTATTCTTTTTTTTTTTTTTGATAATGCACCTGGTAAACTTTTTAACATGACCGGTGACGCTGGCATGACAAGCCCTCCAGCTCCACACTAATGCTTTTTCTTAGAGTGATGAACTGGTGAGGCCACAACATGGGGGGCCTCATCCCCAAGAAGGCACACTTCAAACCTGTGAGCTTGTTGGCCCAACGAAGGCATAAAGCTTGCGATCCCATTGGCCTAGTAGGGGTTTGAACTCTGGTGGTCGTCACTACAACCGAGCGACTTAACCACCAAACCATGCCCTTAATGACAAGTTCCAAATTATTCTTGGATGATAGGCTTAAAGGACATTTGTCTTATATGATAAGTTGGTTAGAGCTTTGGATGTGACTTAGAGGCCATGAGAGGAATATATAGTCCTTGATTCATAGTTCTATCTTTGATTTCATAGTCAAACTAAGTATCCTTATTATATACATATAAACCAATCTAATAACTGTGGAAACTATTGTTTCTCCTTGTAGGTCGATAGGATGCAAATCTAGACTTTGCGACTGGGTCGAGTGTCTTTAGAACTCTTGTGTAAGATGAGAGTAACTTGGTCGGGCACTATATTAAGTCACCACATAGTATTGAGTAATCTTATGAGGTTAAATCCATGTGAGTCTCTAACTAGTTTCTATACATGTCAAGACTAGTTTTAATACGATCCTTACCTTACCTTGAAAGCCTATAATAGGTTTATAAGGTTGAGGGATTAGTCAGTTGGATTATTTATTTCTATTGTGTTATTGCATAGATAGTAAGTCTTGATCTGTGGTATTTGATTCAACCAAGTATTCTCCCTCTATAGACTTAAATGGGAGTTGTATGGTTTAGTTTGAGCTAGTTGGAATTTTCACATGCTTTTTCTCTTAGTAGTCAATCCAAATAATGGTTAAGTTAACCTCCTCGATGAAGAGGATTATGTAGTTTATTAACTGTGTAATGCCACCTTTTGTCTATGGTAGAATGAGATTAAATAGAATATTTTAATGTTTCACATATGTATCTTTTATTACACTATGAGTTTATAGATAGGTTGTATGTGACAAGATATGTCAATAACATTGCATTGATTATAAATGGTCACGAGAATTACGATATTAGCATGCATTTTTCATGAAACCACATATGTGTAATTAGAATTAATTATGGGTATATGTATTATCATTAGCATCAACTATTAGTATATGGATGTATTTTCACAATTGGTAACAATATTTATTCTTATACTTTGCATTATTGTATATGTAGAACCAACTCAAGGATAAGGGCATACTAAGAGATTGAAAATGATGGGTATTCTTATACTTTGTATAAATAGAACCAACTCTAGGGTAAGGGACATGAATAGGTTTGAAAATAATAGTTACTCATATACCTTGTATTATTGATCATTTTATATACTCGAGGTAGGTGAGACCATCTCAGGGTAAGGTATACTGGGAGACTTGGACTCGATAGTTAAATGTTGATCTAAGATCATCTATTATAATAGAAAACTAGTAGGACCATCTTAGTGTAGGCAATACTAGGAGATTAGTAATCGAAGGATGATTTATATTTTAGCCTATACTTGCATTTCACTAGTCAATAGTCATCAGAAAGAGTCAAGAAAGAGATAGTAGTGTTGTGAATGAATGACCTATATTTATGTGACTAATAATTAAGCACTTTAGCCAAGTGATGCAATAGTTGTAAGCATCGTCAGTTCACTATACGCAGAGGTTTCATGTTAGTCAGAAATCATGCTTGCTAGAGGGTATCTAGTGATTGCATGATTGACTGCATCTGATGTCTATTCATATTTGCACTTGGTTCTACTATAGACATCCATATCTCTTACCCTCATTGACGGGTCAGGCCTCTTCTAGTGGGAAGATGAGAAAGGGAATGCTAGCTCTATGGTTGGAGGTAAATCACTCAGATGATGCTCTCCCTCCTACAACTAGACAACCATATTTCTTGCACTTAGATGAGATGATTCTGATTGATGGTCAACCAAAATGAAATGAAAAATCAAAATATGTATGTATAATTGATGTACTCAGGTGGATTGGTAGGAAAAAGTCCTAATCTATATTTGTATCTTTTTATTATTTTAATTACAAACATGTATCATAGAAATCTATGTAATGATGTAATGTTTGCATCTTTATTTTGAAATGTGGAGTCTATATGTTTTTGGAAAAGAAATTCAAAATTGCTAGCATTTATGAGTTATTTAATTATTATTATTTTTAGGTGGCTAATTACATGTGGTATCAAAGCCTAGGTTCAAACACTAGTGCCTATGAGCCTAGTATGTCTGAACACAAAAACTTTTGAAATAAGTAAACCTAGGCTAATTCAAAGTGCTTTTCTTTCTTTGAGTACATAGATGGGAGGATCTAGATTAGGGAAGTGATCCAAAAAGAAGAGCAAGAATCAAACCAAGTCAAAGGGAAAGTCCACGTAACCACCTCTCAAGGAAGAGGAGATATGGTTATTCAACACGAAGACCTTAGCATCAACTATGGTTTGTATAAAGTTGAGCAAAGAGGAACAAGTAAAACCCAAGGTTGAGGTTAAGCCAAAACCAAAGAAACCATCGCTAATGTGTGACATTCCTTTTGGTTGTGGATTCTATGCCCCTATTGTAAGACATGAGGTATTAGAAGAGTACCTATGTGTACATCCTACCTATGGAAGTGTGGAAGTAAACTCAAAGGATGAAGATCTCAAGGAGTTTAAAATGTATAAACAATATTTTGGAAAATTGAAACTAAGAGACCTTATTATAAATAAGGACGTGTAATATTCATCTTATATTAATAAAATTTGTCTCTTTCTTTTGAAAGATTGTGTGATGACATTTTTCCTTGAATATCAAACTTAATGAGTGGGTTACTTGTGCTAATGTGTGATAAATTACCTATACCAGGTTAATATGGTACAAACTAGGATGAATATTAGAAGTGACCCTAGAAACTCAAGCCAAGCCATAAATGATCCTACATCTAAACTAGATCAAATGCTTGTTTCCCTAAATAAGACTAGGGAAAGGATAGTTGCTTTGGAACATTATGTTAGAGGATCTAGAGATCAAGAAGATGAAGTAGGGCAAGAGCAAGACCTTAGTGTCAATGAAAGGCAAGATAAACCACAACCTAACCAAGAGGAAATTGAAAGATAGATGGAAGTAAGAGACCATCTAAGAAATGAGCTAGCTCAAGATATGAAAAAATTCAACCCACCAAAATTTGATGGCACAGTTATGGGAGATGGGGCATAAGCTTGGCTTAGTGAAATGGAAAAATATTTTAAGATTCATAATTATTCTAAGATAACTAAAGTAGTCTTGGAAGTGCATATCAACTCGCAGAGGAAGCCTCTACCTAGTGGGATAATAAGAAATTAGAAATGGGAATTGATTCCACCAAATTCACTTGGGATTAGTTTGTCACCTTGTTTAGATAAAGATGGTTTCCCCAGCTCTACTTTGATTAAAAAGACTAAATGATTTCAAATACCCAAGGCAAGGAGATATGATAGAATTGAATATTGGGATAAATTCACTTGTCTCCTCAAGTACATTCCTTAGTACAAGTAAGATGAGCAGTTTTGTATACAAAAATTCATCATGGGATTGAACCCATAAATTGGAGGAGAAGTAGATGTTCATAGACCCTCATCCATGGATCAAGTGTTTGAAAAGGCCATAAAATAAGAACAAAATATAATGTCCATTGTTGTTTCAAGGGACAAGTACCACATTCATGTGCTCCACATTAAATAAATCTAATCCAAAATCCATGAGCATCAAAAACCCCTCCCACATCCATGTGCACCACTCGAGGAGTCTATCCAAACAATCGAAGCTCAACACTCCTCCCCTATATCATCATCCAAGAAAATCTAAGTATATCAAGTGATTGTTCCAAAGTATGTAAAAACATCACTTCATTCAAATCAAGATCCAAGAATCCACACTAATCCCTTCCATGATCTCTTACCTCCCCTTATCTACCCTATCCCCAAACCATTAACCTATCACCTTGGTCCTAATACCTTTATCTATAGTGGTCCTCTTACAACAAAAGAACAAATTATATTCACCACTAATCCCTCCCCATCCAACATTGGACTTGCATCTTGTTTTTGATGCCACAAGCATCCTATTTCCAACCAAATGGCCAAAACATGAACTATCAAGGAAGATTCTTAGGCCTTTATAAACAAGGAATCTTGGAGCCCGTCCATGTCAGAGATAATCCATGATCGTAGGGCCTTGGCTACATATCTCAAGGAAAAGAACCCACAAATGTTGGTGCCACCTTCATAAATCCTAACAGATCTTATAATCTCAAAACAAGTGACTCCTATCACTCATCTAAAAAATTTTCCACCATCCCCCATCCCCCTCCACCATCACACCCATCCAATAAATTTTCCACCATCCTCCTCCTTCATCATACCAATCCACAAAGTTTGTCACTATATCTTCTTCCATCCACAAATCCCCTCATCCTTCCATCCATAAATCCCCTAATCAAGACCAACACACACACACATCATTAGACCTATTCCAAAATGATAAAGCTATCACCACACTCATGGGATTCCATGATGATACCTCCCAATGGGACCACACCATCAAATTTGGGAGAACTTTGGATGCCTCCACACCCAAATTTAAGAATCCAAAAAATCCTAAAGACTATCATTTTGTAAATCATCAATATGCAAAATCAAATCCTAATCTAATAAAAAAACAAATTACATCAAATGACGACATCAGCCCACAAATCCTAAATGCAAAAAAACAATGTGGGTCCCAAAGAAAAAAGAATCCCTCAATCTAAGTGGAGCATCCAAATCTACACCTCAAAATCACAATCCACCTCTCCAAAGTCCCACTTGATTCCAAAATCCCAAAATTCCTATCTCCCATCTTGCACCCAATTAAAATTTCCCAAAACAAAAATCCCAAAATCTCCCGTCCCAATCCCAAAATATGATATCAAGCATTCCCACTCATCCCAAATATCACCCCAGACCTCAAAACCCATCATCCCATCACATGCAAATCCAATCGCGTAATCCATCATGGTGTGTGAAAATGTTGATCCTAGTTCCCCTTGGTCCCAAGCACTTTCCTCATACCTCTATCCTCCCATCCTTCCCTAATCTCATACATTATCCCTCATGTAACATCCAAGTTCTAAAAATATAGTAAAACTAGAAATTTACCATAGAGTAAATCATCAAGGTAAAAATGAGATAGAGAAATTTTTTCTTTTATTCCACATATAATCAAGTAACTACAATTACAAGATTTCTCTTTACAAAATACAATATACCATATTGTCTTTCTCAATTACAATATTTACAAATGTAAATCAATTACATATACAAATTTTGGAATAAATACTGCTTCTAAATATCTAACATCTTTATCACAAGTCCTGGCATGTTTCTTGCTTGGAGAGAGTATCTTTCCAGTGATTTACCTCCATCCACAGACTGACGGTCTCCCACACATCTTCTACATAGGAAGTGGCCCTACCCTTCACGAGGAATATAGACCTTAGGTGACCAGTGGTAATTTGCCTTTCTCGAGTACATAGTGTTGTATCCTACTTAACTCTATCAACCATACAACCCTAGATACCCTCTAGCTAAGTATAATTTCTGATAGGATGAACAATTCAGATACAGTGAACCGACAATGCATGCAGAAAACAAATGCATTACTTTGGCCAAAGTTTTAAATAATAATATCGTTCATAATGAACGTAGTCATTGTGTTCACCCACCCCTACTCGACTTGGATACTGTTGTATTATTGTAGTTTGTTCACTCCAACTATGACCATGTAAAGAGTTTAATCATTGTGTTATGATAATAGTATCTTTGACTTACATAAGTCTAAATGACATAACTATTCAATTGGTTTACAATTGACTCTAGGGTTTACCTATTATCTTTTTTTTAATATGATATTACAATATAACCATATCTCTTATCTAGGAGACCTAGATTCACAAATGACCCTTGATTAACTCAACCAAGGTTAAGAATACTATAGTTCTTTAAATAGATAATATCTCCTATACAAAGGAACGTAGAATAACTTTGATAATGTGATATAAACAAAACATACCCTAAATATATCTCCCTACAAGGTCATTCTCTAGTAGACTAAGCCTACTCCATTGTATTGGATCTTTCCAAGAATAGTATTATCAAAAAGATAAATAAATAATTAAGGGTTCTCCTATAAACCTTATTTCCATATACCATAATATCTCTAAGTTACTTTCATTCGAAGAGAACAATAATTATCTAAAGATTCCTATGAATCTAAGTTCTCATGGATAGAAATCATTCCCATTATTTTTATATAGAATCTAAACAAGAAAATACTTTAAATTAGTATTACCTTGACTCAAGGTCTAAACTATTCTATCTAAACTATTCTACTCAAAACTAAGAGTATACTATCAATGTTCACAACTCTAATAAAATTCAAGAGTCTATTGTTTGGTTATCACACAATAATTTCATTGGTTTGCTACAAACTTATTCAATATAAAGACTATTTTTCAAGCTCATGACAACTATGACAATCACATACTATGATGATCATTTTATCTTCCTTACTAAGATTTGATATGATTATCACTTAAAAATCAATAAGTAAATGGTCGATTTAGAATACTATAACAATGTACTCACTTGTATTACCAAGGATCAGCCATATAATTTGTAGTCGTTGCCATATCGATTTCAGAAAATAGATCAAATAGTTTAATTTAAAAAGTTATCTATATTTCCCTAAATCAACACTTAATAGTTTATGACTAAATACTCAAAGCCTATAGGAGGTTATTCCTCTATGGCGTACTCACATAATCACCCAAGACACAATAATGGGCTGTCTAAAAAGAATTAGTCAATTTCCTCATCGTTAATAAACACATGGAATTGAGGGATACCTAGTAATCGATGGTCTTGACTTGATAATCTGTGCAAAAAGACACAAAGGTCGACTCTTTTGATTGCATATTCCCTCTCCCCTTTAGCCACCATTCTCTTTTCTGTATCCGTTCGATGCCTTTTTCTCAAGTTTTAACCTTTTTTAACATATCCCCCATGGCTCAATTTGAGTTGTTGTTATTATGGCTCAGGCATGACTCCTTTAGAGTCGTAGGTTACTTCACCCCTCCACTTAGATACATTTGCCAACTTTAATGAATGCATAACAGTCCATAACGATTTAGTCTTAACCGACACCAAGTTTTAAGCAAAGTTCCCACATGTCGATGGGAGATAACCGTCCCATGGGCTCGTCAATGGTGGTAGTTAATACCACTGTCCTTCTCTTTTGAATGAGGCTGACACATCACTTAAACTCTGCTGATCATTAAATGATCACTAATAAGTTGTTCGATCCACCACTAATATATTTGGAGACTCTTCCTAAATGTAGGCCTTCGACTACTCAAGCATTACATCATTGAATCATTATGAGGTATTATCCTCACTCGATGCATATGCATTTACAGTTTTTATTACATCAAATATGATTCACATAACATCACCTCTATATTAGATAGTTATGGTTTAATCAATCAAATGATAATATTTAAACAAAGGATTACAGATATTGTGATTGGGTTGAGCTTGTCTCCCCATCACAATTCGTCGACAATATTGACTTCTTCTTAACTCGACGAAAACATCTTAATGTTAAGAATTGTTTATAAGACCACAAGGGGATTTAATAATAATAAGACAACCATTTTACGACAATAATGTTGTAATATTTACATTAAACGTAAATAGTCTCAAATCACACTTAAATGACACCGTTAACATTATTAACGACTAAGATGACTTACTACGACTTAGAAAGATTTCTAAATATTATCGACTACCTGTCAATTAGGTTCAGAAGTAAATTGACAAGACAAAACTTACCTCTTACGACACATTGGTTCACATTTTCGTTAAATACTTATACTCGATTTGGTAAATAAACCACTCGTAATCTGAGGTCTATATCTCTCTCTTGGAAAGATTCTCTCTCTCTCTTTTCTCTAAGAGTCATCTGATAACCTGTAATCCTGTATCAAACTCGTTACCAAACAAATTATGATCAGTGCATCATTATTCAAATAATAGATCAAATCTCATAATGCAAATATTAAATCGATAATAACATAATCATTTACATAATTTCATAAATGACATTCAATATAATCCATTTCTTTCCTTGTCATTAATCTAAACATCATAATAAATTTACTTATGTCCAAGTAAAAAGTAAAAGTATAGCAAGACAAAAATGGGGGATGTAACATATCCTTCCCCTAAAGATTCATCGTCCTAGATGATATAAAGTATTAAAAAGTAACTAAAAAGCAAGTTCATTGTTTTCAACTAGTAACATCATTAAATAAATGAGGAAACTTTTGATAAAATTCATGGTAATCCTCCCATGTAGCATTTTCCTCAGCATATTGGTCCCATTGGACCTTGCATTTCAAGACCTCTATGTTACGCAAGCGGAGCTTGCGCGTTTCTAACACCTTGAGTGGCTCGATTGTAACCACCCCTGGGTCTTGCATTTGTAAAGAATTCAAAGTCAAAATATGATTATTACCTGCAATATATTTCTTTAAATAAGACACATGAAAAACATTGTGCATTCTAGATAAGGCTAGTGGTAGAGAAGTTTTGTAGGCAACCAGATTGACTACTTCAAGCACTTCAAAGGGTCCCACATATCGAGGGGCTAGCTTAGAAGACTTCCCAAACTTAATAGAACTTTTCTAAGGTTTGACCCTCAAAAGAACTTTTTCTCCAACAAAGAATTGCCTCGGAATACACTTTGCATCCGTATAGCTCTTTTGCCTATCATTGGCTTCTGCCAATCTTTTTTTGATCAACTTAACTTTCTCTTCCATTTTAGCTAGCATTTCTGGTCTAATGCTAATCCTATCTTCTAGCTTATCCCAGCTTATAGGAGTTTGACATCTTCTTCCATACAATGCTTTGAATGGCGCCATCTTTATAGCAGAATGATAGGATTTGTTGTAAGCAAATTCCACAGGTGGTAAGTGTTCTTCCCACTTATATTGTTGATCCATACAATACATTCATAACAAGTCTTCCAAGACTTGGTTAACTCTCTCAATTTGCCCATCAGTTTCAGGATGGTAGGTTGTACTCACGTTGAGTTTAGTCCCTAGTGCAAAAACAAAGTTTGCTAAAACCTTGACGTTACACGCACATCTCTATTCAAGATAATATTTTCAAGGAATCCATGCAATCTAAACACCTCTTGCACAAATTTGCGAGCTAACACAGGTGCTCTATTGGTCAAATTCCTTGGTATGAAATGTGCTACCTTTGTGAGTTTATCAACCACCACTAAAATGGCATCATGTTTATTCCTTGACATAGGAAGACCTTGAACAAAATCCATGCTAATAACTTGCCATTTCCATTCTGGCACATCATGTGGGTACAACAATCTTGCAGGGTGTTGATACTCTACTTTTACCCTTTGACATTCTAAACATCTTGCTACAAATCTTGCAGCATCATTCTTCATTCCTTTCCAAAAATAAAGAGGTTTAACATCTGCTAGAAGTTTGGTTACTCCTGGATGTCTAGAATATGGTGCAATATGAACTTCTTTCCATACTAGATCCCTCAATCTAGCTGAATCAAGAACATAAATTCTATCTTTATACCTCAATAGTCCATTTGAATCAAATAGAAAACCATCATACCTTGGATCTCTAGGATGATTTTTTAGAGCTTGCTTAACCTGCTCATAAAACTCATCACTAGACAAATTTTGCAACACCAAATCCTTGAAATTTCCACGAATAGAAACAATAGAAGCTATATGCCTTCTACGACTCAAAGCATTAGCTACTCTATTCTCATTTTCTTTGATGTAGCTTATCTCAAAGTCATAATCAGATATCAATTCTAACTATCTCCTTTGTCAAGCATTCAAATGCGGTTGAGAGAAAATAGACTTAAGACTTTGATGGTCTAATTTAAGTACAAAAGTCTTCCCCAACAAATAGTGTCTCCACATCTGCAAGGCATGAGTTACTGCTACCAATTCCAGATCATGGGGTGCATAATTTTTCTCATAGTATTTTGATTTCCTTGACTCATATGCTATAAATCTTCCATCTTGCATAAGCACTCCTCCTAATCCTTCTCCTGAGGCATTTGTAATTACCTCAAATTGTCCATCAGGGTCAGGAATTTCAAGATTAGAGTTGTAGTTAACTTTTCCTTTAAGAGATCAAATGCATCCTGACATTTGTCCATCCATTCAAATCTCTTTCTTTTCCTCTATAGGGAAGTGATTGGACTAACAATACTAGAAAAATTTAGAACAAACTTTTTATAATAGCCTACCAGGCCCATGAAACTATGCACCTCATGCACATTTGTTGGTACATGCCAATCTAGAATAGCTATGATTTTTGCAGGATCAATACATATTCCATTAGTTGATATAATATGTCCTAGGTATTGAATCTCCTTCTAGAAGAATGTACACTTTGACAGTTTCCCGTTTAACTTATGTTCTCTTAACCTTTGCAAAACTATTTGTAGGTGTCATTGATGTTCTTCTTCATTCTTAGAATAAATGAGTATATCATCTAGAAAGACTAAAACAAACTTGTCCAAACAATCTCTAAATATACTATTCATGAGATTCATGAATGTAACACGTGCATTTGTGAAACCAAATGGAAACACTATGAACTCATAGCGTCCATATCTAGTTCTAAAAGCAATCTTATGAATATCTTCATCCTTCAATCTTAACTGATGATATCCTGATCGCAAATCAATCTTTGAAAACATAGCAACTTCACTCATCTGATAAAAAAGATCATCAATACGTGGCAAAGGATATTTGTTCTTTACCATTGCTTTATTAAGCATATGATAATCTATACACAATCAAAGGGTTCCACCCTTCTTAACAAAAATAACCAGAGCACCCCAAGGTGAAACACTGGGTTTGATCAAACCTTTTGCCAACAATTCTTGTAATTTTTCTTTCAATTCCATTAACTCTGTAGTTGTCATATGGTAGGGTGCTTTTGATATAGGCTCATATCCTGGTTTAATGTCAATTGAAAATTTAAAAACCCTCTTGGGAGGCAATCCTGGAAGTTCTTCTAGAAACACATCCTAAAATTCCTGAAGAAAAGGATACTTTTCTCCAAAAGATGAACTAGGTTTTTCTATCCCTTCCTCCACTTGTTCCATTTTGACTGCAAACAACTGGCAACCTTTCCTTCTAGCCCTTTTCAATTGCTTGGCAGAGATAGGTCTGATTTTAACTTCTCTTTAAATCCCTTGGAATTGGGTCTGATTTCCCAAATCATCTAAGCATTCAACTATTTTTGAAAAATAGTCTACCTTAGCTCTATGCTTCCATAACCAACTCATTCCTAGGATTACATCATAGGAACCTAGGGGAGCTACATACAGGTTTACTTCAGTTGAGAAACTAGGGAGATCAATCTTGGCTTCAAACAAACATTGCTCTACTTGAGCCTTAGATTGGATAGCATATTCTATTGACCAAGGTTTTGACATGTACCTAGCTTTTCTAGGAAATTTATTCAAAATTCTAGGAGAAACAAAGTTTTCAGTGGCTCCTGTATCAATCAAAATAGATATAGGGACTCCAAACAAAGTACCTGTCATCTCAATGGGTGTGATTTGATACTTTGCTTTACAATTGTCGAGAGTTGCATGAATCCTTTGCTGGAATGCTTCTTGCTGAGTAGGTAGTGCAATACCTCTTTGTTGACCATTTTGATTCTTGTTAGGGAAATGATTTGCATAATGGTCACCCCCACAAGTAAAGCATCCTCCAATGGGTCCTTTCTTATATGAAGTCTTCCCATTGTTATCTTCATTTCTTTTGTAGTTGCCATTCTTCTTCTCATTACCAGATCCACCCTTGTTCTTATGAGGTCCTTTATCTTTTCTCTTGTTATCATAGCTCTTTTCATATCTTTTCTTGTATGGTTGATTGTTAGGAGTTCCATTAAACCTCTTGCGACTTCTATCACAATAAGCTGAGATGTATTTCAACTTTTTCTCTTGCTTGATCACCTTCTTGTACACTTGATCCATTGTTGTGGGACCATGCATGTCCACTTCACCACCAATTTGAGCATTTAAGCCCATGATGAATTTTTTGATCATGAATCTGTCATCCTTTTGATACTATGGAACATATTTCAGGAGTTGAATGATTTTTTCTCCATATTCCACCACTATCATATCTCCTCGTCAAAAATTCTAAAAATTAGTCAATTTCTGATCAAAATAGAGTTGTGGTAACCATCTCTTGCGAAAGAGTTCCATGAACTCATCCCAAGTTACCCTTAGAGAGCTTAAATTCAATTCCATCTTCTTATTCATCCACCAAGTGGATCCTTTTCCTATGAGTTGGAATGCTCCCCATACTGCCTTGGTCACCTCCAAGTAATTTCTTATCTTGAAATATTTTTTGATCTCTGTTAACCAAGCTTTAGCAGCATCTCTGGTCTCTGTCCCATCAAATTTTGGTGGAGTAACCTTCTTCATATCCTTTGAGAGCTCCGAGGTCAATCTATCCCTTGCCTCTATATTAGGTTCCGTCCTCTTACTTCGATCTTCATGATTTTCTCTGATTTCACCATGAGAGTTTTCACCTCCTCCCTCAGTATTCCCTTTATCATCCACCTTTTCCAAATCACCCAATCTTTTCTTGGTTTCCTCATGCATGGTTATAATTTGGTCCAACTTATTATTTGGCGGGTGGTTTTCCTCTTCACTTTCTCATTGGTTAGTTCTTGTCCGAACCATGTTTATCGATTTCTCACACTTGAGAATATTGAGTTGTCCATTAGTTCGGGATTATAATGCATCCCATTAAATCTAAACATAATAAACTCAATTTAAACAATAGTTTGGCACAAAAACAACTCTTTTTTTTTAATTTCATTTCAAAAGTAAGGAGTATTCTTCATTTTTACAAGAAATGACTTCAAAAGTCATGCTCAAAAGAAGTATATCCTTCATACTCATTTTCTAATACATAATCTCAAGGTATATAACTCTTTGACTTACTATTGGACCTAACTTCTATGATCTCAACAGTTGGGGGTAAGCGAGGATCTCACGTAACCATAATTGTTTCCTCATATTTAACTCTTCCCAAGTACTCCCTTCTCACTCGCTTGATTCAAGTTAAGGTAGTCGCTTGCGTTTTCGTATCACTTAATCAAATGTCACTCTCATCATTGGTTCCCTCAAAGGTTTTGATAATGATCTCACATTCTCTTTTTGCTTTAAGGAAATGTTGACTTAACAGACTTTCTTACTGTCTTTCTAAGACATACCATCCTGGCATAGAAATTAATTTAAACATTAGCTAACAACATAATGTTGGCTACATACAAGCATAGTGGTCTCATAAGCCCTAGTGCTGAACCTGGTAGCTCTGATACCATATGTAACATCCAAGTTCTAAAAACATAGTAAAACTAGAAATTTACCATAGAGTAAATCATCAAGGTAAAAATGAGATAGAGAAGTTTTTTCTTTTATTCCACATATAATCAAGTAACTACAATTACAAGATTTCTCTTTACAAAATACAATATACCATATTGTCTTTCTCAATTACAATGTTTACAAATGTAAATCAATTACATATACAAATTTTGGAATAAATACTGCTTCTGAATATCTAACATCTTTATCACAAGTCCTGGCATGTTTCTTGCTTGGAGAGAGAGTATCTTTCCAGTGATTTACCTCCATCCATAGAACAGTGGTCTCCCACACATCTTCCACATAGGAAGTGGCCCTACCCTTCACGAGGAATATAGACCTTAGGTGACCAGTGGTAAATTGCCTTTCTTGAGTACATAGTGTTGTATCCTACTCAACTCTATCAACCATACAACCCTAGATACCATCTAGCTAAGTATGATTTTCGATATGATGAGCAATCCGGATACAGTGAACCAACAATGCATGCAAAAAACAAATGCATTACTTTGGCCAAAGTTTTTAATAACAATATCATTCATAATGAACGTAGTGGTTGTGTTCACCCACCCCTACTCAACTTGGATACTGTCATATTTTTGCAGTTTGTTCACTCCAACTATGACCATGTAAAGAGTTTAATCATTGCGTTATGATAATAGTATCTTTGAATTACATAAGTCTATATGACATAACTATTCAATTGGTTTACAATCGACTCTCGGGTTTACCTATTATATTTTTGTTAATATGATATTACAATATAACCATATCTCTTATCTAGGAGACCAGGATTCACAAATGACCCTTGATTAACTCAACCAAGGTTAAGAATACTATAGTTCTTTAACTAGATAATATCTCCTATACAAAGGAACGTAGAATAACTTTGATAACGTGATATAAACAAATCATGCCCTGAATATATCTCCCTACAAGGTCATTCTCTAATAGACTTAGCCTACTCCATTGTATTGGATCTTTCCAAGAATAGTATTATCAAAAAGATAAATAAATAATTAAGGGTTCTCCTATAAACCTTATTTCCATATACCATAATATCTCTAAGTTACTTTCATTCGAAGAGAACAATAATTATCTAAAGATTCCTATGAATCTAAGTTCTCATGGATAGAAATCATTCCCGTTATTTTTATATAGAATCTAAAGAAGAAAAGACTTTAAATTAGTATTACCCTGACTCAAGGTCTAAACTATTCTACTCAAAACTAAGAGTATACTATCAATGTTCAATCAACTCTAATAAAATTCAAGAGTCTATTGTTTGGTTATCACACAATCATTTCATTAGTTTGCTACAAACTTATTCAATATAAAGACTATTTTTCAAGCTCATGACAACTATGACAATCACCTACTATGATGATTGTTTTATCTTCCTTACTAAGATTTGATATCATTATTGGTTAAAAATCAATAAGTAAATGGTTGATTCAGAATACTATAACAACGTACTCACTTGTACTACCAAGTATCGGCCATATAATTTGCAGTCATTGCCTTATCGATTTCAGAAAATAGATCAAATAGTTTAATTTAAAAAGTTATCTGCATTTCCCTAAATTGACACTTAATAGTTTATGACTAAATAATCAAAGAATACAGGAGGTTATTCCTCTCTGGCGTACTCACATAATTACCCAAGACATAATAATGGACTGTCTAAAAAGAATTAGTTGATTTCCTCATTGTTAATAAACACATGGAACTAAGGGATACCTAGTAATCGACGGTCTTGAGTTGATAATCTATGCAAAAAGACACAAAGGTCGACTCTTCTTATTGCATATTCCCTATCCCCTTTAGCCACGATTCTCTTTTCTATATCTGTTCAATGCCTTCCTCTCAAGTTTTAACCTTTCTTAACATATCCCCCACGGCTCAATCTAAGTCATTGTTATTAATGGCTTAGGCACGACTCCTTTAGAGTCGCAGGTTACTTCGCCCCTCCACTTAGATACAGTTGCCAACTTTAATGAATGCATAATAGTCCATAACGATTTAGTCTTAACTGACACCAAGTTTTAAGTAAAGTTCCCACATGTTGATGGTGGTAGTTAATACCTCTATCCTCTTTTGATTGAGGTCGACACATTGCTTAAATTCTGCTGATCATTAAATGATCACTAATAATTGGTTCGATCCACCACTAATATATTTGGAGACTCTTCCTAAATGTAAGCCTTCGACTACTCAAGCATAACATCATTGAATCATTATGAGGTATTATCCTCACTTGATGCATATGCATTTACATTTTTTATTACATCAAATATGATTCACATAACATCGCCTCTATATTAGATATTTATGGTTTAATCAATAAAATGATAATATTTAAACAAAGGATTACGGATATTGTGATTGGGTTGAGCTTGTCTCCCCATCACAATTCGTCGACAATATTCACGTCTTCTCAACTTGACAAAAATGTCTTAACATTAAGAATTGTTTATAACATCACAAGGGGATTTAATAATAATAAGACAACCATTTTATGAAAATAATGTTGTAATATTTACGTTAAACATAAATAGTCACAAATCACACTTAAACGATGCCATTAACGTTATTAACGACTAAGACGACTTACTACGACTTAGAAAGATTTGTAAATATTATCGACTACCTATCGATTAGGTTCAAAAGTAAACTGACAAGACAAAACTTACCTCTTACGACACATTGGTTCACGTTTTCGTTAAACACTTATACTCGATTTGGAAAATAAACCACTCGTAACCTGAGGTCTATATCTGTCTCCTGGAAAGATACATTCTCTCTCTCTCTCTCTTTTCTTTGAGAATCATCTGATAACCTGTAATCCTTATCAAACTCGTTACCAAACAAATTATGATTAGTGCATCATTATTCAAATAATAGATCAAATCTCATAATGCAAATATTAAATCGATAATAACATAATCATTTCCATAATTTCATAAATGACATTCAATATAATCCATTTCTTTCCTTGTCATTAATCTAAACATCATAATAAATTTACTTATGTCCAAGTAAAAAGTAAAAGTATAGCAAGACAAAAATTGGGGATGTAACACCTCATACATATACAATCATATCCCTTTAATCCAAGCCTTCACATAAGCATTATCCCTTCATCCTTCAACCAATCTACCTTCCATCCCACTTTCTATGACAACATAAGTACTAGACATTAGAGCTATGGTAGTACCATGTTTTCATTTCAAGGAGAAACCTACTTAGTGTTCAATAAGGTCTCTATCGACATCAATGAGTATAATGACATCTGACATGGTCTATACGTAGCAACCTTTCAAGATGGGATACTCTCAACTTGATATGGAAACAAATTCTTGAGTCCCTCATTCCTAAATCTCCATCCACCCATCCATTCATTCCCTCTCAACATCCAATATCTAAAACATCCAAGAAAAAATTGGAAAAAGCACAAATTAAAAAAAATTAAAAAATTAAATAAATTCAAATAATCAAAGGAGTAAAGAGAAACAATTTCATCCACCAATGAAACCCACTCTTGTGGTGCCTTGGGCAAGCACAATGATGAAATCCTACTCACTAGCATCATGTGTAAATCACCTATATATGTGAACCTTGCTCTTCGGGTCAACCTTCTTCTATCCATTTTATACTCATCCCTTCCATCCATATCATCTCCATCCCTTTCATCCATACCATCCTATCCCATCCTATCTTACCCATCCATCATTTTTTCATACCCATCTCATCGTACCCATCCATCCTCCCTTCCTACATTTGATCTTGATAAGGATAGGGGCATAATTTTGAAACATGTTTTGAACACTTCTTGGTGTATCCCATCTTTTACAACACATTCGACCATCTATCATCACAAGAATCATAGCATAACATCATGAGTGGCATATCTAGAGTGGGGCATGTTATTCCTATATTGTGTAGTCCTTGGAGATCACATACTAACCCCCTCCATCCATCCATCATGAATCTCCCATTTAGTCTAGCTACTATGAACAAACCCTTAATCCATCCTCCATCCTTGTCTCTAGACTTGGTTTTCCCTTTTCATTGGTATCTACCAAAAGGCTATCCAAATGTAATTCAATGCAACAACCCCAAAAAATTCCATCCATCCCATTTATCCAAAGATCCTAGCAAGAAATAAGCATTGCAAGAAAATCCTAATCTACATAACTCTCGCTAAGAAATCTAAGTAAATCATCCAAAAGCATCCATCAGTCTTGTTCCAAACCTTGTTGCAAGCCTTGATCAACTCTAATCACATCATCATTAGCATATATTGTTCCCCATCCTCATGTTTTTTTTAGGATATGTCATTCCCACATCAACAACAATATCATCATCATAATCATCATCTGGATATATTGTTCCCAATCTTTGTGTTGTTTTCGAGATATATCATTCACACATCAACAATAATATCATCCTCATCACCAATCAATCATCAATTTTCAACTTGATAGGAGCTAAAATCTTATTTATCTTTATGATCATTTGTGCATGCTTTCTTTCTTGTTTGTGTGAATTATCATTTTTGGTCTTGCTATCAATCCTTGGAGCATACCCACCACAACAACATCATGGTCCTCCATATCATGGTGCCATATGGTATATGGATACTTGCTACCTTTTCTTTGGAGTCAGTCTTTTTTGCATGGGACACATTGTATAGCATCCCTATTGATAGTATATGTATTAGTATTATTATTTGATTTAATCTTGCAAATAGATAACAAGAAGATGGGGATCTATATTTGAAATATGGTTTTATATTGATAGGATATTATTTTTGGTTAGCACTACAACCTTTCTTATTGTTTGGAGAGTTGATTAACCCATAAGTTCTGCATTATTCTTGGATGATATGCTTAAAGGACATTTTTCTTATATGATAAATTGGTTAGAGCTTTGGATGTGACTTAGAGGCCATGAGAGGAATATACAATCCTTAATTCATAGTTCTATCTTTGTTTTCATAGTCAAATAGAAGTATCCTTATTATATACATATAAACCAATATAATAATTATGGAAACTATTGTTTCTCCTTTTAGGTCTATAGGATGCAAATCTAGATTTTGTGACTAGGTTGAGTGTCTTCAACACTCTTGTGTAAGATGAGAGTAACTTGGTTGGGCACTATATTAAGTCACCACATAGTATTGAGTAGTCTTATGAGTTTAAATCCATGTGAGTCTCTAACTAGTTGCTATACATGTCAAGACTAGTTTTAATATGATCCTTTCCTTACCTTGAAAGCCTAGAATAGGTTTAGAAGGTTGAGGGATTAGCCAATTGGATTATTTATTTCTATTGTGTTGTTGCATAGATCGTAAGTCTTGATTTGTGGTACTTGATTCAACCAAGGTTTCTCCCTTTGTAGACTCAAATAGGAGGTGTATGGTTTAGTTTGAGCTAATTGGGATTTTCACATGCTTTTTCTCTTAGTAGTCAATCCAAACAATGGTTAAGTTAACCTCCTCAATAAAGAGGATTATCTAGTTTAGTAATTGTGTAATACCACCTTTTGTCTATGGTACTTGATTCAACCAAGCTTTCTCCCTTTGTAGACTCGAATGGGAGGTGTATGGTTTAGTTTGAGCTAATTGGGATTTTCACATGCTTTTTCTCTTAGTAGTCAATCCAAACAATGGTTAAGTTAACCTCCTCAATAAAGAGGATTATCTAGTTTAGTAATTGTGTAATACCACCTTTTGTCTATGGTAGAATGAGATTAAATAACATAGTTTTATGTTTCACACATGTCTCTTTTATTACACTATGAGTTTATATATAGGTTGTATGAGACAAGATATGTCCATAACATTGCATTGATTATTAATGGTCAAGAGAATTATGATATTAGCATGCATTTTTCATGCAACCACATATGTATAAATTAGAAATAATTATTGGTACATGTATTATCATTAGCATAAAATATTAATATATGGATGTATTTTCATAGTTGGAAACTTGATAGTTATTCTTATACTTTACATTATTGTATACATAGAACCAACTCAAGGGTAAGGGCATACCAAGAGATTGGAAATGATAGTTATTCTAATACTTTGTATAAATAGAACCAACTCTAGGGTAAGGGATATGAAGAGGTTTAAAATAATAGTTACTCATATACCTTGTATTATTGATCATTTTATTTACCCTAGACAGGTGAGACCATCTTAGGGTAGGGTATACTGGGAGATTAGGACTGAATAGTTAAATGTTGATCTAAGATCATCTATTATAATAGAAAACTAGTAGGACCATCTTAGTGTAGGCTATACCAGGAGATTGGTAACCAAAGGATAATTTATATTTTAGACTATACTTGTATTTCATCAGTCAATAGTCATCAGAAAGAGACATGCAAGAGATAGTAGTGTCATGAATGATCAACCTACATTTATGTGAAAAATAATTAAATGCTTTTGTGAAGTGATGCAATAGTTGTAAGCATCATCAGTTTAGTATACCCACATGTTTCATGTTAGTTAGAAATCAATCTAGCTAAAGGGTATCTAGTGATTGCATGATTGACTCCATGTGATGGGTATTCATATTTGTACTTGGTTCTTAGATTTGGTTCTACTACAAGCATCCCTATCTATTAGCCTCATTGAAGAGTTGAGTCTCTTCTAGTGGGAAGATGAGCAAGGGAATGTTAAGTCTATGGTTGGAGGTAAAGCACTCAGATGATGCTCTCCCTCCTATAACTGGACAACCACATTGCTTGCACTTAGATGTGATGATTGTGATTGATGGTCAACCAAATTGAAATGAAAAGTCAAAATATGTATGTATAATTGATGTACTCAGGTGGATTGGTAGGACAAAAGTCCTAATCTATATTTGTATCTTATTTTAATTACAAACATGTATCATAGAAATCTACGTAATGATGTAATGCTGGCATATTTATTTTGAAATGTGGAATCTATATGTTTGTGGAAAAGAAATTCAAAATTGCTAGCATTTATGAGTTATTTAATTATTATTATTTTTAGATGGATGATTACATGTGGTATCAAATCCTAGGTTCAAATACTAGGGCCTATTAGCCTACAATGTCTAAACACAAAATTTTGAAACTAGTAAACCTAGGCCAATTCAAAGTGCTTTTCTTTCTTTGAGTACAGAGATGGGAGGATCTAGATCAGGGAAGCAATCTAGAAAGAAGAGAAAGACTCAAACCAAGTCAAAGGGAAAGTCTACCAACCACCTCTCAAGGAAGAGGAGCTATGGTTATTCAACATTGAGACCTTAGCATCATCTATGGGTTGTATAAAGTTGAACAAAGAGGAACAAGTAAAACCCAAGGTTGAGATTAAGACAAAACCAAGGAAACCATCGCCAATGTGTGACATTCCTTTTGGTTGTGGATTCTATGCCCCTATTGTAATAAAGGAAGTATTAGAGGAGTACCTATGTATACATCCTACCTATGGAAGTGTGGACGTAAACTCAAAAGACGAAGATCTTGATGAGTTTGAAATGTCTAAGTAGTATTTTGAAAATTTGTAACTAAGAGACCTTATTATAAATAAGGATGTGTAATATCCATCTTCAATTAATAAATTTTCTCTTTCTTTTGAAAACTTGTGTGATGACATTTTCCCTTGAACATCAAACTTAAAGAGTGGGTTACTTGTGCTAATGCATGATAAAATGCCTATACTAGGTTAATATAGTACAAACTGGGATGAATATTGGAAGTGACCCTAGCAACTCAAGTCAAGCCATAAATGATCCTACATCTAAACTAGATCAAATTCTTGTTTCCCTAAATGAGACTAGGGAAAGTATAATTTCTTTGGAACATTAGGTTAGATGACCTAGAGATCAAGAAGATGAAGTAGGGAAAGAGCAATACATTAGCGCCAATGAAAGACAAGATGAACCACAACCTAACCAAGAGAAAATGGAAAGATAGGTGGAAGTAAGAGACCATCTAATAAATAAGCTAGCTCGAGATATGAAAAAAGTTAACCCACCTAAATTTGATGGCACAGTTATGGGAGAAGGATCATAAGCTTGGCTTAGTGAAATGGAAAAATATTTTGAGATTCATAATTATTTTAAGATAACTAAAGTAGTCTAGGAAGTGCATATAAAATCTTAGACCTGGAAGCCTCTACCTGGTGGGTTAATAAGAAATTAGAAATGGGAATTGATTCCACCAACTTCACTTTGGATTATTTTGTCACCTTGTTTAGACAAAGATGGTTTCCCTAGCTCTACTTTGATAAAAAGCTAATTGATTTTCAACACCCAAGGCAAGGAGATATGATAGTAACTAAATATTGGGAGAAATTTACTTGTCTCCTCAAGTAAATTCATTAGTATCAGTGAGATGAGTAGTTTTGCATACAAAAATTCATCATGGTTTTGAACCCATAGATTGGAGGAGAAGTAGATGTTCACAGACCCTCATCCATGGATCAAGTGTTTGAAAAGGCCATAAAACAAGAACACAAGATTATGCCCATTGTTGCTTCAAGGGATAAGTACCACATTCATGTGCACCACATCAAATACATCCAAACCAAAATCCATGAACATTAAAAACCCCTCTTGCATCCATATGCACAACTCGAGGAGTCTATCCAAACAATCGAAGATCAACACTACTCCCCTATTGCATCATCCAAGCAAATTTTAGTATTTCAAGAGCTTGTTCCAAGCATGCCAAAACATTAACTCATTCAAATCAAGATCCAATCATCCACACTAATCCCTTCCATGATCCCTTACCTTCCCTTATTGACCCTATCCCTAAACCATCACCCTATCACCTTGGTCTTGATACCTTTATCTGTTGTGGTCCTCTTACAACAAAAGAACAAATTGTATTCACCACTAATCCCTCCCCATCTAACACTGGACTTGTGTCTTGTTTTTGATGCCACAAGCATCCTATTTCCAACAAAATTCCTAAAACATGAACTATCATGGAAAATTCTTAGGCCTTCATGAATAAGGAATCTTGGAGCCCATCCATGTTAGAGATAATCCATAATCATAGGGCCTTGGCTACATAGCTCAAGGAAAACAACCCACTTGTCATAATCACACATCCTCATGTCTCTTCTCACATGTGTGAGAGCTTGCACAAGGTCCCAAAAGCTACCTTTTAATCCTCTCCATCCACTTCTTCCAAGGAGATCCCCAACCATTGATCTCTCCTCAATCCAAGGAATCCAATTATGCACCAACCAAATGATGCCACTTGGAGTCTCCTCATCAACCCAATCCTCTCAACCAATCTTAATCATTGATCTTTTAAATCAATCTCAACCCTCCTTCAACCCATCCAAAAATCTATAAATCCAACATCCCTCAAGCCCTTTTCAAGAAATCTTGGAGAGCTAAGGTATGTTGTAGGGGTTAAAAGAAACCAACATCAAAAATCCATCAACACCATCACTTGGAGCACATCCACACATCAAATGGAAGGTATAATTCTTTGTTTTAGTGTTACATCACTTATCTAGTTTAATTTTTTATTTTATGCTCTAATATGAGATAAAAGGTTAATAATTAGTTTGCATTTTGCACTAATTAGTTAGATTTTCCCTTCTTCACATAGGTACCATAGTTTGAGAGATCAATTGGTCCAAATTTTAGCACCTTTTTGGTCTTAGGGATCTTAAGAGACTCTCTTGGCCCGATGTAGCCTGAAAGGATTAGGATGCTTGGCCACCAAAAAGAGACCTCCACTAGCATTCACCTACCCATCAGGACATGTTCACACCATTCATTCGGTCCCAGAAGGTGTGAAATATAAAACTTCATTCCTAGCAAACATATAGAAGGTGAAATGAGAATAAGAAAAGCATGATAAATGTATAGAAGGTGAAGTGTGGATATGCAAAGAATGAAAACCATATAGAAGGTTAAATGAGGATATTCAAATCATCTTTCAAATCTCTCTCTCTCTCTCTCTCTCTCTCTCTCTCTCTCTCTCTCTCTCTCTCTCTCCCCTGTTACACCCCATTTTTTAAGAAAACTTATTTCATCATTTTTCAGAAACTATTGTTAGAAAGAGAAATAAATATGTTGATGTGAAGTTTTTTTTTTTTAAAAGATAATGCACTTGGTAAACTTTTTAACATGAGCGGCGACGCTGGTGTGACACGCCCTCTAGCTCCACGCGAATGTTTTTTCCCGGAGCAATGAACCGGTGAGGCCACAACATGGGGGACCTCATCCGCTAGCAAGAACACTTCAAACCCGTGAGCTCATTGGCCCAACGAAGGTGTAAAGCCTGCGAGCTTATTGGCCCAGCGGGGGTTTGAACTCTAGTGGCCGCCACTACAACCAAGCGACTTAACCACCAAACCACACCCTTATCGGCAAATATGTTGATGTGAAGTTATGCTAGCCTATAAAATGAGTTTATTTTACATTAATGAATATGCAATGAAATGTTATATGAAGTATTATTATTGCATTTAATTGATTTATGAAATGGACTAACTAATTTTTGTGTGAATGAGGTTAATGCAGGGACAATGTTCTCCCCTCTCAAATGAGGAGGGAGAGCATCATTGGGGAGAGGGAAATAGATTGTGAAAGATAAGTGATTGACATGCCATGAAGGAGCTCACATGCTCACTTAGAAGTTGTGTCAAATGTGGTGTGCCTCATGGTTTTTATATTTTCTGGTCGCATTAATGATGTTTTAATGTCATGATTATCTTTTTCTTGCATGAGGTTGTCACCATCACGTTGATAACTTCATTTTCAACATCAGTATTAATGGAGATTATTTATGCCTCAATCTATCTAGTTAGCCTATCAAGTCTATTCCTATCGTAAGATCTAAGTTATGTAAATCAGTTTCAAAGGATACTATTGTTGATACTTACCCATTCGATGCATATTTTTAGCATTTAAAATGCATTATCAATGTCTTTGGTTATATGAACAATTGTTATATTCCAAATAATTTATAACATAGATAAGGTTTAATAGAATTTCTTGATTTGCTCGCAAGGATAAAATTTTGTAAGGTATAAGAAGTTAAACCTCCATCATACCTTCCTAGATTCTAGGGGGAGTGGAGGAGGGACTGACAACTCCATCTTGCCCAAATCTAGGCATGCCAAAAAGGGAGGCCATAGGTAGTTAAGAGAAAGGAAATTTATTTCAAGAAAACCTCACTCATTTGACATAGACACACAAGTTAGACAATGAACGAAGAGTATTCATTTCAATTTACAGTGTTAGTATCTTTTGAGAAGTGAAGGTCCACAAGAGGAAAAACCATCTTGGGTGTAGTGAAAACCTCTATAGAGGTGACGATGTCCAAATCCTCTAGAGAGAGGTAAGTGTGCATTGTGAACTTTAAAGTTGTATTTTTTTTGTATTGTAGGTGTCGAAACTGTATACATATTTTTTTGGATACCTATAGAGGCATCATTGCATCGATATAGTCATCGAGCTGTATAATCTTCTTTGAATGGATACAATTATCAAATTGTACAGGGTCCATTACATTCACTATAATATCTATATCAAATTTTTAAATACACCATTGCATCGATGATAATACAATCACCAAATTGAAAAGTGCATTATCATATTAGTTGTGGTATAAGCAGTGTACTACTAAAAATGTCTCATTCATATGCCTATAGAGGCTGATAGATATGTAAAAGAATCTTATTCATATGCCTATAGAGGTTGATAGTTATGTAAAATAATCTTTTTTTTGGGGCTGTAAAAGGCCGATATATATGTATACACTTGTTGCCTATAAAAGGCTACTAGATACATGTATTCTCTTTAAAACTAGTGCAAGCATTAATGGTGCAAGCTATAGAGTATAATATATGCTTTGTATACCTATTACAAATATAAATTGAATAAGTAAACTTTGAAATAGCTATGATACCTTCTTTAAATGTTTTTGTATGGCCGAAAGTTTGTATGTAATACTTTTGTAGGGTTGTGATATGGTTGATAGTCATATATGTATTACCTTTGTAATGGTTGCAATATGACCATTAAATATAAATCCTTAGCTCTATAATGGCAGTGATATGGACATTAGACACAAGTAGTTACCTTCATATTGGCTCTGATATAAGCTAAAAGACAAATACTCAGATACTATATATGGTCTGAGATATAACAGATATATATTATCTTGTAATGACAGAGACAGTGAATAGACTATACAAAGTCATCTCTAATCAAGGAGTCAAATGTAATAAACAAGTAGGCCTATTTATGAGTATACAAATATAACATAGGTAGATAAACCTATGTATATACTCATAAATATGTCTTACCTTGAAATGAGAATTTTGATTACCTTGTAAATCTCCTTAAGAAATAAGAACTTTGGATAGGGTGAAATATAAATATGACTTTCGGTTGGGAAATGTACTATGAGTCTATACAAATGCTTATGTTTGGCATAAACTTCAAAGGTAGTTTGCTCTTGGGTTTTAAAGACAAAAGACCTTGGTCTATATTGATAAAATGGTTGCATTATAGAATTCTATAGTTTTCGGGGTAGACATATTAAATACGATCTACATGATTGAGTATTCTAATTTTCAAGGAAAAGTTATGAATACTCAAGGGAGATTCAAACCAATACTCTATGACATAAAGAATGACTTTATCAAAATATCTTGCCTATTTCTTGAGCTTGAAAGTATGGTTGACTAAACATTGAGTAGTTGATGGATGTCAAAGACCCAAGATTGTGAGGACACAAAGAGGGGCTTGATGCATGAATTTTAGTTATCCAGGCTCTTATCCTATAATTGTCTAGTCGACCTTAGTAGAAGGTATATTGGTGATGTCAATTAGACAGGCATAGGGTAATACTCTTTAATTATCTTGATATACCATTAATCTGTTATAACTTTTAAAGAATAGAATAATATTTGTCTCTAAGTCGAGAAAGAGGTATGTGAACAGTCGACTCATTTATTTTGAAACTTTGGCCAAAGTAATGCAAAATCACTGCTTGCATTGTCAGTTCATCATGTCCTTATTTGCATGAACAATCAGATTGGTTGTACATAGATAGAGGTAGACTAGAAGTTGTATTACTGATTGTTTTTTCTAGGACACCACACTAGTTATCATATGGCACGTTGAATCTTGTTGATTCTCACTATCTATACCCTTGTGAAGGGTAGGGCCACTTCCAATAGGAAGGTGAGTGGGGGACTGCTGGTCTGTGGTTGGAGGAAAAATACCTAAGTGAAGCTCTCCCTCCTACAATTGAATTGCCAAAGACTTGTGATATAGAAGACATTACTTCATTTATAAATATACTTTATAAAAGTTATAAGTCACAAAAAAATGTGACCTTCAGATATGGTAGTGGATATTCATTATGTAATTATAAATATACTTGTTTTACTTCTTACGTAGAAATTAAAAGAAATTTTTTAGCGAATTAATCAATTTATTGTATTTATTTTTAAATGTTTTTATTACATTCTGATAGGGATGTTACATATGGTATCAGAGCTATTGGGTTCATCTCTTGGTCCTAGGAGCTCATTGCGAGTTTTTGTAGATTAGCATATAAGATAACACCAAAATGTTGTTCTTGTGCCAAAATGGTAGGGAAAAGAACACGAAAGCGAGAAAATAAAACAAAAATTAAGAACTTGCCCAAAATCACTGTAGACATCTGAAAATGGTATAACCCATGCTACCATTCCCCGACATACTTGCACCAACTTATCCCCTTCCCTAATTAATTAAATAAAACTAATTTATTTAATTAATTTAACTATTCCCCATAGTCCCTTGTTCATAATTAATTAAATGAATATCACAATTTATTTAATTGAATATTCCATCCTTCACCACTAACCTAAATTAATTAAATAAAATACATTTATTTAATTAATCCACCTAGCCCATGACTAAACCTAGGCTAATTAAATAAATATCATTTATTTAATAAGCTATCATACCCTACCTAACCCCTAGACCCATTAATTAGCCTAACCCCCCATTATCCCATCTCCCCACACTTGATAAAAAGATAATATTTTTAATTAAGAGGAGTCACATGTGTCTCCACCTTATCTTTCTTCATTCATGCAAGAGCATTATTTAAATAATAAATCTCACACATGTCTCCACCTCACCTTTCCAAATCCATGCATGTGTCAATTCTCATCCCATTTATCCATAAAATCCAATTTTTAATTCACTCTCCCTCACACAAATGGATTTTTAATTCACTCTCCCCCACACAAATGAATTTTTAATTCATTCATAGTTCATTATCCTAATTAATGCAAAGCCTTCCTAAGAATGGAATTTAAAATTCCAAAATATTGTGTTCCTTCCAATGTTGATGATGCAACCCTAGCCCTTGATTTCACTATGAAATCTCCACCATTGATAAAAAACCTCTAAAAATCTATAAATACAAGCCATCTCCAAGAATTTTCATAATCAAGCCTTCAAGCATCCAATTTATGCCAAAATCTTAGCTAAAATCCTCTCATCCCATTTCTAAATCCTTCCCTTCACTTGTGCTAGTTATAATAGAACAATCCACATTCATTTTGCATTAGATATAGCTAGGAATTACTTCTTGGGTGCATGAATTCCTCCATCCTATCAAGGAGAATGGATTGTGTGAAGATCTGAGGTATATTTAGTCTTTTTATGCTTCTTTTATGTTTTATTGTCTTCTAACATTTCCATCATCTTCATTTGGCATGCCCGATGGGACCCACGTCCCTGGTACTAACTCAAAATTTTACAAGTTTTCTAAGTTTTGTCATGTACGTCATATTAGCACTTTGAGTTGTAGATTAGAGCTTTAGGTAGCTAGAATAATACTTAAGGTGCTTCTGTCAGTGCTTTTGACTGTCTTTAACATTTGTTTTGTAGGTTTGTTTAGCACTTATGACATCTCTGTTAGTAATTAGGGTCTGTACAGTAGCACCTATGCCATCTATCTTAGCGCTAACATCCTCTATTTTAGTGCCTTTGTTACTCATAGTGGCACCTGTGTCATCTAAAATAGCGCTTTAGTTTCGATACTGACTACTGGAATTTGTCTTTCTTTATTGATTAACAGTTCTTCTTTACAACTCTTTGAACAAGTTTTCTGTAGGTTTAACAACTCATTTTACAGAATATCAAGGTTTCCATTTTGTTTAGTTATTAACCTTGAAATGCCTCCTAGTTTTTGATCATTTTAACACCCCTAACACTTTGTTTGACCATGGAAATAATCACATTTTGCTGAGGTGGCTAACCTTGTCTGCAAGAAATAGGTTGACCTGCCTATTTTATCCTAAAACTAACATTTTTTACAAGTTCTTTGGCCTCTACATTAGAACAATGCTCTCGCATTCAGTTCCAGTGCCTTCACACTCTGCTTCAATGCCTCTGCCTTATGAATCAACATTTTTTGGCCACAAGTGAAGAAGGTATAATATTGTTTTTCCCCTATTTTAGTGCATTTGGTCTTTGTTTTAGCACATGTGATCCATGTTTTAGCACATTTGATCTCTGTTTTAGAGCATTTGATCTTTGTTTTAGTGCATTTGATCTCTGTTTTAGCACATTTGATCTTTGTTTTAGAGTATGTGGTCTTTTTTTAACACATATGATCTCTATTTCAATGCTTTAGTGTACAACTACAATCTTGGCGCATTTTCTTACTGTTTTAGTGCTTAGGGTAGTTTTGTTAGGGCTTTTGTTCCCTCTGTTAGTGACTATGTTAAGATAGTAGAATTTAACATTTTCAGGACTAATCCACTCTTTTGTAGCTGTCAAAATGTTGGTCAAAGACATCCACACAAACTATTAACATTTTTGGGTGTAGCTCTACTATCAAAGTCTCTTTTTTCCACTAACTTCTTAGTTGCACATTAATTAAAGTACGATGAAAAGAATCTTGTTTTCAATGTTTTGATTTTCCTTTGGACATATGCTCTCCCCTCGCATCCTTAGGTGATCTTGGGGATCAGAAATCCTTGTACAAATCCCTTTGAACATGTGTTTATCCTTGAGGATGTTGTAAATATGTGCCAATCGGTGTTGTCATTGATGTCAACATATCCTTGTTGTCATTAGTGTCAACTGTATCTTATTCTATTACTTGTTTAGAAGACTTGTATGTTGAGGATATTGAGAAAATTAGCCTCTCCGGAAGAAACAAGTGAGTTACATATCTCTCTGTCAGAGACAGTGAAGACAATGTAGTTCAAGTGAAGTAGATTGCTCCACACTCCCAGTGAAATGAAGATCAGAGTCTATGGATTAAAGGGTTTTTAGAGGATTGTTTGAAGTTACTCTAGTCAAGATTTGAGAGGTCTACATGGAGAATTTGTGAAGTTATGGCCATCTGAGTAGAACCAGGTTTTGCAGTTGTTCAGAGGTGACAAAGTGATAGAAATTTCATTCGGATTGATCCGCATTGGAATATTATGATTTGTGGATCTAGAGCTATGTTTGGGATGTCAGTGTGTATCCTCAACTCAAGTGGTTCATGGTTTGGAGGTCCGCAAGCAATCTTTCTAGTGTAATAGTCATGGCAGTTAGTGTTCTTGAGTTTTGGTATAAAGATGCAAGTGATTCTGATGATTTGAGGTGGTACAGTTGCTCCTGGTGATTTCATTGTGCTTGTGGAGATCTTTGGGTCATGTGCCTATTGTGTTGGTGGTCCACATTGAGAATTGAGCTTGTAAGTTGAAGATTTCTCTTTGAGTGTTGCTATTCTTTCCAGTCTTGGCCGACCAGATTCTTTGTGCATGTTGCGGCTAATCTAAAAGAGGTTTTATGAAGAGTGGTGTGTTGTTCGAAGAAGATTTGAGTCCCAAATATGTTTGGCTGATAGTATAGTGATTCGCATTAAGTCAAGCCGACCTTGATGTTCGTTCCAAGGTTGATAAAGAGTATAAATACTTGTAGCTGAGTTGTGGAAAAGGCGTCCTTGTGCGAAAAATGATAAGATCCTAAGAAAGGAAAAAGGTAGAGAAGAGAAGAGGAAGAGTAGTAAAGATGAGGAGGTAGCAGAGAAGTGTTTGGGGGCAAAGCAGAAATATTGTGAGGTTCAACAAAACTGAAACTTGGCATGAAGTAGATGATGTTTCTCAGTTCAATCCTTCTGTGTTAATCATACATTTATCTTGTAGGCAATAAGCCTCTTTTGAGCAGCGAGCTTTGGGTAGTGCACCCGAAGGCAAGTGCCTTCCCATTTTCTATTCTTTTAATAGAGAATAAATCTTGTGGGTTAACCCCCACCTTGGTTTTCCCTTAACTAGGTTTCGACATAAAAATCTTGGTGTTATGTGTGTTGATTATGTTTCTGCTCATGTGTTTTTGATTCATGCTCTCATGGTTATATAATTAATCTGTTAATAAGTGATAAAGAAGATAAATTACAGAAAAAGACAAAGTTTTGAGACAACTAATTCACCCCCCTCTCAGTTGTCTACCCTAATTTTAACAATTAGTATCAGAGCTAGTTCCTCTAAAAGAAGCTTGACTGCTTGAGGAGATCCAAGATGTCGACTTACAAGAAGGATAGTCTGAGATTTGATCGAACAAATTACTCTCTTTGGAAGAGTCGCACGGAGTTCCACTTCCAATGCATGTGTGATGCTTATTAGTTGATAACTAAGGATGAGTATAAGCCTTTGGAGAAAGGGCCTTCAACTCCATATGAACTCAATTATGCTGAAAACAACATTCGAGCTAAAGAAGCATTGTTGAGTGCTCTGACTGATACATAAATGACAAATGTCTTGGAATTAAAAATTGCTCATGAAATTAGGAAGAAGTTGGAAACTCTATATGAAGGTGATGAATATGTCAAATGTGCTAAGTTGCAGAGCCTAAAGGGTAGATATGAAAATTTGAGGTTGAGTGAAGGTGAAAACATCACTTCCTACATGCAAAAGGTGAATGAGCTTGTGTATAGTATCAGGTGTACTGGTGGAAAACTGGAAGAATCAAAGATTGTTGGCAAAGTGCTCAGATCCTTACCTACTTCATACAAACATAGAATTGCTGCTATTGAGGAAATCAGGACTGTGACAACTATTACAAGGGATCAATTAGTTGACAAGCCTTCAGCATTTGAAATGAGTGAGTTTGGTGATTCTCTTCCTAAATCAGAATCTGCTTTTAACGCCAGTATTTATGAGAAGCAAAGATTCAATCTAGGTGAAAGCTCTTCAAGAAGACTAACCAAATATGAGAAGACAAGGAAGAAACTTGAAGAAGATGAAATAGATCTTGAAGAAATTGAATCCCTTATTGCCAAAAGATTACCTAGAGGATTCGATAAGTATGAAGGAAAGATGCCTTTCAAATGTTTTTCTTACATAAGATTGGTCATTTTGCTTCAAGATGTCCAAAGAGGGTTTCAAAGCCAAACCCTAATAGACCTAGGTTTCAGAAGAAATGGTACTATGTCTAAGAGGCTGCTGATGAAGGATTTATAGATGATGAATTTGATAAGGGAAGTACATCTGGAAATGAATGGGTGTTCATTGCTATCAAAGAAGAAAATTTGGTGCCTACTGAATCTGCTAGTTATATGAATGTGGAAAGTGCCTTAGCTGCTCAAGTTGAAGAAAAGGATGAATGGGTGATTGATAGCAAATGTTCTCACCATATGACAGATAAAAGTAAGTTTGTAAGCATGGAAAGATATGAAGGTGGAATTATGAAGTTTGGAGACAATTCAGCTGGTAGAATCCATGGCAGAGGATCCATCTCTTTTGATGGCAAGCACAACATTGATGATGTTTTGTATGTAGAAGGGTTGAAGCATAATCTTCTCAGTGTTGGACAATTAGTTGACAAAGGGTATGACCTTAGATTCAAGAATGGAAAATGCATAATCTTGGAAATCTCCAGAACTGAGATTGCATTTGGTACATAGACTAGAGGTAATATCTTTCATTTAAGTTGCACTGATAAAAGATGTTTGATTACTCAGATTGATCAAAGTTGGTTATGGCATAGGAGAATGTGTCATGTAAATTTTGATAACATTGTCAAGATAAGTACTACTCAGGCTGTGAGAGATCTTCCAGGGCTTGTAAAACTTGCTAATGGCATGTGTAAGGAATGTCAGTTGGGCAAACACAGTAGAACTACATTCAAAAGTAAAGAACAATTTTCAAATGGATTATTGGAACTTGTGCACACTGATTTGTGTGGTCCTACTAGAGTTAAGAGTTTGCAAGGAGAGAGATACTTTATGTTGTTGATTGATGATTACTCCTGGATGATGTGGTCACCTTCTTGAGTGAGAAATCAGAGGCTCTTGATAAATTCAAGGTGTTTAAGGCTAGGGTAGAGAATGAGATTGGTGTGAAGATAAAGTGTCTGAGATCTGACAAAGGTGGAGAGTTTACCTCTGGTGAGTTTTATACATTTTGTGAAAAGCATGGAATAAGAAGACAATTATCTTCTCCTAGGACTCCTCAGCAGAATGGATTTGTGGAAAGGAAGAACCAGACTATTCAAGAGGTTGCTAGAACCATGATGATGGAGGCAAATGTTCCACATGTCTATTGGAGAGAGGCTATGAGTACTACTGTCTACACTCTTAACCGGGTGCAGATAAAAGGTAATATTGGTAAAATACCTTATGAACTGTGGTTTGGTAATGCTCCTACTATGAAATACTTTAGAGTTTTCAGTAGTAAATGCTATATCAAAAGAGATGAAGATCTAGGCAAGTTTGATGCAAGGAGTGATGAAGGAATATTTTTGGGTTATTCTAACCAAAGCAAGGCATACCAGTGCTTTAACAAGAGATTGAAAAAGATTGGTGAAAGTGCTAATGTTAAAGTAGATGAGAGCATGGAGAGACCTTCTAAGTTCTATGGATATGAATCAGATGATGAAAATGAAAAGCAAGTTCAAGCTCAGAATCAGATTCAGATTGCTCTGAAAAATCTAGTGACTGAAGAAGCTAGTGAAAATGCTGAGGAACAAGTTCAAGAATCAAAAGCTCAAAAAAATCCCAAAACTCCTAGGTATGTAAGGTTGAATCATTTTGAAGATCAAATCATAGGAAATAGAAATAAAGGTGTTCAAACTAGAAGAAAAATTGTTGAAGAACAAGTGGAGTATTGTTTAATTTTAAAGATTGAACCAAAATCAGTGAATGAAGCATTTAATGATGAAAGTTGGGTAAAAGCAATGGAAGAAGAATTAATGCAAATTGAAAATAATCACACTTGGGATCTTGTTCCTAGACCTAAAGACAAAAATGTAATTGGAACTAAATGGGTCTTCTGGAATAAATTGAAGGAAGATGGTGAAGTTGTGAGAAACAAAGCAAGATTGGTGTGCAAAGGATATTCTCAGGTAGAGGGAATTGATTTTGAAGAAACTTTTACTTCGGTGGAAAGAATTGAAGAAGTGAGAATATTTCTTGCCTTTGCTACTTACAAAGATTTAAAAGTTTACCAGATGGATGCCAAGTCAACATTCCTGAATGGAGAGTTGGAGCAAGAAGTCTACATTGAGCAACTGAAAGGATTCTAGTTGTCTGATCAAGGAGATATGGTCTATAGATTGAAGAAAGCATTGTATGGACTTAAACAAGCCCCAAGAGCCTGGTATGCAAGGTTAGATAAGCATTTGCTAAAGTTAGGCTTTAGCAAAGGCACTGCTGACAGTAATCTTTATTTCAAAATTGATCATGAACACATCTTGATTGTTGAGGTATTTGTTGATGATATCATCTTTGGTGGAAATGAGAGCATGTGTAAAAAATTTGTTGATCAGATGCAAAGTGAATTTGAGATGTCCATGCTTGGTGAAATGTATTTCTTCTTAGGTCTGCAAATAATTCAGTTAGAAAAAGGCATCTTCATATCTTCATCTAAGTATGTGAAAGAGTTGTTGAAAAAGTTTGGAATGGAGGATTCAAAACCAGCGAGTACTCCTATGATAACCAGATGCAAGTTGAGTAAAGATGATGATTCCCCTAAGGTAGATCATAAAAGGTATAGATCAATGATTGGAGGACTGCTTTATCTGACTCATACTAGACCTGATATTATGAATGCAGTTGGTCTTGTTGCTAGATTTCAAGCTGATCCTAGAGAATCTCATGTTGTAGTAGTCAAAAGAATTTTTAGATATCTGAAGGGAACATCTAATTATGGCTTATGGTATCCTAAGGGAGATGATTTCACTCTTCATACATATATAGATGCTGATTAGGTAGGAGATGTGGATGACAGGAAAGTACTAGTGGTGGTTCATTTTTCTTGGGTAAGAGGTTGGTTTCTTGGTTGAGCAAAAAGTAGGAGGCAATTTCTTTGTCTACTGTAGAGGTAGAGTATATATCAGTAGCAAGCAATTGTACTCAAGTTTTGTGGATGAAGCAAATGTTGAAGGATATCAGAATTGTGTTTAAAGAACCTGTTACAATCTTTTGTGATAATTCAAGTGCAATAAACATTTCAAAGAATCTAGTGTTGCATTCAAAGACAAAGCATATATCCATCAAGTTTCACTTTTTGAGAAAGAATGTAAATAAGAATGAAGTCAGATTGGAGTTTGTTTCTTCAAAGGATGAGATTGTGGATATCTTCACTAAGCCTCTACCTAAGGACACTTTTGAGTATCTCAGAGGGAAGCTAGGAGTGATCCCCCCTCATGTTCAAAACTAAGGTGCACTAGTGCGCATTAGTCTGATGGAACTCATAGTCATATCTTGTGATCCGGATTGATGGTAAGGGGATGCTACTCAGGGGGAGTAGTCAACATGTTCTGAGTTTAGTTTGGTCTTGTCTAAGAAATAAAAAGGTGAGAGATGATTGCAAATATGTGCCCTTTTCCATTGATGTCAAAGGGGGAGAGAAGTCATGTGAAAAACTTGGATGGAATTGAGTAGTTATTGGTGAAAGGGGGAGCAGTGAAGAAAGTGATTGCAGATGTGTTAAGAAAAAGGGGGAGAAGTTCTTGTTTTAATGGTTGAAACAATTTTTCACATCATATGTTGCCATTAATGACAAAGGGGGAGATTGTTGCAAATATTTGCCTAATCGGTGTTGTCATTGATGTCAACATATCCTTGTTGTCATTAGTGTCAACTATATCTTACTCTATTACTTGTTTATACTTGTATGTTGAGGATATTGAGAAAATTAGCCTCTCCAGAAGAAACAAGTGAGTTACATATCTCTCTATCAGAGACAACGAAGACAGTGCAGTTCAAGTGAAGTAGATTGCTCTGCACTCCCAGTGAAATCAAGATCAGATTCTACAAATTAAAGGGTTTGTAGAGGATTGTCTGAAGTTGCTTCAGTCAAGATTTGAGAGGTCCGCATGGAGAATTTGTGAAGTTATGGCCATCTAAGTAGAACCAGGTTTTGTAGTTGTTCAGAGGTGACAAAGTGATAGAAATTTGGTCTAGATTGATCCGCATTGGAATATTATGATTTGTAGATCTAGAGGTATGTTTAGGATGTTCGTGTGTATCCTCAACTCAAGTGGTTCATGGTTTGGAGGTTTGCAAGCAATCTTTCTAGTGTAACAATCATGACAGTTAGTGTTCTTGAGTTTTGGTATGAAGATGCAAGTGATTATGATGATTTGAGGTGGTACAGTTGCTCTTGGTGATTTCATTGTGCTTATGGAGATCTATGGGTCGTGTGCCTATTATGTTGGTGGTCCACATTGATAATTGATCTCGTAAGTTGAAGATTTCTCTTTGAGTGTTGTTGTTCTTTCCAGTCTTGGCCGACTAGATGCTTTGTGCATGTTGCGAATGATCTAAAAGAGGTTCTATGAAGAGTGGCATGTTGTTCAAAGAAGATTCAAGTCCCAGATATGTTTGGCTGACAATATAGTGATTTGCATTAAGTCAAGACAACCTTGATGTTCATTCTAAGGTTGATGAAGAGTATAAATACTTGTAGCTGAGTTGTGGAAAAGGTGTCCTTGTGCGAAAATGATAAGATCCTAAGAAAGGAAAAAGATAGAGCAGAGAAGAGGAAGACCATAAGAGGAAGAGTAGTAAAGATGAGGAGGTAGTAGAGAAGTGTTTGGGGGCAGAGCAAAAATATTGTGAGCTTCAACAGAACTAAATGGCATGAAGTAGATGTTGTTTCTCAGTTTAATCCTTCTGTATTAATCATACATTTATCTTGTAGGTAGCGAGACTCTTTTGAGTAGTGAGCTCTAGGCAGTGCACCCGAAGTCAAGTGCCTTCCCATTTTCTATTCTTTTAATAGAGAATAAATCTTGTGGCTTAAGCCCACTGTGGTTTTCCCTTAACTAGGTTTCCACATAAAAATCTTGGTGTTATGTGTGTTGATTATGTTTTTGCTCATGTGTTGTTGATTCATGCTTTCATATTTATATCATTAATCTATTAATAAGTGATAAAGAAGATAAATTGCAGCAAAAGACAAAGTTTTGAGACAATTGATTCACCCCCCCTCTTAGTTGTCTACCCTAATTTCAATAAAGGAGTACTACTTCACGTATGCTCTCCTCTTGCGCTTCATGCGATCTTGGGGATCAAAAGTGAGTTGTATCTTCTTCCTCTAAGGGGCTACCTTGGATTTTATCACCAAGGGGACGACCTCAAATGTGTGTTCTGGCACGAGATATAAACATTGTGAGAATTAAAAGACTCACTTCAAAGGAAGGACCCCTTCCACCTAAGTAAAAACCCTAAGATCCTCAGTCTGCCAAGACTTGTGTTTGGTTGGTGCTTGGTTGGATTGGGAAACCCCTATTCATAGATCATCATGTTGGCAGATGGTCAGCGCTCTCCATGGGATTCATGACATGGAACTGCCTCCCATGGATTCATTAACTCTGGTGCTTGTATTAGAAATTGGCAGATCGACCTTTTGGTTTAATGGCAATCGTGGGCCAACAATTGGTATTAGCGCCTATTTCCCAATATAGGCTTAATCAACTTGGGGAGGTCCTATAAGTGGCGTACTAGTCATGGGAAGTCAAGAAGGATTTTCAACATACAAGGCACCTTTATTTGATGGGTCTAATTATGCTTTCTAGAAGTATAGAATGGAGTCATATTTGTCTTCTTTGGGGTATGATGTGTATGCTGCCATAGAAAATGAGTATAAAGCCACAACTCCATCTACTCCTGATGAGAAGAATGCATATGAAAATAATGCTAAGGCCAAAAATGCAACATGTTGTGGTTTGTCAAATGAGATACTTGTCAAAAACATGGACTGCAAGTCAGCTAAACCCATATGGGATAAACTATCCAATATCTATCAAGGAGATGACAAAATCAAGGAGGCAAAGTTACAGTCTTACAGAGCAAAATTTAAAAGTCTCAAGATGAGTGATGATGAGAAGGTGGCTGATTATCTCCTGAGAGTTCAAGAGGTTGTTAATGCTATTAGGGGCTTGGGTGATACCTTAGAAGAAAAGGCTGTTTTAACAAAGGTTTTAAGGACTCTAACTCCTAAATATGAATCCAAAGTGTCTGTAGTAGAGGAGAGAGATTTGAACAAAGTGACCTTTGATGAACTTCATGGTACCTTCACAGCTTTTGAGATGAGGATATGTAGTGATACTCTTACAAGTAAAGAATCTACATTCAAATCAATTAGAAAAGAAAAGGAAGCAAAGGCTGATTCAAAAGAATTGGATGAGGATCAAGAATCTTCATTTGTTAGCAAACTGAAAAAGGGGTCAACTAGAAAATATAATGGTAAACTTCCATTTAAATGTTTTGGGTGTGGAAGAATATGACACTATGCTACAAATTGTCTATATAAAGATTTGGATATGAAAAAGAAAATAAGCCATAATTAAAGAAGAAACAGTTTCACTTCAAAAAGAAAAACAACTTCAAAAAGAAGAAGAGCTTGTTCATAAAAAATGCTTATATAATTGATAGTGATTCAGAGGAGTCACTTGAGGAAGGTGCAGAAACTTTGTTCATGGTTTTTATAAATGAAAATTAGAATAAAAAATGTGAAGATCAATTTGAAAATGAATAAGCAGTAGTTGATCTTGAAGGTGAATTGAAGCGTGCTCTTGGTATGGTCAAAAAGCTCAAGAAGGAGACAATTGCTCAAAGAAAGCAATTTCAAAAGGACAATGAAATTTTTATCAGTAAGGTTAGTGATTATGAAAAACAAATTGCAGACCTAAAACTGTGTCTTGAGGAGAGCAAAAGGGTTGTTGATGTTACAAGCAAGGAGCTAGATTCCAAAGTTAAAGAATGTCATGCTCTAAAAGCTGAAATTGTGACTCTAAGAAGAAGACTTGATATGTGCAGCAACAGTGATAAACTAGAAGACCTATTGGAAAAACAAAAAGGTTCAAAGACAAATCAGGTCTAGGGTTTGAGGAAGGACAATGCTCATACACCAATATTCCTCAACATGCTAACATCAACCACAAAAGTATTATAACAACAACAAACTTCAAAAGAAGTAATACTATTAGGTATAATATGCATTTCCTTGGTTACTATTTTAGTTGTAACAAGTATGGGCACAAAGCAAATGAGTGCAGGTCTAATTTTAGAAGAAGAGCAAATCTTTTGAGAAGAAATCCTTTTGAGTTCTTAAAAGGATTAAGATGCTTTAATTGCAAAAATTTTGGGCATATAGACAAATTTTGTAGACCTAATCTGCAAGTGCAGCAAACTAGGATGAATATTCTTTCCAAAAGGTACTCTTCAAATGCTAATAAGAAAATGCTTGTTTGGAAGCCTAAGATGATGAGGAAGAAAATTGAAGCTATGATTGTTCAAGCTACTTTTCATGCCAAAAAGAAGGATCGGTGGATTATAGATAGTGGTTGTTCTAATCATATGACAGGAGATAAAGGCAAATTCATCAAGTTTGAAGACCTTACTGAAGGATCAGTCATGTTTGGCAACAATGATTGTAGTTTGATCAAAGGAAAAGGTACTATTCTTTTAGATGATGAGACTCCATTACATGATGTTTATTATGTTGAAGGCCTGCAACATAATCTATTGAGTGTTAGTCAAATCTGTGATAATGGATTCAGTGCTGTATTTAATGCTCATGGTTGTGAGATCAAAAAGAAATCAGGAAAAGTTGTGGCAGCAAGATTAAGAACAAGTGGAAACATATATAATCTACATGAGACCGAAAATAGAAGTGCAGATGGACACATTTGCTTCATGGGTCAAATTGAGGAGATTTGGCTATGACATATGAGACTTGGCCATGTAAACTTTGATAATCTTGAGAGAATCAGCAAACATCAAAATGTAAGGAATATGCCTTACATCTCCAAACCAAATAATACAACTTGCAAAGAATGCCAATTTGGTAAGCAAACTAAGGTCACCTTCAAATCTAAAGAGTATACTTCTTCTAAGCCTCTACAACTTGTTCATTCAGACTTATGTGGTCCTACAAGGACTAAGGCTTTAGGTGTGAGAAATACTTTATGCTCTTTATTGATAACTTTTCTAGAATGACCTAGGTGACATTTTTGAGACACAAATCAGAAGCCTTTGATAGATTCAGGGTCTTTAAGAAGATGGTAGAGAAGGAATCTGATTTCAAACTCAAATGTCTAAGATCAGACAATGGTGGAGAGTATACATCTAAGGAGTTCATAGAGTATTGTGAGAAACATGGGATCAAAAGACAATTTTTTGCCCCTAGAACTCCACAACAAAATGGAGTAGCTGAAAGAAAGAACATGACTGTGAAGGAGATGGCAAGGACATTACTTCATGATGCTAATCTGCCCAATACTTATTTGAAGGAAGTTGTCCATACAACAGTATACACTGTAAATAGAGTTCAATTGAGGGTAAAATCTAACCATACTCCTTATGAATTATGGTATGGTAGGACAGCTAATGCTGGTTACTTTAAAAATTTTGGTAGTAAATGCTTTATCAAGAGAGATGGTGATAACTTGGGAAGTTTTGAGTCTAAGTGTGATGAGGGCATTTTTCTAGGCTATTCTACACATAGTAAAGCCTACAAATGTTTCAAGAAGAGACTCAAAAAGGTGATAGAAAGCACTAATGTAAAGGTGGATGAGAATTTGTAGCCATGTGTGCAGCTGATTGAAAACAAACAAGAAGAACATCATTCATAAAAGGAAGAGGAGGTTCAAGTGGAAGAAGAGACTCCTGAAAAGTCCATTGAAATCAAAGGTAAAACTCCTTCAAGAACATTGTAAAGAGATCATCTAAAAGAGCTGATAATAGGAGAAAAAGATGATGGCCTGTTAACAAGAAGAAGACTTGCTACTACAAGTAATCAAGCACATATGTGCTTAATATCAGAAATGGAACCAAAAACATATGTAGAGGCCAGCAAGGATGAATCTTAGATTAAAGCTATGGAAGAGGAATTGAATCAAATAGAGAAGAACAAGACATGGGTACTTGTACCTAGACCTAAAGCTAAAAATGTTATTGGTTCAAAATGGGTGTTTAGAAACATGCTTGATGACAAAGGTAAAGTTAATAGAAATAAATCTAGATTGGTTTGCAAAGGTTATTCTCAAATTTAAGGGATTGACTTTGATGAAACTTTTGCACCTGTGGCTAGATTAGAGGCAATAAGAATGTTCTTAGCCTTTGCAGTTTATAAGAATTTCAAGGTGTTCCAAATAGATGTCAAATCAACCTTTCTAAATGGTGATCTTGAAGAAGAAGTTTACATGGAGCAACCAAAAGGTTTTGAATGCAAAGATAAATCAGACCATGTATACAGATTGAAAAAGGCCTTGTATGGCTTGAAACAAGCCCTAAGAGCATGGTACTATAGGTTGGATAAGTACTTGCAAGAGCAAGGATTTACTAAAGAGGTGTTTGAATCCCTAAGACAGAGGCTTGGGGTTTTATCACTTTCCTCCCTTCAATGAGTTAATAATGATGTTGGATTCAGGGGGAGTAATTGGTTGTCTTTTGAAGTACTAAAATCCAATCATTTTGTAGTTTTTATTTTTTAAAAATTTTGGTGAGTTGTTGGGTAGTTCTTATAAGTTGTAGAGTTATTTTGCTTCATAATTTGGTGTGGCATTCAGGTTTGTCAATGTTGATATACTCGCAAGTGTCATGGTTGGAGCACAAGCCATTGTTGTGTCAATCATCAATTCAAACTTCTTTGTTTTCAGGTAGAAATTAGATTATGATGACTGTGTGACAGTCCTTATATTAGTTTTTTTTTCACAGTGGTATAATCACTTTATATTGGAGGCTTTTACAATAATTAGTTGTGTACTTCTTCTATAGGCAGTGTATCTTTTCAGTAGGTCATAATGGATAGTGATAGTATTGACAGTATGAAGATAGACAGGACAGTGTACTGTGAACAGAGAATAGTGACAGTGTTTGTATTCAGTGTATTCAGTCTTTATTTAGTGAAGACAATGTATGTTTGGACTATATTTCATCTTCTAAATCATATGAGATAGGGGGTCATCAAACATATGACAGAGGACAAAGTGTATTCAATTTTTATTCTATATATGTAGGTTCTTCAGTTTGAGGGCAGTATATTCTTCTCCATATATGCAAATATTTCCTTATAAATGTATTAAAGGGGAGTCTTTGTCATTGAGTGCCAAAAAGGGGGAGACAAATTGAAAAGGTGATTTGTTTGTTCATGGGTTGCTAATGGTCCTCAATGCCAATTGTTTTGACATCAATGCCAAAGACAAAGGTTGAGTTTTGTTAGGTCTGGCATGGTTGTCTTTTCATTGATGTCAAAATGGTATGATGTTTCATGCTTGACTGGACTTCATGGAGGCTTCATGTTCTTGTGCATTCATGTTGTTCATGGGAGTTCATTCTTATCTTCATGGTTGTCAAGTGACTTTTGCAGAGAAAGTAATGGGCAGTGTTGTGAAGTTGCAATATAGTGGCAGTTATAATGTGTAAGTGTTTTTCTTAAGGACTTCATTATGTTGGTTCATGATATTTGATGCTATGATGGTTTATAAGTTTCATTTCTCAGTCTAGGAGTGGTTTACATGCCTCTAAGATTAGTTGTGGGTTTTGTGATAAGAGACTGTTATAATGCTTTCATGATTTGGGGTTGAAGTATGCCAAGAAGTGTGTTAGAACATGACCTCAGTATAGTGGTTTAGTCTTGGTAAATGTGTTGATACTTGATGCCTCCATAGACAAAGTTCATGGTGTTAATATAGATGCAAAAATGGTAAGTGGTATTGTTGTTGTTTATATATGAACTGACGGTGAGTAAATTCTCTGCTTCTTCATGGAATCCTTCATATATCCAGCTTGCAGTGGAAACTATCTTGAATTATGATGTGGTTTCTTCGATCTTCACACCTCTTGTAAATAAGGTTTAAACCCCTAAAAAAACCCTAAGCTAAATGCTTCAAAGCATATTTTAGTATGTTCTATGACACCCGTCATGCACTTTAAGTCTTTTTGAGTGTTAACTGATTCAGCAGGTAAAAGGATGACTTAAGTTATTAACAAGGGTCTTTGTCTCATGGGGTGACCAGCCCCAACCACCTAGGGCCATTGGTGAGCGAAGGTAATTCAAAGTTGTTTTAATGTAGTTGGCGGGAGCTCTCATCAAATGGTCAAAGATTGAATAGTTCATGGTGTGAAAAAATGAATCAACGATTGCTTTTTAAAAAGTATTTGAATCCCAATAGTCATGGAAACTTGCTAAATTTGATGTGCTTTTGTTATAAAAGCCTAAAAAGACTATTTTTATTCCTTCTTTTAAGACAATGAGGGCCAATAAATTTTGTTCTAAGATTTATATGATGTTTTTGTGATTTATGATTATTGTTCTGTGGTTGCAGAGATGTTATCTACATGCAGATATAAGGATTATTAAATATATGAAGAGTATGATGGAGTCTAGACCAATTTGTGTTTGGAAGAGATGAGATGGCCAGTAAATTCTATAAAGGCTCAGTATGATAAATTTGGTGATGCTGGTTGGTGATTAGTATGCTTGAGAGACATATCTTCTCATAAGAAATACCATTAATTGAATGAGATCTAATTTTCTTTTGGAGACAATGAAATTGAAGGTTTCAAGATATTGATCATAGATATTGTGTTGTTCATGTGAGTAGTACCTGTTTAGAAGTTTGTGTCATGAGTATCATATGGAATTTATGATTCAGATGTTGAAATCCAGTTCTTGCAAGATTAAGTTTGATTGAATTATATTTGGAACAACATATTATGGAGCAGTATTTGAAGACCATTCGAGTGAATTCATAATTGAAGGCCATTCAGAGTTGTATTTGAAGATCAACTATTTGAAGACCAACAATTTGTCTATATAAATGAATTGTTTGTGCAGAGATTGACATGTGTATTAATAACCAAACCAAGAGTGCTAAGTTTGTAAATAATAAAGACTTTGTTGAGGTCAAGATTAAAGGAGAGATAAGGTTTTTGTAATGAAATGAATTAGGGAAACCCCCTAAATAATCTTGTTCTATTTCAAGGTGATTGTACAGGTCAGTGAGACCTTGTTTTGTCAGTGAGACACTTATCATCTAGTGAGGCCTTGTATATGTTGATTTTCATACTTAAGCCAGTGAGGCATTTTTGAGAGGTTTTTCTACCCCAGGAGGGTTTTCCCCTCATATAATCTTTTGTGTCTTGGTCTCATGTCTTATGTGAATTCATGGTTGAACATTTAATTTTTAACTCATCTCTTTGATAAATTTATTTGTCAAGTTTTGATAAGATCTAAAATCTTGTTTTAGATACAACACTGATTCACCCCCCCTCTCATTGTTGTTTGTACTCCTACACATCCCTCATACCTTGCATATATTGGGACACCCATTAGAAACCCATGAAGCCTAGTTAAGACCTTTAGCTATCATATCCTATGGTACATCACTGCAATAAGGGGAGAAGAGCTCATGCTATTACCTCCATTGGTTGAGATAGAATAAATCTTGGGCAAGACTTTAGAATCCAAGGTAAGGGGTGTAAGGTGGTACATGACCTTGCATTACCTATCTATCCTAACAATGATAGATGGTATCAAGGGGATGAAAATCACCATTATCTAATAGTGGGGATGGAAGTCGCACCTGAGTGAGTCCATGGGATATGACACTCCCACTTGAATAAATTTAGGTTGTTCATGTGCTTGATGTGTCTTCTTTGTTCAAAACCCATATAAGCCATTATTAGCTGCGAAGTAATTTGCATTCAATACCTTGTTGAGTCAAATAGCCATTATGTCCTTTTGTTTGCAAAGTCTCTTTCCAAGAAAATTATTTGACCTAAAAACATCATTCAAATTCACCAATCAAACAACTTTTTAGCACTTTAGTCAAGTCTATCAACACCTCTGGTCACTATCTCAATGACTTCAATTTCTGTCACAACATTGTTGGGCTCTATTTTAGCACCTCAGGACTCTGGATCAGTGCCTCTAGTCATTGTCTAAGTGCCCAAGGTCTTTGGATCAATGCCTTTGGTCACTGTCACAATGCTACAGTCTGATTTGTCAGTGCTCTTGTTACTGGAATGAGCACCTTTGTTTGACTAAGAACTATCATCACAATCTGACCATTTACCCAAGAATAATGATCAATACAAACTTGTCAAACCATAGAGATAGATCTTGTAACATGCAAATGCCTATTTTTGGCATCTTGCCAGATCTCGTTGTTCAAGATCATTGATTTTTACCAAATTTAGCCCTTCCAGTCTCTGCCTATCATCATCATCATCACTGTCAGCACCTAGGTCAAGCTTGTTAGCATTGTTAGTCTACTTGTCAATGCCTTAGGCTAATCTATTAGCGCCTCTGGTCCACCTGTCAGCACTTTTGGTCTATTTGTCAGTGCTTTGGGTTTCCCCTTTTGTGCTTAGGTTAGACCTATCAATGCTTTCATTTAAATTTGTAGTGCTTGTGCCTTAACTCTCAGCACTTGCAACTGATTTGTTAGCACCTACAGCTGGTTTGTCAGTGCCTTCATTTCCAGTATCAAACAATTGAACCTAGTGCAAAAATTAGGCTACCTTGTAGATTATGGAAAATTTTCAAAAGTGACCTAAAACAAAAAAAATCACTCACCTCATCCTCCACTTCACCAAAATTCATCCCTCTTTCAAAATCACCCCAAACCTCAATACCATCCATTTTCAATTTAACTCTAGGAAAATTTGATTTACCAATCCCATTTTGGACCTCCATATCAATTTTGCCCATAATCAAACTCTATCAAATCCTCAAAATCCACCAAAACAAACCTCATCATCTCATAACCAAATCAAATCTAATCCAATCATCCTTCAAATCAAAATTTAGCTAAAACTAAATCTAGATCTTATCTTTATCCCCTAATTTATATTAAGCTTAAGAACTTGTCTATCTTAAGTTTGTATAAATTAGCCTTATCAATCTTAGATAAATTGGCTTAGGAGCTTAGACTACTCCTATGTTTCTGGATTATAAGAATCCCATTTTACTTGGTGCGTCTTGTCTACCCCAAGTAAAATAATCCCATATCTCCCTTTTTCTTAGGCTCTTGTCTATCCTAAGTAAGAGGAGGTAAATCCTTTTTATCTCACAAGATCTAGATTTTTCAAGGCTTCTTTTGATTTGATATCCAAACTATCCTTTGATAAACCTTACCTAAGGTGTTATCAAAATCATCCTTTTATCATTAATTCCCATCCAAAATCAGCCCTTTGCCATCACCAACTCATCCTTTGTCTAGTCCACTTTGTCCAAACTTTTGGAAAACTAAACTCTTAAGGTCCAACATCTCTCATGAATATCCGTCATACAACATATCCACTCCAACATCAACTCAAATTCCCTTTTTGTATGTCACAAACAAGTTCACAAGATAGGAGAAGTTTTACCAAGAGAAGGAACCAAATAGACCATTTGGGATGCCTAGAACCAATGAAAACAATGTCATAATTAATCACTTTGGAGATAAAAAAATAACCATCTAATGATCATGACACTGATCAAGAGGTCATGGACTTCACACAAGACCCCACTTCTATGGACTTATTGGACCAAGTCCTAAAATCTGATCCCAATAGATATTTAGACTTCTTGCTTCAAAATGGTGCCATAGTATGAACCCAACCACCCACTAACACATATCAATGGTGCCTAGAACCAATGAAAAAATGTCATAATTGATCACTTCAAAGATCAAAAACAACCATCCAATGATCACGAAACCGATCAAGAATTCATGGACTTCACACAAGATCCTACTTCTATGGATTTATTGGACCAAGTCCTAAAATTTGATGCTAGTAGATATTTGGACTTCTTGCTTTGAAATGGTGCCATAGTATCAACACAACCACCCACTAACACATCTCAACCATCCTCAATGTACCCAACACATCTACACCATCCACATCAACCTCAACATCAATTCCCACATCAGTGCCTACATCAACCATATCCACGTCCATTCCACAAATCACCCTTAACATCCCAAACAAAACCACCTACACAAGTGCTTCCACTAGTGTACCCCAACTTGACCCAAATACCATCACTTTCATATCCCAGATTCTCTCTCAACTTCCAAACAATACATTTAACAACCTCAACCACAATTCACAAACATCTGCTTTCACTTCCACATACACACAACTACCCATTTCAAAACCACCTACATCATCCTCCACTCAAAACACTAATCAAACATTTCTACAACTTCTTCAACTCCCACATCAACAACAACAAAACCAAAACCAACTACAACAACAAATTTTGCCCAACATCCTTCAACAATTTATCACCCAACAAGAACAACAACCACACGATTTCCTCCAACACTTCATTAATCAACAACAAACCAACATACCAAAACCACCTACCATGGACTTATCACAAGTCATCCAAAATTTGATGCAAAATGTAGACGACATACAACAAGGGCACAAAAGGATACAATACTCCTTTGGGGATATTTTTCCATATCTTTTTGATCACTCTCTCAACATGCCACCCTTTCCCAAGAACTTTGAAACACCAAAATTTGACAAATACAAAGGGTAAGGATATCCTTGATAACACCTCAAGGAATTTTACATTGCTTATCTAGAAGTATCTTATGATGACACTTATCTCATGAGGATTTTCCCTCAGAGATTAGGAGGACAAGCTACCAAATGGTTTGCACACCTTCCCCTAGAATCAAAACATTTCACAAACTTGTAGAAAAATTTGTTAATCAGTTCTCCTATAACTTCGAACATGAAGCATCAATGACAGACCTATGCAATACAAAATAAAAGAACAGGGGAAACCTTTGCTGCCTTCCTGAAATGATGGAGAAGTCTTGCAAGAAAACTTCCATTGCCCATCCCTAAGAAACAATTAGTCAACATGTTTGTCACAAATCTCAACCAATAAATGGGCTTCCACCTCCAAATACAATGTGCCTCATCGTTTGAAGAATTCATTGACAAAGGCACTGCCATCGAAAGAGCACTTACTACAAAAGGATCTATCAAGATCTATAGAGATAATAATGACAATAAGGCAAACAATAAGGTTAAACATAGCACTAATAAAACCACCAACAACAATAACAATAACCGATCCTATGAAAAACCCCATATTTGGGGCAAAAACAAAAATACTCTTAACGATGGTGTAATTGATATAAAAAATGTGCAAAACATACAAACTCCCACGCCATCTAATCTATCCACAAGAAATAATAATGTCAGTATTCCTAGGGGTCAACCAAGAAAAAACAACACACCAAAATGAAAGTTTACACCTTTGGGGAACCCATTGAAAATATTTTAAGCAACTTGGTCAAAGCTAACTTGATCCAATTGCCCACCATTCGACCATATGATGACAATCAATTTAAACCTTCTTGGTTTAAAAAAATAACTATTGTGAATACCATAGGGTGAAAGGGAATAAAAAATCCAATTGTATGTGGTTGAAGAATTGCATACAAGACCTTGTAGATCGTGGCAATATAACAATTGATGAACCTCCCAAAAGGTCGCCCAACAAAAAATTATCCACTTCCCATCCAAAAGAAGGGAAATGCCTCTAATTTGAACCGAGCATACAACATCATTTTGCTTCCCTTCTCTTTTGGTTCTATTGTTGGTCGAATAGATGAATGCCATAATCGCATAGCTACCATCACCATCAAAGCCAAAGCTCTTGATTGTGTTGTCACCACTCACCATGGTTGCATCACTATCTGAGGAGCTGTATCCAAAGATCCACCCACCAATATCCCTTCTTCAAGCAACACGTCCTCTGACAAGTACAACCTTCTTGACTACCTTGGCAAAACCCCTGCACAAATATCCATCTTAGAGCTGCTCTGTACATCACCTCTCCATATAGAGGTTCTCAAAAAAGCATTGATGGAAGTTTGATTACCTAATGACCTTAATGTGAACCAATTTTAAGCCATCGTTGGACACTTGTCCTCACCACACAACCTAACTTTCTCTGAACAAGACCTATCCACATCCAATACATCTCACAATGAATCTTTACATATCAAATTCTACATCCACAAACATATCATTAAGCAAGTCTTGATAGATGGTGGCTCTAGCCTAAAACTTTACACTCTAAAGTTAATAAAACACTTGGGATATTTTGATGAAGTTGTGGACTCATGTAAAAGTATAACCATTAAAGGCTATGATGACACAGAAAGTCAATCTCAATGAAATATCAAACTCCCAATTCAGGTTGGACAAATGATTCTAGAAACAACAGACCAAGTACTTGATCTTGATCTCTCCTACAACATTCTACTCGGTCATCCATGCATCCATGCCATGCAAGCTGTTCCATCCACTTTCCACCAATGCCTCAAGTTTCCATACAATGGGACCGAAGTCACCATATATGCCATGTTGCAAGTATGGGCCTAACCTTTGTTGTCATTGATGTCAACATACTCTTGTTGCATTAATGATAAGGATTGGATGAACTGTTTGTTGAGGATATTGAGAAAATTGGTCATATCAGGAACATAGAAGAACAGTGAAGACAGTAAGGTCAAAGTCCAAGATAAGATGAGGATCAGAGGATGCGGTTTAAAGGGTTTGTATATATATGTCTTAAGGTGATCCAGTAGAGATTTCAGTGGTCCACATGAAGATCTGAAGAAGTTGTGGCCACTCAAGTAAAACTGGTTCTGGTAGGTGTTCAGAGGTGACAGAGTGATACAGACAGGTCCGGTGAGATCCGAAAATGCATTATCCTATTCTGCAGATTTGAGGGAGTGTTAAGGAAGTCTTTTTGAAGTGTTAACTTGATTGGTTCGTGGTTTGAAGGTCCCCAAGCATCTATTCCTTTGTAACAGTGATGACAGACTGTGTTCTTGAGTTTCTGGATGAAGGAGAGAAGGATTTCAGTAAGCAGATGAAGTGTGGATGTTCTTGGTGATTCAGGCAAGCTTGTGGAGGTCTTTGGATCATGGCTAGTTCGTGTTGGTGGTCTGCATTGGAGTTGGAGCTCGCAATTGAAGAATAACTTCCAGATGATGGTGTTCTTCCTAAGACTAGCCGACCAGATGAGTTACACATCTTGCAGATGTTCTTGTAGATGTTTTCCGACTTAGATGATTATTCCTAAGTTGATGTCTTGTATAAATAAGGGATTGCGAAGTTATTTCAAAGGTGTCCTTGTGGAGACTAGCTGACTGGATGAGTTACACATCTTGCGGATGTTTCTTGTAGATGTTTGCCAACTTAGATGATTATTCCTAAGTTGATGTCTTGTATAAATAAGGGATTGCGAAATCATTTCAAAGGTGTCCTTGAGGAGATGAGTATGTGGTAGCGAGGAGGAGAGCGAAAGACAGAGAAGAAGTATTGGGCTTAAATGGAACTGATTCAAGCATGGTGAAGATGCTATTCTCCAGTTCATGTATGTGATACTTATTATTTTGTAGACAGTGAGCCTCTTGTGAGTAGTGTGCTCGAGTAGTGAGCCCTAATTAGCATGTGCCATTTTTTTCTTTCTATTCTTCTAACAGAGAATACAATCTTGGGTTGATCACCCTGTGGTTTTTCCCTTAACTGGGTTTTCCACATCAAAATCTTGGTGTCTAATGTGTTGATGTGTTGTTGCTCTTGGTTTAGTGCATTATGTTTCCATGATTGAATTGTTATTATGCTACTGAATTACAAAGTGAATTTAAGTGTGTAAATTGGAAGAAAGTTTTGGACAACTGATTCACCCCCCCTCTCAGTTGTCTATCCTGAATCTAACATGTCGATCCTTGTCCTTTCCAATACTACAACTTCTTGGAAGGACACAATAAAACTTTTTGTCCCTACAATAACACCATGAAACACTCCATATCCTACATTCACCCATCCAACATTGCATCCGCTTCCCAATCACCACCCATCATCCCTAAGATCAAGATCAAAGTGACATGGGGTGTGGAGAGTATGACCTACATAATGCAATTTATTTAGGGAAACTTCCACTATCCCCTAAAGCATTTGGCAAACCAAGATCTAATGTAGTATCCATGGTCATCATCAAATGTAAACCATCACCAACCTTTGAGCAAAAAAAAATGATGGAGCAAGATGTTCTTGAAGATATATCCTCCAGCTATACAAAGAAAAAGAAGACAAAGTTCCTGTTATACCAGTAGAAAAATATGGAAAAGGTCTTAACATTGTGAAGGGCATGGGCTATAAAGGACAAGGTGGTCTAGGACTTCATAGACAAGGAATTGTTACACATATGGTTTCTAGGGTTTGCATTGATGTCAACACTATCACTAGGTTATCATTAATGTCAACACTATCATGGAGTTGTGATGGTATTCATGGTTGGATGTCATGCTAAATGTAATGTGGATTATTGAAGTTCATGGTTGGATGTCATGTTGAATGTAATGTGGATTATTGAAGTTCATGGTTGGATTTCATGCCTTGATCAATGAGGAGTTGAGTATGGAGACATATTAATATGGGAATTAGAAGCACAAAGATGATTAGATGTATTGATGATGTTACTGATGACCTAATCCAAGTTTCATGATGATTGGATCACCGGAAGAGTGTTTTTGGTGCAGGAGCACCTACCTGACAGCTGGCCTCCATGAGGCAGTTAGTTTGTTTTGAGTCTTGTTAATGTTTCCAAGAAGGTCTGATAAGACCAATGCATGTAATAAGGTCATGTTGACCATGCTTTACTATTTTTAGCTAGTTTGCTAAGACAGCTGTTATGCTGTAGGTTCGGTGGGATCTCCCAGCCGCCTGGAGAGATTTCCCAGCCGCTTGGAGTCGAGTCAGTAGTACTCACAAGAGATCCTATTTATGCATGAGGATCGGTTGGTTTTAGACATAGTATTGCATTGAGCAGAGAAGTTAGATTGCAGAGAGTGAGACTGAGTATTGTATTGCATCTTTTGAAATCAATAAAGATCCTATTTGTGTTCATTTTCTGTTTGATCTCCATTGTGTAATCGAGTTGCTGTTTTGGTGGTTTCATGGATTCGTTGATCCATTCCACCGGTTGATTCGTCAAATCGGTGGAATGGCCATGTATAGTAGGTTAGGGTTTAGTTTGCATTTTGTGTTTGTTCATGTGCATGTTTGCAGGATCGCGATCGAGAGGTGTTGAGAACCCTAGCATGGGTATGTGCTAGGTCGTGTTAGTTGTTAGAGTCTGGAAGATCACCCTGAAAGCAGATCGGGTCATCCCAGGAGGTTCGGCGGATCAAAATTTGCTAAGTTTGGAGAATCCATCACAACGGCATCATCAGGATATTTCTGTGTATATCCTGCAGTTACTTCGGGTGTCATCCGAGTAAGTGGAGATGAGCATGATGCAGTCGATTGCATAAAGTGAATGTGTTTTGGGGTGATCATCATCAGGTGTTGCCGAGGAGGAGTGTATCGGCATAAAGTAGAAGATCGGGTTGATAAAACCATCGCGGGCCGATAATGTTAAGTTTGGCCGATAGTCAGATATGATGATGCTGCTGACAGGCGAAAGGGCGAAGGTTTGTCTGCAGGAGGATATCGGTCGGCAGAGTAAATATGATGATGCTGACAGTGTTAAGGGAAATATGATGATGATGATGAAGGGTTGCGGACATCCATGCTGTATGTCAAGGTTTTAGTGTGGATGCCTCTGCATCATAGGTAGAGTTGATTCTGTCACCGAAAGGACAGAGGTAGAGGAGTGAGAGGTTGACAAAATGCCTCCAAAAGGTAGTGGTACTGCAAGGGAATTGCAGGAGATGAAGGAAAAACATGCCAGAGAGATGAGGAAGATGAAGGAGCTTGCTGAAGCACTTCAAGCCAGGATTGTAGCCCTGGAAAAGAACAAAAAGAGGGAAGTGGAAGACAGTGAGTCTGAAGAGGATGAAGATACTGTTGAAGAGTATGAAGAGGTAGCTGAAGATCTGGATGCTGAAGACCAGAGATTTGCAAAACTATTAAAGGCAGTGCAGAGTGATAAACCTAAGGTAAAGGTTGATGTTTCCAAGTATAATAGAAGTTTGAATGAAGATGAGTTACTGGATTGGATTGCTGCACTTGATAATCACTTTGAATGTGAAGATGTTGCTGAGGATCAGAAGGTAAAGATTGCAAAGACCAAGTTAGGAGGTCATGCTTTGGTATGGTGGGATTATGTACAATCCGAGAGAAGGAAACAAGGGAAGTCAAAGATCACTTCATGGGATAAAATGGTAGCAAGGATCAAAGGTAAATTCTTGCCTAGGGATTATGAAATTCAGATGTTTAAGAAGCTGCAATTTTTAAGGCAGAAGGAAATGGATGTGAAGGCATATACTGAGGAGTTTTATAAGTTGAGTATGAGATCTGGTCATCATGAGAATGAGGTAGAAAAGGTGGCTAGGTACTTGGCTGGTTTGAGATTGAACATACAGGATGAGTTAGTTTTAGCTAACCCTAAGAATGTGGAGGATTGTTATCAAATGGCAATCAGGATTGAAGAAAAGATGAATAGAGGACAAGATAAGTCAATGAGAGGAAGAGGCAGCAATATGAGGGGAAGAGGAGCAGCCCCTACAACAAGGCAAACCAATGAGGGTCAAGAAGACACTGGTAAAGGACAGGGACAATCTGATTTCAGAGGTGGATGGAAAGGTAATAGAGGCAGATTTGGAGGTGGTAGAGGTTCTACTACATTTTCAGGAAAATGTTATACCTGTGGTGAGTTTGGTCATCCATTTTTCAAATGTCCAGAAAGCAAAGGTTCATCATCCAGAAATGATAGAACGAATGACAAGAGAGTACAACTTGTGCAAGAAGAGAAAGTAGAGCAAAGTGTGCAGAGTTCAAACACTTATCAAAGAGATAGGGAGCCTGACGGTTATGGATATCCTGAGGAGGGAGAAGCATTGATGCTTAGGAGAATTAGTTTACAGGCATCAAAGGATATGATGCAAAGAAGAGCTCTTTTCAAGACCACATGCAAGAGCAAAGGTAAAGTATGTAAGGTTGTCATTGATACTGGTTCAACAGATAACATGGTATCTCAGGAAATGGTGGATAAACTAAATTTGGAAAGGATTCCACATCAACACCCTTACAAGGCATCTTGGGTGAGTGATAGTCAATCACTTTTTGTCTATGAACAGGCATATGTGGATTTTCAGATTGGAGCATATCATGATAGAGTTTTGTGTGACATTTTGCCCATGGAATGTTGTCACCTACTGTTGGGTAGACCATGGCAATTTGATAGGAGGGTACTGTATGATGGGTATGCTAATACCTACACCATCAAGAAAGATGGGAAGACTATTATGTTGATGCCATTACAGGAAGCAGCTGCAGCACAGGGGGCAGCCAAAATCATTTTAGTGGGAAAGAAGGAGTTTGTGCAGATGCCTATAGGAGCAGGCATAAAGGCAGTTGAGGACACTGCAGGGAAAGGAGTTGTTAAGGACAACAGGTTGAAGAAAGTTACAGTTTTGACTGACAGAGGTCAGCAGCAGGTGCAGAAACAGGTTTGCAAACAGCAACCAGTTGAGAGGAATGACAAGGATGTTGTCATGGTTGGGACTATTGTTTGTCCTATAAAGGTTGCAAGGAAGATAGAGTTGAACATGGCAGAAGTTCAAGAGGCAGTTCAGACAGAGGTTCTGGTTAGACAACCTGACAAACACAAGGTATGTGTGAGAAAGGCCTACATTGACAGGCATGAGGATTTACTTGCAAGAAAGCAAGTCACAGTTTAGAAGTCTTGGAGCAGCCAAGAGACAACAGAGGACAAAGCTGGAACAGGTCAGAACACTGACATGACAAAGTGTAAAGGTGGAGGACTTCCACAACTAAACTCATGGGACATGAGTTCTTTTTTGTTGGGGAGTATGGTGCAGGAGCACCTACCTGACAGCTGGCCTCCATGAGGCAGTTAGTTTGTTTTGAGTCTTGTTAATGTTTCCAAGAAGGTCTAATAAGACCAATGCATGTAATAAGGTCATGTTGACCATGCTTTACTATTTTTAGCTAGTTTGCTAAGATAGCTGTTATGCTGTAGGTCCGGTGGGATCTCCCAGCCGCCTGGAGAGATTTCCCAGCCACTTGGAGTCGGGTCAGTAGTACTCGCAAGAGATCCTATTTATGCATGAGGATCGGTTGGTTTTAGACATAGTATTGCATTGAGCAGAGAAGTTAGATTGCAGAGAGTGAGACTGAGTATTGTATTGCATCTTTTGAAATCAATAAAGATCCTGTTTGTGTTCATTTTCTGTTTGATCTCCATTGTGTAATCGAGTTGCTGTTTTGGTGGTTTCATGGATTCGCTGACCCATTCCACCGGTTGATTCGTCGAATCGGTGGAATGGCCATGTACAGTAGGTTAGGGTTTAGTTTGCATTTTGTGTTTGTTCATGTGCATGTTTGCAGGATCGCGATCGAGAGGTGTTGAGAACCCTAGCATGGGTATGTGCTAGGTCGTGTTAGTTGTTAGAGTCTGGAAGATCACCCTGAAAGCAGATCGGGTCATCCCAGGAGGTTCGGCGGATCAAAATTCGCTAAGTTTGGAGAATCCATCGCAACGGCATCATCAGGATATTTCTGTGTATATCCTGCAGTTACTTCGGGCGTCATCCGAGTAAGTGGAGATGAGCATGATGCAGTCGATTGCATAAAGTGAATGTGTTTTGGGGTGATCATCATCAGGTGTTGCCGAGGAGGAGTGTATCGGCATAAAGTAGAAGATCGGGTTGATAAAACCATCGCGGGCTGATAGTGTTAAGTTTGGCCGATAGTCGGATATGATGATGCTGCTGACAGGCGAAAGGGCGAAGGTTTGTCTGCAGGAGGATATCGGTCGGCAGAGTAAATATGATGATGCTGACAGTGTTAAGGGAAATATGATGATGATGATGAAGGGTTGCGGACATCCATGCTGTATGTCAAGGTTTTAGTGTGGATGCCTCTGCATCAGTTTTGCAGTTTGAAGGCAGGGTTGAAGACAACTACTAAATGACAATAGAATGCTCTGCATTCCTCTACATTTGTAGATATGGTCATGCAATTTTGGAACTATGTTATGTGTGCAGTGAAGGTAATAATTCCAAAGTTTTAGATCATGTCCTTTTGCTATGAAAATTATTACTGATAGAGTACCAACATGTGTTCTGGCAGAGTAAGCTAGTGTTGAAGGCCTGTTGGAATGTTCTACATTCCTCTAGAAATGAATGGTTTCCCTTGAGGTTTTGAGGACATGTTTATGGATGTGTATTACATGCTCCCTTGCAATTTTAGGGTTCTTGGTGGTCCGCAACTTAGTTTTTCAAATGACAACATGTTGCAGTGTGTTCTGGATGACTTATTGTTCCCAGAGTTCATCATTAAAAATGTGTAGCACAAATATTTGATGTGTGGAGGTAAAGGAGTGTTTAGAGATGTTGTATGAGTCATGTGGACTCATCTAGCAGAGTTTCATGAAGATCTCTCTTGTTTGCAATACCAAACAAGGTTTCCAAGTTGTTGTGGCCGTTATGCTTCAAGCTTTCATATGTTTTCAAATGAGCGGAGTGTACAAATGTAATTCCTTGGTGTTTGAAGTTGTGAAGGATGTTTTGGACCTGGTTAAGCAAGTGTTGGTGTCTACAAGGCATGGGTTTTTTTCCAGTGTAATGTGTAGCTGTGTTTAGGACCTATCTTCTACACATGTCATGTTGTATATTGTTTGGCCAACTTGTAAATGTATCTTTCATATTTTCTCTAGCCGACAAGCAATGTAATCAATGTAATATCATGTATAAATTGTAAATCAAAGTGAGTAAACAATTTATGATTGCAAGGTGAATGATAAGGCTCGCGTGCAAGATAAGGAGTAGAACGTACGCATTTTGATATGCAAGTGAAGGAGAAAGAGCAGAAGTTGTAGATGCTGTCTTGATTTATCTTGAAGACTTAAATGTGATAGTGATCAAGTATAGAGTGTGTCTACCTAATTTGATCATTAGAAGGAAGTGTGAAGAGGCAGAAGTGCAATCATCAAAGGTGTTCAAGTTTCAATGTCAATTTTCAGACAGTAAAAGAACTATCATATTGTAATCTTTTGTGTGTTCTCAATTTAGGGAGTAGTAGCTTCCTTGGGAGTGACCCTAAAGCAAAGTCTTTAGGGAGTAGATGCTTCCTTGGGAGTGACCCTAAATCAAAGTCATCAAGGAGTAGTAGCTTCCTTGGGTTGTAACCCTAAAACAAAGTTATTATTTTGAGCTTCATATATTGTGAGTTAATCCTCACCGTGGTTTTTCCCTTCTAGGGTTTTCCACTTATATCTAGTGTTATGTGTTGATATGCATTGTGTTAATCTTTCATTCTTATGTTGATGCTATAATGCTTAAGTTTTAATCTACTCCGGAGAAGTTAAAGTTTATTTAGATACTGATTCACCCTCATCCCTCTCAGTATCCTTGTGTGTTTAACAATTGGTATTAGAGCCAAGTTCCTCTGAGGGAAGCTTAACTGCTTGAGGAAGGTCCAGGATGGCACAAAATGGATCCAAAAAGATACCTAGGTTTGATGGAACAAATTATGCTTTTTCGAAGCTAAGGATGGAAACCTATATTAATTCTCTGGGGTGTGGTGTTTGGGACTCTATCAAGTCTAGTTACAAAGTTCCTGCTGCTATTCCTATAGATGCAAATGAAGTCAAGTTGTATGATAACAATGCCAAGGCAATGTTTCCTATTATGAGTGGGTTAGCTGATTTAGAATGTTCAAAGGTAATGAGTTGCAGTTTTGATAAAGAAGTTTGGGTTAAACTTGAAACCATTTATGAAGGAGATAATAAATTAAAGAAAGCCAAGATGTAGATCTTCAAGAGCAGATTTGAGAACCTAAAAATGTAAGAGGATGGAGACATTGTTGGATATATGCTCTGGGTTAATGAAGTGGTTAATGACATCACAGGTCTTGGTGGAGAAGTGAAAGAAGATGACATTGTGAAAAAGGTTCTGAGATCTCTTCCCAAATCTTGCAGTCATAAGGTATCTGCTATTGAGGAGAACATTGCAGACTTAGATACATACATTGTAGACAAATTGTTTGGTTTCCTTATTGCCTTTGAAATGAGAGAGTTTGGCAGTGATGCTCCAAAGAAAGAAGCTACTTTCAAAGTTAGTATGAAGACAAAGGAAGAAGTTGCTAATGAAGATGAGAGCTCTGATGAAGTTGAAGGAAATTTTGTGAGAAAGATGAAGAAAGGAACTAGAAAATACAAAGGTAAGTTACCCTTCAAATGTTTCAATTGTAGAAAGGTTGGTCACTTTGCTTCTAAATGCCCTTTTAAAGAATCAAGGGGTAGTAACAAAAGAGACAAGTTTAAGAGAAGTTTGTATTCCATAGAGAGCAGTTATTCTTTAGAAGATGAGGATCATGATGATTCAAATGATGAAACATTTTTCATGGCCCTGAGTGTTGGTGACAAAAAGGATAATGCTAGAAAATGTGAGAAGACTGATGCCTTGCAAAACAATGAAAGATCAATGGTTGTATGGATTTTCTTTCATGCAAGAGAAGAATCCAAGGCTTGGGTAATTGAAAATGGATGCTTAAATCATATGATTGGTGACAAGGAGAAGTTTATCAGCCTTGAGAAGTGGGATGGTGGTGCTGTCAAATTTGGTGGTGATGAGTCAGCTCAAACCTTTTGAATAGGTGCTATAACTATTCATAGGAAGAGTAGGATTGAGGATGTCCTCTATGTTAAAGGGTTAAAACACAATCTTCTGAGTGTCAGTGAAATGTGTAGCAAGGGTTATAATCTCACCTTTCATGCCAAAGGTTGTGAAATCATGAAGGCAGGGTTTAGAAAACTAGTTGCAAAAGGTACCAAAACATATGGTGATATCTATCATCTGAAGGAGGTAAATGGAAGAACATGTTTGTTGGCTCAGTCCAGTGAGTGTTGGATGTGGCACAAAGAATGTGATATAACAATTTTGATAATATGGTAAAGATCAGTTCTATTCATGCAGTGAGAGACATGCCCAAGATAATCAAGCCTACAAACACAATATGTAGAGAATGTCAAATGGGAAAGTAGACAAAGACAAGTTTCAAAAGCAAGAAGTATTCCACTTCAAAGCCATTGGAGCTAATTCACACCGATCTATGTGGTCGTACAAGAGTAAAAAGTCAACAAGGTGAGAGATACTTTATGTTGTTTATTAATGATTATTCCAGAATGACTTGGGTTGCTTTCTTAAGAGAAAAATTAGATGCCCTTGATAAATTTAAAGTGTTCAAAGCTATGGTTGAGAATGAAGTAGAAGCTAAGATCAAATGCTTGAGGTTTGATAGAGGAGGTGAGTTTACATCAAATGAACTTGAAATATTTTGTGAAGATCATGGTATTAGGAAACATCTGTTAGCTCCTAGGACCCCTTAGCAAAATGGGGTAGTGCAAAGGAAGAACAAGATTGTGCAAGAGATGTCTAGGGCAATGATGAAAGATACAGTTTTGCCTAATATGTAATTGAAGGAAGCAATTCACACTGGTGTCTATCTAATTAGTAGAGTGCAACTAAGGGGCAAAAACACTAAGACCCCTTATGAACTTTGGTATGGAAGACCTGCCACTGTCAGATACTTCAGAATCTTTGGCAGCAAATGTTATATCAGAAGAGATGAAGAAGACCTAGGAAAGTTTGATTCAAGAAGTGATGAAGGAATCTTTCTTGGCTACTCAACCAAAAGCAAGGCTTATAGATGCTACACCCAGAGGTTGGGAAAGATGATTGAAAGCACAAATTTCAAGGTAGATGAAGACCTATATCAAATCTCACAAGAATCAAAGGATTTTGAATTTGATATCTTTCCATGCATTGAAGATGAAGATGAAGAAGAAGAAGTGAAAGAAGAAAAGAAAGAAGAACTAGAGCAAGTATATAAGACTCAAACAAAGTATGTTTAGAAGAACCACTTACAAGATCAAATCATTGGAGATAATAATGAAGGTTTGCTAACAAGGAGAAAGTCTACTAAGACACATGAGCAAGTAAACTTGTGTTTATTATCAAAAGTAGAACCTAAAACATTTGTTGATGCTAGCAAAGATGATGGATGGATAAAGGCAATGGAAGAATAATTAAATCAGATTGAGAAGAGTCAAACATGGGAATTGGTTCCCAGACCAGCCAATAAAATTGTTATAGGAGTAAAGTGGGTGTTCTGGGACAAGCTGAATGAAGAAGGTGAAGTTATAAGGAATAAAGCAAGATTGGTATGCAAATGATACACACAAGTTGAAGGCATTGACTTTGAGGAAAATTTTTCTCCGGTAGATAGGATGGAGGCAATCAAGATGTTCCTTGCTCTTTCTACTCATAAGGACTTCAAGGTATATCAGATGGATGTTAAGTCAACATTTATGAATGTAGATCTAGAGGAAGAGGTTTATATTGAGCAACAGGATGGTTTCTAGATATTAGAAGAACCGGACATGGTATGCAGACTCAAAAAGGATTTGTATGGTCTCAAGAAAGCACCTAAGGCTTGGTATGTTAGGTTAGACAAGCACTTACTTCAAGAGGGATTCAAGAAAGGTACTACAAATAGCACTATTTATATCAAGGAAGAAGAAGATAAGATTTTGACAGTTGTAGTATATGTTGATGACATCATCTTTGGTGGAGATGATGATATGTGCAAGAGTTTTACAGAGGAGATGCAAAAAGGATTTGAGATGTCTATGATTAGTGAGATGTGTTTCTTCCTTGGACTTCAAATTTCTCAGCTAGATGGTGGTATCTTTATTTCTCAAGCTAAGTATGTCAAAGAATTGTTGAAGAAGTTTGGTATGGAGGATTCAAAACTAGTGAGTACTCGCATGGTCACTGAATGTCACTTAAGCAAAGATGATAAGTCTTCAGAGGTGGATCAGACTGTCTATAGATCTATGATTGGAGGATTGTTGTACCTAATTTCTTCTAGACCTGATATTATGCATGCAATATGTGTGGTTCCCAGATATCAAGCCAATCCCAAGAAAACACATGAGAAGGCAGTGAAAAGGATATTTAAATACTTGAAAGGAACTTTGGATTATGGCTTATGGTATCCAAGAGGTAATGACTTTGATTTAAATGCCTACATTGATGCTGATTGGGCATGTTGTGTTGATGATATAAGTACAAGTGGAGGTGTTTTGTTCTTAGGAAGCATACTAGTTTCATGGTAGAGCAAGAAGCAAGATTCAGTGTCCTTATCTACTGTAAATGTAGAGTACGTTGCAGCAACATGTTGTTGTACACAAGTGTTGTGGATGAATCAAACCCTAAAGGATATCAAGGTATTCTATGATGAGCCTATTCCTATTTTGTGTGACAATACAAGTGCCATCAATATTTTGAAGAATCTAGTGATGCATTCTAGAACCAAGCATATAGAAATTAGGTATCACTTTTTGAGAGAGAAGGTGGCAGATAAGGAAGTGAAGTTGAAATATATTCCAACAAAGGATCAGATTGTAGATATTTTCACAAAGGCTCTTGCAAAGGACACCTTTGAGGATCTTCGACAGAGGTTAGGGGTAATTTTCCCTCCTCCTTCTTTCTAGATACATAGTGGTGCATCTGTCCAGGGGGAGTTCATGTTATATATGTTTCCTGGACTGATGGTGGCTACCTCTCAGGGGGAGTAGGTAGTGGTTGTTGATGATAAGGGGAGTTTGTTTACTGCAAGAAGTCATGCTCTAAGAAAGAATCTGTAGGTATGTGGTCATTGATGAGTAGGTAGTGGTTTCCCTTTGTCCTTGATGTCAAAGGGGGAGAGAAGTAGAGATGTGTTTCTATCAATGCCAAAGGGGGAGATTGTTACACATATGGTTCCTAGGGTTTTCATTGATGTCAACACTATCATAGAGGTGTGATGGTTTTCATGGTTGGATGTCATGTTGAATGTAATGTGGATTATTGAAGTTCATGGTTGGATGCCATGTTGAAGGTAATGTGGATTACTAAAATTCATGGTTGGATGTCATGCCTTGATCAATGAAGAGTTGAGCATGAAGACATTTTAATATGGGAATTAGAAGCACAAAGATGATTAGATGTGTTGCTGATGTTATTGATGGCCTAATCCAAGTTTCATGATGATTGGATCACCAGAAGAGTGTTTTGTAGTTTGAAGACAGGGTTGTAGACAACTACTATATGGCAATAGAATGCTCTGCATTATTTTGCATTTGTAGATATGGCCATGTGGTTCTAGAACTATGTTATGGGTGTAGTGAGGTAATAATTCCAAAGTTTCAGATCATTTGTCCTTCCACTATGAAATTTATTAATGACAGAGTACTGGCATGTGTTTTGGCAGAGTAAGCTAGTGTTGAAGGCCTATTGGAATGGTTGCCCTTTCAGTTTTGAGGACATGTTTATGGATGTGTATTACATGCTTCCTTGCAGTTCAAGGTTCTTGGTGGTCTGCAACTCATTTTTTGAAATGACAACACGTTGCAGTGTGTTTTGGATGACTTATTGTTCCCAGAGTTCATCATTAAAGATGTACGGCACAAATCTTTGATGTGCAGAGGTAAAGGAGTGTTTAAAGATGTAGTATGAGTCATGTGGATGCATCTCAAAGAGTTTCATGAAGATCTTTCTTGTTTCTAGTACCGCACAAGGTTTTTAAGTTGTGGCCGTTATTCTTCAAGCTTTCATATGTTTCTAAATGAGCGGAGTGTGCATACATAATTCCTTGGTGTTTGAAGATGTGAAGGATGTTTTGGACCTGGTTAAGAAAGTGTTGGTATCCGCAAGGCATGGATCTTTTGCTGGTGTAACATGTAGCTCTGTTTAGGACCTATCTTCTACATGTTTCATGTTGCATATTGTTTGGCCAACTTGTAAATGTATCTTTCATATTATCTCTAGCTGACAAGCAATGTAATCAATGTAATATCATGTATAAATTGTAAATCAAAGTGAGTAGACAATATATGATTGAAAGGTGATTGATAAGGCTCACATGCAAGATAAGGAGCATAAAATATGCATTTTGATGTGCGACTGAAGGAGAAAGAACATAAGTTGTAGATGTTGTCCTAATTCATCTTAAAGACTTAAATGTGATAGTGATCAAGTATAGAGTGTGTCTACCTAATCTGATCATTAGAAGGAAGTGTGAAGAGGTAGAAGTGCAATCATCAAAGGTGTTCAAGTTTTAATGTCAGTTTTTAGATAGTAAAAGGATTGTCATATTGTAATCTTTTGTAAGTGTGTTCTCAATTCAGGGAGTAGTAGCTTCCTTGGGAGTGCCCCTAAAACAAATTCTTCAGGGAGTAGAAGCTTCCTTGGGAGTGACCCTAAATCAAAGTCATCAGGGTGTCATAGCTTCCTTGGGTTGTAACCCTAAAACAAATTTATTATTTTGAGCTTTATATATTGTGAGTTAATCCTCACCGTGGTTTTTCCATTCTAGGGTTTTCCACGTATATCTAGTGCTATTTGTTGATATGCATTGTGTTAATCTCTCATGCTTATGTCGATGCTGTAATGCTTAAGTTTTAATTTGCTCTAGAGAAGTTAAAGTTTGTTTAGATATTGGTTCACCCCCCTCTCAGTATCCTTGTGTGTTTAATCAGAATCATAGACTAAGGATAATGAAACATCCACACCCATATAAGATTGGTTGGTTGCAATAGGGATACAAGATACCGTTGAATGCACAAGACAACTGAGAGGGGGGATAAATCAGTTGCAACTTATAATTCCAAAACCCTCAAACACATTTAGATCCACATCAACTCAATTAACCCTTAAACTGTTATGATGATTAAGCATTAAAGCAAGCAACAAAAACTTAATTAAATCAACATCAAACACAAGAGAACACCAGATTTATGTGGAAAACCTAAGAAGGGAAAAACCACGGTGAGGATTAGCTTACAATATAAAGTAATATCAACACCAAAAAATAATAGGCTCACTACCCAAAAGAAAGGCTCACTGCCAGAATAGAGAAGATTATTACAAGGAGAAAACCATCTCAATGTAATGGACACGATCAACATCTTTGTAATAACACTAAAGAATTGTAGACACCTTTTTCTCACTGCATCCAGTAATCTAACACATGAAAGCTTGTACTACACCACACATTCAACCACATTGTTATTCACATCACATTCATCACGTGCACACATGATCACGATCTCTTAACACTTATTTATACTATCTTCAACCTTGAGAACATTCTTCAAGGTTGGCAAGTCACCTTAACCCAGAAAATTCAAATTAAGTCTAGACCTAAACATTCCTGCAGTGGAAAGGAATGAATGCAGACCACACCACACCTTAGCTTAGACATAAATCCACTCTTACACATTACTCCACTCTTCCACAATCATCGAAGCACAACCACAAGTAGTGTAAACAATAAAGTCAACCAAACTTGTGTTAACACTATAAAATTTTAAGTACACGCTTCCTCAACAATCAAAATATAACTCACAGACCATGTGCCAAGCTTGAACATGATTTAGAGGCATCCACAAGCACCTGAAAACTAATAAATCCTTTCACAACAACTTTCAGCTGACAGAAGTTCACACTAGGGCACTCAAACAACTCTATCATACACTACAACTCAAGAAATCAACTTTTAGAGCATCAAACCATGAGCAACTTGAACTGAAGCAATATATAAGCATTATAAGCACAAATCTAGAACTACAAAGATAGAAACAAATCTATGGAGAAATGCAGAGCAAAACAGTTTCTCCCAGACATCTCTGCAATACTCAGAAACATAGTCCACACATTGGTGAACACAACTTCCTCTGCACAATGAACCAAACTACCGAATTCAGAATATAACATCTCTAAACAACATATCCAAACTATAAAGACATATCTTCAACATAGAGGAAATGTAGAGAAAAAACAAAATACTACTTTGTAAACCAAAATGCCACTTCAACACACTATTTCCTTTATTAATCAAATTTTCTGAAAAGCACTTGGAAACCAACCATTAGAAATATATTCTTAACATCTTCATCACCTCTTCAAAGCAATCAAATTATCTTCAATAGAGAAACTCAACCAAATAGCTCATACCATTGCAACAATCTCATCTCTGCTCAACCAATTGACACTAATGATAACACCAAACTAACATATTGACATCAATGACAACACTAACTGCACATAGTTGCAATAGATACTAGTGGAGGAACAATGCTTGGTGAGGTAAGATCTTGCAAAACTCATTCAGGCCAGAATCATCTTCCCCATCAAGTATTCCACCTAGGTAGCTAAATTAGTGTTAGTGAGGAAGAAAAATGGTGAGATAAGGTTGTGCGTGGATATTCGTGATTTGAATCGAGCTTCCATGAAAGATCACTATCCTCTATTGTCCATGGACCAAATCTTGTAGACTATTGCAAGGGAAAAGAGGTTCTCATTGCTTGATGGTTTTTTTGGTTATAATCAGATTTTTGTGAGGGAAGAGGATAGGTTCAAGACGACATTCACCACTAAGTGGGGAACCATGGCATATGCAAAAATACCATTTGGGCTCTCTAATGCTGGCACCACTTTTCAAAGGGCAATGGACATTGTGTTTAGGGGCTTCATCAACAAGTTCATCCTGATTTATTTGGATGATATCAAAGTCTTTTCTAAGAGAGGAGAAAATCACATGGAGCATCTAGAGAAGGTTTTTGAAAGATGCAGGGAGTTTGGGGTGTCTCTGAACCCCAAAAAGTGTATTTTTGTTGTCTCTCAGGGAAAGCTTCTAGGCCATTTAGTGTCCAAAGATGGGGTTTCCATAGATCCAAAAAGAACTCCATCTCTTCTTTCTCTTCCTCTGTCTTCTCATAAGAAGGCTCTATAGTCTTTTCTGGGGCAAATCAATTTTGTTATGAAATTCATTCCTAACTGTGATAGTTTGGTCAAATCACTGATCCTAAAAGCATGTTGCTTTTAGGTGGACCAAGGAAGGCACTTGGATGGATTTGAGAAGATAAAAGAAGAAATTGTCCAAGCTCCTACCCTCATGAACCCTAATTAGAGAAGGACTTTGTCCCTTATGCCCATGGAGGAGAGAGAAACATTACAGTTATTCTAATGCAACAAAATGACCAAGGTATGGAGCAACCCCTAGCCTTTTTCAGTCAAACATTGAAGGACTATGAGGTCAGGTATAGTTCCATGAACAAATAGGTTTTTTCCATTGTAAGAGCATTGAAAAAGTTTAGATATATGTTGGAAAAAAACCATATCAAAGTATTAGTTTCTCATCCTAGTGTGAGAGACTATATAATGGGGATTGAAATCAGTGAAAAGAGAGAAAGCTGGGTCACTAAGATCTTAGAATATGATGTTATTATCAAAGCCACTAAGCTAATTAGAGGTGGAGGGTTATGTTAATAGTTGGCCCAAACTAATGTGGATGAAGTGAAATCATCTTATTACTTGGATGAGGCAAAACCTATAGCTGAATCAACAACTGTAAGTTGTTGGCCAACAGACATGGCTAGGTTCCTATCTACTAGTGAGTATCCTTATGGATTGGACAGGACTAAGAGAAGACATTTCAGGTTGCACTCCATTCCTTATGCTTTGGTGGATGGGGTTCTCTTTAAAATAAATCTAGATGGAGTCTTGCTAAGATGCATTGAAGAAGATCAGATGGATAGATTACTCAGTGAGTTTCATACTGGTCCAGCTCGAGGCCACTTCTCTGCAAGAATTACAATAATGAAGATAATGAGGGCAGGTAACTTTTGGCCCACATTATTCAATGATGCCCATGTGTGGGTAATAAAATGCAAAGAGCATGCTCTCTTTGCTGGGAATTAAATATTTATAGCCCTTCCACTTCATCCTATTCAAGCAGATCAACCTTTCTCATAGTGGGGCCTCGATTTCATTGGCATGATCAGCCCTACATCCATTGTTAGCCATAAGTGGGTTCTAACTGCAATGGACTACTTCACCAGGTGGTTTGAAGAAGTCCCACTCAAAGAGGCTACAGAATCAACAATCATGGATTTCTTGGAAGAAATCATGACAAGGTTTGGATCTCCCCACACTATCATTTATGATAATGCAAGAGCTTTTACTAGTTTTAAGATAGCTGATTGGACCTTGAAATATAATGTGTTCTTGAAGACTTCATCTAACTATTACCCCCAAGGTAATGGTTTAGCCGAATCTATTAATAAGAACTTGATCAGAATCTTGAAGAGGACCATGGAAACAAATCAGAGATAATAGCATAATAAAATTAGATTGGCTATTTGGGTTGATAGGATCACTATAAAAGAGCCATTGGTAACTCTCCTTTTGTTCTTGTGTATGGAAGAGAGGCTAGATTGCCCTTATCTTTGGATCTCCCTTCATTGGAATTGGCCCAGCAGTTGGAATTAGAAGGTGTAGATGCTAGGTCTGTGAGGATGGTTGAATTAATTGAGTTAGAAGAACATAGATAGTTAGCCATGGTTACATTGGAAGAACACTAGAAGCAGACTAAGAAATACTTTGAAAAGAAGGCCAAGGATCAAATTTTCAAGGAAGGTGATCTTGTTCTAAAATGGGATGCCGACAGAGCCAAACCTAGAGGTCATACTAAGTTTGATGCAATATGGAGTGGCCCATATATCATCACTAGTTGTAAGCAAGCCATTGCTTTCAATCTTTCAAGGTTGGATGGTGAATTTCTACCAATCTCAGTGAATGGGATCCATCTCAAATATTACTTCTAAGGTTGGTCTAAGATTTTGTATATACTATTTTCTTTTGTTCTTGCTTTAGTTTTTCCTTTTCCCTAAGTGATGTTGCACATGATGCACTCTCATTATAAAAATGCATGCCTCATTTTCCTTTTTGTGTTGTTTTGAAGGCAAGGTTTTAGTTGTTTCCAGCCTACTGCAGTCCCTTTTGACTCTATGCCCAATGGATGCTTAAGGCAACTGGTTATTTTGTTTAGCAGGAAAACATTCCTGAGAGGGCGCCAAAATGTTGACCTATTTTGCCCTTCCCAGAGTCAAATAGCCTAGTCTTGAAGATGTTGAAAATATTTTTGAATTGGTTAAGTGCCTAATGTTCTTCAGGTAAGGGTGTTTTCCTTGTAAAAATCTCCAAAGATCTTGAGTATAAAACCCTTGAAAAACCCTCAAAATTTCCAAGTTTTACCTTAGTTTTTCAGCCTTAGTCGGCAAAAGTTTAAGTTCATGAACTGGTCGATTCAATGACTAAGGGAAGGTTCAAAAGAAGCCAAAATTTGACTAAGTAAGAAAGAAAAGATAGAAAGAAGCCTTTGTCGGCAAAATGTCAAGTTTGGGAATCAAATTGTTCACCGATCGGTAGGTTCACTGATCGGTGAAAAAAGGAAGAATTGAAAAATGACTAAGGAAAAGAAGAAGAAAATTTTTATCAAGAAACTAGAGGAAACTCAAACTCACCAAATAGTTCAAAATTTCCTTGGTTCGCCAATAAAGCAAATTGCCGACCAAAGGGTAGAAAACAACAAAAAGAAAGAAGCTAGGGCAAAGAGGTTTGTGGAAGTGAAACTTTGTTGACAAAGAGAGAAAAAAATGAAAATACTAAGGAAAGGAAAAGAAAAACTTTATCGGGAAACCAGAAGAAACTTGAACTCACCAAACAGTTTGTGTTTTCCAAAGTTTGCCGATAAGGCGATCTGCTGACAAAGGTAAAAAAGCAAAGGTGAAGGCAATGCAAATTTCATAAAATGAAGAAATCACCGATAAAGAAGAAAATTAACAAAGAGGAGGCATGGTTTGTAAAATCAAGATTTTACCGACTATGGGGCAGAAAGAGAGAGAAAAGAGAGTCAGCTAAGAATAGTTTGCAAAAGTCAAATTTCACCGACCAAGAAGGAAAGCAAGAACACAAGCCAAGTTCGTGAAATTGAAAAATCACCGACTAAAGGGCAGAAAAGGATGAAACAAGTAAAGTTTGTGAAAAGGTGATTTTGCTGACTGAAAGAGAAAAGATGAAGGCAGAGACAAGCCAAGTTCGTAAAAAAGAAATTTTGCCGATAAGGCAAAATAAAAGCCAGAATTATAGAAAAGTGAAATAAAATGAAAATAAAGCTTGTAATATAATGTAAATATTTAAAATATTTTTTAATTTAAAATATTTTAAAGTGTTGTAAAGGCTTTGTATAGGGATTTTGGTGGGAATATATATTTGAAATATCTATCTTCTCTAGCCGCCATTATTGCAAAATCAAATCAGCCCAGCTGGAGGTAGTTGTGCATTTAATTTTTGTAGGTAGATGAATTAGCTGCTTGTATTCAGGGTAGTAGATATGTCCCAACTACTTCATCCTTAGGATATTTTCTGCATTTATGTTTTGAAGATAGATGCACACAAACATTCCCTTTATAGAAATATCTTCTAACAACCCATGGGGCAGATTTATTGTAGTAGGTGACTTAGGTCAATGAATGAAATGGTATAAATAGATGAAAAATCAATGTAATGAGGGTTGGATACAAAGACTTATTTTGTGTTCCAAACAAAACCCTCTTCTACTATAAGTGTGTCTTTTGATCAATACATGCTGATTGTTTTACATTTTCATGCTACTTTTTAGCTCTGTGCAGATCTAGAACTGGTTATTGTTTGTGAATGTTTAATTCCTTGCAATCCTTTTCTTATCTTTTATCTCTGTTAAGATTTGTAGGATTTGTGTGAGTTTATCAGCTGTATTCAATTATTTTGTGTATTTTAGCTTTATGGGTGTTCTTCATTCAAACCTGGTTTATCACCTTTCTATTTTCAGTTTCTCCTTCTTCCCCTTTTCCCAACGGTGATTAGAATAGGTTTAGTCTTAGTCCACTCTGAATCTTCATGTTCAGAGGAAGGAACTAGCCTTCTCTGGAGGTTTGATTTCCTTTCCAGGGTCCTAGACCTAGAAATCACTCCAATGTTTCATTGGATTGTTGTAGCAAAAGTGCTTCAACACAGGGTACAAATCTAAGTGACAACAGTAACTATTTTAAAAATTGTGAGATTATTTTTAGTTTTAAAAGCTTCTCTTTGCTTCAAGAATATAAAATTCTCTACTAACAAAAACAACCATGAGAAGGTGGAAGCTTGTTTGGCACCACTAACCTCTTTTAATAGCACTACTAGAAATAAATAAATAAAAGAAAAGAAAAATGTACTCAAATCATAAAACTTAAGAAGTACATAACATACCTTTGTGTTATTCCACCAATTTAATCCAATGGAACATGTAGATTGAGTATTGCTTCATGATTAGATTCACAAACTTTCCATAAGTTCTTATTCAATAGTCTACCTCCATATTTGATCAACTAAACATTCAATACCACAACAAGGTTAGAATAAAGAAGAATTTTCCTATGTGTGTCAAAGTTCTTGAACAACTATGCATCAAACTTCTTCATTGGGTACCTTCTAAGCCATGTTCTAGTAACAATCACCAATCCTGTAGGATACTCAATATTTTCTCCATGAATGACAAGGGCTACCGATTTCTTTTTGTCTCAACACTGTAATGACATAAATAACAATCCATTCCTTCATCATTATCTTCATCTGCAATAATTACATAAACATGCTCTCTGCATTAAATTGTATAAAAATGATTAATTCAATAAATGATACAAAAATACTACATCATAATCTAAAATATTAATTTTCATTAAATAATGGATCTATAATACCTAGTTGAACTAGACCTGAAATATGGTCAAAGTCAACTAATGGTTCTATCTCCATGAGTTGTAGTTCTTATGGAAGTCGATACATCTCAAGTGGGCTTAAAGTTCTAGCACACCATTCATCGACCCACTATTTTGACTCACACTCATTCCAAGAAAAATCTATACATGAGGAACAAAATCATGCCATCCACCCTATATGAATAGTCCATGAAGTTGTGTTTGAGCTTCTAAAAGAGTGGAACTCACTCAATCCTATCACTGAACAATAATTTTCATATTTTTTAATGTTAGCTTATTCTACCAACCAAAAAATATGTGAACTATAGACTTGCCTTCATTACCTAGACTCATTGTAGAGTTACACCATTTGATGATGGATGTTGCATCTATCAACTTCACACCATCTTTGTACTTCAACTCTTCTTGTTCTAAGGATCATTTAATACATGCTCCCACACCATCATGCTCCCCTTTGCCATGCCTAACCTTAGAGAAATTCTATATATGTTGAACATCACTCATCATATGTATCCTACTCAACTAATTGAGCATCTGTGAGTTCTTGAATTGTGCTGTATAATTATCAGACCATATGATATACTGATCAAACATGATGTTCCTTCTACTCAAATTACCATAAAACATCTGAAAGCAACCTTGCAAAAACTCTGTGGAATGCATGCGATAAACACTAATATAAAAATGATACTCCCTCAAGATCTTTCTATCTTTTGTAGTACTGTCAAGTGCATGAATGAATTATATATGCACAAATATAGAAACTTGAGTAGAGTTGTAGTGCTATGATTGAACCTCATTCTGTCGTTATAGTGTATAATTATCTATAAATTCTATAATTGACACTATTATATGAAGAGAAAATGTGTCCTTGCATAACTTGAATTGCAAGTCCAACCACCGAGCTCTATGTGTATGCCTTGCATATTCATGCACTATCTTTTCTCAAAAAATAGGCATAAATTACAATATTAGTATTTTTTCACTTACCAATTCATTTTTTCTTACCTTTTTACCATCTTTTAGAGTGTATTCCATTAACTTATATTTTTCTAAAATTTATGTTTATTCTTTGTGTGTACACAATTTCTTAAACGTTTCAAACTATCACAACTCTCACATGTTCCATCCAAACATGATTTCTTATAAAAAATTGTCCATCCACTGTTTCACAGAAAATACTTGAAATGAAATCTCTTGTTGATTTAGGTGGAGCTTCCATCATAAACTACTATAAAATATCATTAGTATGCAAAGATACACATATATGTCAAGAAACATCATAATGCATTCAATGTATACTTACCACAACAGTGCACATGTGTGATTTATACTAACATAAAAATGTTTTTCCATTTCAAAATATGTTTGAATAATTTTTATTTAAGGATAACTCTCTACAAATTTGGAGAAAAATTGTGTTTGATTCATATCCAAAAATGCTTTGGATGTGGCTCACGATTTTGACAACCAGTTCTCCTTTTTACAACATTTTTTTGATTAGGTGATACTCTTGTATTATTTTTTCAAAATTCTTCAACTAGGGATTTTAAGGCTTCAACTATGACTTTATCTTTCCATGAGAGTCTAACAAAGTATGTCTATAGTTCATTGCTATTCGAGTCCTCAACTCTTTTACACCTCCCAACAAATTTCATTAGTGTTTTTCTACTTATTTTTAGTTCTTGACTTGTTTTCCTTATCAAGTGAGATTTATTTATTTGATATCTTACTATAGTTGATGTAATGGCATGTCGTGTAGCATTACTATCTTTTATGTGTGAGGTCAACCCCACACTTTGATATGCATTAATTAGATTTTTTACAAATAGATTTTTCACTATTAGTATTTGATGTTCTTAGATCAAGAATTTTCATGATGGGTCTATACTTTAAAAAATTATCATGTTAACAAAAAATTGACATCTTCTTATTTCACTTAAGTTTTAAAAAATATTTTCTATATTTTATTAACAATTCTTCTACAAGTACATCGGAAATCTTATTAGGCATTGGTTTTAGAATGTTCTCATCAATTTCAATTAAAAACTTAATTTTTTATGTAAAATTCTAGGAGGTGTTCTCAATAGCAAACTTGATTCATTAAATAATTTTTTCTCATTAAACAATTTTCAATTGGTGTAACATCAATATTTACATTTGAAATTGTATTATCATTTTCAATCAGTGATTGAGGATTTTCTACAATATCAAATTTAGATTGCAAAGATGATGTACCTTTAAATTTTGCATTTAAATTCTTACTTGCATAAAGTTTTTGTAATCATTCCCTTTGTTTCTTCAAATCCTTCTCTTTGGCATATCTTCATCTATGGAGTTTGATTTCTTATTTTCATGAAGTTGTCTCATTTTGTTCATTTTTCTTCACATTCTTGGCTTCACACTCCTCTGGTATTTGATTTTTTAGTCATTTCCTTGGAATGATGTTGAATTATATACCAATCTAACACAATTGGTCAAAAAAACATAAACAATGATTGACAATTTATTAAATTCAAATACAAACATGCAATTAGAATTTTTTTATCATTATAAGACAAAAAAATTAGTTAGTTTTGTCAAACAATTATTCTAATTCCTCAAAATATGAAAACAATGGTTCACAATATCAAATTTGATTTAAAACATGCAATTAGAATTTTCCACATCGATATAAGAATAAAAAGTGAGATAACTTTGTCAACTAATGATTGTAAATGCTCAAAAGCATCAAACATTTGTTTGTATATCATAGAAAGAATAGAGCAGGGGAGCAAATAGAGCATGTGGATTCAAAATCACATGTTTTACCTTTTTTGTAGACTATTTCTCATTTTTTAGGCAATTAGAAATGTGAGCACATTATAATGTGCTTACATTATAATTGTATTGGGAAACTACAACCCTAAGGGTTGGATGTGCAAGGAAAATCCAAGCCAAAGGGTTGGAATTACCTTTTAGATGCCCAAAGATGTGTTTTCAAGAAAACATAGAAAAATAACTAAATTTGGAGCGTGCTCTCCATCAAGTTTACACATTTTTCAATGTTGATCTAAAAAATTACTAAGATGACTTCAAATTTTTTATTATCTTTCTAACCATGTATTTTTTCTAAAATCTTAAAACAATAAGATTTCCATCTTCAATTTCTTTTGCTAGTGTCTTCTTTTTTTGCCAAAAACTTATGCATAATATATTTGGTGTGATTTTTTATTGATTCATCTAAATTTGAAACAAATTATATTTTTAAATTCTAGACTCTATTCTATACACATTCAAAAACAATAATTTTTTATTAGTTTTAAAAAAAAATGGGGGGAAGCATGCTCAAATTTTTATTTTTTAAGATGAGTCCACTTTGAACATTCATATATATATATATATATATATATATTTGTATAAAAAGTAGGCATAAACTATGTGATGTTAGCTAATTTTTCACATAAGTAATTTGTGAAATACTTTAAAAAAGTCAACATTTTAGAAGGAACTGTTGGCAAGAGACACTATATGGATTCATGGTTGTTGTCATTGATGGCAACAAAGGTCATCCCACATATCCGCAAGTCATGATGTGTCTCTACCGGAAGTCTGAATAAAGATTGTTGTGGTCCGGTGAACAAGAACAGAGCATGTGGCAAGGTCCGACAGATTGGTCCAGATCTCTCAGAGGAAGTGTCTTGGTGCAATTCGGATTTGGGGAAGTCAAGAGGACTACCTTGAGTAGTATATTCCAAGGATTTAGCCTCCGATAATGGACAAGGAAGAAGATATGAATAATTGAGTACCGGATTCCTGAAAGACAGTGAGAACAGAGGAAGAACTGACTGACAGAGTATCAGACTATTTTCTAGATGTGCTACTGTTGATGGTAAAGGTTAGGAAGGCATGAATCATGTTTGGCCGACATGATTAATGACATCCACAAGTATATTCTTGATCCGCATTACTTGATATGCAAGGATTCAGCCGACAGAACAGAGTTTGTGAGAAGATAGACTATTCCGGGTGCCGACTAGAAAGATAATGAAATCACTAGTGCGGATATAAATAGAGGATGGGTTTTGTTGTGAGCAGGTGTGTTGTGTGATGTCATATGTGAATAAGTGCAGAGCAGAGCAGAAGTAATAAGAAAGATCCGGTATGTGAAAGGAAAGCAGAATAAAGAGCAGAGGGAAGATGAAGTGCAGCAGATCAGTATATTGAGCCTAATCGGAACTGAACTCCAGCATATGTAGATGCTTCCAATCAGTTCAAGTATTGTATAAACATTCTTTTGTAGACAGTGTGTCTCCTTGTAGGCAGTGTGCCTCTTTGTGAGCAGTGTGCTTGGGCAGTGAGCCCTAATTGGCAAGTGCCATTTTTGTAATTCCTTATTCTTCTAACAGAGAATAATCTTTGGGTTAGTCACCCCATGGTTTTCTCCCTTAACCGGGTTTCCACGTCAAAAATACTGTGTCATGTGTTTCTCATTTCATGGTAATGTTTGTTTGTTTGATTCAATGATGCTTTGATTAATAAGAAAGTTCAAAAGAAGAAATAATTAGGATAACTGATTCACCCACCTCTCAGTTATCAACAATTGGTATCAGAGCCAAGTTCCTCCTAATAGAGCCTAACAGCTTGAGGAAGATCTGGGAGTTCAAATGGATGCATATGGTTTAAGGGAGCAACTCAAGACTGCCCTTGAGGATCTTGAACAGTCAAACTCTGAAGTCAATGAATTAAAGGAAAGACTCAAACAGGCTGATGAATTCATGAGAGAACTAAAGGACAAATTAAGTCTCTCTATGAAAAAGAGAAAGGAGCTGCTCCAACAATTGGCAAGACAAAGTGAAGAAAGCAATACAAATGAAGAATTGACTGAGAAAACCAAGTTATGTGAAAAGTTATCAAAAGAAGTCATTATGTTAAGACATGAAATGGAATCAGGAACTATAAAGTTTACTCAAGAGATTGAAGAAAAAAGAAAAGCTGAAGACAATCTAAGACAATCTCTTAAAGAGAAATTAGAAGAATGCCACCAGATGGATAGGATTATCAGACATCTTGAATCTGATCTTGAAGATGCCAAAGATAATGAAGAAAAACTTGAGGATCAAATTGTCTCTCTCAAAAGAGATCTTCAAACAGTAAATGAATATAAAGAAAAATTCAAGATAAGTTCTGCCCAACTTGAAGTACTTCTTGGAAGTCAAAAGAGGACAGATGACAAGTATGGTTTGGGATATGAGAAAGGAGAAAGCTCCGGATCCAGTCAAAAGAATTTTGGATCAGAAAATCCAAGGAATAGGCCTAGAAGACCTCCGGTAAGACAGCCCAATGCTCAAAGATATCCATCCTTCAATGGATACTGCCACAGCTGCAATCACTTTGGTCATAAAGCTAATCAGTGTAGGAAGAGAATGAATCAGACTAATTCATCCTTCTCCAGATAGTGCTTTAACTGCAAAAGGTATGGACACAAGTCTCATGAATGCAGAAATATGCAGATAAACAAATCATTCAATGGTAGATGCTTTGCATGCAATAGAGTAGGTCATATGGCTAATCAATGCAGATCAAGAGGTTATTAGTCAAATATGCAAAGAAATGTTATTTGCCAAATCTGTAATAGGTCCGGTCATAATGCAAAAGTCTGCAGAAGCAAGAATCAGGACAAAAGAGGTCCGGTACATAATCAGAATCAAGACAAGGGTAAACAAAAGATGAATGTGGATGAGGTTAGGAATCAGATGAACAAGATTTGGGTGAAGAAAAGTTCAGAGAATGTAGAGGTTGGATCCGCACCAGACTCTGGTGCTGATATTTCTTCCAGAAATTAAAAAGTGAGCTCTGGCTCAGGGGGAGACTCAAAGAAAATTCTATTCCCCCAGCCAATCAAGTGGTGCCGGATGTGGCACAAGATGCGGAGTAAAGGGTTTAAAGATATATGTCTTGAGATGATCTAGATAAGATTTTAGAGGTCCGCATGAAGATGTAAAGAAGTTGTGATCGATCAAGTAAGACCTGTTCCAGGAGATGCTCCGAAATGATAGAGGATTACAAAAGGGTCCGGAGAGATCCGGAAGTGCATTGTCTTATTCTGCGGATTGGATAGAGTGTTTGGGATATTCTTGTAATGTGCCATCTTGATTTGTTCATGATTGGAAGATCCGCATGATGTTCATAGATCAGGATTGATCCGGTACTCCAAGCTATCTGGATAAGGCAAACTGGAATAATGTAGGTCGAGCATTTATTGCCATCAAATATTAGGGTTTGCGGAGCAATATAAGGGATTTCTCATAAAATCACTTGCTCATTCTGCATTCAAGAAGAAGCGAAAAGTGGAGCTCTGCAAGCAGATTCATCAAGCTCACCAAAGATCTCCTGCCGAAGTCATTACATACAGAAATCAATCCAACCACTCCGTGTAACCGAAGACGCATAAGGTATTTTCCATTTTTGATATCTTGCTACAAATCTTTTGAGAAATGGCTACTCTAAATATAGTAAAAATCTCAGATAGGCCCCGACCTGAATTTAAGAAACATCCATACAAGTCATTGGAGGTAGATCCCTTAGGAGCATTCTCTAGTGTTCCTCATGGCGTTTTACACACAGAAGACGTTAGGGTTTACATACATGCAAGCATTGAGGAATTCAGGGAATTCAAATTGAGAGATCTCTATCACAAACAACTGATAGACAATGCTTTTGAGCTTAAACCAGAGTATAAGGGTATCCAGAAGAAACAGTTTGATCAATTCATTCATTTCCCCTGCTTTGAAGAAGATGAATGGGTCCGATATGTATTGAGCAGGATGCATCACAACTTCCTATGGCTGGATAGACCTTGCAAGATCACAAAAGAGGCAATTAGGGCAGTAACTGATCTATACTCTTCCGGAGGGATACCTATCCTCAAATCTGTCAAAAATAACATTGTAACTGAGGCCACCGGATCAAAATTTGATAAGAGGGCAATGACCATTGAAGATATTTCTGATCCGGATATCAAGTATGCATCCATGATAATAGGATACAAGATCTATCACTCTAGCAGGGAGAATTCTATATCCGGAACTGCAGTATATACTGCCTATGAAATGCTAAGGAAGAATGCAGATTATGATCTCTGTGAACTTCTCTTAAGCCAATTAATGGAAAATATACAGAAAATCAAGAAGGACAAAAATAATTCTTTTAAGTATGGTACTCTTATATTATGTCTATTTTTCTACTTCATGAATGAGCTGCCCGGATCAAGTGGATGGGCATGGCAAAATGACAAACCTGTTGCAGTCCAACTAAGAGATTATTTACATGGGCTTGGGGATGCCAAAGCAAGAAATACAGCCCTATGGGGATACTTCAAAAACTTCCAGAGCACGATGCAAGCAAGAGAAAGAATTCCCCAGTCTCTTGTTGAAAAATACAAAGACTCAGTTTGCTTTATGGTGGATACTGATGAGTGCCTAATGGAGGCAGTGGAGCCAAGGACTGTCTTGATCATGCCCATGGGGTATGAGGTTGATGAACAGATTGTAGAACTGCATGTTCAACACATGCTTAGTCAGCCCAAAGATCCAAAGGTAGAAAGGTTCGGAACCTTTGAGGAGCTGAGTGTGAAGATCCATGTGGAACTCAGGGAACCTGAGATAAAGAGGAAAGTGAGAAAAGAAGTAGAGTATATTGTTCAAGCCTAGGCATTCCAAAGGAGGCACTTGATGCCAACCGAGAAAAGAGAAGAAAGGCTGAGGAAGAAAAGAAAGAGGCAGAAAAGAAAAGCAAGAAAAGTGCTCTGGTGGAAACCTCAACCTAGACCAGATCATCAAAAGGATCTACACCTGTCAGAACCAAAAGCTCAAAACCAGAAGTCCAGGCATCCAGTAAAAGATCTAAGACAAAAGCCTCAAGAGCTTATGAAAGCCAAAAGGATGAAGAGGAAACTGATTCAGATGAGGGAGTAAAAGAAATAAAGAAGCAGAAGAAGAAAGGATCCGGTAAACCCTCCACAGGCCAAGACAAGGAAGAAATGGCAGAGGTATTTGTTGAAAAGCCCACCCTGTCTCTAGAGAGTGTAATCAAGTCAGTCACGGTGGATGGAAACCTTCAACCAATGACTAAATTCTATGATGACTACAATGAGGCTGACCAAAAGATTCTGCAGGAAGCCACAGTCAAGTATCTAAACATATACAATAAGGCTTTCATTGAGATCATATCTCTAATTCCTAAAAGCCTAGAAAAGGAATTAGAAATAAGAAAGAATAATGCTCAGGCAAAAGATCTTGAGATCCGGTAGTAGATAGCTATTCAGCTATATCCTCAAATTGATCCCAAGACAATGAACATAATATTCAAAGACTGCAAAGATGAGTTCAGGAGTAAAGCAAGAATGAATCAACTCATGCTTGGTGAGACTGACAAGGTGGCCATAGAGATAGAAGAGATCCTCTGGAAGGCCTTCAAAAGGTTTAATCTTCCTATTGTAGAGGACTTAGGTGCAGAAACAGCTGTGGACTTGGAATCATCTGCTCCGGAAGAAGTGCCCCTTGAACAGACTAACATCTCTCCTCCGGCTTCTCCTACAGTCTCCGGATCCCAAGAAGAAGAGAAATTACAGGAGAAAGAAGCAGCAGTAAAAGAAAAAGAGGTTGACAGCACCAAGGATGCAGAGAAAGAGAAGATTCCAACAGAGAAAACCACAACTGAAAGTGGGAAGAATGTAAAGACTCCAAAGGACAAAACTGTAGAAGAGAAGAAACATCTGTCTCCGGTAAGAGACACTGCACAAACTGTTCAAAATTTTTTGAGCCAAGAAACAATAGAGATTGATGAACCGGAGCTTCTAAAAGGTCCATTCAACTTTGACTCCCTCTCTCCAGTATAGACAATGAAGATAGCTTCATTTGTAAATGCTAAGGCAAATGAAAAACTCCTAAAGTCTCATAAGGAAGACTGTGAGTTGATAGAGGCTGCTTCTGGAGTGCTTGAAAAGATTATGCCATCAGTCTAGATAGATCTGATAGCCTCCTCTTCCGGTAATCTCAAAACCTTAGTCAGCAGTGTTGATACACATTTTGATTCTCTAGAAAAATTAGCTGAAGAAAAGGTCCAGAAGGAATTTTTGGATAAAAGATTTTTAGAAGTACTAGGATTAATCTCTAATGATAGGAGAAATATGAGTATTGGAATAAAGAGCTTAGAAAATGCTCTTAAGGATGGCGGTGACATTTACAAATTTTATATCTCCTGGTCAAAGGCAACAGTAGAAATTGATAAGAAAATAAAAGCGGAACATGACAAACTACAAAGTTTGTCTCAAAGTTTTGATCCTCTTTCTTCCTCCATAGTAAATCAAGAATGTCAAACTATTGCAATCACAAATGCAATAAAGAACTTTGAGAAGGAAAGGAAGAATATAACTAACCGAATGGGAGAACTTAGAAGGATTATAATCCCTAAGTTAGAAACTATGCATGAGGCCATCAGTGATGCTCAAACAACCGCCCAAACAAATGATCTGACAGATCTCAAAAGGGCAGAATCCTTTGCCTTTTTGTTAAGTGGTCACATTTCAATTTTGGACAGAATGAAGCAAAGTTGGGCTACAGAACTGGTCCAATTGAAGACATCGGTTGCAGACATTCTTTAGTTTATGTGAGTATGTAAATATGCGGCTATGTATAGTAAATTTTTGAAAATTTTGGTGTGCGGACCCTACCCTTTGCCATTGATGTCAAAGGGGGAGTGAGGAGCAGTGAAAAATGAGGAATCCAACTAAGGGGGAGTTCTGGAAATTGTATATAAAGTTAGAGCATCAGCCAAGGGGGAGCATAGTGTAAACACTTAGTCATTTTTCACTAAGTGTTGCCATCAATGCCAAAGGGGGAGATTGTTGGCAAGAGACACTATATGGATTCATGGTTGTTGTCATTGATGGCAACAAAGGTCATCCCACATATCCGCAAGTCATGATGTGTCTCTACCAGAAGTCTGAATAAAGATTGTTGTGGTCCGGTGAACAAGAATAGAGCATGTGGCAAGGTCCGACAGATTGGTCCGGATCTCTCAGAGGAAGTGTCTTGGTTGAATGCGGATTTGGGGAAGTCAAGAGGACTACCTTGAGTAGTATATTCCAAGGATTTAGCCTCTGATAATGGACAAGGAAGAAGATATGAATAGTTGAGTACCGGATTCTTGAAAGACAGTGAGAACAGAGGAAGAACTGACTGACAGAGTATCAGACTATTTTCCAGATGTGCTACTGTTGATGGTAAAGGTTAGGAAGGCATGAATCATGTTTGGCCGACATGATTAATGACATCCACAAGTATATGCTTGATCCGCATTACTTGATATGCAAGGATTCAGCCGACAGAACAGAGTTTGTGAGAAGATAGACTATTCCGGGTGCCGACTAGAAAGATAATGAAATCACTAGTGCGGATATAAATAGAGGATGGATTTTGTTGTGAGAAGGTGTGTTGTGTGATGTCATATGTGAATAAGTGCAGAGCAGAGCAGAAGTAATAAGAAAGATCCGGTATGTGAAAGGAAAGCAGAATAAAGAGTAGAGGGAAGATGAAGTGCAGCAGATCAGTATACTGAGCCTAACCGGAACTGAACTCTAGCATATGTAGATGCTTCCAATCAGTTCAAGTATTGTATAAACATTCTTTTGTAGACAGTGTGTCTCCTTGTAGGCAGTGTGCCTCTTTGTGAGCAATGTGCTCGGGCAGTGAGCCCTAATTGGCAAGTGCCATTTTTGTAATTCCTTATTCTTCTAACAGAGAATAATCTTTGGGTTAGTCACCCCGTGGTTTTCTCCCTTAACTGGGTTTCCACGTCAAAAATACTGTGTCATGTGTTTCTCATTTCATGGTAATGTTTGTTTGTTTGATTCAATGATGCTTTGATTAATAAGAAAGTTCAAAAGAAGAAATAATTAGGATAACTGATTCACCCCCCCCCCCCCCTCTCAGTTATCAATAGGAACACACCAAATGTTATATTTTTCTTTAACAAAATAAGAGCACTTTGTGTGCTCCCTCTATTTGAATCTCTTAATCTCCACCATTTAAAAAATTTATAGTTTAGAAGCTATATTCCAAGCACTACAAATCTCGTTCTTGTCACATCTTCAAATTTTGAATGTGGATATATTTAATTTCTCACCCAAGACTAGTTTTTATTGATTTTAGAAAAAAGTGGCTACTTTTGACCCCCTTTTGGTCCGCCATTTCCATGCACATACCCTCTACCTTATTTATTCAATTTCTCAACTAGTAACTCATATAGACAATAATTATGTAATGAGCATGTTGTAAAATGCAAGTTCTCTTTAATATAACATCATATCCTCTTTGGTTTAAACTAAGTTAGTATATTTACATTGATGGCATTCCCTCTATGTGAAAGGGTGAGTGAAAAAATAAATTGAAGGTTAATATTCATGCTTTTATGTTGCAAGGCCATAGTTTATATCTTTGGCCCACATTTTCACCTTCTTTTCTAATGGTACAAGCTAGCATCCATATTTACCTTTTTCTATTGTCCTTTAAATATACCATGACCTAAACATCTATGCCATGTAATTCAATAACTATTTTTTCACTATGTCACTTGATGATGGGAGAGAGTTTGACTATAAATCCATTTATTTAATGCTTTGGTCTTAACATGCTTGTTATTTTGTATTCATTGCATAAATTCAATGTTACTATTGTAACTACTACCATTTCTTTGGCTTACAAGCATTAAATTTGTTAGATATTTGAGGCTGCATCAATCATTTCCATTGTTCAAATAAGCTATAAATACCTTGAACCTTGCATTTAGAAATAGCACTATCTTAATCAACATACTTCCAAATCTATTTGCACTTCCATCTTTAGTTAAACCTCTGCTCATGTATTTAAGATTGAATATATATATATATATATATATATATATATATAAAATCAATATGAGCATCCCTCACAAGTGCAAGGCTATATGTAGTGTAAACATTCAATCCAAAACTTACCTAGACATTTTTTTCTCTAGTAATAGAACTTTGCAACTATTATAATAGAATACATAAGCAATAATTTTTTTGTGGTCTAAACTAGATACATTTGAGTTTTGGTGGATAGAAATCTTTCTCACTTGTCAAGATAGAAGTCCAACTCTTTTAATTAATCAAAAAATACATACAATAGTTTTCATATACTTTTAAAACTAAAAAAATAACTCCTAAATAGTTAATACATAAAAATTGATGACAAAATTTAGGTTAAAATAAATGGATATAACCAAATGAATAAATTAATTGTATCAAACTTACTTCCATTTAAATTATATTTTTGTCAATTTCACATTCTAAATGATCATGAATATTAAAATAAATTAAAAAACAATTGAAAACACATATTAGACCATAACCAAACAAAATAAAAGGAAAGGAAACAACGAAACATAGAAAAAAAGAACATAATTTTACTAATAAAAAAGATTTAAATAGTGCCAAACGATTATGTTTCTATATTTTACTACATCTTGACAAGCTCTTCTTCCATTTAATTGTGATCAACCTTCTTACTTATCTTGTCCCATAGGTAATACAAATTAATGAGATACCAGTTAGCCACATTGAAGCCCAATGTATGAATATTCTTGGTGTCATAGATATCTTCATGAAATGAAGGCAGAAGACACGTTGCCCATTGATGAGCCAGAAGATAGGAACAAGCACAAGTATTACTAGATGTACAAAAGGAAAAGCTTAAATAGTTGGTGTATTGGAGTTAACACATTGATTGTTAATATGTAGGATCTCTAAAGAGTAAGTTTGTTAGAGTCAATACACTAGTTATTTATGTGTAGATGGTGGACCTAAGGTTGGAATGTATATTGAATGATCAGGGCAAACAATTTTAGGGTGATGATCTGGTTCCACAGGAAACAACTGGTGCATTGAATCTAATGTACTTACTCTTTATGGATTCCACATGTAAACAATTGGTACATTGATTGCAATACACTCATTGTTATAGTAGGCATGCACAAAGGTCTGACATGTAAATAACCGATACATTAATTCTGACATACTAATTGTTTATAGATCCCACACATAAACAACTAATATATTAATTCCAACGCACCAATTATTTATAAGAAATATGCAAAAAAAAAATTCTCAGAAAATAATAAATATATAAAAAATAAAATTAGATTAAAAAGATTGAACACATAAAACATGGTCTTTAGAGGGTAAAATTATTTACATGCACTAAATGAGCTTAAATAACATCCAAAGAGCTTGGAGTGCCTTCTAGAGTGCTTGGAGTATATGTACAACACTTATTTGACCCTCTTTAGGCAATTTTAAAATTATTGGTGATAGATGAAAATAGATGCTTTTTTTTTAGAAAACCTAGTTTTATGATCCAAGAACCGTCAAAAATGGGCCAAGCCTAAAGTCATATGAATTCAACAGAGAAACCCAACCGCTATACATGTACTATCAGTCTCGATAAAGAATATACCAAAATGATTGAAGCACCCATAAAATAACCCACCTAACAAACCTACAAAGTATTAGAAGAATTATAAGACCTATTCGGGGGTTGGGTTAAATTATATAGGTCCCAACCCACCCTGGCCTACTGCATTATAGTTCTTACATACTAGACTATTTTTGGACACATGAACCTCCTCCTCCTTACTATCACCATCAAAATCACAACAATCAAAAAATGTGGGTATGGCATCCGTCGGAAGCTCGACCTTGAGTTTCTTTGCTATTTCTTCAACCACTAGTTGCAAGTAGATTTACCTTTTTTAACTGCATGCAAATGAGCCATCAAACAATCATGATAAGCGTTATCCTGTTGGACCATGTAGCCCACATCATCATGCATCAAATATGAACACGCCACAACAAACATAATCAAAGCACAAGATAAAGATTGGGTAGCATCAAAGGTATTCCAATGGCCACATGTGTACCCAGGATCTAACAGAAACTTTTCCATTGCAGAGCGCAACCCCACTTCTGATTTCCCATCCAATTCATTGGACAATTCCCAAATTATTGTTATCCACCTCCATAGATTAGGATTTTTAATTTCCTTGTCATTTTATGCATTGTAATTGCCAATTGCCTCTTTATTGGTGACCCTTTTCTTCCTCCTCCTGGTAGAGGCTTCAACCCTCTTCCCCTTAACCTCTTCCTCCTTTATCATCATGCCTCCAATATGTTGTTTTCCCATAGAAGCAACCATGAGTTCCATGCACCAACAAACACCCACCACCTTGCAGATAATCAAAGAAATGACATGCAACATAATAATTGAAATGACATTCTCCTAAAAACCATGAGCGACATTCATTTTCATGAATTCCCACACATGTAAGAAGTTCATCTTCATTGTCACTCTTAATAGCATCCATTCACCTCACCAATGTCAAATAATTTTTATTTCTAGATTTGTCCATCTGCTTCCGACCCCTTATCGGGTGGGATGGATGAAAATAATTAAATAACCATTATGTGACATTCATTTAATTAGTATCATTTTAATTAATATGTAATGTATTTTTTCAATTGATAGTCGAAATAATAAATTAATGTACATTTTTTAATGTATTTTATGAATATATATTCTATGAAAAGATATTGTGCCATTGTAAGTCACAATATTTTTCTCCTAGGTATTTACCTTTGATTTATATAACTCAATTAATACTATCCTCATCTCTAATTCAAGATGAGGTCTCAATGAGAAATACCAAGCAAAGCATGCCCTGTGTGCCCCCACTACCAACAATGAAAGTATTAATCTACTCACCATTTGATGAAAATCTTCATCTTCATAATATAAACTTGTCTATTATTTCTTATGTAGGTATCCAACAATTCTTGTTGATTGATTTTTTTGCTTTGTTTTAGTGTTGTTAAGTAGGTAAAAGGGGGATGAATGCAAGCATGTTAGTACACTAGATCAAACCCTCTTTCACTACAACACTCGAGGATGTAAAAATGAGCTAAGTCACTACAAGATGAAAGAGGAATCAACTACTGATTTTGTGCTCCTATTTGTTAAGGAAAGATATGATTCAACAAAGATTTTTATCAAACCCTAGGTCAATAAATGCACTAAACCCTAGAATTGAGATAATCAACTTATAAAAAACAAACATCAATGGAAAGCTAGGATCTAAAAGTACCAAGATGATCAGTGAGATGTCATAACCTATTTCACAGAAGCTAAAATGTTGGAGGAATCCAAGGTGGGTGCCCAAGTCTAGAAAGTCCTGATCTCTAGAAGCTCAAAACTGGAAAAATGTTGTAAATGATGTCCAGATGTTGTATCTAATGTTTGATTTAGCGGGAGGATGCCGAGGTGGGTGCCCAAGTCTTCTACAGAGGAATTTCCACAATCCATTTTTGGATCTTAAAATTCTATCCCTTGAACAACCTCCTTGTACCTTCACTTCTTCAATCCTCACACCTATAATCTGCACACAAGAATAAAAGGGGTTTGGGGGTTGTGGTGTTTAGGGATTTACCTCAGTCAAATCTTGGGTTAGCATTCAAGCTTTCCCAACACTGTTGTTAGAGAGAGAGAGAGTGTGTCCTTGTAGGACAGAGGCTAAAGATAATCCAAATGTTGAAATGATTCAAACAATAATGATGTCACCTTGGAGGTGAAGTCCTTAGGAGGATGAAGATTCTTCAACTCATAAGGATTTTGATGATGACTCCAAATCTGCAACAAACATGTACAACACAAACACAAATCTGCAACAATAACACAATGAATGCCTTGAATGCTCTTTTGCTCAATATCATAACCTTGCTATCATCAACTTGTCATAAAATAAATTCAAACAATCACTTATATATGCTTTCCCATTAAACATTTGCAAATCAATTGAAATAGTTGACAAGGAGAGACCCATTCAAAGGTCCTATGCTAACATGATTTAAATTTTACCCCGACCAATCAGGGTGGACTTGGGCACGAGAACCCAAGTCCCTAGGTGCATTTTTGGTCAGGACTTAAGCATTAAATGGGCCCCTAATTCCCATTTGACATGGGTTTTGGGGGATTTGTCAATGGGATGAATATTTTACTTGTAGAGTGTTAACACGGGGACCTAGGAGCTAAACTAGGAGGTAAAAAGGCATGTGTCCACTTTTTACTCCATAAAATTTAGGCCCCACTTTAATGTGTGTGTGATCCTACAATTCATCACATGCATTAAAGTATGGTCAAAGCATATCAAACACATCAAACATGATAATGAAGACACACCCTAAGTTTGAAGGACTATTTCTAGCCCCCAGACTTAGGAAAATATAAGAAAATACTTAACAGTCACACAAGACACAGTGAATATAGTAAGGAATCACATAATACATGAAGAAGATAGTGGAAGCATGCAATACATGGAGAAGACATGAATACATTCACACAATACACAAAGAATACATGAAGAGAAGACATGATTAAGCAATTACATATCTATATATAATGCTAACTAAAGTAAATAAAACACACATCTTGGGAGGGCTCATTGCCACACATCTTTAGATCACGTACAAACACACAAAACACATACAGTGTGGGGGGATTATCATCACATGTCTTTAGACCATGCCACAAGCATGCAAGACACACAAGGAAGACACATAAAACACACAGAAGACACAAAATACACGAGCTCTGCATAGTATGTTGTCAATACACTATACGTCTTATACATGACAAACATGGGTGATAGGAAGGATCTCATCACTGCACTCCACTATCTAAAACATGCCAAACACACCTAACAGTTGAGCTACACTACCACAACCACCAAATACATGCTTAAGGGTGAATGACTCAAGATCCAACGCCACCTCGTGATGAGGACTTTGTTAAAAGGATGTGCACTAGCTCAAAAGATACACTATCCCACCTTCCACATAAGGGCTTTCAAAATGCAACCCCACACACATCACGGAGACACCTTACAATGAAAAGGAAGTGTTATGTCATAAAATGTCCCCTAGGAATTTTACCTCCTAAGTTTAGCTCCTGGGTCCCTTATTTTTCATCATGTATGTTAGAAATGAATCCCGAGACAAAATGCCCTAAAACACATGATAAGTGGGATATAGTGGACATTGCAGAGCTTAACCCTATCCCAAAATAGGCCACAAGACAAGGGTGCTCGTGCCCTTGCCCTACCCTATTTTGGCGGGGTCCCAAATTTGAATGTCGGTAAAGTTACCGTTAAAGGTGTTCCTTGCCGACATCTTAAGTTTAAATTATGAAATTAAAGCGAGAATGCATATATAAGCATGTTTAGGACTTCATTTGTAAACTAGAAGATAATAATGAGATTTTGGCAAACTTATGATTTTAGAGAATTCAAGGCATTCATTGTATTGCAGAGTAGACTTGTGTTGTTGTGTTTGTTATTGCATATTTGGCTTCATCTTTTCATGTTGTGAAAGATCTTCATCTATTTACGAGCTACACCTTCAAGGTCATATCTAGTTGTGCTTCAATAAATCATTTATCAATTTGTTTTTGCCTCTAGCCTGCAAGGGCATGCACTCTTTATCTAACAACAATGTTGGAAGGCTTGAATGCCATTCTGGGGCTTGACCGAGGCAAGTTCCTAAACACCACAACCCCAACCCATCTTCTTGTGATTGCAGGTGACAAGTACCAGATCTTGAAGAGTGGAGTTGCAGAGGACTGTGGAAGAGCATAAAGAATCAAGATCTGAAGAAAAAGGGGGGAAAAGCTCAAGAAGGGCTTGGGCGCCACCCGCTCTTTTACCCCTCAGTTTCGTGTCACGGAGAATCTCTGAAGTGGTGTAATCAGTGTCATAAAAGATCCCAAATCCCTCAGAAAAAGTAGTACCTTGGACTTGGGTGCCTACTCTTTAGCCATTGACTTTTCCATATTCTAGAACTTGAAATTTGGTATGTATCTAATCTGTGTTTAGTCCATCTCTATAGAAGGATTTATTAGGTTTCGTCCATTTGTTTACAATTTTGCATAATTAGGGTTTTAAGCTAAATCAGACTAAAATAAATACATTAAGCATTAAATTCCAAATTTCCCTATCATTACAAGTGACAACCAACCTGTAGTTGAGCCTTCTTATAGAAGTTGTGATTTAACTCAGTTAAATGTCCTTGAATGTGTGTAGCAAAAGGAGGATCTAGCTAAATCATCCATCAATCCCATAAACCCTCTTTTCATACATAACATTTTGGTGAACTCGTGTTTTATTACATTTTGCACCTTGTTGAGTGTTGTACTTCATATTTGCATTCATTCATTTCATTGTCATCATATTGCAATTGAAAATTTTGAAAAAATCAAGTATCCTAGGCTTGCATTTTGACATAGTTTACATTATTTTCATAGAATTTAATTTAAATGATTTAATTCTCTAATATTTGCATTAGATATGATATAAATTACATCAGTACATCGTTACACAATCATTTACCTTGTATTTGTTGGCAACATAGTCAAGAGACACTGCTAATTGGGTAATGTTGTCATTGATGGCAACAAGGCAAACAGAGCATGATGGAGCGAAGGATGATTGGGAATTCAACTTGGAAATAGCCTACACACAAGGATTTGGTCTGGACACAAAAGACTAAGGTAGAATGGCTAAGTACTGACAACACAAAGATTAGTAGCAGAGACTCAAGTGGTATTCCTCCGCAGGTGATGGTCAAGGTATATGGTTCAGGTATGTTGTTCATAGTTGCTTGAAGGTGAAATATCCAAGGTTGCAAGTTCTAAAGATCTCTGGAAGACATACCATGATTTAGCTAAGTCCAGGTGAACACAGTTAAGATAGGAATAGTGCACAGTGCCTAAGAAAAAGGGTTCACATTCCTCTGTAGTTGCATACTTTGTCTTGCGGTTCTGAAGACATGTTAAGAGGTCAAAGATGAGTGTTGGATGTGATTCTTAGAGCTGTATATGATCTGCAGTGAAAGTTGTGAAGTGACAGTTGAACTAGTTAAGCATGCTCTTAAGAGATAGGCCGACAAGCATGAAAAATTCATATGCGGAGAAGATATATTGCTTAAGGAATAAATCCAAGTGGTTGTATGATTGTTCCAACCTATAGGAAGATCATTATATGCTTGGCTTGGTCCACATTGCAGATTGTACACAAGTTCAAGCTGACAAGATGTAATATTTGTGTACACGGTTTATGTTTTGCTTGCTGACCTTATTATGAGACAATTCTTGTATTGAATATATATATTCGACGAAATTTGATGATAGAGTGAAGAAATCACGTGTGTGGTGTGCGAATTCATGTGTGAAGGAATATGAGCAGAGTGTAGAATAGAAAAGTAGAATAAGGACAGAAAACAAAGTATATGTAGTTAAGTTGAGAAGCAAGGCAGAATAAATGAAGACCTTTAAATTAGTGTATTGATCCTTCAATGGAACTATGATCCAGCATGTGGTAGATGCATCAACAATAGTTCATCCTTAGGCAGTGAGCCAATCCTTCTTCTTTCGTCTTTTCTCTAGGCAGTGAGCCTTTGTGTAATGAGCACTTCTTTTTAGGGTAGTGAGCCTTCTTATAATCCGGTATTGAGCTATCATAATATATTGTGAGATAACACTCACCATGGTTTTTCCCTCTTTGGGTTTTCCACATAAAAATCCTATGTTCATGTGTTTATGGTTTCTATTCTTATGCTTATTCTACTTTCATGTTATTGAGTTTGGAAATTGGATTAATAAACAAGTTAAGAAGTGGTTTTTTGGAATACTGATTCACCCCCTCTCAGTATTTCTTATATTCAACAATTGGTATCAGAGCAAAGTTCCTTGGAAGAAGCCTAATATCTTGAGGAAGATCTAGGAGAGTTCACTCATGAGATCCAGGAGATATGGAAACTTCTCATATGAAGACAATGTTGAATTGGAAGAAACTCTTGTTGATCTTGAAAAGTCTGAAGCAGAAATTAGGGATCTGAAGGATAACATTCAAGAAGCTAATGAGTGCATTTTAAAGTTGAAAGAACAAGTCAAGAAATTCAAAGAAAAATACAGAGATGTTAGTGAACAATTGTTATCAACAAATGAGAACCTGGATGGTTTAAAAGTGGAAGTCACTAAAAGAGTTAAAGCAGAAAAAGATCTAAATCTGATGGTAAATAGTAAGATAGAAGAATGTGTCAAATTGGAATAAGAAGTTGTGAGCCTAAAAACAGACTTGGAAAAAGCTAAAATCTATGAAGAAAAGTTCAAGATAAGTTTTGTAAAACTTGATGAGATGATTGCTAGTCAAAAGAGTTCAGATAATAAGCAAGGATTAGGATTTGAGAAAGGAGAAAGTTCAAAATCAGACCAAAGAAACTTTCTGTTGAATCAAAACAAAGGCAACCAGTTTAGGAATCAAAGAAGAAGACCTCCAGTTAGATAGCCAAATGCTCAAAGCTACCCATCTTTCAATGGCCATTGTTTTAATTGCAAAAAGTTTGGTCATAAAGCTACTTAGTGTAGGAGTAGAATAAATGAAAATGTTCCATCATTCTCTGGTCAATGTTTCAATTGCAAGAAAATTGGTCATAAATTCAATGAATGTAGAAGTCTGGTAAGAAATGGCTTTCACAATTCAAGAAATACTCAATCATTCAATGGAAGATGTTTTGCTTGCAATAGATTTGGACACATGGATAATCAATGTAGATCAAGGATGAATTCATTCAGAGGAAGGAATCAAGGAGAGGGAAACATTGTGTGCTACAATTGCAACAAGTTTGGACATGTTGCAAGATTTTGTAGAAGCAAGAATGTGAAAAGAAACTAGTATGCTGAAGAAAGGAAAACATAGTAGAGGAATGATAAAGGAAAAGAAAAAGTTGATACGATTGAAACAAAAAAATAAATGTACAAGATCTAGATAAAGAAAGAAGTAATTGAAGTCAAGGATGGCTCCGCACCAGCATCTGGTGCAGACACTTCCTCCGAGAAGTAAATTGGGAGCTCTGGCTTAGGGCGAGCTATGTTGAAAATCTAAAGCCCCCAGGCAGAAAGTTAGTGTTGGAATATGGCACTAAGGTATGTTGTGAAGAACTCTATGACAAATCCTTTGAAAGAAATTTCGTTAAAGAAAGATCTAATGCGGAGCAATTTAGATTGACTGTGGCTGATAGAGAAGTGTTTGACAGCTTTTTGAAAGACCACATTTATGATGATTAAGTTAAGGCTTCAACGGATTAAAAGTCTTGGATTTGTAAAAGTTTAATCACTTTGCATTTAATCTTTCAAGTGTTTTAAGGTGACTTGAAGTGAAATTCCAAGTGACTCAGTGATTTCCAAAGAAAATTAAGACAAGACCAAAGAAAACCCAAATTCGGCAAAAAGAGGTATTCTTCAAGATTTGAAACCCTACCGTGAATTTATTTGAATCTTTGCAAAAATGGCAACACCACATGTGATTGATATAACTAAAAGAGCCCAGCCAAAATTCAAGAAGCATCCTTTCAAATCAACAGAGGTCAATCCAAATGGTGCATTTTTAGAGATTTTGTTTGATGTGTTACATGCGGAGGACGTTAGGGATTATATACATGTTCCCTTAGAAGAACTCGGAGGTAGTCTACTCAAAGATCTATATCTAAATCATCTTAGTGATAATAAACTTGATTTGAAGGAAGAATTCAAAGCACTAGAAGAAAAAAAAATTATTCAGTTTATAGATTTCCCAATTTTTGCAGAAGATGAATGGGTCTGGTATGTCTTAAGTTGAATTCATGATGAGTTTATATGGATCCACTCTACATTCAAGATCACTAAAGATGCCATAAGGGTTGTCACATGACTTAACTCTACCGACACAGCACCTGTATTGAAGGCTGTGAAAAATGATGCAATAATGAAAGCCACCAGAGCAAAATTTGATAAAAGGGCATTGACTATCAATGATATTGAAGATCTTGTAGTCAGATTTGCATCCATGGTGATTGGGTATAAGGTCTACTTCACAAACTGGGAAAACTCTGTCTCCAGTATAGCCATTTATGTTGCTTATCAAATGATCAAGGAAAATGCAGAATATGACCTGTGTGAACTACTCTGACAATAGTTAATGGAGAACTTGAAGAAACAAAAGAAGGAAAATACCCTTTCAAATTTGGTACATTGATCTTGTTCTTATTTTTCTATTTTATGCAAGAGTTAGTTGGCATGAAGAACTATTTTTGGATTGGAGACAAAACAGTTGCAGTTCAGATTAGAAACCAGTTGAGTAGAATAGGTAATATTGATGCACAAAACTCAGCCCTATGGGGCTATTTCAAAAATTTCCAAAAGTTAAAGCAATCCAGGGAAAGGATCCCTAGATCAGTCATTGAGAAATACAAGGACACTATTTGCTTTATTGTGACAAAAGATCAATGCTTGATGGAGGTCGTTAAGCCTAGAACAGTATGGGTTATGCCAATGGGCTATGAGTTAGATGGAGGAATATTGGAAAATTATGCACAACACATGCTAAGAAACCCTCGGGATGCCAAAGAAGAAAGGTTTGGAACATATGAATCTGTTGTCTGCTAAAATTCATGTTGAAGTAAGAAAACCTGAAATCTCCAGAAAAATGCGGAGAGTGGCAGATGATTTCACCCTAAAATAAGGTTTCACAAAAGAACAAGTAAAAGAAGCAAGGAAAAGAGCACAAGCTGAAAAGGCAGCAGAAGAAAAGGAAGAAAATGAACCAGTCAAGGCTCCAGAAGAACCTAAGAAGAAACCAAAGAGGCCTAAAGCATCAAAAAGAACAAGAAGAGGTTTTGCATCTGCATCCTCCGATCCAACACATTCTGTGAGTATGGAGGCATCTAGGTAGAAAAGGGTGAAAACAAAAGCAAAAAGGATGCATGAAAGTATAAGTGTTGATGAAGAAGAAATAGAAACAAATGAAGAAGTAAAGAAGATGAAAACTAAGGTCACCAAAGCCTCCGAAAGTAGCAAAAAGAAACCCTCCAGTAAGACTAAAATTAAGAAAAGGCCATGCAAGATAAACCTTAGATAGAAGAGGCCACTATAAGTCTTGAAGATGTTTTGAAGGCTATAACTGTTGATGGAAACCTAAAACCCATAGCTCAACTGTATGATGAGTTTAATGATCTAGAAAAAAGAATTATTGAGACTGCAATTGTCAGATATCTAGACATTCATAAAAAAGCCCTTATTGAGATAATTACTGATCTTCCAGATACCTTGGGTAGTATTATGTCTGCAAGAAAATAAGAAGCTATGGCAAAAGACATTGAACTTCATGAGCATACTCTGATAAAGTTATGTACGGAGATCTCTCCAGAAGACAAAACAAAAATTTCCAAAGTACTTAGCAAGGAGTTTGTTGATGGTGGTTTTAGCACACAACAACACAGGTGTGATTGTTGGTTTCACACCTCTCTTGAAAAGTATCCTACCCTAGGTAAGACTACTCCAAGGATAATACAACTAGGTCTTAGCTTGCTTGGAATCTCTCAATTGGTATGTTCTAATTGTGCCTTCAAGGGGTCTTACATGCAATCTGCAAATCTTCAGGTTTGGGGCAGCAAATACACATAAACCCTTTTATGATTTTCAGCTGATAAACAAGATAAAGTGTTACTGAAACTCCTATTCTAACAACTAATAATGTTTTAAAGAAAATGCAAAAGGTTTAGGGTTTTAGAAGGATCCTAAGTGACATTCACAATGTACAGGTTATCTTTACTAGACAAATACTCCAGAACTTTAAACCAGCGTCATGAGTTACCAAACTAAAATGGGTGTTACAGTGCTGCAGAAAGTGGTGCTATCTTCAATGGAGGTCAAAAGATTTTTAGATCACATTCATTTTCTAAATATCCAATAAACAGCAAAACTTAACTCATGAAATGCAATTAAACTTCAGCACAAATAATCAACCCAGACTAATTTTACACAGCTATTTACCATTAGCAAATAACTAAAAGTATGGACTTGGAATATTCATCAGATACTACAACAAACCATGAACATTACAAAAGCACAACTAATCTAACTATGGGAGAGCAAGAAGCAAACCATGAAAACCAAGTTGAGTCAACACAAGACACAAATTCTTAGAAGTACTACAGAAACTTGCTTTGTATTACTTCAAATGGCATAGAGTCAACAATTCGGTATCAAAATCTCTCTTACAAATAGTGGAAATGGTAGCCCTTTATATAGAAAAGCAACATACCAAATTTTCAAATGAATGGTGGAGATTAACTCAACACTGATGGTCTAGATTACATCAATAAATACAATTATAACAGCTCACATCAATTCTCGGATTACATTTTGTCTTTTATGAAAAGGACACAAAACAGCCCCAAGATACATTGAATCTAGTCAATTTGACTAGCCAACTCAGTATATTAATAGAAAAGAACATTTTAGAAGCAAGAAAAGACAAAATAGAGTCGCATGCTGCTCTGAATACAACAATTTACAATTGTGATGAGATTATATCATTAGAATATTCAAAATAGTATCAAGATTCACTGTCTAAGTCAATCTTGTCTTCACTGGCTAGCTTGTTGCGATAAGTCAACCAAGCATCAAGTGTAGGATTAATGCCAGACGGGTCTGGATCCTTCAAATGATTTATCCGATAGTCAAACACTTCTAGTTCCTGACTGAATTTGCTATGTATTCTTTCTATCTCTGCCCCTGCCTTCTGAAATGCCTTGAATTCATCTCTGAGGTCGCTTGCCTTGTCTAATCTTTCCTCCATACTGAGTGCGGCATCTTCAAAAATTGCTTTATGCAACTTATCTTTACATTTATTGACATCAAAAGGGGCACAATCATCATAGGATGCTTCCCTGCAATCCCTCAAAGAATCATTGATATCATATATGATTGATCTCAGTTCTTCATCAACTAGTTTATATGCTTCCTTTATGTGTTCAAAGGTCTCCTTTATCAAAAGTAGTTGTTGATACCATTCAATGGCCTTTGGTAGCTGATTTCCAATCAAAATATTCTCTATAGCTAGAGTCTGAGTTGGCAATTCTCTGATACCTTTTACTCGAGGATACATGTGTGAATAGTACTCATCAAAAGAATCGCATTCTTCACGCAGGTCCTTCCATCTTTTGTGCAACTCTACCAGTCTCTTATGTGCTTGGGCAGAGGCACTTATGGTTTTGCATCCCATCTTGAAAACTTTTAGTAACCAATTCTCTGTACCTTGGGACTTTGATCTAACCTCGCCTAATTTAGTCATTTCCTCAGTAGACAGGAAAGTGGGTATTGTCCTTATATCTCCTCCTACATCTACTAGCTTTATCAAAAATTGAAGACATGCTCGAAGTTCTTCATTTTGTTGTTTCAAATCTTTTTTGGGCATTTCATCTTTGTCCAATTGCTCCAAGATTGATGTGACTGAGCCCTTGAAATCATCCACTCTTTGTGCACAAGTGGTTGGACCTAGATCAACTATAGATATGATATAATCTTCTGCCTTGACTTGTTCTCTTGCTATATCAGCTGGCAGGACCGCTATTTCTTCTATCCTTGATCCTGATTCACTCTTATAGATTCTTGATTGAATCTTAGCCTTTTTCTTCTTCTTAGGCTTCTGAGCCTATGACAGGATCGTGGTTAGGTCGAGCTACATTACTTCTACTTGTGGCTCAGGATAAGTCATTCTTCCTTGTAGCCATTCAGGGGCAGAAGATTTGTTCAATTCAGAAGCTCCACCCTTATCAATTACAGCTAGTTCTTTGAGTGGTTCCTGCTCTGGCTCTTCATTCTTCTCTGGACTTCTCTCTTCTTCCTTTTCTTCTTGGGCCAAATTCTCCATATTTACCATTACATTCTCTTGTACAGTCTTGAAAACTTCCTCTGTTTGATCTTTGTCCGGAGGACTATCAGATATATCAATAACTTCCACATTGGATGAAAGTTCCTGGGGGTCATCATTACTTACTTCAGTCAATACCTCATTTTCCTCCTCAATTGTTGTTTCAGGCTCCTATAATCCCAAATATGCACACACTTTCTTAATCCCAGGCAGCAGTGGTATTGCCAATGAATCTGCAGGTATTTGTGAAATAGGGATAGCAGAAGAGAGGGATAAGGAAGGTGTACTGACCAGTGTCAAGTTAGCCAAGACTGATGATAAGGAGGGAGAAATGGCAAGAGGTGAAGGAAAGGGTAGTGAAGGTAGAGGAAGAGGGGGTGAAAGGATGGTGGAAATGGGAGGCAATGGTAAAGAGGAAGAAGATGTAGGTGCAGTAGTCGTGGAAGGGTATGAAATGGTGAGAGTGGAGGAAATAGGACTGCTAGGGGTGCTGGAAGAAACTGCCAGTGAACAAGAGTTGGTGGCAATGGTAGAGGTAAGAGAGGTGGCAAGAGATGTTTCCTGAGTTATGGAGGTTGAGGTTATGGGTGAAGTGGATGCAACGGAGGAAGGAGGAATGGAAGGAGAAGTGGCAGTAGAAATAGCAGGGGTTGTGACAGTGGTGCCAATACTTTGGGTAGAAGGTTGGGTAGTTGGAGGATTGGAATCATTCTTGGTTGTGGCATCCTCCTTATTAGCTTCTTTTACTTTCACCCTTTTGGCCTTTGAGCTTTCTCCAAAACCACTTAGCATATCCCTTTTCTTGGAGGCTCTGGTCTTGGTTGAGGGAGGTTGATCCTTCTTCTGAAGAGACCTTACAGATGGCTTCTTCTTCTTTGCCTTTTCTACCAGTGATGTATGTTCTTCACTATCTGACTTCTGTTTCTCAGCTGGCTCTGCCTCATTTGTAACATGGATTGGTTCATCCTCTTCTCCCCTGGAGTCTTTATCTGATTCCATTATTATGTAGGTGAGCTGAACTCCTTGTCCATTCAGAATAGCCACTTGAGCTCTAACCCAGGCCTTACTCAATCTGATTGGTTCTCTCATAACAACTTCTGGGGAGCTCTCTTCTGCATTTGCCCAATTTGGCAATGGAATGGGCTGATGGTACTGAGCCTCCCATGGTCCTCTGACCATAACATTTTCATCATATTGTAACTGATCTGGTACTATCATTATATGAAACCTTTTGATGAAATCCAGAGGTAGCCTTGCATGTGCTTTCTTCATAACCTCGTAATCATCATGGCAATTGGCCCAAAAGTCCTCAATATGTACCTTGTGGAAGAGCTTCTTACTTACAAACCTTTCCATCACTCTATTTGGGTCAAAATGACCCCTTGCATTGTAGTAGTGCAAATTCAGGAGCTGAAGCTCTTTGTTTGAGTGTTCTGCAGATGCCAAATAAGGGCATGCATAAAGTCCCTTGCCAAACTTGATGGGAAACTGAACATTAGTTCTATGCAAGTGTTTAAGCTTCTCAGCACATGGCAATAATTGCCTAGACAGCTCCAGAAGCACTGTCTTATCATCTGGATACGGGGGAGTCTGTAGGCCATTCCAGTGAATCCTTGTACCCTTATGGATGTAAATTTCTCAAACTAGATATTCCACCTACCATATGTGGTTAGTTCATTCATGGCCTTAGTGGAAATCCTCAAGGTTGTGTTACCTTGCAGCATTCTGGTTATATACATTGTGAATGCATCATTTACCCTTTTGAAGTGTATCAATGATTGGGATGAGGTTAGCTGTGGGTAACATTCATATACTTTTATCTGAGTTTGTTCATCATTTCCAGCTTCACCAACTTTGGACAATCCATCATATTGGTTCTTTCTCACCAATGCATAGACAATATAGGATGTCCGTCTGAAGTATTTGTTTTCCCTGAAATTATTGAATGCTTCATGGATGTTGTCACAGAGGATCTAAGCCCAGTGGAACTTAGTTCCCTTTAATATCTCAGTGATAATAATGAACATCCAGTCCTCAAAGGTAGAGGTTGTTGGCAATCCATATATTCTACTCAAAAAGGTTACCAAATCTCCTATCTCATCATGGAAGTCACTCCTGTATAGTATTTTGGGAAGCTTAATGAGAGCAGACCTTCTTCTCTTGGCCCAATGGTCATTTATATACTTTCTACATCCCTCTACATCTTTATTATATGTTGCATGTGATCCCATTTTGTCTGGCATAGTCATAACCTTGTGCCAGGGGATATCAAAGGTTTCAGCCAGAGAAGGTGGGGTTAGATCAGCCAAAATATCCCCATTTGCTGTCTAAATTGTTCTTGTCATTACGTCATACCTGTCTACACAGGTGGCCATTAGTTCTGCATATTGCACCGAAGTAGGGAAGGCATCTACTTGTGCAATACCACTATCTCTGAGTACTTTGGCTCTGGGAGTTGGGTTCAGACCAAAGACTCTTAATCTAAATTCATCTAGGTCTATGTGACCTAGGTCTGTGTCTCCTACATCACTCCATCCAGAGTGAATCTTGGTCTCTGGAGGGATTCCTTTGAACTCGTACATCATTTCTTGGGCCCGAGCAGTCATTTAGTCTGCAAGACCGGACCTTATAAGTTTGATACCTTGAGGAAACTCCTAACATACCCCTAAATTTAAAATGAACCTTAATGCAAATCTGCTATTTACTACCAACATGCCTTTTGAAGGAAAGTTAAATCTAACATTTATCACAATTGCAACAATTACCATCATCAATGTATGTAATCAAATATCTAATGTTGCAAGAAAATTTATGAAAATCACCATTAACAATGCATTACAACATTAATTCCATCATTTTAAACCACTTTCCCTTTGAAAATTTTAGAAAATTTGATCATTTGCATGGTTTTGCGCTAATTTGAGGGTTGTCCGACCCTCAGGCAGAAAAGCACTGAATTCAATGTCACCTAACCTTAGAGGGGAAATCAGGCAGGTCCGACCAAAGGTTTTACTTCCTTTTATGCTTTTGAGTGCTTTGCGCGAGTTTTCATGGGTACTGACCTGCGTGGATTTTGGAGGTCTCTGATCTCTATTGATTGTCAAGTTGGTTAGTTGAGATTTCAATGCAAAGCCTATTGGTGCTCTTGAATTGCTTCTGCGCAGGTTTTGACAGTGTCTAATTTGCATGAGTTTTGGTTACTACCAACCAAGTCGGTGGATGGTGTATCACATCATAGGTCGGAAGGGGTCATTTTTAGCGCTAAGTTGAGGTATTGTTTCTAGTGGGGTTTTCAAATGGTACCAACCTTGCGGACAAATTCGAGTCATCCGACCAAGTTGGAGACATGGTCTTTTAGCGCAAAGTTGGAGCAGGGGATTTTCAGCACCAAAGGCAGTTTCATAGTTTGCGGGGTTTCTAGGAGCTTCCAACCAAGTCGGAGAAACATGTTTTAGGCGTGTAGGTCAGACAAGTGAGAATTTAGCACCAAATTGATCTGAATGTGTGGCACGGCTTTTGAAGGTCTCTGACTGACTGGATAATCAACAAGCTTACAGGTCGGTCGGAGCTCGATTTAGCGCCAAGACTGAAAGTTCACAGGAAATTTGCCTAAGTTTTGTTTATTTTTAGCAATTCGTGGCAAACCATTCTCTTTAAGACAACTTAACCAGGGGTTTGAATAAAAGAAACAACAATTCACTGCACCAAAACCCTAGTTGAAACACTACAAATATTAATTTAGGAAGATTTAACTGCTTAATTGCTCGTTTTCAAGAAGATTCAATTGTTTAATTTCAAACCCTAATTGTTTGCGAAGAATAGGGTTAAAACCCTACTTGGTGAAAGTGAAGGCGTGTTTGGATTATAGGTAGGTTGTGGGTTCGATCCTTGACAAGTCGATAGAAGATGAATGGAGCTCTGAAATTATGTTTGAATGTGATCAAATGGTTAAAAACAGACGGGTTTCCCCTTATATTCCCTAGCGAATCACCGTTAATGTGCAGGTGTACGACCTGCCAATTTTAAGGTTTGCACGATTTTCTCCAGGCTCAGACCTAGCAGGGAAATTAGATGTGTCAGATTTGATCAGAGCAGGCTATTTTTAGTGCTAAACTTCAAAGGTTCAATTTGCATAGTTTGCAGGTGTTTGAAGGTCATCCAACTTGCAAACATTTTGGGGTTGTCTGACTAAGTCGGTGACCGCTTAATTTAGTGCCAGGTCAGATAGGATCACTTTTAGCATAGAAGTTTGACAAAGGGAAATCATCTCTATAGTTGGTAACAATAGCTTTTAATGCCAGGTCAGATAGACAGGAATTTAGCGCAAAGTCAGAGTGATGGGAATTTAGCACTAAGGTCAGACAAGTGAAATTTTAGTGTAAAGGTCAGTTGAAGTGCAATCTAGCGCAAAAGGTCATTCCAAGGCCCTCAAAAGGAAAATAAGGATTCATCCTAGTAGATTTATGAAGTGATTTTCAATATCATCTTTCAATCAAGGTCAAAATGCACTTTGACCATTCAATCACTTAAGAGATGTAAAGATCCAATGACTCTCAAGCCAAATCAAAAGAGGGGGTCTCCATTTTTTAATAGGGCATGTGTGCAAGGCACAACAGAGTTCAAAACAAAGAGGAGAATGAATACTCTCATGTCAGATGACATTGAGAAAGTAGTTAAGGAGACTGAGGAAATCACTTTAAAAGTTCTAAAAGAATTTCATCTCCCATCAATATATGACAATGAAGCAGATGTTGGAGATGATACATCTATTCTGGAAGTCAATTTGAACTAAGTGATAGATGAAAGAATGGTCAAAGAGAAAGAAGCACTTGTTATAGTTATTGAGACTAGTCTATCTTTGGAACAACAAACAGGTGACAAGACAAGAATGGATAAAGTCGATGATCAAGAAGAGAAACAAGACAAGGAAACCCCTACACTAGAACAAAAAGATGATGGAAATGAAGCTATGGATTTAGATGCTCTAGAGCTAAACCAAGAAGAAGTCTCTGATATATCAAGAGACACTGCAGAGTCAATAAAAGAATTTTTGGACATAGAGAGACAGGTCTTAGATGAACCCATATTTTTGCAAGGACCAATATGTTGGAAACAAGGCAAATAACTGAGAGGGGGGGTGAATCAGTTATCTTAAATATTCAACTTTCTTTCTTCTTTAACAATTAGTGCAGCATCAAAACATATAACCATACATTACCATGAGAACAGAAAAGAAATCTACACACATAACACAAGGATTTTTATGTGGAAAACCCGGTTAAGGGAAAAACCACGGGGTGACTAACCCAAGATTTTATTCTCTGTTAAAAGAATAGAAAGAACAAAATGGCACCTGCCAATTAGGGCTCACTGCCTGAGCACACTGCTCATAAGAGGCTCACTACCTACAATAGGTTATAGAAAGAAACCAGGTACTTGAACTGATGAGAAGCATCCACATATGCTGAGGTTTAGTTCCGGTTAGGCTCAATATATTGATCTGCTGCACTTCATTCTTCCTTTGTTCTAGTGCTGCTGTTCTGTCACATTCTAGACCTGTACAGCTGCTTCCACACTATTCTCTGCTTTTCTTCACACTTCACAACACACCATTCTCCCCTTCACCTCAAAATCCATCTGGTATATATATCCGCACCAAGGATTTCAACATCTTTCTAGTTGGCATCCCGAATACTCAATATTTTTCCAAACTCTGGTCTGTCGACTGAATCCTTGCTTACTAAGTATGCATATCAAAGAGATACTTATAGAAGTCATCAATCATGTCATCCAACCATGAATGATCCCTCAAGAAACTTTATCACCATCAATTTCTTATCTGGATTAAGATCTGATGCTCTGCCGGTCAGTTCTTCCTTAGTCTACTCTGCCAAACAGGAGCCCAACACTTAGGTGCTCATATCTTTTCACTCTTTCATCACCTGAGGCTCAATCTCTGGAATGTATTAGTCATGATACTCCTCTTGACTTCCCCAAGTCTGTACTTTGTTGAGATACTTCCTCTGAGAGATCCATACCTGATTGTCGGACCTTACTGCATGCTCTATTCTTGCTCACCAGACCAAAATACTCTTCAATCTGACTTCCAGTATAGTCATACCATGTGTTGTAGATATGTGGAATGGACTTTGTTGCCATCAATAACAACACTCATGAAGCCACACAGTGTCTCTTACCAACAATCTCCCCCTTTGGCATTGATGGAAACACTTAGTGAAAAATGATTAAGTGTCACACTATACTCCCCCTTAGCTGATGCTCTGTTCTAATGTACATTTTTCTAGAGCTCCCCCTTAGCTAGATTCCACATTTTTCACTGCTCCTCACTCCCCCTTTGACATCAATGGCAAAGGGTAGAATCTGTACACCAAAATTTTCAAAAATCAAACTATACTTAGCCGCATAAGTATATATACATGTTATACTTACATATATTGAAGTATATCTGCAAAGGTGGTCTTCAACTGTACCACTTCTGTCGCCCAACTCTTCTTCATCCTGTCTAAAATTGAAATGTGACCACTTAGCAAAAATGTAAAAACTTTTGCCCTCTTTAGGTCTGTTGGATCATTGGTCCAGGCTGTGGTCTGGGCATCAGTTAGGGCTTCATGTATTGCCTCTAACTTGGGCATAATTATCCCTCTTAGTTCACTTAGCCTACTTATTCTAGTTTTCTTCTCCTTCTCAAGCCTCTTTATCTAATTTATAGTGGCAATAATCTGACACTCTTGATTCATTATGGAAGAGGTGAGAGGATCAAAATTTTGAGGTACACTTAATAGTTTATTCTCTTGTGCTTCTACCTTCTTGGCAATGTCTGCTGTCACGGTGGACCAAGATAGATAAAATTTGTATAGATCTCCACCATCTTTATGAGAATTTTCTAAGCTCTTTATCCCAATATCCAAATTTCTCCTATCATTTGTTATAAGTCCTTGTATCTCGAAGAATCTCTTACCCAAAAACTCTTTCCAGACTTTCTCTTCTGTTGCTTTCTCCAAAGAATCAAAATGTGTGCTAATAGAATTAACAAGAGATTTCAAGTTACCAGATGAAGAGGCTGAAAGATCCTTCTAGAAGGATGGCATGATCTTCTCCAACACACCAGATGCAATTTCTATCAGCTCACAGTCTTCCATGTGAGACTTCAGAAGTTTTTCTTTTGCCTTTGCTTGGGCAAAGGATGCTATCTTCATTGTTTGAACCGGGGAGAGGGAATCAAAATTGAATGGTCCTTGAAATAGCTCCGGTTCATCTAATTCCATCATTTCTTTGGTCAAGAAATCTTTAACTGTTTTTGTAGTGTCTCTTGCTAGAGACAGAGTCTTCTTTCCTTCTACAGCTTTAGAACTGTCACCAGGGGTCTTCTCTGATTGATCTTCTTCTCTTCCCTTTACCTCTTCCTCTTGACTGATTCTCTCTTTTTTTCTTGCTTCTCCTTCAATTTTGGAGCCTGTGGGGGATCTGGAAGAGAGATATTTACTTCTTCATGAACTTCCTCTTTCGAAATAGAGGCATCCAGGTCCTTGGTCTTCTCCTCGCCTATCTCCTTTGATTCTTCTGCAATTTTCTCTGTGGAATCTTCCTTTGATGCACTTTGTCCTTCAACATCCATGGCAGAAGGTTCATCACTTATATCCTCTATGATAGGAAGATTGAATCTTTTATATGCATTCTGGAGGATGTCTTCAGTCTCTTTTGCCACCTGATTAGTCTCTCCGAGCATAAGTTTGTTCATTTTGGCTTTGCTCCGGAACTCATCCTTGCAATCCTTAAAGATCATGTTCATTTGTTTTGGAGTGATGGAAGGATAGAGCTGAATAGCTATTTGTTCCTAGATCTCCATATCCTTTTCCTTGGCATTATTTTTCCTCATCTCAAGTTCCTTTTCTAGACTTTTGGGGATTAGAGAGATGATTTCAATGAATGCTTTGTTATAGATGTTTAGATACCTGACTGTGGCATCTTGCAGGATCTTCTCATTAGCTTCATTATATTCATCATAAAATTTAGTCATTGGTTGCAGATTCCCATCCACATTGACTGATTTGATGATATCATCAATGCAGAGAGTAGGCCTTTCAATGAATTCTTCTGCCTCTTCTTCCTTGTTATGATTGGTAGAGGATTCACTGGATGTTTTCTTCTTCTTCTTCATTTTCTTGATCTCCTCATTTGATTATGTCTCTTCATCATCCTTTTGGCTACTGTAAGACCTTGTGGCCTTTATCTTAGCTCTCTTATCTACCTTTCCGGATGTCTTAGCTTCCGGTTTTGAGACCTTTTGGCTCTTAGCAGTGGCAGGTGCAGAGCTCTTTGAGGATCTAGTCCGGAAGGGGGCTTGCACTGAAGCACTTTCTTTTTCTACTTCTTGCCTTTCTTTCTCTGCCCTTTCTACCTTCTCTCTATTGGCATCAACTGATTCCTTTGATATGTTATATTTCTTTGCAAAATCCTCTACTTCCTTCCTGACTTTTATCTTTATTTCAGGTTGCCTTAGTTCAACATGAATGTTTACACTCAATTCTTGAAAGGTGCCAAACCTTTCTGCCTTAGGGTCCTTAGGCTGACTTAGTAGGTGTTGGACATGCAGTTTTAGAATTTTCTCATCCACCTCATATCCCATTGGCACAATCCACACTATTCTCGGTTCCACTGCCTCCATTAGGCATTGATCAGTGTCTACCATGAAGCAGATTATATCCTTATATTTTTCAACTAGAGACTGGGGGATTCTTTCTCTAGCCTGCATCATGCCTTGGAAGTTTTTGAAGTAACCCTAGAGTGCTGTGCTTTGTGCCTTGGCATCACCAAGCCCATACAAATAGTCTCTGATTTGTATGGCAACTGGTCTATCATTTTGCCATACCCAACCATTAGATCCGGGGAGCTCATTCATGTAGTAAAAGAAGAGACAATATCAGGCCACCATATTTGAATGAGTTCTTCTTGTCCTTTTTGATCTTTTGTAAGTTTTCCAACAATTGGCTCAGAAGAAGCTCACAAAGATCATAATCTGCATTCTCCCTTAGCATTTGATAAGCAGTATAAATTGCAGTTCCGAATATAGAATTCTCCCTGTTGGAGTGATATATCTTATAACCAATTATCATAGAGGCAAACTTGATATCCGGATCTGTGATATCTTCTATATTCATTGAACACTTATCAAATTTTGATCTGGTAGCCTCACTTATAGTTTGGTTTTTGACCGATTTGAGAGCAGGCAACCCATCGGATGAGTGTAATCCGGTTACCGCCCTAATGACATCTTTTGTGATCTTGAATGGCCCCATCAACCACATGAAGTTGTCTTGCACTCTGCTCATAACATACCGGACCCATTCATCTTCTGCAAAATAAGGGAAATGGATGCAATGTCCAAAATGCTTATCCCAGATAGCCTTATACTGAGGTTTGAGTTCAAATGATTCATCTATTAACTACTTGTGATAGATATGCATTAGCTTGGATTCCTCAAATTCCTCAATATTTGCATGAATGTATGCACTAACATCTTCTACATGCAAAACCCCATGCGGAATGCTAGAGAAGGCGCTTAAAGGATCAACTTCTAGAGATTTGTAAGGGTGTTTCTTGAACTTAGGGTGCAGTCTATCAGTGATTTAGACAACATTCAGAGTAGCCATCTTTCAAAAGATTCAGAGAGAGATATTCAAGAATGGAAAATACCTTTTTATGCTTGTGGGTTCATGATAAGAGCCAAAAAGATTGCTGGCTGAATCAAATTCTATGATTGATCCTTGAGAGGGTTGAAGCAATCTTGTTGCAGAGCTCTTTCTTTCTTCTTCTCAAATGCAAATGTGTAAATGATGAACAAAAGAACCCTTTTATTTCTACGCAAACCCTAATTCCATTTTGCAATAAATGCACAACTTAAGTTATTTTGGTTGCCTTGTTCTCCTTGTTCTGAGAGAGATCTTTCTGGATCACTGAGATACACTTAGGATTACAATGTATCTCCCTTCCTTGAATCATCCTATTCATCCATAGATCAAGATATTTCAATTTTGAATCATACCGGATCTAACTGTGAAAATCCTGCTTTTACCAGATGACTGACAAACCAAATCAATCTTGAATGATTAACCTTTTCAAACTCCTTGCGGATCTTTCATATTTTTACCAAGGGTTATTTGGATGTTTCTCTGAGAATCCTTTAATTCGCAACCTTTCATGTGCCAATTTCAGGCACCAATTGACTGGTTGGGGGAAATTGTTTTTCTTTTGTGACTCCCCCTGAGCCAGAGCTCATATATTTAGTTTTCAGAAGGAATATCAGCACCAGATTCTAGTGCGGATCCATCCCCAACATTTGATGTACTTTTCTTCACCCAAATCTTGTTCATCTCCCTTTGAATTTCATCCACATTTATTTTTCTTTTTCCTTTGTCTTGATTTTGATTATGATGCACCAGACCCTTTTTGTCTTGATTTTTATTTCTGCAGAATTTGGCAATATGACCAGATCTGTTGCAATTGTAGCAAATAATATTTATTTGCATATTTGACTGATAACCTCTAGATCTACATTGATTAGCCATATGTCCCATTCTATTGCATGCAAAGCATCTACCATTGAATGAATTGTTCATTTGCATATTTATACATTCATGAGATTTGTGACCATACCTTTTGCAGTTAAAACATTGTCCAGAGAAGGATGAATTAGTCTGATTCATTCTTCTTCTGCATGGATTTGTTTTATGACCAAAGTTATTGCAATTGTGGCAGTATCCATTGAAGGATGGATATCTTTGAGCATTTGGTTGCCTTATCGGAGGTCTTCTAGGCCTATTCCTTGGATTTCCTGATCCAGAGTTCTTCTAACCAGATCCAGAGCTTTCACCTTTCTCATACCCCAAGCCTTGCTTGTCATCTACCCTCTTTTGGCTTTCAAGAAGAACTTCAAGTTGAGCAGAGCTTATCTTGAATTTCTCTTTGTATTCATTTGCTATTTGAGGATCCCTTTTAAGAGTGTCTATCTGATTCTCAAGTTGTTCTTCATTATCTCTAGCTTCTTCTAGATTAGATTCCAAATGCCTGATTATTCTATCCATTTTGTGGTAGTCTTCTGACTTCTCTTTAAGAGATTGTTTTAGATTATCTTCAATTTTTCTCCTCTTCAATTTCTTGGGTGAATTTCATAACCCCTGATTCCATTTCATGTCTTACCATAATGACCTCCTTTGATAGCTTCTCACATAACTTGTTCTTCTCATTCAATCTTCATTAGTATCATTGGCTTCACTTTGACTTGCCAATTGTTGAAGTAGTTCCTTTCTCTTTTTCATAGACATACTCAATTTCTCTTTTAGTTCATTTATGAAATCATCAACTTGTTTGAGTCTTTCCCTCAAGTTGTTGACTTCAGAGTGAGATTGCTCAAGATCATCTAGGGTAGACTGAAGTTGTTCCCTCATACCATACATATCCATTGAGATTTCCAGATCTTCCTCAAGCTGTTAGGCTCTGTTAGGAGGAACTTAGCTCTGATACCAATTGTTGGAAACAAGGCAAATAACTGAGAGGGGGGAAGTGAATTAGTTATCTTAAATATTCAACTTTCTTTCTTCTTTAACAATTAGTACAGCATCAAAACATATAACCATACATTACCATGAGAATAGAAAAGAAATCTACACACATAACACAAGGATTTTTACGTGGAAAACCCGGTTAAGGGAAAAATCACGGGGTGACTAACCCAAGATTGTATTCTTTGTTAAAAGAATAGAAAGAACAAAATGACACTTGCCAGTTAGGGCACACTGCCCGAGCACACTGCTCACAAGAGTCTCACTACCTACAATAGCTTATAGAAAGAAACCAAGTACTTGAACTAATGACAAGAATCCACATATGCTGAGCTTCAATTCCGGTTAGGCTCAATATATTGATCTACTGCACTTCATTCTTCCTCTATTCTAGTGCTGCTATTCTATCACATTCTAGACCTATACAGCTGCTTCCACACTACTCTCTACTTTTCTTTGCACTTCACAACACACCATTCTCCCCTTCACATCAAAATCCATCTGGTATATATATCCGCACCAAGGATTTCAACATCTTTCTAGTCGGCATCCCAAATACTCAATATTTTCCCAAACTCTGGTCTGTTGGCTGAATCCTTGCTTACTAAGTGATGTGTATCAAAGAGATACTTATAGAAGTCATCAATCATGTTGGCCAACCATGAATGATCCCTCAAGAAACTTTATCACCATCAATTTCTTATTCGGATTAAGATATGATGCTCTGTCGGTCAGTTCTTCCTTAGTCTACTCTGCCAAATAGGAGCCCAACACTTAGGTACTCATATCTTTTCACTCCTTCATCACCGGAGGCTCAATCTCTGGAATGTATTAGTCATGATACTCCTCTTGACTTCCCCAAGTCTACACTTTGCTGAGATACTTCCTCTGAGAGATCCAGACCTGATTGTCGGACCTTGCTGCATGCTCTATTCTTGCTACTAGACTAAAATACTCTTCAATCTGACTTCCGGTATAGTCATACCATGTTTTGCGGATATGTGGAATGGACTTTGTTACCATCAATGACAACACTCATGAAGTCACACAGTGTCTCTTGCTAACACAATAACTCTGGACTCAATGTCCCCAGTACATAAATTTAAACTGGTATCAATTGTGCAGGCAAAGGCACAGGAAGAAATTTTGAAGTCTCACATACAGGACAATAAGCTGATTGGTGAGGCATCCAACATTTTGGAGAAGTTGATGCCATCATATCAGAAAGACACCTCTTTGTCTTCTTGTAATGTCAAAAAATGTCCCCTTGGGGGCTTTTCCCTCAAAAGGTTTAGCTCTCGAGTCTCTAGTGTGCATTTAGAACATCTTGCATCATAATTCAACATCCCAATGGAATGAACCCTGGGTATCATGACAAATGGGTCCTAGAGGGACCCCTTGAACCTAACCCTGCCCAAAATTGGGGGAGAGGACTTGGGCACCTGCGCCCTAGTCCTACCCTATTTTGGGTCAGGCCCAAATTTCTAGTGTCGGTTTATGACTGTTATTTGGTCCCTAGGCCGACACAGTAAGTTTGAATTTACGAAATCTTGGCGGGAATGTTTGTAGGTGCATATAAAAGCATGTTTAGGAATTCATTTGTAAACTAGATTTCAACTAGATGATTACTAGCAAGCTATTGTGTTCTAAAGGTGATTCAAGGCTTTCATTGTGTTGCAAGAGCAGATTTGTGTTGTCTATGTGTTTGTGTTTGTAGATTTGAGCATTCATCTCCTCATGGAATGAAGAACTTCTTCCTCCCATGAGATATTCACTACAAGGTGATATCTATTATGATTATTGAGCATTTATCATTTGGTTTTTGCCTCTACCTCCCAAGGCACGCACTCTTTATCTGACAATGGTGTTCGGAAGGCTTGAATGTCTCTCCAGGGCTTGACTGAGGCAATCCTCTAAACACCACAACCGCCTCCCAAATTTTTCATGATTATAGGTTATAGGTTGGAGTTGTAGACAAAGTGAAGTTGCAAGAGGGTACAACAGAGTGTCAGGATTGCAGATCAGTGAAAGAAACAACCACCTGGACTTGGGCGCTCGCTCATTAGTCCTCAAAGTTTGACAATGGGAAAATCTCTGATACAGCAGATATAGGTTGCAGACTGAGTTTTTGGATCTTGACAAAAAGCAAGGCACTAGACTTGGGCGTCCGCTCTTTAGTCCCTGACTTTTCCACCTTGGAACCCCAAAAATAGGTGCACATTTATTTGTTATTTTACATCTTTCTGTAGAAGCATTTTCTGTAATTCATCTATTTACTGTCGTATTTGTATAATTAGGGTTTTAAGGTACAGTTGAGCATAAGACAAGGAAATTATCAATCTAATCATAAAAATCCAAGTTTCGCTGCATCTCCATAGTGACCTAGGGTATGATAGTACATTGCAACTTGACCCTAGGTCCTTGAATGTAAGGGTGAAAAAAGGATATACACCAAAACTACCAAAAACCTAACATCCAAATTTTACCCATTGCACTTCTATAAGTCAACTTAAAGGACTCATAAAATCTGTAAGTGAGCATTTTGAATCTTTTGAGAAATTTTTTGAGACAAAAGTGAGACAAGAGTTTGATGAGAAAAGGTTAAATGAGCTAAAGACTATGATAGTGAATGACAAAGCTCTACTAGACAATAAAATGAAAGGCATACAGAGTGCCATCAAAGAAGCAAGTGACCTATACAAATTTTGCCTATCTTGGCTAGTAACCACAAAAGAGCTAGAAGAAAAGATAAAGGATCAGAAACTACAGCTGATAAATATTTCCAAAACATTTGATCCAGCGGCTGAATTGGTAAGTGACAAAGAAATACAAGTAATTAATATTCATGAAGAGTTAAGTAATCTTATAAATAAGAGGGATTAGATGAAAAATAAAATGTGTCAGTTAAGAGGACTAATTAGTCCTAAGCTAGATTTAATGATCGGTATTGCAGTAGAAGCTCAAGCAGCTTCACATATTGACACAAACTCTAATGTGCAAAAAGTAGAAGAATCAGTCTTTCTAATAAATGGTCACATTCAAATTTTGGAAAGAGCTAAAATTCAATGGGATGAAGAGATTACAAAATTAAAGATTGTGTATAAGGATATTCTTTCACCGGCAACTAATTGAGTTGAAGTATTGTATGTGTACATATGTAACAAAGTATGAAGATTTCTTTTTTGCAGTTTTGGTTTGATTTTTGACTCTTATATGTACACCTTTGCCATTGATGTCAAAGGGGGAGAAGAAGATCAGGGAAAAATGGGAAAACATCTTAGGAGGAGAATAAACTCAGAGTAAGGGGGAGTAGATGCACATTTTTCACTAAGTGTTGCCATCAATGACAAAGGGGGAGATTGTTGGCAACATAGTCAAGAGACACTGCTAATTGGGTAATATTGTCATTGATGGAAACAAGGAAAATAGAGAATGATGGAGCTAAGGATGATTGGGAACTCAACTTGGAAATAGCCTGCACACAAGGATCCAGTTCGGACACAAAAGACTAAGGCAGAATGGCTAAGTACTAACAACATAAAGATTAGTAGCAGAGACTCAAGTGGTATTACTCCACAAGTGATGGTCAAGGTATGTGGTTCAGGTATGTTGTTCATAGTTGCTTGAAGGTGAAATATCCAAGGTTGTAAGTTCTAAAGATCTCTGGAAGACATACCATGATTTAGCTAAGTCCGGGTGAACACAGTTAAGACAGGAATAGTGCACAGTGCCTAAGAAAAAGGGTTTGCATTCCTCTGTAGTTGTATACTTTGTCTTGTGGTTTTGAAGACATGTTAAGAGGTTAAAGATAAGTGTTGGATGTGATTCATAAAGCTATATATGATCCACAGTGAAAGTTGTGAAGTGACAGTTGAACTGGTTAAGCATGCTCTTAAGAGATATGCTGACAGGCGTGAAAATTCATATGTGGAGAAGATATATTGCTTAAGGAATAAATCTAAGTGGTTGTATGATGTATGCCAACCTATAGGAAGATCATTATATGTTTGGCTTGGTCTGCATTGTAGATTGTACACAAGTTCAAGCCGACAAGATGTAATATTTGTGTACACGGTTTATGTTTTGCTTGCTGACTTGATTATGAGACAAATCTTGTAGCGAATATATATTTGATGGAAATTGATGATAGAGTGAAGAAAGAAGGTGTGTGGTGTGCCAATTCATGTGTGAAGGAATATGAGAAGAGTGCAGAATAGAAAAGTAGATTAAGGATAGAAAATAGAGTGTATGCAGTAAAGTTGAGAAGCATGGCAGAATAAATGAAGACCTTTGAATCTATGTATTGATCCTTTGGTAGTGAGCCACTCCTTCTCCTTCTTTTCTCTAGGCAGTGAGTCTTTGTGCAGTGAGCACTTCCTTTTATGGAAGTGAGCCTTCTTGTAATCTAGTTTTGAGCTATCATAATTTATTGTGAGCTAACACTCACCATGGTTTTTCCCTCTTTGGGTTTTCCACGTAAAAATCCTGTGTTCATGTGTTTATAGTTGCTATTCTTATGCTTATTCTACTTTCATGTTATTGAGTTTGGAAATTGGATTGATAAACAAGTTAAGAAGTGGTTTTGTGTAATACTGATTCAGCCCCCCTCTCAGTATTCCTTATATTCAACAGCATTATCATACTTCATTTGTTAGAATTTGCTTGAAATTGTGCATTTTTCATATAACATAGTCTTTGCAATAGTTGGGGCTTGTGGTTAAAATCTCATTTCATAATTTACTACTCTTTTAAACACTCTTTCAAATCTAATTTTAGACTGTAGTGTTGTTGCATTGTATGTATTTGCATTTTACATTTGCATTTTAGAACATTTACATTGAAAAAAGCAAAAAAATCAAGCATTTTAGGTCATAAACAAGCATAGTTTTGCATCTATTTCCTTGTATAGGTGTTGAAAATATGTTGAAATCTGATTTTGCATTCATTTGAACACATACATACATTGCTCATTTAAAAATTTGGCATCATTTCACACTCTTGCTTGAAAACTTGCATGTTTTTAATTACACATTGTGTATTTCAACGCTGAGGGTTGGATACACTTTCTTTAAATAAACTTACAAAACACTCATATTGCCTTGGTGTGTTGCATTATTTCATTCTACTCATTTGGTTTTCTATGGACATAGTGTGTCTTTCACGACCCGCTTCCCTCAAATAAGTTTTTAAAGGGTGAAATAATCTCACATTACATGGCTTCTCATCACAACAATAATGCTAGGGTTCCTCCTAGGCCTTATTTGAAAAGAAAGGTCCACCCGAACCTAAAATAACATTCACACCTCATGATAGAACAATGGGAGATATTGATTTATGTGGCAACGAAAGAGTTTATTTTCTCACATAAGTTGATATACGAATCTTATGCACCTATAGATATAATGATTAATACACATACTAGAGCCTTTATTCCTACCTATGGGAAGATATCCTTATTGGTTACGGTATATGATAAAGCAGTGGAACAATTATTTGATGTCATCCCTTCATCTGACCTCTTCTGCATAAAATTAGGACATCCATGGCTCAAGGCTATGAAGGTTGTTCCCTTCAACAATTCACAAATGCAAAAAATTTCCTTTACATGGACAAGTATGCACTATTCATCGTAACACACAGAAGCCCATAGTTACTCAAAAGAACTTAAGTTACTCTTGATTACTTTTGGCCATGACCTAATAGAGAACCTGCACCATGAAGAGATCAACTTTTCTTAGAATACAGACAATACAAAGCAAAACTACTATCTAGAGTGGCTAGGCCTCCTATTCAAACAAGACAAGAACAACCTGCATCAGAAGAACTTCCAAGATCTAAAGGTAAAGGAATCTATGCCGAGGTTCCTCCTCTGTCATCCTTACAAGGATCGGGAGGTACTCATCGAGAACAAAACACTTCAGTAAAGCAAATAAGATTTGAACAAGCTTTCTCCTCTAAGATACAAAAACCTATGGAGAAACATGAGACTCCTTTTGGAGATATAAGCAATAAAACAAAAAGGAATAGACAAGCAAGAGAAAGGAAGAAGAGAAGACAAGCTTTTGCCCAACAAAATGCACCTCAACAAGAAAACATTCCACCCAACATTGAACAAAATAAAGAAAAACTTAAAGAAAAAAAGATTAAGGATAATGACAAAAGTTGGGCTATTGTACCTTATGTACCTCTTTCCTCTAAATTCAAGATTGGGAAGACAATGATGTGCTTGTCGATAATCACTAGTTCAGTTGTACAACAGGTAAGTATTTCTAACCCTGGTGGTCACCTATGTTGTAGCATTATTTGCTCATTTATGTGACCTCCCCTCTTGTGTTGTGTCCCCCCGTGATGTGTTATGTGTTGTTTAGGCCTCCTTGGATGACCCTTGATACTCTTGTAAGGTCAAGGATACTAGGAGACTGCCTCTGTTGTGACCATTCTTCTAGTTGTATCACCATTCTTCTATTTTGCCTCTCCTCTATTGTTATTGTTGTGTGTTGTGTCTTAGGCACATAGCGTTGCGATTGATGACCTGAGGGCATCCTCCTATGTGATTGTTCCTAAGGCACTTGTTCTCCTCTCTCATTTTATTGTTTACCTTCTTCTAGTGATTCTATCTAGTCAGCGAATGATGAAAACAAACAACTAATTGATACAAACCACGTGTCCCTTTAGCAAGCAAAGCAAAAATGGACCTAGTCCATACATGAAGATGGAGTTGATTTATATATCTAATGCTTGGCTAGTAGAATCACTCCGTGTGATATTTGATGGTGTCTTATCTTTCTAACAAATCATAACAATACATCTACTTTGTGCACTTTGAATGTTTTGTATCTCGCCTTGTTGGTACACTCGGTTATGAGATCCCTGCAGTATAAGCCCAATGGCTATACTTGGATTCAAACCCGTATGTGTAGCCTTGGCTTCTTTATTTTCATGCATATCTTTCATGTTTTGCTTATATTAAGATGTGTTTGTGGGAACATTCGGTGAGCATAAGCACATGTCACCTTTGGGGGCATGGGCTTTGTCAAAGCTCTTGTTCCCTTGTGTGTTTTCTCTCTACCTTAACGTTCTTGATATCAGTACACGATATCAACTACCTTAAGGTGGGGGCATATATAAGGTAAGTTATCTGATGATTTTGGTATGAAGAAGTGCGTTTATGAGCCCTCTGCAAAGACAGGATAGTGTATCTATTGAGCTAGTGCACATCTTTTTATTTCAAAAGTCCTTTGCGGAGGCGGGGTTAGATCTTGAGACTATCCTCCCTTAAGTGTTTCTTTGGCGGTTGTTGTGGCATAAGCCCAACCATCAGGTGTTCTTGTAGTGTGCTTAAGATGGTGGGACTTAGCAATAAGCTCCTTCCATCGCCTTGTTTGTCATGTTTTAGATGTATAGTATGTCTATGGCATGCTATACAGCGCTCATGTTTTCCATGTGTCTTCCGTGTGTTTTCCCCCTGTGTAGTGTAAAGGGTGTGGCGATGAGTCTACCCTAGACTTGGGTTTTGTATGGTGTGTTTTCCCCCTAGCGTAGTGTAAAGGGTGTGGCGATGAGTCTTCCCTACGCTTGGGTTTTGTATGGCATGTTTTCCCCCTCACGTAGTGTAAAGAGTGTGGTGATGAGTCTCCCCTACGCTTGGCTTTTGTATGGCGTGTTTTCTCCCCTTGGTGTAGTGTAAAGGGTGTGGCAATGAGTCTCCCCTACATTCTTAGGGTTTTGTGTGCTTTTTATTTTTCCATGCATTTATATATATGAAAATGAAAAAATTCTATCACTGTATTCATCGTGTTTTACGTGTCTTCAATACTATCTTCTTCGTGTCTTGCATGCCTATTAATGTCTACCTAAGATTGGGGGCTAGAAATAGTTCCTCAATCTTTGTGTATGCATTAGCTTCAAGTGACTGGCATGTTTGTTGTTTTTTTACCGTACTTTAATGCATTTATGGGTTGTAGGATCATACATACATTAAAGTGGGGGCTAAATGTTATGTTGTAAAATGTCCCCGTAGGACTTTTACCTCTTAAGTTTAGCTCTCAGGTCCCTTAATTTTCATCATGCATGTTAGAAATGAATCACGAGACAAAATGCCCTAAAACCCATGATAAATGGGACATAGGGGACATTGCAAAGCTTAACTCTATCCCAAAATAGGTCCCAGGACAAGGGCGCCCATGCTCTTACCTTGCCCTATTTTGGTGGGGTCCCAAATTTGAATGTCGATAAAGTTATTGTTAAAGGTGTTCCATGCCGACATCTTAAGTTTGAATTATGAAATTAAAGCGGGAATGCATATATAAGCATGTTTAGAACTTCATTTGTAAACTAGAAGATGATTATGAGATTTTGGCAAACTTATGATTTTATAGCATTCAAGGAATTCATTGTGTTGCAGAGAAGACTTTTGTTGTTGTGGTTGTTATTGCAGATTTGGCTTCATCTTCTCATGTTGTGAAAAATCTTCATCTATTTGTGCTTCAATTAATCATTTATCAATTTGTGTTTGCCTTTGTCTTGCAAGGGCACACACTCTCTATCTAACAACGGTGTTGAAAGGCTTGAATGCCATTTTGAGGCTTGACTGAGGCAAGCTCCTAAACACCACAACCCCCAACCCCTCTTCTTGTGATTGCAGGTGACAGGTGTCGGATCTCGAAGAGTGGGGTTACAAAGGATTGTGGTAGAGCATAAGGAATCAGGATCTAAAGAAAAAGGGGGGAAAAATCTCAGGAAGGGCTTAGCTGCCTACTCTTTTGCCCCTCATTTTCATGTCACGGAGAATATCTAAAGTGGTGTAGTCAATGTTGGAAAAGATCACGAAGCCCTCAGAAAAAGTAGTACCTTGGGCTTAGGTACCCACTCCTTAGCCCCCAACTTTTTCATATTTTGGAACTCAAAATCTGGTATGTATCTAATCTGTGTTTAGTCTATCTCTGTAGAAGGATTTATCATGTTTCATTTGTTTGTTTACGATTTTGCATAATTAGAGTTTTAAGCTAAATTGGACTAAAATCAATACATTAAGTAATCAATTCCAAATTTCCCTATCATTACAAGTGACAACCAACCTGTAGTTGAGCCTTCTTATAGAAGTTATTATTCAACTCGGTTAAATGTCCTTGAATGTGTGTAGTGAAAGGAGGATCTAGCTAAATCATCCATCAATCCCATAAACCCTCTTTTCATACATAACAGGAAACATATGCTCAAAGTATGTAACCCCACCTGCATCATAGAGATGCCTTACAGTGAAAAGGAGGCATATGTAATAGATCAATGTATGCAAACATGCTTTGTCAATGTAAAAAGTAATCAAAAAGTTACCATTATATATGCCCCCACCTTAAAGTTGTTGATCCCGCTTGTCAGTATCAAGCGTTAAGGTAAAGTGAAAACACACAAGTGAACAAGAGCTTGCGCAAAGCCCATGCCCCCAAAGTGATATGTGCCACAATCATTGAATGTTCCTACAAACACATCGATATCATTTGCTAAGATAGTCAACAAGAGATAAGCTTTGGTTAGAAAATCTTACTCTAAGATAACAACCAAATCCATTCATAGAAGGTATTCATAAATCATATATTAGATCATATCAAGGACCAAGGCTACACTTACAGGTTCAGAACTGAGTATAGCCATTAAGTTATACTGCAGGTATCTCAGAACCGGGTGTAGCAACAAGGTGAGATACAAAATAACCCAAAGTGCATAGAAGCAGATTTAGAGTATTGCAAAGGTTTGTTACAACAAATTTCACAACATGATACATCACATGGAGTGAGTCTACTAGTCAAGTGTCAATAATATATATCAACCCCATCTTCATTTATGGACTAGGTCCATTTTTTCTTTCTTGCTGAAGGGACACACAGTCCTTATTAGTATTTGTTTGTTTTCGTCATCTGTCGACTAGTAGAGTCACTAAAGAATTGAAACACTAAAAATGAGAGAGGAGACAAGAGTGACTTGGGTTTACAACATGGGAAGATGCCCCCAAGACATCCTCCACGATGTTATGCCCCCAAGGCACAACACACAACAATAAAAGTGAGGAGATGAATAGAAGAATAGAAGAAACAAGGAGAAGAATGGTCACAACAGAGGTGGTCTCCTTGTATACTTGAGCTTACAAGAGTATCAAGGGTCATCCAAAGAGACCTAAACAACACAACATGGGGGAACACAACACATAAGAGGAGGCCACGTAAGTGAGCAACTCAAAGGGATGCTACATTAGAGGTGGCTGAAAAAAATTGTGAGAAATACTTACCTGTTATCTTTGATCTTGATCTTTATATTTACTGTTAAGGCTTTATCTTTTGTTCTTCCTTCCCTTTGAATTATGTTTTCCATAGTGGCTATTGTTTGTGAATGTAGGAGTTGGTAATGGAAATCTTCTCTCTTGAAGGTTTTCTCTTGCTATATGTAAGGATGGTGGGGAAGGAGCCTTAAAAATTCTAATTTCAACCAGTTGAGGCGATGCTAGAGTACCTTGAATCTTAGGAATAGTATTGTCATTTACAACATTTCTATGAGGAAAACTATTCATGTTCTCCATATCATTAGATGTATCCAAGGTACGTAAGTGTTCAAGCAATGGTATGTAATCTATCTCTTCATTTAGGATGTTGTTAAGAAGAGTTTTAAGATCAATAGATGACCATCCATTATCAATAGGTTGATGAAGTTGATCATAAAGAGAGCCTTCATCATCCAATGCTTCATCTTGGCTAGGGAGGGCATTGGAATGAAGAGATGGTAGAGTGGTATTAAGGAATGTCTCAATGATCTCTTCTTCTTGCGCCAAAATTTCCTCACAAGTAGGAGTCATGTTAGGAGAAGATTCCAAATCATCGGATGAGGCACACAAGGCTATGTCAACCTCATATGTCTTAGAGATGATGTCCATTATATCATCATGAGATGTAGTAAGAGAAGGGGGAATGTCTTCATATTTACCTTCCTCATGATCATTCATGGAGATGAAATTAGTGAGATTTTCTAAGATTGAAGGGTATATACCCATGAGAGTTGTGAAGCTTGCAAACTCATATATTTAACGAAGGATTTCATATGTAGAACTCATGGAAATGCCAATATCATAGATGTATGCTATTTGTTGTAGGACTTGGGGATACTTATTAGTGTATTTGTAAAAAATATCAATATCTATGATGTATGCAAACAAAGCCTCCAAATATGAATAACAAGAAACATCCATGGTGAAAATTATGATAACTGATTGCTCATCCAAACACTAGTTTGAGAAAATAAGTTTTTTGAAGATCAAAAGCACACTAATTCTACTACAAACAAAGTAAATATGATGTAAATAGTGCTACACAACAAGGCAATATGGATGATTTAAAAGTTTGCTCAAATAGTATGAAAAGAGTGTTAAAAGCCCTTAATGTTGAAATACACACTGTGTAATTGCAAAATTTGAAATTTGAATGCAAGAACACACAATGAAGCAACACTACAACTCAAAATCAGATTTAAATGAGTGTTTTAAAGAGAGTAGAAAAATCTAAAACAAGATTTTGACTACCAACCCTAGCTTTTGCAAAAACTAGGTTATATGAAAAAATGCAAGTTTTCAACAAAACTTTAACAAATTAGATCTCCAAATGCAAGATGTGATATCATGAAATAATTAATTGCTATAACATAACTCAGATCTGATGTAAAAATCAGAAAATCCAATGTTTTTGATGATATGCAATGAAAATAATGCAAAACTATGCCTTTATGCAAGCCTAGAATGCTAGTTTTTTTCAATTTTTTCAAAATGTATGCAAGATTTTTCAAAGTATGATATGAATTAATGCAAGATCTGATTTCAGCACTTAGTAAGTTGCAAATTCTAAAAACACGGGTTCACCAAAATGTTAAGTAGGTAAAATGAGGATGAATGCAAGCATGTAAGTACACTAGATCAAACCCTCTTTCACTACAACATTCAAGGATAAAATTGAGCGAAGTCACTACAAGATGAAAGAGGACTCAACTACTAATTTTGTACTCCTATTTGTTAAGGAAAGATATGATTCAACCAAGCTTTTTATCAAACCCTAGGTTAATCAATGCACTAAACCCTAGAATTGAGATAATCAACTTATAACAGACAAACAACAACAAAAAGCCATGATCTGAAAGTACTAGGATGATCAGTGAGATGTCGTAACCTGTTTCATAGAAACTAAAATATTGGAGGACTCCAGGGCGGGCGACCAAGTCTAGAAAGTCCCAAACTTTGGAAGCTTAAAACTGGAAAAATGTTGTAAATGATGTCCAGATGCTGTATCCAGTGTCTGATTTAGTGAGAGGATGCCGAGGTGGGCGCCCAAGTCTTCCGCAAAGGAATTTTTGCAATCTATTTTTGGATCTTGAAATTCTATCCCTTGAACAACCTCCTTGTACCTTCACTTCTTCAATCCTCGCACCTGTAACCTGCACACAAGAAGAAAAGGGGTTTGGGGGTTGTGGTGTTTAGGGATTTGCCTCAGTCAAATCTTGGGTTAGCATTCAAGCTTTCCTAACACCGTTGTTAAAGAGAGAGCATATCCTTGTAGGACAAAGGCTAAAGGTAATCCAAATGATGAAATGATTCAAACAATAATGATGTCACCTTGGAGGTGAAGTCCTTAGGAGGATGAAGATTCTTCAACTCATAAGAATGTTGATGATGATTCTAAATCTGCAACAAACATGTACAACACAAACACAAATCTGCAACAATAACACAATGAATGCCTTAAAGGCTCTTTTGCTCAATATCATAATCTTCTTATCATCAACTTGTCATAAAATGAATTCAAACACTCACATATATATGCTTTCCCGTTAAACATTCTCAAATCAATTGAAAATATTCATAAATCAATTGAAAGAGCCGACAAGGAGAGACCCATTTAAAGGTCCTATGCTGACATAATTTAAATTTTACTTCGACCAATCATGGTGGACTTGGGCACAGGCGCCCAAGTCCCTAGGTGCCTTTTTGGTCAGGACTTAAGCATTAAATGGGCCCCTAGTTCCCATTTGACATGGGTTTCGGGGGATTTATCATCGGGATGAATATTTTTCTTGTAAAGTGTTAACACGGGGACCTAGGAGCTAAACTATGAGGTAAAAAGGCATGTGTCCACTTTTTACTCCATAACAGGTGTAACAACTACTTTTATAATGTGTAGTGGTGAGTATGGAGGAGGCATAGGAAGATACGAAAGAGTGCTTCATGGTGCTTCCAAGCTATGTTATTGATTGGAAATGGTTATTCTATTTAAACATCAAACAATTTAACAGTCAAATAGTTAATATAATTTTGCACCTCATTCAATTTAAAATTGGTAATTAGTTGTCCTTTTTTTTTAATTGAAAAAAATTGCTTTTTAACTATTGAACCATTTGATATTTAAAAATAGTTGTAAATGACATATTCTTATTTGCTTACTATAGTTATATTTTGTAGCTTTAGCATTTATAATTTGGAGATTGAAATCTTAGTGATCATATAAATTGTGCATATTTCTTTTTAATTTGATTGAGGCTTGCTTGATCAACTTTAACTATTATGTTATTTATGATATGATATAAAGATTTCTCTGTCTTGGAATCAATTTCCAGATTAAAACATAGTTTTAAGGAGCAGGTATTAAGAGTTAAAATCTGAAACATATCCTTAACATGTTAATATGTGAATAAGAACTCAAGCTACTAGAACATCTAGAATGTAATCTATTAGAAATCTCTTTTAGAGATAATATCTATTTATATGTTTTGTGGCACACCCTTAGATATAGTAGTTACATGATCTAGAGTTTTGATTTTAATTTTTAATTAATTGGGTGTTGTCCTACCTTACAAATTCTTATCCATGTACACATTGCAACTTTTTTTATTTATACAGAAGAATCAGCAGCCTAGCGACAGAAACTACCTCGATGGAAGGTTCTAACCATAACAGAGCAAGCCACTAAACTCCGACCAACACGGGTGCCCCTATTTATATTAAGGACAAATCAAATTTTAAAACTATAACCATTATTGAACGACTCAACCATCCAATTTACAACTAGAAGCTCACTAATTATTGAACGACTCAACCATCCAATTTACATCTAAAAGCTCACTAGTTATTAAACGAGTCAACCATCCAATTGACAACTAGAAGCTCACCCATTATGACTAGAAAGCTCACCCATCATGACTTACACTGCAATTGTTAACTCTATGTGAAATGAAAGGGATTAAACTAGTCAAGCCGTCGGCAATTTTTTATAACAGTAATTAAAAATTTCCCTTGACAGAGAGGGTATACCGTCAAATTCAGTTCATGTGTAAACATTTCAAAGCTTAGTTCATACTGAGGTGGGTGATTTGATCCACTACGTTCCATTTTCTTTTTATATAATGAGAAAGGTAGGACTCTTATTGATAGACGAATTGGGAAGGCAAATGCAGATAGATACCTAAGTGTCATGACCGAGCATTTCCGTGCATTTTGTCTCAGTCAAAAAAAAAACTACAAAGCTTATATAAATGGTGTCTTTCACGAATCCCGAATCTTTCGCTATGTCAGTGAAGCCGATGTTTTTTGTTTTTACTGGTAAGGTGGGGACGCCTACCTTTATAACGAAAGAGCCATTGAGTTACTGTTAACAACAAAACATTTTTAAAAGCTTCGTACATCATCTACTCTGCTGGTCATGGTATTGGGTACCATGGCACGTTGTTGACTGTGCTTGCTGTCCACCCATGCTTTTTAGATGGAAAACATGGTCAGAGGTTAGATTTTTATATCAATATATAGAAATTATATTTGGTTTATGTGATTGAAAGAGATATAATGTATGTAGAAGGGAAGTGTATGGACATATCTCAAAGAAAATAAAAACAAAAAGGAAGTGACGTAATAAAGGAAAAATAGTTTTCTTAGGTGATCTCTAAAGGTTTTTGTAGCATTCCTAATAATCAAGGCTGCAAAAAATGTGTGATTAGTGTAGGACCATGGGGGTCGATAGGTTTTGATGTAGTCATAATAGCAGGGTCCAATGAAGGATTGTCTAGTCGTGCAACCAACACAACGAACAACCATATTAACACCAAAATCTCACATAAACAAATACAAACTTCTAATTTATTAAGCTTGCATGATTATCACCATGTTAACAACTCCACAAATGGCCACAATAGATCCTCTTACATGTCAGACCATCATCGTTTGATTACAATTAAGATTCACAAATGGATGATCGCCTCAATAGGGCTTCCTACTAACTAAACTATGGAAACACCACTCCCAAAATTTGTCTCATGGGATACATAATGACAATTTAAATATAATATAACTTCAGAACTTGAAACACTACTCTACTGCAGTGACACCCACTATCTTCCTCCAATTGCACTCCACATCATATTACTTATTCCCTCACTTTGCCTCTCAAAGCTCACCCCTCATTGTCAAAGCTCGTTCTCTATGCTCCTACTTCATCATGTCTTCTACGCTTGCCTTCAAACAATTCACAACCAAGTATATATAGCATCCTCAAGTTTTCCAAATGATCTATGTCATCCTCAAGATGGTGCAAAGGCTAATACCACATGAAACGTGTCGTCAACTAGAAATAAAAACTTATAAATTCAAATGGTAAAACGGTGGAAAACCTCCACACAATACACCACATACATCCCTAATGATTAATTAAATCCCCTCAAATATTTCTCTGTTGGTGTAAACCTCAAATAACTTGTTGCAAATAGAAACAATCTCAAAGTGTCCACAATTGTCAACCCATAGATGCTCTTGAACCAAATTACTATCTTCTATTCATCTAATCCTTCTTAAATGTTAACACTATACTCGTTAATCATAAACAAAACTAATCTCAAAACTGCAAAAGTCAATTCCAAACTACAGTGAAATGTGCTAACTTTATTCATCATAGACTAATAACTACAAACAATTGAAATAAACTACAAAATCCACTTTTCCAGAATGATACAAGATTGCCACGATGCCCAAGGACGCTCTTGCATTAGACACCTAGGGCTAATAAAAAATGACTCATTTTCCAAGATAGTTGGCCCCTCGTTGGAGATTTCAACCTATTGCTTCTTCAACTTGTTCTTTCCACCTCTTCAGGTACACCTCAAGTGATCCACCTTGAGCATTGTTTTCTATTTCATCATTTGTTATCATGTCTAACTTCCTATTCTATGGTTGTGATACTTTGTTCCATAATTAATCATCTACATCACTTCTTAACTTGTGGTCACACACACTCCTCTATTTTTTTCATCTAGTCCCTCAATCTGTTAGCCCCCTCCATCGGCTACCACATACCTTTCTATTATGTTTCCCACTGCCACATACTCCTCAACACAACTCTTCATCCTCATACTCATCTATCCTATCCTCTGGATGGCTTCCCTTTGGTGCCCTCTACTCTCACATTCCCTTCTCTGCAATACCTCTTTTGCATTTGCAATGCTATTAGGTACTCTAGCAATGCTACACATATTTGGAATCAACACATATCATCCCTCCCTAATGCACACTCTAGTGTTGTAAAATTGTCACATCCCGTTTGTTTGCCTGGCTAAATATTGATAAAATTGAATGATTAGGAAAGATAATTGAGTACAATGGTTATCTTTAGAATTATTAATTGGAAGGATCCTAGAAATGATTAAGTATTTATAAATTTTATTTAGATGTCAATTTGATGATGACTAATTATTGTTTTTTGTTTCCATAAGTGCAATAGGAAAAACTAACACTCTCTCAGGTTGGAGAGAGAGTATCATTGGGGAGAAGGTTCTAACCATTTGGAAGCAACGAGTCATGAAGGAATCTATCACACTCACCTAGGTTCATTTAGCTTAGGTGGCATTGTGTATGAGTATGCGTCTCTATTTATGCATATCTTGGTGTGCTTGTCCATGTGTACATTTTTTTAATATTCATGCCTATTTTATCTTTGTTGAGTTGTCTCTTAAAGCTTTGGAATGTCCTAAGGTGAATGCTTGGATTGAAAGGCTAGTTTGTTTATCAAGTAATTTTAAGTTTTTGGTCTATTAAGCATTCATGAGTGCGGGTATTTTTATAAAACCTAGCATTAAAATGCTACCCTCTATGAATTATAGGGCAAGATTGCACACAATACACATACATGAATTCCTTGTTGTGAAATTCACATTGAAGTGCATATCATCTGAATAAATAGGCCACTCCAAAACCTTAATGAGGAGTTTTTAAAAGAGATCACCCTAGATAGCGGGTCTTGGGCCATTCTAAATTACGTTACCTCTATCTTTTGGGGTCCCAATGTTATCTCTTAGTTATCCAAATCATTTTATCCAACTCTTAAATTACACATTCTTTACCTTATATATATATATGGATAGAAATATGGGATTTGCAATGTTTTTCATAGACGATCATAGAATGTCTAATGTATAAGCAACTTCTTCCTTCTTTTACTTACCACATTTCAAGAATGTGACAAAGATAATAATTGTCTTCTAATGTATCATTGCCCCTAGCACATCTCAACACCTGTGGGTTTGTCTTTGGTCACAACACATGATGTCCCAAATCGTATTATGAGGAATTGCTAAAGCCCTTTCAACAAAAAAAATTGGTTTTATTTACGAAATGAATGTGTTTGACAACTCTTAAGGATTTTTGTCAAAGACTCCATGTGCCTTGTAAGTGCTTCCTCTTTCTACAAATGTGTCTGATAGAGAAATCCCAACTTCAATATCTTTATTATCTGTCTAAATTGAGAGAGTGGAGAAATGTAGGCAAAAAAGTGGGGAAAACTTGGCTTACGCCTGGGAATGGCATTTGCATAAAAGTTTCTAAGGAAATTCCAACAAATCCATTTTTGAGCATAGGAGGAAAGATGTCGATGAAGGTTGTGAGACTTGGATTTATGCCTGCCAGATGCATCTACTTAAAGTTTTTAAGTAATTTTCAACAAATCCATTGTTTTTAAAACATATCCTGCAATCATGGCATACCATGAGCTCACATTTTCTTTTAGGCTTCTTATAAAACACTTAACGTGCCTTGCCTATGCTTTCACATATAGCATATCTGGCTACTAGGGAGATGACATCTCCTTAACCATTTATCCAACAATTCATGTGACTTATGGGTGCATGATTTTTTTTTTGGATATTGAATATGGTGTGTTTGATGCCTCATCTGCATATTCTTCTGCAAGTATCATTCTTCTTCAATCCACCAAGTAACAGACTCCAACTCCTTAATGCAATCATATCAGTATGGTTTGCATTGTTTTTGTTGTTATTAAACTATTAAATTATGTTTTAATATTTTTTATTTGCTCAGTAAACTGCACAAGAGTGCGCAAAATTTTATTAATATCAGATGACAACTTTACATATTACTTGAGATATATTTCTTAAAGAAATTTCAAGATTTTCATTACAATCATAGGCTACAAAAAAACAATTTTGCAAAAAGAAACTAACTCCTTGACCACCTTCCTACTTAGCTGACTCCTCGATCACAAACCCACAACAACATCCATCATTCTGTATTGTAAAAATCTCCATGTGGCTACCATAATAGTGAAACCTTCAATCCAAGCAGAGGATTCCTCACAAACCACCCCAATCGCATGGTAGATAAAATCTCGACCGATCATAGCCTAGATTCTATGATGCAGAAGTCGGTGTCCCTTCCAGGTCAGGAAGAAAGGGAATCCTTTCTACTATCACCTCCGAGTCTAAGAGTTTAGGTAAATCCTCTACCTGAAGTATACCCAGCTCCAAATCTACAAAGACTGAAATTTCCACATCATCAACCAAAATAGAATTCTTAAATTTCTCCCATAGGCACACTAAGGCATCAACTTTTGAGCTGCCCAAATTCAAGAGAGATGCTAAGAAGCAAGAGGAGATATAAGTGTTTACCTGATATCGATCCTTTGACACCAAAAAGCTTCTCCCTAGGACCATTTTAACCGTCTCTGTGAAAAGTTTACTTTTGATCTTGTAGATGACCTATAAACATGTGTCGATAATCCTCCCAAGGACTACTGCCTGGTGATGGGAACACTTCAATCTGATTGGGGTCTCCATAACTGTAACACTTGAGAAGAGCTTGGTATGAAACAATTGTCCGCACCATGGATTTAAGTAGACGATTGAAGACTTGACCACTAAATAGCTCTAAATGCACCGAGTAGTAGCTCTAAATACACCAAGCAGATGAATTAAATATTAGTCTCATCCTTTAGATTTCACACCTATGTGAATCATCCTACTCTCCTTCTCAAGGATGGGAGATGTCAGCCATAGTACTAACGATGTCTGCTAGGAAAGGACGATGATGATGCCATCAAGCTAAATGACCTTCCCACATGAGAGAGAAATAAAGTTGCCACCTCATCTACTATCGAGGGGGATCGCTACCCTAAGAAGACACCTACCATGTGGGAATTAAGAAGACCTTGTAAGCTAGGAGGAATAATGCTCCAATTTTGAGTGAGGGCTGATCTTGCAAAATTCAATTCCATCTACTATCCTATTTGCTAATTCATCTGCCTCATAATTAGCCTCCCTATAGACATGATTCAACGTGGAAGCTTAAAAAAAAATTAGCAAATCTAAGCCCACTCCAAAAGAGCTCTCAATTTCTAGTTCAAAATAGATTCTAACCTCATAGCATTAATCACTAGAGTGGAGTCTCCTTCAATTTCCAATTTATCCACAGCCAAATCCTTACAAAAAAGAAGGCCATAGATGAGGGCCCTAAATTCTGCTGTGTTATTGGTATCCTCTTCCAGAGGCATGGCCAATCTCCCTACAAATTCCCCATTCCACAGTCTGATGACACATCCAGCTCTGGATAGACCTAGATTACCTCTGGATAGACTTAAATTACCTCTAGAGGCTCCATCAAAATTGAGCTTGTACCAACCCTTTTTAGGAGCAACCCACTTAGCATTCCTCTGTTCAGCCACTGAATATTTTTCTCCACTGCCAACATGAGGAGGAATCTTTAAACCATGCCACCTGAGCCTCATTTGCCCATCCCATTTTGTGAACTTCCCTTTCTGGCTCAAGCCTCTTCCAGCCCAGCAATTAACCACCTCCACTAAGGCTACCTCTAATTTGTTTTTGAAGGAGACTAATGGAAAACCCTTATCTTCAAAGATCCATCTATTATGTTCTTTCCAAATTTCCTAGATGAGAAGAGAGGGACTAGTAGTCCAAAGGTTTAGCAATCCTGACCAAGGTCTAATAGGCCAAACATGGAAAAGGCTCATTATATCATTAGGCAAGGCTATTATCCACCCCAATTTGGTGCATAGCCATCTCCAATAGTCCTGTAAGAAAGGGCAGCCTAAACAGAGGTGGTCAATGTTCTCCTCTACTTTTTTGCATAGGACACACCAAGAAGGCCCTTCATAACCCAATCTTTTGAATTTTTCTATTGTTAAAATCTTTTTTTGAAGCGCTACCCAAGCAAAATTTCCTACTCTTGGGACACATTGTTTGTTCCAACAGAGGGAAATGGGAAGGCTTGTGTTCTCCATCTCTGCAATACCAACAACTACTCTATAAACATCCTTAGCATTGAATAGTCTACTTTTGGAACCTGCCCATATAAGTTTATATGTCCCTCTCCTGAAAAACACTTTTCTTTGATCCAAAGTCCTCTTTAAGATGTTTTCTTCACCAATAGGAATGGGAAGAGAAGAGAATTCTTTCCATTTCTAACCAATGGATGGATCGTTTTGAGAGAAGATCACATAATCCTATACCCTATCACCTCACTGATCTTTAAGATGGACCTTGGTGAGGTCTATTGATAACACACTGTTAAGACTAGGATAACCCCCCCAAGAATCCTCCCAAAACAAAGCCATACCTCCATCCTAAACATCCCAAGTCACAAGGTCTGAAATGATTAGTCTGCAACTCAACATGAAGTTCCAAACCCTGGAGCCTTTGGGCGAGTGGACAGTTTTCACTATTTCTAAGGATTCGTTACTATTTAGGTACTTTGCTTGCAAGATTTTTGCCCATTTCAAATCAAGTTCTTGAATCATCTTCCAAATTAATTTAGCTCCTAATGCCTTGTTTTGTTGAATTTGATTTCTCATTCCTGATCCTCCTTTATCCTTAGGATTGCATACCTTGTCCCATGCAATGAGAGCTAATTTATCCTTGTCTGTTGTCCCTTACCAGAAAAAGCATCTCATTCTGTGAATCATTTCATTGTTAGCTCTCGATGTGAGCGCCAAATAGGACAACAGATATATTGGATTGGAAGAAAGGTCTATTTTCAGAAAAAGCAACATGCTCGCCCAAGAGAGCCATCGTCCTTTCCAAGAATTCATTCTTTTATCCATTTTATCCTTAATTGGGTCCCATAACTTCATGTTTCTAAGGTCCTTGTCTATTGGCAGACCCAAATAAGCACATGGCAACAACCCCTTAAATTTCAAGATGTTTAGAATTTCCATTTCCTTCCTTGGTGGAGTTGAGAGGAAAATACTTTTGACTTGGTTTGGTTGACTTCTTGGTTGAATGCTTTAGCATATGATGCTAGTAACCTAAAAAAGGACTAAGCCTCTTCCTTATTAGCAGCCTCAAACAACAATGTGCCATCTACGAACTGCTGGTGAGTTACTTGAAAGTTTCTTGCAACTGCAATGCCATCCAATTGTCCCAAGCTTTGAAGATTTTGAATTGCCCTTCCAAGAGCTTTAGCCATTATAATGAACAAGAATGGGGAGATTGGGTCCCCCTGTCTCAAGCCTCTGGAGGCTTCGAAGAATCCTTTAGGAGAACCATTGATGAGGACCAAATATCTAGGGCTCGAAATACATTCAAAGATCCAATTGACCCACTTCCTATCAAATCCAAAAGCCTCCATTACCTTGCAAAGAAATCTCAAGTCCACCTTGTCGTAAGCCTTCCTAATATCCAAGTTGATAAGCATCCCTGAATCCCTAGTATTTTGTAAGGTATGAATGACCTCTTGAGCAATAATAACCCCATCCAAGATGAATCTACCAGGAACAAACTTTGTTTGTTCTTCTAATATGTTATTGGGAAGAAAGAGTTTAAGCATGTTGGCTAGGACCTTTGTCATGATCTTGTAGAGTGTGTTGCAAAGGGAAATGGGTCTAAAGTCTTCTAGCTTAGACAATTTTTTTCTTTATTGGGGATAAAGACAATGAATGTGTTGTTGACCTCTTTAAGAAAATTTCCTAAATTCCTGGCCGTTTCTAGAGCATTAGTTAGTTCTTGGCCAATGAAATGCCAACATACTTGAAAAAATCCAGTGGGAAAGCCATCTAGACTTGGATCTTTATCTGGGTGAAGCTGCTTTAGGACCCCTTCCACCTCTTCTAAGGAGAATTTTCCATTTAACACTTCATTATTGTCTTTGTTAACTATTCTAGGAATGTGTTGCAACAAGTCTTGTTGATTAGCAAGAATGGAGCCTTCACTATTGTTCAAAAGAGTGTGATAGTATTCAAGGATGTGAATTCTAAATTCTTGAGGCTCTTCAATGTGGTAACCATCATCCCTATCCAAAATGTGAATCTGGTTGACACAGCTACAGTGCTTAGTGATGTTATGAAAGTATTTGGTGTTCTTGTCTCCCACCTCTATCCAGTTTTCTCTGGACTTTTGCTTCCAAAAAATTTCCTCTTTGAAAGAATATATATCTTCATATTCCCCCATCAACTCCTTCTCCCTTAGATAACTATCTTGAGACATCCCATTCTTAATGACCTCTTCATTGAGCTTGGACAGATGCTCTTCAACCCTCTCCTTTGATTGAAAAATGTTCTTAGAATGTTGTCTATTCCACTCTAAAAGTCTTTGCTTTACATGTTTTAGTCTTGACAGAAAACAAAACAATTTGGAACCCTCAAAAGCTTCTTCAAACCACCATCCTTGCACCAAGGGAAGAAAATTTTCATCCTTTAGCCACATATTCTCAAATTTGAATGGAGATCTTATAGGCTTCTTATCACCAATGAGATTAGCAATATGGGGAAGTGGTCAAAGCCTGAACAAGGTAATATGTTTGCTTTTAAAATGTGAGGAAAGGAAGAAAGATCCCCACCAAAAAGGAACCTATCTAGTTTTTCTATGATGTTGTTTAACCCAGATCTTCTATTATCCCAAGTGTAAGTCTCTCTCCCTGAATCGATCTCCAACAAATTATTCCTATGCATCCATTCACTAAAGTCCTTTTGAGATTGCCTAGATCTAGAAATCCCACCTTTTTTGTCCCAACTATGTAGAGTGGCATTGAAATCACCCCCAATGATTATGTGAGGAAGAGAGTGGACTCTAAAAAAGATATCCAAATTTGTCCATAGCTCCCTCTTACGGATGCAAGTTGTAGGCCCATACACATTAATTAGCAGAAATTGGGATTTTGAAGAAAGAGATCCAACCCTGCCCCCCAACCAAAATTTCCCTGACCTTAAAAGTTAAAAAGTCACCTCTGTCAAATTCCAAAGAATGGCCAGGCCACTCGAAGTCCCTTCCACTTAGACTGCTGCATGTTTTCAATTTCTAAGACTATTCAAAAAGGGATCCATTTCATTTGTTCTAAGTTTTGTTTCTTGAAGTAGGATAAATTATGTCTTGGTTAAGTGAATCCTACGCTTAACCAAGTGCTTTTTGTTAGCGGCATTAAGGCCCCTAATATTCCACGATAAGATGCTCATGGCACCTTGGAAAGGGGAGCTCCCTTCCCAGAATCCATCAAAGTTGTTATTTTAAGATGCCCTTCTGCTTCACCATCCTCACTCTTGAGTTCACTCAAGGATCTTCTCCCCACTTTTTTATTTAATCTGCTCCCAAAATATAGTTTGGGCTTATTGGAAGTGATTTGATGAATGCATAGCTTGGTCTGATCTGAGTGAACACTACCAATTGAAAAAAGAAGTTCATTTTATTTTGCCTCAAGCTCCCCTTCCTCCAACAGCTCCTATAAGAGAACTTATCTGTTGATTTCCATTCTTGAATTTAAAGGTGGCCCCTGTGCCCCTAAGTTGTTATCTTCTCCAAAAATCCCAAGGAGTTCACTGATAGTGCTTAACTTAGAGGTCTTCTTGACCCCTCTAGGGCTTTTATTTCTTTTGCCTTATATGTCTCGGCCTCTACAATCATCTCCCTCGCACCAGTCACAACCAACTTGCTATTATTTTTGTCAGATTCTACATTGATCTCGAACCCCAAACCCTCCAACTGTTGATTGATATCTCAGTGCAGGATCTCAATGTCTTGGAGCAACTGAATTAATCCCTCTTAAGTCTGAGAAGGTAATGGTGGGTTCTCAAGATGAGAAAGAGTGGAATCTTCTCCATTGTTTGTCCTGAGGTTGCTATCATTGCCCCTGTCTACCTTGGAGATAATCTTGTCATTCTGCAAGTCCTCATGGCTCTGACTTAGCACACTAATTCTGTGGCTGCCTTTTTTCCATGGCACTCAAACTTGAACCTCCATCCCTTGTAGCTTGCCTAAAAAGACAATTTTGGATATTCTTTCCTGATCCTCTTACAATGCGCTATTTCCATCTACCAAAGGTCATAAGGATCTCCAGTTCCCCATAAATCCCAACGTGTATCAACTTCTACCAAAATATTTGGTTATGAGCCTATCTTCCCATTCAAAAAGTCCTCATCTAACCCTAAGCATGAACCCAAAGCATCTCCTATTTTCACTAGGGCTTCTAAACTCCAGTATTTCATTGGAAGCCGTTCTAATATTATCCATGTCGGTATTCTCTTGATTTCATATTTCCATTGATCAAAGTTTGGTATCTAATTTAAGCAGTGGAAGCTCGAGCCATTAAATAGTATGGGGTTTCCATATAAAATGTCATATTTCAGGTTCCTATCAACATATTCAACAAGAAAGAAAGAGTTAGGGAGTGGCCACACACTCACCTTGTCCTTGAAGGTTCTATGCCACAAGTCTATGATTTTTTGATTAGGGCAATCTTCCCCACATGATTTTGTCAATAGGGTTCTCTCCTTCAAATGATCCATCAATGGTGAGAGAGATTTAATAGGGAGCTCAAATAGTTTACTTCCCCTAATCTTTAGATTCTTTTGAGCCCTAAATAGTCTTCTTGCAGCCTCTGTTTGCCCTTCCCAAGTCCAAACTTCCAAGCATCCAAACTTTCCGTAGTCACCCGATTCAACTGCCACAGATCATTTTCCTACACATTTTTGCCCAACCCTAATGGAATGGAATTGGCCCATATGAGGGTGAGAGGAATTCCAATAGTGGGGTGGACTGGTCTAGTCGAAAGAAGCATCCTATGAGCGGGGAAACCCTTCTGGCGCTAGAAAAAAATTGACCTCGATATTTTTTTCCCAAAAATTATGTTTTAGTATTATTATCCTACAAACATTGTATTCCATGAGTTGACATCTCCTTGAGGCTACAATACACATATCAATTGCATTTGTTTGAAATTTTCTAAACCCTTTTCAACAAATCCATTGTGGATATCCTGCAAACATTGCATATGTTACATCCACAAACTTTGACTATGCTTTACTTTAACTTTCATGTAATTAGTGAATAAGTTATCAAGGAATAATGATTTGACATTTAGGAAAATGTTAGGATAAATCATTGATTTTATGAATTATGATTTAATGCATAGAATTTGACATGCGATTAAATGTTATTGAGATTATTTAATTATGATTTATTGATGATACACTAATCATAGTTTGTGTGACTGTGAGTTGTAACTAGGAAATAGGTTTCCATCTCTGAGAAATCAAGGAAAGCATCATTAGAGGGAAGGGAATAAATGTTTGGAAAGGGATAGGTTTTGCTATTCGAGTTCCATGTTGTATATTTATTGAACCTTCTCGAGACGAGGTATGTAATAGTTAACTTTCCTTGATTAAGTCAATCTCAATTTGACCATTGTCGATTTGTCATTAAGGAAAAGTTTTCCAACATCAACTTCATTTGATATGGTTGAGAGATGTTAGGAAATATTACTAATGTTTAGAGTGTAACCATTTTTTGATATATATATATATATATATATATATATTTCCTGTGAGTATCGATTTAATTATATTTACATTTGTGCAAGGTTGCGAGGGGGAGCAAATCTCAACCCATACTCGCATTTTGATGTATAATTATTATCCTACATCCATACTTGTGGTATTGCTACCATTGTATTAGTATAGATTATATTTATTTATTATTTTGCATAATAATATATTTAATGAGTAAATGTAGTTGTATGTTTTAGTCTTGAGACCATATCACCTCATGATAAGGGTCGGTTGTTGCCATCCACTTCATTCATAAAGTGGAAATGACTCCATACTCCACAAAATGTGGAGAGAGTGGAGAGTGTGTTATTAAGTTTTGAAGTGGGCTTTGCTTATGGGGAGCCCAACTAGTCATGCATGCTCCTTTTGAGGAGACTTTATAGGAGGTAGGGTGGCTACTGCTACAGGTGGCAGGAGAACAAAAACAAGCTATTCATATCCTTGTGAATTAATTAGTAGAAAGAAATGAGACAATCAAGAGAGGGTTGGAAAATAGAAAGGAGGGAGATAAGCTTCTGAGAAGAAAAGACATAATAGAAACTTATTCTAGCTCAGCAGAGAAGACTGTGAAGGAGATTTACACATGTACCCTTGATATTTATATATATACATATGATGCAGCCAAACTAGACAAGGTTTTATACATGCATCTATTTATCTTTTTTTATATTCATTGCACTGTATTGTTTAGTTGAAGTCTATCGAAGGCCAATAGCCTATGAGTTGCATTGTAATCCTTGTGGCATAAAATGATAGCATTAAGCTTGAATAATGTCTTTAAAACTATCATATAGATAAACTCTAATAGCAATGTTCAGGTTTTATAAACCGATAACAAAGATTCTCGTAGTGAGAATGATAAGTTGATAACAAAGATTCTTGCAGTGAGAATTGTAACATCCACATTCTAAAAACATAGTAAAAACCAAAAATTCACCATAAAGTAAATTTACAAGGTAAAAATGAGATAGAGAAATTTTTTTTTTATTCAACATATAGTTGAGTAACTACAAATACTAGATATCTCATTACAAATACAATCAACCTTATTATCTTTCTCAAGTACAATGTTTACAAAACTAAATGAATTATAAATACCTGAATCAAATAATGTTTTACTTAGTCTCAATAAACACAAGTCTCAGAAATATACTGCATCCAAAAATCTGACATCTTTATCACAAGCCTCGGTCTTCTGCTAGAGAGAGAGAGAGTATCTTTCCAGTGATTTACCTCCAACCACAGACCGTCGGTCTCCAGCACTCCTTCCTGACCGGAAGTGGCCCTTCCCTTCATGAGAAGTATAGACCAAGGTGACCAGTGGTAATTTGCCTTTTTGAGTACATAGTGTTGTATCTTACACAACTCTATCTATCATACAACCCTAGATACCCTCTAGCTAAGTATGATCCCTGGTAGGATGTGCAATCCAGATATAGTGAACCGACAATGCATGCAAAGACATATGCATTACTATGGCCATAGTTTTCAATATAAATTGACGTTCACAATGAATGTTGTTGTAATGTTCACCCACCCCAACTCGACTTGGATACTACCATATTCCTATAGTTCGACTTGGTCAACTACGTTTAACTTTTGAAGTCATGATGATATTATCAATCGAGTCTTCCCGACCCAATACCTGTTTTCTTTCACTATCTAAAATCCAGACTTTTTCTTTTGTTTGTCATCCTTTACAAGGACTCTCATTGCATCATTGTAATACCTGAGGTCCATGACTTATTGTCTCATAATAAATATAGATAGATTAATTACGACTAAGATGATAACCTTACCCAAATTAAGCAATATAGTCCAGGAAACTAATTCCCTTCTTACAAGTAAGAAAAATTACACATAATCAGGGCACATGACCCTTCAATCACGATCTAAATAATGATCTCAAAGTCTTAATATAACAATTACCATATCTATGTTAAGTCAAGGTTTAACTAAAGAGTTTTGACTAACTCAAACCTAGTCTTTCTAACTTAGGTGAATTCACAAGACACTGTCATTGCTCTTTTAACATTATGGAATGATTATCCATTCTTAGGTATCTCTCTTTGCATCTTTGCAACATTTGAGATTCACCCCTTGTTGACAAGTAATAGTGTGAGAGAATTTGTGACCAAAATGTATATTGAATTTAATGTTTGACTACTCATTTAATGGTACCTCTTGCATACTTGCAAAATCTAAGGCTTACGACTTGTAACACAATCAAATAGGTTTTTATACCAAGGATAAACATTATCGTTTAGGAAAAATCTCCTTTGACAAGAAAATATAATCATTCTTAATTAGGGTACTTGACCTTCTTTGTCGACCCATATATAAAATCAACTAAAACAAGTTGTAATCCCAAAAGGTATAATTTATAACCTTACCCTACTAGGTCAAATCTAGGGATTTGTCTTCCCTATTCCATCATAATGGAATAATGCATTGAATTGGTTTTTGGAAATAAAAATAGTAACATTATAAAAGAAAGATCGACCTCGAGTCTTCTTCCAACTACATGGTCGTATAAATTTCCCAAATCAAGACTATTTTCATAATTGAGTATACCTTAGTTATATCCTAACTAAAGGTTCCAAACATAATTATACTTTGACTAATTTTGTTTGATTCCAAAAATGTAAATAAACTATATCAATAATCTATCCATTAATAATCATAGTCCAAGGTTTCTTCTCTTTAACACATATGCAAAAATTGGCTCATTAAAGCATGAATGTTTTCATCTAAGATTGATGTAGGGAAAATCCATTCTCTTTGAACATCCCTAGAGCAAAGTATTCTCACAATGACATTAAAAGTATCAGAGAATTACTATTTTCAAGGCTTCTCAAGACTTGCAAATTCCTCTCTGCCAAGTAAGAATAAACATCCATATAAGGGTACTAGCCCTCTTCCTTGTTGATCATTTGGTGATCGCTAAAGTTTAGTATACAAAATATCCCTATCAAACCAAATTTTTAGGTTTTATCCTCCTATACCATCATAATGGAATTTCATCATATATTCCCATAGAGTAATCATTTGATAAGCCAAATGGATTAACCCCTAGCTCTTATTCTGACTACTAGGTCATTTCTAGGTTTCACCACTCTTGACTAGAAAGAAGATTGGTTTCCAATGTTGTTAAATATTAAGGGATCATTCAATCCTTTCAACAAGGTTATGTCTAGATTAACCTTAAAATCTTCATGTAACAAATCCTATGGTTCACAAGAGTCTAGAATGTTGTCCAAGTTTGTTGTGGTATCAAATATCGAATCAAGACGAGTTTATTCTAGTTCATATACAAATAAAGCTCAGTTATAGATAATCTAAAGGTTCTTGACAAGCTTAATCTTGTCTAAGTTGAATTGATTTGATACGAAAAGATAAGATGGAAAGACTTTGCTATCCTTTTTGAACTCAAAGACTATAATATAAATTTCACTAGTCATTTGGCATTACTCATAGTATGATAACATAAATATTCTACCATATAAGGACTATAATAGTCTCGTGGTTATAAAAGAACACAAGATATCCAAGAACCCTTGGATTTGCATACATCCATAATAATTGCTTGTTCTAACTAAGCTATTCTCCAACATTAATAAAAAATGAGGATTACTTCCAGTCGAACACCCGTTACAGTATTATCACGACCTTCTACACTGATTAGAGAATTATACAGAGATACATTAACATTCCTAACATAATAGATTCGGTCATTTTATCATCTAATGACATCGGCCTCGTAGAGAGAGCATCGACTCACAATTGATTTAAACACTAGCATATTAACATGCATTTCTCATAGTATTTAAAGGCCTTGTGTATGGAAAGAAACCTGAGGGAGATCTACAGAGGATCCTTTGTTGATGTTCACGAAGGCTCTGGTTTTTAATGAGGACTACCTTACACAGTTTTCAACTATAAAATAACTTTTGCATTTACAAGTCCATCCATTGAGCTATCGCAAAACTTGCAAAAGTATGACACATAACAAGGATCTTAGTTTATGTGGTGAAAGAGTATGAGAACTTGTTATTAGACTCCATTGTTCGCTGACAGACAACCAAGCGCTGGCTATTTTCTCAGCCAATTCTCCTCGCTGCTCCCTCTAGACCGCGCACAGCGAAGTAGATGAAAAATGGTCTTTTTCTGCAGTTTTTAGTTTCTAAACAACAACAAAACTAATGCCTCCTGCCCCACGACGACGGAGCCTCTGGCATTTATATCTGGTTACACTTTATTCTCCATCGAATAACCTCCTACCCCCACTACCCATGGCGATGGAAGATAAGGCCTTAAACCACTACCGTTACATGCCTATACACAAGGCGGTCGGTATAACTGCATGTTAGCTGTCTTCCTCACTTATAGTGACCACTACAGGGTGAAGGCTTCTTTATAGTGACATGGCATAACAACCTCGTCCATTAACTCCACAAGAAGACTTCTAACCTTTGAAAAAGCAACTAATACCACTAGAGGAATGAAACTCTTACAAGGTGGTAAATAATAAATGCACAAAGTGTCTCCAAGGTCGAAAAAGAGATAAAGAGTCAAGACCGACTAAATAAAGAAAGTATGGGTTTGATTTATGATAACTCAAGTCTTAAGCTCAAAGGAAAAAGACGTATTTGCAAAGGAAGACATCCAAGACGATAGAACTTGGGCGTAAACCAACTTGACTTGACGAGAAAACCGACATCAATCAAACTAATGAAAATACCTCCCGTTAACCAAGTTATGACTAAGGCAATTTCGGAATATCCTTCCAAATAACGACCAAAACAATTAAAGCTTAACTTGACTTCAAATTCGACTTCCATCGATTTTCAAAAAGGAATAAAATTCACAACACATGTTCAAAGCATTTTTACGGCAATCACAATGGATTGGGCATAACGCAAAACAAGTTTTTAGATTTCGTTTAGCTAGCATGTAGCTAAGGAAAACCTTTACCCGAAGTTGTTAAAAACTTCTCTATTTGTCCTATTTTGATCACTAAGGATTTTAGATGATGTGAATGGGTCGAGTTTACCTCCCCATCACAATTCTTCATTAAAATCATGTCGACTTGACAAGTTCATCTGTTGATGTTAAACATCGACAATATTCGCGTCATCTAACTTGATGGGAATGTCTTGACGTTTAAGAGGCGACAATAAAACCTCAAGTGACTCAAGAAGAATAACGCAACCATTTTACGGCTATGGCGTTGTTTACTTCACAAATGACTATGTCGACTCACCATCGACTTGACTAGATGATAATCAGGATATCGACTACCTGTCGATTAGATTTTCAAAAGAAAACTAGCAAGACAAGACTTACCTCATACGACTCATTGGTTCACATTATCGTTTAACACCAGACTCGTTTGGCAAATAGACCACTCGTAATCCAAGGTCTATCTCTCTCTTCTCGAAAGATACTCTCTCTCTTCTCTGAGAGTCGATAACTTGTAATCCTGTTTCACTTATCATCAAACAATATGTAATTAGTGCATCATTATTCAATTACTTCAACTAGTAAATCAAACCTCATAATACAATTATTAAATCGACCATAACATAATCATTTCCATGATTTCATAAATGATATTCAATATAATTCCATGTCATATCCTGTCTTAAGTCTATAACATCACAACAAATTTACTTATGCCCAAGTAAAAAGTAAAAGTATAGCAAATTAGAAATTAGGGATGTAACAAGAATGATAGGTTGATAACAATGAGTTTATGAGAATGTTCTTAGACATTCAAAATTATGCATTTTTAGAATGGTTTCTTGTAATGGACTAGGTCTATCTGTTACCATAGAGGTTGTGTATCTCATATCTTTGTAAAATATTAAACTCCTTGGTCAAATGTCAATATGGCATAGAAAGAAACCTTGGAGTAGTTAAACCAGTCTTTTGCATTATTACAGGTAGCCTGGGGTTTAAATTAAACTACCCAGGTGATATCATCTGATACAAATATCTGATAGACTTCCATCTGTGTGTGTTAACACCATATTTTATTAGCTTTTGAAAGAATCTCGCTTGTAGCAATAAACAAGAATGTTTATAGTTAGAATGATGAGTTTGAGACTTTCACTCTTGAGCCGTATTACATGATGATATATTCTCAAGTTCCATAATTATAATATATTATTACTAGTTCGAGAGAAGAACTATGATTATCTTGTTAATGTATTATTATAGTTAATAGAATCTTTTATGCCCCATTATGGTACCATTATGACCAACTTTATGATAGTCTAGAAAGGACTTGTGGTCGATACAACCGTGTCACATGATGACATCTACTTAGCTATGATTTGGTAAGTATTCTATATGAAAGTTCAGTACTAGATTTTGCATTATGATGTATGACAAGATATTCTTTTATATGTGATAAGAGTTTTAATCGTCATTTTGTATGAAGGGATAAGAAAAGATAGTTTTCTAAGAGTATTCTAGACATGCATAGTAAACATATAAATCTTCTCACAAGTATGTGGTTGACTTAAAACAAGTATTTTAATGTCGATAAGGATTAGATGAAAATCCTTGAACCAAGATAAGTACCTTGGATGAATTTATGAAGTTATAGATAAAACTATTCTCTATATCGATACTAGACACCAAAACCAAGAATATATATAAACCTTTGAAATAAAGAATTGAGTGATAGGGAGTCATAGATTCCATGTTGCAGTTGCAACAAGAGGCTTTTCGAAAGATCAAGGCCTCAATATGAAACATCCTTGGTATTGTACTCTAGAGATCAGGGTTAGAAATCTAAGTCAAGTTGACTATGGGTGAAATTTAATTAAGTCACCCCATGACTAGAATTGGTCAAACTAATTTTACTGTAGAATGAGATGGTTTCTAAGTTGAGTTAGAGGTGTGTGAACTTTCAACTACACTCATTGTGAAACTTCTATTTATAATGAATCTTTGGCCAATGTAATGTGTCCATCTCTACATGAATTAGTCGGTTCATTGTGCTCCAGATTTGCATAATCATCTAGAAGTGTCATACTCAGTTAGAAGGAGTCTACAGTTGTATGACCATGTTGGTTATGTAGGACACAACACCATAAACTCAGATGACAAAAACATGTTGGCTCCTTATATCTATTCCCTTCGTGAAGGGTAGGGCTACTTCTAGGAAGGAAGGTGTCCAGGGGACCGCTAGTCTATGGTTGGAGGAAAAGCACTCGGATGTTGCTCTCCTTCCCAAGTAGATGACAAGTGAAGACTTATGAAGACATATATCAAGATTCCAAATGTAGTATATTTATTATTATGACTCTGACAATCAAAATTATGTAAACTTATTCTTATTTCCATGACCAAAATACTGTAATTGTAAAGTGAAAGATTTCACTAAAAGGCTATCTTTGAATATGTTGTAATTTTTAGGTTTGAAAAATATCCGAAAAGATATGCTATTTATTTACCTAATTATGCAAATGTTATATGTTAGTAAACAAATGATTATGATGATTATGTTCATTTACCTTTCTAGTAAATTCAGTGTGTAAATCTGGATATTAAGTGAAGGCATGTTACAACATATCATGAGATGATGCCTCTTTGAGGTACTTGAACAAGCATCCATGCTTTTTGGAATTATGTGTTTATCTGAATATATTGAAATTTTTAATAATATACAATATAATTGTTAGAAATGAAGGTAAGCAACTATCAATGAAAATTTGATTACAATTGTAATATAGATATTTAACTATGCAAGACCAAAATGGAGATAGTATGAAATCAACACAAAGAAATAATGGAATAGAAGATCAAACACATAACATAGTGTTTATGTGGAGAAACCCTTTTGGGAAAAAATCCATACAAGAAGAGATGCACCAGTCTAGATGATAACTTCAATAGAGTTTACAATATAACACTATCAATCTCTTCTTTAATCTTCAATCCAACAGCACTTATTTTTTTAGTCTTAACTTTCTACTCTATTATTTCACAGTTGTAATACAATATCCTCATAAAGGGGTGTCCTTCTTGGGCAAGAAAAACCACCATAACCTCTACTGTTAGATCTATGACCTAATGATGAATGGTCTAGATTTACAATGAAAAAATATATATAATATGGCTTTTGGGGCTGCTGTCCCTGATCCCCCGTCGGGGCGCGCGACCCCCAAAACCCCTGAACCCTATGGGGGGGGGGTGGGTTACCCCTCTACACCCCTTGGAATGAAATGTTCTCTATAACCAACATCCATCAGGTACCAGGATCAAACATGTGGCTAAAACAAGATCACTACTTGGTGAAACCTTTCATCCCTTATGGGTGATTTACAAACAATAATAGGGATAATAAATTACATAGGATCAACAAGGTTTATGGCACCTTAATCCTAACAATAATGTATTTGTATTTCACATTGCTTGAATTTTAATTTATTGTATTAAATATCATTTAGATTGTTTGGTTAAGTAATCCCACTATAACTTTGGCAATGTTAACCTGATGGTAGAGGACTCATTTCTCTCAGCAGGTTCTCCTAAATTAATATTGAGATATACCTACCTTGAGTATGGAAGTTAACACATTTTTTCCTTGAAACGTAAATAAAACTTGATTCCTTATCTATTACTGCTACTTGGACATCATAAAACTTGTAACACGAACCTGTGTTACACCTTGTTTCAATTAGCATCACTAATAATGGCCGCATGAACATTTTCCATGTTTGATGTGGTGGAAAAGATTTGTATCTCTCGCAATATTTTTCCAGTAGAATAATCTTACCATTTAGAGATAAACTTGATTCTATTATGGTAGTATCTTAAAATCAAGTTGTTTCATGGAATATGTTTAAATACCTGAATGAAAGTGTTAATTTCATTTACATTGGGCACTAAGTTCTTTAACTAAAGGAAGCTTTTGTTCAAACTTTGATAATAGCCTAAGCAAGTGATGCAGGAGCATCCAGGGTGTAAGAGCAATCTTGCATCAACCAAAACAAAAATAAAAAAAATAATAATAATAAAAAAATGTGTTGTTTCTTTTCAATAAGGGCTAAATTTGGTAGGGTTAGTATTTTTAGTAAGTTTGCATTTGTGCATGGTTGGATACAAAATCTTAGACGGACCTCCAGAATGGTGAATTGAAGCTAATGGTGAAGAAATCACTTCAATATCATTTGTCATTTGTGAGATATTAAAATTTCAAATTCCAAAAAAAATCCTATTGAAATATTCAAAGTCAAATTTGAGGCACTTAGAGGCTCATGATGGGCCTAAAATTTGGTGGGAAACCCAAGTAGTCTACCTATTGGTACTACTTACACTCCATCGTCTTTTTGAGAGCTTTCCGAAAAGGTATTATAATTGAAAATCTAACAGTCAGATCGAAAGTTATGGCCTCACGAAGTTGACCTATTTTTGGAGGGAGATGCAAATTTCGAAATTAAGCTGGTGGTCACCAAAAAGGGCTATATATAACCATTTTTGGGAACCCTTAGGGTAGTAGAGTTAAGGGGGAAGGTGTAGAGTCAAGAAAGGTGGAAAATTAGAAACCCTAGTTGATTTGGAAATTATAGAAGGCTGAAGATTCCAGAGTTTTGAGAGAGGGAGCTGTAATGTGTTACAGCCTGTAGGGGATTCATCCTCTGATTGTATTTGAGCTTCTGTAATGTAATGTTTTTCCCATATTAATAAAATATCATTCTATTTTCTGTGTGCAATTTCTATTATTGTGTGTTTTATGAAATACCCCCTTTATCAAGTGGTATCAGAGCAAGGGTTCCTGAGTGTGTAGATAGATCGCCGACCATGAGGCAATTTGCACCAGGACCTGAGGTTGTGGGTTTGCTGTATAGATCAAGATGCCTCCATGAAGAAACCATGGTGGGTGGAATGCTTTGATGGAAGAGGGTTTTAGAGCCTTGCAAAAACAAATCGATGCATTGCAAGAGGAGCTGCGAAGAGGGTTCGAGCCGAGAAGGAGAGAGGAAAGCGAAGATGAAGCTGAAGAAGAGCTATTTGAGGAAGAACAAGAAGCTGTGGGAGATCCTACAAAAGTTAGGTTGTTGAGGGCCATTTCAAAGATCGAAAAGAGGCCCAGGATTGAAGTTTCTACCTATTCTAGAGATTTGAATCTGGAACAACTTATTGATTGGATCAATGATATGGAGGAGTATTTTGAGTATGAAAATGTGAAAGACCCTGAACGGGTCAAGTTTACAAAGACAATGTTGAAGAGTCACGCCAATATTTGGTGGAAGGAGGTCCAGTTAGAGAGAAATAGAAGAGGAAAAGAAAAGATTACCAGATGGGATTAGATGGTGCAGAAATTAAAGAAGCAGTTCATTCCTGTGGACTATGAGATGGAGTTGCTAAAGAAGCTGCAAGGATTGAAGAAAGGTAACAAGTCTATTAAGGAGTATACAAAAGATTTTTATAAGATCACTATCAGGACAAGCCATGGAGAGGCCAACAAGGAGAAGGTGGCCTGTTACATTAATGGGTTGAGGCGAAGTATTCAAGAAGAGTTGAACCTGGTCAGAATGACCACCATAGAAGATACGTACCAGTTTTCCCTGAAGGTGGAAGAGAAGCTGAATAAGAGATTTGAAAGAAAGCAAAGGGGAAGAGGTCAAGGCAGAAGGACTGGCGGAAGACCCTATGGAGGCTGAAATGAAGATCCAAAGAAAAGTGAAGAAGCTGGAACCAATCAAAATCACAGAGGAGATAATACCTACCACCCTCGTGACCAGAATAATGGTGAGCAAAGAGGAAGAGGAAGACGTAGGCGTGGGCAAGGACCTGGAAGAGGAGGTTTCAGAGGAACATGTTTCCAATATGGAGAAGAAGGGCATCGAGCATACGAGTTTCCGCAACATCAAGGAAGGATGAATAGAAGACCTAAAGGTAATGCATGAGTTGCACATGTGGATGAAGATGCACAGTCTGAGCACTCTGAAGATGCAGAAAGGGGAGAAACCCTAGTTGTCAGAAGAACTTTGTTGAATGAGGAGAAAGAACCCAATTAGAGGAAGAGTTTATTCTGCACAAGGTGCAAATGTGAAGGTAAGTGTTGTGATATTATTATTGATAGTGGAAGCATTGATAATCTTGTTTCAGAGGAGATGGTTGACAAGTTGAAGTTGACAAGAAGAAAGCATCCGCATCCATACCAGATTGCATGGTTGCAGAAGGACCATAGAGCTTTGGTCAATGAATAGTGTTTAGTGAAGTTCAAGATTGGTGACTACCATGATGAGGTGTTGTGTGACATCATACCAATGGATGCATGTCATATGTTATTGGGGAGGCCATGGTAGTATGATAGGAGCACTATCCATGATGGCCATGCAAACACATACTCCCTAAAAAAGGATGGAGTCCATCATAAGTTGAAGCCCTTGAAGGAGGTGGAAGAAAAGGTATGTAGTACTGCCAAAATTTGCTTGGTAGATGGTAGAAAGTTTCTGGAGGGTATGAAGCATGAGTGTCATTGCTTTGCATTGATTCCTAAGATCGGTCAAGAGAAATGTGAAGATGTACCAGCAGAAGTCTTGGAAATGTTGGAAGAATTTCAAGATATTGTCTCTGATAATGTACCAGAAGGTTTATCACTAGTGAGGAAGATAAGTCATCAAATGGATTTGATACCAGGAGCTAGTTTTCCAAATAAGGCAGCCCACAGAATGACTCCAGTAGAGAATGAAGAGTTGAACAGACAAGTTCACGAGTTGTTAACGAAGGGACTGATAAGGGAGAGCCTAAGTCCATGTGCGGTACCTGCGGTACTAGCACCAAAGAAAGATGGAGAGTGGAGGATGTGTACAGATTCTTGAGCCATCAACAAGATCACAATCAAGTACAGATTTCCATTACCGAGAATGGATGACATAATGGATTGTTTGAGTGGAGCCAAGTACTTCACGAAGATTGATCTAAAGAGTGGGTATCACTAGATTCGAATCAGAGAAGGAGATGAATGGAAGACAGCCTTCAAGACAAAGGAGGGCTTGTATGAGTGGTTAGTCATGCCATTTGGGCTAACCAATGCACCAAGCACATTCATGCGGCTCATGAATGAGGTACTCAAGGAATTTTTGGGAAGTTTTGTTATTGTTTATTTAGATAACATTTTAATTTTCAATAAGACTTGGGATGAGCATTTGATGCATATCGGAAGAGTTTTAGAGAAGCTGAGGGAGGAGAAGTTGTTGATCAATCTGAAGAAATGTAGTTTTGCAAAGAAGGAGTTGGTATACCTGGGATTTGTTGTCTTAGAGGAAGGTCTTAAGATGGACCCAGAGAAGGTGAGGGCTATCATTGAATGGCCTACTCCAAGGAGTGCTTTTGAGGTAAGATCTTTTCATGGTTTGGCAAGTTTTTACAGAAAGTTTATTAGGAATTTCAGTAGCATTTGTGCACCCCTAACTGAGACAATGAGAGGGGATAGAAAAGATTTTAGATGGACTAAAGGAGTAGACAAGAGATTTCATACATTGAAGCAGAAAGTCATAGAACAACCTGTGTTGGCACTTCCAGATTTCAATAAGGTATTTCATGTAGATTGTGATGCTAGTGGTAGTGGTATAGGAGCTTTTCTAAGTCAAGAAGGTAAGCCCATTGCCTATTTTAGTGAGAAGCTTAATGATGCCAAGAAAACGTATTCTATTTATGATCAAGAGTTTTATGCAATAGTCCCAGCTTTGAAGAAATGAAGACCAAAAGAGTTTGTTTTATATACTGATCATCAGGATTTGTAGTATCTTAATAGTCAAGGAAAGTTAAATCAAAGGCACTTAAAATGGGTTGAGTTTTTGCAGAGTTATACTTTTGTTTTGAAGCACAGGAGTGGGAAGTCCAACAGGGTTGTAGATGCCTTGAGCAGAAGGCGAAATTTGTTGACAGAAATGAAGATAGAGGTTGTTGGGTTTGATGAACTCAAAAGTTTATATCCTAAAGATCTAGATTTTGCAGGGGCTTGGAAAGCTTGTTTGGAATCTGTTACTTTGGACAGGACAAAATGGTTGGATTACATAATCCAAGATGGCATGTTGTTTAGAGGAAGCTGTTGATGGTGTTTTTAGCACGCAACAACGTAGGTGTGATTGCTAGTTTCACACCTCTCTTGAAAAGTATCTTACCCTAGGTAAGACTACTCCAAGGATAATACAGCTAGGTCTTAGCTTGCTTGAAATTTCTCAATGGTTATGTTCTAGCTGTACCTACAAGGGGTCTTACATGCAGTCTGCAAATCTTCGAGGTTGAGACAACAAATACACATAAACCCTACTATGATTTTCAGCTGATATACAAGGTGAAATGCTACTGAAACTTTCTATCCTAACAACTAAACGTTGGTTTCAAAGAAAATGCAAAAGATTTAGGGTTTAGAAGGAATCCTAAGTGACATTCACAATGCAAGGGTTATCTTTAGTAGACAAATATTCTAGACTTCAAACCAGTTTTCTGAGTTACCAAACCGAAATGGGTGTTACAGTGCTGTAGAAAACGGTGCTATCTTCAATGGAAGTCGAAAGATTTTCAGACCACATTCATTCGTTAAATACCCAATAAATGGCGCAACTTAACTCATAAAATGAAGTTGAACTTCAGCACAATTAATGAGCCCAGGCTAACTTTACACAGTCATTTACCATCAGCAAACAACTAAAAGTATGGACTTAGAACATTCATCAAATACTGCAATAAACCATTAACATTATAAAAGCACAACTAATCTAACTATGGGAGAGCAAGAAGCAAACCATGAAAACCACAATGAATTGAAACAAGATGCAAATTCTCAGAAATGCTGCAGAAACTTGCTTTGTATTAATTCAAATGGCACAGAGTCAACAATTTGGCATCAAAATCTCTCTTACAAAAAGTGGAAATGGTAGCCCTTTATATAGAAAGCAGCATACCCTAGCTCTTCAAATGAATGGTGGAGATTAACTCAACACCGACGGCTCAGATTACATTAAGAAAGGCCCACATTAACTCCCGGATTACATTTTGTCTTTTATGAAAAAGACGAAAAGACAGCCCCAGATACATTGAATCTAGTCATTTTGACTAGCCAACCCAATACATTGATGAAAATACCCATTTAGGAGGTAAGAAGAAGACAAAATGAATTACATGCTGTCCAGATATATCAAATTTACAACAATGATAGGATTTGAATCGATAAAATATTCAAATAATACTAAGATTCTTTATCCAGGTCGATACTATCCCTTCCGGACAGCTTATTCCGATAGGCCAGCCATGCCTCAAGTGCTGGATTGATATCAGATGGGGCCGGATCTTTCAGATGATGTGTTCTGTAATCGAACACCTCTAGCTCCCGACTGAATCTGGTGTATATCCTTTCAAAATCTGCCTCTGCTCTGTGGAATGCTTTGAATTCTGCTCTGAGGTCACTTGCCTTATCTAGCCGTTCTTTTGTACTTAGCGTAGTGTCCTCAAATAATATAACATGCAGTTTTCCTTTACATTTTTCGACCTCGAAAGGAGCATAATCATCAAAAGATTCATCTCTACAGCTTCTCAAAGCATCGCTGATATCATATATGATAGATCTTAGCTCTTCGTCAGCGGGTTTATATGCTTCCTTTACTTGCTCGAAGGTCTCTTTCCTCAGAAGTAACTGCTAGTACCACTCAATAGCCTTCGGGAGCCTATCTCCAGTCAAAATGTTTTTTGTGACCAAGGTTTGAGCTGGCAACTCCCGGATACCCTTGATTCGCGGATACATGTGAGAATAGTATTCGTCGAACACGTCACATTCATCACGCAAATCTTTCCACTTGTTAATCAATTCCACTGTACGTTGGTGGATCTGAGCAGAGGCAGTTATGGCATCGCATCCCGCTTCAAACACACTCACCAACCAGTTCTCGACGCCTTGGGATTTTGATCTTACCTCGCTCAGCTTTGCCATTTCATCCGTAGATAGGATGGTAGGCACAGTCCTTATATCACCCCCTGCATCTATTGGTTTTACCAAAAATTGAAGACACGCCCTGAGTTCCTCGTTTTGGCGCTTTAATTCCTTCTTGGACATTTCGTCCTTATCCAACTGCTTCAAAATTGACGTAACTGATCCTTTAAAATCATCCACCCTTTGAGCACGGGTGGTTGGGCCTAAGTCGACTGTGGATATCACATAATCCTCTGCCCTGACCTGATCCCTTGTTACGTCAGCAGGAGGGACAGCTACCTATGCGATCCTTGAGCCTGATTCGCTCTGGTAGATTCTTGATTGCACCTTCGCCTTCTTTTGTTTCTGAGGCTTGTGAGCCTGTGATAGGATGGTGCTCAAATCAATTTTCATTATTTCAATCTGGGGCTCTGGATATACCATCCTATCCTGCAGCCATTCTGGAGCGGAAGATTTGTTCAATTCAGCGTTTCCACCCTTATCTGATATAGTCAACTCTTTGGAAGGCCCTTGTTCAGGCTCAGGACTCTCCTCCTTTTCTCCTTGGGCCAATTCTTTTAGGCTCTCGAGCACATTTTCTCGTGCTATTTCCAAAACTTCCTCTGTTGGGTCCTTGCTCAGCGGACTATCAGATATGTCAATAATTTCTATACCAACAGCCGAGTCGAGGGGGTCCTTATCATTTTTACTGGTCAGCGCTCCCTCAGGCTCTGGTAATCCCAACTCTGCGCATACTTTCTCAATACCCTCCAACAAAGGTACTTCCAATGTCATCGCAGGCATTTGTGAAAGGGGGACAGCAGAAGAAATTATGAAGGAAGGGGTACTAATTTGAGTCAAATTAGCGAAGGCGGGCAATGGTAAGGGAGAATAAGGGGTAGGGTACATAATGGCGAGAGGGGGAGAAACAGGACTGCTAGAATCACCAGAGGAGATTGCCAGTGGACAGGAAGTGGTAATAATGCCAGAGGAAGGAGAAGCGGAAGGGGATGATTCCTGCACAATGATGGCTGAGGTGGTGGGAGAAGTAGATGAAACAGAAGAAGGAGGGATGGAAGTAGAGAAGGTGGAAGCTAAGACAGCCGTTCCTGTATCAGGCATGGGGGTTTGGGAGACCAAAGGAGTTGAATCATCTTTAGTAGCAGTCTTCTCCTTGCTCGTTGCTTCTGTTTTTACCTTCTTGGCCTTGGAGGCCTCCCCAGTGCTGCCTGGCATGTCCTTCCTCTTAGTAACTCTAGGCCTAGGAGGTGGATCCTTCTTCCGAGGGGATCTCACAGGAGGTTTTTGCACTTTTCGAGCCCTCGCTGCCAAAGGGGCATGTTCATCAATATCTGAATCTTTTTCCTTGATAGGCTCTGTATCATCTGTCCCTAGTACGGGCTCATCCTCTTCTCCGTCGGAGTCCTTATCTGATTCAACTACCGTATAGGTCAGTTGGACTCCTTGTCCCCTTAAGATACCCAATTGTGCTCTGACCCAAGCCTTACTCAATCTAACTGGCTCCTTCATGATCACATCCAAGGAGCTTTCTTCTGCATTGGCCCAATTGGGTAATGGGATAGGTAAATGGTATTGTGCCTCCCACGGGCCTCTAGCCATAATATTATCATCATCCTGCAATTGATCTGGTACTGCCATTACATGAAACTTCTTGATAAAATCCAAGGATAGCCTTGAGTGCATCCTCTTCATGACATCGTAGTCGTCGGTGCAGTTGGCCCAGAAATCCTCAATATGATCTTTATGAAACAATTTCTTGCTTACGAACTTCTCCATCACCTGATTCGGGTCAAAGTGAGCCCTGGCATTGTAATAGTGCAAGTTCAGAAGCTGGAGCTCTTTATCAGAACACTCAGCTGAGGCGAGGGAAGGGCACGCGTAGAGTCCTCTGCCAAACTTGATGGGAAATTGGACATTTGTTCGGTGCAGGTGCTTGAGTTTTTCGGCACACGGCACTAATTGCCTGGACAGTTCTAAGAGCACTGTCTTATCATCAGGATATCTTGGCAACCTATATGCCATTCCAGTGAAGCCTTGTACTCTGATGTATGTGAACTTCTCAAATTGTATGTACCATCGGCCATACTGGATTATTTCGTTCATAGCCTCGGCTGAAATCCTCAAGGCTGTATTACCCTGTAACCTCCTTGCTATGTACATGGTAAATGCATCATTGACCCGCTTGAAGTGTATCAATGATTGTGATGAAGTCAATTGAGGATATCCTTCGTATACCTTGACTTGGGTCTTTTCATCATTCCCGATTTCTCCGATTTTGGACAATCCATCGTAATGATTCATTCTTGCCAATGCGTAGACGACGTAGGATGTCCATCTGAAATATTTCTTTTCATTGAAGTGGCTGAAGGCTTCATGCATATTGTCGCTAAGGATCTGCGACCAATGGAACTTGGTTCCCTTCAATACTTCCGAGATTATGACAAACATCCAATCTTCAAAAGTGGAAGCAGTAGGTAGCCCATACACTCTGCTTAAAAATGTTACTATATCTCCAATTTCATCGTGGAAATCACTTCTATACAGCACTATGGGGAGCTTGACGAGAGCGGATTTCCTGCTCTTGACCCAATGATCATTTATGTGTTTTCTGCATCCCTCAACATCTTTGTTATATTCCTCCTTGGATGCTTGCCTGTCGGGCATAGTCATGGTTTTATGCCACGGGATATCTAGCATTTCTGCCAAAGCAGGCAGGGACAAATCAGCTAGGACTTCTCCACTAGCTATCTGAATTTGCCTAGATATGATGTCGTACCTATCTGCACAGCTTGCCATTAACTCTGCACACTGAACAGAGGTCGGGAAGGCAGCTGCTTGTCCGAGTCCACTGTCCTTAAGTTTCTTGGCCCGAGGAGTTGGAGTGGGTCCGAAGATTCTTAGTCTGAAATCATCTAAGTCAATATGACCTAGATCAGTGTCTCCCACGTTACTCCACCCAGAGTGGATTTTGGTCTCTGGGGGGATTCCTTTGAACTCGTACTTCATGGCTTGAGCTCGAGCAGACATCTAACCTGCAAAACCAGACCTCATAAGCTTGATACCAAGTACGTTCCTTGATATACTCCTAGGATTAGATAAATCAATCATAAATCCATCATTTATTGAAAGCACGCATTTTGAAAGAAGACTAAGTTAACATTCACAGCGTATTGCATGCAAGGAGATATCAAATGTTGTAAAAAGAGTCACCTAAACATCATCATTATAGCATTACAACCTTAATAACCTTATCTTGAACCATCTTCCCTAAAGAAATTTCAGCAAATTCAGCCATTTAGGGAGTTTTGCGCTAAAATTGAGGTCGTCCGACCTCGGGCAGTAAAAGCGCTAAAATTGAGGCTGTCTGACCTTGGCGGGAAAATGAGGCAGGTCCGACCTCAAATGAGGGTTAGTTCAGTGCGTTGCGGAATTTGTGCTGTTTTCATGGGTGTCCGACTTGCGCGAGATTTGGAGGTCTCCGACCTCCAGTGGTTTACAAGTTGGTCGGTGGATAAACTAGCGCAAAACAATTGCTGGCATATTAGTGGTTCCCTTGCATGGAATTCGGGTGAGTCCGAATTGCGCGGATTTCGACGGGGTCCGACTAAGTCAGACGCAAGGTATTTTAGCGCATGGTCGGATGAAGGAAAATGTAGCGCAAAATAGTTTGGTAAGTCTTTCAGCGGGCCTTTCGAGCAGCACCGACTTCGCGGGGTTATGGATGTCATCCGACTTGGTCGGACACAGGTTATTGTAGCGCAAAGTCGGACAAAGAAGATTTTAACGCAAAAAAAGCTGTTTTCAAGGCTGCGGGTATTCTTAAACCATCCGACCCGATTTGTAAATGACATGTGAGTTGTGAAGGTCAGAGGAGGTTGTTTTTAGCGCAATCGGGCGCTGGATTTTAGCGCTAGATCTAAGGGTATCCGACTACATCGAATGGTTCAGTGGTTTTGGGTCGGTTGAAAGTTAATTCGGTGCCGACTTCGTGCGTGGGGTTTATAGGGTTTCGACCTGGAAAGATCCAGATCTGCCCAAGGCTTCCAAACTCGTGGTTTTCTAAATCTAGGGTTTGAAGAAATACAAAGGTCAATTCCCCAAACCCTAACCCGGAACCCTTTCGTTCGACTCACAGTTTCAACAGATACTTATGCAAATGGTAAAAACCCTAATAGTTTCTCCTAAATCTGCTTCAAAACCCTAGAGAAACCTGGAAATGCAAAGGGTGAGAACCCTACCTGTAAATGGCGGCGCAGATCCGACTTGTCGTGAGGTCGCGGGTTCGAGCCTGGGCGAGGTCGGCCGTGGAAATCGGAGCTCCGGATGCGTGGTCTTTGAAACGCGGTTAAAATGCGTTAATTTTACCTAATTTCCCTATTTAAGCCACGCCAATCCGCCATTAATGCTCGGGAGTACGTACAGTCAGCGGGGATTCGCAGGGGTTTCGACTTAGCGGGAAAACTGGAGGTCTCCGACCTGGTCAATTGAGGGAGAAATCAGCGCGAAATCCGGAGGCCTCCGACTTGACCTGTTTGGCGGGGCTTTCGGACTCATCCGACCTGCGGGGTTCGTTTGGGGGTCCGACCAAGTCGGTTATAATGCGAAGTCACTTGAAACAAATTTTAGCGCTAGGTCGGACGGAGGGGATTTTAGCGCTAGGTCCGACAAGTTGAAAATCGGCGCAAAGGTCGGTTGAATCCAGATTCAGCGCAAAGTCAGTTGAATGCAGTTTTAGCGCAAAGGTCAGTTGAAGCCAGTTTTGACGCAAAAGGTCAGTTGAAGCCAGTTTCAGCGCAAAAGGTCGGTTGAAGCCAGTTTTAGCGCAACAAACTAAATCAAGGGCTCTAGAAGGGGAAACAACAACCCTCCTTTAGCAAGTTTGAAGTGATTTTTAAGGCAATCATTCTATCCAGGGCACATATACTTCAGACCGTACAACCACTTCTGAGAGAGAGAGAGATAAAAAAAAACAAACGACCCACTAGCCAAAACAAAAAGAACAAAGGGGAGGGGCCCCCATGTTTAGAATGGGGCATGTGTGCAAGGCACAACAGAAGCCAGTTGTGCATTTCGAGGAGTTCCATGAGAGAGAACTTGATTAAGGAGAAGCATAGTGGAGGATTAGCTAGACACTTTGGTCGAGATAAGACCATTGCTATTGTTGGTGAACATTATTACTGGCCACAATTGCAACAAGATGTGAGGAAATTTGTGCAAAGTTGCAGAGTGTGTTAGATGGCAAAAGGAACAAGTTAGAATACAGGGCTATATCATCCATTACATATACCAGGGAAGCCATGGGATGATATTAGTATGGATTTTGTTCTTGGTTTACCAAGGACACAGAGAGGGTATGATTCCATTTTTGTGGTGGTGGATATATTCTCAAAGATGGCCCATTTTATTCCTTGCAAGAAGGCTAATGATGCTATTCACATTGCAGAGTTATTTTTCAGGGAGGTGGTGAGACTACATGGTCTACCTAAGAGCATAGTTTCAGATCGAGATACCAAGTTTGTTGGTTATTTCTGGAGGACATTGTGGAAGAAGTTGAAGACAGATTTGAAGTTCAGTTCTGTACACCATCCACAGACTGATGGACATATAGAAGTGGTGAATAGGAGTTTGGGTAACCTGCTATGATGCTTAGTAGGAGATAAGCCCAAGGGATGGGATTTGATTTTACCATAGGCAGAATTTTCTTACAACAATTCTGTCAATAGGAGCACAGGTAAATCTCCATTCCAGGTTGTGTATGGGAGTAGCCCAAGAACTGCTTCCGAATTGAGGAGGATGGATAAGGGGGAGAAGAGTAGTGCCGAAGCTAAAAATTTTGCTGAGCACATGAAGAATTTGCACGAAGAGGTAAGAAAGCATATCCATGAGATGAATTTTCAGTACAAGGCTAAGGCAGATCAGAAGAGGAGGCATAAGGAGTTTCAGGAGGGTGATGAAGTCATAGTTCACTTGAGAAAATAAAGATTTCTAGTTGGTACATATAATAAGCTGAAGATGAGGAAATTTGGACCATGTAGAATCCTGAAGAAGCACAATTCAGGAAACGCATTTGAGGTGGAGTTGCCTGATGACATCAATATTTCACTAGTGTTCAACATATCAGATCTGACAGAGTATCATGTTGATGGACTTGATAAAGGAACACAATGGGACATTCCAGCATCTACTTCAGAGAAGGAGGAGATAGAGGGCATTTTGGATAGCCGCATGAGTAAGAGTACAAGAAACAGATAGTATACACAATACTTGGTGAAATGGAAAGGAAGGCTTGTTGAAGATTCATCATGGTTATCTGAGATTGAGGTTAATCATTTTGGTTTCCCTCTAACACATGAGAAGTGACAGGGTCACTTTTCAAATTACCCCAGGTGTCTAATGTAGGAGCATCCAAGGTGTAAGAGCAATCTTGCATCAACCAAAAAAAATAAAAATAAATAATAATAATAATAAAATGTGTTGTTTCTTTTCAATAAGGGCTAAATTTGACAGGGTTACTATTTTTAGTAAGTTTACATTTGTGCACGGTTGGATACAAAATCTTACACAGACCTCCAAAATGGTGAATTGAAGCTAATGGTGAAGAAATCACTTCAATATCATTTGTCATTTGTGAGATATTAAAATTTTAAATTCTAAAAAAAATCCTATTGAAATATTCAAACTCAAATTTGAGGCACTTAGAGGCTCTGGATGGGCCTGAAATTTGGTGGGAAACCCAAGTAGTCTACCTATCAATACTACTTGCACTCCATCCTCTTTTCAAGAGCTTTCCGAAAAGGTATTATAATTGAAAATCCAACGGTTGGATCGAAAGTTATGGTCTCACAAAGTTGACCTATTTTTGGAGGGAGATGCAAATTTTGAAATTAAGTTGGTGGTCGCTAAAAAGGGCTATATATAACCATTTTTGGGAACCCTTAGGGTAGTAGAGTTAAGGGGGAAGGTGTAGAGTCAAGAAAGGCAGGAAATTAGAAACCCTAGTTGATTTGGGAATTACAGAAGGTTGAAGATTCCAGAGTTTTGAGAGAGGGAGCTGTAATGTGTTGCAAACTATAGGGGATTCATCCTCTGATTGTATTTCTTCTGTAATGTAATGCTTTTCCCACATTAATAAAATATCATTCTATTTTTTGTGTGCAATTTCTGTTATTGTGTGTTTTATGATTTACCCCCTTCATTAGCAAGGAATGGAAATAAATTATAAATGTATTCATGAATTGAAATAGATTTATCTGTATGGTAATTATTACTTGGAAAATAGTGACTATAATTAAGTATCAGTTAATATTCATAAACCTTAAACCAACTTGGTTAGATAGTCGTTGTATGAGAAAGGTATAATACTAGATTTTATTTTTATTTAGTGGGATTGGATTTGGAGGGACTTGTTTGGGTATGAACCCAGTACCACACATTTAAGGGTTTTTGTCTTTATGGTATATATGTTTTTCTTATATATATTTAAGAGTTATTAGATTATTCTTTCTTATTAATACCAAATAAAACTCTTATTCAACCTTTTTCAAAATAATACTTTGAATATTCAAAGCTTAAGAAGTCTTTATCTTGACTTAATTGGAAATAGATTCAAGCTAACACCAAAACTTTTCAAGGCAAGTTCATGCCAATTTAAAAAGGTTTGATAGAGTGTTTAAATGGTATCAACCATATTAAGATCAATGAACAGTATTGTGTTCAATCTTAAGCTTTACTCATGTTGTTTTACTCATTACCAATTATGGTTTGAAAATGAGTTGGATTCTTTAAAGGATGTTGCTATCTTCCCTGTCTTGTATTAGATGACTATATTTAACCTTGGAAGAAGTGTAAAAATATGATATGAGTATGTTCGTTATTATAAACTCATTGTAAGGTAGGAGTTGTAAATATTACTTGTGGTATTTGCTTAAGATCTCCTCCACTGTTGACCAAGATTGGAAGCATATTTACATGACTTTTTAGTTATTGTATGATGACAATTTTAGATTGTGATAGTGATCATATTTAAATGTTAAGATATCATTATGTGATAAGTACAATAGTTATTGTAACGATAGTCGTTGCTCCATACTGCTTGGGCATAGATTAAACCATTACTTGATTGTGCGGGTTTATGAATCTACTTCAAATCCATAAATATTAAAGCCAATCCAAACTATGTTGAGATGAGGTAGGAAGACCTTTTGTCCACTACATCACCTAGTATTGGACGGACTTAGGGAATTGTGTTTGTGATTTGGATTAACATCCTTGGTGGGCTAATTGATAAAAATCATTACCTTGGAAATATATTATTTAAATTAAATTTAAAGGACTTAAAGTCAGTTATGGATTGTCCTTTGGATATTTTACCCATCACAATGAATGTCAAGATATCACAGTGAGATGAGAGGACATTCTTATGGTGTAGGCATCGATTGCCATTCTTTTTATATAGCATGATTTTATGAATCTGCCTTAAAACTATAATCTTGAGAAATAGTTTATTTAGTACATTTTATTTGTTACCTGAGAGATATGTATGGATGGGTTTTGTTTATGGGAACTTAGAGAATGTAAGTTGTTTTTCCTATGGAAGGATACTATAGTCATAGCGTGAAATCAATCATAAGTGTATTACCTTGCTTGATTTATATTATCTCCCCTAATATGCTTATCCATGGACACGTGCATTAGATATATTTTGCATAAGGATATATGTTTTCTAGATTATCAATTATTCACATAGTACACCATATTCCTTCATGCATGTCATCACATATTGCTAGATACTTCTTGATGGGTCAGGCTTCTCCAAGCTTAATAGTTTTGTGGCAGGGTGGATATTGAAAGGAAGCTAGGTATGCAGAAATCGCTTCCTACACTAATCTATTGAGGAGAGGGCTATGAAAATTCAAATTTATCCTAACTATTACAGAAATGTTAAACCATTAACATGAGATATTGTAGTAAAACACAAGAGCCAGAAAGTAGACAGAAGAAGAGAGACAAAGATTTACGGTGGGGAAAACCCTTATCAGGTGAAAAACCCCACTCTCAGAAACCTGCACAATGTATTAATAAATTTGAAAGAATGTTTACAATACACTTGCAATGAAAGCTTCAATGGTCTTTGACACTTGTGTCTAGAGTCAATCCAGCAGCATAACAATACCTGTAAACCTGTGATACAAACTCCATCTCCAAGCACCTGTTTAAATAGGAAATACAAGGCAATATTGGACCTTTCTTGGAATGGGCATCCAACATGGCTTCATGGACCAAAACCCATGCCCAAGGACACTTGGTCAACATTGTAGAATGTGCCTAACACTTGTCCATAGCTCCCATCCTAAAGGGGTCGCCTATTTCCAAAATAGGCTATGAAAGATGCTCTTACGACACTTACGACCGTCATAGAATTTGTCATAGCGGTTACGACTTACAACTGTATGAGAAACTGTCATACACATGCTATAAATAGCATATTCTTTTACAACATGTCATATTCCACCTTGGGGTGCCCAAATATGCCTTATTCAAAGATGCTTCATAAAACATGTCATCACCTATCTTACAACCTTCTATTTCTGACTCTTACATGTCATAGATTCGTCATAGGAATCCGTCATAACTGTTTCGGTTAAACATTCCTTACACAATATGGAGGATGTTGAGACATGGTAGAATATTCCTACCACTAAGTGGGATGCCTATCTCCTCATGTGAGGACAAAATAACAAGTTGTCATATTCCATGTAGGATTGACACATCACCATGCCACATCCCACAACATGACAATATGGAATCTCCAAATATTTACAACATAGGAAATTAAATAATAAATACAGACATTACAAATGTAGAGAATTATCAAGGTTGAGACACCTTAATTCCCAACATTCTCCCACTTGTCGAACACCTTGTAAGAGCCAATAGAAAAATAGGATTTAATTGCTATAGGCTGAGAGGCCCATAGACTCCAAACACCATCTAAACTTCTCTGTGCTCATTGATTTTATCAATGCATCTGCAATATTCTTCAAAGTATCTACCTTCTCCAAATTTACCTTTCCATCCTCAACCATGTCTCTCACGAAGTGAAACTGAACATCAATGTACTTGGTTCTAGCATGGAAAGTTGGATTCTTTGCAAGGCAAATTGCACTTTGACTATCACAACTGATTGTGATCTGACCTGCATCAACACCAATATCAGAACATAATATCTTAAGCCAAATGGATTCCTTACAAGAATGAGTTGCTGCCATGTACTCAGCTTCTGTTGTGGACAAAGCAACAACAAGTTTTCACTTACTCATCCAACTAATAGCACCACCAAACAGTGTAAAAACATAAGCACTGGTGGATCTCCTACTGTCAATGTCACCTGCCCAATCTGAATCCACAAATCCACGAATATCAATAGAATACGAAGGTCCTGAAACATTACCATGATAGAAAATGGAATACTTGAAAGTACCCCTCAAATATCTAAACACTCGCTTAACTGCATCCCAATGAACCTGTCCAAGATTAGCCATAAATTGACTAAGGACTCCCACTACTTGGGCAATGTCTGGTCTTGTGCAGACCATAGCATACATCAAACTGCCAACAACACTAGCATGAGGTACTCTACTCATGTCCTCCACCTCACTAGGAGATTTTGGACAATCCTCAATAGAAAACTTTGTCCCCAAAGAAATAGGAACACACAATGGTCTACAATCTGCCATGCTGAATCTATCCAACATGGTCTTCACATACTTACTTTGGCTTAACCAAAGTTTTCTGTTGATTGTGTCTCTTCTGATTTCCATTCCTAGAATGTACCTGGCTGCCCCTAAATCTTTCATTTCAAACTATGCTGACAGCTGAGATTTAAAATCAGAAATCATATTCTTACCTTTCCCAATGAGCAACATATCATCAACATACAGTGCAACAATGAGAATACGATCACCATCAAATTTATAATACACACAATGATCCAATTTCGATCTCACAAATCTAATTGACAATACAAAGGCATCAAACTTCAAGTACTATCTCCTAGGGGATTCCTTTAAACCATACAAAGACTTTTTAAGTTTGCAAACCAAATTTTGTTTACCTTTCACCATGTAATGCTCTAGCTATGACATGTAGATTTCTTCCTCCAAGTCACCATGAAGGAAAGTTGTCTTCACATCCATCTGTTCTACCTCCAAGTCATAAGCTGCTGTGAGTGACAACAGGAATCGAATGGATGCCAGCTTTGCAATAGGAAAGAAGATCTCACCATAATCTATACCCTCCATTTGTGAATACCCCTTCGCAACCAATTTGGCCTTATACTTCTCAACACTGCCATCTGCACCAATTTTCTTCTTGAACACCCATTTGCATCTAACGGGTTTCCGTCGAGGAGGCAAAGGCACCAAGTCCTAAGTTTGATTCTTTTCCAAAGAAGCCATTTCTTCCTCCATGGCCTCCTTCCAGGAACCTGCATCCTTCATATCCAATACCTTTGATACAATTCTAGGTTCATCACTATTAGTAAGCAAAGCATAAGCACAACTAGAATCAAGCAATGTAAAACCAAACCTTTTAGGTTGCTTTCTTATCCATGTAGACCTCCTCAAGAGCTGAGGTTGAGGTTCAACTTCTTCATCTGAGCTTTCAAAGCTGCTAGAGCTCTCCTCATCATCAGGTCCAACGTTGTCTTTCTGTTTAGTCTTCTCAGGGGTGAGAGGAAACTAAACAACATCCTCTTTCTTTTCTTTTTCTTCTGGCTACAAAACAGTGGAAGAAGGTGTAAGCTCTCTGAAGATGACACTTCTTCTATACAACACTTTTTTAGTCATAGAGTCCCAAAGCTTGTATCCTTTCACACCAACACCATAGCTGATGAAGATACACTTAACAACTTTGTTCTCCAACTTCGACCGCTTCTCCCTAGGCACATATGGATATGCCTCACAACAAAAAACATGAAGATGCCTTACTGAACGCTTTCTACTAGACCACACCTCCATAGGTGTCTTTCCAACAAGAGTTAATGTAGGAGATCTATTTACCAGATAGCAAGCAATGGCAACAACTTTAGCCCAAAACTTTTGTTCTAGACTAGCTCCACTAAGCATACTCCTAGCCTTCTCCATCAGTGTCCTATTCATCCTCTCTGCAACTCCATTTTGCTGCAGGGTGTATGGGGTTGTCTTGTACCTTTCAATCTCAAGTTCCTTGCAATACTTATCGAATTCTATAGAATAGAACTCACCACCATTGTTAGTTCTCAAACATTTAATCTTTTTACCATTCCGATTTTCAGCAAAGTCTTTAAACTCCTTAATCTTGCTATTGACTTCAGATTTGCTTATGAGAAAATAAATCCATGTCCTTCTACTATAATCATCTATAAAAGATACAAAGTATACACATTTTGATAATGAAGGAACATTAACAGGACCAAACACATCAGAATGAACAAGATCCAACACACCAGAAGACTTATGAGAACTCGAGTAAAGCTGAACACGGTTTTGTTTTCCATAAATGCAATGTTCACAAAAGTCAAACTCAAGATTACAATAATCTAACCCCTTAATGAGGTTCTTATTTTTCAGGGTACGTAGACCCTTCTCACCAATGTGGCGAAATCTCTTATGCCATAACATTGTCTTTTTAGCAGGAAGTTTAACTTCCAATGCATGATTACAACCATCAAGATTAGAAACAATAGATTTCTTCACTGCTCATTCAGATGGTGGGGATGAAGTGACTGCTGCCCTCTTCCTTGAGTCAGAAGAACTATTGCATTGTGAAATGCATGCTTCCAGCTAAAACAGAGTACCTCTCCGAGTACCCTTAGCAAGCACCATAGATCCTCTAGTCATCTTGCATCCTTTTTTTGAAAAGACAACCTGCACACCTGCATCATTCAAACTACTTACAGAAAGAAGGTTTTGTGCTAAGCCTGGGATGTGCATAACCCCAGAGATCCCCTTCACTCGACCATCAGGGAATCAGATAGAGACTCTTCCATGACCAACTATCTTCAGATGAGAGTCGTCACTTAGATACACCTTTCCACCATCGAACTCCTCATACTTAGTGAATCAATCTTGATGTGAGGTCATGTGTAATGATGCACCAGAGTCGATTAGCCACACATCATCGGATGCATGGGTTGCTAGGGCTGTGATGAAAGCATCACCATCATCTTGTGATTTGTCAGAATCTAAATCAGGAGCTTCCTTCTTTTTCTTCTTCTCCTCTTTGCATTCCTTTCAAAAATGCCTGGTCTTGCCACAGTTCCAACAAAGAGCCTTGGACTTTCTAGGAGATTTGGATCTACCCTTCTCAACTTTCTTGTCCTTCTCCTTCCCTTTCTCCTTGGGTCTTCCATGACCTGCAAGGGCCTCTTTAGCTGCCTCAGAAAACTTTCTCCTCATCTCTTCAGACAATAGCAAAAAAACCACCTCTTCCATTTTGAATGTGGATGTGGTGCTTCTGATTGCCATGAAAAGATGATCCCATGAGTCTAGTAGAGAACAAAGCAAGGTCATACACCGATCCTCCTCCTCCATCTTTACACCAATAGATGTCAATTGTGCAACCAACATGTTGAAAGCATTCATATGTTCAGCAATAGATCCTCTATCCTCCATTCGAAGAGAATACAACTTCTTTCTCAGAAAAAGTTTATTAACTAGGGATTTGGCTTGATACACATCCCCCAACTTCTTCCAAAGGAGTTTTACAGTAGTCTCGTCATGGACATTTAACAACACAGAATTGGCAAGACTAAGTCTTATGAGATCCTTAGCCTTCCAACCCTTGAGATCCCAGTCATCTTGTGACATTGCAGCTGGTTTAGTTCCATTCACACTATCCCAAAGGTCTCAGTCAACTAACATGTCTTCCATCTTGAGCTTCCACAGCTCGAAATTACTACCATTGAACTTCTCTACTTCAAACCTTCCTGATGTGCCTGCCATCTCCTTGCTGTAATAAGATACAGAATGTTCTATATAGACTCCCACTAAACCTAAGATTAGCTAAAAAAAAACCCTACACAACAACTAGGACCAAAGGTGATCAAGCTCTGATACCATTTGAAAGGAAGCTAGGTATGCGGGAATCACTTCCTACACTAATCTATTAAGGAGAGGGCTATGCAAATTCAAATTTATCCTAACTATTACAATAATGTTAAACCATTAACATGAGATATTGCAGCAAAACACAAGAGCTAGAAAGTAGACAGAAGAAAAGAGACAAAGATTTACGGTGGGGAAAACCCTTATCGGGTGAAAAACCCCACACTCAGAAACCTGCACAATGGATTAACAAATCTAAAAGAATGTTTACAATACACTTGCAATGCAATCTTCAATGGTCTTTGACACTCATGGCTAGAGTCAATCTGGCAGCATAACAGTACCTGTAAACCTATGATACAAACTCCATCTCCAAGCACCTGTTTAAATAGGAAATACAAGGCAATATTGGACCTTTCTTGGAATGGGTGTCCAACATGGCTTCATGGACCAAAACCCGCGCCCAAGGACACTTGGTCAACATTGTTGAATGTGCTTGACACTTGTCCATAGCTCCCATCCCAAAGGGGTCACCTATTTCCAAAATGGGCTATGACAGATGCTCTTACGACACTTACGACCGTCATAGAATTTGTCATAGTGGTTACAACTTACAACTGTAAGAGAAACTATCATACACATGCTATAAATAGCATATTCTCTTACAACATGTCATATTCCACCTTGGGGCACCCAAATATGCCTTATTCAAAGATGCTTCATGACACATGTTATCACCTGTCTTACAAACTTCTATTTTTGACTCTTACATGTCATAGATTCATCATAGGAATCCGTCATAACCATTTCGGTCAAACATTCCTTACACAACGTGGAGGATACTGACGCAAAATATTCCTACCACTAAGTGGGATGCCTATCTCCTCATGTGAGGACAAAATAACAAGTTGTCATATTCCATGTAGGATTGACACATCACCATGCCACATCCCACAACATGACAATATGGAATTTTAAAATATTTACAACATAGGCAATTAAATAATAAATACAAACATTACAAATGCAGAGAATTATCAAGGTTGAGACACCTTAATTCCCAACAGATATCACCTTTACGATGCTCTCTCTCTCTCTCTCTCTCCACTACAGATGTTGTGTATGGCTTTAGGATGTGTGAACTTGAAGTAGTAATGTAAATAAAAATGTTGGTTTAAGGACTGAGTCCTAAATCTCTCTCTCTCTCTCTCTCTCTCTCTCTCTCTCTCTCTCTCTCTCTCTCTCTCTCTCTCTCTCTCTTCATTGCAGATGTTGTGTATGGCTCTAGGATGTGTGAACTTGAAGTAGTAATGTAAATAAAAATGTTTCTTTTAAGGACTAAGTCCTAAATGTATTTTAAGGAGAAATGTCTAGCCTTATTGTATCTTTCATTGATTATTGTTTTGGTCAATGATTGAATGTATTGAAGTGGGATAGTTTTGATGAAATTTCTAAAAAAAATACTCCCCTTTTTATAGTATTTATTATTATTTTATTATTTTATATTTGGACAGATCTTACAAAAACTATCCCTTGCTTGCCCTTAATGACATCATGTTATGTCTGAATATCACACATCACCTCATCATAATATGCCAGTTTATGTTGAACCTCACCAAACATTGTTCCTCCACTAGTATTTTGTCTCCCTATTGCAACCAACCAATTCTATATGGGTGTGGATGTTTCATTGTCCTTAGTCCCAACTTGTTAACCATTTCTACAGACACCAATTTGTTTGTATTGTCTCTATCCACCACAATATTGCAACACTTTTCTCCAACCTTGCTTTTAGTCCTAAACAACTCTTCCTCTATGCCAACTCATCCCTCTTGCCACACCTCAAGGCTACCTGTAACACAAATGAATCCCCATATTCAAAGTCTCTCTTTGAAATAAGTAACTTCCCATCTCCATAAGTAGCTCACACATTAATCTAGATGTCCTCTTTCCTTGATATTCAAACACCCTATGTCCTTTGTCACACTTAAAATAAGTTCCTCTAAAGGATTTCTACATTTTCCTCTCATATCCCCCTCTACCATGCTAAGAATACCTGAGCTATGTTCCCACTGGGCCTCTCTGTGATATGTGTCTTCTTCTCTTTCATCTTTTTTGTAATATCCATCACCATCTCTACCTCTATGGTAGATACTACTATCATATCCCATGCTATTGGGATAGAAAATATCATCTTCTTTTTGCTAACAGTTTAGGGTTTGTACAAATGGCTTATTAGACATTTGATTCTATGTGAAGAGGTGAGGAACATGTTAAAGGTTGGTACATGCATCTACAAGTTTGTCAAACATTTTTTATGGGTCTTCACAGTCACCAAATAAGGTTCATCACCATTTTAAAGCCCTGTTACTCACACTAAAGTTCTACAAAATTTTCTACAAGGTCTACAAATCATTCACAAAGAGTCTATGAAACCATAGTGAGCATTGCATAAGAGTTTAAAAGACTATCCAAGGGCTTAGAGATATACATAGTTATGCATAAACCTTGTATAAACCCTATATAAGAGCTAATGAAACATCAATCAAGGGATATATGAAAGCTAGGTGAGAGGGAAATGAAGTCCAAGTAAGCATGAGGAAGGGCGAAGATGGAGGGGCCATTCAAACACATGTGCAAGTGAATGGGATGCAAGAAGAGAACCTATACTCATGACTTGCTATGGGCATTTAGGATGACATCTTATGGTTTCCTATTGCATATCCCATGTACTCAGGCATGGTGTGAGTTTATTTACAAGGGTATTCTACAAAAGAGCTTATGTAATCATGACTTGCTAAGAGTATTTTTTTAGAGAGGGCTATCCTATAGCATGCACAAGACATGTGCTCTGAGGTTGATGTACATCTTGGCCATTCCTAGCATGTGAAGGTCCTGCAATTTTTTTTCTTACATATTGTTGGAGGCTATTTGTAAGGAGTAATTAATGGAAGTTGATATTGATGGGAAGAATGAGGGTGTTGAGGCTATTGCAATGTCTTTCAAAGAAAATTTGGTTTCCAGTGAGCACATGGTGGTTGGAGAAGGTGCAACTTTCAATGTTCATGAAGATGGAGGTAGAATATTCACTAGTATTCTAAGTCATATGGTAGAGAAACTAGTAGATGTAAAGGTTTTAAGAGTGCAGTGTGAAGCTATGAAGAGACAGAAGCATGTATAACCTCTTAAAGAGTCTATGAAGTATTCCTACAGGACTATCACTACATTCTCTAGGTATGAATGACTTCATTAGTTTTATGAAACCTCTAAAGGATCTATCAAGTCATCATGAAGATTATCAAAAGGTTGATGAGATTGCATATCATTTGTAAGCACTATTAAGCTATCCAAAAGGTTTTGAAATCTTAGAAACCCTACATAATGTGTAAAGGCCTGTATAAACTCTTGAAAACCCAATAAAACCTTGTCAAACCCTAAAGGGTATATTAAAGAGTTTGAAAGTCTATTAAAAGTATAGAATTTTTTTGTAGTTGTTGTAGAGGAAAAACTAATGTGTTGTAAACTTAAATAAAATTCAGGGTTTAACCTAACTGAACAATCCACTATCATTGCATTCCTACATTGAATTATTAACCAAGGAGCATAAGCTTATGATGATGCCTGCACTATCTATGCCTCCAAGACTCATTTCTAATCTAAGTTAATTTTATACAATTCTTATCTTATCTAGTCCTACTTACTAGAATGCACAGAAATGTAAAACAGTAAATAGAAATGGAAAACAACAAAAACAATCTAAAGTTCTAGTTGCTACGGGTACCTTCAGTAGAAGCTGAAGATAACTATATTTAACAAAAATCATAGTTTTAATCTAACAATTTAAAAATGATGAAAAGGCTAACACTAACCTCCGGAGGATTAAAAATGTACACTCTACTCATGAATTATAGTTACTAGAAATATCAATCAATAGTTCTTACTTGCTTCACAATATAACACCGAAGATGGAATGAAAACAGATTAACTAAGAATACAGGAATAAATAAGAAAACATGCAAAGTGAGAGTTAGTACCTTAAGTGGCCATCTCAGGGAACTATCTCACTTTCCCTGGAGATTAAATCTACTTCAGATCTTCACACATCCCATAACATACAGTTGAATTCAAATCATATCTAAGATAGAATCTTCTTCAAATTTTATATTCAAAATTATAACATGACTGGAACAAGTGATAACTGTAACAAAGTAACGACTATTTTGAAAGTAAAACATAACAACCAACATAATCAACGAACTCATCCCCTAACTTATATAAAGCTGGGAGAGTCTTGTGAAACCTTCTAACTAATTGCGATCATCAATTCATTCCTGGACATCAGGATATTGTTTTTGAGATCAACTTATTAACTGGAACAAAGGAAATAGAGTCCTATCCAAACAAAAATTCTAACCATAACAACTCATAAATAAGATTCATAAACTTTGGTGAGATTCCTAGAATGAGTCGACTTTCTCCCCTGCGTTTATTCTCCCATGATAACCATGTTTGTCTCCACCAATCGCTATGTTTGGCACTTGGACCGCATTCTCATTGATTCCTCTGCTCTACATCCTGTTGTAATTACTCCTCCTTGGATTCTTTATCTGGTTGCACAGGGTTAATCATTCCAACATATATACAAAACAACCTCTCATAATAAACTTATGAAATCCTATCTACATTTCATGCATATTAATAATTCAAATCATCCATTTGATAATATAACCACCTGAGTTCATTTATTAGCATAGGGTCTAAGTCCTTGGAAAGTATATTTATGAAACAACATAAAATAGAGATAATGTATATGAAGTCTTTGCAGAACCATATAGAAAAGGTCTTTAAAACATATGGAAACAATATAAAAGGAGGACAATATTTCATCCCAACAGTTGTTAGAAAGGTTTGTGAAGAAAAAAGTCCTTGTAATAGTCATTAAGGGTTTGCATGAAGCCATTAATAGACCTACATAATAGTCTAGAATTTTGTCAAGAATTCCTAAATGTTTGCACAAGCATTAAGAATTTTGTATAACACTCAAAGGACTATCAAGTCCTAAGAAGAACTCTATGTGGCCATGTTAAAAGTCTCATAGCCTTATACAATTTGATCAACCATCTAAAGTCTACATAGAACCAGTAAGGTCAACATCTATGAGAGCATGTACAAGTCTATCCCAGAGTTGAAGAACTTTCTTATTGTTCCTCTAGCTAGGTTTCTACTGAAACTAAGTTTTCAAACAAAGCATAAGGAGTCAAAGAGATATGGAACATGGGAGGGTCTCAAAACCACTAACAAGGAACCCAGTGTTAAAATCCACATTGTGTATTTCTACCTTTGAGCTCAGGTAGGTTAAAGAAGGCATGTTCACCCTCTTCAAGGTATGATTGACCTTTTTGAAGGCCTATTGGGATTTTTAAAGCATGCCAAACACCTATAAAGTACTTAGCATTGAAGAAGCATGGTATGGGATAAGGTTGGTTTAAAATTCATAAAAGAGTCATTGAAGATGCGATTATGATTCCATGTTGAAGATGAATTATCCCACGCTCCTCAAGGAAAAGGTGTCAAATCAATTGCAAGAAGACAAGAAACATGTCCTATTTCCATGTAAGAGTAGTTTGAGGGTGATTGGTGGTAGTTTTTAAGAATTTTTAGGAGAATGATGAAGACTTGGTCATACCTAACTACCTTGGAATCTTGAGAGAAGAATAAGGGCAAATCTTTGTGAGCTGCTCTCCTCTATGCCATGATGAAGGTGTTTCAAGGAAAAAAATAGGAAGATGTCCTCTCTACACCTAGGAGGTTTGACTAAGACATTCAAGGAGCAGTTCGTCATTATTGTCCCCTTGAGGACAATTCTTAAATATCCTCAAGCATGTTTGTTCCTTTATATATATATCATTGTAATGAGAAAAAGATCTCTAATTCTAGATTATTGTTATAGACCTGATATACTAAACTTTGTATCAGATGTGTTTTTTCCTTTATGATCAATAAAATAGCTAGTTTTCTACCTTTATCATATACTTTTCATTGTGTTCTTTTGGAAGATTGGAAACTCATCTTGTGAATCATTATTTCCTTTATAGTTTCATCTCTCTTTCCCAACCTCTATAACGGTTTTTATGAGTTTTGTGTACGTAGATCAATTGTTTTAAGATTTTCTTGTGCATAGAAAATAGGTCCAAACAATTGTTTTAGCTTTTGTTATCAATAAAGAATTGTATGTTTTGCCTTTTCATATACTAGAGCACTATGTTTTTATGGAAGAATTTTGATTTTCTTTTGTGAACATTAGTTCCTTTTGTAGATTTAGCTTCTTCTCCTAACCTTTGTGAGAATTCTTATGAATTTGTGCAAGTGTAGGGTAGGTTCTTGAGATTGTCTTTGTGTTAGATAAATAGGTATATAAATCTATAACCATTGGTTTTGTTGGTCTCCTACAATGATTTAACAACTAAGCCCATAAAGGTGTGACTCAAAGATTGGACATCTAACTTGAATAGTTGTCTTAATCACTATGAAGATGCATTTAACTTGTCAACCCAGGGACGTGAACTTGAAATGGGTCAGTACAGTATGTGCACTAGGAACTCCAAAGTAGCCACATTAATTATACAGCTAAGAAAGACATAATGCTGAAAGTAAACTGCTTGGAAAGAAATAACATAAATGTTGAACACCAACCAACAACTATAATAAGTTGAAGTGCATGATAGAAAATGAAAATTTGGGCAAACAAACAGTGAATTACTCTATCTGATTTGGCTGCAGGAACATACACAGAATGGAATTCTAGTGGCTACAGGAACATTCAATTCTAGATTTAACTAACTGTTTAACAGAAAATAAAAACTAAACTAAAGGATGGAATGCTCACCAAGTGGCCCCCCTTGGATGAATATCCCTTAAGATAAATGTAAACTCAGAGATGTGAACTTATAACTTCATTTTATTCATCAGAAAACATGAGTACAAATGAGCAACATAACTGTATTACTAAAAAACTTAATAATCCAAGTATAACCTCAGATTAATCAACCCCTCAGAAGGAGCATCTGAGTCTTATTTATAGAAAGAAAACTACCAACCAACTACCTAACAAGGCAGTCAACTCCAATAGAATAGGAGGATGCCACTTTAGGGAAAGCATAGAAAGTGGAGAGGAGGTTATGCATCCGTGGAATCTGGTCAAGCATGCTTGTTTTAGCGTAGATCTAGCACAACTGTAACTCCTATATTCACTCAACGAGTAATTAAGACCAGTTACAAGGCAGTTATCTTCCCTCCATTTGACATTTGAATGACCACCTTGTTTGACTTTGATGGCAAGTAACCACCTGACAGAATCTTCCTCAACTTTATAGGCTGGTAATTATATCTCCATAACAATATTAGTACGCACAATAATTGCATATATGTAACTATCTTAGAGTAACATTCATCAACCACATGTAAAATTAACATAGATAGTTCATATAGCATGTCAATGTCATTAAAGATTATAGGAAATAACCTATGCCCAATATCTTATGGTTTTGAAGAAATGTCATGAAAAGATCAAGATCTAAGTACCAAAGTCCATGATAACTACAACAAATGGATAATAAATTCTAACAAAATTGAGTCATAAACTAGACTCATCACTCTTCCCAACCTGAGACTTTGCTGGTCCTCCAGTAGAGGAAGGATTCTTCTTCTATTTGGTCAATGCCTTGAAATTAGCAACTGCCAACTGTCCTATATTAGTTTCTATAGTGCATGAATTAGGATCCTAATAGAACCCTTGTTGTCTATCCAACCTGTTCCATCTCTGTCTCTCTTCAGTAATATCATACTAGTAGTACCTATAATTTGGCATAGGGCATAATAGGATAGGTGGTTGGAAAATTAAGGGAAGCCAAAATTGCCCCTTTGTCCTCCCAATTTGTATATATCTATCTGCTCTTTTACATGCTGCAGCATAGTTCTGTAGAGAGTGAGGCTCTGCTTGCTTTAATTCATTAGACAAACTGGTCCACCTTTGTTCCAAATGTCCCTTTACAGATTCTCCTATAGTGTTTGCTACCTTCTCATATTCTTTGTAAGCTACTTCTCTCTCAGGTAGGATTCTATTGCCATAGCTTGGTGTATAAAGCATTCTATGCCAATCATTGAAAATGCTTCCTAGATTTCTAGATTCAGCTCTAATGGGTAGGGGAGTGTTGAATTTTGTTTGCGTATGAGCCCTGAACTATTGTCCCCAACTAATCTCATTTTGTATCCAAGACATAAATGCCCTTAATTGAACATCCCCAACATACAACAAGGGATTCCAATCATGATCTTGGGACACAACATAATTATGTAAATAGAATTTACACAACAAATTCTTCTTTTTAGGAGGAGCAATCTGATAAGCATTGAAAAATTCAAGAGGAGACTCAATGGAAGAATTCAAACCTAAAACAATCCTTGCTATTTTAAAAGAAAGATACTTCTCCTTTAAATACAGAGCATAGACCTTTGGAGGATTCCTACAATCTAATACCTGAGGCACTAAGGCTGCCATATTTCCACTCTCTCCTTTAAAGTCACAATTTATGCATTCTTATCTTCAAGTTCTTCATCTTTCTTTTGAATTTCTTCCTTCAGCCTACGTTTTTCCTTTTTCCATTCTTCTTCTCGCCTTTGCATTTCATTCCATAAATTCATAGCCACCATATGCATTGAAAAATCAGAGGGCATGTGTATTCCTACCAATAGTTTTCCTGGCACTAATGGCTGCCCTTCATATAGCACTAATGACATGGTTCCTGCATGTTCAGCCAATTCAGGCTGCAGGGCTTCTTGCTGCAAGAACTCCTAGTTGTCTTCATGTCCTTGACTCTCAATTTGTTTAGTGGTGGCAGCAAGGTCTGCCAATGTTACATTTGCTGGTTCCTCAAACATGTCCTTTCCCTCAACATTCACATGCCCCATTGGGGCTTCTGTATCTTCTGTTGATGTTTCTTTAGCCCTAGGGCTTTTCTACTGAGGCACACCAAAGGCTGGCCGAGCAAGTCTTGATTTTCTAAGAGGGCTCTCATGTTTTTCTTCAGCTGTAAGAAGAACAGTGTCAGCCTTCTATTTCTTAGAGCTTGGCACTTTCTTTCCTGCAATTTTCCTTTTAGCTTTACCCTTCCTTATTCTGCATTTTTCTTATGTGCCCTAGTTTGAATTAGATTGCTAAGAGGAACATCATCATCAAAATTAGAAGAAGAAATCACTTTGTATGAATGCTTAGCCTTAGAAGAACTAATCTCAATAGTTTGTTCAGTTGTAGGAGGGTTTATACTAGAAGTTGAGGTTCCAAGAGTAGCTTCAATAGAACTCACTCTCCTCCTAGTCCTACAAGATTGAGATATAACCATAGGTCACAAATGCCTTGGTCCCATTTAATCAATATTTAAAAATTCTTCCCAAGTTATATCAGACACATCATGTAGAGACTTTTCAACTAACAATTTGATCAAACAATGGTGGTGTTGGAGTTTTTCCCAAACAGGATGCTTCCTAGTTGTCCCTACAAGGTAGCCATCATTGATCAACAGGATTTTTGGGCCAGGGGCCAATAGTATAGGAGATAGACTCTATAAATGTCTCCTCTTCTTTAGGCTCTGCAGAACCAAGGGGGGTATTCCCTATTCAACATCCATGTAATGTGTTTGTGAACTAGTTGGAATGTTGACACAAAGCAGATAAATCCTCTTTTATGTAGACCAAAACTATGAAATAAGTTCAAAGGGGCTAGCTTAGGGCCTTATGCTCAGTCGTGAATCAGAGGATTTTGGTGCTAAAACTACTTCTAATGTCCTAAGGGTTTGTATTTGAAATTTAGATGTGTATTTTGTATTTGGATGCAAGACTGGGACCTTGGGTTGTAACCTCGATACATAACCAGGGTGGTGCCTATCTAGGGCTCGGAGTCAATAGACATATATATGTGAATGTTTACCATAGACTTAAAATAGTAATCGGATTTCAAGGGGGTTTTGTAGTGTCTTCCTTACAGAAACTACCCAAGATTAAGTATTCAATTATCTCTGCTTACAAACATCCTTACTACAATATGTTCCTCCCAAAACTCAACCCTAAACATTTAATCTACTCCTTGAGTAGAAGTAAAAGATCAAGCATTCAACATAGCAAGCCCATATGCTAGAATCTTAAACATCCCTTAGCTGTTTAGATTCAGAAGAACACATTCAACTTGGAGACAAATAACAAAATACATGCAATGAAGCATTACTCATTTAAATCAACATGAAACTGATGAATTATATGCATAAAACATTCAACATATAACTCATAAAATCACAAGGCACCCAAAACAAAGCCACCAGCCAGATTGTATCTTATTACAGCACCAAAATTTGTCCAATTTTCAACAACAACCAAAAAATGAGTAACACAATCCTCTTATATAGCCAGGATGTGTAATCAACAATTAATTACATGGTTATTCAAAATTCGTCAGAAACACTACACCATGGAATGGCACCCAAAACAATTAATGTAGCAGGCATAAGAAAAGGCTGGGAATGGTTGAACTCGAGACCCACGCTGCCGCCTGGGGATTTTCTTCTTCAATCAGGTAGTTGGCTTGTCTATGTCTTTGACCATACTTCTGTAACATCTGCCATTAATGGCATACCAACTCGCGGCCTTGGGAACGTAACAGACTACGTGTCTTGCAATTTTCCCTCCTGGAAACAACTGCATATACAAAGAAAACCCTCTATTTGAAGAGAACCATCGATTCACTTCTACCCACCGAGATCTGTGGCCTCAATTCAAATGGGCACACTGTTGGCCAATGAAATCATGCCATGTGGGTGTTTCTTGTTCCTTTGACTTTTCGTGGCATGCAGATACATTCACTTTTCTGCCCATTTTCTTTCAAAACCTTTGCATATGAAAATGCAAATACATACAAATGCTTTGGACACGTGATGACCCCTGGTTTGCTCTCCATCACTATGCATTCATCCCTCCATCAGTCCTTAGAATGAGCATGGATGAAGTCACCGATGGGTGAAATCCTACCGATGAGCCACTGCATCTTTCTTTGCATCTATGGTTAAAAATGAGATTGTATGTATGTTCAATCACATACATACAACAACGCGGACCCCAAATATTCATGAAACAATTTGAATTCACCATCGAGTTCTGCCTTGTATGTTTCCTTTGCATATCACATTGTACATTGCATACATACAATACGCAATATACAAGCCGAAGACCTCAGCCACTTATCAATCAGATTGAAAAAACTTTCGAATCCAGCGTGTATCTCTCTCATTGTATCTTTTCATTGTATGTCGGCATATACAAGCACACATGCATACAAGCCGCAAACCTCAACTTGAAATCTGCCAAAACACATTTTCCTTCATGTCCGGGCTTTGCATTTATTTGCTTGCACATTTCATTTGTATATCGCACATACAATGCGCTATATACAACCTACGAACCCCAAATTTTATTTGCTGCATTTGATTCCCCCTTGGGTCTGGATTGTATACTTCCTTTGTATATTAGCCTCTATGTGCAAACATACAACGCAGATATACAACTGGTGGGCCCCAGGCCTTGTACATGACCCTTTGCATATTGTCTTGTATATACAAAAATACAAACCCACTTGCACATACCTATGGACCTGACCACCACTTTAGCCTAATTTGAAACTTCATTGAGATCCACATTGTATCCTACTTGTTGTATATTTAAATATACAACACAACATACAAACCTCTTTATACAACTATAGAATTTGAGATGGAATATTCTAGGAATGTACCCAAACGCCACATACAAACCTGAAATGCATACAACAATGGACCCCACCACTTGGTTATTTGACTTGGATGTATCTTTGCTTCCTCATCAGCCTGTCAAAAAAACTTTTAGCTTGATAACTGATGAGACTTGTCATGCCGATAGAACCTTTGGATGTTTTGCTTGTATGTGCATCGACCATTGGGTAAACACTTTGCTTGGTTGCCAATGCACATAGTCACACCGATATGACATTGGCGACAGGACAAAGGGGGTTTACACTATGCAATGGGGCCAGTCATTCTATGAACACAAAGGCATAGGTTATAACTTGAACAACTGGGAACCCGCTATAGGAGGTCAACTCAAAATTAGAAGATAAAGCGCAAGACCTTATGACTTAGAAATTTCAGGGTTTGAATGAAAAAACTTGCAAATGTTCAAGCTTAAAACCCTAACCCTAAGTGGGCACCAATACAGGCTCTGACTAGGGACGTGCAGGTGTAAGGCTGCAGCGAGAAGCAGACCACTCTGGGATAGACCAAGTAAAACACAAAACACAAAACAACACCGACTATACAAGGTATATACAAACCATTTACATCTAATTTACAGTTTGCACATAAGATATTCATTTATGAGAAAAAAGCCTAAAGGAATTTACCGTGCATAGGCAATTCCAGTAGTTCACCATTGAGGGCCTGGAGAAAGTAGGAATCTTCTTCATGAGTATTGCTGATTTGATATGGGCCCATCCATAAGGGCTCAAATTTACCATGCTTGCCCTTATCCTGACTCTTTGCATTCAAGACAAGGACCAAGTCACTTATCTGAAACTTCCTTTCTACAGCTCTTTTATCAAACAAATATTTCACCTTATGTTGTTTCCTAATATTTGTCTTCTGTGCTTCTCTTCTACTTTCATCCAATGCAACCAGTTGATTTATCCTTTTAGTCATTGAGTCTTCAACCTCTTAATCATTTTCTTGTATGAATCTATAGATTAGCAAGAGGTTGTTCATAGGTAACCTAGCTACCGCACCATATACCAGCTCAAAAGGTGACCTTCCAATTGATTTCTTCACTTTTATCCGGTCAGCCCATAGTGCCATCTTCAACTTTGAATCTCATGCCCTTTTGTTCTTGTCTATCCTTTTGATGATTTTCATAAGGCTTCTGTTACTTGACTCTGCCTGACCATTTCCTTGTGGATGATATGGTGATGCATATGACAAATTAATCCCATAGTTGTTGCAAAAATCAACAAACTCACTAGATCTGAAACACATGGCATTGTCTGTGACCACTTTGACTGGCACTCCAAATTTGATAATAATGTGTTCCAAAATCAAATCCATCACCACTTTTCTTGTAGCTCTCTTAGTTGGGATGGCTTCAATCCATTTAGTAAAATAATCAGTAGCTACCAAAATCCAACTATGTCCTCCACTTGATTTTTCTAGAATTTCCCCTATAAAATTAATTCCCCATTGCTTAAATGGAGCCTCCATAGTTATAGTTCTGAGGGGTAATGCACCTTCATATTTAAGTTTTCCTGAGAACCTTTAGCAGGGATCACATTTTCTTGCCATCTTTTGTGCATTTGAGAAGAGGGTAGGCCACCCATAACCTGCTTTGAGAATTTTGTGAGTTGTTGTTTTGGCACTGTAATGTCCACCACACACTCCTTTGTGCATGTCATTCAAAATATCCATAGCTTGATTTTCATCCACACACCTAAGTAGTACACCATTAGGATTCTTCCAATACAATTCTCCTTGAATAATTTTGTATTTGATAGCATGTAACTTTAAGGTCCTTTTCTGACTATCACTGAGATAGGAAGGACAATTCAAATTTTGCAAATAATATACAATATCCTTGTACCATTTAGATTCTGACATATTAACAACTTCATTCTAAACTACATTTACTTGGCATTTCTCCAGATTTGATTCTGTCATCATCTTAGCCAAACCCTGTCCCCTTACCAATTTTGTAACTTGTATCTCTATGTTGAATTCTTGTAACTTGTTAATCCATTTGCATCTTCTTCCTGTGACCTCCTGCTGAGTGAAAATGTCCTTGACTGCTGCATGGGGCACACATGTAACTATCTGAGATCCTACCAAGTATGACCTGAAACTTTTGACTGCCTTAACCAATGCATATGTCTTCTTTTCCATGATATCATATTTCAATTCAGCTGCCTGCAATGACATGCTAAAGAAAGCAATGGGTTTCTCAAAACCCTCTTCATTTTTCTGTAATAAACATGCAGCAATAGTGTGAAAAGAAGCAAATGAGAACAACTGAAGTGGCTTATAAAAATCAGGAGATTTCAACACAGGAACCATCTTTATAGCTTCTTCGATGTTTTGAAATGATCTAATTGCTTCACTTTCCCATTTGATAGTTGTACCCTTCTTCAGCATTTTAGAAATATCCTTTGTAATTTCTACAAAGTTGGGAATGAATCTTCTAACAAAGTTAATCTACCCAAAGAAGGACTGAATGACTTTCACTATTTTAGGAATTTGAATTCTGTCAATTGCAGCAACCCTTTCAGGATCAATCCTGACTCCATCCTTGGAAACAATGTGTCCCAATAGCTTTCCTTCTATTACTCCAAAGGCACATTTCTTTGTGATGCAGAGGCATCCACACTATAACCTTCGCATATAGCATGGATGTCTGCAGCCCATCCTCATCATCATCATCTTCGCCATCATCATCATATTTCCTAAAACCACCAACAGCATCATCATATTTCGCGTTACACAGTCAGCATCATCATATTTCAGACGATCACAATCATCCTCCTGCCGACTACTGTTCACCTCCTCCGCCAGTCGCCTATCATCATCATGATATTCAGCGGGCGCAAACATCCTCCGGTTGCACTGTTCATCAGGCGCCGAACTCTATCGGCATCATCATGATCTCCGACACTACCTTCGTCAGCAGGATATCCAAATATCCGGTTGCTCCAAATATCCTGATGACGATCACCTTCAGCAGCTTACCTTCGATGCTCCGCTACCCGATGATACAAGCAACAGCATCATGATCTACTTTATCCGGTTCTCTCGAAACCTCCTGATGATGCTAATACAACCCTCTGCTACGGACTTCCGCCGATACCTTAGCACTTAACGACGGCAGGATAAACTCGCATAAGGGGATATCTCAATATCCTGATGACGATGACGTCATATCCTGATGACAATGACGTCACCCAATATCCTGATGACCTCTTCAACACTTAGTCAAAAAAACAAACTTTCACTCCCGCATCTACTCGCGATACGCGGATGTTTGGCACTCCCGATAGATGATCCTGATGCCGATATATACACTTAGTATATGTCTGACTCAAAACATCCTGATGCACTCGCAACATGCAAACTCCAACAGTTTCATGACCCGATCTTCTTCCTGATGCCGATGCACTCCTCCTCGGCTCCTCCAGATGATGATCACCCCGACGAACTCACACTTCATGCACTCGAAAGCGTCATGCTCTCCTTCACTTATCCGGATGACGATTTCCGAACTGTCTGCAGGATATTTGCAGAAATATCCTGATGATGCCGTTTTAGCGAACTTCTTCACTTAGCAAAATTTCACTTCGCCGATCCTCCAGGGATGACCCGATCCAACCTCAGGGTGATCTTCCAACTTGAACTTATCAACTCGACCTAGCACATACCCATGCTAGGGTCTTCAACATCTCTTGACGGCGAACCTGCACACCTGCATGCGAACAGAAAACAAACTACAACCTAACCTACTGTACATTACCATTCCACCGATCAGATGAGTCAACCGGTGGAATGGATCAGTGAATCCATGAAACCACTCAAACCAGCAAATCGATCAAGCAATGGAATGCAACAGAGGATGAACACAAACAGGAATACTTTATTTGATTTCAAAAGATGCAAATACAATGCTCAGTTTCTCTCGCTCTGCCTCACTCTCGCAAAGTCTGATCGATGATCTACAATCAACCGATCCTCATGCTTATAAAGATTTCCCTACGAGTACTACTGACCCGACTCCAAGCGGCTGGGAACTCTCCAGGCGGCTGGGAGATCCAACCAATCATACATCATGACAGCTGTTATAACCAACTAACTAAAAATAGCAAAAGCCTGGTCAGCATGATCTTATCATGATCAGCATGACCTTATTACATGCATTTGGTCTTAACAGACCTTCTTGGAAACATAAACAAGACCTAAACTACTAACTGCCTCATGAAGGCCAGCTGTCAGGCAGGTGCTCCTGCACCACTTTGGGTTAAGAGAAATTCCATACTTCAATGCCCTAATAAAAATCTATTCTAGATGCATGCAATGTTGCTCCTCCTTTTTGAATAAGCAGTTAAATCATCCTGATATACAACAAAAATTGAGTCAATCAATCCTGCAAAAGCAACATCCATAGCCCTCTAAAATGTGGCACCTGCATTTGTCAGTCCAAATGGCATTCTTACATAAACATAAGTCCCCCATGGAGTGGTAAAGGCAGTCTTGTATTGCTCAGATTCTTTTACCTTCACTTGATTGTATCCTGAAAATCCATCCATCATGGATAGAAGCTCACAACTAGTTACCTTCTGCAGCATAGCCTCCATGTTAGGTAATGGGTAATCATCCCTTAAAGAAGACACATTCAAATTTTTGAAATCCACACAAAGTCTTATACACCATTTTTGTTTCTAACTGGGACAAGATTTTACACCCAAGTTGAGTGTCTGATAGGTACAATTATTCCAGCCTCCCTAAGCTTTACAAGCTCTTGCTGCATTTTTGGAGCAAAAGTTGGGTTAATAGGTCTTTGTTTCTATCTAAATGGCTTAGCTCTAGGCTTCAAAGGAATCTCATGTTGGAATAAATCTTCTCTATAAGATTTTAGGTCCTCAAATGACCATGCAAAAACATGCTTTTTTTTTCCAATAATGCTATCAACATACTCCTGATGTGTGGCTTGAGCTGTTTGCTAATATATACCCTTTTGGGGGCATGGTGTGTCCCCAAGTTTATTTTCTCCAAATCATCCTTGTTTTTAGGAGATGCCTTTGTAACAAATTGGTCTCTATTATCAAATGCTCTTTCTAAAGCAACCAGTCCTCTAGGGATTTTATTTTTCTTAAGTTGAATTACTTCTTTCCCCAAAAGAGTTTCTTTTCCATCCACAACTTCTACAAAATTCTAAAAATCAATTTCCTGGCTCTCATACTCATCTATGTAGTGTAGGAACCTCAACAAGTCTCTATCATCATCAAACACCTGCCAACTACATACATTATCTGGTACTGCAGGTCTAGGTTTAACCTCAACATTTGTAACATCAGACAAAGTTATATCATCTGGCCTAATGACCACATTGGCTAAAAAATCTTCCATGACATTTTTTGATCTTTCTACCCAATTTATTGAAAATGCATCAAACAATTCAATTGTATCCCACACAACATGCTTATATTGTTTTAATCTTTTATTTTTTGAAGCATACTTATCTCTCACCTGGGAGACAATTAATTCTAAATCTCCAAACACTTTTAGCATCTTAATCCCATGCTTCAAGGCAACATTCAATCCTAATAGCAGAGCCTCATATTTTGCAATATTATTTGTGCAGGCAAACTTTAGTAGGAAAGAAATTTTAGAAGTTTACCTGCTGGAGACAAAAATACAACTCCAGTACCAGAACCCTCCTTTGAACAAGCTCCATCAAAATACATAGTCCAGAGACCCTGCTGGTTAAGTTCATGAATGCAAAAATCTTTCTCTTTATCTCCTTGATCATCTAAAACAACTTTGAAATTCTCACAATCAGTAGCCACAAAACAGATATGCTCTTCTGAGTCTTGATCTTCAACAGTTTCAGGTGACCTCTCTTCTCTGACTAGTTTGACATCTCTACCGTTCATTGGAATCATGGCATATGATAAATCTAACTGTATACTTCCTCCAATTAATGTTGCCCATCTTCTTGACAACAACATACCATACTGTGGCTTTATGTCAACTATTGTTATGTTCATTCTATAAGTCTTTTCTAGGTATGTTGCTAGCATAAAATCCACATCCTTCATGATTCCTATGACTGACACCTCCCTAGCGTCCATTGCATAGCATTTTCCACATGCCTTATCTATTTTTAATCCAGCTTGCTGCATGATAGACAAAGGCATAATATTTGTTGATGCTCTTGAGTCAAGCATACAATTCTTGATTACTTTTCCATTGATAACAAGGGAGACATAAAATGGTTCAACCTGTGAAGGGCATTTTGTCATTGTCACTCCCAGGTAGACTTCAGGAACTTCATCTTCATCAATACACAAGGCTTGTTTCTTAGCCTGAGACTCAACATTCTGCTCTGCCTGAGAAGCTACTCCTGAAATTAGAGATAATGCTTTATTTCTAAAATCTTCAACTTTCATCATTTCCATCAATGGAACAAAGATCTTTACCTGGGATAAAACTTGAGTTATATCAAAAGGAGCATAATTTTGTATAACAATCGTAGCTTGAACTGTGGTTTTGTTCTTATCCTGAGCTGATCCAGCTTTACTTTTAATGACTTTCTGACTGTCATCCATAACCTGAGTATTCTTATTTTGATCCTCATTTTGGGGAACCTCATTTTCTAACCTTTAAGAATCATGACTTGGTTTTTGCTTAGAATTTTTTTTATTATTATTCCATTTTACCTTATGTGATTCAGCTCCTTTATGATTATGCGTTGGTTGGTTCACAAAAGTGTTTTCTGGTTGATGTGAATTACCTACCTAAGCCTTACCTCTAAGGTTATAGTTGCTTTTGACCTGAGCCACTGCTGTAGCTGTGAGAGCTCTAATCTCTTCATTAGAAGGCCTCCTCAAGTTATTCAGAAGGATGTGTGAGTCTTGAGCATAAGCATAATTATCTTCATTGTCCTCATCACATGAAATTTACTGGCAGACTTGAGTCCCATAACTTGTGCTTTCATCGACATCATAAGAAGCATACTCCCCATTTGTGAATAACATATTAACATTATCATCCTACATATAATGTGGCTCATTGCATTCATCACAGGCAACAACATTATTACATAAAGATTGAGCAATCATACATTGTGATTGTGAGTGAGGCTTTTGACAAATTATGCACTATGGGGTATCATCAACAGTGTTAACAGCTTTCTTCAAAGGATCAGGAGTCTCCTTGACATTTTGAGCTCTTTGATTATTATTGCTATTTGGGAGAATGGGTTTACCATTATGCCAATTAGTGTTATATGGCATATCATGCAATGATGGTCTCTTTTCTTGTCTTTGGTGAACCTGCCTTTCAGGGCCTATCCCCTTTTCATTCTTAGCAAGTCTGTAACTTAGGTCCTTAACAATATTTGTCAACCTATCTAATTTTTCTTCAGAAGTAGATGCATTACCTTGAGCATTCTAAGACTTATTTGGATTTTGCAGAATCTTTACATCATCCCTTCTATTTGTTTTACTAGATGCTTTCCTATTATTTTCAATGTTAGTTGCAATTCTAAAAGCATCCCTGAGGCTAGCAGGACCCTTATCTCTTAATCCATAAGCTATTTTAGAATCAAAATCATTTATATATAGTACAACACACATTGGTTCATTAGGCCTCATATGAAGTGGTAATTTGTTCAACACTCTAGTGAACCTAACATTAAAATCTGCAACAGGCGCATTTGACCCCTTAGTAATACTTGTGAATTCATTTATAAAAAAGCTTGGATCAGTCTTATCACCATATTATTCTTTAAAAATCCTTCTGAAATCATCCCATGATGAGACACTCTGGTCAGGCAGACTCTTATACCATTCTCTAGCTTCATCAACTAAGGACTACATAAACAACTTCATAAAAACATCTTCATGTTCAACTTCAAAGTTGTCCATAACATTCTGAAAAGCCTTCAAATGATCTTCCCTTGACACAACATTATTTCCTTAAAACTTAAGTATTTGAAGCCTTACATGTTTATCAATGGGATTAGGGTAACTAGGAATACCATTAAAAACTAGTTGCCTGAATCTATCCAATTGCATAGGTTGCCTACCAAACTGATTGACATTTGCATTCCTATTTACATTCTGATTTCTTACATTGTTCAACGGTACCCTAACATTATTTGTATTTTGTCTCTGATCATTTTGCTGATTTTGGACTTCATTTCTTTGTTGGTTGCTTAGCACATTTGCATTATCAAGAGTAGGAACTGAATCATGTTGAGCAATTCTCAGAGCTTGCACTTTTTGTCTCATGTCATCTCTAATCCTCAAAGCTTGTAAATATTCTAATTCAGCTCTTAGGCTTTTGATTTCTTTAGCTAATTCTTCATCTTTGGGCATAGAAGAGGATGGTCCCTTTCTATATTGGTCATCATCATCATCCCTTGGGGACTCAGTCTCTTCAAATCTGTCAGAGGGATCTAAGAAAGGGCATTTCTGAAACACCTCTGATCTCATTCTCAAATTAACACCTTGTTGTCTTTCATATACATCCTAGATTTCAACTTCTATGTTTGAAAAATAAGGTGTTGTTTGCTCTGAAGATCCTGGATTATCTTGGGTACTACTATTATTTCTAGGGCTGAGAGAACCCTCTTGATCAGCTTGAACAGTCCCTTTTTTCCTATACATCATTTTTCTGGGTAATTCTTCAAACAAAGGATTACACAGGGATCTTCTCCCTTGCATACAAATTTCACTTTACTGGTTGGGAGATTTTGTTCGGAGTTGCCACCTACAACTAGGAATTAGTTTTCACTAGGGTTCTTACACAAAGCAGTCCCCAGTAGAGTTGCCAAATCTGTTGGAGTTTTTCCTAAACTGGATGCTTCCCAGTTATCCCTACAAGGGAGCCATCATTTGTCAACATGATTTCTAGGCCAAGGGCCAACAGTACAAGAGATAGACTCTATAAATATCTCCTCTTCTTCTTTAGGCTCTGTAGAACCAAGGGGGTAATTCCCTATTCAACATCTATGTAATGTGTTTGTGAACTAGCTGGGATGCTGACACAAAGCAAATAAATCCTCTATTATGCAGACCAAAACTATGAAATAAGTGCAAAGGGGCTAGCTTTGGGCCTTATGCTTAGTTGTGAATCAGAGGATTTTGGTCCTAAAACTACTTCTAATGTCCTAAGGGTTTGTGTTTGAAATTTAGATGTGTATTTTGTATTTGGATGCAAGACTGAGACCTTGGGTTGAAACCTCAATACATAACCAGATCGGTGCCTATCCAGGGCTTAGAGTCAATAGACATATATATGTGAATGTTTACCATAGACTTAAAATAGTAATCAGATTTCAAGGGGGTTTTGTAGTGTCTACCTTATAGATACTACCCAAGATTAAGTATTCAGTTAGCTCTGCTTACAAACATCCTTACTGCAATATGTTCCTCCCAACACTCAACCCTAAACATTTAATCTACTCCTTGAGCAGAAGTAAAAGATCAAGCATTCAACATAGCAAGCCCATATCCTAGAATCTTAAACATCCCTTAGCTGTTTAGATTTAGAAGAAGAACACATTCAACTTGGAGACAAATAACAAAATACATGCAATGAAGCATTACTCATTTAAATCAACATGAAACTGATGAATTCTATGCATAAAACATTCAACATATAACTCATAAACTCACAAGGCACCCAAAATAGAGCCATCAGCTAGATTGTATGTTATTAAAGCACCAAGAATTTTCCAGTTTTCAACAACAACCAAAAAATGAGTAACACAATCCTCTTATATAGCCAGGATGTGTACTCAACAATTAATTACATGGTTATTCAAAATTCGTTAGAAACACTGCACCATGGAATGGTGCCCAAAACAATCAATGCAGCAGGTAGAAGAAAAGGCTGGGAGTGGTTGAACTCGAGACCTGCGCTGCCCCCTGGGGATTTTCTTCTTCAATCAGGTAGTTGGCCCATCTATGTCTTCGACCATACTTCTATAACATCTACCATTAATGGCATACCAACTTGCGGCCTTGGGAACGCAGCATACTACATGTCTTGCAATTTTCCCACCTAGAAACAACTGCATATACAAAGAAAACCCTCCGTTTGAACAGAACCATCGATTCACTTCTATCTACCAAGATCTACGGCCTCAATTCAAATGGGTGAGCTGCTGGCCAATGAAATCATGCCACATGGGTGTTTCTTGTTCCTTTGACTTTTTGTGGCATGGAGATACATTCTCACTTTTTTGTCCATTTGCTTTCAAAACCTTTCCATATGCAAATGCAAATACATACAAATGCTTTGGACATGTGGCGGCCCCTAGTTTGCTCTCCATCGCTATGCATTTATCCCTCCATCGGCTGCCAGAATGAGCATGGATGAAGTCACCGATGGGTGAAATCCTGTTGATGAGCCGCTGCATCTTTCTTTGCATCTATGGTTAAAAATGAGATTGTATGTATGTTCAATCACATACATACAATGGCGCGGACCCCAAATATTCATGAAAAAATTTGAATTCACCATCGGGTTTTGCATTGTATGTTTCCTTTGCATATCACATTGTACATTGCATACATACAATACGCAATATACAAGCCGTGAACCTTAGCCACTTATCAATCGGATTGAAAAAACTTTCGAATCTAGCTTGTATCTCTCTCATTGTATCTTTTCGTTGTATGTTAGCATATATAAGCACACATGCATACAAGCCGCGGACCTCAACTTGAAATCTGCCAAAACACATTCTCCTTCGCATCTGGGCTTTGCATCTATTTGCTTGCACATTTCATTTGTATATTGCACATACAATGCGCTATATACAACCTACGGACCCTAAATTTTATTTGCTACATTTGATTCCCCCTGGGGTCTAGATTGTATACTTCCTTTATATATCAGTTTGTATGTGCAAACATACAACGCAGATATACAACTGGTGGGCCCCAGGCCTTGTACATGACCCTTTGCACATTGTCTTGTATATGCGAACATACAAACCCACTTGCACATACCTGCGGACCTGACCACCACTTTAGCCCGATTTGAAACTTCATTGAGATCCACATTGTATCCTACCCGTTGTATATTTAAACATACAACACAACATACAAACCTCTTGATACAACTATAGAATCTGTGATGGAATATTGTAGGAATGTACCCAAACACCACAGACAGACCCGAAACGCATACAACAATGGACCCCACCACTTGATTATTTGACTTGGATGTATCTTTGCTTCCTCATCAGCCTGTCAAAAAATTTTTTAGCTTGATTACCGATGAGACTTGTCATGCCGATAGAACCTTTGGATGTTTTGCTTGTATGTGAATCGGCCATCGGGGGAACACTTTGCTTGGCTACCGATGCACATAGTCACACCGATATGACATTGGTGATGGAAAAAAGGGGGTTTACACTATGCAATGGGGCTGGTCATTCTATGAACACAAAGGCATAGGTTATAACTTGAACAACTAGGAACCCGCTATAGGAGGTCAACTCAAAATTAGAAGATAAAGCGCAAGACCTTATGACTTAGAATTTGTAGGCTTTGAATGAAAAAACGTGCAAATGTTCAAGCCTAAAACCTTAACCCTAAGTGGGCACCAATAGGTGGGAAACAGAATTAGCCTTACCTTTTTGGGTCTTAGCTGCCATGATTGAGAGAAGGTGGTATAACACATTTGGCACATTCATTCTTCTCCTATGCCTCATATGCTTCAACAATTTGAAATGCACAGAATGAAGATTTGATTGATGACCTTCACAAGTAATGTACCTCACAACATGAACAACTACTTGCTTCCATGGCTCAGGCAGAGAGGTTCTCTTGGCTCCCTATTTGTCTACAATTATTGGAGGGTCACTAGATTTTGTAAGTTTGGCCCTAGCTGACTTGGCGTCTCTAGTAATAGGGTAATTTTCACTGTCGACAGGCAACCCTGTAACTTCTACAATCCTTTCTTCAGTAGCCAATACCTCTAACCCTTTTACCGTGGCCTTACCTTCAGACAATGTCTGGGCAAATTCCAATGCAACATCTTCGTTAAAACCATTTAGCTTCAAGAAATAGTCTAACCACCTGCAATTTCTAAACTTAGCCTAGTTGGGTGTATCCTATAGTAATACGTCATGAACCGTGGGTTTATTTCAAATTAATCCACCTCCCATTATTTAGCTGCTTGAAAACAATCACTTTGCAAAGTTTTTCTTCCTGCAATTTTTGTCTAAAAATTGAACTTCACCTTCTTGCAACACTATTAAATTTTCAATCACTAATGTCATTTGAATTTTCCTTATTTGGGAACTCAAGACTATGACAAGAGTAGTACAGGCAATAAGGAGTAATCAATGAAGGCTATCACCTCACACTTGCAAGCCGTCATCTCACTCAGAATTCAAATCAACTTAATTTTGAACTTTGTTGACATGCTAGCGTAAAGTAAATGGACTGACACATGGACATGGTATTCGTACCCCCTCCCCAACCTAAATTTGAGCATGTGTCCTCACATGCAGAATGGTGATGCGTGATTTGACGGGGGAGGGAATAATGACATGCTATGGAGAACATTGACATCAATTGACAATAATTAAATGAATGTACTAAAAGATAAGTAAGATATAACAAATTAAAGTGCACGTACCTTGATGTGTGGAAGATCAATTGCAAAAATGATGGAGAAAGTACCAATCACCTTTTAAGAATTTTATTGAGCAATGAATGAAAGTGGAGTGGAAGAAAGTGAGGTGGAATGAAGTGAGATCATGGAAACATAATGGAAGAGAGAATGATGGAAATGGATGGGTGGATGGGTAAATGAATGAAGAAGTGGATCCCCACAAAAGTGGAAGTCTTTATTATGACAAGTGTCATTCCTTGGTTAGCCAAAAGGAGGGACACTAGGTCTGTTGCCTTCGATTGCAGGAAGTTTAGGAGTTGCATGCTAAGTGAATTATTGTAGGAATTCTTTCTTTGAAGTTGGCTTGTGATACAACCTAAGGTGATGACCATTGACTAACAACTTAAATCTGATAGGGTCAATGGTGGTAATTTGAACAACACCATTGGAGAAAACTTCAGCAACCTCATATGGTCCTAGCCACCTTGTCTACAACTTCCCTGCATTATCCAGATATCTTGAGTTGTAGAGCAATGCCCAGTCACCTAGCTAGAATTTCTTGTCTTTGATGAATTTGTCATGCCACTTTATTCTCTGATTCTGCACTACCTCTGTGTGATGCAAGGCTGCTTTCCTCATCTCATCCAAAGCATTGAGTTGCATGATTCTATCCTTTTGTGCCTCAAAGATATCCATCCCCAAGTCTATTGCAGTTTGAAGAGTCTTATGTTCAAATTCAATAGGCATCATAGCTATTTTTCTATATAGTAACTCAAAATGGGTGAAGTCTGTGGTTGTTTTCTAGGTTGTCCTATAAGCCCAGATAGCTTCTGGTAGTCTATTTGCCCAATCCTTCCTATGACAGCCACAATTTTGGTCAGAATGGCTTCAATTTCCCTGTTAGTCACCTCAACTTGGTCATTGGCTTGAGGGTGATAAGGAGTAGATTTCTTGTGCCTTATGTTGTACTCATTGACGAGTGCTGCAACTAGGGTTGAGGTGAATTGAGTTCCTTGATCAGCCACTATCTCTCTGAACCCCATACCGTGTGAAAATTTCCTCATAAAGAAATTCTACAACCTTGTTATCTCTTGCATGCTTCATGGCCTCAACTTCTACCCATTTGGTTACATAATTAGTGCATACTAAGATATAGGATTTACCATTGGATGGAGGATCAATGGGTCCTACAAAATCTAATCCCCACTTATCAAATGGAGTGATCAAAAACTGAGGGTAAAGGGGCATCTCATCAGATTTGGTTGGTCATCCCATCCTTTGGCATTTGTCACATTTCCGTGTATATCTTCTTGCATCCTTATGGAGTGTGGGCCAGTAATAGCCTATATTCAAAATCTTCGTTGTTGTCCTTTTTTCTACAAAATACCCTTCACATGGTTCATTGTGGCATGCATGCAAAATGTCATAAGTTACATCTTCTCTCACACATCTCCTCATGACATGATCTGGTCCAATGTAGAACAAACATCTAGCAATCCATGAAAAAGGAAAAGACTTTTCAATGAGCACCCTTCTTTCCTTTGGAGAGAAATGAGGAGGGACTCTCCTTGTGACCAAATAATTGGTTGTGTCATCATACCAAGATGTTTGCACAGTGATTGAAAACAAATGTTCATCAGGGAAAAAGTCATCAATGACTTGGTTGTCCTCTAATGTAGTCAGCCTTGAAAGAAAGTTTGCAACAACATTGGCCTTCCATGGCTTATCCACAATAGTGATGTCAAATTCTTACATTAGCAACACCCATCTTGCTAATCTACCTAATATCAAGGGTTTGGTCATAAGATACCTAATGGCTACATGATCTGTGTGCACAAAGATTTGATAGCCTATTATGTAGTGCTTGAATTTGTTGAGGGCATAGATTACTGCCAGCATTTCCTTCTCTGTCACAGTATAATTGAACTCAGCTCCCTGCAAGTTTTTGCTGACAAAATAAATAGCATGTTTAATGGCTCCTTCTTTCTACCCTAAGACTACTCCTATGGCATAATCTAATGCATCAGTATGAATGTGGAAAGGGAGCTCCCAATTGAGCCCTTTGAGTACAGGAGCATGAGTTAATGCTACCTTTAAATTAGAAAATGCCTTGTTACAGTCTTCATTCCACTAAAATTCAACATCCTTGTGAGAAGAGTATATAATGGGGCTGCCATTTTGCTGAAATCCTTGATGTAACGTTTATAGTACCCTGCATGACCCAAGAAGCTTATGACATCTTTTTGTTTTGCAGGAATGGGCAGATTGATGATGACTTCAATCTTTGTTGGGTCTACCTGAATTCCTTTTGGAGAGACATAGTGGCCAAGCACTACTCCTTCCTGCATCATCATGAAGCACTTTGCACTATTTAGAGACAGATTGTGGCCTTCACATCTCTACAACATCTTCCCTAAGTTTTCCAATGCCTCTTCAAAAGTAGCACCATAAGTAGTGAAATCATCCATATAGATTTCCATGCAATCATGTGAGATATCTGAAAATCGGCTAATGATTGCCCTTTGGAAAGTTGTAGGTGCATTGCATAAGCCAAATGAAAGCACTGAATAGGCATATGTCCCCCAAGGACAGGTAAAGATTGTTTTCTCTTGGTCCTCTGGTACAATCTAGATCTAATTGTAATCGTTGAACCCATCCAAAAAGGAAAAGTACTGCTTTCCTACAAGTGAGTCCAATACCTGGTCTATGAAAGGAAGGGGAAAATGATCCTTTTTGGTGGTAGAGTTTAATTCTCTATAAACAATAGAGACTCTCTATTTCCCTCCCTTTTTGGGCATGAGAACTAGAGGAGACACCCACTGGCTATCTAAGATTGGGTAGAAAAATCCTGCATCTAATAGCTTCTGTAATTCTTCTTTGATAATCTCTCTTAATGCAGGGTTGATTCTCCTTTGTGGCAGTCTTACTAGTGTACAATATTCCTTTATGTAAATCCGATGGGTGCATAATGTGGGATCTAGTCCTTTCATGTCATGGTAATCCCATGCAAAGGCATTCTTATGTTTCTTTAACAAGTTTGTCAAAGTTGTTGTTATTGAGTCAATTTGTTGTTAATATTTATATATCTTTCTTTGAAATCTCCACTTGAGTTGTTAACTCTACCATAGTTGCTTCACTAATGCTTGGTACCTTAATTTCTTGTGGAAGCAATGTATTAGACATAACTGTTGCTACAGGAAAAGTGGGAATACGTGTCTTCACTAGATCAGCAGAATGAGAGGATGACGCTTCCTCTACTTCACAATGATTCCGAATTATGTTAGACAATACCTCATCATCCTCTTGAAGCTGTATGAAAGAGCTTCTACCTAACATCATAAGCTATTCCATAGAATTAGCTTCTTTGGCCTCTTCACCAACATGTGGCCAAACAAGATTATCCATATCATGAGATGGCTATGCAGGTGGGCAGAGAACAAGCTTTTTAGTGCTTCTCCCATCAGATATGGTCATGTCTCCTGATTGACATCCAATATAAGCATCAGTTGTGGCTAACCATAGCCTTCCTAGAATGATGGGATACCCTCCCAATGTAGCTTTAGGAGAAAGTATCATGAAATCAGCTAGATATTCCCATGAGTCCAGGGATACCACAAGGTCCTCTACTATCCCGTCAGGTTTGATAGTAGAACTATCAGCAAGATGTAGGACAGTAGGAGTAGGTCTTATGTTTGCAACATTTAGTTGCTACAGGATATCCTTGGTCATTACATTTATGGCTACTCCCAAATCAATCAAAGCATTTCTGACTTGGATCCCATTTATAACAACTCCTGCGATAGGACTCCCTGGATCATTATATTTGGGAACAATCACTTTCCCAAGCATGATGTCAGCCAACTATCCCACCACATGAACCATAGTGGGGTCTTTCCTCTTTTTGCCTAGCTTCTTAAGGCATCTCTTATGGCATGAAATAGAGGGATCTTGACACATACATGTTTCAACTGCTCTAGAATGTCAAAGGTGGGTTCCTCTTTCTCTTCCTTTTGTTTCACAGTTTCCAATCTCTGTGGAAATGGTGGTTCTTGTGCAGTCTACTTGACTGGGACTAGTTCAAGATTTTTAGGCATTTGGTTGAATGGGGGCATTTAAAGGCTCCTCTTCCTCCTCAGGAAGCTCAGTAATGATGGGTTTGGAAGGAGATGCCAAGGTAGTTCCTAAATGTAGGGGGATGTCACTTACACTCATAGCATATGCAGGGAATTGATTTGGATCAGCAGATTATACTAGATGCTGTTGTGGTCTATTATTTGGGCTAGGTGAGGGCTGAGCTAGTAACTGAGTAGGTTTAGGTGTATTTGAATTTGTACTAGTAGGAGGAGGCATTATAGCAAGCTACTGGGGCTGAGAAGGTGGCTGCATGTAATTAGTTGTCTGGTTTGGCCATTTCTGTCCTCCCCTCCATTGAGGTGTTTGCTGCCAGTTTCCTGGAGGTGACTGCCAATTCTCCTGAGGTTGTTGCCACTGGGGTTCAGGGTTTTGGTAATTTTGCCAAGTGTTTGGAGGGTTGTTCCAAGGCTGAGGTGAATATCCTCCATAGTTAGATGGAGATGGTTGTTGCCATTGGTTACTAGATGCATAAGTATTAAAATATGGTCCAGCAAATGATAATGGATCTGGTGGCATACCTTGTCTTGGAGCCGATGGCCTCCTTTGTGCAACATAGTAGACTTGATCTTCTTCAACCTAGATTGGCTTGAACTCAGGTGGAATCTGCTTACTTTCAATATTAGCTACCATCTTGCATCTACAGTCCCTCTTCTTTTGTCTGCAATGAGGGCAATATTCAACCACCATTGCCTCTACCTCATCTTGCTTCTTCTTTGCCTGAAGTGTGTCCAATTGGGTGGCCATATTATTTATGATATCTTGCTTAAAATCAGATAGCAAGTGACTTATCTCCATCCTTGAAACTCCATTGGTAGGGGTTTTGCCCATAAGGGAATGGTAACCTCTTCCTTTCTTCATGGTTACTCTGGAATAATTCTGGCACTTCTTAATATCCTCCCAAGGCACTTGGGTAATATCTCCTCCTCCCATTAAATCCAAGGCATCCGTGCAATGCTCACTTATTCCTCTGAGGAAGAGTATTTTTTGAGACTCCTCATTGAGTGTATGATGGGGAGATTTTTGTAAACAAAATAGGAACCTTGAGATGTAATCCTCCAAGCTTTCATCCTCTTTCTGCTGCATTCTAAAAATATCATTTCCTCTCATATCTCCACCCCTACAGTAGTCTTTATACTTCTCAAGAAATTTCTCTGTCATCTCATCCCAAGTATTGACAATATCACTACCTAGACCCATAAACCACCTCAATGCAGCATCTTTCATGCTAGTAGGAAACAACTTAAGCTTATGAGCATCAGTGGTGTAGTCCTAGCTTCTATAGAGGATATCAAATTCAAACAAGAAGGTGTCTGGGTCCTCTGTTGCAAGTCCATAGAACTTGGGGAGAGCTGAAGCAAGGATGTTTTTTAGGTTATCCACTTCATTTTGATGAGCAATAGGAAATGGAAAGGTGGGTTGATTAGGTCTGTTTTGGGCAACCATAGTTGTTTGGCTGATTATGAAGGCAAATGGATTGTCAATAAAGTTTTAGGAAGCTTGTTCTTTAGAGGATGTTTCAGAACTATTCAAATTAGGGAATGCATCAAGAAAAGGATTCACGTCTGCTTCTTCTGCTGGGTAATTTGGATCATTAGGAAGGAATCTCCCTAAAGCATCTCTTCTTCTACCTCTATGCATACAATATATACTTAGTATCAGCCAACTCACATTAAGAATGTTGTGCATAGATTGTGGGTCACTACTTCCTACATAAAGGATATACTAAGAGAACACTTCAAAAATACTTTTGCAAGTAATAATACTAAAGATGACTCGAAAGTTCTTCCTAGTTTGACACCATCCCTGGCAACGGCACCAAAAATGTTGGTCTCCTAGAATGATTTAACAACTAAGCCCACAAAGTTATGACTCAGAGATTAGACATCTAACCTAAATAGCTGTCTTAATCACTATGAAGATGCATTTAACTTGTCAACCCAAGGACATGAACTTGAAATGGGTCAGCACAGTATGTGCACTAGGAACTCCAAAGTAGCCACATTCATTCTACAGCTAAGAAAGACATAATGCTAAAAGTAAACTGCTTGGAAAGAAATAACAGAAATGCTGAACACCAACCAACAACTATACTAAGCTAAAGTGCATGACAAAAAATGAAAATTTGGGCAAACAAATAGGAAACTACTCTATCTACTTTGGCTGCAAGCACAAACATAGAATGAAATTCTAGTGGTTGCGGGAACATTCAATGCCAGATTTAACTAACTGTTTAACAAAAAATAACAACTAAACTAAAGGATGGAATGCTCACCAAGTGGGCCCCCTTGGATGAGTATCCTTTAAGACAAATGTAAACTCAGAGATGCGAACTTATAACTTCATTTTATTCATCAGAAAACATGAGTACAAATGAGCAACATAACTGTATTACTGAAAAACTTAATAATGCAAGTACAACCTCAGATTAATCAACCCCTCAGAAGGAGCATCTGAGTCTTATTTATAGAAAGAAAACTACAAACCAACTACCTAGCAAGGCAGTCAACTCCAACAGAACAGGAGGATGCCACTTTAGGGAAAGCATAGAAAGTGGAGAGAAGGTTATGCATGCATGTAATCTGGTCAAGCATGCTTGCTTTAACACAGATCTAGCACAACAGTAACTCCTATATTTGCTCAACAAGTAATTAAGACCAGTTACAAGGCGGTTATCTTCCCTCCATTTGACATTTGAATGACCACCTTGTTTGACTTTGATGGTGAGTAACCAACTGACAGAATCTTCCTCAACTTTATAGGATGCTAATTATATCTCCATAACAATATTAGTATGCACAATAATTGCATATTTGTAACTATCTTAGAGTAACATTCATTAACCACATGTAAAATTAACATAGATAGTTCATATAGCATGTCAATGTCATTAAATATTATAGGAAATAACCTATGCCCAATATCTTATGGTTTTGAAGAAATGTCATGAAAAGATCAAGATCTAAGTACCAAAGTCCATGATAACTACAACAAATGGATAATAAATTCTAACAAAATTGAGTCATAAACTAACTCATCAGGTGCATCACTTCACTTAGTATTTTAGTTACTTCTTTCTATGCCTTTCCATTAAAAAAGTTAGAATAGGATTAGGCCTAGTTTTCATTTGTGTTGAGTTGGATCAACATTTGTATCTTAGGCTTAGAGAGTAACCAACCTTCTTTGGAGGTCTAATATCAAGCAGCAAAGCACCTAGAGATCATTCCCATTATGTCATTGGAATGTTTAACTAGGTTAAACAAGGGTACAATTTCATGTGACAATAGTTCTAACTGGTAATTTGTTGCAATAAGCTTGGACTTCAACTTCTCCACCATCTGGTCCCACTTCTTAATGCTTATTTTTCCTTTTATATTCCTCTCTAACTAAACTTCCTTTCACCATATCACAACATGACCTTTCAACTTGGTCTTCACAAATTTCACCTTGTCTAGGTCCACAATATGCTCATAGTTAAAATGCTCCTCTAGATCAGTGATTCAATCTATCAAATCTTCAAAATCCAAATTTCCAAAATAGTTTGGAATGTCCACTTTGGTCCTCTTTCCAATGTCAGTTATGGATTTCAACATCCTTTCTTCTTTGTATTCTTTACTTCCACTCAATTATATAGGATACACCTCCTTCTCTTCATCACTCTCCTTAGCCCTAGGGTTAGAGTTTCTCCAACGATCTTACTCCAATGCATCCATTTGATTTTGTATAGCCTTCAACATCTCATACATCTCCTCTATTCTTCCAACAACATTGAAAATACCTCACCCTCTCTTCGGTGATATCTTGACTTGATGAAAACTACCTATGGCCAATCCACAGTCAGTCCTTACAAATTTCCTTATAGTCAACGTTCTATTTACAACCTTTGGGGGATAACCACAACTCAAAATTTAAGTTCTACAAAGTACAAATGTGATGCACTTACACCTTAACTCACAGCATTACTCTCCACCCCTCTTTTGTCAAACTCATTCTGAAAATTGCATTGACTAGTTGTGCTCACATCCATGCCCACACTCCAAAACTCTTCTCATGATCCAACCTTTGCTCTAATACCATTTGATGCAATCATGGTAGGAAGGTCCAATGGAGGAATATCTAGTAGTGCAACCAACACAACAAACAATTGTAATAACACTAAGATCTCACCGAAAAAATACAACATTCTCATTTATTACGCTTGCATGATTATCACCATATTGAAAACTCCACAAATTGTCATAATGGGTCCTCTTACATGTTAGACCGTAAATGCTTGATTACAATTAAGATTCATAAATGGATAATCACCTTAATGGGGCTTCCTACTAACTAAACTATAGAAACAACACTCCTAGAACTTGTTGCATGGGCTACATAATGACAATTCAAATACAATATAACTTCAAAACTTAAAACACTACTCTATTAAAATGACACCCATTATCTTCCTACATGTTATGTTATTATCTAAACCACTTATTTCACTCTACATCACACTCTTTGTTCCCTCACTTTGCCTCTTAGAACTCACCCCTCACTACCAAACTCGCTCTCTATGATCCTACTTTATCATGTCTTCTTTTCTTTCATTCAAACAATTCACAACCAAGTATATATGGCATCCTCAAGTTTTCTAAATGACTATGTCAGCCTTAAGATGGTGCAAAGCTCAATACCACATGAAATGTGTTGTCAACCAAAAATAATAAACTTATAAATTCAAATGGTAAAATGGTGGAAAACCATTGTGTGGTACACCACATACATCCCCATGGTTAATTAAATCCCTTCAAATATTCCTCTATTAGCACAAACCTTAAATAGATTGTAACAAATGGAAACAATATCAATTATGCACAATTGTCAACATATAGATGCTCTAAAAAAATTACTATCTTCTACTCATCCAATCCTCCTTAAAAGTTAACACTAGACTCATCAATCAAAAATAGAACCAATCTCCTCTTGGCGATAGGGATTAAATGTCTATTGATTTGAAGTGAGCTATGAAAGATATGATTCGGTGAGCTATGAAAGCTATGATTGAAGCACTTGGGCTTGAAAATTGGTGAGTGTAACAATGCTAAATGAATTTTTTTTACTAAAAGAAAAAGGCACCTACATCCTGTGAAGAGCATAAGAATGCTAAGTGGAGAGAAAAAATAAAGCTAATGAATGATTGCAATAATGAATTTGCCTCCCATATTGCTTGTGGGAGCGGGGTATATATAGTGTTGAGGAGCTCACAATAGGTGGGATTAATTAGGAGGTTAAGTCAATTAGATTGAGGAGTTAACATGTTTAATTGATCAATGAACTCAATTGATTAGGCAATAGACTAGGTTGATTGAACATTGATCTAAGCTTAAAATCTTATCACTCATGGAGGAATGGGAGTTGCCATGAGAGAAAGAAGAGTTAATAATAGATCAATTGAGCTTATTATGGTTGACTGGGAGTGATAAATGGGCTTAGATAAGACTAGGATTAGTTAAGGTCAAATTTACATGCAAACTAGAGAAAAAATAGAGCTATTTTGGGCCAAAACTGAAGAGGATCTTGTGCATGAAAAATGATAGGGTCACCCAGTTCACTAGTAGGGTCGTCTAGGGGGAAACCCTAGGAAAACAAGGACGAACCTAGGAAAGAGGACTCCTAGATGAAAATTGAAGGTTGGAGCACGGTTCTGGAAGGTCAAAGATGTCATTTAGCTTTTTAAATCAGTCAAAATGATAAATTAAGAAAGATCCCCTAGTTCACCAATAGTTTCCCCCAAGGGGCGACCCTAGAGTAAAAGGGGGCAATCCAAAAAGGAGGAAAGCAAGGCAAAAATTGAAAATGGGGATAGTTTGGGAGGTCAAATGGAGGCCTCCAGATGTTTGAAATAGATGAAATGGACTTAAGGAAGATGAATTCCCCATGTTACAACACTTTTAGGCCTTGTTGACAAGGCCTTAAAGTAAATAAGATGAAATGGCAACAAAGGGGGAATGAAGAGGAGCAGGGTTTCACAAATTGGCTAGGGGTTGGAAGAGAACGGATGAAGAAGGGAAATCCAATCCATGTGTTACCAAGAATGCTTTTTGGAAGGTCATATATACACGCTTACATGCATGTGTTTAGGATTACAGCTCATCATAGGATTGCCATGTAGGTTCATGCGTCTTTTTAGTGCTTACAATCACCACATGGAATACTACTAAAGTAATGAGAGCAGGTGTGCCAAAATCTACAAAGATGATAGCTTGAGTGAATAGATGACATCATAACCAATACTCTCTTTAATTTTGATCCATAACCTAATGGTATGAGCCCCAAATCTCACAACCATAAAAGAGGATAGGCATGACCAATGAGTTAAATAGGTTAATCTTCATCTAAGTGTCCTGAAACTAAACTCAAAAGAATTATTTTTCAAGGATTGTACGAGAAACATATCCCTTAGTCTCAAATCAAGAACTGGAGTTAAGTTGAAGTGTGGACCAAATATAAGTATTCTTAGGTAAACATATGAAGAAACAACATAGCCTTCTCATCTCTATAAGTAAAAATCACCTCACATCAAAAGCCATAACTTTTTTTCCCCAAATTAGTCTGAAGTTGATGGTTATCACAAAATAAGGCTAAGATATCAATTTGACTCTAGAGATCCTTTATTGATTAAGATATCAAGATAATTCCATTGCAAATAGGCACATATAAATAGAAATTCTGAGTAAACAACCAGGTGTATTACATAGTGTATTTGATATGATCTCCTCTAGTTTATCTATGTAGAACCCAAAAATGTAGAAGACAGTGGGAAACTCTATTTGAAACCTATGGTACTCTAAACATCATTTATTTCACTAACAATTCTTTGTATCATACAAACAATAGACTCGTAAAGTGTCATCACTAATGAAACCTCCAAAGATGGAAGACCCAAATCTTGAAGCCTATCCAAAAGTAAGTATTGTAGGACTATGTCAAATGCCTTATGAAAATCCACAAAATAAAATTAAACTCTGTGCCTATTTTCTTTAGCTTCCTCAATGATAGCTATCAAGGTGAAGATATGATATATGGTATGATGGTTCCTCCTAAATCCTACTTTTCCTTTGGCCCTCTTCTTTTTTGTCTCTACCCATCTTGAGAAATGAATGTCTAAAGTAGTGCCAAAGATCTTCACTAAGGTGTGGCCAACCATAATGGTGTGGTAGTTACTTGGGTCATTCTAGTCTCTAGATTTGTGGATAGGGTGGATAATATGGCAGGTCTAGTAAGGGGGAAAGTCGTGAATAACCATATAGTTAAACATGTTAGAAACATGGATTGTTGGGACTTCTAGGTTATTTTTAAAGAAATTAGCTTTGAGGTTCTCAATATCTTGGACTTTATTTGATTGGAGCTTAAGGATAACATGAAAGATCAAGTGTTCAGAAAAGAAATGGAAACAAATAGGTTGTGGGTTGACTTGGATCCTTGGTTGGTTTGGAACATTATGTAAGGTATGTAATGTGTATATTTAAACATTAGACCATAAGATTTGAACTCAAAACCAAGTACTTGTAAATTTTATTCCATAACAAAAGGCCAAATGAAGACCTTTGCTAATGAACTCACTTTTTGAAATAAAATTGACATACTTCTAGAGAAGTAGTGAGGCTATCAAAAGATGGAAATAAATTGACCAATATGAGAAAATCAATCACTTTATGAGGATTTGAAACTGCGAGCTAGAATAAGAGATATTAAATGCCATGACTTGTTTATGATTTAGGGATAACAAAAGTCAAAGCTTAAAAATTCTTGAGAAGTAGTGAGGCTATCAAAAGAAGATGGAAATAGATTGATTGATATGAGAAAATTAATAACTTTATGAGGATTTGAAACTACGAGCTAGAATAAGAGATATTAAATGCCATGACTTGTTTATGATTTAGGGATAATAAAAGTCAAAGCTAAAAAATTCTTGAGTACAATGATGCAAAGAAGTAAGCACACAACTATTGCATATAAATACAATAGTTTTGCACATGTAAAATTTTTAAGTTATGTTCCCTCTATTGAATGAAAAATTGGTTTCAATTTTTGGATTGGTAAAAGGAGAAGGCTCAAACCCACAACATAATAATTTCAAGTAGGAAACCTTACCTTTCCACCAATCACGTCATCCATGTGTAAAAATGGTAAATAGATTTCATATTTTAAAATTAAAAAATATCTTGATCAGTAATCCAATTGATCTTTAAGAAAAATGAGTTATGTTACCTTATATGGGTTGTTGATGAATTTTAACCCTAAATTTTGGAGAGGAATTTTTATGCAAGTAGTAAATCTTCCAAAAATGCAAAGTTTTTAGTATCTTTTTTAGGGATCTATAGGGTGCCCCACCCATGAATAACAAAATCTTGGTACAACAAATGCCAAACATAGAAAATTTAGACAACCAACAAATAAAATGTTTGCATATACATTGTAGCCCCAATATGCCTCTTTTAGGTCACAACTATAAAAAATCCTCTACTTTATTTCAACCAATAATTCAAAGATTGTGTTTTAAATGCAATCACAACACTATTTTAAGAGGCACATTATTTTTAAGTTTAGCTTTGCAATTTTTAACCATCATCCATTCATTTTTAGTGAGAATATCAGGTGATCCCACAATAGTATGCCCCACTTGTGGGACATCCTGATTTTTTCTTGAAATCACATGTTTTTTAGAAAAAATAATGATTTAAGCCTAGAGGAGTTCTATTTAAGGGGTTTTGATTGAATAGGTTTGGCTCAAACCTCCTTAGATCAAACCCCCTTAGATAAAACCCCTAAGCTTAAATCAAACCTCCAATGAAGTCTCCTCCAAGTGAATGTTCAAAGTTGTATCACACTTTTATAAAGGAAATGACCAACACTGAAATAACTTTTTAAATTGAATCACTACAAAGTGACATATGTTTTGAATTTTGAAATGATGTAAACTAATAAAATATAGTTTTTTTAGTGTATTTTATGTTTATTTTTTATTCTTTAAAATTAAAAAGTTATTTGAATGTAGTCTTTTGTAAAATTGACACTATAATTTAGTTGCTAATAAAATGCTGAAAAATATGGTTAAGTGGGACATTACTCTTTACAATTTTATTTTTTCCTTCAATTATTTTTGGGGATTTATAACTTGAAACTTTAGTGCATGGATTATTTTTTCCCTTTTGATAAACAGATTTTTTTAAATAAATCTTTGAAATTGTGTGTAATGAAAAACAATTGTTTTGATGGGACGTAACTTTTTGTCTTAACTATTTATCTAAATTAAGAAAAAACTCTATCATCTCAATATGGAATCTCTTGTCTAGTGCATCATATTTATTTCAATTTTTTAAATAATCTTTAGTATTTTTCTTAAGAGGATAATCAACATTATATTATAGATCTACAAAAGGGTATTTTTATAATTTCTTTTAAAGATTATTTACGGAAGAGTTGTTAGAACATCAAGTTTTTAATTTTTTTTGTAAATTAGATCCAAACTAATGCTACATGTTTATTTATTAGATACTTTCAGTAGGAAAAGTTGTGGCTCAGATCTTATTTAGCTAGGATGAATCCATCTAGAATATATATTTCACAAAATTTGACTTTCAATTGGAAATGATTAAATTTATTTATGTTGATGAGTTGGCCTAAGTGTGACACATCTTTGGAATTTCACCCCTCCACATCTATCAAAATGCTGACAAAAAAAGTAATTTTGCTTCATCTTTTTGGGGGATCAAATGAAGTCATTTAAAAATGTCATTTTATAAATATGTATCCCTTAAATATGTATCCCTTACTGTTAGCTTTCAAAAAAATTATAATATGTATTATGTTTTTTAATATTTTATTTATTTTTAATTTCATAATGAATACACATCTATTATGAAAAAACAATGACCTTTATTCAAGATATTAGGAAAAGTAGCAAACAGTGTTAGAAAAAACTCAAAAAAAATGCATAGCACTCCACATGGATGTTCTTGTTTCAATGAAAATTGGAAAAAAATAATTTCTTGAAATTTATATGGTAAGAGAAATGTGTTATGGAATAATATAGGTAAGAATTTTTTGTTTATATTAATTCAAAAAATAATAATAATAAATAGAATCTTTGGTAAAAATTACCAAAAATATCTACACATTAGGCATTAGACTTAATGATCTAATTCCAAGAAATCATGGAATTTCTTAATTTGTAGTGAATGTTATGCAATATGGGAATATGTCAATAAAATAATTGAAAAAAAAAACTGACAAAAATATATATTTTTATTTGTAACTTGAATCTATATAGAAAATGTCACAACTCATTACTTTACATCATCCTTAAATTCTTGACCTTTTGTTCGCTAGAATTGACACAAATTGAAAATGCTGAAAATTTTGAGTGTCCCACTTAAATCAAAAAGTGGGACACACTATTGTGGGATCACCCATAACTTCATCAGTACCATTCTCAATACTAGTCCCAACTTCAGATGTAAAATCCTCTTTAGACAAAAATAAATATTCCTCTATATTCCTATGCACTTTGGAAAAATCTTTCAAATTATCATATAATATCCTCTCTACTCATTTTAGCACTACCTATCTCTATCCTTGCACCTTAAGGAGGATCTATAGCCTATTGAATAACCTTGACTTGGATTTGGCCACTACCTTCCTTGGTTTCTTCTTTTTCCTAAAACCCCATCACACTAGAATGTTGCTCCTTAGAGATTTGATTATCTTCAAACTTTTTTAATTCTGCTACTTTTGGGCTATTAAGAGCTAAAATTAATGAGCAACCTACTAGTTGGTGTTTGGGATTAGCATCCTTCCACCATGTTGCATGCCTTGAGGGCCTTTTGGGTTTTGAGCATTCCTAAAAGATAAGACTCCATTTCCATACAAGGGTTTAGAAGAATGTTACACTTCTAAAACTTGCTTGAAGAACTATCTAAATGTACTCATCATGGTCTAAGAGAGTAAAATTCCTAAACATCTATACACCCAAATACAAATCTATAGACCTATGTAAATAAAAGAGCTATAGACTATGTATAAATAGACTACATTTTTATTGTTGGATGTAAGTCATTTGAAACCCTAGAAAGGCATACAATTCACTAGGCCCTTCCTAGATAGAACAATATTCTAATCATAAACAATAATATTTTCTTAAAGAAGTAGATTTTTTAGAGTACTATTTTTATGGGTCTATGATCTTTGATACTTTCAGATAAAAGATTAGATGACCCAAAAAGACAATGACATTAGACATATTAAGACATACAATTGCATGTATTTAAAATTCATATACACTATTGTGTGTGTTAGTGTAAGTTTTTACTTTCCTAGTGGGTTAGTTGTTTTCCCTATTTTCTAGGTTTTTCCTACACTTTTATTAAGCTTGCTTAGGTTAAATAAAGTGAGATTAATTAGGTAAGTTGGCCATTTGAGGTGTCACCATCCTACGAGGGAGTTGCATTTACTATGTTTAGATTGTTTGGTGGTCTTTGCCTATTGGTTGGTTTTTCCACTTTCAACCCTCTCCCTGGTCTATTCACTACCTAGCTTATATTTTGTAACTCTTGCATCTTGTATGACAATTCTGTTAGTCTTGTGTAGCTTGTTTTTTTAGCTCTTAATGGAATTCTATCATTCTGACATTTGCATATCTCTCGGAGTCATTGGTTTTTATTATTTATCTTTTTTCTAGTTTATGTAGCTTAGAAATTCTCTTATAAAGTTCTTGGGTTATCAATCTATTTTAGATTTCTAACATGGTATCAGATCTTTTATTTTGAGAATTCTGAGTTCATAGATTCCTAATTGAGAGTTTGAGCTTATTTTGTGAGATCTTGTAAAATCTTGTATGCTCTTCTCTTGCATTACGATCTGGAGAATCAAAAAGGATTTACGAAGATTTGATAACCTCTTCATTTTGCATATGTGTTTTGTGAGATCTTAGTGATTGCAACTATTCTAGTTATAATGACAATATTTTTTACTATTCCAACATGTCTAGGAGGCTCAAGAAAGTCAAGATTGACTTTCAATTCATTTGATATAGAGATTGTTTGATACAGTTGCAAAACAAAATTTTGAAGCTCATATCTGACGATCAATTTTCATATAAAGCATTTCTAGCCCAAAAGGACCTCACCATTGTGTTTAGAAGGTTGAAAAGATGAATTTTGACATAAAATCACTACAATAAATCCCATAGATTAGCTCTATTTTTTGCTTCCACCCACTATTTTAATGTACTTTTCTCCAATTTTTTCAAAAAGTCAGAGCTATTTATCGGGATGGCGCTATTTTTGGCATTTTTTGTGCCGATCAAATCAAGTAGGCGCTAATATGTGCCCAATTTAGCGCCTACTTTAGCACCTAATTTAGTACCTACTTAATGCTTGTTTTAGCACCTACTTTAACGTTTGATTTAGCGCCTAACTTATCTCATAGTTTAGCACCAAACGTAGCGCCTAATTTGGTGCCTAATATATGGTTACTTGGGTTTAGGAGTATTCTTTAGGCTTTAGGGTTTATGGTTCTGGGATTAGGGGTTAAGGTTTAGAGGTTTAGGTTTTAGAGAGAGATAGAGGACCAATAGGGAAATATAGAGGAGATTGAGGGGAGAGATAGGGAGATAGAGAGTGAGGGATATGGCCAAAGAGATAGGGAGAGAGATTGAGAGGTAGAGGGATAAAGGTGATAGGGAGAGAGGGGAGAGAAATTGATGAAGGGGGTAAATCATAAAACACACAACAACAAAGATTGCATACAGAAAATAGAACTTTCTTTATTGATTTGGACAACTTATTACATTACAGAATCTCAAATACAATCAAAGGAATCAACCCTCCATAGGCTGCAACACATTACAACTTCCTCTCACAAGACTCTGGAATCATCTACCATCTATAACCCCAAATCTACTAGGGTTTCTATTTTCTTGCCTATTCTTGACTCTACTCTTTCCCCCTTAACTATACTACTACCCAGGGTTCCTAAAAATGGTTATTAATAGCCTTTTTGGTGGCCAACAACCTAATTTCAAAATTTGCATCTCCCTCCAAAAATAGGTCAACTTTCAGGAGCCATAACTTTTGATCCGGGTGTCTGATTGATGAACTGTTTTATGTGTCGGAAAGATCACAAAGTGCTCTACGTGCTATGAACCCGCTCTTCCAGTTCCAACCATTTTCAAGCCCGTATGGGGCCATTTAGTGCCTCAAACCTGAGTTTTAATAATTTTCAGGCATTTTCTGGGAAACAGAAACTTAAATATCTTTCAGCTCACAAATGATCTTTGCATGATTCCTTTGCCAAAGCTCTTATTTTTTAGTTATGAAGTTTTCTGTAAATTTTTAGTTCAATCCATGCCCAAATGCAAACTTTCCTAAAATAGTAGGTTGCTATTTTTAGTAGTTTGGAAAAACTGAAAGTTCTACATCATTATTCAAGCAATTATGGAACTAGAACCACAAATTTTGAAAAGAAATGGAAAGAACATCAACAATTTGAAAACACATGTTTTTTTGGGTGATGCAAGATTGGCCTTACACCACTGGATGCTCCTACATTAGACACCCAGGGTAATTTGAGAAGTGACCCTGTCATGTCTCAGGTGTTTGTGTGAGGAAAACCCAAACGGTCAACCTCTGCCTTAGACAACCAAGAAGAATCTTCAACAAGCCTTCCTTTCCATTTCACCAGATATTCTTCACATTGCTTATTCTGAGTACTTCTTCCCACACGGCTATCCAAGATCTCTTATATCTCCTCTATTGAAGTAGATGCCGGAATACTCCACTATTCTTCTATTGGTCCTTCCTCTGTTCCACCTTCATGATATTCTGATAAATTAGCAATGTTCAAAATAGGGAAAATGTTGATCCCACTCAGGAACTCTACCTCATATGCATTTCCTGAATCATGTTTCTTTAAAATTCTACATGGTCCAAATTTCTTTATTTTCAACTTATTGTATGTTCCAATTGGGAACCTTTCTTTTCTCAGGTGAACCATGACTTCATCTCCTACCTAGAATTCCTTATATCTCCTCTTTTGATCTACCTTAGCCTTGTATTGAATATTCATCTTATTAATGTGCTTTTTCACCTCTTCATGCAAATTCTTCATGTGTTCTACAAAGTCTTCAGCCTCGACACTTGTTTTTTCTCCTTTGTCCAGATTCCTTAACTCTGAAGCATTTCTTGGACTATTCCCATATACAATCTAGAATGATGATTTACTAGTACTCCTATTGACAGAATTGTTGTAAGTAAATTCTTCTTGTGGTAAAATCAAATCCCATCCCTTGGGCTTATCTCCTACTAAGCATCGTAGTAGGTTACCCAAACTCCTATTCACCACTTCGATATGTCCATCAGTCTATAGATGGTGTGCAAAACTGAACTTCAAATTTGTCTTCAACTTCTTCCACAATGTCCTCCATAAATAACCAACAAACTTGGAATCTTGATCTAAAACTATGCTCTTTGGTAGACCGTGTAATGTTACCACCTCCTTGAAAAATAACTCTGCAATATGAACTACATCATTAGTCTTCTTGCAAGGAATAAAATGTGTCATCTTCGAGAATCTGTCCACCACCACAAAAATGGAATCATGTCCTCTCCATGTCCTTGGTCAACCAAGAACAAAATCCATACTAATATCATCCCATGGCTTCTCGAGTATAGGTAATGGCTGATATAGCCTTGTATTCTGACTTGTTCCTTTTGTCATCTAACACACTCTATAAATTTGCACAAATTTCCTCACATCCTGCTGCAACTATGGCCAATAATAATTTTCACCAATAATAGCAATGGTCTTTTCTCGACCAAAGTGTCCATCCAATCCTCTACTATGCTTCTCCTTAATCAGGTTCTCTCATGGAACTCCTCAGAGTGCACAACTTGTTTCCTCTAAACAACATGCCATCTTGGATTATGAAATCCAACCATTTTGTCTTGTCCAAAGCAACAGGTTCCAAACGAGATTTCGAGGCCTCTGCAAAATCTAGATCTTTAGGATACAAACTTTTGAGCTCATCAAACCCAACAACCTCTATCTTCATTTTTGTCAACAAATTTTGCCTTTTGCTCAAGGCATTTGTAACTCTATTGGACTTCCCACTCATGTACTTCAAAACAAAAGTATAGCTCTACAAAAACTCAACCCATTTTAAGTGCCTCTAGTTCAACTTTCCTTGACTATTAAGATACTGCAAAGCCTAATGATTAGTATATAAAACAAACTCCATTGGCAAGAAATAATGTCTCCATTTATTCAAAGCCTGAACTATTTCATAAAATTCTTGATCATAAACAGAATACTTTTTCTTGGTGTCATTAAGCTTCTCACTAAAATAGGCAATGGGTTACCTTCTTGGTTCAAAATAGCTCCTATAGCACTACCACTAGCATCACAATCTACCTGAAATACCTTATTAAAATCTAGAAGTGCCAAAATAGGTTGCTCTGTGACTTTCTGCTTCAATGTATCAAAGCTTTTATCTACTCCTTTAGTCCATCTAAACTCTTTTCTATCCCCTCTCATTGTCTTAGTTAGGGGTGTACAAATACTACTAAAATTCTTGATAAAATTTCTATAAAAACTTGTCAAACCATGAAAAGATCTTACCTCAGAAGAACTCCTTAGTGTAGGCCATTCAATGATAGCCCTCACCTTCTCTAGGTCCATCTTAAGACCTTCCTCTGAGACAACAAATCCCATGTATACTAACTCTTTTGCAAAACTACATTTCTTCAGATTGATCAACAACTTCTGCTCCCTCAACTTCTCCAAAACTCTTCTGATATGCATCATATGCTCATCTGAAGTCTGTTGTTCTCAAAATCAGCTACACTCATTTTTGTAGACAACCCCCACAAAACTTGTCCATTTTATGATCTACACTCTAAGTTCGCAAATCGAGACAAGATTCCCTTGGTCTCATGCGAAGTCATTTGACATTCTAAACTGGTCTGTGACATTTCCTTGAATTGGTCTCTCAATATTTGTGAAGAACGTTCAAGTTGTAAATTGGTTAAAATGTCAATTTAGGTCATTTTTAGGAGTTAGTAAAATTTTTGAGTCTTGATATGCAAAAGCGGCAAAAAATGCCGCTCCTGCATATCTCTTTTTGACTTGTTTTATTACATATGCAATAACGGCATTTTTTGCCGCTTTTGCATCTGTTTTTCATTGAACATGTAACGGCGGTGAATTTTACCGCCATTACATATGACTTCACTTCTTACTCGCATGGTCAGCAGACTTTGCCACCGTCTCACGTGTGTTGACATTTGTGCAAAAGCAGTCAATTTCACCGCTCGAGCGAGATCCTTTAGATCTTCAACACTGAGTGCCATTAATGGCCACTCGTGCCATCCATTTAATGATGGTTTTTAGGTTTTAAATACTTCTACTATGCAAAGTCGGTAGGTGCAACTTCTAGCATGTGCAAAGTCGACATTTTTTGCCGCCCGGACAGGTGTTATCGGTAATATCTCCCGACCCTACTGAACTCATCTTTGAAACATCTGCAATGTCGACCATTTTCACTGACCAAACATCGCGAGGACTAAAACCAACCCCACATGCATCATCGGTGAAATTCACCATGGGTGTAAGTCTTCACAGATTTTTGTATGGTGTATGGGCGGCATATTTCGCCACCCTTACACAAAGATCTTCCGATTCATACCTCATGCGAAGGCGGTAATTTTTGCCGCTTTGACATCAAGTCTTCCAAATCTGTTACCTGCGGTAGTGGCAAAATTCACTGCTCATACCAACTTCAAACCCTTACCACATGCAGTGGTGGTGAATTTTGCTGCCAATGCATATACAAATAAAATACTCATGCAAGAGCGGCAAATTTTACTGCCCATGCAAACACCCTCCCAAATTTTCCTAACTTTGGGAAATTTTTAGTTTTGATCTTCCAAGCCCGCTTTCCTCTAAATTTTGGCCTGCTCGCACTATAGCCCTTTTTCAAGCACGTCTCCATAGTCGTGATCATCAACATGCAGTTTCCCAAAATTACCAGTATTTCCCCTTGTTGCAAGTATGAGGTGAACCAGTGTTGTCATTGATGTCAACATACTCATATTACATTGACAAGAAGGACTGGATGAGCTGTGTGTTGAGGATATTGAGAAAATTAGCCTCAGTCAGGAATAGTGAAGAACAGTGATGAGAAGAAGGCAAATATATTGGATAGGTTGAGAACCAGAGGATGCGGATTAAAGGGTTTGCAGATATGAGTCTTGAGATGCTTCAGTCAAGTTTTCAGAGGTTCACATGAAGACCTGAAGAAGTTATGGCTGTCTGTGTGGAACCGGTTCCGGCAAGTGCTTAGAGGTGACAGAGGATCACAGAAAGGTCCGGTGAGGTCCGGAATTGTACAATCCTAATCTGCGGATTGGAAACAGTGTTTGGGATGTCCTTGAGATGTGCCATCTTGAGTTGTATATGATTTGGAGGTCCGGAAGTACCTCTTGCATTATGACAGTGGCGACAGACTGTGTTCTTGAAGTTCTGGATAAGGAGGATAAGAGATTTCAGTAAGTAAAGGAAATGCGGACGTACCTGGTCATTCAGGTAGGCTTGTGAAGGTTCTTGGATCATGTTGAGGTTGTGTTGTTGGTCCGCATTGATAATGTATGATTTGAAGGTCCGGAAGTACCTTCTACAGTGGCGACAGACTGTGTTCTTGAAGTTTCGGATGAGGAAGACAAGAGATTCCAGCAAGTAAAGGAAGTGCGGATGTATCCGGTCATTCAGACAGGCTTGTGAAGTTTTCTGGATCGTGTTGAGGTTGTGTTGTTGATCCGCATTGATAGTAGAGCCCGGAATTGAAGTTATTCTTCCGGATGAAGTTCTTGCTCTGTTTAGCCGACTGGATGAGTTGTTCATCCTGCGAATGTTCTTGTGGTGGCCGACCGGATGTGTTATTCATCTTGCGGATACTCTTATGATTGTTTGCCGACTTAAATGTTTGTTCCTAAGTCGATGTCTTGTATAAATAACGGTCTGTGAGTTCATTTCAAGGTGTGGATTGTGTGGATAAGTGTGGCATAGCGAAGAGAAGTGCGAAAGGCAGAGCAGAGGTTTTTGGGCTTAAATGGAACTGATCCGGACATGGTAGAGATGTCATTCTCCAGTTCAAGACTGTGATCTTTATCACTTTGTAGACAGTGTGTCTCCTTGTAGGCAGTGGGCCTCTTTGTGAGCAGTGTGCTCGGGCAGTGAGCCCTAATTGGCATGTGCCATTCATTCTTCTTTATTCTTCTAACAGAGAATAATTCTTGGGTTAATCACCCCGTGGTTTTTCCCTTAACCGGGTTTTCCACGTCAAAATCTTGGTGTTCAATGTGTTGATGTTTATCTGCTCTTGTGTTTATGTATTATGCTTTCATGGATGATTAATTGATATGCTGCTAACTAACAACGAAGAATCAAGTGTTTGAAAGAAAAAGTTTTATACAACTGATTCACCCCCCCCTCTCAGTTGTATGCCCTAGATCCAACAATTGGTATTAGAGCTAAGTTCCTCTGAAAGGAGCTTAACCGCTTGAGGAGATCCAGGATGTCATCATACAAGAAGGATAGTCTGAAGTTCGATGGAACCAACTTCACTCTCTGGAAAGGTCGCATGAAGTGTCACTTGGAATGTATGGGAAAAGCATACTTGGCTATGGTCTCAAAACCATATGTACCTCCACAAGGTGGCCCGACAACTCTAAATGAAATCACAGAAGCAGAAAACAATCTACGGACCAAGGAAGCTCTTCTAAGCGCATTGAATGACTCAGATCTCTCAAATGTTATTGACCTACCAACTGCATATGAGATCCTGACTAAACTGGAACTTCTGTATGAAGGAGATGAGTTTGTCAAAAGTGCAAGGTTGCAAAGTCTGAAAGGGAAATTTGAAAGATTGAAGATGAGAGATGATGAAAACATCACTACCTTTATGCCAAGAGTGAATGAGCTGGTATGTGGAATCAGAAATGCTGGTGGAACTCTAGATGAAAATGAGATTGTCTGCAAAATTCTAAGATCCCTTCCTGCTGCCTACAAAATCAAGGTTGCTGCCATTGATGAATTCAGAGCCCACACAACTGTCACAAGAGAACAACTGGCTGGCAAACTAGCTGCATTTGAAATGACCGAGTTTGGAGATGATCCTCCCAAGACTGAATCTGCTTTCAAAGCCAGTGCCTATGTGAAAGGCAAACAGAGATTTGATCCGGGAGAAAACTCATCAAGGAAAATGTCATGGTATGATCAAGCAAGAAGAGACATGGAAGAAGAAGAAGCAGAAACAACTCAACTTGAAGCCCTCATTGCAAAGAGACTGCCAAGAGGATCCGGTAAGTATGAAGGAAAACTGCCCTTTAAGTGTTTCAACTGCAATAAGATTGGTCATTTTGCTTCAAGATGTCTGGAAAGATCTGCAAGGTCTAATACTAACAGACAAAGGTTTCAAAAGAATTGCTATTATGTTCATGAAGAAGATGACAATGAAGGAGTAACAGATGATGAATCAGAACTAGGAAGCAAATCCGGAAATGAGTGGGTGTTTATTGCCATCAAGGAAAAAGATTCAGTACTCTCTGAATCTGTCAATCACAAAGTTGTTGAAAAAGCTTTGGCTGCTCAAGTGGAAGAAAAGGATGATTGGGTTATTGACAGTGGATGTTCTCACCATATGACTGGTGACAAGAATAAGTTCTTGAATTTGGAAAGGTATGAAGGAGGAATGGTAAAGTTTGGTGACAATTCTGCTGGCAGAATCAGAGGCAGGGGAACTATTTCCTTTGATGGAAAGAGCAAAACAGGTAACGTACTATATGTTGAAGGATTGAAGCACAATCTTCTCAGTGTTGGTCAGTTAGTGGACAAAGGCTATGATCTCCGGTTCAAAAATGGAAAATGCAGAATCTTTACAAGCTCCGGAACTGAAATTGCATCCGGTACTCAGACAAAAGCTAATATCTTTCATCTGGTTGGTTCAAATAAAAGTTGTTTGTTTGCTCAAATTGATCAGAGTTGGTTATGGCATAGAAGAATGTGCCATGTAAATTTTGATAACATCATCAAGATAAGCAATACTCAGGCCGTAAGAGATCTTCCAAAATTGATGAAACCTACAAATAGTTTGTGCAAAGAATGTCAGCTAGGCAAACAAAGCAGAGTCTCTTTCAAAAGCAAAGATCAGTCTTCTACCGGATTGTTGGAATTAGTACATACTGATCTCTGTGGTCCGACAAGAATCAAGAGTCTGCAAGGTGATAGATATTTTATGTTGTTAATTGATGATCATTCCCGGATGATGTGGGTTACCTTTCTAAAAGAAAAATCAGAAGCATTTGAGAAGTTCAAAATCTTCAAAGCTATGGTAGAGAATCAAACCGGATTGAAACTAAAGTGTCTAAGGTCTGATAGAGGTGGTGAATTTACATCTGGTGAGTTCATTGACTTTTGTGAGAAGCAGGGTATAAGGAGACAGTTGTCTGCTCCTAGGACTCCACAGCAGAATGGAGTAGTTGAGAGAAAGAACCGGACCATCCAGGAAGCTGCCAGGACAATGATGTTGGAAGCAAATGTTCCTCAAATGTTTTGGAAGGAAGCTATCAGCACTGCAGTCTACACTCTCAATCGAGTTCAAATCAGAAACAACACCGGTAAGACCCCCTATAAACTCTGGTTTGGCATCACTCCTACTGTGAAATATTTCAGAGTATTTGGTAGCAAGTGTTATATTAAAAGAGATGAAGATCTAGGAAAGTTTGATGCTAGAAGTGATGAAGGAATTTTCTTGGGTTACTCCACTCAAAGCAAAGCATACCGGTGTTACAATAAGAGATTGAGGAAGATGATAGAAAGCACCAATGTGAAAGTTGATGAAGGAATTGAGAAGCCTTCAAGATTTTATGAGTTTGATGAAGATGACCAAGACAGTGTTCAAGGACCTCAATCCTCTCCGGTGAGACAGAGTCAGCCTGATCCGGTAAATCAGGAAGAAGAGATAGGTTTGAATGAGCCTAATCAAGAAGCAGCAGTGCAGGATACTCCCAAAATTCCAAGGTATGTAAGACTGAACCACTCTGAAGATCAGATCAGAGGTGACAAAAGCAAAGGTGTACAAACTAGAAGGAATGTTGCTCAAAATCAGGATGAATGTTGTCTGATTTCAAAGATTGAACCTAAAACAATAAATGAAGCCTGCAATGATGAAAACTGGACCAAAGCAATGGAAGATGAATTGATGCAAATTGAGAAAAATCATACTTGGGATCTTGTTCCCAAACCTAGAGACAGGAATGTAATTGGAACCAAGTGGGTCTTTCGGAACAAACTAAATGAAGCTGGTGAAGTAATCAGAAACAAAGCTAGATTGGTCTGCAAAGGCTACTCTCAAATAGAAGGAATTGACTTTGAAGAGACTTTTGCTCCGGTGGCAAGAATTGAAGCAGTCAGATTACTTCTTGCATTTGCTGCCTTTAAAGACTTCAAGGTATATCAGATGGATGTCAAGTCTGCCTTCCTAAATGGTGATCTGGAAGAAGAAGTCTACATTGAACAACCGGATGGATTTCAATTGTCTGATAATGATGATATGGTCTGCAAGTTGAAGAAAGCTTTGTATGGATTGAAGCAAGCCCCAAGAGCTTGGTATGAAAGGTTAGATAAGCATCTTGTGCAGATTGGATTCAACAAAGGTACTGCTGACAGTAACTTATATTTCAAAATTGATCATGAAAACATTTTGATTGTTGAAGTGTTTGTGGATGATATCATTTTTGGAGGAAGAGATAGTATGTGCAAAACTTTTGCAAATCAGATGAAAAGTGAGTTTGAAATGTCTATGCTTGGTGAAATGAATTTCTTCTTGGGTCTGCAAATTACTCAAACAAAAGAAGGGATCTTCATTTCTCAGACCAAATATGTGAAAGAATTGTTAAGGAAATTTGGTATGGAAGACTCAAAGCCTATGAACACTCCTATGGCAACTGGATGTAAGTTAAGCAAAGATGATGATTCTCCAAAGGCAGATCAGACAAAGTATAGATCAATGATTGGTGGATTGTTGTATCTCACTCAAACTAGACCAGATATAATGCAGGCTGTTGGTCTTGTGGCAAGATTCCAGGCTGATCCTAGAGAATCTCATGTTATGGCAATCAAAAGAATTTTTAGGTACTTGAAAGGAACAGTTGAGTATGGTCTATGGTACCCTAGAGATCAGGATTTCTCTCTTCATGCTTACACAGATGTAGATTGGGCAGGAGATGTGGATGACCGGAAGAGCACTAGTGGTGGAGCATTCTTTTTGGGGAAGAGATTGGTTTCTTGGTTAAGCAAGAAACAAGATGCAATATCTCTGTCTACAACTGAAGCAGAATACATTGCAGCAGCAGGTAGTTGCACTCAAATTTTATGGATGAAGCAGATGCTAAGAGACATTAAAGTTGAATATGAGGAGCCTATCACAATTTTCTGTGATAATTCAAGTGCAATTAATATTTCTAAGAATCCGGTATTACATTCTAAGACTAAGCACATATCTATCAAGTTTCACTTTTTGAGAGAACAAGTAAACAAGGAAGAAGTCAGATTGGAGTATGTTCCCTCCAAGGATCAGATTGCAGATATCTTTACAAAACCTCTTCCCAAGGACTCTTTTGAATATCTCTGGGAGAAGTTAGGGGTCATGGCCCCTCCGGTGATGAACTAGGATGCACTGATGTGCATCAGTCCGGTGGATATCACAGTCATATCTTGTGATCCGGATTGATGATGGGGAGCTACTACTAAGGGGGAGCAGCTGGTATGATTCTGATGTATTAGAATTGCAAGTATGAGCCCTTTGCCATTGATGTCAAAGGGGGAGAGAAGACATGTGAAAAACAAGTGGTTAATGATCAAAGGGGGAGCAGTAAAGGAAGAGAAGACATGTGAAAAGTTGTTGTTGATAGGGGGAGCTGTGACAGAAAGGAGAAGATCTTGTCTTGATGGTTTTTCACATCATATGTTGCCATCAATGACAAAGGGGGAGATTGTTGCAAGTATGAGGTGAACCAGTGTTGTCATTGATGTCAACATACTCATATTACATTGACAAGAAGGACTGGATGAGCTGTGTGTTGAGGATATTGAGAAAATTAGCCTCAGTCAGGAACAGTGAAGAACAGTGATGAGAAGAAGGCAAATATATTGGATAGGTTGAGAACCAGAGGATGTGGATTAAAGGGTTTGCAGATATGAGTCTTGAGATGCTTCAGTCAAGTTTTCAGAGGTCCGCATGAAGACCTGAAGAAGTTATGGCTGTCTGTGTGGAACCGGTTCCGGCAAGTGCTTAGAGGTGACAGAGGATCACAGAAAGGTCCGGTGAGGTCCGGAATTGTACAATCCTAATCTGTGGATTGGAAACAGTGTTTGGGATGTCCTTGAGATGTGCCATCTCGAGTTGTATATGATTTGGAGGTCCGGAAGTACCTCTTGCATTATGACAGTGGCGACAGACTGTGTTCTTGAAGTTCCGGATAAGGAGGATAAGAGATTTCAGTAAGTAAAGGAAATGCGGACTTACCTGGTCATTTAGGCAGGCTTGTGAAGGTTCTTGGATCATGTTGAGGTTGTGTTGTTGGTCTGCATTGATAATGTATGATTTGAAGGTCCGGAAGTACCTTCTACAGTGGCGACAGACTGTGTTCTTGAAGTTTCAGATGAGGAAGACAAGAGATTCCAGCAAGTAAAGGAAGTGCGGATGTATCCGGTCATTCAGGCAGGCTTGTGAAGTTTTCTGGATCGTGTTGAGGTTGTGTTGTTGATCCGCATTGATAGTAGAGCCCGGAATTGAAGTTATTCTTCCGGATGAAGTTCTTGCTCTGTTTAGCCGACCGGATGAGTTGTTCATCCTGCGAATGTTCTTGTGGTGGCCGACCGGATGTGTTATTCATCTTGCGGATACTCTTATGATTGTTTGCCGACTTAGATGTCTGTTCCTAAGTCGATGTCTTGTATAAATAATGGTCTGTGAGTTCATTTCGAGGTGTGGATTGTGTGGATAAGTGTGGCATAGCGAAGAGAAGTGCGAAAGGCAGAGCAGAGGTTTTTGGGCTTAAATGGAACTGATCCGGACATGGTAGAGATGTCATTCTCCAGTTCAAGACTGTGATCTTTATCACTTTGTAGACAATGTGTCTCCTTGTAGGCAGTGGGCCTCTTTGTGAGCAGTGTGCTCGGGCAGTGAGCCCTAATTGGCATGTGCCATTCATTCTTCTTTATTCTTCTAACAGAGAATAATTCTTGGGTTAATCACCCCGTGGTTTTTCCCTTAACCGGGTTTTCCACGTCAAAATCTTGGTGTTCAATGTGTTGATGTTTATCTGCTCTTGTGTTTATGTATTATGCTTTCATGGATGATTAATTGATATGCTGCTAACTAACAACGAAGAATCAAGTGTTTGAAAGAAAAAGTTTTATACAACTGATTCACCCCCCCTCTCAGTTGTATGCCCTAGATCCAACACCCCTAACTGCAAGATCATGACTTTTTATTACGGTTTCTCCTGCAAAGTTGTTGAGGTCATCACGTCATCCGAAGGAGTCTATCTTTCAAATGATTGGCCCATCTCCTAAGAAGGCCAAAGTAATGAAGCACAAGATAGTAGGGGTCTGATAATATGAGCCTATATGTAATAGTAAAGAAGGATGTTGGAAGCCATTGCTCATGGAGACAGGTGATTGAATTCATAGTCATGACAATGAGAATGATGTGTTGTGCCACTTGTAGTTGAGGAGGAGTAGTTGTGTCTAGAGATGAGCAATCATGTATGGACAGTGCAATAGACATTAGAGAGTGAATAGCGGTGACAATGGAAGTGGCACACAAAGATGCTGAGTCATCAAACCTGGCAAGTTACTCTCGAATTGGGTTTGTGGACCGATCATCATGAAGATGTGTGCAGGTTACAAGGAATGGGAGTTGATGAAATCTGTCATGCCTTAGAATATTTTTGTAGTTTCATATGTACTTTTCATTTAGTTTTAGACACTTTTACATGTACTTTTCTCATATGTAATTACATGTAAAAACATAGGGAGTCCCAAGTCAATAAGGACTCCTATTTTTGAATAAGTCAAAGTAGTTAGGTTTTTTCCTAAGTTTTCTCAAGGCCTCTCCCTATAAATAAAGAGGGCCTCTATTGTAAATATTATCTTTAATCTTATGCAACAAAGTGCTGCCCAAATTGAGACTCAACTTTGAGACTTTGTGTTCAAATTGTATGATCAATTCCAATCAATAAAGAAGGTGAGTTTTTATATCAAACTTTGTGTTGAATTAAATTTGTATGAGTGAGGATGTACATATGGCATTTTTATTAATTTCTCTTGTTGATTGATTGGATAAAGTGGTGCTTGGTTATTACGATTGGAGGACGTTCAAGATAAGTTATATAAAATTTGTATTATATTATTTCCTTGAATCTATGTGTGTTGAAAGTGTTTCTTGGTGAAGGATTATAAAGACTTTGAGCTTGTAGTTGTTCGCTTTGTATATGAATCATGTTGAGAACTTGTAGACTTTGTGCTATGATTTTTAATCACATTCATGTGAATCAGTGGTGTTGTTAGTTGACAGACTTTGTGCTCCAACTGGTGATACGGTTACTTTTAAAATCTTTCTAGGGATAATTTGAAGACTTTGTACTTGAGATTATTCACTTGGTTCGTGAATCTTTTTGTGAAGTAAGTTGAAAGACTTTGTGCTTCAACTTACAAGAATATTGTTGATTATTGTTTAAGTGTAGAAGCATTATTGAATATTACCGAGAAACATTGTAAACATCTTTTCTGAAAGAAGAGAAAAGGATGAATGTAACACACCCCCAAATCTAGTATTTAGTGTAAATAAGTTTGTAATAGTTAAAAGGGAGCCTCCCCTTGTTGAGAGGAGAGACTTTGTCTCATCATAGCTGTGGCTGATATCCCCATTTTGCCATTAGTGAGTTAACGACAAAATATTCACCCAACAAAGTCTTACTAAAAATTAAAATATCATCTAAATAAACAATAACAAAACTTCCCAAAAATTCTTTCAATACCTCGTTCATGAGCTGCATGAATGTGCTTGGTGCATTGGTTAGCCCAAATGGCATGACTAACCACTCATACAAACCTTCCTGTCTTGAAGGCTATCTTCCACTCATCTCCTTCTCTGATATGGATCTGGTGATACCCACTCTTTAGGTCAACCTTTGTGAAGTACTTGGCTCCACTCAAATAGTCCATTATGTCATCCATTCTAGGCAACAGAAATCTATACTTGATCATGATCTTATTGATTGCTCAGAGTCTGTACACATTCTTCACTCTCCATCTTTCTTTGGTGCTAGTACTATAGGTACCACACATGGACTTAGGCTCTCTCTTATCAATTCCTTCCTCAACAACTCCTGAACTTGTCTGTTCAACTCTTCACTCTCTGTTGGAGTCATTCTATGGGCTACCTTATTCTGCAAACTGGCTCCTGGTATCAAATCCATTTGATGACTTATCTTCCTCATTGGTGGTAAACCTTCTGGTACATTATCAGAGACAATATCTTTAAATTCTTCTAACATTTCTGAGACTTCTGCTTGTACATCTTCACATTTCTCTTGACTAATCTTAGGAATCAATGCAAAGCAATGATGCTCATGCTTCATACCTTGCAAAAATTTTCTACCATCTACCAAGCAAATTCTAGCAATACTACATACCTTTTCTTCCACCTCCTTCAAGGGATTCAACTTATGATGAACTCCATCCTTTGTTAGGGAGTATGTGTTTGCACGACCATCATGGATAGTGCTCCTATCATACTGCCATGGCCTCCTTAATAACATATGACATGCATCCATCGGTATGATGTCACACAACACCTCATCATGTAGTCACTAATCTTAAACTTCATTAAACACTGCTCATTGACCAAAGCTCTATGGTCCTTCTGCAACCATGCAATCCAGTATGGATGTGGATGCTTTCTTCTTGTCAACTTAAACTTGTCAACCATCTCCTCTGAAACAAGATTATCAATGCTTCCACTATCAAAAATAATATCACAACACTTACCTTCACATTTTCACCTTGTGCGGAATAAACTCTTCCTTTGATTGGGTTCTCTCTCCTCATTCAACAAAGTTCTTCTAACAACTAGGGTTTCTCCCCTTTCTGCATCTTCAGAATGCTTAGACTACGCATCTTCATCTACATGTGCAACTTGTGCATTACCTTTAGGTCTTCTATTTGTCCTGCCTTAATGTTGTGGACACTCATATGCTCGATGCCCTTCTTCTCCACATTAGAAACAGGTTCCTTTGAAACATCCCTTTCCAGGTCCTTGCCCAGGTTTGCCTCTTCCTCTTCCTCTTCCTCTTTGCTTACCATTGTTCTGGTCATAAGGACGGTAGGCATTATCCCCTCTCTGATTTTGACTGGTGCTAGCTTCTTCACTTTTCTTTTGATCTTCATTATGGCCTCCATAGAGTCCTCCACCAGTCCTTCTACCTTGACCTCTTCCCCTTTGCTTCCTATCAAATCTTTTATTCAACTTATCTTCCACCTTCACAGAAAATTGGTATGCATCTTCTATGGTGGTCATTCTGACTAGGCTTAGCTTCTCTTGAATACTCAACCTCAACCCATTAATGTAATGAGCTATCTTCTCCTTGTTGGGCTCTGCATGGCCTGTCCTAATAGTAATTTTATAAAACTCTTCCGTATACTACTTAACAAACTTGTTACCTTGCTTTAGTCCTTGTAGTTTCTTCAACAACTCCATCTCATAGTCTATAGGAATGAACTACTTCATTTTCTCCACCATCTGATCCCAATTGGTGATCTTTCCTTTTCGTCTTCTATTCCTCTCTAGTTAGACCTCCTTCCACCAAATACTGGCATGGCCCTTCAATTTTGTTTTTGCAAACTTGACTTGATCTGGGTATTCCACATCTTCATACTCAAAATATTCATCGCTGTCATTGATCCAATCAATGAGTTGTTCTAGATTCAAATCTCTAGAATATGTAGAAACTTTGATCCTGGGCCTCTTTCCAATATTAGAAATGGCCCTCAACAACCTAACTTCTTTAGGATCTCCTGCAACTTCTTGTTCTTCCTCAGATAGCTCCTCTTCCACTTCATCCTCACTTTCTTCTCTTGTTCTTGGCTCAAACCCTCTTCGTAGCTCCTCTTGCAATGCATCGATCTGTCTTTGCAGAGCTCTAAAACCCTCTTCCATCAAAGCATCCCTCCCAATACAATTTCTTCATGGAGGCATCTTGATCTTCGCGGCAAACCCACAACCTTAGGTCCTGGTGCAAACTACCTCACTGTCAGTGATCTGTCTACACACTCAAGAACCCTTGCTCTCATACCACTTGATGAAGGGGGTAAATCATAAAACACATAACAACAAAAATTACACATAGAAATAGATCTTTCTTTATTGATTTGGAAAACTTATTGCATTAGAGAAGCTCAAATACAATCAGAGGAATCAACCCTCCACAGGCTGCAACACATTACAACTTCCTCTCACAAGACTCTAAAATCATCTGCCATCTGTAACCCCAAATCTACTAGGGTTTATGTTTTCCCACCTATTCTTGACTCTACTCTTTCCCCCTTAACTCTACTACTGTCCAGGGTTCCCAAAAATGGTTATTAATAGCCTTTTTGGTGGCCAACAACCTAATTTCAAAATTTTCATCTCCCTCCAAAAATGATCTTTGCATGATTCCTTCGCCAAAGGTCTTATTTTTTAGTTATGAAGCTTCCTGTAAATTTTCACTTCAATCCATGACCAAATGCAAACTTTCCTAAAATAGCAAGTTGCTATTTTTAGTAGTTTGGAAAAGCTAAAAGTTTTACATCATTATTCAAGCGATTATGGAACCAATACCACAAATTTTAGAAAGAAATAGAAATAACATCAAAAATTTTGAAACACATCTTTTTGGGGGTTGTGCAAGATTGCTCTTACACCATTGGATGCTCCTACATCAGATAGGGAGATAGAGGTTTATGGTTACTTAGGTTTAAGGGTTAGGATTTAGGGGCATTATAATTTAGGGTGTAGGGTTTATAGAGAGAGATGAATGATAGGGAGATATAGAGGAGATTATGGAGAGAGATAGGGAGATAGAGAATGAGGCACATGGCTAGGGACATAGGGAGAGAGATTATTGAGAGGTAGAGGTATGATAGAGATAGGGAGATTGGGGAGAGATAGTGAGATAGACTAGGTTTAATAGAGTTGCTTGGATTTAGGGTTTAGGGGTTTGGGGTTTAGGGTTTCTTGGGTTTGGAGATAGTTAGATAAAGCGAGACAGAGGAGACAGATAGGTAGAGATAGAGGAGACATAGAGGGGAGAGATAGGGAGATAGAGAGTGAGCGAGATATCCAAAGAGATAGGGAGAAGGATTGAGAGGTAGACTAGGGATGATATAAATAGGGAGATAGGGGTTTAGGGTTTCTCAGGTTTAGGGTTTAGGGGTTAGGGGTTAAATTTTAGGAACATTATTTAGGGTTTATAGTTAATTAGTGTTTAGAGGTTTAGGGTTTAGTGTTTAGAGAGAGAGGACCAATAGGGAGATAGAGAGAGTGAGGTACATGGCCAGAGATAGCCAGAAGAGATAGGGATATGGAGGGTAAGGGACATGGCCAAAGACATAGGGAGAGAGATTAAGAGGTAGAGGAATGATAGAGATAGGGAGATAGGGAGATAGAGGTCTAGGGTTGCTTGGGTTTAGTGTTTAGGGTTTAGGGGTTTGTCGGGGTTTAGGTTTTCTCAAGTTTAGGTTTTAGGGGTTAGGGATCAGAGCTTAAAGGCATTATTTAGGGTTTATAGATGTTTTAGAGGTTAGGGGTTAGGGTTTAGGGGCATTATTTAAGGTTTAGAGGTTTAGGGTTGCTCAGGTTTAGGGTTTAGGGGCATTATTTAGGGTTTACAATTGCATGTCAAAAGAAGTCTCTCTCTCTCTATCTAAATCCCTCAACCTTAAATAATGCCCCTAATCCCTAACCCCTAAACCCTAAACCCTAATTGGCTTGAGCAGCCCTAAACCTCTATCTCCCTATCTCTCCCTTATCTCCCTCAACTCTCTATCATCTCTCTACCTCTCAATCTCTCTCCCTATCTCTCTAGACATCTCACTCTCTATCTCCCTATCTCTCCCTTTATCTTCTCTATCTCTCCCAATCTATCTCCTCTCTAGTCTCTCTACCTATCTATCTCTCCCTCTCTTGTCTCTCTAGACATATCTCTAGTCACTCTCTATCTCCCTATCTCTCCCCTCTATCACCTCTGTCTCTCCCTATCTGTCTCCTCTATATCTCTCTACCTAGCTATCTTTGCCTATCTCTATATCTCTTGCCTCTCTCCCCCTATCATTCAACCTATATCTTCCTATCTCTCCCTTAATCCATTAATTTTCCCTCTCCCTTATCGGTGAAGGAAATGAACAAGAAAATAGGACTCTCTCTCTCTAGTCTCTTCCTCTTTGCTTCTATCCATCTCCCTTATCAACAAAGCAAATGGAAACAAGAAAACTAGGACATGAAAAGAGGGATGAGGATATAAATTGGTAGGATGAAATGGAAACAAGATAAAACTAAAGTTCATTAGATGGGAAGAATGATGAGAGGAGAGGTGGAAATTAATAGTAAAATAGGGAAAAATTGGTGGGATCTAAAGGGAAATTGGAAAGGAAAAGGAAAACTAGCTAGGAAAGCTAGGAAAAGGCTTTAACTAGGAGGTAGATAGGTCAGAGAGAGAGTTGGATGGGAAGAATGATGAGAAGAGAGGTGGAAATTAATAGTAAAATAGGGAAAAATTAGTGGGATCTAAAGGGAAATTGGAAAGGAAAAGGAAAACTAGCTAGGAAAGCTAGGAAAAGGATTTAACTAGGAGGTAGATAGGTCAGAGAGAGAGAGAGAGAGAGCATTCTTTTTTTCATAATGCATTAGTTAATCACACACTTCACATTTGACATCATGCTAAAAAGATCAAATAAGTTTTGGATTTCTTCTCAACTATTTCATTTCTCTATCTTAATTACTTAATATCTCAATATTTTATTCTACTCTAAACTCCTTGTACTTTAAAGATTAATTAAATCTAGGATTGGACTTAAATATTCTATTATAGGGTACGATTTATTTCCCTACATTTTTTTGAACTCGCAATTTCCATGCCTAAGTTTAGGATAAAAAAAGATTGATTTTTTAGTTTGAGATTTTTGTGGTTTGCATTTGTTGGAAACAATGCAATGCCTTTAATTTTGCATTCCTAAGAAACATCTAGGATCCTTATTCTTGTATATATTTCCAAAATCCAATTTTGTTTTACTCTTTTAGGAGTAGGGTTTAAAGATTTATAGAAAACATTAATCCGTTGCTATGTTCTTGTGTTGATCGTTTGTTGTCGGTTGTCAATCCTTTAAGTCACAACCTTAAGTCTTGATATCCGTGGGTTGACCGGCCCCTTAGCCTAGTCATTACCTATTCCCACTGGTAATTCCTAAAGTCTTATAAAATGAAAATTACACTGTTGCAGAGCATGTCAGGATGACATCATACCCAGCTGCGATGTCGTGACATGCCACCACCTATCTATGTAACCTTTGCTTGTAAAGTTTCTACCTCAGCCGCATATCAGTCCTGAGTGTTTAGATCCAACAGCTACATGCTAGTGTAGGGGAATCTTCTCTGAAGGAATATTCACCATGAGATGGTGAGATAGAGACACGTGGCATCCACCAATTAAAAAGTAAGTGTCATAAAGGCGCATGGGCTCTCCTTGATTGTGATGCTGCAAAGAGGTGACACACATCCAGTCCATGCTGAAGACTTGGCTCATTCCCATTGAATGATGACTTGTCAACCAAGATGACTAAGATTATCAAATCTAGTCAGTGAATCAAAGATGTAGATTTCAGGAAAGGTAATGAAAAATCAACAGTCCATATTCAAAAATGTAAACAATGAATATTTTTGAACAACTGTGGCACGAGTAGAGTTATGGTTGTCACGACCTCCATTAATATACAGAGTGGTATAGGAATTCGATGTTATAACAACATAATTCAAGTTATTTCCTGTCATTCTTTAAGAAGCAATCGTATTCAGAGCTGGAGAATCATTAGAACAAGCAAAGAGAAGTAATTCAAAGCCTCTGTGACATCCAAAACTAGTAAGTCATTGTCTCTCCCCTGCACTTAGTTTTCTATCTGTAAGAATTCTCTGAAACATTTAGGACATCCGTTAATTGCATTAACTCTAGGTTGCCTACATAAAATACAAAATGAGTCAGTTCAGTGAAGCTTTGACCTCCAAACACAGCCTTGATGAGGACATCATGATTTAGTGTCCTAGCTCATCTAAAAGACCTTTGACAAATTTAGGAGAGGTTGGTAGAAATGATAAAATATACAACCTTTGTGTAGATTGTAGAGATGCTAGGCTCCCTATGTCTACTTGGAGTCTATTTGAGCATTGGCACAAATGAAGTGACTATAGAGCCCCGGTCTGCTATGCTTGGACAGTAGACTTGGCCAAATTGATATGCCCTAATGTCTTCATAAACACAGACTTAGTGAGAGTTGTAACAACTAGGTATGACCCTAAGACCATGTTTGTCTTGTCTAGAAATGGTAGTGTGATCATTAGATTCACAAAGGCCTACATTGCTACTATCTTCAATCTTAATTCTACTGCCGGTATACCTATAGACTTGAATGCTTTTATAGAAAAATATAGAAGTCTTAGGTATGCATACAGATCTTACAACTTAGCCAAGCATAGATTGAAGGGGGTTGATGGAGCTCCGATCAAAATCCCTGTCACAGAAGAGGAACCTCTCTGATGTAGCCTATTCATGGAATATTTTGCTAAAACTTATCATAGCTTGTGTCATGTTCTCGGGAGAGATGCATCAGATAGAATGTTGGTGCCTCTAATGATGATGGTAGTATATATCCAAGATTATGAAGCTGACAAGTCATATGATCATGTAGGGTACTTGTCAAAGAAGATGCATGAACAAATGATGACCATTAAGAACAATATACATACTCTAGGCCCCCATGTAAGGTTCACTTGGTATTCATTAATGTGCCACATGATTCTGTTTTCTCTATCTGGCCATTGGGGCAAGGAATTACATTTGAGAATGACTGATGCAGAAGGCAATGCCATGCTAGTTTAGATGTGGACATGCATGCTAGACATGCACTTCAAATATGCTAGTTATGTCACATTTGAGGTACATTTTGTGAGGAAAGTATTGGGATTCTTGGAGCTTGCTGCAGAAAGGATACCAAAGGAAATTAAGGACTTTCTAAGACCAATGGAGAGAAGCCCCCATCTAAATATCAATCACAATTGGGGAGATTGGTTTTTACATGAAAATACAACCTATATCAAAATCTATGGGTGTGAAGCTCTACCCTATTCCTTACCAAAATTTGTGCCTAGAAGAATAGAATTTATGGAGATCATTAATCAGCTGAATGCAACAGATAAGGAACATTTTAGAAAGCATAAGAAGGGATCTCTTATCCCAGCATCTCTAAAGCTTCATGATTTTATTACAAATTGACAAGAATGGTTTAGACTAGATCAATTTCATGTTGCAATGTTATATGATGAATATGGAGGCAATAAGGCTCATTGATCCCAAAGGCTTTATTCATGACACAAGGCATAAATTCGGTAGGCCTAAATATCCACACCATGTCTTGCTTGATGAGGATACTGTCATAAATTGTGAATCAATGCAGCAAGTGTTTTTCTTTAGAAATAAATGGAAATTGATAATGGATGCAAAGAAAAGGAAGAAAAATGCCAACTCTGCATATCAAGGGGCATTCATTGAAATTCAAGACCCCATTGAAAGAATCAAAATGTTCTTTGAAAAGGGAGATGAATTGATTGCTAAGGCCCCTGCTGGAGAGGAAAGGCCCACTTATCAACCAAGTAGTTCAAAGGGAAAATATATTAGGAAAAGTTCCCCTGACTCCCCTAATGCCCCTACCCCAAAAAGAGAAAAGATAATTGATCTTGAGATATAAGATAAAATGGAAGTTGTGAATTTGGGGGAAGAGGTGGTAGAGAAACAAGATCCATAGCCCCCACATCAATTGCCTTCTCCCCCAAGGATAGCACCATATGCCTCCCTAGAGAATAGGTTGATAAGGTCCACAGTCAATAATGAGGTGGACACTAAAGATGTCAGGGAAGTGGCATGCAATGAATTTATCTCTAATGATGCATTCATTGTCACCCTAGAATTTAAATCCTTTGTGTTGAGAACAAGGAGTGAAGAGTTCCAAAGAAGGATAAAAGAAGCAAAAAGTGGTGCAAACCCTTCAGAATATGATGCTATCACAAGGAGGGTTTTGGGTGAGGTGAACAAGGATATCAGTGCCATGACTCCTAAAGAAGGGAGAGCACTTGTGAAGAAAAGAAAAATATTACTATTGCCACACTAGACATTATCAGATGCTATCTCATTTTATACCATTACTAGGGATGATGTAGATGTAAGTGGAGAACAGGCCAAGAGAGCATTGCAAAGTCCTATCTTTGACCCTAAATTTGATACCTTGGCTATCTGGGCATTGGCCTCAAATGATAAGAAACCAAAGGTAGGCTTGGAGGAATTAAATGGTAATGAGATCATCAAGAGGGTGTCAGACACCCCTGCTCCTCAGGCAGCCAACTTGAATGTACAGACAACACATTTTGTAAAGGTTGTAATACTTAAACTGTAAAATGACTACAATGAATTATTGGGGAAATACACAGAGGCAATGGCTAGGCTTAGTCTCTATGAGAGTCAACCTCAATTGGAAGTTGGTCCATCCCAAACTCCTGCAATCATACAGATTGCAGAATCATTGCCAGTGGACACACAAACCCTGTTTCAAGAGATAAAGGAATTGAAAGAAGAGAATAAGAAGTTGAATGAAGGAATGTAAGGTAAAATGAAGGATGTGGCCACAAATTTAGTTAAGTATAGAGTTAACAAGATATTGGCCAGGTTGGAGGAGACCCATAGGTCTTACTCCATGTTAAGGATAGCACATGAAAAACATGAGTTAGACAAACAGAGGCTATCAACTATGAAGACCAAGTGGCTGCCAAGGACTAGGAAAATCAGTGAATTTCTGAGGTGTTCTAGATATGATTCAGAGGCTCCTCCTAAGATGTAGTTGGTAGCGAGAATGTTGGAAAAATTTGAGGAGGTGGCCACTTATCAACTAAAATTGGATACAATATTAAAGGATAAAATGAAGGCAGTTGAAAAGCAGGACAAAAAATGGTTGCCTCATATTTTAGAAGCTGATGGGACTACAAAAGACTTGAATAAGTGGAGGAAGGAAATAATTGATAATTGATTAATAAACACATGTATATATTCACAATAAACTATGAATTAATAGATTAATGATCACTACTACTTCTTGTTTGAGTTAAAGAAATACCTGCTCACAATGAATTGGTAGAACATAAGGCTCCTTATCCTCTGGTAGGAAACATGAGGAATCTATAGAAAACAATCCACTATGGGTATCATGTCTTCATGTCCTCTCAAATGCTTCATACCATCTACATTTAAAAATACAACATTTAAAAGAGCGGTAATCCAACTCAATAATTTCTTGTATTTTCCCAACATATTGTAGATTCCCATCAATTATATTCTTATCTTTTGAGCTTGATCAACTGGATTGCTTGAAGTCAACCATGATGCCACAATCAAAGGATCATCTCTTTACATCTACACTTTCTAGATGATAATGTCGACCATATGCCCACATTGCTGGATATTTCCTTGCCTATGAAAGACCATTTATTTCAGTGAAAACAAATATAATGACGGATATTAAAATAGTTAATAGTGTCAAAACTGTAAGGAAACAACATTTTGTAAAATTCTAACTGTATCTTTCTTTCACATCCTCTAGACATGTTGATTTCATCTTCTATTATGTTTGAATCTATACCTGCATCTTCTATTTGATTTTGAATTTGTTCAGTAACCCATTCTAGTGTGCAATCTTTGCCACATTCCTCAAGAAGATTAGTGGGAAGTGGAGTATTCCTTGGGTTTAATCTCTTAAATTGTCTCCTTACTTCTAACACTTCTCTCTTTTTATCATACGGATCAATCCACTTGTTCATAAAGTCCATGTGGTACAGAATGAACTTGTCAAGTATAGCACTTTCGTCTACACCTATTACATGTCAACATGTTTATTTCAAACTCCAAATGTCATGCTGTTAATTTGACAAATAAATTACAGAGTAAATTAATGATTGCAAGAAAAAAAACCACACTGATCATGAATTTACTTACTAATTTCTACTTGAACACCATTAGATTGTGGTTTTTCTCCATCAATAATATCTAATGCTCATTCTTCATCCTAGAAGCATGGCCCATCTTCAAAATCCTTACCAAGGAATTCACACAGGAAGAAAAATGCTTCATTCAATACATACCCTTCAGCCATGCAACCCTCTGGATGTACCTTTTGTCGAACATATCTTTTTAGAGTTTTCATATATCTCTCAAAGAAAAACAACCACCTCATTGATACGACACCCGCTAATTCAATGTCATTGACTACGGGGTTCATCTTTGAATTTTCTTGGCCATTTTTCCTCTATGTGTTTCATTGCTTTGGAGTTAGCCAGAATTCACATGAATCCATATTTACTCCTATTCTTTGCATGTCAGTCCATCAATTGTGCAAGTGACTTGAAACAAAACATTCATTGAAGTCTATGTATAATTGGCATGTGACGTAAAACCTTCTTTGGAACTGTAGGACCTTGTACATCTATGCGGTATCTCTTCTCTTTGCATACATGGCATTCTACCTTATTTTGATATTCATATCTGTATACAATGCAATCATTTTTACATGAATGAATTTGTTTATATTTAATCCCCAACTCAACCAACAACAGACGCGCTTCTCTACAAGTTGATGGCAACGTATTCTCTTCAAGGAATATTTTAGTTTTTAGTGCCTTGTAAGATTGCCAGAGATTAAATCAATTGAATGTTTGACTTATGATGAACATGTTTGATATGTCAATCTATTCTAGGACTTTTTATATACAATATATGGTTTTAAAATCCCCTTAAAGAAATATAAACAAAGTTTATGAATGTTTACGAATTATGTACACCAATTGACAATTGTAAAGTAAGAAATAGATTTCAAATCACTTCAGTAGGGTAGGGAATCCTTTGTCTGACCAACCAAATCATGACTTGATTTCTACTAATATTAATGTGCATGCTAGTTTTGATTTTCTACTTGCACCCGATTTGAACACGGGTGTCTTCATTGCTTGCTTGATGGAGTCTTTCAGGTTGTTATCATCAACAATACGTTGGTGGTAATTACCCCTGCTATCATCATTACTGTCAACCATATGATCATTATTGTCATCATTGTTTTCATCACCAAAGAAATCTATAAGCATTTCATTCAATCCTTGTTCATGCAGTGCATTTTCACTATCATGATCATCATCATTAAGGCTAGGTGGCATGTCATTAGTGTATGTAGATCTCATCAGCTCTTCAAATCTATTAGCTGGTAGTATTCTCTTCAATAATGCTCTTTTCATCCTGGTATTGTTTAAAGGATGGTTTGGATCATCCCATCCAAATCTTAATAACCCAGTTGGATCTTGGGTATTAGTATGTGTTTCATCAACATATTCTAACTATCAATAATTGCAAGCATTATTCTAATGTTTGGCAACAATTGGATAAATTATAAATGTATCAATTTCAAACAAATATAATCAAATATGGATTAAAAAATAAAAATATAGATTGTATGAACATATATACATCAATTGAATAATGGAACATTATTTTATAGACTAACTTTTTTATAAAATAATTTAAATAAAACACAATTTTGATAACATAGTTTATAATACATTCGTCCACACAAATTTATTATTCTTTGGTTTTCTTCCCTTAAGAACATCCTTAGGGAGACCTTGTTCTTCCCTCTTCTTTCATAGAGGAGTGCGTTTTAAGAAGGGGTAATCAATCAATAACTCATCTCCAATGGTAAGGTCCATAGTAGCCTCAACCATTATCAATCTATCAACATCTCTTTCCATTTCTCCATCTTTATCATATATAACCTCAACAAATTGACAATTTGGTCTTACAGTAGGGTGTTGGGATAGGAAAATTTCAAAAAAAATCTATACTTTTGTCCATCCCCTGTCCAACCAAATCAGAACATTATACCCCCAAAATCATAATAACAGTCGATAAATTCCACAAACATAGCATGATTTGTATAATAAGATCCCTATCATAACTATTAGTCTCACCTCCCAAACCATAATCTATAAAAACCTTTAGTTCTCTAATTTTGGCAAGACATCAATTTTTTCATACCGACCCATGTTCCATTTGAAGCAGATTAGATGTGTATCGACATTGGGAATGAAGTTGGAATAAGAATTTCAAGAAGCCCTGATAAAGGAAGTTATGCCAATGAACCCTTATCGGAAAGAGAATCTCCATTCACATCGAATTGATCAAATACAAGGACCATCGGGATGAGAAAGCATTGTTGGAAGATACTCCAAACATTCCCCCAACAGTGTAGATCACACCGATGGGAAAATTTGACAAGAGTCCCACCAAACAACTCAAGGAATAGATTGAACTATCGACACATTAGGAAGAAATATGACATCAGAATAAAAAATTAATGTTTCTTCGACCTTATGATGTCTCAGTGACCATAAGGCAATTTTGGCCAAAGTCATACCGATATATGTGAAGGGTATAACTCATCGGCAAAAGGAAGCAAATTGGTGTAGGATTTATAGGTCTTGCCAAGTCTATAGTCACAATGACAAAGGATTTTGGTGAGATATGACTATGGTAATTCCAATGAGGAAAGAATAGAAAGGACGACGTCAGGGAAACAATAAGGATCGGATAAATCAAATAAGGTCATCCTGATAACATATTTTGTTCCAATGAAAATAATAACCACACACATCGATGAGACTCTTTCTGACAGGTCACATGTGTCGGAAAGACAAATGATATCAATATCAATTTCTTGGGTCTTACCAATTGCACTAATCAGCCCTGTAAGGAGAAATTGATAAACATATCAAGAAGACTCATACCGATATGAATAATTAGTATCAGACATAATTGAAATATCAGAGTAAGTGGTTGTTTTCATAACAATGGTGTAAGTCAGGCCAATAACAGCTTCTATGCTCATTTCAGATGAGTATTGAAATGTCTCACCGATATAAACATACATATGCTTTCATGAAAAGTGATATTGAGGAAATAAAACAAAGGGTCATAGCAATTGAGTCATCTACAAATATTGGTGCCATAAGAAGCATTTAGATCGCACTGACATTACAAAAGTCCTACCAATGAAGGATGTTATGATGATGTGATGTTTCAAAATGATTGTGGACATTAATGAACTGGAAGTATTAATTATAGGATGAGAATAAATCCCCTAAGAAGTCATTTTAAATTATTGCAATTGTGTTCGGAAAGGATTGTCTGAGAAGAGCACACAAGCAAGAATTTGGAGGAGAAAACAAAGTAATTCGGTGATCATCTTAGGCAACAAATATTGGTATAAATGTTGCGAAGCTGAATAAAGCATAGGCTCAACTGCTAATCAAGGAGTGAGATGCATATAAATTGAATTGTGAAAGATTAACAAAGGAAAATGATTTCCTAAAAGACACTGTCCATAATTCCTTTGGAGGATCAATTAAAAGATTAACTCAAGGAGAAAGCTCACAAAGTGCTCAGTCACCATCTATTGATTAAATAGACTAGGTTCAAATTGACACACTTGCAACAGTACTACAGAATAGGCATATCCATATGATGCATTGGATGAATAAATTTTGGGATGTCTACTCTAAGAATCATAAGGTTATCCAAGAACATGAGAGGTTAAATAATAGGCTTCAAGAGAAACTCCATAAGATACAGAGTAAGGATACCCCTAACAGTACAGGGATCTCCAATGCCCAAGATTTGATCGAACAACATAATAAATATCATGACCAGCTTCAAAATGATGCTAAGGAATGTGTTGAGGCCTCAAAGACAGGTGTACCTATGTTGTTCAGAAATGATAAGGAGTTGAAGAGTAAAGCTGAATGGACTAAAGAATGCCAAGTGATATTACAGGAGGCTCTAGAATCTCTCAAAGATAAAGACTCGACATCTGGGGAGGCCTGCATACATTTGGAAAAGATGGTAATGATAGATGTGATTATAAGGAATGCTATAGAATTTGCTGATACACATCATAGCCAAAAGTACCTGGATCTTGTTGCTCAGATCTACCAGTGGCTTAGCAGAGCTTAGTATCATTATCTTTGTTTATTGTTATGTTAATCCTGTTAATTCTCAAAAGACATTTTGAAGAGTTATGTCTCTTCACAAATATTTCTATATAAGTTGGACATATGATGGTCAATGGATCATCAGTAGTAGTAGACAATAGAAGAAGTTCATAATATTTTAAAAGACCATGTTGCAAGTATTATATTGAAGAAGTTAATAGAAGATCTTTGATTCTGTGGCTTTATACTGGCATCAATTGTTTGTTGAAATTATTCAGTTATTTGGTTGTCTCCAGTTTAGTATTTCTTTATTATTCAAATTGATATATCAAGTATATACTTAGTTTGTCAATGCACATTTGTTGTACTTGTGTGATCTAATTAACTGGTTTCCTTAAAGAGGAATTAAAATCCTTCTGGTCAGTCACAGTAATCTGGAAGTATTGATTTGGCTTGCTAAGAAGAACCACATAATCAGGATTGGCATTTTGTCTCCAAGTTGATATTATCTGTTGTTCTTGCATAATTCATTCAATTGATTCCTTCAAGTAAGGATTAAAATTCCTTCTGGTGAATAACAAGAAACCTGATTGTGTCAGTTGGATATTAAGAAGAGTCTGTCAATCATTTCCTTGCATGTTTATACAAGTTATAAACTAAAGCATTGTGCCAAACAGTTAGAGTTATTGCCAAGTATACACCAGTGATCTTAGGTTCTCACTTAACTCTATTTACCCAACAAGGCACCGGTCTTACTCATTTCAATAGTTAAATTCATTTATTAGTTCTTACCATGATATTGCTTATACAATTTATACCAATCATCTTTTAGATATTAGAAATAGAACTAGTTAGCAAGCTTTCTTCTATTCCACACCATTTGCCATTGTGGGTAGATCCATTAGCTTAGTCACAAAACTTACACTCATTTAATCTGCCTTAACTTTCAAGGTCTACCCACCTAGGTATAGCAGTACCTAAAGTGCAGGGAGTCATTAATCCTATAGGTTAACTCTGTCGCGTTAGTTCAAAAATGTTACTAATCTGATGATAGAGTCTAGCATCCTCTTAGGATTTGCAACCTGCATTTTTGAGACCTAACAAAATTGGTAACTCTACTGGGGACCCAAATACAAAGAACCTTGGTAAGAGACCATTCTCTTATAGAGTCAGAAATTTCAAAAATACAAATTGGTAACTCTACTGGCAAGAAGAACCTAGAAAGATAAACTACAACCTCTTCCTATTTACAAAAAATAGGTGGCAAATCTAAAACCTATTATAACAAAAAATTAGTACCAAATGGATGGTAGAAGATCCAAGACAGAAGGGAAGAAGTTACAATCATCCCCACCACTCAAAGCCCCTTCCAAGAAAAATGAAGCATCAAGTTATTTTCATCAGAATAATAATCAGGAGGCCCAAGAGGATAATATAGAACAAACTATCATAACTCACAATATTTTTACCCCTTTGCATGAATCAAATGAGAATTTATCTCAAATCAATGGAGTAACTAATGATATATTGGCAAAATACAAACCTGATCCTCAAAGACAGCTTGAGTTCGAAGCACAGGCCATGAAGGAAATCGATCAAAGGCAGGCTAAGTATGATTATAAAATATTACTACAGCAAGGAGAAGGGGTAAAACATGGATTCACAAATCAAGAGGTGAATAAAAGTACAAAGGATACAAGGAACATGAATGAAATGTAGCAGAATGTGCTTAAGCTCTAGAAAGAACTTGAAATGATCAAAATAGAGGAAACTAAAATGTTGTTAAAATGGGAGATTCAACAGATAAAGAATAGGACTAAAATAGCTACCCCAAAATATATACCTCCACATAGAGGAAATGCTTTGAGGAACACAGAAAAACTTGCACCAAAATACAGGTGGTGCTTCCAATCCACAAGCATCCGAAAGTCATATTCATCAAAATACCCTCTTGAATAATCCTAGACCGCCCCTCATACATAACACCTCTCAACATATGGCTAATCCATACCCACCCTCGGGCCAACAATATTGTAGACCACAATATCATCATACGAACCCCCACATAAACCCACAACATCAACATGCTTATCATCAGCCTCTGTAATGATCCAATATTTTTCCAATTAAAGATTGGAAATAATAAACATTAAGAAACTCTCCCTATTACCCTTTATACTTTCCCATACTTAGTCAATTTTGAAGCCAAGAAGAAAAAGATAAAATAGAGAAAAAGACAAAATAAGAATCAAGACAAATTAAGATCAAGACAAAGAAGTTAACAAATAAAAGTTATTATACTTGCTAAAAGGGACTCGATGCATAAAGAGGCATTTGCTCGTCTTAGAAAATTCATGTCTTCTCCAAAAGGTAGTGAATGATAGCTATATAACATCAAATGATATTCTCCAAAAAGGCATCGAACAATCTACATTTCAATATCGATCAGAGCAGACCTTAATATACTTCTATATATAGTTAACTTCAATCAGCATTAAGAGTCCATAGCCAAATTGAATTGCATAGAGACAGAATCTTTGCATAATTTTTGATCTGTCATCAAGGATATTACAATAGGCAATATAAAGAAGACATTTCAGTAGCAAACTTCCATATAACAACATTCTTGCAGTTCCATTAATCAAACTATCATAATACTACAGGTACGACAGTATACTATTTCCCTTGCTTGTTATTGATGTTCATTATAGCACTGCGTTTATTTACAGCCATAAAATTAAAAAAAAAATTGGACTCACTAGAAGGGGACATTACATTGGTATTGGAGCCGTGTTCCTGCCATCCTGTGAAGCAATCTTATGCAAGCATACACTAGAAGGAACTGCCAACTCTTAGAAGAACAAATGAACAACGAAATGAAGGCTTTCATGGAAGCCACTACCAAGGCCATGATGGAACAAAATGAAAGAATCACCAAAGCCATGACAGATCAAGGTGAGAAGACAACACAACTATTTCTAGAAGCTCTTCAAAAAATAGGAAGCACTACAAACCAGCCTAATACCCACTCATCTAATGGGAAAGAAGTAACATATAACCAAGTCGAGATTGGCAACTCATCATCAAGCTCACACATTCCACTACCATCCTTCCTTCCAAGTGAAGAAACTCCAATAGAGAAGAAGAAAATTCACAAGAAATGAGCATGGAAGCTATTGCAAGTATCTATGCCGACTTAGCACCTGAAGTAAGAAGGGTAATCTCCTTCCAAGAATTTAGTAATTCAAAAAGAAACAAATTATCAAGAAAGGAGAGAAGGCCCATGAGTAAAGACCTCAAGCACAAAGCAAATAAGGTCTACCTACCAAATTTTGATGGATCTAGTAAAATTTTAGCACACTCATGGTTCAAGAAATTTAATGACTACTTCCACCTAAGTCCCATGACCGAGAAATTTCTAGATAGCAGGGCTACTCATAACTTTATCACTTTATAAGTTCTACTCATAACCATAGGGATCAAAATAACTGCCTTAGTAGATAGCAGGGCTACTCATAACTTTATAGATGAGTCCATAGTTAAAAGACTAAAAGTAAGCCCACAAGACTTTGAAGGGTTCATGGTAGCCTTAGTTGATGGTTCCGCAAAGAATTGTTCTAGAATACTACCCCAATTAAACCTAACCATAGGAAAACACCCTATTTAAGATGATTTCTACGTGGTGAATATGGGGGCCAATGATATGATCCTTGGCACTCCATGGTTACACTCTTTAGGAAGAGTCACACTAGATTGGCCCAAACTAGAAATATCCTTGGTTGAACAAGGACAATGTATCACCTTACACGGCCTCTTCGATGGATCACCACGTGTGGTCTCTTCAAAAAGGATGGAAAGAATATTTAGGCACAACCAAGTTGAATGGGCAGCCCAATGTCTAATACTTGACAAATCAACTCCAATGGGAAAAAACATCCACATTAACATCCAACCTATTCTTAGAAAACATAAAAAGGTGTTTGATGACATACCCCATGGATTACCTCCTAAAAGAGGATTTGAACATATGATTGAAATGGAGAAAGATTACAAGCCAATTATCACCACACCTTATAGACATCCCCAAAAGTTTAAAGAAGAAATAGAGAAGACTATCAATGAACTTCTAGAAATGGGACACATTCAACCCAACTCCAGCCCATTTGCATCCTCCGTGGTGTTGGTAAAGAAAAAGGATGGGACCATGAGAATGTGTGTGGACTATTGGGCATTGAATAAATAAACTATCAAGAATAGATACCCTATCCCAAGAGTGGATGAGCTCATTGATGAATTGCATGGGGCAAAGTATTTTTCCAAGATTGATCTACAATCAGGTTATCATCAAATCCAAATGAGAGAGGAAGACATTCCTAAAACAGCCTTTAGATGCCACTATGGTCACTTTGAATTCTTGGTTCTACCTTTTGGATTAACAAATGCCCCGGCTACTTTCCAATCATGCATGAACCATACATTTAGAAAGTAATTGATGAAGTTCTTGCTAATATTTTTTTATGACATACTAATATATAGCAAGATGTGAGAAGAACATCTCAAGCACATTGATGAGGTCCTTTCAATCCTAGAACAAGAGTCACTATATGCCAAGGCTTCAAAATGCAAATTCGGTATGGAAGAAATCCTTTATCTTGGGCATAAGAAGCGCCCAAGGAGTCCAAGTTGATGAAGAAAACATTAAAGCTATTAAAGAATAGACAAAGCCCTAGACCTTGACTCATCTTTGAGGATTCCTAGGCTTGTACAGTTATTATAGAAGATTTATCAAGCATTTTTCAAAGATTGCAGCACCTCTTACCAATTTAACCAAGAAAGGATCCTTCATATGGAGTGAGAAAGTGCAAGAAGCCTTTGAGAAGTTAAAAGAAGTAATGAGTACTTGTCCCATACTTGACATACCCAATTTTGCACTTCCATTTGAGCTTGAATGTAATGCATCCGAAGAAGGGATTGGGGTTGTCCTAATGCAAAATAAACACCCCATTGCCTTCGAAAGTAGAAATCTATTTTCAGAAGAGAGACTCTATTCAACCTATGACAAGGAGATGTTGGCTATCATGCATGCCTTGGACAAATTTAGACAATACCTAGTTTGTGGGAAATTCATGGTCAAGACCAATCATAATAGTCTTCAATTCTTCCTAAACCAAAGAGACTTGAATGATCGACAACAAAAATGGGTTAGTAAGTTGCAAGCTTATAATTTTGACATTGCCTATGTCAAACTAAAGAATAATGTGGTCGTGGATGCATTATCTAGAAGACCCTCACTATGTGCCATGACAAGTATCTCACCCAATTGGAAAAGCATCCTCATTGCTGAATATACCAAATATCCTCTCACCAGAAGCATCCTTGAAGGAAAGGCACCAAGTGAGGAATTTAAAGTAAGGGAAGAAGTCATCTTCTATAAGAATAGAGTTTATGTAGCAGCTAGTTCCAAGATGAAGGAGAAGATCTTAAGAGAATTTCATGGTAATCCCTTAGTTGGGCACCAAGGGAACTTCAAAACATACAAGCAAGTTAGAGAAAAATTTGCGTGGAAAGGTTTGAAGGGTGATGTACTCAAACATGTGCAAGAATGTGATACATGTCAAAGAAACAAAGTAGAACAAACTCATCCTGTCGGATTGCGTCAGCCTTTACCCATCCTAGAACAAAAGTGGGAAAGCATTTCTATGGATTTTATAACCGGCCTTCCAAAGCACAAGGAAAGGATTGTATATATGTGGTTGTAGATCGACTCACAAAATATACTCATTTTATGGCAATCACTTCCGAGTATAAGGCACTTCAAGTGGCTGAAACATTCTTCAAGGAAATCTTTTGACTACATGGACTACCAAAAATCATAGTTAGTGATTGGGACAACCATTTCATGAGTTCATTTTGGAAAGAATTGTTCAAATTGACGGGAACTAAGCTAACACCAAGCACCTACTATCATCCCCAAATGGATGGCCAAACTAAGATCGTGAATGGATTGAAGGCTATCTCTGCAATTATGTCACGGGGCAACAAAGGGGATGGATCAAATGGCTACACTTAGGAGAATATTACTACAATAAAACCCATCACATTTCAATAGGAATGAGCCCTTTTAAAGCCTTGTATGGGTATGAAGCTACCTCCTTTGGAAATCTAGTTCTCCATGAAAGTAGAGTTCCTAAAGCTAAAGATTTTGTCCAACAACATGAGGATATAATGAAAGTTTTAAAGGACAACTTGCATCATGCCCAAAATCAACAAAAAATATACACTAATCAGAAAAGAGTGGAAAGATCATTCAAAATAGGAGATATGGTGTTCCTAAGATTGCAACCATATAAACAAACATCTATAAAAATCTAGTGGTACAGGAAAACTCAAGCCCCGGTTCTATGGACCCTATAAGGTGTTGAATAAGATAGGAGAAGTTGCATACGAGATTGAATTGCTCAAGCATAGCAAGATTCACAACGTGTTCCATGTATCCCGACTTAAGAATGTTCTTGGTCAAAAAGTTACTCCTTGTAAAGATCTACCGCCTCTTGATGATGAAGGGCAACTAGTGTTAGAACTCGAGGCCATTTTGGACACAAGAGAAAGAAGATTAAGAAATAGAACTATCATCGAATATCTCATTAAATGGAAGAACCGACTCGAGGATGATACCACATGGAAGGACAAGAAATTCTCCAAAATTCAAATATTGCCTGAGGACAAGCAATTTCAAGAGGGGAGGCCTATAATGATCTGATATTTTTCCAATTAAAGATTGGAAATAATAAACATTGAGAAACTCTCCCTATTACCCTCTATACTTTCCCATACTTAGTCAATTTTGAAGCCAAGATGAAAAAGACAAAATAAGAATCAAGACAAATTAAGATCAAGACAAAGAAGTTAACAAATAAAAGTTATTATACTTGCGAAAAGGGACCCGATGCATAAAGAGGCATTCGCTCCTCTTAGAAAAGTCACGTCTTCTCCAAAAGGCAATGAATGATAGCTATATAACATCAAATTGTATTCTCCAAAAAGGCATCGAACAATCTGCATTTCAATATCAATCAGAGAAGACCTTAATAGCCATCTATATATAGTTAACTTCAATCAACAATAAGAGTCCATAGCCAAATCGAATTGCATAGAGATAGAATCTTTACATAATTTATGATCTGCCATCAAGGATATTACAGTAGGCACTATAAAGAAGACATTTTAGTAGTAAACTTCCATATAACAACATTCTTGCAGTTCCATTAATCAAACTGTCATAATACTACAGGTATGACAGTATACTATTTCCCTTGCTTGTTATTGATGTTCATTATAGCACTGCATTTATTTACAACCATTCTTGAGCAATATAATTTATGGACAATCATATGCAAAGTCACAAATTGTGTAATCTATATACCATTCATTAACTTCATATGGGATCGAAGGAGGGTGATATGCCTAATAGGCCATTCACAGGTGATACAATGGTCTTGGCTGCCTAGAGTGCCAAGGAGTCTCACAGAGCCTTAACCTCAAGAATACAAGTACTTCTTGAATAAGGATGAGAGACAAAAAGAGCCCATGATGGACAGAGGCATGCTACACCCTATCGACCCCATATGGTGTTAATAAATAGCATATGAGTTAGAGATAGGAAGCATAAAATATATGTTGATAAGATCATAAAGATAACATACGTCATGATAAATTATAAATAGTGAACATGTGAATTGCATAGTGTAACAATACCAATGGCTAATTGTAATAACATGAAATTATTATAAATTATGAATTGTTTACATTACAACCAATTTAATTAGATTATGCAATGAGTATGAAACATTTATGTTCTTAATCATTATAATGAACTAAGGAAAAAGACAAATGAATACAAAGAGTATAATGTACATAAGAGGTATGAATTCCTGAAATAGAGGAAGGCAATAATGTTAATCAACTCGCCACTATGATGAGTAAGGAAGATTAGGGGTGGGCAATTAACCAAGGGCAGGTATGGGTTCATTGGTCTAGAGCAACCCTTTGAGCCCTTGTCTTAAGATGGTACCTTAGGGAGCAAGAGGTAGTCTTTTGACTTGAGTGGTCTAGAGAACCCTGAGTCAAAGGAAGGTCCTAGAGTGGCCTGGGTCTAGAGTACCCCTTGAAGGAAGAACAACCTATACCATTGGCATTACACCCTAATGGATTCGCTCTCATAAGAGGGAGGATTTGATTAACAAAGGCCCAAGTAGATCTCTTCTAGGGAATCATGAAATGAATGCAATCAATCTATGGTAACAAATGGTTTATGTTTATAAATAATGACATGTGATTTTAAAGAAGAATTGAATACTAATGTTCTCTTTTGTGAGTTGAATTGTGCAAGGTCAAATGAAAAATTTGGACTCACTAGAAGGGGACATTACAGCCTCCATGCGGGTATCATTACTACCCTAACCAACCACCCATGAACATTCCTCCACAAAACCTCATAAACATATGCGGGTAGTTTGATCTGACTGATATCAATTGTATCCATACCCCACCGACAATAGTTGGAGGAATATAGTTCCCAAGTTTACTAGAAACAATGCAGTATCAGCTGAGGACCATATCAGAAGATTCAATGCCTTTGTACAAGATATTAGTATGGAATATGAAGATGTTAAAATGAGATTATTCATGATGTCTCTAACTAAGGTTGCAAGAGATTGGTTCAATAGCTTACCAGATGCCTCAATCAGTTCCCTAACAGATTTCCATAGTCAATTTATGGAGCAGTATGGCAATCAGTATGCCCTTGAGTTTGCCTTGCATGAATTGATAAGTATCCAAAAATACCAAAACGAGTCAGTATATGACTTTAATATGAGATTCTCCAAATTGCATAACAAAATACCACATGATCTAAATTGACTGACCCAGCAACATTAAGTATTTATCTCAAAGCATTTGATCCTAAGACAGGGTGTGAACTTAGAAACTGGTGCCCTAGGATCTTAGCTGAATCACATAAAGTAGCATTGACTATTGAAAACAATATAAAAGCTGTAGGCATGGTCAACAAAAGAGATAATCTCAAAATTCCTCAAAGTCCAAATATTCAACAGAATCAACAAGAAAGTCAGTATAGAAATGAAAGACCTAGGTTGCATGATATGCCATATAATACAAATTGGAAGGATGGGAGACCTATTGAAAACAACAAAAAGAAACATTATGACAAAGACACTCCTGATCCTCTAAAGAGAATGGGGCACATATGGTAGAAGATAATCCCTGGTGTTTGGTGTGCAATTTACCACTCACCTGAATATTGTGTAGTGGCTAAATCAGTACAACAGGAAGAAGCATCATATGACTATAATAGAGACAACCACACAATAAGCATGATGCAAAATACACCATACTTGCTAAATGAAGACTACTCTTCTATAGAAGAAGAGGGATATGAGTATGATGTGGGGAATCAGAAACATCATATCAGCTTGGGAAAACAAGAAGTATTCTCAGATCAGGAGGACAGCTACAAGGGGACTACTTGTTATCATAACAAATCACCATATGATAAATGGAGAAAGCCCACTAAAAAGGAAAGAGAAGTTCTTACAATAGCTGCAGTAGCCCAAGCTAAAAATGCCTATAATATAAGGAACGGGATAGTAAATATAGAATAGGGAACACTTGGGAGTGTCTTTATAAAAGATCAAAATTACAAAAGGAATAACGCAAAGTCCTCACCTAAACAACCAGAAAAAATTGAGCAAAATAAAATGAAATACAAATCACCAATTCAAGAAAAAGAGCATATAAGAACATAAAGGAATGATCAGACTATACCCCATTCATTTGACATTGCTCATGTGATATCCTAGGTGAAGATATCAATACCACTTTTGGAAATGATGAAGATAGATAAATACATAAGTACAATGGTTAAACTAATTTCACATATACCAAATTAAAATTATAAGGAATCAGAGAATAGAACAAACAATGTTCAACAAGAAACAATCCAAGTTCCTAAAGTATATCTAGGTGATACCCGAACAAAGAATCCCTCACAAGTGGACCCTTTCTACACCACCTTATTAATCAGAAACAAGCTAGTGAGGAATTGCATGATTGATTCAGGCACAACCATGAATATCATGCCAATAGCAGTTATGAAAGAATTAGAAATGTGGGTTAACACTACATTTGGTAAGTGTTGTGTGATGGACAATAGGTCTATCCCAGTTGTGGGCATCATGAAGGACATGGAAATAAAAATAGCTTCCTACCATGAAGCAACTTATAATATTGATATCACTATGCTTTATATTCCACCATATTATGGAATAATCTTATCAAGACAATAGGCTGCAATGGCAAGAGGGAATGTCCAATTAGATTTATCATATGCCACAATACCAGTGGGAGGCAAAGAGATCAAGCTATGTAGGGAGCCAAGATATGAGAACATCATAGAATGCCTAGATCAAAATCAAATAAATCTATTCTGTGATACAAATTTGGGGACCTTCAAAATTGAAACAAATCAGCCAGAGTTGCAAAATACTGATCCAATGTGTCTAGAATCTAAGAAAGAGGAAAATGATGTGTGGAAAATGTATTTTGATGGTGCATGTAGCAAAATGGGAAATGGGGCAGGAGTACTATTTATTTCACTAGCAGGTAAAACTTGCAAATACTCATTCTTATTGACATTTGAATACACAAACAATGTAGCAGAATATGAGGCTCTAATCATTGGTTTAAATATTTCCATCAAGCATAAGATAAGAAATCTGGCTGTATACGGGAATTTTGAATTAGTTACCTCTCAAGTAAAAGGGAAATATTTATCCAAAAACAAGAGGTTGAAGCAATATAGAAATGATGTCTAGAATGATGTTGAGTTGTTTGATGCCTTCTCAATCAACTGGATTGACAGATCAAAAAATATTATGGAAGATTTTCTAGCGAACATTGCATTGAAAAGGGATGATATCACATTGGTGGGTATTACATAAATTGAATTCAAAACCAGACCCACTATTCTAGATAATATCCATAACTGACAAGTGTTTAATAATGACACCGATATAATCAAATTCTTACATTGTATCAATCACTATGAAGACCAAGAGATTGATTTCAATGTGTTTGTGGAGGAACATGATGGAAAAGAAACTCTCTCTAGTCAAGAGATAGTTCAGCTAAAAACAAACAAAATACCTAAGGGATTCATAGCATTGGAGAAAGTGTTTGATGGATATGACAGATTTAAAATGAAAGACACACCCACACTACAGAATGATCTTGAAGAAATTAATCTAGGGACACAGGCGGCCCCAAAGAATGTATACATTGGAAAGAAGTTGAATCCCAAAATCAAGAGCATGCTCATCAACTTGCTCAAAAAGTACAGACATGTGTTTGTATGGTCATATGATGACTTGAAAGCATATAGGGAGGATCTTCTTCAGCATGAAATACCATTAAAGCCACATGCTAAACCATTCAGGCAAAAGCAGAGGCCTATTAATCCCACACTGGCCCCTAAAATGTTTGAAGAACTTACAAAGCTAAGGGATGGAGCTATTATCAAACCCATTAGACACTCTTCTTGGGTTTCTAATTTGGTGCATGTCAGAAATAAAAATGGTGATATTAGATTATGTGTGGACTTTAGGAATCTAAATAAATCCTCTCTTAAGGATAACTATCCCCTTCCTAACATGGAAGCAATATTGTAAAAAGTCACAGGGTGTGAACTATTGTCCATGATGGATGGTTTCTCAGGATATAATCAAGTGAAAGTCAAAGAATCAGAATAATATAAGACTGCATTCACCACACCATGGGGAACATATGTGTATTTAAGAATGCCATTTGGACTTACGAATGTTGGAGTAACATTCCAAAGGGCGATGGATGTGGCCTTTGCAAAACTAATTAACGAAATCATGGTAGTATATCAGGATGACATGACAACATATTCCAAAAAGGCTAAAGATCATTGTACACACTTAGAGCAAATTTTTATTAAAGCCTTAGAATATGGAATTTCATTGAATCCTAAGAAGTGCCATTTCACAGTAATAGAGGGCAAGCTGCTTGGTCACATAGTCTCAAAAAATGGAGCAAGAATAGATCTTGAAAGAGTAAGAGCCATTGACCAAGTTCCCATTCCCAAGAATGTGAAAGCTATACAATCATTCTTTGGCCAAATCAACTTTGTTAGGAGATTCATATCAAATTTTGCAAAGATTGTTAACCCCACATCAAAAATGTTAAAGAAGAATACAGAAGTAAACTACATAGCGGAAACATTAGAGGCATTTGCTACGATTAAGAAGGCAATCAAGGAAGCCCCAGTTCTAATATCTCCTGACTTCAGTAAACCATTTTAGTTGTTCTCATTTGCCTCATACCATACAGTTGCAACAGTAATGTTGCAAAAAAATAATGAGGGACATGAACAACCCATCTCATTTTTTAGCAAGTCTCTCCAAAATGCAGAGTTAAAATATGATATAGTTGAGAAACAGGCGTATGCATTGGTGAAAGTAGTCAAAGCTTTTAGGCCATACTTGGTGGGAGCTGAAATAATAGCATATGTGCCTAATGTTGCAGTGAAAGATGTATTAGTTCAAATTGAGGTCACGGGTAGAAGGTGCAGATGGATTAATAAAATTTAGGAGTTTAATATTGAAATCCAAATCACCAAACTAGTAAGAGGACAGGGTCTTGCTAGACTAGTGGTTGAAACCAATCTTGAGGCCTCTTAGATATGTAATATTGATGATGTTAATAACATGATTTCTAGCATTAACCATACTCCATGGTATACTAATATCATATATTATCTAAAACATATGAAGTGTCCTGAAGGATATTATGATAACAAGAAAAGGACACTTAAATTCTAGGCTTCAAAGTATGTGTTTATCAATGGGGATCTTTATTGGAAGAATAGGGATGGTATTTTGCTACTATGCCTAGATGAACATTAGTCAAAACATGTCCTGAAAGAGTTACATGAAGGAGTGTGTGGAGGACACTTCTCAGCAAAAACTACAACTCACAAGATCCTGAGGGTTGGGTACTATTGGCCTAGAGTTTTCAATGATTCATATCATTATACAAGAAAATGTGAGGCATGCTAGAAATTTTTAGGGAAATTAAAATATCAGGGAGCATTACCCTTGAAACCTATGTAGGTGGAAGCCCCATTCCATCAATGAGGAATTGACTTCATAGGAGAGATTGTAGAAAAATCAAGCGGAGGACACAAATGGATTTTAGTGGCAACGGATTACTTCACAAAATGGGTGGAAGCAATCCCAACTAAACAAGCAACAAGTAAAGTGGTGATCAATTTTTTAATGGAAAACATTATATTTAGATTTGGCACACCAGTGAGGTTGATTACAAACAACGAAATGTGCTTTAGGTCTGATGAGTTCAAAAATTTCTATAATATATATGGCATCACTGTGTCTTATGCTGCCCCTTGTCACCCGCAAGCAAATGGCCAGATAAAATCTAGTAATAAAAATCTTTTTAAAATTATAAAAAGAATGTTGGAAGGAAACAAAAAAGCATGGGATTCAAAGTTGAGAATGGCTATGTGGGCTGATAGGATTATTGTGAAGAGAGCAATTGGAAGATCCCATTTTGAATTGGTGTATGGAATAGAAGCAAGGATGCCATTAGAAAATCTTCTACCAGTTTACAAATTTGTTCTTCAAGAGGATTTAGACATTCCTGAACCAATGGAGGAAAGAATAGAACATCTTGTAGAACTTGATGAAACAAGGAGAATGGCTCAAAAGCAAAACATCAAGTTTCAATCACAAGTAAAATACCTTTTTGACAAGAAAGCCAAGGATAGAAAATTTGAGATAGATGGCTTGGTATTGATGTGGAATGCTCGATGCCAAGAGAAAGGAAAGCATGGAAAGTTTGAAGCCTTATGGTTGGGTCCTCTTGTTGTCAATGGCAAGGGAGGAGAAGATTCCTACTATCTATAAAATATGTCTAGAGAAGAGCAGGAACTGCCAATGCATGGACAGTTTTTGAAACCTTTCTTTTCATGAAAGCATCAAAATCATGCACAAAGAGAGATAAATGTTTCTAGTGCATGGACAACTCTTAAATAATTTTCAAAATACTCCTACTCCATGCATAGTAGTTTAGGGAAATCAAGAGAGATTAGGATCTGTCAGTACATGGATAGTCCTAGGAATCCCTTAACAATAACAAAAATCTTTCCCATGTATAGTAGTATAGGATCATCCCCATTTTACATCATTTTCACTTCCATCGCCTATTCTCATTTCATCCATATATATTCCTAAATCCTGAAAAATTGTCATTCCCAACAAATAAAATACCTGTTCTACTCTCCCAGAGATCTGAATTCTTGTTATACCGCGAGAGGTATACATCCTAGACAGAGACACTGTTGGGACGGGAAAATTTCAAAATTTTCTTATACTTTTATCCATCCCCTATCCAACCAAATCAAAACATTATACCCCAAAATCATAATCACAATTGAGAAATTCCACAAACATAGCATGATTTGTATAATAAGATCCCTACCATAACTATTAGTCTCACCTCCAAAATCATAATCTGTGATAACCTTCAGTTCTCTGATTTTGGCAAGACATCAATTTTTTCATACTGACCCATGTTCCATTTGAAGAAAATTAGATGTGTATCGGCATTAGGAAAGAAGTCAGAATAAGAATTTCAAGAAGCCCTGATAAAGGAAGTTATGTCGATGACCCTTTATCAGAAAGAGAATCTCCATTCATAGTGAATTGATCAAATATAAGGACCATTGGGATGAGAAAGCATTGTCAGAAGATACTTGAACATTCCCTCGACAATGTAGATCATACTGATGGGGAAATTTGACAAGAGTCCTAATGAACAACTCAAGGAACAGATTGAACTATCAACACATCAAGAAGAAATACAACATCGAAACTAAAAATTAATGTTTCTCTGACCTTATGATGTCTCAGCGACCATAAGGCAATTTTGGCCAAAGTCATACCAATATATGTGAAGCGTATAACTCATCAAAAAAAGGAAGCAAATTGGTGTAGGATTTATAGGTCCTGCCAAGTCTATAGTCACAATGACAAAGGATTTCAGTGAGATATGACTGTGTTCATTCCGATGAGGAAAGAATAGAAAGGACGGCATTGGGGAAACAATAAGGATCAGATAAATCAAATAAGGTCATCCCGATAACATATATTGTTCCAATGAAAATAATAACCACACACATTGATGATACTCTTTTTGACAGGTCACATGTGTCAGAAAGAACAATGATATCGGTATTGATTTCTTGGGTCTTACCAATTGCACTAATTAACCCTATAAGGAGAAATTGATAAACATTTTAGGAAGACTCATACCGATATGAATAATCAGTATCAGAGAGATTTGAAATATCAGAATAAGAGGTTGTTTTCATAACGATGGTGTAAGTTAGGCTGATAATAGCTTCTATGCTCATATCGGATAAGTATTTCAAAACATCTCGCCAATATAAACATACATATGCTTTCATGAAAAGTGACATCGAGGAAATAAAACAAAGGGTCACAGCAATTGAGTCATCTACAAATATTGGTGCCATAAGAAGCATTTAGATTGCACTGACATTACAAAATTCCTGCCGATGAAGGATGTTATGATGATGTGACATTTCAAAACAATTGTGGACATTAATGTACTGGAAGTATTAATTATAGGACGAGAAGAAATCCCCTAAGAAGTCATTTTAAATTATTGCAATTGTGTTCAGAAAGGATTATCTGAGAAGAGCGTGTAAGCTAGAATTTGGAGGAGAAAACAAAGGAATTCAGTGATCATCTCAGGCAACAGATATTGGTATAAATGTTACGAAGCTAAATAAAGCATAGGCTCAACTACTAATCAAGGAGTGAGATGCATATAAACTGAATTGTGAAAGATTAACAAAGGAAAATGATTTCCTAAAAGACACTGTCAAGAATGCCTTTGGAGGATCAATTAAAATGTTAACTCAAGGAGAAAGCTCACAAAGTGCTCAGTCACCATCTATTGATCAAATAGCCCAAGTTCAAATTGACACACTTGTAGCAGTACTATAGAATAGGCATATCCATATGATGTATTGGATGAATAAATTCTGGGATGTCTACTCTAAAAATCATAAGGTTATCCAAGAACATGAGAGGATAACTAATAGGTTCCAAGAGAAACTCCACGAGATACAGAGTAAGGATACCCCTGATAGTACAGCCATCTCTAGTGCCCAAGATTTGATCAAACAACATAAGAAATATCATGACCAGCTTCAAAATGATGCTAAGGAATGTGTTGAGGCTTCAAAGACAGGTGTACCTATGTTGTTCAAAAATGATAAGGAGTTGAAGAGAAAAGATGAATGGGCTAAAGAATGCCAGGTGATATTACAGGAGGCTCTAGAAGCTCTCAAAGATAAAGACTCAGCATCCAAGGAGGCTTGCAAGCATTTGGAAAAGACAGTAACGATAGATGTGATTACAAGGAATGCTATAGAATTTGTTGATACACATCAGAGCCAAAAGTACCTCGATCATGTTGCTCAGAGCTACCTATGGTTTAGCAGAGCTTAGTGTCATTATCTTTGTTTAGTGTTATGTTAATCCTGTTAATTCTCAAAAGACATTTTGAAGAGTTATGTCTCTTCACAAATATTTCTATATAAGTTGGGCATATGATGGTCAATGGATCATCAATAGTAGTAGTAGATAATAGAAGAAGTTCATAATATTTTAAAAGACTATGTTGCAAGTATTATATTGAAGAAGTTAATAGAAGATCTTTGATTTTGTGGCTTTATACTGGCATCAATTGTTTGTTGAAATTATTCAGTTATTTGGTTGTCTCCAATTCAGTATTTCTTTGTTATTCAAATTGATATATCAAGTATATACTTAGTTTGTCAATGCACATTTGTTGTACTTGTGTGATCTGATTAACTGGTTTCCTTAAAGAGAAATTGAAATCCTTCTCGTTAGGCACAATAATCTGGAAGTATTGATTTGGATCACTAAGAAGAACCACATAATTAGGATTGGCATTTTGTCTCCAAGTTGATATTATCTATTGTTCTTGCATAGTTCATTCAATTGGTTCCTTCAAGTAAGGATTAAAATTCCTTCTGGTGAATAACAAGAAACCCGATTGTGTCAGTTGGATATTAAGAAGAGTCTGTCAATCATTCCCTTGCATGTTTATACAAGTTATAAACTAAAGCATTGTGCCAAATAGTTAGAGTTATTACCAAGTATACACCAGTGATCTTAGGTTCTCACTTAACTCTATTTACCCAACAAGGCATTGGTCTTTCTCATTTCAATATTTAAATTCATTTATTAGTTCTTACCTTGATATTGCTTATACAATTTATACCAATCATCTTTCAGATATTAGAAATAGAACTAGTTAGCAAGCTTTCATCTATTCCACACCATTTGCCACTGTGGGTAGATCCATTAACTTAGTCACAAAACTTACACTCATTTAGTCTGCCTTAACTTTCAAGGTCTACCCGCCTAGGTATAGCAATACCTAAAGTGTAGGGAGTCATTAACCCTATAGGTTAACTCCATAGGGTTAGTTCAAAAATGTTGCCAATCTGATCATAGAGTCTGGCATCCTCTTAGGATTTGTAGCCTACATTTTTGAGACCTAACATAGGGTCCCTTCCCTTACTACTATTTATAAATCCTGCAATATTTTTGTGTGTATGCATGTCCATCTATATACATAAGATGACCTCTATTCATTTGTTTTCCACTTTCCAATTGGAGACGATGTGTATACATATTCAAATTTAGAGCATATGCTAACATGCTAGGCTTATATTCTGCTAGCCTTCTCCATTCACCATTGTAATAGGATGGACCATAATATGGCATTAATCTCGTAGTGGTTTGTTCTGAATTGTTTCTATGTTTAGATCCCACATGTACATTTTGGACAATAAAGAGGCCTAGATTCACTCCATGAATATTGGAGGGTCATATCATGTAGTTGTATCCCCAAAATTGAAACACCCCGTACACTCTAGGTAGTAGTTGATCACTAGGCCAAGCGCAATATAGTCGATGATCAAATGTCTCTTTGTAAATTGATCTCAAACTCAGGGGCAAGTCATCATCTCCATCACATTCATTCTCATAGGGTATGTAGTTTACCTTCCCCTTGTCTTTAAGCAAATTATGCTTCTTTAAACTAGTTCTTGTTATGTTGCTTGTTTTCATCAATTCCTCATCTTTCGAGCTGGTATATTGGCACATATTTTTGTTAGATGTATCATCTGATAAATGATCATTGCCCTCTAGGATGGAAGTCGGTGATCTAGAAAACTTTAAACCAAGAACTTTATCCTGCAAGTATCCATTAAGAAAAAAATTAGTTATTTAAATAATATAAAATAATGTTTAAACGAAGTATACATGTTATTTATATCAATTTGGAAAATTCCTTACCACAATTTCTATTGGATTTGAATCGATTATAGGAGGCATACTACTGATTGGAATCTCATCATATATGTAATGTCTTTGTACAATTGCTCATTTGAATTATTTCTTTACACGACATATAGAACATCCACAAACAATAATTTTCTCAAAGTATTCATCCCATGTACTATAGTCTTGACCAACCTCTTGTTTAGTGCAATCATTTGTTGTGTCTGTAGGATCCATTGTCATATCCTCTTCCACCCACTGTCATTTACATGATTTAACAGTTTTCGGTCCATGTCCATGTACATATCTTTTTCGTTTTCTAGTTGAAGGCTTAGGCTCTGCATTTTCTCGAATCTCCATCTAAAATAATTAACAACATGCATTAATTTATGTCAAGATTGGATAATACATTATAAATTTCAATAATATTATGAAAAAAGATGGACGTATCACAAAATGTTATCACATCATTTTTTCCTAAGGAAATTGGATTTGAGTACCTAATTTCCCGCTTCATCCATTGTGTCCTCATTTGATATGACACGATCTGTTGCCATGGCCTCGTCTGGCCCCTATAATACAGAACATAGTAAATATTGTTTAGTACACCAATTATATCATTTCAACGAATATGCTATCCAACACAAAACCTCACTTTAGTCATATATTTGACATATTGATATCATGTTTTGGCCATCCTAATTTTCAAACTTTTCCCTTGATCATAGAATCACATTTAATCACCATTCTTGTGCATTTTCAACCAATAAGTTTGACCTTAGAGGCCTTGTGGACAGAAAAATGACTTTATCTCCTCTATGTTGTAGCATTTGTGAATTCATAAACACCTTCCTCCTTTGGTTGAGGTTTCTTTCTCTTCTTACCTCTATTGTATCTACAAATTCTGTTGTCATATCTATTTCCACCCATTTTTCTCTCTGTGATTTAGTAGTTCTACGCCATCCACATCCTCTCTCCATGGCCCCCTCTGGATCCTGTAATACACTTGATTTTATCTTGTTAATACACTCGCTTTTCATTAAGACGCACTATGAAAAGCAAAATAGGACATTGCAACATTTTGCTCTTCAGAAAAAGTTTACATGCAAAATCTTGACAACTAGAGCTCAAATCTTATGATTACAAGATGACTACAAATTCACATCAAAAAGACATTTATATCACATTTGACTTTCCTTTTTCTTTTATGGGTCATTTTAAGGCAATCTATATCTCTCCAAGTGGCCATAAAACCCTCAAAACTATCATAGAACCCTCAAAACAGCCTCAAATAGTCTTTGGCACCAAAATTTTAAATTCTTGATGGAGGGAAGGATAATTTGGATGTTAATTTTGAAATCACATCATTAGATCTTTGTTACATTAATCCTAGCCATTGGATATTCTTTAATTATATGGACTTTATGTTATATTTCACCATTACCTTTCACTCCAAAAATTAATGCTTTCCTTTGAAAAGAAAACCCTCGATTAGCTATCATAACCCCAACCATCTATATTTAGGGATGTTGTCATCATGCCTTAAGGATTGACAAGATCTAAGGAATAACTAGATGTATAAATAGGACTATCACAAGTATGTGAGGAAGTGAAAGGTTGTTAAATAGTGAA